>HG992294.1:8007500-9369769 GCA_905220595.1 Spilosoma lubricipeda | reverse complement strand
ACTTAAGTAGTTCTAATCGTATAAGTACTTAAGATTAATATTTTGCTTTTCTTAAGTTAAGTCTATTTTTAAGATACCTTTCACCCAAATCTTGTACATTGAAAATGGTTTTTTTTTTGTATTAATTCACGGAAAACCATTTACTTTAAAAAGCTATCTTGGTATTTGAATAAAAACTAATGTATCCTAAATCGTCTTCAGAACATGAAACACGAATATGTTATAGAATAGAATAGAATAGAATAGAATAGAATACATTTATTAGTCACACATAACATAACATTAACATTAACGTTAACATTTTGGTCTCAATATCATTCAGTTAACTCGTAAACACAAATATTTTGATTATAAATCTGCCAGTATCAAATAAAATACTGATTTAATGTACAACATTTTGCTGAAATGTTATTTTAGGATGGAACTGTATATATTGTTTGTATTTTAATTGAACGAATTTAAAATGTAAACAAAAATTAATCAAGTTGGTGATAGATGAAAATTTCCAGGTTATTCTAGACTAATACTTGTGATCTAATTTGACAATCTTATAATAACCTGCATAAAATAGATTTGCTTCGTAATGATCCACATTAGAAGCATAAATCGCCAGTAAACAAAAAGAACTAAACATCAGCAAGATAAGAAACCACTTCATTTAGAATTTACTAAAGTTTTCCGACAAAAACTATTCTTCCACTATAATAACATAAGTAAATTGCAGATTTTATATAATTTGTAAAATTAATCACTTATCTACTAAAACTGTAAATTCTATACAACCTAAAATGACAGTGTCTGTGATGTTGTGTTTCGTTGGTGAGTGCGAGACTTAAAGCTCAATGAGTCAAAAGTATCTCAATAGGCCACTATGGTGTGGGTCACCATGCTGCATTGTCTACATGAGTATGGTGACTCCTACTCATGGATTCTGCTCACGCTTTCTAACAGGCAGAGTAGACTCACTTAGACCGGCTCGTATATATAAAAAAACTATATAGCTAAATAGATAAGAGTTGCCATGAGTTTCTTTGCCAGTATTCTTCTTTTGAGGCTCTGCGCATTTTGGAAACTGGAAGTTCTGGATCGACACAGGCAGGCAGTAGATTTTGGTGTGTTCGCCTAATTTACCTCGACAATACAGCAAATGCTGTGGCGTTTGTCTGTGTCGATCTATGATTTTTAACTGAAGCTTCAATTTAAATTTAAATAAATGTCACTTAGTGTCTTAATTGAATAAATGATTTTGAATTTGAATTGAATTTACCAATTCTCAAATCTACGTCAAAGAAAATTAGTAAAGTGCGCAATACATTAAAAGTTGTTCACGTGAGTTTTTTTATGTTTGCCAAGATATAAGGATGCTATTGCTATTGTGTACATGTAATTGAAGTGTTGCGTGATCACAAATTACAATCACGCGACACGACACACGTGACACAAGACACGTGTTACTATTATGTTTATTAACCCCTCATGTTAAGCAAAAAACTTGTGTTGGAGCTCGACATCAACACCTTAAACAGTCTATTTATTTTTTTTATTTATTTATTTAGAGTTACCAACATTTGTTCACACCAATGCAATAACAAATAACACAAAAGAAATAATGGAACTAAGCGCAACAAACAATTACAGGTAACTACAACATTTACAACTTAAGAAAAAATATGAAGTTAAACAATACTATCACATAAAGTTAGTAGGTAGGTACATGTTACATGGTTACGTGAAAAACAAAAAAGAAAAAGAGGCAAAATCAAAAACAATAAAGTGCTCACATCATACACGTTGTGGATTCGTTAACAAGTGTTTAAATATTGTCTACTACTTGATATGGGCCTCTTCTCAAAAAGGAGGTTTGATTTGCTGTACGAAGCTGCTCAGATGAGTTGGTATAGGGTATACGTCTATTCAGTCAGTTCACTTAGTAACGCATTCATTCGTTCACTCACTCATCGAACTATCTGTGAATAATGAGAAGGTAAAATTTTGTCCTCTCTAGTGCACGTGCGGTCGTGACATAGATCAATCAACTGTGAGCAATTTAACATACTGGTTACATTGAAATGCCAAATCTATCTAAATGTTCACTCAAATCTATGATCAACACGAAATACTTGTATCTTGGCTAAAGGTGCTGGTTACTGATTCCAGCTCCACTGAAATTAAACACACTGGCTGGTTACATTGCAATAGAAAAAAATCACAGAAAATCAACAAGAATTATGAAGCGAAGTACGATCCAAATCTATCTAACTTTTAACTTCTATTATATAAGAGTTATCTATTCAAAAATCGCTTACCAAATTCGGTATATTTCATTACTGTTATATAAGTTTAAGATAGTTTATCTACAGACATAGGTGATCTGCCGAAGATATGTACCAGAATGTAAAGATTAGAGATAATAGCGACAGGATAAAACTAAGTAGGTATGGACGTGATACGATAAGAGTTAATGTAGTTGAGATGATTTGTTAGCCATGCCATGAAAGCAGTCAACGATTTGTACAAGATTTATGACAATAAGTTTAATAATAATAATATTCTTATACTAACTGGTTTAAGTTTGTGAAAGATTTACCCATTTTGTGAAAGATTACCTACCTACTCATTTCCCGCAGTTTTAATTTGCTAATCCACCCAGTTCGCATTTGAAGTTCATAGTTTAATATTTTAGAGCCTATGTTCATCATAATTTTATAATAAAAATTAATAAAATCTAATTAAAAGTTTCAAAGATTAGCGTAAAACAAACAGACAAATACTCTTTGGCGTTAGTATATTAATACTCATCAAAAATGCAAATTTCTATCTACTGAAATGGCATAAGCTGTTCTTACTTTAAAGAAAGTGATCATCTCGTTTTAGACGGCCTGATTGGAGTGGTACCGCGTCGAATTTCAACTATTATTGCTTAAAGTATCACTTTGTACTTGTAAAGTACAATTAAACCAAACAAAAACTCTTAATAGGCTTTGTCCTAATACCTACTGTCATTAATAACGATTAAAAAATAAAATTTCGAGTAGAAACTAAAAATCGCTTTATATACGCTTTATATACACTTTTTAAAGTGAAAAAAAATGTACAAGTTCGAAAAAAAACCTTTTTCATCGTTAAAAACGTACGGTACTTTATTAACTTTAATTTTACTTTTCTATAATTTTACTTTAATATCAATAAAATATTGACAACTATTTACGTCTAGCACCCCGATGCATTTCTACAGTGAAATGTTTTCTTTGAAATTATTGAATATTTTCACTTTTGTTTCAGTTCGTTACAAAAGCTTGTTTATTTTCTGTTTTTTATACTTTAATTTATTTCAATAAATGCAGTCATAACAAATTTTCAACGTCTGAATCATCATATGTTTATCAGTTTTATCATAAATTCAATAAGCCATTTCCTTTTGAAGATCGGAGATAAATTTTAACGAATGACATGATTCTTTCAAAGATACGAGAAGGAACCTTTCTAAACGAGTTTCGATTATTTATCTATACTAATATATAAAGCTGAAGAGTTTGTTTGTTTGTTTGAACGCGCTAATCTCAGGAAGTACTGGCCCGATTTGAAAAATTCTTTCAGTGTTAGAAAGCCCATTTATCGAGGAACGCTATAGGCTATATATCATCACGCTAAGATCAATAGGAGCGGAGCACCAATGAAAAATGTTTCGAAAACGGGGGAAAATAATCACGCTACGGGTAATAGGAGCGCAAACGAGGTTGCGTGCGTCGGCTAGTGCATGTATATGGGTGTAAATTAAGTTCTTTGAAATATCTGTACCGTACTGATTTCCGCATTTATTATACAATACATTTCATTAGCTTTTGCAAAGGTTTTAATATTCTTTCGATTTTGAATAAAAAATAGAAATAATCAAATATCATTGATTATATTAAGCCCAAAGCTATTTCACGCCACATGCGTATTCATAATATGCAAAGTTTAGAACCTATAAACTCTTGTACTAATGCACCGTATAATTTGCAGCTCTCAGAACATCAGACAGTAATTTTTTACTACCTAATTAAACGAGTAAAGCTTATTATAAGTATATAGTAGAATATATTTTGCCTTATTTCAATGATAACTCTCACACTAGAAATATATCCAGAGTTGCGGGGAATTTCACAAACATTAAAGTAACGGACACAAAAAACACTCAGACTCAGAAAACAACAATTTGTAAAGCACATAACTGCCTTGGTGGCGTAGTGGTAGCGTACGCGACTGCTGTTGTTGAGGTCTCGGGTTCGATTCCCGGGTCGGAACAAATGTTTGTATGATCTGCAAATATTCGTTTCGGAGTTTGGGTGTTTTCTATGTATAATATGCATGTATTTACAAAATAAAAGTATATGAGTATTCATATCAGTTGTCTAGTACCCATAATGCAAGCTCTGCTCAGTTTGGGACTAAACAACTGATTGTTGTCTAGTCCGTCTAGGCGGTGTTGTAAAAAAAAACATTAAGTGTTGGAGAGAACTCGAACTCTTTTGAACTGCGATAGGATGATGATGACGATCAAGTGTTATCCCGTATGAGGATCAAACTCACAATACTCAGGGTAGTAGTGATCGCTGAAACTACTACGCCTTTCGTACAGTCAATCCAGATTATTATTACATTAGTTTTATTTTTAGTTTTCTCCAGTACCTGCCTGCATGTTGCCACGATGTCTGCAGTACACGAATCCGTGGCTTCCTGCCAAAACTGAAGAGCTCACCAGCGGCATTAAACACAACCCCGAAAAGGGTGCCTTTGATCTTAAACAGATTGATTTATATCCTGCCAGAAAAACTTTGAAATAAACTCCTTTCTGGAATAAATATTTTCAGGGAATGGGGTGTTTTATTTCTTTCCCAAAATATCGGGTGTGGCTCTTAATAACTGAAAGTTTGAAGCCTCTAATCTCATGAAATATGAACTGTTATTTTATGTTTATATTTTTATTTAAAGACAACTCCCACATTAGAAATATACATCCTGTGTCACGCGGGACTTTACATTAGGATATGTGAAACTAAATAAAAGCTTGTAAAATACATTATGCTGAAATTAATTAATTTTATGTATGTTGTACGTTATTGTTCTTTTTAATTAAGATTATGTTTATAGGTTTCTATATTATATGTATAACTAGCTGAACCCCGCGGTGTTACCCGCGGTTATTGTTGTACCGCGAGTAACGCCGCGGGACAAAGTTAGTCTACAAAAAGTAGCCTAAGTTACTCCCCGGGTCATCAGCTACTTGCCAGTAAAAGTCCCGTCAAAATCCGTCCAGTCGTTCCAGAGATTACCCGGAACAAACAGACAGACAGACAGACAGACAGACAAAAATTTTTTTAACTACATTTTTGTTATATGTATCGTGTACATATATATGCATTGATTAAAAAGCTGTTATTTTAATATTACAAACAGACACTCCAATTTTATTTATTTGTATAGATGTCTTAATTGAATAAATAACTATTTTATGTTAAGTATAATTATGTAATCTAATAACAGAAGTATGTTTAATATTAGTTTGCGGGAAACCGCTGGACGTGGCAGCACACCACAGGACCGAATATTGTAGGGCCGCCTATGACCAGCAGAGAATATATGCAAAGCAGTATATAATATATAATGTCGGTGAAACGTGCAGTCACAAAGTAACATAAGGACAATAAAAAGCGTTAACATAATAATATAAAGAAACTTCTATGCATCTCGGATAGCTGTAAGCTATGCTGGTAATTTTACCAGGTACACCATCACAGTACTGGAATTGACTTCTTTTTCTCATTCAACGGTTTCTAAGATATTAAATATTATTTCGAAGTTTGAGTGTTTTCAATGTAATATGTATGTATTTACAAAAAAAGAAAATATTATGCATTTATATCAGTTCTCTAGTACCCATTACACAAGCTCTGCTCAACTTGGGACTAGATGGCGCTGTGTGTTGATGTCCAAAATATGAATTATCTTCTTCTAAGTCACAACTACAGACAAGAGTAAAACTTGATCCATCAACGTCGATTAATATCAAGATTATTGTCACGTAAAGACACGAAGTGCGCCTAGTTAAATTATAAATTAATTCCTAGTAATCTGAGATATGACATTATTAACCGAAAAATTGTATGCATTAATGACAAATTCTTGTATTCGTGATGATTTGTTTTCGAATAAACAAGATTAGAGACACGAGGTCTTTACATGATAAGCCCTTATTGTAGTACAAATAAGCATGATTATGTTCATGTGCTGTGTACATGATTATTTTAGATAATATTGCATTATCAATATATGTTTGGGCTGATTTGTTTTGTTATGCACTGTTATCAGGGCAATTACTCGTATAAGTCCTCAAAACATCAACGAGGAAGCAGGTAACTGCTGATTTAGTAATATGGCTTTTATTATATATTTATACATCCATAATAAGATGTTTCCTACAAATATTTTATATACTTCGAAGACTTTTTATAAATACTTTTTGCTTTAAGAAAAAAAAAATTATAAACTAACATAGTTAACCAATTCAAAAGCATAATTTAGTCAGTGGCCAGTGACCAAGACCTATCTATACAAATAAATAAAATTGGAGTGTCTGTTTGTAATATTAAAATAACCGCTATTTACTTAATGCATATGTATGTATACACGATACATATACCAAAAATGTAGTTAAAAAAATTGTTGTCTGTCTGTCTGTCTGTTTGTTCCGGGTAATCTCTGGAACAGGTGGACGGATTTTGACGGGACTTTCACTGGCAGGTAGCTGATGACCCGGGGAGTAACTTAGGCTACTTTTTTTAGACTAACTTTGTCCTGCGGCGTTACTCGCGGTACAACAATAACCGCGGGGTTCAGCTAGTTTAAAATATTATCCTTAAACGGATAGGTATATAAAAACCGAATACCGGTACAGGAAAATATGTATAAAATGATTTCCTTGAATACCTGCATAAAAACAAACTTGACATATATCCAGAAACTTTATAGTAGCATCTATTTTAGAATACTTTGTAATATTTTCAGAGTATTATAAAGATTTCTTTCAAGTGAGTTTCAGATTTTGAGACATCTAAAAAAGGATGTATTAGAGAAATCATTTCCTGGAGTCCTTCACTAGGGTAGAACGTACATGCTGTGGCTTACATGTGCATTTTACAACAAAATGCTATAACTATACTACAATAGTGCTGCGAAAATCAACGGATCTGCAGTTCGACAGACGCCACTGAGTGGCGTCGGACATCTGAGGGATTAACGGATGACAATATTCTTGGTGACCTTGACATTGCAGTGACAAGTTCATCTAGACAGAAGTTATTCATTTATTGAATAAGTTATACGAGTATCTCCGGAGTACATATGATTGAAGTCCCAAAACAGTTTAATTTTAAGGTTATTAAGGTTATATAACCTTTGAGAATGCCATAAGGCGAAACCGGTCAGGTGTAAAATAAAATAAAATAAAATAGTGGAATAAGTACAAGTGAGTTTTAATCAAGAATATATTGAATTTGGTTGTGTATTATTTCCAAATCAATTCATTATTAAAATGCATATTGTCATGTGTGTAATGTTTGTTTTAAAATGACATAATCAGCGTCATCCTTTTTATCAGCTTATTCTGTTTTAATCCGATATTATATGGAAATACCCAAATATATGATCTGATATTATTATCAACACCAGAAATAAGGATAATATCACTGTTTTTTACTTTAATTTGGTCAATATATTTTACTGAAACTAAAAATCTAAAAATTAACTTTTTCAATATAGAAAACCTTTTCAAATGACTAAATCTATACTTCTTCTATACTAGTATATAAAGCTGAAGAGTTTGTTTGTTTGAACGCGCTAATCTCAGGAATCCCTGTTCCGATTTGAAAAAATATTTTAGTATTGGACAGTACATTTATCGAGTAAAGCTACAGGTAATATATCATAACGCTAAGACCAATAGGAGCGGAGCACCAATGGAGAAAACGTTGTAAAATTATCACGCTACAGGCAATAGTAGATGCAAACGAGGTTGCGTGGGTCAGCTAGGTTATATTATTTATTGCACGAATTCAAACAGATAGAACAGAATAAATCATACACGACATACGGCTTAACGTGCTTTCCGTCTCAATATGTTACGCGATGGTCAGTACATGACTGACTTGGATATGATTGAATTTACTTTGCAATATTCAAAAACCTACGAGTTAAGGCCGAATGGACGTATGGCCTTAACCCTCTCCTGAGAGGACACTCGAGCCCAGCAGTGGGACTGTGTACGTTGATGAAAGATGCAAAAACCTACTCGGCTACCACTTAACCACGAGATTCTGGTATTCCCTTGCAATATACAAAAATATTTTAATGATAAGTTTTGTCAATAATTCTTAGAGGAAAATCTGTAAATTTTCTTAAGTTCTATGTCGTATCTATATGCTATTTAAGGCTGACCGACCGGACGTAAATTCCAAAAGCACCACTTACATAATAATGTGCATTAATATTCAACGAATTGTCTATTTTGTATTCTTCGACGTTAATGGATGAATGTGAAATAAGTTAGTCACCAATGTTTGTATTGATTTCATCGGACCTTACCTTGAGGAAAAAACGTTCTGTCTGACACGTTTGGCAACCTGTCTTTAATTATATTGAATGTCTTACAGTGAGTCATGACGAGACATCCTTAGAACATTTGCAAACAGAGGTATATGAAGCCACTGTGTCTACTTGGTAAACCACTAGTATGCGGTTACGGTTCATTCATGAATGTTTGACTAAAAATATTGACTCGGCAGAACGTGCTCAAGTATCCTGTTCAAATTTGTTTTCAAATAAAGGAGGGGAAGTAGTACTTGAGGAATACTATTAATAGTTAAATTGGATCGAATAAACAAAAAAAGTAAATTTAAAGGTTACTTCTTCGTCCTTTGAAAGTGAAAACTTTTATAATAATTTGAGTATTTGAGTATCTCATCATAAGTGAATAGTATTAAGACTGCTGATGAATTATTATCATCAACAGTCTTTAGCGGACCAATGATCTCTCCATGAAAAGAAGGTTTTAGCCAGCTATACCACGGTAATCAGACGGGTTGATATAAATAGACGCTGGGAGGGGACCGGATATGTTAATAACAGCAGTTCCTGGATCCCTCCCTTCTCAGGCACAGAGTGGCACACCGTGTGGTTTTGGTCGGTTCGATTCCGACACACCGCCTCACCGCGAACCCGGCCGGAGGGGGTTTCCATAGGTAGAAAAAAAAAGTTGGTGTTTGTGTCAAGTCCTTGTTGGGTGGGGAAAATTGTTCGAGTCTGATTCATACTTTAACGGCTTTTGTTTACATTATAACTTATAAAATATATTAACATACTTGTTTTACTTGTCATTAAAGAGTAATTTAAAGAAACCCGGTGTCTCGTATACCGCCTTCTTTTACTGAATACACTTTTGGTTTACATCTTTTTACACTGGATATGTTTTTCTCAAAATACCCTCTTTAACGAAGATGGAAAGCGTATGTGGGGCTGTCGGAGAACCGATCTACCTGGTCTACTAAATAACTCTCAAACTGGTCGATAACATTCTTTTTTCTTTTTAATAAAAAACATAAGAAATATAAACTAATCAAATCCTAAAAAACTTGTGAGCCTCTAAATTTCATGATATGCTGACCATCTGACATTTTTTGTAATCAAGTACTTACTAAAAATGCATTTACGTTGGTATAATGTTTTCCACGCATGATTCTAGAAACCAAGGCAGCTAAAAACTGCTATTTACTCAATAATTTCTTAAATGATTTATTAAAAGTAACAAAAACATTGCATTTGTCTGTTTTCACTGTTTGAAATATCATGATATATTAACTAACAATGCATTAAAAAGAGCTACTGAGAAAATATAAAAATAAAACCAAAATAAATAACTGAGGTAGGCGTCGTACTATATCTGTTTAACATAAAGAAAGAGTTAGAAAATTTTTGTGGTAGATTTTCGAGAATCATGACACACATATCATAGAATAACAGTCGTGAAGCTTAGTTGGAGGCCTTTGGGCGGTTTAAAAACATCCAACTACAAGATTACCTAGCCACAACGTTGTCTTGCCAGTGCCAACCCGCACTTGGCCAACGTGGGGACGTATGGCCTTAACCCTCTCCTGAGACGAGACCCGAGCCCAGCAATGGGACATCATGGGTTGTTGATGATGATGTCACATATTTACCCTTCTTAGGAAACGTAAAATACTTTAATTAATTTAATAACCATCTTTTATCTGCATAATAATGAGTTCATCATATTACATTAACACTAACAGTCCTACACTAAAATTCTAGGAATAACAATAAATCGAGTAACGATAAGTCGATTTGTGAAAGTAATATGCGATAAGTATAAATAACACTCACAACAGAACACAATAAATTGGTAATAAACAATCAAGCTGCCAATGTTTAGTTACGCGTTTCAATTATATAAAAACAGCAAGTCAATGTCAAAACAACAATGTCTCTGTTTTTGGTATTGTTTTTATATTTAACGCTTTGACGACTGAATTTATTTACTACTAGCTGAACCCCGCGGTGCTACCCGCGGTAACGCCGCGGGGTGAAGCTAGTCTAAAAAAAGTAGCCTAAGTTACGTCATATCAGTGAAAGTTCCGTCAAAATCCGTCCAACTGTTCCAGAGATAAGCCGGTACAAATAGACAGACAGGCAGACAGACAAAAATTGAAAAAAATGTTATTTTGGTATATGTACCGTGTATACATACATATACATTTAATAAAAAGCGGTTATTTTAATAGCAAACAGACACTTAAATTTTATTTATTTGTATAGACTTATTTATTCTGGTTAACCAACCGTACAGGAACTAAGATACTATAAAAAGTATACTGATAATTGTAAAACAGTTCTTGGATCTGGCTTTTTGCTTCTTTGAGAAAAATATTTGAAATGACTCTTTCTTTTCATTTGTCTCGACAAAGTATACAGAAGTTCTCGAAATATCTCACAGAATTACCACGTTGAAGTGTCAATTTGGTGATTACATGAACAGGACGACAATCGCGTTGGAGCAAACGGGGCCTCGATTTTAGATAAATAAAAGAGAGTTCCAATTAAAACATGCAAAGACATTCATAATTTATGTCCATAAGAAGAGAATTATACGCATTGGTATGAAAATCTGAGGAGAGGGGTCCTGATTTTGGAAATTTCTGTAACAAGGTATAAACAGGACACAACAGGTCAGCTTGTCGTAACAGGATACACTATATTCATATGTTGCCCCTCTAGAACATAGAATTTTTTTCCCGAAGGTCATGCCGGTAGTATGTAACCATGCGACCTTCAGACACACACGGACGTTGTATCAGCGTTACTGCGTTCTTTCCAATTACGACCAAACTATTTACGTATAGGAAAGTTACCTCCAAGTGGTTTTATTCTACACTACCGTATCTTTTACGAGTTCATTCGTTTGTTAAAATATCTGTCATTTGTCATTGAGCATATATTACGGACTAATAAATACATATCCGCATGCTTATTAATATACTCGTAGTAAGACTTCATAACCTGGAAGTAGTTATGTACTATTCGGGTAAACTATCATTAATTAGTTATTATCCAATACAAGTGTTGGTTCTTACTTCACGTATGTTACTGTACTGTTTAATGAGTACAGACTTATCCAATGCATAGGTTCGTACTCGATACTTATAAATGATTAAATATTTAACAACAATAATCGTTTTTAGAGCCGAGACGTCACTAAACACTTTTATAAAAATCAACTGTTGATTTACCCTTATAGTTTAGTTAATAAGGAGCTATGAGGGAACAAATGAACATACATGCATACATACATACATTCATAGCCTGTCAAAATCATAACCCTCATTTGGCTTTGACGTAGTCAGGTAAATAGATAGTTATTAGTATTTTAATATTTCGAAGTAATTTTTCAAGTGTAAAGATTACATCCGTGCTTTCTTTGTGGCTAAAGATATTGAAGTAAGTAATAAGCACGACAATTCTACTACTTATGTGTAATGCAGTGACTCATATCTTATTATTTTACACACACACATATATATAATATACATTATATTTTGATTATTAGACTTGTGGAATCAAAGTTGTTATAAACGTGTGAAACCGATAGCTAGACTTGGTATTATGAATAGCAATAATAGAAGCATATATCCACCACGTGTAATACAAGGTGAAACAATATACTGATAAAGTACAAACTTTCTAGAAGATAACGCTGTAATATTAATAATAAAGTTGGTAATCCTCCTGGCAACTGGCCTTTTATGACGACGGGTATTAAAACAATGATAGCAGATATTGGCCATAACAATGATATTTAAAAACAAACAAGCAAAAATATCATTTAGGTTTTTTCCTTTATTTAGTCTTCATATTTTCTTGCTCATAATTCATTCTTTGACCTTTTACCTTTGTGATACCAACAGTGTTCTCAATTTTAAACATTAAGTTTAATAGCTAACACGAAAATACTTCCGTGGGAGAGCCACGCTTTCCCTCTCCCTATCCCCCTATACCCATATAAGGTAACGCACTTGTGACGCCTCTGGTGTTACGGGTCGTGTCCATGACCGGTGTTTATCGCTTACTATCAGGCGATACGTCTGCTCGTTTGCCCTCTTTAACATAAAAAAGGCAAAACAGATTACGACTCGACAAACTCAGAAATTTTCTCTCTTATCTAATTAAATAATGCTGTGTTGGGTCTCATTGTTAGCACAGTATTAAATCATCTTATTAGTCAATAGTTTTCAACATTCACTGCTGGTCTACTCAGAAAGGACGTTTTGGCCTACTATTCTTCGTTGGCCAGACGGGTTGGTAAAGATTTGTTTCAACTTTTCCTTTTCTTACAGTGATGTTGTAATGCGTAGTTTGCGCTTTTAAGTTGCCTCTTACGCCACCTTTAGAATGGACAGATAACAAATTGAGTTTAAATATGAAGTTTTTTTTGTTCAAGTCCCTTCTATCGATAATAAAAAATATGAAAGTCAAGAAGTACTAGGTACCTATTTAAAATGTCTTAAAACTATTATTGGAAATGAAAATTAAATAACGATTAAAAAAAACTTTTCGTTATATAATTTTTTTATTTGCCCTCTGTTACTCTTTAGAAAGGTATTTTGTAGACCTTATTGTTGAAGAGATAACATACAGAATATAAATACAAAAAGTATTTCAGTGGTTGTATTTCATTTCATTGTGTTTCAGAACACGACACGAATTCCTTAAAAGATGGGATTACTTTTCAGAATTGTCTCGCCTATATCTATGATGTTTCATTCTGATAGTGTTTTAGAATTTACTAGTTTCCCTACAATTATATTGCTTTTATGGAAATCATCATCATCATCATCATTTCAGCCGAAAGACGTCTACTGCTAGACATGGAGGTCTTAAGGTCACAAAGAAGCGGCTGCGGTCCTGTCATGCCCTCATGCATCGGCTCCTAGTGACCGTCATCTTTTATTGTTAATATTCTCAGTCAATGTATGATTTTAAGGGAAGCCATTTTCTAAATAAAAGGCGCTTTAGATCTTTTTATGCACTTCTGATATGACTAGATGAGTAATCAAGCTTGTGAAATCAAATAAACAAAAGAAAACCAACTTTAAAAACTGGACCAAATTGAAATGGAACCATATGGGAAGTACGAGCTTTCAAATAAAAAAAGGGTCGTCAAAATCGGTTCACCCATTCGAAAGTTCTGAAGTAACAAACATAAAAAATATACAGTTGAACTGAGAACTTCCTCCTTTTTTGAAGTGTGATAAAAACAAACTCGCTTTTGCATTTATAATAATATATTATTAACAAATATTAGTCCGCATGAATAACAAAACTTATGTTTTATTATTTATTAATTGACATAGCAACTGTAGCTTTTAAACAACATCATTAAAGAGATTAGAAAACTAATAAATAGTTTAAATATAGGTATTTAACCTTCTTGATAATTTTGTCACGTCGCTCTCAATGTGACAAAGTAGCCTCGTGAGCAAGTTAATGTTTTTAATTTGCCAAATGTCATATGTCATATACCTACTCCTTTTGTAGTGATAGTCACAGTGGTATCTCAGTTACTTAGTAAGTTCAATTAGAACCTACTTAAATTTTTCTGAGCTAGAGAGCTCAGAGCTGAGCGCAGGAAAAAAATTATATGTGACAAAATATTACATGAAATATATTTTAGTCTCACAAAGGTTGTTTCGACATTATTGATCTGTTTAACTGATTGTCCCTAGTAATTAAATAAAATTCATAGAATTTAACTTAGCAGTTGTAAATAGACAGCAATCTTTGAGGTCCCTAATAATTTTTAAATAAGTAAACAAGTTTAATGCTAATGATACTGATTTAGATTGACTATTTAAATTGGAAGAAAATATTAAAAAATATTTGGGTTTCACTATTTACTTTTTGTAACCAATCAAGTCTTCAAGACAGTGATAACTAGGTAACGGACCGTCTGCTGCATCTGTATCTAAACCGAAAATCCTGGCAAACCTCGTTATAACAATTACGAACGGTATGTCATGTGTATACAGTTAGCGGTTGAACAATATACCATACCAATCCATTTAGGCATTAGAGGCACGCTAATCTCGAAGACTTTTCTTAATTAAAGGTCACAGAAAAAAACGTCAATCGCATCGCAGCCAAATAAATGTATTTAAATAAATCTAGAAATGTCGTTACCATGTCAATAATAGCTCGTGACGAAATACGCAGTGAACCGTGCCAAATGGCACGGCATTAAGACGGTAGACAGACGGCACGCCCTCGTCTTTATTCATTTATAAACATAGATTTTGATCACTAATGTTTTGATCTCGGTTTTATTTAGAAACTAATGTGATTGTACAAATTGACGATCTGAAATACGAAAATTATGAAAAGTTTAGAATAAACTAGAGTCAATCATGTGGTAGTAAGTACTACCAGAATTTGCAGTTCCTTTATTGAATTACAAAATGTGAGATATGAAAGTGAAGTTAAATTGATTATTTTTAATGTTAGTTCGTTCTAAATAACAATTGAAAACATAAAATTACTTAATGAAATACTGAATTTTACTAATCTAATACCTTATTAATCTAATTGCTTGTTTCACGAGCAATTCTTGTATTTACTTAATATAAGGAAATATCTTATATTAAGTAATCTCGGAAACGGCTAAAACGAGCGATTTTCATGAAATTTAGTATGCAGGGCGTTTTGAAGGCCATAAATCGATGTATTTAGGATTAATTTCTACAAAATTCACCAAAAAAAAATACCGATCAAAGCTCGGTCATCCAAGTTCTATGACTCTAAAGCAAAAAAAAATACAAATTCAAAGTAAAATTGTCTAGACGCCAACCGAAAATCAATACCTAACAACTAGTAGCACATGGTTAGCAGTTCATCCACAGAACAGATAATCCTACTGAATATTATAAATGCGAAAGTTTGTAAGGATGGATGGATGTTTGGAGGGATGTTTGTTACTCTTTCACGCAAAAACTACTGAACGGATTTGGATGAAACTTTACAGTAATATAGCTTATACATCAGAATAACACATAGGCTACTATTTGCCGCTATAACCGACATACACGCGGGCGGAGCCGCGGGCAACAACTAGTCATCTATAAATCACTTTACTTGGATAACTAGTTTAGAAATAAACATAAAATGTGATATCTACAGCTCCCAATAAGCAATACGTCTCCAGTTAATTCAATTTTGTCCATCATCACAATCTCCCGAGACCGTTCCGATTCTGGCCTCTTGCCAAACCGATCCTTATTTGCAACTTTCCCGTAAATAAAACATCTGAAGCACCACGCCAAATGTCGCCGTAATTCAAATGAGAAGGGTTTTACTCCAAAACTAATAAACTACTTTTCCAAAATATTCGCAAAGTAACGTCCAAAGACACAATATACTTAATTTCCCAAGTGTAGTATTGTATTGGATTTCCTTTTTATACAAGTACCTGCACTCGATCGCCAGCAGAGAATTGAGTCCCGTCTGTCACCACTGCGACTGCAGTGAGGACTCGGTTCAGCACTCGCTGGCGGTTGGCTCCGCATGGGCGTCGCAGCGTCGGACTCTCTCTCACTGCAAGCATCAGTCATCGTCGGAGATAAAAATCTCGAATATGTGATTAATCAACTTTAACTAGAATATGTGACTGAATGAAATAAAAACTCCAAAATTGAATTTCTTTAAGAGTCCTTATTTATAATTTGTTATACGCAAATAAATAAGTTTTGATTGATTTTGTACGAAATTTTCTGTTTTGTATTTAGTTCCTTTCCTTTTATAATTTAGTTGTATAATGCGTATGGGGAACCCTAGATTACACGGAACTGCGGCGCTGTATACTTCGAAAATATAAGAAAGACCAAAATCTAAATTCTATTTTTAAAAATGCTATCTTCTTCTTCCGCATCGCCTTATCCCGTTACGCGGGGTCGGTTTCCCCAATCACGCGACTCCATTTATCTCTATCTCGAACGTCTTTTTTTAAAGATGCTTATTTTTCATAGCATTTTTAAAGATGCTATGAAAATTTTAAAAACCTCTAAAATAACCGTGGGTAGTTATTATTATAATGTACTAGCTGACCCGCTCAACTTCGTTTGCGTCTCTCCATAAGAAAGAAAATTTTCCGATTTGTCCATCATTTTCGGTCGATACAGGGATACTATTAGTTGTAGAGTGATGATATATACCTTAAAATCTTCCTCGCTAAATGGGCTATCAAACAAAAAAAGAATTAGCAAAATCGGTTCAGCCGTTCAAGCGTGATGTCGTGACCAAAGCAAATATGGATTCATTTTTATATATATAGATTACAGATAGATTAATAACATGAGAGAATTCATTTTTAACGAGAATTTTATACACTTATATATGTTTAAAAATAAATTTGTTCATTTAAAATATAATGATATTATACATAGATAAAATTATAATGCAGTAATTTTTGCTCATGGAAAATAATTCTTCGTTCATGTTATTGACCCTTGTTGGAACATTTAATTTATGCGTCTCGTTTTAAATACCAATGACCTTTTTTATTTGTTTTAGTGCAGAATTAAGCAGATATTTGGCATTTGTCAACATTTTTAAATGAACTTTCCTACAGTATTGAATTAAAAAATATATAATTTACTTTTGTTTGAAATATTCATTGATATTTAAAAACGTAAAACATTTATCAGATTTTTATATATCTGTAAGTATTTAATATTTTTCTTCTGCACAATTTGTTACAAACTCCCTTTCAAAAATCTCATACTAACTCAGACTCTCAGCAAAATCGTTAAACTTATTTCTAAAACTAAAAAAAAATATAATTTTACGTTCTTTCAACTCTGTACAAAAAATTACAATGCTTTAAAACTTGATTATAATAAATTTAAAGCTAGAGTACACATGAGCATTAAACAGTCCACGTCCACCTAATAGCGAGTTTGGCGACCTAAATAGTTCAATGACATTAACCTTAGTCATACGCTCAAGGTCTGGTTCAATTTCCGCGCAAGTCTACAGATTGTTAAATATTCATATGGCCACTTGATACATATTAAATAAATAAATATTTCGGACATCTACCACACAACGCTATCTAGTCCCAAGCTAAGCAGAGCTTGTGTTGAGGGTACTAGATAACTGATACAAATACATATATACTTTTTTTTGTAAATACATACATATTAACTTTTAAACTTTCGCGTTCCATGATATATTAACAATTATTTTTACGGAAATTAACGCGATCACTTATTAAAAGGTATTACATACCTACCTCTGATTTGCCTACTTATCATGCAAATACTTATTAGGCAAATCAGAGGTATGTAATACCTTTTAATAAGTGATCGCGTTAATTCCCGTAAAAATAATTGTTAATACATACATATTATACATAGAAAACACCCAAACTCCGAAACAAATATTTGTAGATCATACAAACATTTGATCCGACCCGGGATTCGAACCCGAGACCTCATGATCAGCAGTCGCACACGCCAACCGCAAGACCAACGAGCAGTCAAATTAAATATATACTTTAAATGTTTGTACTC
This sequence comes from Spilosoma lubricipeda, assembly GCA_905220595.1. Lineage (NCBI taxonomy): Eukaryota > Metazoa > Arthropoda > Insecta > Lepidoptera > Erebidae > Spilosoma > Spilosoma lubricipeda. The sequence goes on along the minus strand of HG992294.1, from coordinate 9,351,599 downwards.
GACTAATGAAAAGTCAAGAAGAGGGGTTTCAGCAGACCATATATATTTGTATGTTTTTCCGTACCATCTTAACCCCTGAACAAGTTTTAATGAATGAGGTGTCAATAGAATTGTAATAGTTGCCCAGGATGCATATTTATACAAGTAATATATACTCTGTATACGAATAAATAAATTGAAGTGTCTGTTTGTAATTTCAAATTAACAGATTTTCACTAAATGTAAATAAATGTATATACGATACTCGCACAAAAAAATCTATTTTTGAAATTTTTGTCCAGATGTCTGTCTGTTTGTTCCGCCTGATATCTGGAACGGCTGGACTGATTTGGACGGGACTTTCACTGATAGGTAGCTGATGATATAAGGAAGGTACTCCTTAAGCCTAAGTTACCACTTAGGCTACTTTTTTAGACTAGCTTCGCCCCACGGGGTTCAGCTAGTGCTATAGTATACATTTTTATCATTTTATGTACTTGAGTTATAGTTTTTTAAACTATGACCTTGATTGGGCTTATAAAGGACTATCTTTTAGTTCAGAGATATTTTTCTTTTGCATCCAATATGAAAACAGATTTGCCTAAACCAATGCCCAAGACGACATTTATCTACACCTTAAAAGAGAACATCAAAGCTCTGTATGTGTAAATTCTCTTTTCTATAAATTCGGAGTCTTTATAGTCCAAGGTCTCCCTTTAGAAAATAAAAATGGTCTATTATAACCAAAGGAATTGGAATTTAAGGGATATGTTTCAAGTTTTTCTGCTCCTTGGAGTTCTGTTGGCTTGCAAAATTTGTCCCTTAGCCTGCTCTTATGAAATCCACTGGATGAAAAGGGGTGAAGATACACCGTATTCTTAATACGTCACACACGTACACGAAAAAAGCTTGTTATTTTTTATTTATTTAAGCTTAATGCACATTTTGTACATAGGCGGACTTAATGCCATAGGGCATTCTCTGCTAGTCAACCTTTGGGTGATGTAAAATGTGATGCGGTAGGTGCAAAAATAGAATTTAATCTAGATATTATGGTTACAAAAACATAGAAGTCAAGTTACATAAATAATACATACACAATACATAAACATACATATAAATGAATTTAATAATATAAAATAATATAATCCATAAGCACTGAGTTGGATACTATCGTTGTGATCCTTCTGCCAATTCAACCCGAGGTAGATCGCGTACTTTCGTCTTGAATGTGAGGCGGTTTGTGGACATCCTGATTTCGGCAGGGAGCGCGTTCCAAAGAAGAACTGACTGCACAAAGTAGGAAGAATTTATAAAATTGGAGGTGTGGTGAGGTTGTTAATAGGTATTATAAAAATCTTTATTAACTGAATGCATGTGGCTAACTTATATATCAATAAATATTTCATAATGTTATCAAACAAAATTATTCTACGTACTGTGTTTATCAACTCGAATGATTTCGCGCGTATTTTGCGCATAGCAACAGCCGGCCGTGAAACAAGTTTAATGTTAATTTCAAAAGCAAACCAAACTTCTTTGATTATTTACAAAACATTTAGGTAACTCTCTCATATAACCTGTTTAGTTTTTCATTATTTTAACAAAACTGCTTCTATGCTTCTGATTGAAATTGATGCTTATCAACTATGACTCGTATTTATTGCATACTAGCTTTCGCTATCGGCGTTGCTCGCATTTATTAAAAAGTATACTATGTTACTTCTGATACCTCCAAGGAGGGTTCGGGTATGGTCCTCCATTCACGTTTATAATATAAAGTGTGATTAGGACACACAATCCATACATAGTACAGGCCACCTTTCCAAGGAGAGGCCTATGTTCAACAGTGAACTATCATGCGATGATGATGATGAACCGAACCCATACACATACCCCATGATATTGCGTTAACCGTTTCTTTTGGTTAATGATCTTAAAGATTGAGCCACTGTCCACAGTATGAAGTCTGACTTACCGAATGCTTTTGCGAAAACACATAGAAATTTATTTAAGGATCTCACAACGAGGAATACACAAAAACAAAACAAATTTAATTAGTAGAATAACGAGTTATGTGCTTCCTCATTTATAGGAGACCACATCATGCACAAGAAAGTTCACACAAATTTAAAAATAGGAATATAAACAGTATATATAAAACAAGTGCTTAAGTTATTTTTTTTTTGTTTTAGAACAGACTTTTAGTACTTGTTAATAAGAAAGTTACTTTAAGCCCTTTCATTTGATACCCATATTAGGTGGATTCACCCACTTAGAGGTAGAATATCCCAAAACGCTAAAATACGCATCTCATCATCTTCATCATCGCAGTCCACAGCTGGACGTAGGCATTTCCAATTTCACGCCACTTGGTTCGATCCTCAGCTTCTGGCATTCAGCACCTACCAGCCATATTGGGCAGATCATTATTCCAACTGGCCTGTGGACAGCCTACGTTTGCCGAGACACGATCTCCACTCAAGAACCTATTTAACCCAACGATTATCAGTTCTGCGCCTAAAATCCTGTGGGCGATGTATCTTCTTTCTTATGATCTTGGTTCTCTGCCGAATCACCTCATTCCTGAAGTGATCCCTTAGAGAAACATCTAGTACAGCCCTCTCCATAGCACACTGAGCGACTTTGAACTTTAACCAGCCATGTCGTAAGTGTCCCCGTTTCGGCACCGTATGACCACCGACTTACATACAAACTTTCAACCCCTATTGCACCCCCTTAGGGGTAGAATATTCAGAAACGCTTAAATATGTATCTACTCGTTTTTAATCAGTAGCACAAAAGTAAAGTTTCATGTTTGTAAGATAAAAAATTACGGACTTCCATACAAACTTTCAACCCCTATTTCACCCCTTCGGTAGGGTAGTATAGGGTAGAAATTCGAAAATTCCTTCCTAACCAATTTCATAGCCGCTCGGCGATGATGAATCAGGCAGTCAGTCAGTCAGTACATGTTAACATGTTATATTATAAGTATAGATTTTCATCAGAATTAAAGGCATATTTCAAATTGCAATTCGATCGGCAATCGGGATGTAAATCAAATTTATCTTGATAGATTTTATTACACACAAACATCGGAACAGGTGAAACTAAACTAAACTAAAATTCGGAAATCGGGATGTACATCACATTTATCTTGCAAGATTTGATTACAGACAAACATCGAAACAGGCGAAAAAACTAAACTAAAAGCTTGTACTAAAATCGTCCATATTTACAAAACAATATTGTGTAATATATTGTAAGCATTTAGTTCAACGTGTTTAGTTTATAAACAAAACAAATTGTTGCAGTACTAACAACCACGCGTTTGTGCTCTAATATATCTAAAGATTTAAAGGTCGCACGCTCAAATGGCAAATTGGTATGTGCTCGATTAGAAAAGTTAACTCCTAGGATATCTGGAACCTAATTTATAGAGAGATACAAAGTAAGAAAACGACTAGTTCAATTTTGGGCCAAGGGGACACGTGTATGGGTCAGCAAGTCAGTTGTAGCGTCGTTGGACTGTGCTCCACTATAAGCAAAATACTATACAGTTTAGCAAGTCTTTATTTGAGAAGCATAAAGAAATAATAAATTTATGTTGAATATTAAGTAGTATGGTAGGGACAAAAGTAACAATATTTAGCAAGCGTTTTCCAGACATCCGTTTTTCTTAGCCTTTATTATTTCCCAGATTATTTGGGTCGGCTTCTAGTTTAACTGATAAAAGGATACAGTAACTCAATGGGTAATGATGATCTAGGATAATTGAAGTAGGAAGATGATAAACTCAACAACGGCCCAATCAAGAGGCTAAGTGCGGAGATGGCCCGGTAAAACAAACAAATAAACATGGGACCCTTTCCTTCCGACGCAGGTTCTTTCCGGGCACGGTTGCTTCGGAAAGTACCTGCACTCAGTCACCAGGAGGGAACTGAGTCCCGCCTGCCACCTGCAGTGAAGACTCGGCCCAGCACACGCTGCCGGTTTGCCCCCATGGGTGTCGCAGCGTCGGGCCTTCACTGGAATCATCGGAGGAGATCGATACCGGCCATGTAGCGTATAACGGCCGGTAGCGACAGCAGTTTCACCGTGGTCGCAGCTTTCTGCGAACACGTACTTTTGCTTCTGCCCCCCGAGCCTTCTCCGCTGCCTCCTTCTGGAGGCAGCGGAGAAGGCTCGGGGGAATGACCTCCACTCGGACCCGATCCGCCGCCGGCGAACCGGGCAGCGGAAGCGCTACTCTACTAGCGCCTCATGCCGCCCTGAGTGTGGCCGCGGATGGTCGGGACGAGTTTTCCCCTCCATCCGCTGTAGTGGCCACCCGCAAGGGGGTGATGTTACGCGTGTGTCGTACGTCACCTAATTATAGAGCTATCAGCAGACGGTGCCCGCTTCAGTGAGGGCAAGCGCTGGAAGAGGTCCAGATGTGTTAATAACAGCAGTTCCCGGATCCCTCTCGTCTCAGGCGCAGAGTTGCACACCGTGTGGCTTTAATTGGTTCGATTCCGACACACCACCCCGCCGCAAACCCCGGCGGGGTGAGGGCCCGAGCGGGGAGTCCACAGGTAAACAAAAAAAGTTGTCAGTTTGTCATAGATATTTATGGCAACCGGGACCGACGACTTAACGTGCTCTTCGAGGTACCGCCATGAAACACTATCATCTTCCGTACACCGTGCTGCTATTAAGATTTTTTTTGTAAGAGAATACCAACAGCAGTTCGATCCGGGAATCGAACCCGAGATCTCTTGACCGGCAGTCGCTTACGCTAACCGCTACACCGACGAGGCAGTCGTTGGAAAACATTATATACATTTCATAAGTAATTGGATGTTGTTAAAAAGGTATTTCCGGAAAATATTTCCTCTTTAATAATAATAATAATAATAAATCGCTTTATTGTACACCCGATAACTTAGTACATAACTAAAAACTAGGTAGGTCGGTAGTACAACTGGCGGCCTTATTGCTCAACGGCAATCTCTTCCAGGCAACCGTGATCTTTCTCTTAGATCGTTATAATATCAATCTAATAGATAAAGGACTTAGCTATTATCGATTTATCAAGAATTGAAAACTTAATAAACGAAGATATGTGCATTTAATGTACCTAGATTATAAAATGTTATTCAAAAACAACAGCCGGATGAATTGAATTTAGATTGTTTTATCGATTAATTTCTGAGTCGTCAGCATTTTGTGACAAAGTATTGCCATAATAAAACAGAAGTTTGTTGAATATTAACACTTTATTGTGACGATACAATCAAGGAGGGAAATTCAAGACACAAAACTAGAAGATGAGAAAATGTATACCGAGTTGATGGAGTCTCTGTATTTTAGATGTAAAAAAAAAACTGTACAATCTTCCACTTATGCAGTTTATTGTATTATTATAAGATTAACTTTTCCGCCAGTTAATCAACGTCGTAATTTTCTTGGCCTTCGGCGTTTCAGTCACTCTGGGTTACAAGTCTGCGACTCTGACTTTCATAAACTATAGTTTACTCCCTAATCCATCCACGTAAGATATCTCTTTATTCCTTAACTCGGTAAGTAGTACTACTTTTCACATCAAACTCCTAAAGTGCAAGTCAAAGTTAAAGTCCGGTACTGTAACATACAAGCCCATTATAACTTGAATATTCTGCACAGTTTTTGCTTTAAATACTCTGTTCACAACTTCGGTGATTATTTTATTTTTGGTTTCTAGATGAAACCAAAAATAAAATAATCACCGAAGTTGTGAGTTTGCTTTTATGTTGTTGTTTTGTATGAAGTTAATAGTGTGAAGAAATATGTATATTGTGTTATATTCATGAATTATGTATAATAAAACTAGTTTTTATTTCGAGAAGGTCAAAGAATTTACTAGTTAACTAAACAAGGAACAGATTCACGTAATGAATTCATTTTTTAGTTCCGACCAAGAAGCGGCCGTTTTTGACTATTAATATTTAAATTTAATTCTAAAATAAACATCTATTGTTATTGTGCTCGCTTTTGTCTTTGATATTTTGCTAGCTTTATAGTGCCTAGCAATGTTTTTTTTTTAAATAGCGTTATTTAGAACAAGAATCTGTATAGAACTTTTAAAACAGTAACAATGCAAATTTTGTACAATGTGAAAAACCAATCTATATTCTCTAGAGAACTTTTGAAATAGTATGAATCAAATATTTGTCCAATGGAAACCGAACTGGCAACACTTGGTAAAGTGGCAACTTTAACCGTTGCGCCACCCATTCAGAAATAATAGAACTAGTTAATCTTCTAAAATTATTTGTTTTGTTTCTATACCCCAGTTTTAAACAAAAAGTCAGAAGAAAAAACAAAAGGAAAATATACAAACTAAAACTAAGTAATATATTATTTTTTCCTGTTAGCATGAGGATAACGCACGCGAGACTTCTCAAGTCGTCCATAAAAATTTCACAATACCTATGTTTTGTACTGTAGGTATAAAACGGCATACGTCAGCATTTTTCATTATTCACTTAACCTAGCTGTGCCTTTTACCTGTACCTAAATGTACCTGTACCTACTGAAGTAAAGTAAATAAATTCCTACTATTTAATCTATTGTTGAGCTGCGTTGTGCACTTTCGTTTTTTTTATGGGATGGCTAAAAATGTTGAACTCGCGCCAGGACACGTGACCTGATCGTAAGACGGCGGCGCAAGGCGCTTGCGCGAGTGTGCATGGTGACAGCTGACGGCTCGACTGCCTAATATGACATGACTGGTAATATGTTTATACTGTATATTAACTTATATTTTTATAACATCACAATAAGCATTTTTTATACTTATTTTTATCACGCATTTTATTTAAAGAGCAAAGAGGTTCATTTCAGGTGAGCTTTATTTTTATTGTTTTGAGTTTTCACTTCTATCGGCACTCCTCATTACTGCTTTGTGTTTTTTTTTCTGCTCAATCTGCGAACCCCTAACCAAATTTATTTCTTGGTATGTAAGCAGAAATACAGTCGTCTAAAACCAGTTAATAATTCTAATACAACGTTATGCTTTTCTATAAAACTTTTTATGAAAGCAGTTTTGTTTAGCAGTCTGGGTTGCCATGCTGCATTGTCCGCATTCACAATGAGAATGGTAACCACCTCATGGATTCTACTAATGCCTTACATCAGGCTGAGTACAGTCATTTTGACAGTTAATTATAAAAAATTCTGGACGGACAGACAGACTTCGGTGTCTTAGTAATAGGGTGCCGTTTTTACCTTTGGGTACGAAACTCTAAAAATGCTAAATATATTTCGTGCAAACTGTATACACTACTTATATAATAGCTTTGGTTTTATTAGTGTCGTAGTAACAGTAACAAATTAACAGTTCTATGAAAAACGATCACACTATCCACAGTGCTTCCGAAAAAACTAATTAAATTAGCGCTCAAAGTCCATGAACCTGTCAAGTACTACGTCACGTCACGCTACATAAAACAATTTCTGAGTAACGAATTAACAAATGAATGAAACGTGTCTACACATTTTATTGTAATGAGTCCCACCTCCATTTGTTAGTTACAACTAACTAGGGAGGGAAGCATAACTTCTAGTGAAAAGTAATTATTTCATCAGCTAACACAACAACGTAATTTTTAGAACAAACACACCTAGCCACCTTGGCCTACTTCGATAAAAAAGTACTGAATATTGTATAGTCTTTGGAATTTATTTACAAATGGTTTCTGTAGACATAGGTATTTGTGTCTGCGCTGTTTACATTTTGTTTTTGTTTTTTCGTTGTCTATGGTTGTCTTTTTGACCTGAATAGTAAAGTGTTTTGATTCTTAAATTGAACAAATACGATTTTTTTAACATTTATGTAGAACATATAAGTGTGTCGTGTCATTACAATTACTAATTCTTTAGTCCCCTATTTTCTTTCAACTTTTAAATATTTATGTCAACTTTAAAAAACTGAAACATGTTTTTTGTTTTTTAGCTAGGGTAAAATGAATTTGATTGGACAAGCTCTGCCTAAATTTTCTGATAGAATTTTTACAGTACATGTCTAAATGATGATACCGTGACCGAGCAGTAGTTTGGCAATTATTTTACAAGTTAAAAGTATATTTTACATAAAATAAAATAATGAATAAACGAGTGAAGATAAGAAAAATGCAACATTATAGTGAAATTAAATTATTTGTTAGTAAAATTCGTCAATATAAATTCATTACATAATTACAAATAAGGCCAGTAAAATTTGTTAACTATGCCTATCGAAATATGAGGACAATAGAAATGGATTGCGGTAATATTTATTCCTGCAGAACAAATATTACTAACTTACTAAATTATTAAATTTTACGAATTTAATGTAACTACTCTATTTGAATGTTTTGATTTTATAAAGATTCTTAGTTTATTTCGGTAATTTATGACGTCACTATTTTCTTAATTCAAATGAGATACGAGTTAAAAATGGCATTGAAAATGTATATAGATGATATGTATGTATCTCTTAGTGTTTGTCGGACAAATGCGAGGTTTTAACGTAACGTAATACCTGTTTTTAATGAAATAAAATTGTTAATGAAATACTAGTATTAGAAAAATATGGGTGTGTAATAAAGTGACTAAAATACAAAAGAAAAGAAAATTTGCAGTTTCATCATCTCTCTTAATTTTAAATAAAGAAATGTATTTGTAGTGATCTTATCTATCTACAGGAGACCTACGCAACCTCGTTTGCGTCTCCTATTGCCCGTCGCGTGATAGTTTTCCCCCGTTTTTGAAACATTTTTCATTGGCGCTCCTCTCCTATTGGTCTCAGCGTGATGATATATAGCCTATAGCCTTCCTCGATAAATGGGCTATCTAACACTGAATTTTTCAAAACAAAGAATTTTTCAAATCGGACCAGCGGTTCCTGAGATTAGCGTGTTCAAACAAACAAACAAACTCTTCAGCTTTATATATTAGTATAGATTCTAATCTTAATCGATAATTATGAGAGATTTCGGTTTCGATACATACGTTTGCGTAACTATTTCATTCATAATAAATAATATACCTATTTATGACCTCAATGATAAGTAAAGTCAATGACAAAAAGGTGGAGTGTAATGTGGATAACAATCATTAATATATCTAGGTACAGTATGAAAAGATAATCTTATCATACCTTTTGTTTCTGTCGTGGGATTCCCGGGTACCGTCCTAAGAGGCTATGATAAGGCGATATTATCACAGGATAATGACTGACAATCCTTGAACGTAATATAAGAGAGTTATCGTGAGTTTATATACCCGATTTATTACTGAACTGAACTATATATAGAAACTGGCACAGCTAAGCAGAGCTTGTGTTATGGGTACTAGACAACTGATACAAATACAAACATACTTTTTTTTGTAAATACATACATATTATACATAGAAAACACCCAAACTCTGAAACAATTATTTTTAGATTATTTACAAAAACATTTCGTCGGACCCGGGAATCGAACCCGAGACCTCATATCAGCAGTCTCACACGACAACCACGAGACCAACGATGCAGTCAAAATAATACAATCAAATAGACATAGGTAGACCAGTTGTTCATAGTTTTCTTTTTAAATTTTACAGTATCGGCGACAATGTACTAAAGAATGCAAAGAGTGCAATGACTAAAATATTTCAGTTGATTTCAATTTTAATTTCATTTTCGTAACGCCAGGTCGTCGGTTCTTTTTAACTTCTTTGCCTGGAGTAAATGACCTTCCGACCCTACCCAGAAATGTAAGCAAATATCTTCTTAAAGAAGCAATATGTTATTCTATACCACTCGCTTAATCACCTACAGTCCCATATTTATTGTCGATTGAGACTTTAGATTTCAGCACCTGACCACAACAATGCATTCCTTATGAGGTGATCAATGCTTATTGGAGGAGGATTGGCAATGTTGGAACACAAAGGATCGGTCTTTAAATGAATTATTTAAGCGAGTGTTTGAGGAGCTCGTGGCTCCGTAAAACAGCATAGGTTAACATATTGCAAAGCTAAGCAATCATAGAAAAGTCAGTTTAAAATGGTGACCATTCTTAGTAGTTACTTACTTATTAAACCGTCATTATTCCCAAATAATATTGGGAATAATGACGGTTAGGACGACGATGTCTCGGGTGATTGGAGCCTCAAAAGTTCGATACCAGTCCTTGAATAAAATCTTGATATTGATATACCTACTTGAGTAGTGAAGAGCTTGATGGCAATTTGCTTAAACATTTTAAGTTCAACCATATTGTAGCAGGTTTAAAACCTACCGCAGCTAGTCTAGGATTTTTATTGATGCTCGGAAATATAGTAATGTTTCTTTTGTATTTCCTTAAACCCACTTACAAATAATCTTATTTCCTCACGTGCAAGTCAATGGCATCCATAGTCACTTTATATTTAGAACACTATTGTCATATTATCTCTTTTAGCAGAGAGGTATTTAAGTTTTTTATATCATTTATGTAATTTACACTTTTTTTAAATTTAGTGTATTTAATATGAAAAAAATATATTTATTCATGAAATAAATCGCCGCATTTTAATTAAAAAATATTTATATGCTTCCTACTAATATTATAAATCCGAAAGTTTGTAAGGATGTGTATGTGTGTTTGTTACTCTTTCACGCAAAAAGTGCTGAGCACATTTGGAGGAACCTTTACAGTAATATAGCTTATACATCAGAATAACACATGGGCTATTTTTTGCCGCGATAACCGACATACAGGCGGGCAACAACTAGTTTCTTTATAAAAGATAAGAGATTTTCTCTAACTAGATAATGGAGAAAACAACATATGGTATTAATATCACAGCACTATAAGCAAAGAATGTTGTATTTAGAAAATATTAATTCTTCTCCCTAATCGAGTAGCACATGTCTAACTTTGACAATTCAAATTTTAAAAAAACTATGAAGAGTTCCTGCTCTTTATTTATTAAGATGTTCTTCTGACAATGAAACAGGGCAGGCTGTGCATAAAACGGATTGAAAAATAAACTTTCATATTTCTATTCTACTTTAGAGGCGAATCCTCAGCTATAATAACATAAGATAGTTTTAAAGAATATAGGCATAAAACTGTGGTGAAATAAACATGACATTTTCTGTAAATTCAAAGTATACCTACTTGAACTGTTTGAAAATAAGTAATGACATAAATTATGTGTAAGGTTTTATTTTTATTAGATTAAAGAAGTTCTAAGTCCGTCCCTTCTTCTTACCCTATATTTAGAGCAGAATTATCATAATACGAGGACACTTGAAAGATATTCCAGTCGCGTGTACTATTGTTAAAACACATTAAGCATTTCCTTAAACAAGGCTCCGTACACACTGATAAATTTTTACCCGTCCACAACAATAATAAATAAATAAATATTTCGGACATCTAACACACAACGCCATCTAGGCCCAAGCTAAGCAGAGCTTGTGTTATGGGTAAAAAAGTATACATGTATTTGTATCAGTTGTTTACTACAACTGATACAAATACATATATTTTTTTTATTTCGTAAATACATACATATTATACATTGAAAACACCCAAACTCCGAAATAAACATTTGTAGATTATACAAACATTTGGTTCGACCCGGGAATCGAACTCATGATCAGCAATCGCACACGCCAACCGTCGAGGCAGTCGAAAATGTCAAAAGGACGGGTAATAGTTTTGGAAATCTATTCGTATGTTTCATCATCATCATCAGCCCGTTGCAGTCCACTGCTGGACGTAGGCCTCTCCCAAGGAACACCACAGAGCCCGGTCTGTTGCTTTCTGCACCCAGTCGCTGCCAGTCCTCTTACGTAAGTCGTCTTTAAAAAAATTATGGTAATTTTAACCGATTTTGTATTACCGGACCATTCCGCACTTAGCCTTTTGATGGGCCATTGTACGTAATTTTAACTGATAGTAGATTATTTAATGTTAGGGTAAGGGGAAATAAGTAGCGTTTAAATGATGATGCGGTGGTAAATAAAATTCCATCAGTATGTCCACATTCTTACTTTAGAGGATATTGGGCATAATTTGACTAAAGCCAGAACACACTAAGAGAATTATTTACACTTCCTAGTATCTCATAAATAATTGTAATGACACGGATATATGTTTTTTATATGTAGCTATGTATGATATGTATACATATAATGTATGTATGTATGTATGTAAATTATGCAGTTGGAATGCCGAAGCTTACAAAGTATCTTAAAATAATCTTAGCTGATATGGATTGGAATATTAATTATTATATTAGTATTAATTATAGAAGCGGTACTGAATTGGTCTGATTTAATTACCTTGTTTATGAATAATTAATTAAAGATAGTGAATTCATTTAAAGTGATTGTTTATTTCTCTTATTGATCGGTAAGAACATATCTTGATAACCTCGTTTGCTTAGTGGTAGCGCATGCGACTTTAACTGATTTTTGTATGATCGATTTGTATGATCTGCAAATATTTGTTTCGGAGTTTTAGGTGTTTTCTATGTAAAATATGTAGTATTCTATCAGTCCATCTAGCTTTCATAGTACAGACTCTGCTTAGTTTGAAGCTAGATGGCGTTGTGGGTCAGATGTATGCAATATTTATTTATTTACATCAACAAGAACCTGAACATGAAGAAGACCTGCATCATGATGGATCAATGACTTGAAGCAAATGGCTGGGAACGGATGGATCCGAACTGGCCAAGAACATGCACAGATTATACAGCTAGAAGTACAAATACTGGCAAAAGGTGATCAATTTCCTCTCGATATAACAATTTCTGATACAACTCATTTCTTGTTCTCTTTGAAAGGGGCATTATTCCTGAACTGTGATCTTGCATTACGCAATGATAGTCAACGCAGGGTCAGTATAGTTATATAAAGTTCCATAACGCACAAAGAATGATCTGTTTTTCAGTATAGTTAGATTGGCTTTATATACTTCTCTAAAAGGTCAGGTCAAGGAACTAGAACACACTTTGGACTCTTTCGTACCGCCAGGCTACCTACAAAGAAATAATATATTTCTAATTTCACAAACCTAATCGTGAATAATCCTTACTATAATATTATAAATGCTCTAACTCTGTATGTCTGTCTGTCACGCTTTCACGCCAAACTTTTTTATGCGAAAAAGAGGTTATAAGGGGTTGAAAAGGGGGGATGGAAAGTTGTATCTATGCTACCTACAGTCCATGCGGACAAAGTCGCGGGTACAGCTAGTTTTATAATAAACTGTGTGAGGTTATTATCAACTTACATACGGCCGTCTTTTTTATGGAATAGGCGGCTAACGAGCGTAACGTATCGCTTGATGGTAAGCGATTACCGCCGCCCATAGACACCCATAACACCAGAGGCGTCACAAATGCGTTGCCGGCACAGAACAAAAGAATTCTCCTCTTCTGTGGTTGCCGGCCTTTGGGTGATAGGGGAGGGGGATTTGGGGTATGGGCCTCCGGTATTCTCTCTCACTCGGTAAAACACAGCCCGAGCGCTTTTCGCACAGGTTTTCTGTGAGGCCGTGGTGTCACTCCGTTCGAGCCGACGCGGCCCATTCATGCCGAAGCGTGGCTCTCCACGGCAAATGTTTGTTTCCAAAGTAGGTAGAGCTTGTACTATGCCAATCAATCTATTAATATACATACTTAAATATCTCTAAATACATCTATATCATTTATAAATTAAACTCATACAACAAATTTCTTTGTTTTTTTTTTTTTTTTAGGTTTGGCCCTGCCAAAATGACTCTACTCTGCCTGATGGAAAGCATGAGCAGAATCCAAGAGTGGTGGTCACCATACTGCAAATGCAGACAATGCAACAATGTAGCATGGTGACCCACACCATGGCGGGCTAGTGATGCTTCTGCATCATCGGACCTCCGGTCTCGCACTCACCAACGAAACACGACAGCATGATCGCTGTCATTTTACGCTGATTTTTGTGCGAGGGTAGTACCGCCCCGGTCGAGCCGGCCCATTCGTGCTGAAATCAGCGTGGCTCTACTACCTTCTACTTTTACTCGTCGCATAAGTTCTTGGCTTGAATCGTACCCATAACATAGACTGCCTCGTTGGTCTCGCGGTTGGCGTGTGCGACTGCTGATCGTGAGGTCTCGGGTTCGATTCCCGGATCGGACCAAATGTTTGTATGATCTACAACTACTACAAATACTACCTACAAATATTTGTTTCGTAGTTTGGGTGTTTTCTATGTATAATATGTATATATTTACAAAAAAAGTATATATGTATTTGTATCAGTTGTCTAGTACCCATCACACAAGCTCTGCTTAGCTTGGGACTAGATGGCGTTGTGTAATAGATGTCCGAAATATTTATTTATTTATATCTGACTTTGCAGTCAGAACTTAGCACCGAAAGGCCTGAAGGACCTAGTAACATGTATTTATCGTTGATTAGAAACAGGAAATCTGGAATAACTTTTTTCAGGTCCAAGCCAGCTCGTTAACTGGAGTTGGAGCTAGCTATGAGGATGAACGTTGCTAGAACATGGTTAATTGGTTATTTGTCAAAAGTCACAACTTTCTTTTCTTTTTACCTGAGTTCGGCAAAGCCAAAGGATGGTTATGATTTTGACAGGCTATGTATGTATGTATGTTCATCTGTTCCCTCGGCTCATAGCTCCTCAACTATTTATTAGAACTGGACCAATGAGGTGTCGTCGGAAGCGTCGTGATCGTCCGCTGGGTATAGGACGACGTATACTGACAGTCACTGAAGCTAATGTGGTTATAAAAAATAAATTTTAGAAAAATACTAGCTGTCCCGGCAAACGTCGTTTTGCCATAACTACTAATAAATTAAAAATTAATTAAAAAAACATTGTCCAGCGGACAAAATTGTGAATCTTAACCATTCCCAGATCCCCTTGAACACACACAAAAAATTTCATTAAAATCGGTCCAGTCGTTTGAGAGTAGTTCAGTGACATACACACTCACAGAAGAATTATATATATAAAGATTTCGTGTTTGGTATCATTGGAAATGGCGTTACTTGTACAGGTAAAAAATACATATATTATTAGCATTTGCTCGTGGCTTTGTCCGTATTTATTCGATAAGTGTGACATTTCTATGGTATGCGTCTTTGTTACCTCATTCTTTCTAAACTACTAGTCAGAATAAGACAAATGAGGTATCGTTAAAAGCGTCTTGATTGTCCGCTGGTTATAGGCTATATGACATGTCACTGAATCCAATATGGTGCCCTGCAGCTGTCATAACGTACAGTATTAAAAAAATCACTTTAGATAAATATGGCGTGTTTGCTATCATTCGAAAGAGCGTTACTTGTACATTTCAAAAATGTATATTATTAGCATTTTGTTTGTCCGTATTTATTCGATAATTGTGATATTTCTATAGTACCTATTTACATACCTTTATACATTGCAAAGAAATTAATATTATAGAGGCACCAAATTTTAAATATAAAAAGTAACAACTAAAACCCAACTACCACAAAAAACGACGCTGAAAAAGTATGAAACAAGATATACAATCACGTGAATACTTAATAGGTATACACTCTATGTAATGTAACACATCCACCATCTTGACTGATCTTGAGCCGCACGGAAGTGATAATTTACATTGTGCAAATGTGCAAAAATTAAATGTGGTAACAGCACCTTGGCAGCGGGCCTAATTTCATGAACACCTACTGAGTTTATTCCTTGTAATTATGAGTTGCGATTTCCTTTATTAACTAACCAAATTAGCAACAACAAATGGAGAATGTATAAGATGCATGAGAAATAAAATAACTTCTAGTTTTATTGGCTATCAGTATAGTAATAAATAAACCTCTTGTATAATCTTTTTAATAACATGGTGCAGTAACCAACTCTCCTAAATCTTGCTTCATATTGTGGGCGAACGGGCGTCGTGTCCTACCAACACAATGGGAGGATCTTCCGATGAAGCAAGGTGACCATGCCTGGCGGGCCACTGCCCAAAGATTGATGTTGGGATGTTGTATATATGCTAATCGGCGCGAGAACTCTTATTGCGCGATGCAGGATTGGTAGTTTCTTCGTATTGTATGTTACTCCGTAGTAGTAGTAGTAGCGGTAGATGGCGCTGTCATATGTTTTCCTGATGCGCTGTATGTACAAATAGGGCGGGTTCCTTACAAAATAGGTTATGGTATACTATACCACGTTCTCTAAACGTGTTTAAGTTTTTCTTCTCCTTACGATACCTACGGGATGAATACGGGTATCATATTCATCCCGTAAGTACACGGTATCATAAACGAGGTTTACTACTAATTCAATCACGTTTTCTGTGTTTTTCGCGAGAACTTGTAAAAAAGATTGAGATGATAATTTCTTGAAAACCTCAAAATATTTTTTAATTTAGGCCACACAAAAACGGTGTCTTATAAATTGGAACTGACAGTTGTTATAATAAGATTCTGGGTATAATGCTCAAAGCCACAGATTTCGAAATAAATAAGCGTTTTTAAAATAAATTTGCTGCAATCCAAACACGGTTGGCTGTGGCACATCGTGATTGAAAAAAAAAGGAAAAAAAAACATCGTCTAAGCGCGTTTTATATATTATGTACTAGCTTTTGCAAGCGGCTTCGCTCATGTCTACCTTAGTTATCGCCGTAAAAAAAAGATATGTCCTTACTCAAGAATCAAAGTATCTCCACGCCAAATTTCATTAAAATCGGTGTAACGGTTTAGCCGTAAAGCGTGACTGACAGACAGATAGAGTTACTTTCGAATTTATAATATTAGTATGGATTTTGAAGTCTCTCTTCTACTTGAGCTCAATCTGCGCAAAACTTTTTGAATGTTTGAAGAATACAGAAACGTTGGTTTGTGTATATTACCAGTAATTATCTAAGTACTGGTTAACTCATTTAAACGTGTAACCGCTTTAACGAATATATATTATGTATTGTATTGAACTAAATTACACTACATTTTTGTTAAAGTGTCGATCTTAAATATATATAAGGGTATAAAGGTTTCGTTGGTGAGTGCGAGGCCGGAGGCCCAATGATGCGAAAGCATCACTAGCCCGCCATGGTGTGGGTCACCATGCTGCATTGTTGCATTGTCTGCGTTCGCAGTATGGTAACCATCACTCTTGGATTCTGCTTATGCTTTCCATCAGGCAAAGTAGAGTCATTTTGGCAGGGTCAAACATAAAAAAAAATGTATATTATTATGTTTTGAGCCGATTGTATTGTTAGCAGTTGAATTATTAACAATAGCTAAACTAAGTCAGGCCAATATTAAGTATACTATTGGAATTTGGATATGAGATACCCGAGTTAAAGATTTTCTAAAATTAAAATATCAGTAATTAACCAGAAAAAGTTTAAAAAATTATAACCCAACTACGTACAAAATTTAAATTGCCTATGTCACCCACGCCGTTATTAATTATCAATTAACACCTCATCCATTAAAATCGGTGCAGGAGTTTAGTTCCTTTTGGTTTCGCCGTAATAAGGTGAAAATGGAAAGCAATTTTCACAGTATGTTTCAGGACGAAAGTGTTATAAGTTGAACATTTAAATGTACAAAATTTGGACTGATGGTTCCTCATAGTTCTAGATGTGTCCCGTAGATACTTCCTCCAACCACGATCCTAGACCCTGCATCCATTATAGAAGTCTACCCATAACGCCATAAATTGTTTAGATAGATTATATCAGGACATAACTGGTTTCTAGTAGCTCCAACATTGCTTGTTTGGTCCGGATATCACTAGAAACATCATACTGTTATTGATACAAATTAAAACTCATGACATCTAATTAAAACTATTAAAAGTTGAGGATTTTAATCAAAGAATGCTGATTTGTAAATACTTCGCAGCAAATAAAGCGTTTTTTTTGTAAATATTGAGGTAGTGTTAGACAACATTTTTTGTTTTAACATCATTTAAGTTGTGACTAGCCCCAAATTGAAAAATTTAACCACTATCTTGAAAATTCACAAATATTTTACCGAATTTTATTCATTTCCAAAATCATTTAAATCAAATTAAAGTTAAGTATATTATGGTACTTAGAGAGTGTGAACCGACTTGGTTCAGCCACTCTAGACACAGTCGAACAATCAGACAGACAAAAAAAAACATTTTTTCACTAGGGACTCACATCAACAGGACTTTCACTAGCAGGTAGCTAATAATAAATAATAATAATAAATATTTCGGACATCTAATACACAACGCCATCTAGTCCCAAACTAAGCAGAGCTTGTATTATGGGTACTAGACAACTGATATTAAATACTTATGTACTTTTTTTTTTGTAAATACATACATATTATAAATAGAAAACACCCAAACTCCGAAACAAATATTTGCAGATCATACAAACATTTGATCCGACCCGGGAATCGAACCCGAGACCTCATGAACAGCAGTCGAGTACGCTACCACTAAATGTAACAAAACTAAATAAACTAAACTACAAAAAAAAAAACAAAAAAACTTCTCTCGAAAATATTACCATTCGAAATTTAAATCACTTATGCAATCACAAAGATAAACTGAATTTCCAACAGAAGTAATTGCGAGTCAAGGAGGTTACATGAAACATTTTACAGAAAATAGGTGAAAACAAATCCATAACCCAGATCGAGTAACCTAGTTGGTGGTACTAAAATCATTGCTGACGTAACCGGAAAGAGGCATCTGCGTCCGAGGTTTGCTTTCCAATAGTTATATGTGAAACAAGTAGATTCTTTTGGGATAAACAGGTACACGGAGATCAAATAATCTTCAAAGTTGTAAGAGGAGGCACCTCCATCTATACAAATAAAACAAAATTGGAGTGTCTGTTTATAATATTAAAATAACTGATTTTTACTAAATGCATATGTATGTTTACACGGTACACATACCTAAACTGTAGTAAAAAAAAAATTGTGTGTCTGTCTGTTTATTCCGAGCAATCTCTGGAACAGCTGAACCGATTTTGACGGGACTTTCACTGGCAGATAGCTGATGATCAGAGGAGTAACTTAGGCTACTTTTTTTAGACTAGCTTCGTCCCGTGGCGTTACCCGCACTACGACAATGACCGCGAGTAACACCGCGGGGTTCAGCAAGTAATAAATATTCCGGACATCTGACAGCATCTAGTCCCAAACTAAACAAAGCTTGTATTATGGGTATTAGACAAATAATACCATATACATATTATATAGAGAAAACACCCAAACTTCTTGGTCAGACCCAGGAATCGAGCCAGAGACCTTAAGCAAAGCAGTCGCTTATGCTATCACTGCACCACTGAGGCAGTCGTCAGTTTAAATAAGTTAAGGCTTCTTCCATGAAAGGAGGTTTTAGCCTTAGTAGGCTAAACCCTTGGCAGCGTGCTATAGTTACCTCGCAGTCAAGACAGGTGGTACAATTATTTATCTTTAACTCAATTTTTAGCTCAGCTAGCCAGTTTATTTTAAGAGCTCCATTGATGAATTATATTGATAGTATGAGTGTAGAATATAGCTGAATCTTCCTCTTCCTAGCCTTTATTATTCCCGAGATTATTATTTGATGACGAAAATCAAACCCACAAGAAAATACTAGTCTAAGACCTAGTCCTGGACTTTATATAACAATACTACAAAATGTAAGTGCCTTTCATAACTTAATAATATGGTTAATCGTATTCATAATACAAATAAAGGCACCTCTAAGTGGTATTGAAAGTTTCACCTGGCTGTATCGTGAAATAGTTATACATGTGATATGGTCATGTCATATTAGTTCTTATTTCTTAATAAAATTTCTTCTGATTTCGTATTCTAGCTTCAGAGCTTCATAGCTCAAATGTTTCTAGGACAGTACTGTAAGTAGTTACTTCGAAGTTCCCATTACACAATTCCGCGATCTATTACAAGGCTGTAACCGCTTCGAATCGATACCCTGGTCATTAAGATTTTATACAGCGTTACCTGGAATCGTGTCTGGTATTGTAACCTAGATTACGTCGGTCGGTGAACTAAATACGAGCTCTGACGTAAGCGGGAAAGGGGTATGGCGGGTGTGCACTTACATTCAGTATACACCAACCGATGTTTTACGTTCAAAAGGATTTACTTGACTCCACGACAACAAAGACATATATGGTTTTCACGTCTCTGGAGATGTAACTACATGTATGGATTTCTTGAAGGCTTTTAAAAGAATAACTGGTTCGAGCTATTATACACTAAGTTTTATTTACATAAAATCAAAGTTGGTCCCATTAATGGATGTCACAGGCAGGTGAAATCATTTCATTACTGGTACCAAGAATACATCATTAAATTAATTACACAAAATGAAAGTAAAGAAAATTAAAACTTGCCTAAAAATAAAAATAAAATGGTTTTTGTTATAACCAAAACATAAATTTATTTTTCGGTCAATGTTATGGGTCAAATTTTGATTATTTCATCTTCGCTCCTTCCTATATAGTACTTTTCTATTTCATATCAATTATTTGTGAAGATCTATCTGGCGGCTTCAATACTTTATATTTTATTCTACTGTAAATCGGGACTTAATCGCGATATTTACAAGGTACAATACATTTGTTGATTGTCCGACGTTTCGATCGAATTGCACCGATCGTGGTCACGGGTAGACTGGTGAGAGCTTAGCGGCGCCTCCGCGAAGTGCGAGTTTTGCCAACTACCCGTACTTAGTCTTCTTTACTTTGATTATCTTTTACACTGTCGGCACTTCGATATACCAAACTTCGACGTCCGCTGAGTCTTGTCGAGCAACATGTATTCGCCGATGATTGCATTTGCTGATGATAGGATTCCAAGATGCTGACAAGCGGTAAACCATCTTCTCGGTTGAAGTTTTTTATTTTTTTTTGGTTTCGACTGCTTTCAACACAATGACTGCATTGAAGAAGTGGGATAGTATTTCGGCAGATAGTAAAAAATGAAACAAGGAAGGTGTTTTAGACATTGTCTTAAGCAAGCATACTTTTCTCCCGTGGAATATGTATTTTTTCGAATTTTGCTATTTCTTTATTTTAAAAATATGAAACGTAAATGATGTTCGAAAGTCAAGTGAACACGGTCAACAGTTGTAATGTACGCAAATACCTTTTACTGTATCCTTGAACAACTGAAGGTTCATTTGCCTTTAGCCAATGAGTCTATTCTTATTGCTTAACTGGAGCAGTTCTGACGTAACACCAGTTAACGATACTATTCCTTATTGGCCGAATCTTTCAATGGGAATCGATGTTTTAACTTTAATAATGAATTTTATATCCATGCTGGCACTAAAACGGAACTTGAGATTGAATATATGTGACCTACAAAGGAGTTTATTTCAGAAATAAATCAGATCCGAGAAAGAACTCCTGTAGATTTATCCAAAAGAATGAGAATTATGCTGGAAATTGAAGCAATTACATATTTGACTTTGGAAGGAATAAGTTTTTTAATCGTTTCTTTAATGCATGTTAATATAAGCAAAGAGTTACAAATGCAAATCAAATATAAAACAGCAGGTCGTTGTATTTAGTCGTAACGTTCTACCTACGTAAGAGGAAGCGGAAGCCTGGAGTGAGTTTAATTAATCTATTTTAAAGCGCTTTTACTAGCTTAACTTGTAATTAACCATGTAAACTTTGCTGTTAGTCTATGTTCTATTTTAGTTTTACTATACTATTATTCTTTGAAAAGAGTTTTATTTCGACAATGTGGTACAATAATTTGGAAACCACTGTGGATGATGTCTTGATTCTCCAACACAAAGAGAGAATCCTTTGCGGACCAACGGTTAATGTTTTAATTATTCATATCGCGATACAGGATTATCAGTTACTTCGTAGTACGGTGTGTCTGCGATAGGTGGTGCTGTAGTATATTTCTGTTTCACTGTTTGTTAAAGTTGCTACACTAAATTATCTAGTTAGGTAAATGCTTTCTGTGGAGCCATTAGTGGCGTTATATAATGTTGCACCTTACAGGCACAAAATAGATCTTTTTTGTGTTACAGGTTACTTTATCGGTAGGTATGAACCGCTAAGGTGAAAAACAAAGTCTGCGTTATTACAAATTGTACAAATATTGCACGGTGTGAACGACCTGTATGACCGAAGTCGCATGGGACAGCTTACCAACTGACACATAAAATATATATAGATATATATTGAGTTTTGCATCTTTATTAATTTCTGGCTGAATCTGCGATAAAACCAATAACAAAATAACATTCAATGTAGACGACCCTGCAAAAGCTAGTATAATACCTTAAATAATTTATTTGTAGTTTGTATGCCCGGCTGAATATCACGCTGTGCTTCCTATGTCAAAAATCATTGAACAATACGGCAGGGAGTAGCCATTTTTAAAACGTTTCCCTCTCTCAAAGTATAAGACCAGACGAACTTACGCGTTATGGTTCGTACTCACATACGGTATTACTCGATGGTTTTACTCCAAAACGAGTAAAAATTAACGTGTGGACCGCAAAACTCATAACTCGAGGGCTCGCATCGAGCCGGCTGTTTGGAATTTGGCTCGAACGGTTCGGTAAATACTGAACAGCGCGTGTCACTCGATAGATGAATGCTGAATGTGTGACGTGTGGACGAAAGCCCATGCCGTGGTTCTTACTCGACATGTAAGCTCGATCGAGTAAAACCGTATGTGAGTTTTTTACATTGTTATGATGTTAGCATTACACTGTTAATTTTTTTTTATGATCAAGCTACCAAAATGACTCTACTTTGCCTGATAGAAAGCATAAGTAGAATCCAAAAATGGTGGTCACTAGCCCCTATGTGAACGTGGACACAGCAGCACAGTGACCCACACTATGGCGGCCTAGTAAGATCCCTTTCCACGCCCCGCTTAAAGGACCCGGGATCATAATGGGATTTGAACACGTGCGGTGGTAGTGAGTTCCATGTTTTAATCGCTCGGCACAGGAAGGAAGAACCGAAACGTTGCGTTTGAGAGCGTATGTCTTCTACTCTAAAAAGGTGACTGCGAAGGCCAGCACGTGTTGTCCTGTAGAGGAATGGAGAAGGGGGACCAGTTGGAAGAGCTCTTCAGAACACTCTTCATGATATACTATAGGCACTATTAATACACAGAATGTATTTATATGTGCGTTAAATTCTGAGTGTTTTGTTTTAATTGTTATGTGTGATTAGTATATGTTTTTGTATGTACGTCTAAAAATGTGTATGTGTGAAGACTTCCCCCCGCAAGAAATGACAAACTGCTTTGAATAGGAATAATACACAATTTAAAACAAAACACGGGAAGTACCAGTTTTTAAATATGATAAAGAATAATCAATATCGGTTCACCCAGTCGAAAGTGGAGAATCTCCTTCTTTTTTCGAAGTCGGTTAAAAAGATGCTATGGCTACTCTCCTTAATTCGGTGGCCCGTATTGCTCTTTCTTTAGATTACCCTATTGTTTATTATATGAATATCAGAGCTTCGTTGTATTGGAGAACAGTATTATAATATATATATTTGTTTCACAGTCTTCGGTTTACTAACACACTTTGGTGACGCAGAACATAATTGTATAAAACATGTGTATTTTGATCGTTTTCTTTTTATATAGTGTTGTTTTCATACTTAATTGAAAGGTAGAACTTTCATAACGTTGAAATGTTAATATTAAGAAGTTTTTGATGAAAACACAAGAGTACCTGTAATAGGTATTAACTTTAACAGTATAGAAACAACATTAAGGTTAAGGTTACTATCAGTATTGTGGTTTATTTATCAGTTCGATTATAATGTGTTTACAGAACAAACTGTTCAATACACGATTTTGACCACATCGTTATCATTTAAAACGCAATGTTTAATATTTGTTGTCATTCGGAAGTGGGAAACATCTACCTACCCAACTTCCTTTGTGGAATGCGGTTTTTACTATGCTTTAATCAAATATGGTACAATCTTTAAAAATAATTAGTATGTGAGGTGTAAGTGACCGAGTGTGTGAGAATACCGGAGGTCCATACCACAACCCCTCCCTCCATCCCTCTCCCCATCCCTCTTCCCATCCCCCAAAAGGCCAGCAACGCATTTGTGATGCCTCCGGTGTTGCGAGTGTCCATGGGCGGCGGTAATCACTTACCATCAGGCGATAAGTCTGCTCGTTTGCCTTCTATTCCATAAAAAAACACATTTTAATTTGAGTCCAACCAAACGTCATCATAGCCTTTATTGCACCCATAAAACCAAGCTTTTTAAACGTATCATGTCAGTTAATGTTATTTATAGTGGTATTTTTAAAAGACTCATAATGTAGTGGAAAGAGTTCGATACAAACAAAATTTGTTCTTTCAATTGCTCCTCCTCTTCGCCTCAATACTAAAAGTACAAAGCAAAAGTGCACTATGGATCAAAAACTACTAAGAATCATCTACCATTTTTTTTTTTTCACTTATTTGACAACTAGCTGACCCACGCAACCTCGTTTGCGTCTTCTATTGCCCGTAGCGTTATAATTTTCCCCCGTTTTTGTAACATTCTTCATTGGTGCTCCGCTCCTGTAGGTCTTAGCGTGATCATATATAGTGTATGGCCTTCCTCGATAAATGGGCTATCTAACACTGAAAGGATTTTTCAAATCGGACCAGTAGTTCCTGAGATTAGCGCGTTCAAACAAATAAACAAACTCTTCAGCTTTATATATTAGTATAGCTATTAAACACTGATATAATATTGGCAATATTGCAGAGATAATAAAACAGGCAATCCATCTCGTCAGCACGCGTTAGGTATCGTAATTTCAATTGTCAAGCAAATCTAGGACAGAAGTTTTTTCAAATACACAATTATCACCGTTAATGTCGCAATACTTATTTCAATTATATGAATACTAAAGAGCTCAGAGGAAATTTTACTCAAAACAACTATAATTCGTTTAAACTTTGCGTCAATAAATTAAGCAGTCGTGAAGATAAGAAAAACTATTAAAATTTAACAGGTTTACTTTATAGTTCTGTGGAGTCGGTGTGCTGATGGATGAGGAATGCACCCCTATTCATCCTAAAGGCGTCGTAAGAGCCGACTAAGGGAGCAAGTTATACAGGACAACATCACTGTCAACGAAAAGAAACCTTAAATCAAACCCTGTATCAAACCAAAGGCCAAAACCTCTTTGCTGAGGAGACGTTTATACATTACTAGCTGCCCCGGCAAACGTCGTTTTGACATAATTTTTTTTTAAGGATGGGTGACCCTTACCATTTAGGCGGATGAAAAAAGATGTTGGCCGATTTTCAGACCTACTCAATATGCTCACAAAGTTTCATGAGAATCGGTCAAGCCGTTTCGGAGGAGTATGGCAACGAAAACTGTGACACGAGAATTTTATATATTAGATTATAATGTTAAATAGAATTGTTTCTTAATTACATTTTAACACACTTCTATAGGCATTGCATTTATTTTTGTTTGTTGGTTTGTTTATTTATAATCGACTTGACATTTTAACGTATCGTTAAAACGTGTTTTTAACCGACTTCAAAAAAAGGAGGAGGTTTCTCAATTCGACCGTACATTTTTTTTTGAATACTTTGATCTGTAACTTCGTTGTTGATGATGAAGTTTATATGATTTTTTGTGTTATTCTTTTACTCCGTCTTATTCCATCACTATTGTCAGCATTATGTCTCTTTCTGCCTTAAATAAGTATAAAAAAATAAGTATTGCTCACTTAAAAACACAAAGTAACTAGTTATAAAACTAATATTTCTATAATATCTATTATAGTTGCTATTTGTTGTAAAATACAATGTTAAACGGCAAACGGCCTTATCCAGGCCACCGAACCGATATGAGATAATGTACAAGTATAATTGAAGTAAACAAAAACCAACTGCGCAATTGTGCACTTTATGGATTATTTAGTAGTAACTACTCTAGATTCTTCTAGAGGATTCTTTCTTCAAATGGTGTACAACATTCAATAAGTGACTTTTAAGAACGTTGCAAAAAAAATCACAACCAAAAAAAGTTTAAAATACTATAACCCGACTACGTAAAAACTTTTTACTAAATTTATATGGCTTAAATCATCTAGGCCATTATTACGAATCTATTGATACCTCTTTCAATAAAATCGTTTCAGTAGTGTAGGCGCTATGGTGGACTACCAAAAATACCTATCTATACTAATATATAAAGCTGAAGAGTTTGTTTGTTTGTTTGTTTGTTTGTTTGAACACGCTAATCTCAGGAGCCGCTGGTCCGATTTGAAAAATTATTTCGGTGTTAGATAGCCCATTTATCGAGGAAGGCTATAGGCTATATATCATCACGCTAAGACCAGTAGAAGCGGAGCACCAATGAAAAATGTTTCAAAAACGGGGGAAAATTATCACGCTACGGGCAATAAAAGACGTAAACAAAGTTGCGTGGGTCAGCTAGTACCCTATATAACCCTTCCTTTTGATCGACCCAATCCATACACACACATGAAGTGTCAGTATTGTTTACTTAGAAAATCTGCTTTTGAAGTAAACCTTGTTACTTGCTTTACAAAGCAAACTGATTAAACATTGTCACGGATCACGACAGTGTTACATGTACGATGCACGTATGGCTATTTAATCTATTCCTCAAATCAAATATATTTAACTAAGTTGTGACAATTATGGCCAATAATAAATATCACATGGTTGTATCGCATGTGGTGTCTGGTCATATGATAAATTAATTGATATAATGGTGCCTATTACATGACAGTCATTTGTTTCCAACGAAATCGATCGACACTTCAATGGAAATAGGTTATGAGAACTTTAGGTTTAGAACGAAACTCCTCCGAAACGGCTGGACCGATTTTTATGAAATTTTGTGTGCATATCGGGTAGATCTGGGAACCGGCCAATATCTATTTTCCATAAATTTCCTACCACTAAATGATAAGGGTGACCCACTCCTAATTTTGTTTTATGGCAAAACAACGTTTGCCGGGTCAACTAGTATCCTATAACATTCAGAGATAATGTAATTATTAGTGAAAGAATTTTCAGAACTGTTTTAGTGATTTCAAAGATTAATCCATACACAGATAGACAAAAATTGTGAAAAATGTTATTTTGGTATATGTACCTACCGTGTATATATATACATAGGCGGTTATTTATATATATTACAAACAGACACTCCAATTTTATATATTTGTATAGAGTATAGATTGAAGGAATTGGACCAAATATATGGACAGTAAAATCCTATATACCTTTCAATAGATAATTCCTCATAGAAACTAGGTGACACACTTTTCAAAGTAGAACGAAAAAGTCCTTGAGTCGTATTATGTATAAAATATGTAAAAGACTTCCAATGCCAAGCAATAGATTAATCATTTACGATAGGAAATATACTGGGAAGTTTAAAGAGGATTGTTTTATTACTTTTAAAACGTTTTCTATTTATATTGATATAATCAGAACAACTTAGGGATTGAAAATTGCGGCGGTAAGACTCGTTATGGAGGATTGGCTCAAGAGGCATCACTGGACACTCTCATACCGGCTGACGCGCAGGTGATTACTGAAAAATGAGGCTTTGGAGATCACCTGTGTCTGATCCACAAGGAGCCAAAGCCTCAGTGCCACCACTGCGGTGACGGCATCGAAGAAAATGAGTATCGGGGTTTCTATGGGTATCGGGGCACCTACATAGCGTAGGTGGCCCGAGGTACTTCGGTGTTCCACGGATTTTAAAACGAAATTCCTTACGGGGCGTTGCGGAGGGGTACCCTAGCCGGCAAACGCGTCCGTAACGTAAGATTGACTGCCTCGGTGTCGAAAGGATGGCTTATGCGAATGCTGTGTTCGATTGAGGTCTCGAGTTCGAATACCGGATCGGATCAAATGTTTATATGATCTGCAAATATTTGTTATTTCGGAGTGTGGATGTTTTCTATGTATAATATATACATATATTTATAAAAAAAAAAAAATATAATAATAAATAACTTTTTCTTCACCCTTTCTAATTTAATTTAAATTATTTCGTGAGCGAAAAATGTTATATAGCGCCATCTGTTTTTGTGATAAGGAACTTCGTTCCTATCTGGTGTCCCACGACACCATACGACTTTTCCTTTCTAGAGTACACCTGGTTTTCGGCTACTACCCAGTAAATGGTAACCCTAGTCGGCGTCGTGCGGTTTTTAGTCCGTTCGAGTAACACATAACCATTGCACCCGTCGCCTAGTGGGTCACAACCCAGGAAACTTCTTCTTAAAAAAAATTGTTGTAACCCAATGAGCAACCAGAGATCCATATTATGTGGTAGTGAAGTATGAAACTGAAAAGAGAGAATAGTAATATGTTATCATTATGTTTCAATAGTTAGAATTGAACTCTTTAGATATCAAATTACTTCGTAAGGGATCCAGTGTTAGAAATTAAGGTTATGAACATCCATGCTTTTAATGTAAATTCGAAGGTAACACCGTCTGTTTGTTACGCTTTCACGGTTAAACTGCTGAACCGATATGAATGAATATTGATGTAGAAATAGATTTTACCTTGGGAAGGATATTGCTACTATTACTACTAGACTATTAGATTTTAACCGACATAAACGCGGGTGGAGATGCTGGCATAAGTCAGAACTAGATAAAAAATATCGTAAAGAAAATAGGAGTTTAGAAATAACATTTCACAAAAAAAAAATCTTATGTTTAAACAACAATTTCGTTAAACAACAACAACAATAACATTGTTTAATCATATCTCGTAGAGTCATCGTACTTTGAAACTATGAAACAAATATCTAAGTCACACGAGTAACTCTGTGTCTAAGTTGTATTATGTAGGGCAGACGAGTCGATGCGTGATGGACATAATATTATGACCTAATCAAACGATTAGATGTCGACGTAAATTGTACGTTACATCAACTAAGAATTTATTGCTTAATCAAATATGTAATATCATTTGTATATTTTATTGCATGTTAAGCATATTTTTGAAGTGATAACTTCTTTAGCCGCGTTGAACACTTTTTGGTAGGAGAAAATCTTATGAGTTCGCGTCACCGACATGCTGTCATGACATTTGTGACCACCACTCTTGGATTCTGCTTATGCTTTCCTTAATAATATATGCTTAGCCTAATAATATATATGAAAAACGTACTATTTCAAACAGTGATATAATAAATTCGCCATCACAATTCAAATTTGAGAGACTGAAAAAAGATTCAGTGGGCTAAAATAAAGTTAATTAATATTAAATACATTTATAGCATAATGCACTTATCAATAGGGAGATAAATTTAATTTCATTATGCTAATAAATTGCGTTTAATGTAAATATTTAATCAAAAATTTTGCACTAAAGCCAGACATTCGTCTTATGTTCTTCTACAAACAGTTGACGTCACATTTACAATGTGAAAAGAAATTGATAATAGCAACGTGATCATCATTTTACATCTCATGCACTTGTTCCAATAAACATATTTAAACTAGTTATCCTAGATGGCTTTTAGATTATCAAGCATCTCACATATTTGGATTGAATTATTTACATGATAAATGTATATAGTGGCCTTATATATAAATATATGAGCATGTCAAAGTGAGTCTACTCTGCCTGATGGAAAGCATGAGCAGACAATGCAGCATGGTGAGTCACACTATGGCGGCCTATGGGAGTTAGTTGAAATTATCGAATATATATAAATTATAAACAAATTAAGTTTATATTAGGAATATGAAGTCAAAGGGAATCATGGGTTTACTTGTTGTTACGTGGACTTCGTTCTGTTTAAAGTTATTGATCGGTCCAATAGAAAAAAATAATCAAATAAAACGTTTTATGTCTTTCTCTCTAAAATAACCTTCCTTGTGCCTAAACAAAAATATTTATTTAAAAAATGAAGGAAATGTGAAAGCGTTTCTCGAGTTTTTTATTAATTATTTTTTATTTAAATAGATTAGCTTCGCGAGCACAAAATTAAAACTAATGAAATAGGGAACATATCCAATTCAAAAGCAACAAAAGGCGCGAGTAATATCACGGGGTACAGTTAGTATAAAATAGATTTACATTACCGAACAAACATTCGTAATTCCTTCACAAACTTGATTTGGTTGGATAACTGCCTAATTAACTAATTAGGCAGTAATCCAACACTTTCAGCGGATAATTAATATATAAGCAACGTATCTAATAACTAATAACACAAGTTCTGGGAATATTATTATTTACACCTTATTTTTTAACAGAAATTCCTGTTTTTATTTTGTCGCTGAGTTAGTCAGTATAGACTGTTTTCTCCCTGTTTTAACCGACTTCCAAAAGGAGGAGGTTCTTTCTTAATGCGGTTAAAAATCCCTTTGGGATTTCGAGACACAGGAGTCAGGAGAAAAACACCCCAACGATCTGCCTCTGGCGCCCTATTCAGGGAAGACCCGGACCATGTTATTTCAGGTCCTCCCCGAATCGACCCCATGCCTTATCAAGTCCTGTCTCCGGGCAAATTATTTTCCCCGATTTAATCACGGAGATAGTTTCCCCCTAAGGTTAGGTCCAAGATTTTTAAAATTATGTGACCGAAGAATAAACAGAAAAGAACATAAAATACTTTTAAGAAACTCTTCAAGGACCACTATAGACCTCTATAACAACGATGTGCTGTATGTGTATATAATATTTATAATATGAATAATTATCAACGAATAATTAGAATATCTAACACACAACGCCATCTAGTCCCAAATTAGACAACAGATACAAACTTATTTACTTTTTTAAATAATTTTAAACATAGAAAACACCCAAACCCCGCAACAATAATTTGGAAATCATACAAACATTTGACCCAACCCGGGAATCGAACTTAAAACTTTAAGTAGCGACTGCTTAGTCACATAGACTACCACTGAGCCAGCAACGCATTCGAACGAGTTTATAATATGTATGTATTCATATTTATATCCGTAAGGACATTAATATGTATTTCTATAGATGTATGTGTAATTATGCTACTGAAGAAATTAGTTTTCGTAAATTGTGAAGGTGCTCCACAAACTACACGTTACTTTAAAGTATAGTCCATCTAAAGGTTGCCTGGCAGAGACAGCAGATAAGACCGCTCATTGAATCACTGTTTTATTAATCGACTTAAAAAAGGAGGAGATTTTCAATTCGTCGGAATCTTCTTTTTTACGAATGTTTGTCGATATTTCCTTTGTTTTTTGTTTACTCTCTACATTGTAGGTATGTTTCATACTATGGTGTGCGATAAAGAGTACCAATCTATCTATTAGGCATCTAAACATCTATGTTAATTTAATTGATGTTTAAACATGAACATTTAACAATTTTCTACGAAACAGGGCCAGAATTAATCTTATCTAGTATCTCCACTTTTTACAAGTGTCAAATTTTGATTTATACTTTAATACGTCATGAAGTCATTCGATATACAAATAAAAACAATTCATTTAACTTATCTTTCTTGATTATCTTTAGATGTCCGATTAACTGATGGATCCAAACATTGTCTTTTGTTATCAAAGACAAAGTTCTACAGTTCGATATCCATTGCTAATAATGTTTGTAAAATGTTTTCAAACCCGTCGAATTATAAATAAAAACCATACATGTACATCAAACACAATTTTTACGGTCATAATCGTTACTGTTCAGACAAAATTAAACAAAACATTTGGACTAGATCTGCAAGTTTGTTGATAGTACATTCTGGTGAAATATATTTGCCACCTTTTCAATCACCCCTGTCACTAAATAGAATTGCAAGTAATCTTCAGGCAAATTTCGTATATCGTAACTCAAATCAAGATCTACAATTTATATATAACAACCAAACCATTTTTTTTTCTTGAAAAACAATTCGCAACGCAACGTAATTATCTGTGTACTCGCACGAATGCACCGCAAGAACTTTACGCCGCATCGCATTGAAGTTATGTGTGGGAGCCCTAAATCCCCTCTGGATAGAAAATTCTACCAAGACCCAAAGTCTATTATGAGCATATTTTATACTAGTTGTTGCCTTCGGTTCCACCCGTGTATATGTCGGTTATTGCGGCATAAAGTAGCCTATGTATTATTTTAATGTACAAGCTATATTACTGTAAAGTTTCATCAAAATACGTTCAGTAGTTTTTGCGTGAAAGAGTAACATACATCCATTCATCCATCTAAACTTACAAACTTTCACGTTTATAATATTAGTAGGATTAAGAAGGATAAAATAAATTGCAACTATGTTACCTTACATTTTATCAGAGTTCCAAATCTGTTGATTACGGCAGGGAACAAATGACAGACAGCTGAGGGTTCACGTGATGCTACGTGATCCTGGACGTTTAAATAAATAAAAAATCCCAAAACTCTTGCCGCCTTTTCTTCCTCCCCTTTTCTAGGCACACCCAGAATCTGAGGAGTTGATATGTTAGTTTGGTTATGGTTTTGATTCTCCACGGACTTGTAGGTAGTATAAATTAGCTTCATTAACATTGTACACCACTTCTCGGTGGCCAACTACATCGTATCTCTCATTATCGAACCGCATTAATCCAATTCTGCACAATAATCCCCTTGATTATATTACTCTATCATTGCTTTAATCATCATTGATGATCGTTAGGAATTCATAAGGAAAATCATAAGAAATTGATGTCATGAAATAAGCTCTAAAGATATTGTTCTGTTGTTTGATATTATTATTATTATTATCAGCTGTATCTATACTAATATATAAAGCTGAAGAGTTTGTTTGTTTGTTTGTTTGTTTGAACACGCTAATCTCAGGAACCGCTGGTCCGATTTGAAAAATTCTTTCGGTGTTGGGTAGTCCATTTATCGAGAAAGGCTATAGGCTATATATCATCATGCTAGCACCCATAGGAGCGGAGCACCAATGAAAAATGTTTCGAAAACGGGGGAAAATTATCACGCTACGGGCAATAGAAGATGCAAACGAGGTTGCGTGGGTTGGCTAGTTTTAATATATTTACTTCATTATCCGACTTCTTTATAAACCGATTTGAGATTCCTATATATATACCTCCCGTTTGGTTCAATTTAAAGTAGAAGGCAAATTAAAGAATAGTGCTACGATTCCTGATGTAGACATACTTAAATACTGTCATCTTTATAAGATTTAAAGATTAAATCTCAGGAAGGTCATAGGTGCAGAAGTATGGCAGATCAAGATCAGTGATCCGAAACGGCTGGTTGGAGTAAGAAGGTGACAAATCTGCGTACAACGGCCCAATCAAGAGGCTAAAAGCGGAAATAGCCCGGCAAAACAAACAACCAAACAAGATTTATTTCGTTGAAGAGAAAAGAAAAAACTATTGCTCGACTGCTTAGAATCCTTTTAAGTCTAAGAATAATAGCGGAATAGCGGAATAGGAGCTGCGGGCAAAGTTAGTGATTATGATTATTCATAATCACTAACTTTGCCCGCAGCTCCTCTTGACACTCACAAGTATTCTGAATTTCTATTGGCAAAAGAATTTTCATAATCAGTTTATTAGATCTAGAGATCCCACAATCTCAGAAACCTTACCTCTTTTCAATCTATTCTTCTATCTATATACATAAAAATGAATCGCCGAAATGTATGTACGCGCATAACTTTCGATCGGCTGCACCAAATGCACCAAAAGAAAAATTAAATGATTACGGGAAGTCTGTGGGAAGCGGAGACAGATATGTAAATATACGAAGTTCGCCGGGTCAGCTAGTATAATTACAGATTATAATAACTTGAAACTCATCATCGATGGAACCACAAAAAGTAGGTAAAAGCTACAGTAACCAGACTGCAACTGATAAACACACATAAAAGATATTACTTAATTAACTAAATACATTCTAATTATCATCTTTTCTTGCGTCATGCTGTTATCAGTCATGAGTTTGGCCTTCAACCATTAATAATACACACACGCAATCTCATCCCAAACTAGATAGAGTCTGTACTATGATCATTAGAATGCTGATAAACATACATACACTTTATCCATATATAACATGACCTGTAGGGAAAGATAATTATAATAAGACATAATGTGTGCTCATAGCCCAGTTGCACTCGGTGATTAGAAACAATTACCGAGGGTAAGCAACGCGGCGCGGTCAGTACTTGGATGGGTGACCGCTGGTGGCATGTTACCATGAGCGTCTCTGTGATTCACGTTACGTTAAGCAGTCGGTCCCGGTTGTTATCATAGGATAACAGTCGTGAAGCTTAATTGGCGGCCTTTGGGCGGTTTAAAAACATCCAACGGCAAGATTACGTAGCCACAACGTTGTCTTGCCAGTTTCCAACCCGCACTTGGCCAGCGTGGGGACGTATGGCCTTAACCCTCTCCTGACAGGAGACCCGAGCCTAGCAATGGGACGTCATGGGTTTTTGATGATGATGATGATGGGTAAAAAGGCCCTGTGCAGATGAACCAAAGCGTAGTATGACAAAGATCAGTTTTAACTTGTATAGACGATTAGAACAAATTTGAAAATCAATATTGAATTAAATCAAATACATCAATCGATCCTCCAGTAATCACACATATTAAGACTATTGTCTGCACAGGTAGACAGCTCTGGCAAATGAAATCTTAAATAATTCTTTTTTTAATCTAAATCGTTACGAATGGGACCATCTTTAGTTTTAGTATTCCAAATTTAGACATAAAAATGATCCTTGAGGAATACCTCAAGGATCATTTTGTCCTGTTTGAAAATCAATCAATTTGAAATTTGAAAAAAAACATATTCATTTGTTTGAAAATGAGTACATTTTTAACAATGAAATGAATGAGTGAATGCTGACGTTACTGCAATTTGTCACAGTTTATAACCTTGTAAACTCCTTGCAAATATCAGTTAAATAGGTCAGTCACATATGCAAAACTTATTAATGTCAAATAGACTTTGTTTATCTTGTGGGTTGGTTCACAGGAAATGTTAAAACGTGTGTCGGTGACTGATTCGTCTTTAACACAATTCACTTAAACCTTTTTGTCTCGTGACATTTGGAAATTGTAACACAGATAATTTTATTTTACTAAAACTAAAAGAGCTGCTTTAATAGTGCAGGTGCAAGCTTCATCAGCTAAACATTGTTAATCTACTTGATTTGTCAACACGCATTATGACATCACAAACTCGAGGGGCGATTGAACATGCCTGGGGGGTTGTAGCCATGGTGAGGTAGGTAGGATCAATAGACTATTCTGTAGTTCCAAATCTTCTTAAACGATGTCAATATTTGTCTTTCATTAAATGGAAAATGGCCATTATATAAACCAGTTAAATCTGGACTTGTCAAACAAAAGGTGCTAACCACGGAAATAAATCAAAAATATTGAATCTTGATCTATTTCTGTGGCGCTGACAGATATTTGTAGTTGGTGCTACTGAAAATGCAGAACTTCGCATTCAGGTTAATCTTTGATTAAATCTGATGTTCTTATGTCAAAGATCATCATCAATTTATATCTTTGATAGTCTACCGCTAAACAAAGGTCTCCCGGTCACAAAAAGACTTAAAGGTGGTTTTCTATAATTTGAGGCCAATACCTGAAATATATCCAGTTCTACACCAGAATTAATTAACGTATGCTATCGAAATATAAACTATGTCATTCGGCTAGTACCATCAATAGCTTAACTATATTAGAACTCGCAATAAATTTAGATTAGTAAAGAACATAGAAATATTAAAATACAATAAACCTCGAAACATTACATCAGCATAAACAATCATTAGTCATTTATGTGGAGATCACAGTCTTCTCCGAAAATAACAATTAACGGGAATGACACATCTCATTCCAGACATGAATTGCCTTTTAATTGTTTCATGTCTAAAGCAATATCGTCAAAATTCTTTATAATTCCAGATCCAGCTACTTCCAGAATTGGTTGACTCGCAGAGGATTTTTTCGTTATTAATTGAATGGTTCTGGTTATAACTCGATGTTAATAGAGATTGGTGTATCCTCGAATTTGTGGGCCGCTAGTCATTTGTGTTGGACTTATTATCTGATTGTGAGTAAGTGCGTATGAATGCGAATGTTGGACCTTGACAATTGAGCTAACAGTTAATTTCAAACGTACCTATTTGAACTCTATTTTCTTTTTTTTGTGGGGTTCCCTAGTAATGTGCGGGAAAGGATTGACAGGAAGGTCTCTTTTTATCACGGTTTTATTAACTTCACCTATATGTGTCTTTACAATCGAAATTCGTTACCATGTTTTTTAGTTTTTAGTTCTTTCACCAATAATAAAGCATTTAATCCCACCTTACCCTAACGCACTTGTTTTAACCACTTCTTACTAGTTCAATCCGCATCGTTCACATTTTTCATGGATAGAAACGCTGCTATATAATTTGCATTGTGAGTTGATAAACTGCATAATTATTCTGCTGGACTCCATAGAACAGAGCGAGTTCTTTTCAATACACTGGGCACGAACAGTCCCTCTCCATCGACATCGACCGTTGAATTAAGAAAACGATATGTCACAACCCTTATTCATCCGATTTGTGACGTAAGAGGCGAGTAAAGGTTCAAACTACGCAAAACAACATCACTGCAAAGAGAAAAAAAGCGGCCAAGTGCGAGTCGGACTCGAACATGAAGGGTTCCGTAGCAGCAAGTAACATAATATAACAGTACTTGTAGTTCGTTCGTTGTAACTTTGATCGATAAATTGCGGTTCACGATCAATAACGTATTAAAAAAAAACTACTTACTAGATCTCGTTCAAACCACTTTTCGGTGGAAGTTTGCATGGTAATGTACATCATATTTGTTTTTAATTTTATCATTCTCTTATTTCAGAAGATAGGGGGAGGGGACACATTTTACCACTTTGGAAGTGTCTCTCGCGCAAACTATTAAGTTTAGGAAAAAATTATGTTAGAAACCTCAGTATTATTTTTGAAGAAAAAAATTATAATATATATATAATAAAAAAAAGGTTTGATGAAAAAAAAATTTCGAGTTTCAGTTCTAAATACGGGGACCCGCAAAATTTATTGCTTTTTTTTATTTTTGTGTGAAAATCTTAATACGGTTTACAGAATACATCTGCTTACCAAGTTTCAACAGTATAGTTTTTATAGTTTCGGGAAAAAGTGGCTGTTTCATACGGACAGACAGACAAACCGACAGATAGACAGGCGGGCAGGCGGTCAGACAGACAGACAGGATGTATCTATAAGGGTTCCATTTTTTTCCTTCGGCACGGAACCCTAAAAAAACTTGAAACAAACCTTATGCCAATCTGTCGGCCAGTGCGGTATAGTAGGCTAAAACCTCGTTGATTAGGAGAGGCATATGTCTGTTAAAGTCTATTGATAATTATGAGTACACTTACCAATTAAACGGAGTCTTTCATTAGTCCGTTGCGTTTGCGATGGAATCCGGACCATTTAGATTGCTATGCATAATAAATAAATTAACATGATAGTAACGCTAACTACAAAGCTTGCCTTTTATGCTGTATTTCTGTTTTACAAACTTTGATTTATTATTCTTCATACTTCAAAAGAAAAAAAACGTCTGTAAATATAACTCCCACGCTTATTTATAATTTAATAAACATCTTTGAACACTTTACTCCAAGATATGACGTATTATTATCACGTGATAACTTTTATTCAGCCTCAGGTGGACGACGTCACTGTACGTGTCAGAAAAATGTGACCAACCAGTCTGAAGGTATTTTAAGGGTGTCTTAGATCTTTGATGAATGGAGTACTTATACTGAAATATGCGTCTAGTTGTCCAGGACGATACTTTCTTTCAGAAACGTGACGATTTACCCTTATTTACCTGTTATCATTACCTACTATTTCTTAATATCATCAAGATCTCTGTAAACATACGTAAAATATCTGCAAATTAATAAATTTAAAGAGTAATTTATGGCTCAAAGCTATTTCTTGCAAACGTCCTTTGGATAAATTAAACGGTATAATAGAAAGATGAACTTACTACTGTGGTAGGACTGTGCTGTGTGCTGTCACCAAGTTTGTCTGACCAACGCGTTATAAAGCCAAAACCTCCTTTCGCTGGAGAGACGCATATTTATTTATTTATTAACTTTATGCACTAAATATGTACATTGGCGGACTTAATGCCCAAGGCATTCTCTTCCAGTCAACCTTCGGGTGGTGTAGAAATCTTATAAGGAAGGTGCATAGAGGTTACCTTCTTATGAAGTCAGTTAAAATGTACAAAGTTTATAACTTACTCAAAAATATTACTACTATTATACATACACCAATAATTAATAACATATATACATACACAAACATACATACATACATATATAGACATACAGATTGACATTTACACAAATATTAAATTTATACACTATGAATAATGGAATCGTAAATTATGCTATTGATTAGATGGTTCTGCCAGTTCACTGAGAAGGAGATCATGTACCTTCTTTTTAAATGTAAAGCGGCATATCCAGCAGTAGACTATTAAAAGCTGTTGACAATGATGATGAAGAAGACAACCACCACCCATAGGTATCTGTAATTTAAACTCACAAATACAATGTTGCTCCTTGGTTCCCACTCCTCAGTATCAAAGGGAATAGGGAGTTGAGTGCCGGTCATTTCGGTCACACGATAAAACGGGTTCTTAAGTGAAGACTACGTCTCGGCAACGTGTAGGATGTCCTTGGGTCAGATGGAGTGATGATTTATGAGTTGCGAATGACTAGCTGGAGCTGGTGCGAGAAGTACGTGTGAGTCTAGCGACTGCGATAGACTGATGATGATGAGAAGTAAGGAAAGAGTTGTCCAAACCCGGTTTTTCTGCAATGCTGCGGTATCTCTATAGTCGGGGCTGACCTATTTGTGCAGAAGTATGAGTCTCCCACGGTTGAAATACGCATAACATATTCATGACTACCTCAGTTGTGTATAGGTCTTGGGTTCGATTCCCGGGTCAGACTAAATGTTCGTATGATTTGCAAGCATTTGTTATTTACACCATTACGGTGCTTTCTATGTAGTTATATTATGTATAATGAGTATGTAATATGAAAGAAAGGATTAATGTATTTATATCAGTTCACTGTAAGTTCAAGTAATCACACTAGGTATTGTATGCTAAAACTAAGTACTTTGAGTAAAACTTATTTATTCAAATATGTAGTTCAAAAACAAGAGATTGACTGCCTCGTTGGTCTAGCGGTTGGCGTGTGCGACTGCTGATCATGAGGTCTCGGGTTCGATTCCCGGGTCGGACCAAATGTTTGTATGATCTGCAAATATTTGTTTCGGAGTTTGGGTGTTGTCTACGTATAATATGTAAGTATTTAAAAAAAAAGTATATATGTATTCATATCAGTTGTCTAGTACCCATAACACAAGCTCTGCTTAGCTTGGGACTAAATGGCGTTGTGTGTGATGTGTCTGAAATATTTATTTATTTATTATTTACAATGGGTCATAAATTGTTGTGAAACGGATGTATATAATGAATTCGACATTGATATGCGAAAATAGTTATTACGGTAACAAACTATAAAACGCTAATTCTAGTGCTGGTTAAATGTGTTATGTGTCACCTGATAACTCATACAAATGGATGTTCAGAAGACGACTGTTGCAAAATATATCAGCAGTTTATTTCTATGACATGCTGTAAAAATGAGACAACCATTTCTTGGTAAAGATTTTTGACACTATACGCTAACTCGTATCCAAGTCATCTTTTCTTTCTTTCAACTTAGGTACTGTATACAAAAACTGTTAATTATATATTGTGCTAAAAAATAGAATACAATCGATAAGTATCATATAAACATACCAGCTTTAAAACCTTGCAATACTGTGAAGTTGGTACATGACCAACCACCCTATTAATTTCTCAGTCTCAAACGAACAAGAACTGCACTATTCATTAATTGAAAATAGCTCTAGGTCTATAAGGACCATGTAAAACTATACCTATAACCTAAGGATAGTGACAATAGTCGCATGCAAGGATGCATCTTTTCCAGTTTACACTGGGGTTAAGTGTGATTTTTTTACTAATACCTAGCCAGCCAATTCCTAAACAGATACATATCTATCGTACTATAAAGATTATATAAGTTAGAAAATTATTCCATCTTGTTTTAAGAGTATGTCACTATAGCTATTTGCTTTCAAATCCATACTTATATTACAAATTCGAAAATAGGTAACTCTGTCTGTCTATTAGTCTGTCTGGTACGCTTTCACGGCTAAACCGCCGAATTGATTTCAATGAAATTTGGTATGGAGATACTTTGATTCTTAAAGAAGGTCATAAGCTACTCTTTATCGCGAAAACAGATATACTGCAAGCCGCGGACAAAGGCTAGTAATATTTACATATTTCTGTAGAACACACTCCAAATACTAAGCTAACCTATAAAGACAATAAAAACAAACATGGCCTATATAGACCAGCAGACGCTTATGGAATATCACTTAGTAACACTGAAATGAATCAGTGGACTTGATCTCTCAATTGACATTATATTGATGGCTATTAACAAAGATGTTTCACTGAATCTGATGCAATGTATAAGTATTCTTACACTTTCTATGTGTTAATCGGCACAGTCAATATCAACTGAAACCGTACAACTGTACCTACATAAAATATTTTTTCTGACTGACAAAAAGATAACTCCCGCATTAGGAATATATTCCGTTTCGCGGTAGACGTTAAATCATCACCAACAACGACAACAACCCATAATTTCCTACTGTTGAGCTCGGGTCTCCTCTCAGAAGAGGGTTAACGCTACACGTCCCTACACTGGCCGAGTGCGGTTTCGAGACTTTACATACATGCATGAAATGAAAACAAAGAACACCAGAAAACAATAAAAAGACAAGAAAAGTGATCACATATGGGGGAGGTACTCAACCAACTCACGCAGCAGGAATCGGTAAGATGTCTGTTTAAATCACTACGGCATCCGTGCTGTCAAAATTAATAACTCCATCCAAAAAGACAACAGATAAAAATAACTGCTCCAACAATGTTATATTTTGTTTGTTAGTAATATAAAATTGAAAAGTGTGCATAAGATTGGCAATTGAAGCAACGCAAGCATTACGAGAGCTTATATTATTATTCATGAGTTAAATAAACATTAAAACAACACATACGTACGGCTTAAGCGTATACCTACGTATATTCGGTCTGTTACTAATGTTACTATGTAAATAACAGACAGTAAATTGTACAGATTATATTTACCCTGCCTTACACCTACATTTACAACCGCTTTTAGCAAACAAAACAAACATTTCCGACTTCCAATGAAAACCGTTTGTTTTCGCACACATAAAATTAGAACAACTCTTAGTGGATCGTTTCGAAACCTAGTCCCGTTAGTATTATCAAAACATGATACGTCTAAAAATGGGGTACTAGAGATTTATCACAGATAGTTGAGTGCTTGTTTATTTCCTGGATTACTGATTTATAGTACAACTAGCTGACCCACGCAACTTCGTTTACGTCTCTTATTGCCCGTAGCGTGATAATTTTCCCCCGTTTTTGAAACATTTTTCATTGGTGCTCCGCTCCTATTGGTCTTAGCATGATGATATATAGCCTATAGCCTTCCTCGATAAATGGGCTATCTAACAGTGAAAGAATTTTTCAAATCGGACCAGCGGTTCCTGAGATTGGCGTGTTCAAACAAACAAACAAACAAACTCTTCAGCTTTATATATTAGTATAGATTTGGTGCGCTATTGTAAAAATGTTTGCTAGACCATAAAATAATTCATTCAGCTTACTATCATTGATTTGATTCAAATCAACAATAGGAAAACCACATGGTAACAATAGGTTTACAGTTATTTATATTTTAAAAATATTCTCTACAAAAAAGTGAGCCACATAATTCGAAAAAACTTACATCTTGGTGGTTACCGTCTCTGACTGACAAGTAAGAGGTCGTTTGTTCGAATTCGATTGATCGATGATAAAGATATGTACTGTGACTAAATATAATTTAACTTTAATATGTATATTAATTAACCGCTAATATTATACCACAAAGTATTATTACTATCACGTAATTAACAAGTTATGTAACTGACAACCGTTGGGTTAGCAGAGTTCTAGAGTGGAGACTGTGTCTCGGCAAACGTAGTATAGGACAGGTCAGGTCACGTTTTGAGCAAGATGGCTGGCAGTAGCTGGATGCGAGAAGCCTATGTCCAGCATTGGACTGCAATAGGATGATGATGATGAGAAATATGTCCATTTAAGAATGTATATTCTCGATTGACGGCAATAGATTCCCCCTATAACATAAGAGGGGCTAAAAATATAGCCGGGAAACTATCATGTACATTGACCTCTGTCTCGTGAGGAATACACATGATTGTTTTAATAATTATAATAAGATAGGGTACACTAATTTTAATTCACTACACATATACTTAAAATTACGTAATTCACGATGCACCACAGGTGACAAAAGCGTTTCAAAATACTACACGTGATTCTGTGACAATGGCATATTAGAGGAGATGGAGTCACCTTGGAAATTATGCTTAACATGCTAAACGTGACCAAAACCATATTATTATTGGATTATGCAAGTAATCAAGATATATTTTAGCAACTCCTTATAATACGTAAATTGCCTTAAATCGTCTTTATTATATGGTCGACCGGTATCTATAAAATATATTTGTTGTTGTATATTAGGTAAGCAATCACCGGCAAGTACATTATTGTTAAGTAGGTGAATGTGCAATTATGCAGTCATGAATGTTGGGACTATTGAATGCCTCTTGCTACTTACTTGAAAAAGAACATCGGGGTTCTCTCGCAGCACGGGTCATTTACAAGCTGTAGATAGGTTGAGATAAGTTGATTTTCCAGAGCACAGAACAAAAGAATTAATAGTTAATTCTCCTCTTCTGTGTTCCAGAGGTTTCCTATCTATGACACACGTTAAATACAACTCCTGTATGAGGAATATACATCTTGTGTCGCGGGGAACTTTACCAACATACATAAAATGGACACCAAGAACACTCAGAACGATAAAGTGTGAATCACACAAAGTGTCCCATGTGGAATATGAACCTACAATACTTGGCGCAGTAGGAAGCGGCGCGTACATACCGCTTAAGTCACTAGGCCAACTGTGCAGACAACCCTGTTTCCCCGACAATTGGTACCTAAGACGGTGTGGTTTTTAGTTCGGCCCGAGTTTGAGATAACCACCAGTCAGTCAGTAATAATAATATTTTTTTTTTTTTTTCGGACCTCTAACACACTGCGCCATCTAGTCCCAAACTAAGCAGAGCTTGTGTTATGGGTACTAGACAACTGATATAAATACATATATACTTTTTTTTTTGTAAATACATACATATTATACATAGAAAATACCCAAACTCCGAAACAAATATTTGTAGATCATACAAACATTTGGTCCGACCCGGGAATCGAACCCGAGACCTCATGATCAGCAGTAGCACACGCCGACCGCTAGACCAACGAGGCAGTTGAGTGTCAGTGGGTATTTTAACCGAACACCGAAGGCATTTCTGCAGAGAAAATAAAGGTTAGCACAACATGCAGTAAATAAATAACATTTTAAACCATGGTTATACAATGACTGAAAATGGGTTTTTCTCACAAATAAATCCTGTAAATCTAGAACATCATAGGTTATAGATTAAACCTTAAAATATTTTAGATTGGTTTGTAAGTAAGTAGTTTA
The DNA here is from genome assembly GCA_905220595.1 of Spilosoma lubricipeda. NCBI lineage: Eukaryota > Metazoa > Arthropoda > Insecta > Lepidoptera > Erebidae > Spilosoma > Spilosoma lubricipeda. The sequence continues at coordinate 9,307,827 of HG992294.1, read as the reverse complement.
AAAAGTACGGTCATCAATGTTTATTTAGGCTTCCATAATGCAATTTGATCGGTCAAATAAGTACACACTAAACGAAGATGGAGTAAATTTAATAACACGGCATTTTAAAGATGATTCATATTTGCTTTTAAATTATCGGAATGTTTGTGTTTATATAAGAAATATTCGCGCGTTAAGTGGTTCACAAATTAATTGAATATATTGACTTAGCGATGTTTGCTTATCAAAGCTATTCAAATTGTTTGTAGTGAAAAATTCTTCGTCAGCGTTGTGCACTTTTTGGGGTGGGTAAAAATGTTAAACTCGCGTCAGGACACTTGACCTGATCTAATAATTGTAAGACACAAGCGGGGCTTGAGATATCCCCCTCTCTTTCTACTGCGCGGCGAAAATGTATACCTGCCCCTGCTGTTTCGTTTAAGCGGCGCAGGGCGCTTACGCGAGTGTGCGTGTGTGTTTGTACTACAGACTGCTGCACGTGCATGCACGGATGATGACAGCTGATGGTGCAATTGTCTGTATACTTGTAAAATTCGTGTATATCAAGTGTCTAAAATATGGAACTTGAACTTGAACTTTTTCATTAGAAGATGCACTTTGCATCTATTAATGAAAAAAGTTACAAAGAAATAGTGAAAGAATGTTATATTTTTATAACGTATAGCATTGTTCATTGTGTTTAATAAATATAGGACATAATAAATAAAAAATGCACAACGTTAATATTCAAGTTTTCACTTCTGCCGGCACTCCTGGAGTGCAACCCGTTTCTTTTTTGTTTTAAAATGAAGAGAAGGGATAAATGGCAGCTAAACTCTGCTGGGAAATGACTACAACCGCCCATGGATATCTGAAAGTCAAGTGAGAAATAAGAAGTTAAGGTAATTTGAACTATGTTAACAATAGTAAAAGCTTGAATATCAATTGAACTATATATACAATTTTAGTACTTTGGTACTTGCTTTAACATTTGGAATTTTGGATGTCAATAATTACCAACAATTAACATAAATGTATCATACCTATTCTTTTAGTTGTTTTCTAAAACCGAATTAATTTTAAATACGGTATACAAAATAAGATGAAATGCTTTTCGCTACATTTCAGTTTTCCATAGTAGTCAAGAAAAGAACAATATAAAAGCTTTCATCGAAGGCAACTTTTAATTATATGAGCATGACTTGTCTTGGCATGAGTTTGGCTGGCTTTCCCAGCTCGAGTAGTCATCACTATTTACACTGAATATGTCTGTAAAACATTGTATGCTACCATCAAAATAACTATTATATGTATAGGTACGTAAATCGGAGTGTAGTTTGTAGAACACGTGTTTTTATTTTTAGCCACTTACAAGTAAACAATCGACACCCTTTCGAAGTGCGATTGACCGCATCGTCTATTAGATAAACCGACAAATCGTAAATCTAGAAAGTTTTATTACCTAATGGCTGCCACAAATTCATTACTTACCATGGGAGAGCCACGCTTCGGCATGAATGGGCCGGTTCGACCAGAGTGATACCACGGCCTCACAGAAAACCGGTGTGAAACAGGCTTGCGCTGTGTTTCACGTGTGTACGAGTGAGTGAGGATACCGGAGGATAACTGTCTTGGAACCCGCAACGAAATTAATCAGAAGAATAAAACAGTATAATGATATGTAAAAAATCTCTGCAATTGTTTACTAAATACTAAACAGAATTCAAAGTAGTAGTAATCAAGTTTAATATTTAATCCTGGATTTACCCCATGTAAATAGTAAACAAAGAATGTAATAAAAATTTCGTTTTCCTTCATTCCGATCTGTAAGATAATAGTTTTAACGCGAAATAGTGGTAATAATCTTCAACATCTTTCTACAGAATACGTTCGGGCTTGCCAATACGCTACTACAGACGTAAAACGTTTTCTCCGAAAATATATACAAGTCATGCGTTTCAAGAACTGTATTATGTTAAAATAAAATCTATTCTTAGGTAGGATTGTACAGTACAACGCACATTACAATGAAAACAATCCGTTAAAAAGAGTTTTTATCAAAAGAGCTGTGAGGCGCAACTGTTTTAGTAGACACGTGAATTGATTCGGTTATTTCCTTAGAGCTTATGCTCATTGGATCTGAATATCTAGAGAGGCAGGCGAACAGGCGGAAAGCGTGAATGGAGTAGAGAGAGGGGGGACTGAGTTTGGGTAGTGTCTGTCTCTCTCATGCAAGCTTTTTTTTATTATTTACATTAGACATTACACATCTATACTAATATATAAAGCTGAAGAGTTTGTTTGTTTGTTCGAACACGCTAATCTCAGGAACTGCGCTTCCGATTTGAAAAATTATTTCAGGGTTGAATAGTACATTTATTGAGGAAGGCTATAGGCTATATATCATCACGCTAAGACTAAGACCAATAGGAGCGGAGCACCAATGAAAAATGTTTCAAACACGGGGGAAAATTATCACGCTACGGGCAATATGAGACGCAAACGAGGTTGCGTGGGTCTGCTAGTACATTATAATACAGTCAAGTCATTGAAATGATATCTACAAGAGGTTCAGTAAGTACTACTTCAATCAAGGTCGTACCGAATGTAAACGACCGGAATTATTCACACCGGGAATGAATGAATCAAAACAAAAGCTTTGTTTTGGGCTTACAAGATCATTGCCCTAAAAATCATATTATGGTACATTTTGCGCAGTTGTTTATTACCAAAAATCATTTATAATAAACTAAATCATCTTCACCAGCCGTAAATGGTTCACTTAAGAACATAATCTATACTAATATATAAAGCTGAAGAATTTGTTTGTTTGTTTGTTTGAACACGCTAATCTCAGGAACCGCTGGTCCGATTTGAAAAATTCTTTCAGTGTTAGTTAGCCCATTTATCGAGGAAGGCTATAGGCTAATTATCATCACTCTAAGACTTACAGGAGCGGAGCACCAATGAAATATGTTACAACAACGGGGGGAAAATTATCACACTACGGGCAATAAGAGACGCAAACGAGGTTGCGTGGGTCGGCTAGTTATGTTATAATAAAGTAATTAGTTCTGATAAAATTTCTAAAGTTCTTGAAGGTAAAAAATTCAATGCGAGAAAATTGCAACGTGAACGCTGTCACCATGGCGATCGATTAGATGTGAAACTCCTACTAAAGCCTCTAATTGTGACTCTTATTCATCTGTCATAGCAATATATCCTGTGTCGTTGACAATGTGGTGGCTACGTAATCTTGCCGTTGGATGTTTTTAAGCCGCTAAAAGGCCTCCAATTAAGCTTTTACGACTCTTACCTTATAATAAAAACCGAGACCGACTGCTTAACTTGACCTCCGAATCACAGAGAGGCTCATGGTATCATGCTACTCGAATGAGTGGGTGGATACCCATTCAGATACTGACCGCGCCGTCGTTGCTTACCCTCGGTGATGGACTTAAACTATACTACTATAAATATAAAATATAAAAAGCGAGTTGATTACTAGAACCAGACTCTAACTTTTATAGGTGTTCACTACAACCAGAACACATGGCTGAACATAAACACATTTCTATAGAAATATTGCCAAAACACCAAGAACTATGACTTCATGAGTGTTTCTACGCTTATAATACATTCAAAATATTAAAAACAAAGCTTTATAAACATACTTATATCACGGAAAATCCTTGAGTATAAGATTTTACAAACAATATTTTAGAAAACCTAATTCGTTTATGTTCGCAGACTTTCCCGAGCATTATAAAAATTTATTACCAAATATGAGTTTAGATTTAAACAGTTTCTGTCAAAACACTGCAATAGATCATGTAACTATCGGATTTATAATTCCTGAGTTAATAAATGAGAATAGTACCAAGCTATTTTTGCACCTTACTACTTGAAACTTTTGAAGTTCAAGTTTGTTTTAAGATACAGTGACGGCAGTTAAAGCGGCATATCCAGCAGTAGACTATTAAAAGCTGTTGACAATGATGATGAAGAAGACAACCACCACCCATAGGTATCTGTAATTTAAACTCACAAATACAATGTTGCTCCTTGGTTCCCCCTCCTCAGGATCAGAGGGAATAGGGAATTGAGTGACGGTAATTTCAGTCACACGATAAAACGGGTTCTTAAGTGAAGACTACGTCTCGGCAAAGCGTAGGATGTCCTTGGGTCAGATGGAGTGATGATTCATGAGTTGCGAATGACTAGCGGGAGCTGGAGCGAGAAGTGCGTGTGAGTCTAGCGACTGCGATAGACTGAAGATGATGATAAGAAGTAAGGAAAGAGTTCTTCAAACCCGGTTTTTCTGCGATGCTGCGGTATCTCTATAGTCGGGGCTAAACTATTTGTGCAGAAATATGAGTCTCCCAGGGTTGAAATACTCATAAGATATTTATGACTACCTCAGTTGGGTATTGATCTTGGGTCCCGGGTGAGACTAAATGTTCGTATGATCTGCAAATGTTTGTTTTATAATTTGGGTGTTTTCTATGTACATTATGTATAATGAGTATTTTATATAAAAAGAAGTATATATGTATTATATCAATTGCTCAGTACACATAGTACGAGTACAAGCTTTACTTAGTTGGCGTTGTTTGACAGATGTTCGAAATATTTATGTAGGTATATTTATGTCCTCAAATCGAAACTCAGTAAAGTCACACTATATAGTGTATGCTAAAACTAAGTAAGTACTTTGAGTAAAACTCATTTATTCAAATATGTAGTTCAAAAACAAGAGATTATTTACAATGGGTCATAAATTGTTGTGAAACGGATGTATATAATGAATTCGACATTGATATGCGAAAATAGTTATTACGGTAACAAACTATAAAACGCTAATTCTAGTGCTGGTTAAATGTGTCATGTATCACCTTATTACTCATACAAATGGATGTTCAGTAGACGACTGTTGCAAAATAGATCAGCAGTATATTTATATGACATGCTGTAAAAATGAGACAACCATTTCTTGGTGCAGATTTATGACACTATACGCTAACTCGTATCCAAGTCATCTTTTCTTTCTTTCAACTTAGGTACTGTATACAAAAACTGTTAATTATATATTGTGCTAAAAAATAGAATACAATCGATAAGTATCATATAAACATACCAGCTTTAAAACCTTGCAATACTGTAAAGTTGGTACATGACCAACCCTATTCATTTCTCAGTCTCAAACGAACAAGAACTGCACTTTTCATTAATTGAAAATAGCTCTAGGTCTATAAGGACCATGTAACACTATACCTATAACCTAAGGATAGTGACAATAGTCACGTGCAATTCCGGTTTACTCTGGGATTATGTGTAATATTTTTTTACTAATACCTAGCCAGCTAATTCCTAAACAGATATGTATACTATAAACTTACCGCTGAACTGATTGCAATTTGGTATGGAGATACTTTGATTCTTAAGGAAGGTTATAGGCTACTCTTTACCGCGAAAACAGATATACTGCAAGCCGCGGACAAAGGCTAGTAATATTTACATATTTCTGTAGAACACAATCTAAATACTAAGCTTACCTATAAAGACAATAAAAACAAACATGGCCTATATAGACCAGCAGACGCTTGTGGAATATCACTTAGTAACACTGAAATGAATCAGTGGACTTGATCTCTCAATTGACATTATATTGATGGCTATTAACAAAGATGTTTCACTGAATCTGATGCAATGTATAAGTATTCTTACACTTTCTATGTGTTAATCGGTACAGTGAATATCAACTGAAACTGTAAAACTGTACCTACATTTTTTTTTGTCTGACAAAAAGATAACTCCCGCATTAGGAATATATTCCGTCTCGTGCTAGACGTTAAATCATCATCTACAATGACAACAACCCATAATGTCCTACTGTTGAGCTCGGGTCTCCTCTCAGAAGAGGGTTAACGCTACACGTCCCTACACTGGCCGAGTGCGGTTTCGAGATACATGCATGAAATGAAAACAAAGAACACCCATATTCTAAAAACAATAAAAGACAAGAAAAGTGATTATATCTGGAGGAGGTACTCAACCACCTAACGCAGCAGGAATCGGTAAGATGTCTGTTTAAATCACTACGGCATCCGTGCTGTCAAAATTAATAACTCCACCCAAAAGACAACAGATAAAAATAACTGCTCCAACAATGTTATATTTTGTTTGTTAGTAATATAAAATTAAAAAGTGTGCATAAGATTGGCAATTGAAGCAACGCAAGCATTACGAGAGCTTATATTATTACTCATGAGTTAAATAAACATTAAAACAACACATACGTACGGCTTAAGCGTATACCTACGTATATTCGGTCTGTTACTAATGTTACTATGTAAATAACAGACAGTAAATTGTACAGATTATATTTACCCTGCCTTACACCTACATTTACAACCGCTTTTAGCAAACAAAACAAACATTTCCGACTTCCAATGAAAACCGTTTGTTTTCGCACACATAAAATTAGAACAACTCTTAGTGGATCGTTTCGAAACCTAGTCCCGTTATTATTATCAAAACATTATACGTCTAAAAATGGGGTACTAGAGATTTATCACAGATAGTTGAGTGCTTGTTTATTTCCTGGATTACTGATTTATAGGACAACTAGCTGACCCACGCAACTTCGTTTACGTCTCTTATATTTTTAGCGTAGCGTGATAATTTTCCCCCGTTTTTGAAACATTTTTCATTGGTGCTCCGCTCCTATTGGTCTTAGCATGATGATATATAGCCTATAGCCTTCCTCGATAAATGGGCTATCTAACAGTGAAATAATTTTTCAAATCGGACCAGCGGTTCCTGAGATTGGCGTGTTCAAACAAACAAACAAACAAACAAACAAACAAACTCTTCAGCTTTATATATTAGTATAGATTTGGTGCGCTATTGTAAAAATGTTTGCTAGACCATAAAATAATTCATTCAGCTTACTATGATTGATTTGATTCAAATCAATAGGAAAACCACATGGTAACAATAGGTTTACAGTTATTTATATTTTAAAAATATTCTCTACAAAAAAGTGAGCCACATAATTCGAAAAAACTTACATCTTGTGGTTACCGTCTCTGACTGACAAGTAAGAGGTCGTTTGTTCGAATTCGATTGATCGATGATAAAGATATGTACTGTGACTAAATATAATTTAACTTTAATATGTATATTAATTAACCGCTAATATTATACCACAAAGTATTATTACTATCACGTAATTAACAAGTTATGTAACTGACAACCGTTGGGTTAGCAGAGTTTTAAAGTGGAGACTGTGTCTCGGCAAACGTAGTATAGGACAGGTCAGGTCACGTTTTGAGCAAGATGGCTGGCAGTAGCTGGATGCGAGAAGCCTATGTCCAGCATTGGACTGCAATAGGATGATGATGATGAGAAATGTGTCCATTTAAGAATGTATATTCTCGATTGACGGCAATAGATTCCCCCTATAATATAAGAGGGGCTAAAAATATAGCCGGGAAACTATGATGTACATTGACCTCTGTCTCGTGAGGAATACACATGATTGTTTTAATAATTATAATAAGATAGGGTACACTAATTTTAATTCACTACACATATACTTAAAATTACGTAATTCACGATGCACCACAGGTGACAAAAGCGTTTCAAAATACTACACGTGATTCTGTGACAATGGCATATTAGAGGAGATGGAGTCACCTTGGAAATTATGCTTAACATGCTAAACGTGACCAAAACCATATTATTATTGGATGATACATGTAATCAAGATATATTTTAGCAACTCATTATAATACATAAATTGCCTTAAATCGTCTCTATTATATGGTCGACCGGTATCTATAAAAATATATTTGTTGTTGTATATTAGGTAAGCAATCACCGGCAAGTATATTATTGTTAAGTAGGTGAATGTGCAATTGTGCAGTCATGAATGTTGAGACTATTTAATGCATCTCGCTACTTACTTGAAAAAGAACATCGGGGTTCCCTCGCAGAACGGGTCAACAAGCTGTAGATAGATTGAGATAACTTGGTTTTCCAGGGATTTCCTATCTATGACACACGTTAAATACAACTCCTGTATGAGGAATATACATCTTGTGTCGCGGGGAACTTTACCAACATACATAAAATGGACACCAAGAACACTCAGAACGATAAAGTGTGAATCACACAAAGTGTCCCATGTGGGATTCATATCTACAATACTTGGCGCAGTAGGAAGCGGCGCGTACATACCGCTTAAGTCACTAGGCCAACTGTGCAGACAACCCTGTTTCCCCAACAATTGGTACCTAAGACGGTGTGGTTTTTAGTTCGGCCCGAGTTTGAGATAACCACCAGTCAGTCAGTGGGTATTTTAACCGAACACCGAAGGCATTTCTGCAGAGAAAATAAAGGTTAGCACAACATGCAGTAAATAAATAACATTTTAAACTATGGTTATGCTTTAACAATGACTGAAAATGGGGTTTTCTCACAAATAAATCCTGTAAATCTAGAACATCATAGGTTATAGATTAAACCTTAAAATATTTTAGATTGGTTTGTAAGTAAGTAGTTTAAAAAGTACGGTCATCAATGTATATTTAGACTTCCATAATGCAATTTGATCGGTCAAATAAGTACACACTAAACGAAGATGGAGTAAATTTAATAACACGGCATTTTAAAGATGATTCATATTTGCTTTTAAATTATCGGAATGTTTGTGTTTATATAAGAAATATTCGCGCGTTAAGTGGTTCACAAATTAATTGAATATATTGACTTAGCGATGTTTGCTTATCAAAGCTATTCAAATTGTTTGTAGTGAAAAATTCTTCGTCAGCGTTGTGCAGTTTTTGGGGTGGGTAAAAATGTTAAACTCGCGTCAGGACACTTGACCTGATCTAATAATTGTAAGACACAGGCGGGGCTTGAGATATACCCCTCTCTTTCTACTGCGCGGCGAAAATGTATACCTGCCCCTGCTGTTTCGTTTAAGCGGCGCAGGGCGCTTACGCGAGTGTGCGTGTGTGTTTGTACTACAGACTGCTGCACGTGCATGCACGGATGATGACAGCTGATGGTGCAATTGTCTGTATACTTGTAAAATTCGTGTATATCAAGTGTCTAAAATATGGAATAGTGAAAGAATATAATATTTTTTTAACATCACAATAGGCATTTCTGTATTAATCGGTTCTCCAGGAATATTGAAGGCAAAGCAAGGCATAGATTCGTATAGCATTGTTCATTGTGTTTAATAAATATAGGACATAATAAATAAAAAATGCACAACGTTAATATTCAAGTTTTCACTTCTGCCGGCACTCCTGGAGTGCAACCCGTTTCTTTTTTGTTTTAAAATGAAGAGAAGGGATAAATGGCAGCTAAACTCTGCTGGGAAATGACTACCACCGCCCATGGATATCTGAAAGTCAAGTGAGAAATAAGAAGTTAAGGTAATTTGAACTATGTTAACAATAGTAAAAGCTTGAATATCAATTGAACTATATATACAATTTTAGTACTTTGGTACTTGCTTTAACATTTGGAATTTGGGATGTCAATAATTACCAACAATTAACATAAATGTATCATACCTATTCTTTTAGTTGTTTTCTAAAACTGAATTAATTTTAAATACGGTATACAAAATAAGATGAAATGCTTTTCGCTACATTTCAGTTTTCCATAGTAGTCAAGAAAAGAACATATAAAAGCTTTCATCGAAGTCAAGTTTTAATTATATGAGCATGACTTGTCTTGGCATGAGTTTGGCTGGCTTTCCCAGCTCGAGTAGTCATCACTATTTACACTGAATATGTCTGTAAAACATTCTATGCTACCATCAAAATAACTATTATATGTATAGGTACGTAAATCGGAGTGTAGTTTGTAGAACACGTGTTTTTATTTTTAGCCACTTACAAGTAAACAATCGACACCCTTTCGAAGTGCGATTGACCGCATCGTCTATTAGATAAACCGACAAATCGTAAATCTAGAAAGTTTTATTACCTAATGGCTGCTACAAATTCATTACTTGCACAATGGGCCGGTTCGACCGGAGTGATACCACGGCCTCACAGAAAACCGGTGTGAAATAGGCTTGCGCTGTGTTTCACGTGTGTACGAGTGAGTGAGGATACCGGAGGATAACTGTCTTGGAACCCGCGACGAAATTAATCAGAAGAATAAAACATTATAATGATATGTAAAAAATCTCTGCAATTGTTTACTAAATACTAAACAGAATTCAAAGTAGTAGTAATCAAGTTTAATATTTAATCCTGGATTTACCCCATGTAAATAGTAAACAAAGAATGTAATAAAAATTTTGTTTTCCTTCATTCCGATCTGTAAGATAATAGTTTTAACGCGAAATAGTGGTAATAATCTTCAACATCTTTCTACAGAATACGTTCGGGCTTGCCAATACGCTACTACAGACGTAAAACGTTTTCTCCGAAAATATATACAAGTCATGCGTTTCAAGAACTGTATTATGTTAAAATAAAATCTATTCTTAGGTAGGATTGTACAGTACAACGCACATTACAATGAAAACAATCCGTTAAAAAGAGTTTTTATCAAAAGAGCTGTGAGGCGCAACTGTTTTAGTAGACACGTGAATTGATTCGGTTGTTTCCTTAGAGCATAATATCTAGACAGGCAGGCGAACAGGCGGAAAGCGTGAATGGAGTAGAGAGAGGAGGAGACTGAGTTTGGGTAGCGTCTGTCTCTCTCACGCAAGCTTTTTGTATTTTTACATTAGACGTTACACATATCTATACTAATATATAAAGCTGAAGAGTTTGTTTGTTTGTTTGAACACGCTAATCTCAGGAACTCCGGGTCCGATTTGAAAAATTATTTCAGGGTTGAATAGTACATTTATTGAGGAAGGCTATAGGCTATTTATCATCACGCTAAGACCAATAGGAGCGGAGCACCAATGAAAAATGTTTCAAACACGGGGGAAAATTATCACGCTACGGGCAATAAGAGACGCAAACAAGTTTGCGTGGGTCTGCTAGTACATTATAATACAGTCAAGTCATTGAAATGATATGTACAAGAGATTCAGTAAGTACTACTTCAATCAAGGTCGTACCGAATGTAAACGACCGGGATTATTCACACCGGGAATGAATGAATCAAAACAAAAGCTTTGTTTTGGGCTTACAAGCTCATTGCCCTAAAAATCATATTATGATACATTTTGCGCAGTTGTTTATTACCAAAAATCATTTATAATAAACTAAATCATCTTCACCAGCCTTAAATGGTTCACTTCAGATTATAATTATGTTATTATAAAGTAATTAGGTCTGATAAAATTTCTAAAGTTCTTGAAGGTAAAAAATTCAATGCGAGAAAATTGCAACGGTGAACGCTGTCAGCATGACGATCGATTAGATGTAAAACTCCTACTAAAGCCTCTAATTGTGACTCTTATTCATCTGTCATAGCAATATATCCTGTGTCGTTGACAACGTGGTGGCTACGAAATCTTGCCGTTGGATGTTTTTAAGCCGCTAAAAGGCCTCCAATTAAGCTTTTACGACTCTTACCTTATAATAAAAACCGAGACCGACTGCTTAACTTGACCTCCGAATCACAGAGAGGCTCATGGTATCTTGCTACTCGAATGAGTGGGTGGATACCCATTCAGATACTGACCGCGCCGTCGTTGCTTACCCTCGGTGATGGACTTAAACTATACTACTATGAATATAAAATATAAAAAGCGAGTTGATTACTAGAACCAGACTCTAACTTTTATAGGTGTTCACTACAACCAGAACACATGGCTGAACATAAACACATTTCTATAGAAATATTGCCAAAACACCAAGAACTATGACTTCATGAGTGTTTCTACGCTTATAATACATTCAAAATATTAAAAACAAAGCTTTATAAACATACTTATATCACGGAAAATCCTTGAGTATAAGATTTTACAAACAATATTTTAGAAAACCTAATTCGTTTATGTTCGCAGACTTTCCCGAGCATTATAAAAATTTATTACCAAATATGAGTTTAGATTTAAACAGTTTCTGTCAAAACACTGCAATAGATCATGTAACTATCGGATTTATAATTCCTGAGTTAATAAATGAGAATAGTACCAAGCTATTTTTGCACCTTACTACTTGAAACTTTTGAAGTTCAAGTTTGTTTTAAGATACAGTGACAATGAAATAATATCAATAAATCGATACTAGACATAAAGCTGAAGAGTTTGTTTGTTTGTTTGAACACGCTAATCTCAGGAACCGCTGATCCGATTTGAAAAATTCTTTCGGTGTTGGATAGTCCATTTATCGAGGAAGGCTATAGGGTATATATCATCACGCTACTACTAATAGGAGCGGAGCAACAATGAAGAATGTTTCAAAACGGGGGAAATTTTCACGCTACGGGCAATATAAGGCGCAAACAAAGTTGCGTAGGTCAGCTAGTAAAGCATCTAGCTTAAAAAATAAGCAGAACTGGTATTATGATAGCTATATTGATTGATAAAATACTATTTACTTGTTTTTGTAAATACGGGCAGTTACAAGAGCAGCACGAATATTTCTAATCTAAACCTTTGTTACAAGTCTACCGTATCTGAAGGATTGCTTATAGCCCATTGCAGTAGAATAATTTTCATATTTACATCCAATGTCTTACAATAATATATAGCTTGTTTTCAATAATAAAAGTCCCATTAAAAATTACAAAGAAAAGCATCCAAACATCCGTTTCGGGAAATAGTTACTCATAACTGATCACAACAAATCCGGGGCATCCTAAACGACGGTTTTGTTTGTTTACACTTACGCTCCAATTTTTTTTCTGTACTTACTAATCTTTTGGCTCTTCACAGAACAAGACAGCTGTTATTTTTAGTTCAGTGTACGAAAATACCTTAAGAATAATGTAGACGTAAAGTGACGGGCCACGAGGTCGACTTTTAACGTAATGCGTAAATGCGTGTACCTAAACGTGTCGTCTTGTAAAAGCTATCTGGTTTCTTAAATGTTATAACAATCTCGAATCAACAGTTATTAAACTATGTGTTAACTTCATAAAAATAATTTGAACAAGCGTTAAGGTCATTTCCATTGAATAAGCAATAAAACCGGTCGAATGCAAGGATATCTTACCATAAAATTTGTATAAAACAAAGATTATCTCTCTAAGGTTTTCTGTTTTTTTTTTTATTTATTTAAATAGGGGGCAAACGAGCAGACGTATCACCTGATGGTAAGCGATTACCGCCGCCCATGGACACCCGCAACACCAGAGGCGTCACAGGTGCGTTGCCGGCCTTTTAAGAAGGAGTACGCTCGTTTCTTGAAGGTTTGAAGGTTGTTTCGGCTACTTAGTGATATCCAGCATTAAGCAGTTCTCTGGACACTGCATATTATAAACATTTGAATATACATTTCATCGTCATCATCACGAGCCTCGGCCTCGGCTCTCGGGAAGGAGATTTCGGCCTGTGAGACCACGGTAGTCAGACGGATTGGTTTACCTTAGCTTTTCGTGTCGAGTTTCCTTCTCTTCAAAGTTCTCCTACGTAATCTCTCTACTTAATTGTCTCCTACGACACTTATAAAACCTATTATACACCTAAATATTTAATAAGACAAGTAAAACTGCCTCTCCTTTAACTGCCTCGGCAGCACAGTGGCAGCGTATGCGACTGCTATGCTTGAGGTCTCGGGTTCGATTCCCGGGTCCAAATGTTTGCATGATCTGCAAATATTTGTTTCGGAGTTTGGGTATTTTCTATATATAGTATGTATGAATTTACAAAAAAAAAGTATTTATGTATTTGTATCAGTTGTCTAGTACCCATAACGCAAGCTCTGCTTAGTTTGGGACTAGATGGCGTAGTGTGTTAGAGGTCCGAAAAAAAAAAATATTATTATTACTGACTGTGGTTATCTCAAACTCGGGCCGAACTAAAAACTACACCGTCTTAGGTACCAATTGTCGGGGAAACAAGGTTGTCTGCACAGTTGGCCTAGTGACTTAAGCGGTATGTACGCGCCGCTTCCTACTGCGCCAAGTATTGTAGGTTCATATCCCACATGGGACACTTTGTGTGATTCACACTTTATCGTTCTGAGTGTTCTTGGTGTCCATTTTATGTATGTTGGTAAAGTTCCCCGCGACACAAGATGTATATTCCTCATACAGGAGTTGTATTTAACGTGTGTCATAGATAGGAAACCTCTGGAAAACCAACTTATCTCAATCTATCTACAGCTTGTAAATGACCCGTCCTGCGAGGGAACCCCGATGTTCTTTTTCAAGTAAGTAGCGAGATTCATTAAATAGTCCCAACATTCATGACTGCACAATTGCACATTCACCTACTTAACAATAATGTAAACAAATTTCTTAGAACACTAGGAGTTGGAAAATCACAAGTAAATATGATTCCTAAAACAACCAATATTGATTCGCTAAATTTGCATTTCTCTACTTCGTCTAATTACAGTCAAACCTGTAAAGATAATACCTTACAATATCTTTCATCACTTCCAACTCCTGACTTTTCCCCGTTCTTTTTTCATCAAATTACTGCTTGTGATGTTAATGACTAGATGGCGTTCTGTGTTTAATGTCCGAAATATAAAAAAGAAATTAACAAAATAAAAAACCGACTTCAAGAAACACCAAGTCGATGGATTTCTTTTGGATGCCATCATCAAATTTTAGTGTCCGTATCATGGTACCGCCGTTGGTAATTTCTTTTCATTAAAATAATCAAAACGGGTTCATAAACGACGAAGTTAACCGCGAACACACATAAAAAAATCAGAAATACGGTCGAATTGAGAACCTCCTCCTTTCTAAAGTCGGTTAAAAAATGATTTACATATTTATGAACATTAAACACTAATTAACATTACAGTTAATTAGCTGTTGAAAATTATATTTAACAGAAGTTATTGTCAATCGTCACGTTGCGCACGTGCAAAAGATTCTTTAAATAAAGATTTCTGTAAAACATTGTTATGGTAACTGCACCGATATATATATCCGATATATCCGAGTACTGTTGAGTCACGTGGCTACATGTTCTAGCATGTGACTAATTGTGAATATAGCCGCCAGAAGCTTAATGGCATATTACTGTTTATAAATTCAAACTCTGTGCGAGTTGGGGTACACGTGGAACTAGTTATTAATGTCACACCTCAGTCGCTATGTGTGATCAGAAACCATGTTGTGGATAGCAAACGTGTTCGGAATTCTTAACGTTATAGGTTACGTTAAGAGTACGTCAATCACGTTTTCGTATTGGAAAAAAATTAGTTAATGACGTAACTTATCTTAATCAATTTAAATGTTGGAGAAAGTTCAACATGACTTCGCGAGAAAACAAGTTACCTAATTTGGCAGGCACTTACAGCTATTGGGTTTTACGACTACATTGGGTTTTTTGACCACAAATTTGTTAAGCAGGAAAAATAAAAACGTGTTCATTATTAGACGATGAGAT
Source organism: Spilosoma lubricipeda (assembly GCA_905220595.1). Taxonomy (NCBI): domain Eukaryota; kingdom Metazoa; phylum Arthropoda; class Insecta; order Lepidoptera; family Erebidae; genus Spilosoma; species Spilosoma lubricipeda. The sequence goes on along the minus strand of HG992294.1, from coordinate 9,292,340 downwards.
AGTCTGTTAAAGTAATCTCGAGAACTACCTGTCAATGGAAAATAAAACGTCCACAGTGATTTTTCTGATACAGGTTAGATACCCCCCTCTCCTTGTTGAATAAAACTTAAGTGACTTGACGCCTGTGAAAATATTATAGATTTGTTATATTTTCAAGATAAAGTATATCATTTTTTTTTATTCATCACTAACTGCTGAAAGTACTTACTTATCCATACTAATCACTTCACATCACATCACACTTCACACTAATATATAAAGGCGAAAGTTTGTGAGTGTGTATGTTTGTTACTTCTTCACGCAAAAACTACTGGACGGATTTAAATGAAACTTTACAGTATTATAGCTTATACATCAGAATCACACAGATACAACACAGCGATAACCGACATATACGCGGGTGGAGCCGCGGGGGCAACAACTAGTATATAACATACTTTCCAATAAAATACCATCCATTAAAATAAAATAGGACACTTAAAATTCGCATACAAAGCCAGTCATGAGTCACGACCAATTCAGGTAAACTTCACTTCACTTCTAAATCTTTCAAGCGGAAGAAGGAGATGACGTCAAGTCAAATTAAATATGTCTCAAAAACGGGGTCAAAGGTTAAAATGGTTTTGTATTCAGAAGCCACAGAACAGACTAAATACTCGATTTATAAAGATTTATTATATACTAGCTGAACCCCGCGGTGTTACCCGCGGTCATTGTTGTACCGCGAGTAACGCCGCGGGACACAGTTAGTCTTAAAAAAGTAGCCTAAGTTACTCCCTGGATCATCAGCTACCTGCCAGTGAAAGTCCTGTCAAAATCGGTTCAGCCGTTCCAGAGATTGCCCGGAACAAACAGACAGACAGACAGACAAATTTTTTTTAACTCCATTTTTGGTATGTATACATACATATGCATTTAGTAAAAACGGGTTATTTTAATATTACAAATAGACACTTCTATTTTATTTATTTGTATAGATATGCTCATATTGATGGAGATTAAACAGAACATTTATCTATTAGGTAAAAGTAGACTTCCTCTGAAATTGATCGTTTTTCCATGACTATAATTTTGTCTAATTTACTTGATAGTATTTATTCTTATTCTAAAAACAAGGAAATGCAAGTACTTTTTAAATAAATTAAAAATACAAATAATTTTCTATTATTAAGTAAAAACTGCACCGTCCTGTGGAATAATTTTACCACCATTCCAAGAAATATTTGTTATTTTTAATTAAATTATGATAATAACAACCTTACCTCTAGATATCTTAAACAGCCACATGTTTCATAAGTAGACAGAGTCCGTAATATAATCAGGGTGTTGATAAACATACATATGTGTTTGTGTGTGTGTTTTGAATAGCCTACTATAGAAAAAATATACACAACCAGAACAAACAATAAATTGTGCTCATCACACTTTTTTCTCTGGGTGGGAATCGAAGCCATGACCTCTGGTTTAACCAGCAATCATGATCACATACAAGGAAGTGTTTTAGGCCCGGTCCTGTACCTGTTATACACTTCTGACATGCCAGAATTAGACGAAAATATTATTGCAACCTTTGCGGATGACACGGCTATAATGGCCATTGGGTCTTCACACAAGGAAGCAGTAGAAAACTTCAAGTAGCATTGGACGAGTAAATGGCGAATAAATTAAACGAATCTAAATCGGTTCCTTTTGACTTTACAAATAAAGCTCCTAACTATCTACTAACTACGGTATATCTATATCTATACTAATATATAAAGCTGAAGAGTTTGTTTATTTTATTAATTGGATAAAACCCCTTGAGTTAGTTAAGTGACAACAAAATATACCATTTTAGTGCATTGTAATATAAGAAATACACGAACATAGTGTTTTCAATTAATTAGAGACAATAAGAAAAGTGTTAATGGACTCAATCTCATTATAGTTTTGTTTTGTTTAAGACTGCATCGGTGGCGTAGTGGTAGCGTATGCATCTGCTGTGCTCGAATTCTTGAGTTCGATTCCCGGGTCGGACCAACTGTTTGTATGATATACAAACATTTGTTTCGGAGTTTGAGTGTTTTTTATGTACAATATGTATGTGTTTACCAAAAAAATGTATACTTATGTATTTATATCAGTTTTCTGGTACCCATAACACAAGCTCTGTTTAGCTGTTTAGCTTTATTAATTAAGGTCAAAGTAAAATTACTCATTAATCGATAAACTAGATCGTAATAGCAATGTCCTGCTTGTATTAAGTATGGCATTTACAGAAAAAAAGTTATGATCTACTACACTACACCAACTGACCCCTATAGTTCTAAATTTTCTAAATAAATATTTTTATTAAGCTATACCAAGTATTTAGATTTAATACATTAGTTGGAGGACCAGCATCATAAGTCTAAAGAAGATCGTAAGAAGGAGTTGGAAAAAGATACAGCGTTGAATTACAATACATATGATCTTCTTAACATGATACCACACTTATCTATAACATTCAATACTACAGTACATCGTATGATTAATCGATAACAATGGCGCCGCGCCACTGAACTACAGATTTGCAAGAAATTTTATTTTTTCAGTTTATAACGTATACTAAAACCTCATTGATAATGAAATACATTTTCAATGGAATCGAAATGATAAGTACGAAGTACCGATGTTTTAACTGTGTACCTAATCTAAGCTAATCATTATATTAATGTCATTAGACTTCTTCGAAAAAACGATAGCGTTAAGCTATCTATAAGGAAAGCCAAAAATGGTTTCGTTTTGATCACTATAACTAGTTTTTCTTAGAATTTCAAGCACATATGTAACTATTATGAGTTATTATACTTAGTAGTAGGTTTATTTTTTTCATTGCGGTATTTTCTATACCTCAGGATTATTAATTTTGATTTAAAGCCCGGTAGATTACCTTTAAGGACTGGATCGTCTCTGGTTATTGTTGATAAAATAATATTAAAACTCTAATTTGTAACTTTATTCATAAAATTGTAATCTATAAAAGCGCGCTTCTTAAATAATTTAAATGTGAAACCTAATGACGATCATTTTACTCAATGGTGCAGAATCAAATCAAGATTTTTATTCGAATACTTGTACAAAATGGTTACAGTAATTGCTATAGGCACCCAAACTAAGCTACGCTTGTATCTTGGGTTGCCAGTAAATACAAAAAATAGCAACAGTGGAATTATACGCGTACAGGATACATTTCTATAAATTATAATACTTAAAGTTGAATAAAGTTAAAACACATAAGGTAAAATAAAAACAAAAGGAATTATAAAATTTAAATTTTACATAAAGAAGCATCTCAATAGTCCGCCATAGTGTAGGTATGTATAATTATGGCAGTATGTAATATGTAAGTATGGTAATACTGCACTGTTGCATTCGCAATAAATAGTATGGTGACCACTTCCCTTAAATTCTGCTCATATTTTCCATAAGGCAGAGTGAAATCACTTTGCTAGACCCATATAAATAAAATTTAATAAAAATATAAGATCAAACAAAAATATTTAAAAACTACATTTTCAGGACAATTACTTACCTTTATATAGGTGACACACACAAACAAAAATAACGAATGATGAGACATAACAATCATCCGATCCGATAAAGAATTATAAAAATATATAATACTAGTTATATAGCGATTACATCAACCGCAATAATAGTATCATTGGCTAACTATTTATAACCATTATAATATATATTTGTACGGCGATGCAATGAATGACATGATCAAGAAAGGTGATGATGACTAATGCCCTAAAATTGGCATAACATTAATAGTTATCAATAATTTAACTACTATAATCTTTCATCTGTCATTTGGCTCTTGCGCCACTTATGGAATGAATATAAAACAAAATTTTAACAAAAACAACGACTCCACACGAGAAACACCAGTTTTTAAAAATAAATGATCATTGAAATCGGTTAGTGTGATATTGAGTTATTCGTCGATTTGTCGCGCACATACTCAATGCAATTGAAGCTTTTGGACCAAAACCACACGGGAAGCTTTAGCACTCAGTCAAAAGTTCTGAGGTAACAGACATTTAAAAAAAATACAGTCGAATTGATAACCTCCAACCTAAGTGATGAATTCTGAATTTACTTTTATGGAGAAAAAACTAACAAGTACTGATTTGTTTAACGAATTAGACGTCTACAACACTTCATTTATTTTTATTGGTTTTAAAATAAACAGTGGATTTATTACTGTGAATAGTTGCAGGTTCGAAAATAATTATGAAAATTGGCAAGTAGGTTGCCAAGTTACAGACATGAAATTTAGAACATTTCCGCAACATGGAGTAAAGTCTACAAAAGAACAAGACAATAAGAATACATACATACAACAAGTATTGTATAATGAATTGTACCATAAAAGTATAAGCAACGGAGACAATAAATTTTAGATATCCCACTGACTCTCTTCCTGGTTATTTGTAGAAATAGGCCGTATGATCGGAAATCGGACCGACTAAAACCACACGGTGTGCCACTCTGCGCCTAAGAAGAGAGAGATCCGGGAACTGCTGTTGTTAAGACCTCCGGACCGTATGATTAATTGCCTACGTTAAGAAATTCCCTTGTTAACCGACTTCAAAAAAAGGAGGAGGTTTCTCAATTCGACCGTTATGTACGGTATTTCCTATTACATTTTGGCTTGGCGCCGACTTCAAACGGGTTTTAGGTACACGATTTAAATGAAGAAATAATTAGGTATAGACAAAAATAGCAATTTATGAAGAGCCAGTTTATTTTAAGCTTTTTGGTATTTTTGCCAGGGAGTTTTCGTTGGATGCTTTTTGGAAGTCGGTTTTTTTTATATAAAAGTTTTTTACTCAAGTAATTTCCTGATTTAATGTTCGAAAGTGCAGAGAGAAAGAGAGCAAAGTTTTATGCACTTTTTCGTCCATGCAGTGTCGCTGGAAATGGTGAATTTTAAATACCTATATACTAGCAAAAAAGCATATTCAGTTGCAGTAATTTTTTTATAAGTATATTTTGTTAAATATATTTTCATCAGTAATATCCAACTATGCGAGTTGGCGCCACTAATAAATTATTGGCACGATAACACAAACATTCTAGCTATTAAAATAACTTATTTTTTGGGCGTCTACTTAAGTAACTAAAGTTTTATCTTATAACGAGCTTTTGCACGCGGCTTCACTCACGCAGACTTTCATCCTCTGATTTACCCCCTTAAGAGTGGAATTTCAAGAATTCCTTTTTTAGTGCTTACTTACGTTATATAAAGAACCTACATGCAAAATTTCAGGGTTCTAGGTTCAGCGGTTTGGGCTGTGCGTTGATCTCTGGGTATATCAGTCAGCCAGTCACCTTCCTCTTTTATATATATATATATATATATAGATAACGAATAACCTATCTACAACGAATAAACATTGTTACATTTGACATAATAATATGGAAAATCATAAGACATAATTGTTTTAGGGAACACCTGTCCTCATAAAAAATACCAGGCAGATATTACCTGCCATATTTTGTTTGCATAGTGATAAGTGTAGAAAAAAACTGACACGAAAACATAGACGAATACAATTTTTCTGGTTGTATATCGTGGCAAAATTTAAGCTCAATCGATACAGACTTTTTTGAGTTCTTGAAGCGTTCTTTACATAAACCAACAACGAAAGTGACCAAAACATATAAAATGCGGTAGCACCTGATACATAAATAACACGATAAAAATAAAAGTAAGAATCTAAAATCTTCAAATAACTTTTCTTTTTACTAAACACTTGCTACGCTCCGTAGTGTTACCCGCAGGCGGACATCGAGTTATAGATACTTAATAAACCTTCTTCTTGAACCACTCTATGTATTGCTGAAATTGAAATTTTGCATTGAAATCCGTTAAGTAGTTTAAAAGATCTAAGCGAGCAGACTGCGGAAACCACAGTCCATTTTATACTAAGCAAAGATAAAGAAGTGCTTTGTTACTACCAGAATTTTCAGCTATTTTCGTAAGTGGCTTAAAATAAATATAATTAATTGATTATCTTTACAATACATGAGCAATAATAATGTAATGTACCACCATTTATTGCGAATTCAGTAATAAATGTTTTTGTTTTACTTCGTACCTAACACGTTCCGAGAATATGTGGGCGGTTAGGTAGGAAAACAAGACTTCACCACATGACATAACGTTTATTTTCCTAACAGTGTATTAAACGAGTATGCAATAACACTTTAATAATTAGAAGTAATTTGAATTAAGTTATTATAGGTACAATTTAATATCCTTTCATATTGTCATTTTAATACCATGATTGTACTCAAGATTCGTCTACCGGCCATTGAGAACCTCGATAACGGTAATTTATTAAATCACGTATTGATTTAATAAATTTAAGTTATTCACTAAAATATACTGCTATGTAAACTACTATTTCAAAATAAACTACTAGTTCAAAATATTGTATTATTTTTTTTAAACACTACTCCCGCTTTACGTGTATGTATTCTATGTCGCGTGGGACTTTACAAACATACAGAGACATAGACTAAAACCTTTAACGTTATCAATGAGTGATTTTTCTTTTCTTTTTTTTGTTTGATTTTGGAGCATTTTAATAAAAGGAAATTCAGGTGGCAACAGCTTGCATACTGTTTACCTTACATGTAATACTAACACTATTGTACCTGAAAATCTGACTTTGAAAAGAGTGGCCATGAGTTTCTTTGCCAGTATTCTTCTCATGAGGCTCTACGCATTTTGGAAACTGGAAGTTATGGATCGACACAGGCAGGCAGTAGATTTTGGTGTTTTCGCCTATTTTAGCTCGACAATACAGCACATGCTGTGGCGTCTGTTTGTGTCGATCTATGATTCTTAACTACAGCTTCAATTTAACGTTCATAAATGTCACTTAGTGTCTTAATTGAATAAATGATTTTGAATTTGAATTTGAATTACATGAAACGGACACATAGAACACCCAGACTCAGAAGATTAATTAGTGGATAACACAAAGTGTTGTCCCATTTGGTGTTTGAACCCATAACACTTGGCACAATAGAAAACGGAATATCGACCGCTCGAACCACTTTTTTTTTACGTGTGGACGCCCCCTCGGGCCTTCACCCCGCCGGGGTTTGCGGCGGGGCGGTGTGTCGGAATCGAACCGACTAAAACCACACGGTGTGCCACTCTGCGCCTGAGACGGGAGGGATCCGGAAACTGCTGTTATTAACACATCCGCACCCCTCCCAGCGCCTGCCCGCACTGAAGCGGGCACTGTTTGCTGTTAACTCTCTATTTAGGCGACGCACGGCACACGCGAAACGCCTCGCCTCCTCGCGGGTGGCCACTAGAGCGGATGGAGGGGAAAACCCGTCCCAATCATCCGCGACCACACTCAGGGCGACATGAGGCGCTGATATGCGCGCCCCGGCCTAAAGTGGATATCATCCTCCCGGGACTTCTCCGCCACCTCCTTCTGCGAGATTACATCTTCGCAGAAGGTTGCGACCGCGGTAAAACTGCTGTCGCGACCGGCCATGGACTATGGACCGCTCAAACCACTAGGTCAACCGGCAGTCATATACGTTCATAGCTATTTTTCATCCATACTAATATTATAAATTCGAAAGTACCTCTGTCCGTCGGTTACGCTTTCATGTCTAAACCGCTGCTCCAATTTCAATGAAATTTGTTATCGAGATACTTGGATTCTTGAAAAAAGACATAGGCTACTCTTTAGCGTGATAACCGACATGCATGCGAGCGGAGCCACGGTCAAAAGCTAATAAACTATATACTCAAAGGTAAACAGTAAGTTTACATTTTTCCACTTGACTGCTCTATTTGGACACGAATGTGATTAACATCTAAAGTCACAGACTGTAACAGTTATTAGAACCGGAACCATGCAAATGAACTTAGTACCATTCGTTATATAATGACGTCATTTGATATACTGCTCTAAATACTACTGACTGCCTTGGTGGTACAGTGGTAATTTATACGGATGTTGTGCTTGAGGTCTCTGTATCGAGTCCCGAGTCGGAACAAATAGTAGTATGATATGCAAATATTTGTTACGGAGTTTGGTTGTTTTCTTTTAAAAATATGTATATAATTACAAAAAAGTATATAAGCATTCTATCAGTCAGTCTAACCAGAACCGACCGCAACTATTACATCGGATCCGGTCACCGGATCCAGTGTAATAGTACCTGATCCGGTGACGTATATTTGTGCCGGATCCGCCGGATTACCGGATTCGGTTCTCCGGATTGTAATCCCGAAATAGAAACTTGAACTATTACAGACAGTCCCCTATTATCACTACGTTTCAAACCAACTTTATTACACCATTAATAAATCTGTTCGATAGTATTGCTAATTGGAGTACCATACATTATAGTATCGCTGGTATACAGTCGACTATATTATGCTATAGTTCACCAGTAGTGAACCACTTTTTCTACAGAGCGGAGATACCTAGTAATACCTACCTACTTTCTAATTGAATCTGGAGTTGCGTATTTGCATAGCTTGTTATTTATTTTCCACATCTTATCGTGACTTGCTGCATATATCCTGTTTGAATACTAGGTAGATTACAATCCATAATTGTAATTACTCATACACAATAGCCATTCAGTTAATATATGCTTATATAAACATTGAATATTTATTATCTGTTAGCTATAATAAAGTATATCTCAGTTCTTCAAGAGCGGGATTAAGCTGATAAAAGAAAAGATAAAATTAAAAGGTAAACTATTTCATTAGGTTTTTGATGGCCCTCTATAAGCATTTCTGTCGTAGGTTTTGATTGAGATTAATTTAATGGACCCAGCACCTAACGACCACACGAATGCTAGGTCTTATGTAGTTAATTGTTTAATATCCCTTGGGCGATCGCAAAGCAGTTAGTGTACCTAAGTATTCGGCGTTTGTAAATTTCTCCTATCCGTAGTCAAGCCAGGAAGAACCTATCGATATTTAAATCGATAATCAATGCCAGAAAATTAATCATAATCATATAGATTGAAGAAACGTTGGCACAAATAAAAGGTAAAACGGGGAATAAAAATCTAAACTTAACTAGAAATACATTTATTAAAGGAACTTATAAAATATATTTACAATTACCACGCTATTTTACAACATATTAATATCACAGATTGATATAACTACTGATACATTATTAAATACAAGTTGTCAGGTGTCGGACCTTCTAAAGGTTACATGTAAGAATGCCCTTTCTGAAGTCCATGGTCAGAACTCTGAAAGTAGAATCTGATACGAATATTAAACGTAAACAATCGCTTGTTTTTGTCAGTGTCTTATACTTAAACTACTTGTGGAATTTTGACATATTTGGAATAATACAATGTACCTATAAATTTCGTTTTACTTAAAGATTCCAATGCAAGTATAAGTATTTTATCTGTAATTGATTTCTATTGCTTTCAGTCAAGATGAGACACACATTTAGTTATTATGGTTTTCTTAAACTAAACAATATTCCTTACAGTAGACACCAAAGAAGAAGTTAAAAAATCTCGTTAATACTATAACTAAAAATATCAAGAAGGTTCAGAATACGACATTAAACCCATTGTTAGGTTATTTGGAGAATTTTTAGTTTAGTTTTAAATTATAAAGTTCAAATTACACATCGAACATAGTAAATCATATCATCAAGGCCAGTAGACGTTAAAACTAAACCAATACAAATCCTTGGTTCAATTAAGTACTTGTAACAATCCCACGCATTTGTTGATTACACAATAATGAATATATTAGGTTAGTCACCTTCATTGACCATTGATAGAAAGGCCATGTCAATATTTAAATAATGATAACGTCAAGAAAAAAACCTACATAATACGTATACGACTTTTGAATAATCTATGTTATAATCCAATAACTATATCTTTTGCCCATTTGTAATTTAAACAATTCAAATTTATTATATTTACAAATCCAGATCTGTATAACTTTTAAAACTAACATTAAAACTAAAGAAAGTTATCTAATACTATTAACTACGATAATAAAAGTACGTAAATACCGGTTATGTAGATTTATACATAGATAATTATTATAATATAAATGTGACTCACCTATCAGGATTTATAATATGTAACATGTGTGACTAGTTAAATCACAAATCACATAAATCAAACCAATGACTACTCTCACTAGCTTATAAATAATTACCAAATTATTGTACCATACAATACAAACCGAAGAATACACCACTTAAATTAGTATCTTGATAGTCTACTCATTTGATATTAGGAAGAGTAGCAACACTGCACGAAGCAGGCAAAGGCAGCAAATTCCAAAAATCTTCTTAAACAACAAGTGGAACACTTCAACATTCATCGTGTTCAAGCAGCGCTGGTAATTTCAAGCACTGTTTTCTGTGCTTCCGTCTCCTGTGCACCATTTTGCACTCTTTTTTCAATTCTGTATTACTGCATTCCTTGTCCTCCGGAACAGGCGGAAGACTTCTTTTCGGGCGACGAGGCAAGATGCACTCTGTGGCGAAACTATTGACCTCTTTACACCTCAGCATGTCAACGTCCGGATAATCAGACGATAGCGTTGGAAATGCGAGTTTCACAAGCATTTTAATAAGATACGTTATACACACGCGTTCAGCACGAAAGCAAGTTTATGACTGAGCGAACATCGTGGCAAGTGATAGTCCACGAATTTTATTTTTAGTTTGGCCTGCATTAATGGCGTTGTTGATAGAACTTCGTAAATAAGGTACGGTGCCAAATTAACCATTATGTTTCAAGATTGTGCGTAATTTCTGAATTGCTTTTAGCATTATTTTGACTATAACACTGACCTACCATGATTATTTACTAGCAATTATCTTCATTACATAATTCCTTAATTTGTTTTAACATTTATTTATATTTAACTTTGCTGTTAGACAAAACATTGAAAGAATATAAGAGGCTATTTCCACCTGTCGTATTTCTTTTACCATTTTATAAAATTTGTTTAAAGAATTTTGTTTTCTTACAGTTCACATAATATCAACCAGAATATTGAACTAACAAGATGTATGGAATATTGAACTTATAAGTAGAAAACATTTACTTAAAAATTCATGATTACCAGAGTTAGTACTCGTATATGTAACTACTATAGTTTTGAAGTTGTCATTTGTGAATTATTCTAAAAAATACTATACAGGTAAAACTCTTAATTTTAAGGACTTTGGAGAATATCTATATTTTCATGCGTAGATTTCCTTAGCCTGAAAATTTTAATTTGTATATCTTTCCGATACTTTTGTAGGCAAAAGTTTTTAGTTTGACGTTGTTTAAAACGATTTTCACTATGACTTTTAAATCATCGTTAACGACTGCCTTATTTTCTAAAATACTAAGTTCAATATATTAATATTAAACTTAGTATTTTAGTAGTAGACAATATAATGTAAGAAGGGTTATTAAACCCTTCTTACATTATATTGTCTAAAAATGCCTTTGTTGTTCTGTGATCGTTCCAATCTTATTCTTACACTTAAAATATCTCGAATGACATGCATTAAAAAATTAAGTCACCCACGAGTTTGAAACTATGAGACTGTAAAAGTATATTTTTTTTCATTACATTAATTACTTCCACACATTTATCAAATAGAAGTAACATAATCTTAACTAAAATTTTACCTCATTATAATATCCATTTGAAATGTGACCTTTTAGGGTTCTGTGTCAAAGGCAAAAACGGAACCCTTATAGATTGGTCATGTCTGTCTGTCTGTCCGTCCGTATGTCACAGCCACATTTTTCAGAAACTATAAGACTTATGATGTTGAAACTTGGTAAGTAGATGTACTTTGTAAACCGCATTAAGATTTTCACAAATAAATAGAAAAAAAAAAACAATAAATTTCCTACTTAGAAATGAAACTCAAAATTTTTTTTATCAAATCCATATGTGTTATTTATGTAGGTCTTCAAAAATGATATTGAGGTTCCTATCATATTTTTTTTCTAAGCTGAATAGATTGCGCGTTTCCAAAGTGGTAAAATGTGTCCCCCTCCTCCCCCCTCCACCCTGTAACTTCTAAAATAAGAGAATGATAAAACTAAAGAAATATATGATGTATATTACCATGCAAACTTCCACCGAAAATTAGTTCGAACGAAATCTAGTGAGTAGTTTTTTTTATTCGTCATATTTATGACATGTATTTACAATTTTGTAAACTGCAATTTACCTTTCATTCAATTAATAGAAAAATAAAATAAAATACTATTATGTTACTTGCTGCTGCGGAACCCTTCATGGGCGAGTCCGACTCGCACTTGGCCGCTTTTTTGTAAAAGGTATAAGTGCCAAAAATCACGCATCAGCTCTCTAAAGGCGTTTTTCCCCCATGGCCATATCCAACAGATTCTATCGGCAAGTCTAATTCGGGCGTGTAACCTCGGAATGGATGAAATAGACGTAGTCTAATTCCGAACATTTAATGAAAGATCAAGTAGAAATAGACTATCAAGCACCCCTTGTATTTAATAGAGATATATTCGCGCAGTAAGTCTCTACATATCAAACGAAGTAGACGAAACATTTTCTTTACGGACATATCAAAAATGTCCGTAAAGAAAATGTTTAAAACAAATATAGCACCAAAACATTAAGTATTTAAATAAAATAAATATAAATATTTCGGACACTTAACACACAACGTCATCTAGTCCCAAACTAAGCAGAGCTTGTATTATGGGTACTAGACAACTGATATAAATACTTATATACTTTTTTTTTTCGTAAATACATACATATTATACATAGTAAATACCCAAACTCCGAAACAAATATTTGCAGATCGATACAAACAAACATTTGGTCCGACCCTGAATCGAACCCGAGACCTCAAGAACAGCGGTCACGTACGCTACCACTGCGCCACCGAGGCAGTACATACAGTACATTTCACATGTACTTTATATACTTCCCGTATATAAAGTACATGTAAAATACTTAATGTTTTTGTGCAGGAAAATAGATGAATTAGAATAATTGCTACGAAGTCTAAATTCTAAAAGAGCCGGCCAAGTGCGAGTCGGACTCGCGCAACGAGGATTCCGTACAAACCTGTAGGTATATTATAAGATGTACCCAAAAATTTATGCTTTTCGCAATTTTTGCTTTATCTGTGCTATAAGACGTTGCTACGTACCAAAATTCAAGATTCTGAGTTCACGGGAAGCATCCTGTAGGTTTTGATTCCCTTACGAGTATTGAGAATTTGCAGCATAAACAGCTGTATATTTTGATTGCGTTGGCTTAGAAGTTTGATTTTTTCGTAGCTCTAAGGGGCAATAGAGTTGAGTATTTGATATGAATTTCAGCTTGATGACTCCACGCGTTCCTGAGAAAAAGGGTCTTCAGAGACAGACAAATAGACAACAAAGTAATCCTATAAGGGTTCCATTATTTCCCTTTTTGAGGTACGGTATCCTAAAAAGGGTCCATACCTATACATGTAAGGGCTCAGTATATATTTTGATATGTAATGGTGCAAAAGTCTTTACAATGATAGTTCAAAGTATAGTGGCAATTAGAACAATAGTTAGTAGGTACGCAATTTCGCTTTTATTTTAATTTTGTTAAAGTCGCAGTTTCTTACCAACTACCTTTGGACAGAGTGAGCTGTATACATTTAAAATCTGAAACAATGTAATATATTGAAAACAATTTATGCTACAATTAAAAATGTTTTGTATTTACAAAGATTGATGTGAGAACTTTTAGTGTTCATTGTTCATTTTATCTTCTCTAGACGTTGTTGAAGTACATTTTGTCCACAGGACACTTATACTTTTTGTCTTACCACATTGCGTCTAGGTATTCTAGTGTAGCCACTCGAGTCTGTATGCCTGACTCGAGTCACTCGTATTTATTCAATTAAAGTATAAACTCTTCTTCTTTGATGAAATGGCAACCAGCCGGATCTCTCGGATCAGCTATTTCTGCCAATGTCAAGTGTTTATAGTCTTCAAATCATAAGTCTTCAAGTCAATAAGTCTTCGTCGTAATGAAATTAATGATATAAAATATAAAAAATGTGGATGAGATGAAATGGGGTCCGTCTTCCGAAAAAACAAAAAACGATCTCCCAAGTATAAACTCAATACTTACGGTAGTCTTGTTGACATTCAATACAAATAAGATAATTATCATTGTTTGGTAGAAAGGGAGACAGTCCATGTAGTTAACTTAGCAATAGAAATGTTTCATACGTTTCTTGTTTGTATGATAGTAGATTTTATTGTGCTTGTTTATGAGCTAAGTAAGCTAAGTAATCAATGCCTTCAAACTGCCAATGCCTGACTTCTTAAGCTGATACTCCACAGAACAAAAGTTGTCAACTTTTGTGTTGTCAACACGCGTTGTTATTAGAAGTTTCTATAAAGCCAAATCTCCACCGAACAAAAGTTGGCAACTTTTGTGTTGTCAACCTTGAAACTGATGTTTGTAAGCCCCCGCGATACAGCAAATATTCCTAGTGCGGAAGTTATCTTTTTTAAAGAGGAAATACTAAAATATTCTTCTTGAATGCTCTTGGATCTGTTCATGAAGCTATGATGATTGCAAGATATTCTACAGGTTTTTGATTATTGCAAATTATAAACAAACTACATCTATACATGTGTTTTGAATACAAGATTGCACAAAAATTGAAATTTTGTTTTAAATTTCCAAGATTTTTTTCCAATGTTGAAGTTTGCAAGTTTATGCAGGCAACTATAGTAAAATCTTGTCATTTCGGATCATTAACGGTCCCGCAAAGAGATTATTATCTCTCTAGCACAAAACGCTATGATCTTAATTCAAAACTATTACCTAAATGATGAAAAATGTCGTATTGCGAGCAGCCATGTTGAAACGAGCCTCTGTGAACGAAGGTCAACAATAAGTCTCATCATTGTTAGTATAGAAACCATGGGAAGAAGTGAGGTAACCCCAATAAAAGTATTTTCTAACGAATTTAGTTTTGTCTTAATTTATAATATGATTAACTTTCATCATCGTCAAGAACCTTTAATTGATCACAGCTGAACGTTATATGCCTCTCTTCAGAAAGGAGGTTTTGGCCTACCTTACCACGTTGGTTAGAGGTTTTGGTAATTGGTTGGACTTTACCTTTTCTTGCAATATGTTGTCCTGCATAGTTTGCTCCCTTTGTCACCCTGTGGGTGTCTGTAACATCCACATGATGAATAGAGATGATGATACTCTGTATTCTTAATCCGTCACCAGTTCATCACACGGATTATTGAGTTAGATTTCAACGGTGTAGAATATTTTCAATAAATTGACGACGTCACTTTTTTTAACAAACATATCGTGTTCCTAACTATCATATCATTATGTTTATAACATTTTATAATTATCAGTATTTAGAAAGAGGGAAAACGTAAAATAACGCTCAAATGTACAAAAAACATAATAATTTAATAGCATATAGGATACTTCATATAGTTTCAAGCAATCATACTTTATGTCATTGATTTGCTAAAACATGTCGTCATTAGGCGCTTAGTAATATTTGTAATTCGATGTTTGAATAAATAGGACATTAAATGAAGTTAATAAATAAAAGTACACTAGCCAGTTACATTTTTAAACCCAGAAACAACAACAGAGAATACACCGACAAAGTTCAAAAAATATGATACAAGGCGACCAAACAAGTACTGCCAATAATACCAACACAATATCTGTATAACACCTCCAAAACCTCAGAAGCTGCAGAAATTGAGGGTAAAGACTTGGACAAATGCGATACACCCATAAACATGGTGTTTTTCTCAAAGAAGCCAACAAGGCACTTTTGTAACAAGGCGTGACTCCATTTGGTCCTTGCAATTGATCTGTTAAAATCGACATAATTTTCGACCCCCTAATACTCCTTGTCATGGCAAGCTTTTGTCGTTGCCAAGATATGGTCCACCATTTAGAAATTCGACACATCGAATCACTTGGATGTTTTAACCTAGTCTTGATGTAGTTATAACTTTGTTTCGGCTTCGTAATTACATTAAAAACTAAATTAAACATTCCTTTGAAACCGCGAAATGCCAAACCACAAGCTTCTACTAAGAAATCCATCATACAATTGTTGTCGTATGACCCATCTTGTTTAGCTATTTCCGTCGCTTCTCTCTTAACTTGTTTTTGTTCTTTCTTATATTGCTTAAGACAATCGTTTTGTTTTATCATTACTGTGGTTTTCATTCGTCTTTTGTTTAGTTTTCCATTTCGTATTCGTTTCTTTTTTCGCTTAATCGTATTTGTAAAACGTCTCCCATTACTTGACCTATTTTTACTATACGCACTACTTTCTCTTTCTCTACATAGAGTATTAATCACATAATCTTTTAAACCTCCGATGTTAAGACCTTCCCTACTGTGATAATTATGTATACCATTTTGTTTTTTTGGATGGTTAGGGTAATGTCTATCTTGTTTTGGTATGAATGCACACGGACATTGATTTTCTCTATAACATTTCAAAGAGGGTGTTCGACAAACTATACTGGCTGAAAATTTCTTAACTCCGTGAGGTTTTTGTAACGGCAGTAAATTTTTACTTGTGCAAGATTTCATGCAAGAGCTGATGTCAATACCTTTCCTAGCTCTGTACGTGCACTTTTCTCTATTACACACATCTGATATATAAAGAATCATTTTAGATTGACTATTTACTGCTTTCTTCTTTGGTATTTGTACATCTTTGTAGGTACTTGATGACTCTCGAATGCATGGTTTTCTTAAATCCATTGCATTCTTTTTTGCATTAACTGGGTAGCACCTGATCAAGTCAGGTTTTGTGTTTGTACATCTTGTTTCCATTGATTTAGCTCTCTTATTGCATTTAATTTGAGTGTTAATTATAGCTTTGTACTTTTTCAATCTTTTCTTCATTTCGTTGGTAGACGCTTCTATTTGTTTTAAATTTTTCAGAACTGTTATTCTTCGTTTCTCTTCAAGCTTGTTCTTTTTCTTTATTTTTAACATTTTCCTTTTTCTATCTTTTTTTCTCCGTTCATAATTTGAATCAAGCCGTTTCTTTCTATTTTTTTTATTAACGTGTAAAACGTTGTGTTTTATATCGCATGCAGCTTCAATGTTTGCACAGTTATTGAAACTATCGGACTCCTCAAAAATAGTCTGGAGCGGACAACTTTTGACATATCTGCGTCTACATTTTGGTTTCAATCTGTCTTTTTTAGTTTGTATTCCAGTGTCCACAAAGAAAATTTTACCCAAATATGAGGATTTATCCATTAAATCAACTTTGACTTTAATAGAGTTACCGTTTGTACAGCATTCTTTACATTTTTGTACAGGATTATTTCTTGCACAGTTTACCATATTGAGTTATGATAAATTTCTATCTTGTTTTGTTTCAGTTTCGTCTCCAGAAAATGGAATAAGAAAGTTAATAAATTACAAAGGTACATAGTGATCCACTTTTTTATTATATTATTGTTTTATTATGAATAGTACACAATCAATATTCTTTTATTATTATCTAATAATCTTATATTATTTATGTAGGAATGTTATAAATCAAGCACATTAGTAACTTCGTAAATTTTATTTTACAAATCACTTTTCAATTTTCTGTGTGATTATTATATGAGATATTATTGATGATGAGATATTATATAAGTAAACTTACTTTCTACATTTATGAGTATTTTTACTTGCAACGGTTTTTCTCATTTCTTTGAAAAATATTTTTGGGGAGAGACTAACTCTTAATATTTTTACTTGTATGACAATCTGTTCTGTGTTTTGACCATAGAAGTAGGAAGTTTTGACAATCAAGTATCTTATAAGTCTAGATTACTAAGAACTAAGAAGATAATCTAAAAACTCTATGCTTTATTTTCTCTACAAAGGTAATGTTTTAATTCATAGAATTAACACGCGGGTAGAAGAATGTCTTAAAAGAGACATCTTTATAACAACTAGTTGTGGCGACCAGTGGTGGAAATTCGATCATAGTTCAATTTGTATGTTTTCTGAATTTGTATATTTTCCAGAGGCGACACAACTCTTTTGTTGTACGCTCATTTGTTGATTTCAGGTCGTATTGGTCCGGGAATACCGCAGGCGATAGTTCATTCCACTGTTTTGTTGTACCAGTCAGAAAGTTTCTAGAAACTCGCACAGTTGTGAACTGCTTACTATCGAATGAAACTTAGGACGATGGCGGAAAGAGGCGGTAGGGATCAGTTCGAATAATTCCTCAGAGCACTCCCCATAGTAAAAAAGCGATAGAAGATGCATAGCGAGGCCCCATGTCTACGCAGCACCAGAGTGTCTAGCTGATTTGAAACATCTTGGCCTTTGACGATTGGAGTCGCTCTCCATTGGATGCGGTTTAGGGGGAGGTGCTGGTACTGGGGTGCCCCTTCACAAACTTAAAATCTTTGTGCACTTCTCTTCAATATAAATTTTAACCGTGCCAAATTTCATACAGTTCAGTTAGATTAATTTTAGAAAGAGAAAGATATACATGCCTCAACATCAAGAACCTTCAGTTGTCCATTCTTGGACATAAGCTTTAGTAACGAGGTTTTAGCTACTACCCCACCGTAGTTAGATCAGTTGGTATAGGTTTTCTTTCTAGTTTTTTGCCGTGATGTTTGATTCTTAAGTTGGCTCTTATGTCAAAGGAAATTTCTATGACCACGTACTTCGGCATGATAATGAAAAAGAGCTTGTTGGTAATTTGCAGCACTTACTAAGTGCACCCTAAATGTATGAAATATCCAGAACAGTGACCCTTATGGAGAATACTGTAAAAACCAGTTTCCCAACAATTTTTCATATATTTTGTATGTATGGCCCTGCCAAAATGACTCTACTCTGCCTAATGGAAAGCATAAGCAGAATCCAAATGTGGTGGTCACAAGACTCATTGCTCGTGCAGACAATGGCAGCCTAGTGAGATGCGTCTGCTTCTGTGAAAGAGATCCAAATTCGCATACGGGTATATAAATATTTAGCTGATTATAGGCTCACTATAATTGCCCGTTGCGCTGGTCAGGTCAAGTTTACTCTGCTCTGGGCACTATGATTCATGTTGTTCTACACACTGTTCAAGACAAGAACAGGTGGCAGCAGCTATTACTCGCAGACCCTCGCGATTGAGAACAAGCTAAAGAGTACTTCAGGCTCCTCCTTGTCAACAAAGTCGACAGGCCTAGGCTGATTAAGAATTACCAAAAAGCATCACATGAAACCATAAAAAACACAAACAGTAAGCATTGCACAGACGTGTGAAACTGTGCTATTTGAATTATTCTCTCGGGAATATTCTCGTAAGAAAACTCTAAAACTAGTACTAAATACTGTTTTTATTACTTTATATAGCGACTAGCGACGTGAGTAGCAAAAAATATTACCTACTTTAAATTAACAGATTGTGTCATTTCGGTCTGGTAATTAAGTAGCGTGGTACGAAAAGAAGCAATGTAGTCCGACTTAACGAATGTAGCCCGTGATAGCCGCTAATTATATTCTGCGGAACTTCAAAACAATGCACTTAAATTATAATTTTCACACAACAATTTATTTTTAGTAATTCATTTATTAATTAATTCTTAAACAAGAGAACATTGCACGGAAGGCTAATTTATGTAAGGTTAGATGGTAATGTAAGAAACGTACATATTCAATTAATAAATAATTAAATCTGAGTTATGCTTAAATTACGTTAATTTATCTATACATTTTTTTCAATATCAATCAATTAATCAATATCAATATATCTTTACTGTGGATTCAGGTAGGTACATAATATGGATGTTTCGTATACATTGCGATCAGCCATGTCCCATGTTTCAATTTTTGTCTGTCTTTCTGTCGGTCTATCTGTCTGTTTGTTCCGGGTAATCTCTGGAAGGTTGGACTGATTTTGACGGGACTTTCACTGGCAAATAGCTGATGATCTAAGGAGTAAGTTAGGCTACTTTTTTAGACTAGCTTTGTCTTTACGACAATAACCGCGGGTAACACGGCAGGGTTCAACTAGTACAGTATAAAATTTATTAAGAATACTTACTTGCATGTGTTAAAGACATTAACACTAAGGCATTTACACAACTTTAAATTACCATTCCATGCGATACAGCGGATAAATTAAAAGCAGAGCAGGAACTGAGAGCGGGCCTCAGTTGCCAGTTTCCATAGGCAGCGCACTTACCAACAGAAGACCCGTTTACTGTTTTGCCCCTTATATTATCAAAAAATAGTATTTTTTAATAATAATATTACTTTATTTCATACAAAAGATGGTAAAAATAAAAATAGGTAGGTACTATATACATTTCGCCAGTAATAGGCATATAACGATGTAGTCTTCTAAATTAAAATCAATTGGAACAATATACTCGCGAGTAACACTTTGAAAATATGTATGTACATACAAACCTAATTTTTGTATGTACATACATATTTCAAAGTGTTACTCGCGAGTATATTGTTCCAATTGATTTTAATTTATAATGATATATCTCGACACACCTACAATGCATTTCTAAAATGATGAGACGGACAGGAGTTCTTTTGTAGGAATAACCTGACGGATTAATTACTTTTGTCTACCAACTATTCCCTAAGCACAACACAAAACTTCTTGAGTGGTAGGTCAGTAATCCACTTGGGTATTATTAATAGTTAAAAGTGGCGCCATATACCTGCACGTAATTTCGTATAACTAAATAGTTAGATTCTAGATATTGGCATATTTCATGGCAGTTTACGAAATAAAACAATATTTTAAAAATAGCCGTTTCAAACCAATCATGATGTCACATCCCATACCGTTACTAAAAAAGTAAAGACTGAAACACAACCGTTACGTTACGTAGAAATGTACCATAGTCCATAACAGTTTAACAACGCGTGACCTTTTATTTAAAACTAGCTGACCCGGCGAACTTCGTACCGCCATATTTACATCTGTCTCAGCTTCCCGTTGCGGACAAAAAAAAATACTTTACTGGTTATCTTTAAATTTTTCTAGTACATAACAACATACAAACTCATATAAAACAAAATAATTATTTACTTTGGTGCAGCCAATCAAAACTTATGCGTTGTACACGCATAAGTTTCATTTCGGCGATTCATTTTTATATATTTAGATTTTCTTTTCTTTAGGATTAAGTAAATACCAATTAAGTTACTTAACGATAGTTATACATACTATACGAACATATACCTAGTATTATATTACAAATGACCTAGCTGGTGCCCGCGGCTTTGTCTGCGCAGGATTAGTATTTCGAGTAGCTTATGTTAGCGTGGCGTAGAAAAGAACTAACATTATCACATTCAAATTATCACATAAATAAATTTTAGGTCGCATTTGAAAAATATAACAGCCTGACAATATTGAGATATTACACTCGCTCTTTAATAACGTAACAATATTGTCAACAAAAGAAATACTGTAATTAAGTACTGCAGAGCCCTAATCACAATCCTATAGGTAGCTAATGCAGCATGACCAAAGAAGGACCAATTTCTTACCTACTTACAACCTATGTAACGTAATTTAAATAAAAACGAAGTAATTCGATGTTTTTAACAGCTCAGTAACTTATCTATAATAATAAAAATTAAGAATCTTATTGTACGTGTAACTCAATCAAAACAACTAAAGAAGGACCAATTACTCACCTACCTACAACCTATGTAATGTAATTTAAATAAAAACGAAGTATTTCGGTATAATTATTAATTAAACAGCTAAGTAATCTATAATAATAAAAATAAAAATGAAGTATCTTTTTGTACGTGTAGCTTGGTGTAAATCAATCAAAACAACCAAAGAAGGACCAGTTACTTACCTACCTACAGCTTATGTAATGTAATTTAAATAAAAACGAAGTAATTAAGTAATTCGGTATAAAAACAGCTAAGTAATCTATAATAATAAAAATAAAAATGAAGTATCTTTTTGTACGTGTAACTTGGTGTAACTCAATCAAAACAACCAAAGAAGGACCAGTTACTTACCTACCTACAACCTATGTAATGTAATTTAAATAAAAACGAAGTAATTCGGTGTAATTAACAGCTAAGTAACCTATCTATAATAATAAAAACTATCTTATTATAATAATAAAAATAAAAATGAAGTTTGTACGTAGAATTTTGTACGTGTAACTCCTAACAAAAAAATCTGTCAATACCTAACCTTAGTCCTTTATAACTTTAAGTACAATGCGTTTCTAACAAATCAATCAACGACGTCTGCCCTCACGCGTCTGCCCGCGTTCCGGTCGCGCACTCAGCGATGAGCAACTTATTCCCCGCGCCAACCGCCATGCGCCATCGTAATATCGCGCACTCGGTTTGTCATCATCGCAACTATTAAAATATTTGTCCAAATGATGTAACGCGAAAGACATACTTTATCTATTTTAAATACCAGAAGCGATAAATGTGTTCATTTTCATTTAGGAATCAATTTATTACTACCATACCAAATGTGCATTTAAAACTATGAATAAGGAATTATTCTAACTATCCTCTATTATTCCTACCTCTATGATTTAAAATGATAAACATTTTCATCAAAACTTTTGTGATTTTGACAGCGCACGTCAGTATAGCTCACAGACGGTAGATTTTTTCTATTACCTACTTGATACTTATCGTCATATTTTAGACAATTCACACAATATCTTTATAATTTGTAGCCTATGTGTTATTCTGATGTATAAGCTATATTACTGGTAAGTTTCATCCAAATCCGTTCAGTAGTTTTTGTGTGAAAGAGTAACAAACATCCAAACAGAGAAATTCTAGAAACACAAGTATCGAAATCCGTAATGTCCCACAAACTCCATCCGAAAACAAACAGTCTCTCGTGGATATAGTGAAAAACATAGGCATGGCTGTTGAGTCATCTATTGAGGACTGTGATATTAAAGATACATTTCGCTATAGATCCACGTCAGCTTCAAATGCAGCTCGACCTATTGTGGTCGAATTTACAACGACACGCGTGAAGGAAAAAATACTTAGTATGATAAAACAATTTAGAACTAATAAAAAGACCAATCTCACAACTTCCTTAGCCAAAATTGATACCCGCGGCTCAGCTATATTTGTATCTGAAAGTCTCTCACCTCGAACCAAGAAAATCTACGCTATGGCAAGGAAGTTCGGAAGTGACAACGGCTATAGGTTTTGTTGGACTGCTAATGGTTTCGTGTATCTGAGAAAGTTGGAGGGGGCTAAGGCTTTTCGTATAAACAACGAAGAGGACCTCCAAAGAATAGCTCAAGACAGCAAATGACTACACCACGAACTTCTTATTTTGTACACAGGTTTGCATGCCCTGTTATTTTGCTTTGATCTGATTTACTTTGATTTTATTTTTTACACACCCACAACACACATACAAACTTACACACAACATTGCTTAAAAATAATAATTATGTATACTTTACAATTCATAAGTAAATATGTTTCTATAAAATTAAATAATTATATTTATTTTACACTGTACTGGTATTTTAAAAATAACATTCTCATTTCTACAGTCACATACAATCAAGCTTTATCTGTACCCAAAAATAAGCATAACACAAAACTTAGTACAGCAGTATCATCACCATTCAAGTATCTTTATAGTATCCACACACATTACACCATCCTACATTGCTTAAATAATGATTGACCACAACATTACCCAACTTCATACTCATTTAGACAATATTACCATCTCCGAATCAGCCGTAGTGGATCCGCAACAACTCACAAACGCACTAACACATCAGCATTAAATAATAATACAACAGTACATAAAGTACCTACCAGAAAGTACATTATAAAACCATGGATCACCCCTGGTTTGTTGAGATGTATTGGCCATCGTAACGCTCTTCATAAGAAACTTAAAGCTTCG
The DNA here is from genome assembly GCA_905220595.1 of Spilosoma lubricipeda. Taxonomy (NCBI): domain Eukaryota; kingdom Metazoa; phylum Arthropoda; class Insecta; order Lepidoptera; family Erebidae; genus Spilosoma; species Spilosoma lubricipeda. The sequence goes on along the minus strand of HG992294.1, from coordinate 9,268,347 downwards.
CCGACAGATGATTTTCTCAAAACAACCTATCGTAGATACAGGAACTATTGTAACCAACTTCTAAGCAAAATCAAAAACAACTATGAAAGATCGGAATCGGAAAAATGTAGAAATCCTAAACAGACTTGGCAATTTATTAGAAATGTGACTAACACTAAAGTAAACAAAACCCCAGCCACTGACCTATTTGATTCTAAAACAAGTGACAATTTATCTACAGTAAATGAAATCAACCGTTATTTTGTTGAGATCGGGAAGAAAATGGCAGAAAACATAAGTGCGTCTACCGATATAACTAATATCCAATGTGACATCCAAACCCCGTCCCGAATGAAATCTTTTGTGCTATTGGAGACTGATAATGTTGAAGTGGAATCTTTAATAAATAGTCTAAAAAATGAATCCGCCACCGGATGGGATGGTATACCTGTCACATTCCTCAAAAAAATAAAACATGTAATTACTCCAATTTTAACACAAATTTTTAACATCTGTTTGAGACACGGCGTATTTCCCGACAGTCTGAAACGTTCACTGATTCATCCAATACACAAAAGTGGCAGTAGAGACTGTGTCGAAAACTATAGACCAATCTCCGTATTGACCGGAATCTCCAAATTGTTTGAAAAAATTATCAACACACGTCTTATGAAATTCTTTATTCAGGAGAACATCATCTCTCAATCTCAATTTGGCTTTCAACCTAATAAATCAACTGAAGACGCCGTAACGAAATTGGTTAATCACGTCGCCAGTACCTTGGATCAAGGAAAAAAATGTTTGGCTGTTTTCTTGGACCTCGCCAAGGCATTCGACACGGTCTCTACTTCCACCCTCTTAAAAAAACTGGAGGCAATTGGTATACGCGGCATGGCCCTAAAACTCCTCCAAGACTTCCTGACGAATAGATTCCAGTCAATAAAAATTGGGGATCTGATTAGTACAGCCCTGCCAATCACATGCGGCGTCCCACAGGGAAGTGTCCTTGGCCCAAGTCTCTTCCTCATTTACATTAATGAACTCTGTCAGTACAATCCATCTAATGGCACTATATTTTCCTATGCCGATGACACAGCACTCATATTCCATGGAGAGACTTGGGCTGATGTTCAGTCACATGCGGAACGGGGGCTCTACCAGACATCACTATGGTTGAATAAAAATCTATTAACATTAAACACAGCTAAATCCAAATATATTACTTTCTCCATCAGCAAAAACAACCGTCCAAGTTTAAATAATTTTAGAATAAAATTACATACCTGCCATGATCTAAATTCACAAACCTGTTCCTGTACACAATTTGAAAAAGTTGAAAGCATAAGATACCTCGGTGTTCAACTGGATGAACTACTATCATGGGCTCCACACATTGATCTTATATCGAGCAGAATGCGTAAAGTGATTTGGATTTTTAAAAGAGTTCGTAATGTACTCAATCCTAAAATACTGAAAACTATTTACTATGCTCTTGTCCAATCAATCCTCTCCTACTGTATAGCGGTCTGGGGCGGTACCTATAAAACTAAAATAATAAAAGTTGAGCGGGCCCAACGATCAATCCTCAAGGTTATGCTTAGGAAGCCGTTCCTCTACCCGACAACAAATTTGTACAAGGATGCCAATGTCATGACAGTTCGTCAAATATTTATTTTGAGTAGTGTTATCCGTATACATAAACTGACTCATTATGACCCACATACTACGTACTCATCCCGAAGAAGAAATCGAATTTGTGATACTGTTCAACATAAAACTGCCTTTCTCAGACGACAACATCTCTTTCTTGCACCGTACCTATATAATATGCTTAACCCAATTTTAAATTTTTTCTCAAAAACTACTTTTAAGTGTAAATCTATTATTCAAAATTATTTACTCAATCTATCATATGCAGACACTGAATCACTCATCACCATAGTAAGGTGACGCAGAATAAAGTAAAAATAAATAAAACATTTGTATTACACTCATACCTACACGAATGCACAAACCCACACACGCACCACACACACGCAAACACTCACACATGCACGACACACACACGCACTCACACTCACGTTACACATAGTAACGCACCACAATTTATCGACAGACTATACTGAGCTGGTGTGAATCCTGGAGTCCTGAAATACAGGTCTTGACCTAGTTTAGGCTCCAGTCCACCCCAACCTACAAATTATGTCTCTGTAATAATTTATTGATATTGTAAAATGTATTCTTTGTGGTGGAAAAATAAACATATTATTATTATTATTATTATTAAACATCCATCCATCCTTACAAACTTTCGCATTTATTATATTAGTAGGATATAATATTAGTAGGATTTATAATATTAGTAGGATGTTTTGGTGCCTCTATAATATATTTTTTTTTTGCAAAGTATATTTTAAATATACCATAGAAATATCACAATTATCGACTAAATACGGACAAAATCACGAGATAATGAAAATGGTTTATCTCGATTTCCGGCAAAACTAAAAGTCCTATGGAAAAAAGTCAAATGGTAAAGTTGTACATAATAAAAAGATCTAAAACTTTTGTATTGACACTGTTTCAACATAACACCAAAATTTATAGGAAACATTCAAAAAACCAAGAGGTTATTTATTTTTATCTTTTACATTTCTTTTTTTATTTTCTTGAAGTTCAGTGAAAACTTACCTTATATATCCCAAATACGCTGTAATTTATTTGATTAGAAATATTTATTTGTCGAAAAATATATTGAAAATATATGAAATATACATGAAAATCGGCCAAAAGTTAGTAATTAAAAATATAATAATAAATAATAATATAATAAATATTTCGGACATCTAACACACAACGCCGTCTAGTCCCAAGCTAAGCAGAGCTTGTGTTATGGGTACTAGAACAACTGATATAAATACATATATACCTTTTTTTTTGTAAATACATACATATTATATATAGAAAACACCCAAACTCCGAAACAAATATTTGTAGATCATACAAACATTTGGCCCGACCCGACGACCTTCACATGATGTTCATCGACCTCGAAAAGGCATTCGACCGAGTCCCGAGACCACTGATTTGGCAGGCATTGCGCTCCCAGAATCTTCCCGAGTGCTACATAGAACTCATCAAGGACATGTACACCAGAGTAACAACCCGAGTGCGATGTCCTGCGGGATTAAGTGAGGAGTTTCAGGTGCAGGTCGGGGTACATCAGGGATCGGCGCTCGGTCCATTACTGTTTAACATAGTGATGAACTATGTGACAGCCAACATACAACGTCCTGTACCCTGGGATATCCTATACGCAGACGACATCGTCTTAATCGACAGAGACCCGATGGCTTTGCAAGCAATTTTGGAAAAATGGAGATTGGCTCTGGAAACCGCTGGCTTGAGGATAAACAGAGAAAAGACAGAACACATGCACTGCAACTTCTCAAACAGCGACGTCAGCCATACCATCACACTCCAAAACGCCACTCTGAAGACCGTTGACCACTTCAAATACCTTGGCACTGTACTATCTAGCGATGGCAACATAGACGCTGACATCACGCACCGCACTAACACTGGATGGCAAAAGTGGAGAGAACTTACAGGTGTACTCTGCGATTCACAAATGCCAATAAAAACCAAAGGCAAGGTCTATAAAACCGCAGTAAGGCCAGCAATGACCTATGGCGCAGAGTGTTGGCCAATCACAAAAGCGCAGGTAAACAAGGTGCACGTCAACGAAATGCGAATGCTCAGATGGTCCGCAGGCGTCACACTTCTAGATAAAGTGCCGAATGTATATATCAGAGGCAGCTTTAAAGTGAGACCAATACCGGAAAAACTCAAAGAGATGCGCTTGAGGTGGTACGGTCACGTCATGCGTCGTCCTGACGAACACATGACCAAGAAAGTGCTGCAACTGGAGTCGGGACCAAGACGACGTGGCAGACCCCGAGCTACATGGATGTCGACCATCAGCAAGGACCTCGGAGAAGAGAAAGTGGACCCTGTGACGACCCAGAACAGATATCTCTGGAGAAGAAGGATAAGGAGAGCCGACCCCGATTAGAAACGGGAAAAGGCCAGACGAAGAAGAAGAAGATTTGGCCCGACCCGAGAATCGAACCCGAGACCTCAGGAACAGCAGTCGCGTACGCTACCACTGCGCCACCGAGGCAGTCATATAGATATATTTACTATACATATTTTTTATATCTTTATACTTTTTTTAATACATTTTTTATATTTAAAATATTTTTTTATACATTTTGACATTTATTTTTATATTTGTTTTTTCAAGTATCTACATTTAATAGTACGATTTACATTAATATTTACATATAATAAGATTTTCTATGACATAAATGTAATTAGGATTAAATAAATCATCAATCACATTCTTAGATTTTTTTTTTTTTTTTAAATCGAATTCAAGTTTAGTTCCATTTTTTGCATTTTCTGAGAAGATTTCCTTTGGAATTTTTTTTTCACCATCTGAAAGTAGAGATTTCAACGAACTGAAAGCATAGCAACTTTTAAAAAAAAACAGATATTTTAACGGGTGAATTTTCGATTGAAAATTAGGGTGCTTTTTCGATAATAATTCAAAATAAGATGAAAAAATAAATATTTGTAATCAAAAAATTACAGCTTATTTGGGATATAAAAAGGTAAGTATTCGCCAAATTTCGTGAAAAAAAAATTGTATAAGATAAAAATAAAAAACCAAAAACTTGATTTTTTTAATTTTTCACATAAATTTTGAGGTTATGTGAAAAAAAGTGTAAATATTTTAGATCTTTTTATTAGCTACAACTTTGCCATTTGACTTTTTTCATAGGACTTTTAGTTTTGCTGGAAATCGAGATAAACCGTTTTTAAAACTCAACCCCATCCCCTTCCCGACCTCAGATCGCCCGTAAATTATATATCCTTTCATTTTTACAATGTCCTCCTTTTCTAATGGGTTTTATCCTACTATTTTTGGTTATTTTTGGTTATTACCCTGGTCTATAAGGGTGACCCCAGGGGTCACGATTGAGACACTCCAGCATCTCCCTTCTCTTTACGTCCTTGGTGCGGCAAATGGCCAACTTCAGAGTTTCCCGCGTCTCGCGGTACTCCTTACGAAACTGGTCCCCGCCACCGCCTCCAGGGTGACGTCGTCGGCTGCGGGTGTAAGACCTCCCGGTACGAGTGCAGGCCGCTCAACCTTCGAATTCAGTTCACCCTCATGGTTGCGGAGGTCCGACGCCAGTCTCTCCGTGTAAAAATTGATATTCAGGTAAAACTGGTCGAACTAGTAGCCGACCCCAAATCTTGGGAATAATAAAGGCTAGGAAGAAGACTATGTCGGCTAGAGGGCGCCACATTAGATTCAGTGACATGTCAACGCCGCGGCGCAAAGTAAAAAAAACCTATGTAAAAAGTATCCTATGTCCGTCTCCTGGTTCTAAGCTACCTCCTCATTAATTTTCAGCCAAAATATACGGCTGAACCCGTTCTTAAATAGTGTAACTAACACGACATTCTTTTATATATATAGATTTGTTTTATAAATACAGCGCGCCAAAATGTCATCCGGTCATACGCAATGACAACATAGATCGACATTTGCAGGAAGGTAAGTGGAACGCGTTACAGCGTATAAAATTAGCTACCAGCCACTATCTATACCCATTTATCTAAAGTATGTGCCAACTTCCGTAATATTTGATTAATTACAAATAAAAAAGGTCCTTAATAGATCGAAGCCCCCAGCGCAGATCATAGATAATACTAGACAGCGCATATGACCCAAGTGCTAGACTGTCAGGCCACCTCACAACGAACTGCCCAACTAATTTAGGACGTGATTAGCCTGTGAGTGATGACACTCGGACAACTCAATAACAACAAAGATCTGTGTGAAGACAGATTCACAACAGAGTCCGTTCAAAAATAAGGGGGAATTTTCAAATTTCGCGGGCTAATTCGACTATCGATTTTTTTATTTTGGTATGGTTGTACACTCGTCTCGAACATATGTTCACAGTTTTAGGTATATAGCTAACTAGCTGTTGCCCGCGGCTTTGCTCGCGTGGAAGTTGATCATATGCATTTAATTAAAACTGTGTAAAATAATGTATCAGTAATTTATTCATGTTTTAAACGTATTCATTTATTTATTTTTGATCATTATCCCATTTAAAAGAACTTTCATGCAAAAATTCGACCCATATTTCAACCCCTTTATGAGCAGAATTCGCATAAATACTGAAATAAGTATTTCATCTATTTGTAATCAGAAACATGAAAACGAAAGTTGTTAGGCTGCTAAATTTAAAAAAATTACGGATTTCTAAACTAACCAATACATGAAATGCCAATGACTATTTCTCCCCTTAGGGGTAGAATATCCAGAAACGCTTAAATATGCATATTCTCGTTTTTAATTAGTAACCCAAAAATAATATTTTATTTTATGTTTCTAACTCAAAAAATGACAGACTTCTATGCAATCTTGCAACCCCTATTTCACCCCTTAAGGGTAGAATATCCAGAAACCTTTAACAGGTATCTACTCATTTTTAATCAGTAGCGCAAAAATATAGTTTAATGTTTCTAACTTAAAAAATGATGAGCTTCCATACAAACTTTCAATCCCTATTTCACCCCCTTAAGGGTAGAATAACCAAAAACGCTTAAATACGTCTCTACACTTTTTTAATCAGTAGCATATAAATAAAGTTTTATGTTTCAAACTTCAAAAATGACGGCATTCCAGACTAACCTATGCACGAAATGTCAACCCCTATTTCACCCCTTAGGGATAGAATATTCAGACACGTTGAAATACGTATTTACTCATTTTCAATCAGCAACGCAAAAGTAAAGTTTCAGGTTTCTAAGTTATATATGACGGATTTTCATAAAAAAAATTTAACCCCTATTTCACCCCCTTATTGGTAAAATATGCAGAAACGCTAAATAGATATCTAGTTACTTTCAATCAGTAGCCCAAAATTAAATTTTCATGGTACTAATTTAAAGAATAACGCTTAAATACGTCTTTACTCCTTTTTAATCAGTAGTACTTGAATAAAGTTTCATGTTTTTAACTTAAAAATTACAAACTTCCATACAAACTTTCAAACCCTATTTCACCCCTTTGGGGGTAGAATATCCAGAAACGCTTAAATACGTCTTTACTCCTTTTTAATCAGTAGTACATGAATAAAGTTTCATGTTTTTAACTTAAAAATTACAAACTTCCATACAAACTTTCAACCCCTATTTCACCCCTTTGGGGGTAGAATATCCAGAAACGCTTAAATACGTATCTACTCATTTTTAATCAGTAGCCCAAACACAAAGTTTCATGTTTCGAACTTCAAAAATGACAGACTTCCAGACTAACCTATATGCGAAATGTCAACCCCTATTTCACCCCTTAGGGGTAGAATATTCATAAACGCTTAAATAGGTATCTACTCATTTTTAATCAGTAGGCCAAAAATAAAGTTTAATGCTTCTTACTTAAAAAATGACGAACTTCCATACAAACTTTCAACCCCTATTTCACCCCCTTAGGGGTAGAATACCAAGAAACGCTTAAATACGTATTAACTCATTTTTAGTCCTTAGCACATGAATAAAGTAACATGTTTCTAACTTAAAAAATTACGAACTTCCATACAAACTTTCAACCCCTATTTCACCCCTTAGGGGTAGAATACCAAGAAACGTTTAAATACATATTAACTCATTTTTAGTCAGTAGCCCGAACACAAAGTTTCATGTTTCGAACTTAAAAAATGACAGACTTCCAGACTAACCTATATGCGAAATGTCAACCCCTATTTCACCCATTAGGGGTAGAATATTCATAAACGCTTAAATAGGTATCTACTCATTTTTAAACAGTAGCCCAAAAATAAAGTTTCATGCTTCTTACTTAAAAAATGACGAACTTCCAAACAAACTTTCAACCCCTATTTCACCCCTAAGGGGTAGAATATCAAGAAACGCTTAAATATGTACTAACTCATTTTTAGTCAGTAGCCCGAACACAAAGTTTCATGTTTCGAACTTCAAAAATGACAGACTTCCAGACTAACCTATATGCGAAATGTCAACCCCTATTTCACCCATTAGGGGTAGAATATTCATAAACGCTTAAATAGGTATCTACTCATTTTTAAACAGTAGCCCAAAAAAAAAGTTTCATGCTTCTTACTTAAAAAATGACGAACTTCCATACAAACTTTCAACCCCTATTTCACCCCCTTAGGGGCAGAATACCAAGAAACGCTTAAAAACGTATTAACTCATTTTTAGTCCTTAGCACATGAATAAAGTAACATGTTTCTAACTTAAAAAATGACGAACTTCCATACAAACTTTCAACCCCTATTTCACCCCCTTAGGGGTAGAATACCAAGAAACGCTTAAATAGGTATCTACTCATTTTTAAACAGTAGCCCAAAAATAAAGTTTTATGCTTCTTACTTAAAAAATGACGAACTTCCATACAAACTTTCAACCCCTATTTCACCCCTTAGGGGTAGAATATCAAGAAACGCTTAAATATGTATTAACTCATTTTAGTCAGTAGCCCGAACACAAAGTTTCATGTTTCGAACTTCAAAAATGACAGACTTCCAGACTAACCTATATGCGAAATGTCAACCCCTATTTCACCCCTTAGGGTAGAATATTCATAAACGCTTAAATAGGTATCTACTCATTTTTAATCAGTAGCCCGAAAATAAAGTTTCATGCTTCTTACTTAAGAAATGCCGAACTTCCATACAAACTTTCAACCCCTATTTCACCCCCTTAGGGGTAGAATACCAAGAAACGCTTAAATACGTATTAACTCATTTTTAGCATATGAATAAAGTTACATGTTTCTAACTTAAAAAATGAGGAACTTCCATACAAACTTTCAACCCCTATTTCACCCCTTAGGGGTAGAATATACAGAAACGCTCAAATACGTCTCTACTCTTTTTAAATTAGTAACACATAAGTAAAGTTTCATGTTTCAGACTTCAAAAATGACGGACTTCCAGACTAACCTATGTACGAAATGTCAACCCCTATTTCACCCCTTAGGGGTTGAATATTCAAAAACGCTGAAATACGTGTTTACTCATTTTTAATCAGCAGCCCAAAAGTAAAGTTTCAGGTTTCTAACTTAAAAAATGACGGACTTCCATACAAACTTTCAACCCCTATTTCACCCCCTTAGGGGTAGAAATTCCAAAATTCCTTTCTTAGTGCGTGTCTACTCAATAAAAGGATCCTACTCACCAAATTTCATAGCCCTAACTATCATAGTTTACGCTCGGCGATGATGAATCAGTCAGTCAGGACTTACTATTTTATAAGTATAGATATAGGTAGCACATTTAGTTTGTTTGTGAAAGTTAGAAGTGTTTTGGGTATTCGGTGATTTTCTGCTGTCGAAAAACATGAATCAAAAAGTTTGCATTAAATTTTGTGTGAAGAATGGAATCAAGTACTCCAAAACACTTGAAATGTTGAAAGTAGCATACGGTTAGTCTACTGTAAGCAAAAAAAAGTTTACAAGTAGTACAAACTTTTCACAGAATGTCGAGAAGATGTGAATGACGACGCTCGCCCTGGATGCCCCAGCACATCAACAATCGAGGAAAATGTTGAGGAAGTGAAGAAAATTGTTGTGGAGAATCGTCTAATTACTGAGCATGTCGGGATACCGGCTGGTTCATGCCATGCAATTTTTTCGGATGTTTTGGGCATGAAGCGTGTGGCAGCGAAGTTTGTTCCAAAATTGCTGAACATTTGACCAAAAAAATTGTTGCAAGAAATCTTAATGTGACCAATCTTTCTTTTGCACTTATAATGTATCGTAGCATAGTTCTTGCTTTTGAATAAACGGTATCACAAGATATAATAATATGTCAAACGATCTCGAATCTATTCGTAGATTATTTTTGACACCAGTAGCACACGTCGCCATAGTCGATTAAACGGATGACTAGAGACTGCACAAGCGTTGATTTAGTTTTCACCAGGAGTTTTTTAAAATGTACTATACATGTTATTGAAGCGTTGGTTGGTAGGTCGTCGGTTGGTCATCTCTTAAGAACTTTATGGCCCCATCGGCTTTCGTTTTTGCGAGCAATGTGCCTCGCCCACTAACACTTAATTTAGTTACACAATTTATAAATTTATAAAAATAACATTAGTGATATAGCATAATTCTATATACATAAAGCACATAATCGCAACGTGGAATATTAAATGATTTAAAGATTTTTCAACTACTACAAGTAAGCGAATCCTAAAGCGTTTATTGCATTTGGCTGAATTTAGTCTTTGAAATACAGAAGCAACTTAAAAGCAGGTTAGGAGCTTCTGATCTGACTGTCCTTATTTAGTTACTAAATCAGTTAAATCTGCAAATATTTGTTTCGGAGCTTTGATGTTTTCTTTTTATAATTAATGTGTGTTTACAAAAAAAAGTTTAGTTATTATGTATTTATATCAGTTGTCCAAGTACACATAGTACAAGCTCTGCTTAGTTTCGCACTAGATGTCGCTATGTCCGAAAAATAATTGTTAATGCATTGTGGAGGAACGAGTGTCATGTCCCTCCAACACAAAGGGAGGATCCTCCGACCAGGCGAGGTGATCATGCCTGGCGGGCCACTGCCCAACGGTTGATGTTGGGAAGTTGTATATCTCTTAATTGGCGCGAGAAATATCATTGCGCGATTCAGGATTGGTATTGTTGTGTACTCCGTGTCGTGACGTCACACCGTAGTTCGGTGCATTCCGATCGATGACGCTGTAGCATGTCGCTGTTGCGTTGTATGTGGAGGTCGCCACAGCATCATCTATTCTCTTGTATTGTTGACTAATGTTTTATTATATGATTTGCCCCGCTTGGGCATCGCAGCGTCGGGCCCCACTGCAGTCATCGGACGAGATCTCTTGCTACCGGCCGTCATTCACTCTACGGCCGGTAGCGACAGCAGTTTTATTGACCGCGGTCGCAACCTTCTGCGAAGAGGCAAATTCGCAGAAGGAGGCGGCGGAGAAGGCCCGGGAAGACCACCTCCACTCAGAACTAATCCGCCGCCGGCGACCCGGGCGGTGGATTAGATTCGAGTGGGCCCAATAGGCGAGCCTATCAGCGTCTCATGCCACTCTGAGTGCGGTCGCGGATGGTTGGGATGGAATTTCCCCTCCATTCGCTTTACACAGCGCTTTAGTGGCCAACTGCGAGGAGGCGACGACGGACGCGTGTGCCGTACGTCGCCTAAATTAAGAGTTAACACCGAGACGGTGCCCGCTTCAGTGCGGGCAATCGCTGGCAGGGGTCCGAATGTGTTAATAACAGCAGTTCCCGAATCCCTCCCGTCTCAGGCGTAGAGTGGCACAATGTGTGGTTTTAGTCGGTCTGATTCCGACACACCGCCCCGCCGCAAACTTCGGTGGAGAGACGGTGCCCCCTTCAGTGCGGGCAATCGCTGGCAGGGGTGCGGATGTGTTAATAACAGCAGTTCCCGGATCCCTCCCGTCTCAGGCGTAGAGTGACACACCGTGTGGTTTTAGTCGCTCTGATTCCGACACACCGCCCCGCCGCAAACCCCGGTGGAGTGACGGCCCGTGTGTGTTTCCACACGTAAATTTACTACTTGTATACTGCTGCTGCTGTAAAAAAGCCCACAGGTGCGAAACCAAAAAAATCAGCAACTGTAAAACGGAATGGAAACTAATTGCAGTTGGCATCGCGAGCGGAACGAGAAAACCCGATACTTCTGGCGCTCAAACGGTTTTGATAAAGGTGCACTAGCTTGGCTAAGAGCCCGACACATATGCATAGAAAAGCCCCAAAACTAACAGGGTCCATACAAGTTGATTAACCGGATTAACGACGTGATCCACAGGATACAGCGACAATCGAGTTCAAAGTAGTGCATATCCACCACCTGGCTAAATATGTGTGCTAAATAGTGATGCAATCTTACGAGAAATGAACATTCCAGAAAAAGACTTGTCAATCGGTTTAGCCGAGAAAGTTCTATTGGATTGATGAGGCACAGAATAATAAAACTTAAGAGAATAAACATACCGTCGAATATGGACTGATGTTTATTGATTGGCTTGTTTACATTCGATAGCGTTTTTTCTGAACTGGGCGTTTCGAGAGGCTGTTGATTTTTTGTGGATGCATGAAAACAAGGGATAACTGTTTAAATGTTTAATGTGTTAATTAAGTAATAATAATAATAAGCAACATTGCTCGTTGTTTTAGAAACATAAATATTTAAACAATATTTAATCAAAAACAGCACTGTAAGCATGCATAGGAATTCATTTTCCTCCGAACAATATTAATTTATTTTAGAAATGTCTAAAATTTTCCTGTATTGCATTACACAACTTTGCCTCATATTTAATTCTAATAGACACATATATTTCTATAATCAGTTTAATTAATATATATTTAAGATTTAGGAGGTTTGGCGAATCATCCCTATCCTAAAATTTCTGAAATATTCCTGAAATACTTTCGACATAGAATAGGGCATTTAGCAACATTTTTTTGGAAAATTACTTTGTTCATTGAATGTTGCTGATGTTCGGAAAACTCGTTCACATTTTAAGCCTATTTCTATTATATCTTGAGATGGATAGTAGTGTGGGTACTGATGCAGAACGGAGCTTTATTGTTTGTGCACTTCTGTTAACAAAACAGTTTTCTTCAAAATGACTGCTACAAATGGTTGAATGTTTTTTTGGGACCCAATCTGATCTATTCACCATTTTAACCATTTTCCTCGCATGTCTGCATTTTGAGCAAATCTGTAACCATATTATTTAACATAATCAAAATGCCAAATAGTCAGTATAAAAAACTAATTGAAGATATTATTTGATCACTGTGACTATTATCGATATTTTTATCGACATTGTCACTTCAAACTTCTAGGTATGTGAGGTTTGAAACAACATAAATTCACGTATTTAATAATTCGTTTTATAAGATGCCAAAGCATCTTAATTTATAATGAAACTAAAAAAGATAATATTATCTACCGCTTGTTATATAAAATATACGATATCGCATTGAAACAATTTATTTTATTTATTTCAACAAATTATTTAGATGCAAATATGGCATTGTTTACTTAAATGTGAAATGAAAGATTTTGTGGATTTTCATTCTTGGAAGCGTTACATCCAGGTACTGCATAAGTCACCATGATAAAACACGTTTAATAAATAATAAACCACAACAAAATACTCAAGATTCTGAAAAAATAACAACAATAATGTTTTGCTAGGCCGATACAGGCTCATAGCGTATCGGTGTTTGGTCTCGTTTATCTGTCGCGCTCTAACACACGTAAACTCGTATTGGTACTTTGCCGCATAGCCAATCTATGGTTTTCTATATCTACGATCAAAACTATGTACACAAGTAAATACTCTGACTAGTATTTAGTTATCTGTGGACTGTACTAGGTACCTATATTCGTTCCTCAGGAATACTCTAGTTAGTCTACACACAAATTCTACCAGTGTTGCCAGAAGGTTATTTTTGTAACCTTTTAGGTGATTTTTCAACTCTGTTGGTTACTTTTAGGTTACGCTAATGAAAAGGTTACTTTTAGGTTTAGGTGACTTTTCGACATAGGTAGAATTAACTCAATTTCTTACATTTATGTGAATAAATATACCAAAAGTAACAACGTGGGCCCGAACCTTACTATAAGGTTCTGGTCTGGCACTTTCCTTTCAGGTTTATTATTGACCAGTATCATTAATACGCCAGTATTTGTTTATATTCTTGTTCTTACTTTTGCTAAGGGACTAGGTACTTACGTAGCGCCGATCGGGTTTAGCTAGGTACATATTCTAGGAGTTTTTAGCCAGATCAGCAAGGATGGCGATCTAAATTCGATTTTCTGAAGAATACATTTTTTAACCGACTTCAAAAAAGGTGGAGGTTCTCATTTCGACTGCATTTTTTTTTATATATCTGAGGTAGCCTCAGAACTTTCGACTGGGTAAACCGATTTGGATGATTATTTTTCATTTGAAAGCTGGTGCTTTCCGGCTAGTCGTTAGTCGGTTTTGTTTCGTAAAATTTTTTTTTGGTCACTGTTTTTTAGTTCCGAATCAAATGTAGCACTTAATCGATTCAGAGAATAGATATTTCACGCTAGAACATAAAAATTCGGTTTTTTCAGTGGATAAAATATGGAAGGTTACTTTTTGCACAAAAATATGACGTTTTTAAAAATTCAGGTAACTTCTGACAAGACCCGAATAGCAACACTGAGTTCTACGGCATCTACAAATTACAATACAATTACAAATTTGTCGTGACGCTTAAACTAGATTTTATTTGTTAAAGTTACTTCAATGGTTTTAATTTCAGGTATTTGGCGATATCAATAAGCCATTTTTCTATAGGAACGTCCAGGTAAAGTTTCCTTTATGAAATGTATTTTGATATATTATGTTTACAACAAACTGCAAACTTATTGTCAATTGTCAAACTCTTACATGCGGACTTGTAGACACTTTGTATTTGATTATCATAAAAAATCATTACTTAAACATAAAGAAATAAAACTTAATATTTCGTTTCAGACAAAGTGAAATCATGGCTGCCCCAAATAGTTATAAACAAAACACATCCATGTCGATGCCGAGCCCTCAAAGCAATCCGCGTTTGTATTCCGAATGTATATTTTGTAGATATAAGTTTAATATAATAAAAAGGACTCATCACACAGCAAAGCATAGATAACAGTTTGGCTGAATATACTCACAGCATTTGAAACTGTTCAGTATCTGAATGTTAAATTTAGAATGTTGTTAGATACTAACTAGTAAGATGTATGAATCGATGCCTTTGCAAGCTTAGCAGGGCTGAGAACTGTTGTTGGTAATGCTGGTATCTAACTGCTGTTATGTCCCCTGGCAGCATGATTCCATTCTATGCTTGTTTATTTGAAAGTTTATGCATTAGTAACAATCTTTTTATTTCTATTTAATTTGTTCAATTCTTTACCCATTAGTCTTACATTTTACTCTTATTTTGGTTTTGTTTCATGTTTTGTTATGTTGAAACAGACTACATGATTGCGGGACCCCCAATGAGTTTCGGTATGATGAAAGGTAATGCCACTATCTGATTTACTTTTTATTTTTGTCAAAATTGTTCTCACACTCTCATCTGTTTTGGATAATAGGTACTCTGTGGGGTTTAAAAATTATAATTTGCACCAAAATTTTCACTTGTTTCCACATCACAGACCATTGTCTTCTACACAAACTCTTATTTTTATTCTTGACTGTACGCTAATTAAGCCTACTAAATACAACTTGCTAATATTGCTCACTCACACTATTAACTTTCACTTAACATTTAATTTTTATTTTTAGATGTTGTGCATATTTGATTATTTCTATTATTTTTCCCACCCAATCCTATCCTTCCCTTATGCTTTTTGTTTTTTTTTCTTTCATTGTATTGCCGCCCTGCTGCATTGCTTGAAGGCGGTATGAATGCACCGCCGCCGCATCATAACCAATACCAGTACCACCCGCAATACCAAGGTGGTCCTTCGCTGGGCCACCCGGGAGGTTATGGGTGGCCGCAGAGTCCCCATCAACGTTTCGGTGCAGAGGGCGCGCGGCGCACTGCTTCGTCGGGAGGTGGCCAATCCGGCCAGTCCGGCAAAGATGATAAGACAAGTCCCTTCGTTTCAACTGTGCATTCACATCCTGGATTTCAACCACAGAAGATTGGCAAAGGTGCTGGGGTGGTGAGTCGTTACCCTGCGGTAATATTTTTTTTACACCTACTTGCATGGTAGAACTACAATTGCTAAGAATACAATTTATTCTCAATAGTACTCTCTAGCACTATCTTCCAGCTTGACAACTAAGATTTCTTCTTAGTTGTCACCCAAGTGATGGATTCTCCCAACATTCTCTTTTGATTGATTTGACATAAGAAATGTTGAGTTGTACCCTCTGGCATGAATCAGAAGTAATTAGTTGGGAAAATTGGTTGCCTGGGTAGCCTGGAACATAATTTCTAGTTGTCAACCTGGGAGACCAGCCGTAGAGGGGACTACTTTGAATTTAATAAAAATTAATTTAATACATTGTTTCTATTTTCTTCCTGACATATTTTGGTCAAGCATTTATATTTAGTTAACATAAGTTCCATAAAGTTATCTGGCGTATAACACATTTTTAATAATTTAAAAATCTGTTATTATAATCCATCTATATAGAGTTATTCTTGATTTGTGTTCATTATTTTCATTTTTGCTACTGTGGGTACAAATTTAGAAAGAAAAAGCATTATGCATTGTATTGTAACTATAAACTATTTTAAAGCAGCATGAAAAATTTTCAGGGTGCTGGTCTGCCAAAACCACCAAAACCGCCAGAAAAGCCTTTAATGCCCTACATGAGATACTCCCGTCGCGTCTGGGACTCGGTAAAGGCAGCACATCCGGATCTAAAGCTATGGGAAATTGGAAGAATCATTGGAGGCAGATGGCGTGACCTTCCAGAGGCTGACAAGGCTGTTTATGTTGATGAGTATGAAGCTGAAAAGGTACAGAATACATTTTATTTGTTGTTTCTTATTATTCAAATACATTTAGTATACATGAAAGGGGTAGACAGGTGTGGGTCACATTGCTGCATAGTTGGATTGTCTGCATTCACAATGAATATAGTGTAATAGTGGAATAAGGCAGAGTAGACTCATTTTGGCAGGACCATACATAAAAAATCTATATATATATTTGCCAACTATAATTTAAGGCTTTTTAATATTGCTTATATTGTCTTTTTTTGCGTAAAGATAAGCAAAAAAAACATTTTTTTTGTTTTTGTTTTGTTAAATGGGAGAACCATGGGAATAGTCTGAAAGTTCAGAGTTGCATACCTGTTGTGTTAAGTCTGAGCTCCGTTATTATAGTTAAAGTAATATGACAAGCAATATTACATGAATGTCACAAAATTTTTTATTAGTATATTTTTAAAACGTTCTACATACCCTAATTAAAATTGAATTGAAATCAGGGCATGAAAATTATGTCTATAAAGACATGATAAATTAATTCAAGCTGCATTTCAATAAATAAGAATAGTATTCTTATGTTTGTATATTTTATATACCTAAACATAGTCAAAGGTACATGATACATTCAGAGCTAGTATAATTGGCATTAATTTTGAATCAGACACTTTTCAAATGGTACTTCAAAACTAATCAAGGGTTTAAAAGCCATAAAGATGACAAAAGTTTTCCATTCAGGCGCAGTACACAGAAATGTTGAAAGCTTACCAATCGTCACCTGCATATTTACAATGGCTGGCCCACAAGTCTAGAGGTACAATATTGAACCCTATACCCTTCGCATTGGGTACAATTTGTGTATAATCCACCCCATCACAACACAGCTTCATTTAACTAAAGGTTTAGGTTAGCTTGCTATATTTTGTGCTTATCGTAATATTTTTAAAGTGAAGAGAGAACTGATACAAATTCTGTTTTGATAGATTGTTTTTTCTTAAAGACATCAAAAATGTCTTACATTTGCTCATTACCTATTTGATACCATGCCTGCTAGTAAAAAATCTCTTCAAGTATTGTGTGTCACATATAATATTTCCAATTAAACCTATTCATAAACACAAAATTTTTTGGTCTTGCTAGAGATCTATGCAGAAGAAAATCACAGTACAGTTTCAGTTAAAAAAGGAATCCCTCAGACAATACCGCATATTGGTTTTGTCTGAGCATGCTTCTAATATTAGGCCTTTAAAACTGTTTTTCTGGCTCAAAATAAGCAAGAATCCAGAAAACAATTAAGGATCATTTTACAAGCTTTAAAGGATATTGTCGTGTACATAGTACCTAAAGTGTATTACCAAGTTTGGATCACAGTCAATCGGCTTATTAATATAGACTTTAAGTACTGTGTACAAGATTTAATATTAGATTGTAAATTTCGTTTCGATATGACCAATCCGTTTGGTGGAAATCATCCTTGACGGGAGCCATAGAGATTATTGCACCATAACACTAGGTCATCTACATTTTGGGATGAATTAATTGATGATAGACCAAAGCCCTATCCCTGCGGGAGTTTAATAGTTGATTTGTTACCGGTTTGGAATTGTTTTTGGACTCCATTTTATGACTTCCCTAAATATAAATCATAAAATAAAATGAAGATAAATGCTTACATTATTTCTGTCAATGTCCTCCCACTATTTTTTTGTGTGGGTTGTTATTTTACACACACATTTACAATTACTTTTAGAAATAACGTAATTTGTACATTTATGTTACAACCCACCCAATCTGTCTAATGAGAGATATTAGTAAGAGAACAAGAAGCTATGTATGTGTTGTGTGGAAGTTAGTTTCCAGGAATATATTCATACAATATAACACATACTGCTTTTGTGCCCCGTCTGTTTCCAACTTTAAGATTACACTACACTGACATAATTATGTGTGTTGATTTACACGAAATAAAAAGCATTATATGTCCCTAAAAGCAATGCATACATTTTTCATTAAATCATACTGAACCGGTTTCAACTCCAATAAGTAAACACGTCCATCCAAATCCAAAACTGCGCATACAGTGACTAACACGCACTAAACGCTAATTTTGTCCTCCCACATGCACGTCACCTCATATATTGCACGCACCGGGTACACCTGTCTTCCATCAATTCAGTTGGAGTATGAAAAGTCCTTGAAGACGTACCACAATTCACCAGCTTATCTCGCGTATATTGCCGCGAAAAATAAGGCTGTAGGTAAGGGACACGGTGAGGATGCATGCGTATATAATTAATGTTATTATCATGCTCCAAATAAAAAATAAAAAACAGCAATATATTGGTTACGGCCGTCGAAATCGATAATGGTGGTGATTCTCTTGTTGTCATCACTAAACTACAATTCACTAAAATTTGTTGTTGGATTATACTTTAATGTCATCTGTTTACAGTCTATTTTTCAATACCTCATATGTCAGATTACACCATATTTAGTTACTAAAATTTGATCTGAGGTACACACTTGTTTATTACTAAAATTAACTAAACTCTAAATGTAAAAATTATAAGAAATAATGGCGTAGGTAATTTAGTCGGCATGTATTTCTACGACGTTTTAAGTTTATTGCGACATGCCAAGTTTTACGTCACACTTATTACGTTTTAAACGTTTAACAACAACGCAAAAGAAAAATATCTTTTAAGTTGAGTAATTTAAGTAATTTTGGATATGCCAAAGTAAATTTGACTTTTTCAAGTAATGAACAAGCGCGTGTTTCTGATTGATGTGTATTTAGAACAAAACCAAACACAGTGGCAGCTGAGATGTGAGGTATCAAAAATGGACTGTAAGCAAATGAAACTAGAGTATAAAATCCAATAACAAAATTTAGTGATGACAACAAGAGAATCACCACCAATAAGTTTTACTGTGTATTTTTATATTATTTCCATATATTAAATTAATTTATTGTATTCTAATTTTGAAATTATGTTCTATCATTGAAAGTTATTGAATAATTTAATTTTTTAAAAGTCAATACCAACAATTCAAAAAGAAAAAATGCCCAAATTATGACTTAGACACCAAAATATATACCTATAAATATATGTAATCTCTTGTGTTCTGTATGCCATGTTCTCGTTCTCAATCCTCATTCATTTTTCATCTAAATGTTTGCTTTTTACTAAACAATAGTTCTGTGAAATATGGTGCAGTCTGTAACTCATTTCTTGTGTCAGCAGTAGGTAATCTGGAAGAAGAGAGTTCAAGTAAGAAGGGTAGCTCACAGAAGGACCAGCAGCAGCAAGACCGTAGGATTGACATACAGCCAGCAGAGGATGAAGAAGGTATTGCGAATAAAATAGATTTTTTGTAAATGTGGTGATGGATTAAAAAAGCTGCGTATCCAATGCGCGCCAAGAGGACAAACATTGGCGTGCGTTCCGGCCACCCGAAATCAATACCATTTTGGAACGCGCGCCAATGTGTTCTTTGGAGCGCTCAAACGTGGAGCGGGCGGTTCCGGTGTCAGTTTTTAACCGCGTATCAAAGGCAGTTCAGTGTTAGCGCACGCACCAGTTGAGACGGTAGCGATAGTATTGTGTAACTTATTGCGTTCCCAACGATGGATAACTAAAATTACCGTAAATTAATACAACTATATGGCACAAAAGAACTACTGTGCAATAGCAAAAAATCTTAGAATCGTAATAAATCGCTCAGAGATGATGCTTCGATAGAAATAAATTGTGAAATGAGAGTCCCTGTGCCAGAATTGAAGAAAAAAATGACTGCACTCTTTTTCGGTACAACTATTTTATCTACTAACACACTGTTCGTTTCTGTTTTATCTTTTTTACAATACTGTGATTACTGACCTGCATGATGAACGGAAGAATACGAAGTGTTACCACCCCGTTCATTCAATCGTTCGTGGATGTCGTAAGAGCTGACTAATTGAGTAAATAATATAGCACTATGGTATCTAAGGGATACAGTAGTTGGTGTATAGAAGGGTTTGATCCAGGAGAAAAAATAAAAACCAAACCAAAACCTTATTTCGTAATTGGGAAGAAATAAAGTGATTTGCTTGTTATTTAATTAATCTTAAAAAATAATACTTACTTTTCGCAACGAACTCTTTGATACAATAATTTATAAAATATAATAACTATGTAACATATCTATAATATTGACCTAACTCTGGTTCTATTCTATTTCAGACCAAGATGAAGGATTATCAGTAAAGCACGTGGCGTACGCGCGGTATTTGCGCAACCACCGGCTGATAAACGAAATATTTTCTGACACTGTTGTGCCGGACGTAAGGTCCGTTGTAACCACTGCGAGGATGCAGGTAACGATAATAATAAATTGTCTCATCCGTCACACGGCAGTCCGATCTCTTACTAAGCATTTAGGGCTCTCACACATAACTACGAATTCGCAACGCATCGCAAATATCTGCGAGCTCGCATGAAAGCACCGCAAGAACTTCACACCGCATAGCAGTTATGTGTGGGAGTCCTTAGACAAAACCTGTAGTAATTAGGCTGCTGATAAACATTCTTATATATATCTACATATTACACAGATAAATTACACCTAGGCACAGAACAACCTAGGCACACTTAATATTTGTCAGGGGTAGGAACCAAACTCAAGACCTCTGACTAGAATAACAGGCTTATCAAATAACATCTGTATTATCATTATTTCTCTCAAAAGTTTTTAGTAATCTTAATTTTATATTATCTCATAAACTCATTTATCAAAGTTTTACAAAAGTGTACATTTTTGCACTCATCTCCAAATCCAGCAACCGCTGTTGATAATTAGGTAGTTGACACCTTAATCAAATCAGTTACTTTTTATCATCTGTCAAAACTATAACTTAGTATGAAAAATGTACTAAGAACTGGCTAGTGACGTCACTGTTTTACACTACTCAATTGAGCAATATTTATTTGATTAAAATTTATGATGGAAATGAAAAGCTGTAATAAATATATATTTTTCGAGACGTTTTGTTATTCGTTTTAATGAAGGAGACATTGGTATTTATTAATGATACAGTAAACTACTCTATTATAAAAAAAAATAACTTCCAGATCTTAAAAAAGCAAGTCCAGTCTCTAACAATGCATCAGAAGAAACTTGAAGATGAGCTGCAACAGATTGAAGAGAAATTTGAAGCTAAGAAGCGCAAATTTATTGAGAGCAGCGAAGTATTTCAAGAAGAGCTTAAGAAAGTAAGTACAGTGGGAAATAAGTTAATTTTCAAATAGTTTTAATATTCTACTCAAGCTTTCCATCAAGCAGCCAAAGTGACTGTTCGGCAGGCTTAAAAATTCGTTCCTTTTTTTGTTTATATTGTTTTTATATTAAGTTTTACCAATATTTAGCCTTTACCAACCTAACCTTTATAGCATAACAAGTATATCCAAATGATTTATCTAAAAAAATCAGAATCAAAGTAGGAATCTGCGGGATTGCTACCATGTACCTTTTTGTTTGTGAGTATCCGATATTTCGGCGCTGTTGCAAGCGCCATGATCACGGAGTAACTCCGGTAATGTTACTGACCATGAAAGTTTAAAACAGTATAAAAATCAGAATGTTTAAAAAGTTTAAACTGAACTGCATTAGAGGTTATTTATAAGAAAATTGTTTTTGACTTTGTTATCAATGATATTATTTACAATTCTTTAAAAAAACATGTGAACATATTTTTTAGTCAGCTAATAGTAACTATCGCCGCCTATGTATATCTGCAACTTAGAGCTGTAAATGAATAATAAAACATAAGTTATTGTAGAATTGCATCAAATATACACATCAAGATACAGATATACTCTGTTATAGTAACTTATACTATAGTATTTATACTGCAATATTTTAAATTTTTAAATAACATTTAGCACTGCAAACCCGCTGTGGACGAGGAAACATTCCAACGTATGGTCGAACGTGCAATAGAACAAATGCGTCGAGGAATCAACCCCGCTTCGCAACCACTTGCACAACTCAACGCTACTGAGAGAAAAGACGAGGTACTCATCATATAATATATATTTTTTTTATGCTGTGCTGTAGTCGAGGTCACGGGTTCGATTCCCGGGTCGGACCAAATTTTTTAATGATCTGCAAATATTTGTTTCGGAGTTTCGGTGTTTTCTATGTATAATATGCATGTATTTACAAAAAAGAAAGTATATAAATATAAATGTATTTATATCAATTGTCTAGTTGTCTAGTACCCATAACACAAGCTCTGCTTAGCTTGGGACTAGATGGCGTTGTGTGTTAGATGTCCGAAATATTTTATTTTTTTATTTAATTTAATATGTATGTATTTACAAAAAATAAAAAGTAAATAGTATTTTTATCAGTTGTCTAGTACCCATAACACAAGCTTAGCTTGGGACTAGATGGCGTTGTGTATTAGGTATCCACAATATTTATTTATATATACTATAACACAATATTTATTTATATATATATACTAATTAAAACTTGTTTTGTTTTTCCAAAGCCAATGGATCAAGACCAAGGACAGCTAAAGTCTGAGGCCAACGGACCAAATTTACCGACACAAGTGGACAAAATTTCTACAACTGAAGTTAAACCTGATAGTGTTACAACTGAGCTGAAAACTGAGCCGGAAAATAAGGAGAGGGAAATGGAAGATAACGTGGCTAACCATAATGGACAAGAGAATGAAGGTAAGGCAGAGCATAGAGGAGATATCTTCTAAAAAAGAAAGGCATGATAATCACCGACTTCTTTCTTCAGTAGTTAGTGACCCTGACTACCAAGCCGGCAGTTGTAGGTTCGATTCCTATTTAGAACAAATATTTGTGTGATGATCAAAATCATTTTCTTTTATCTGTTATTTCTCTATAATCTTGAATCAAGGATGTGTCCAGGTTTTAGTCTCGAGGGGTTTCAAGATAATAAAATGACTATGTCTCTTTAACCGTAATATTATTACGAAAAAAATTATAAGTTGGTACATTGTAATGGGTAACATACATTAAAGATAAGCAAAAAAAGTCGAAAATAATTTCATAAAATGATGCAGAAGCATCACTAGGTCACCATGGTGTCAGTCACCATGCTGTATTGTTACATTGTCTGCATTCGCAATGAGTATGGTGACCACCACTCTAAGATTCTGCTTATGCTTTCCATCAAGCAGAGTCATTTTGGCAGATCCATACTTCAAAAAATTAAGTTATTTAAGTGAAGGTAAATTGGAACCTTCAAATATATATTTTTGCATAAGGCGAACGTAAGGAAGAGAAGCCCGTGGTAAAATCGGAGATCAAAGAAGGCCCAACTCCCGGAGCCCCGAACCTCGGACAAGGTCCGCCAGCTCATCAGCCACACATCACTTCACCACCGCATCATCGTTAGTATTTTGTTTGCATATATTTCTATGTCAACTTTTCTGAAGAACGTGGTATAATATTTCTAAGGATCTTTGACAGCCTCGTTGGCGCAGTGGTAGCATATGCGACTGCTGGTCTCGAGTTCGATTCCCGGGTCGGATCAAATGTTTGTATGATGTTTCTGAGTTTTAGTCTTCTCGACGTATAATATTTACGTATTTAAAAAAAAAATATATATTTATATCTGTTGTTACCCAAAATACAAGCTCTGCTTAGCTTGGGACTAGATGGCATTGTGTATTAAATGTTTGAATTATTTATTTATTGATCTAAGGAATAGGCTTAGGTCCAGGTGAGGACTAATTATTGACTTGATGACGTTAATTTTATTGAACATCTATATAAGCAACCGTATGCCTTATATAATAACCATATACAAAGTAGTACCAACCAAGAAATCTGGCAAGGTTCCGTTCAGGCTACGGAACGAATGATCACTTGCACACTAAAGATCATCATCGAGAAACGCCACGAGTACCGGAAATCGATAATACGGTAACAGTTTTATTAAGCACACGAAATAACAAAACCGCATCAGAATCGATAATTATTAAATGTGGCGTCATTTGGCCACATTACCGTAAATCAAAGATCAAATATCATCATCAGCCTATCACAATCAACTGCTGGACATAGGCTTCTCCAATTCTCCACAGATCATATATATATATATATATTGTGGTAAATATTATAGACTAGCTGACCCAGGCAACTTCGTTTGCGTCTCCTATTGCCCGTAGCGTAATAATTTTGCCTCGTTTTCGTAACATTATTCATTGCTGCTCCGCTCCTATTGGTATATAGCCTATAGCCTTCCCCTCGATAAATGGTCTATCTAACGCTGAAAGAATCTTTCAAATCGGACCAGTAGTTCCACAAACGAACTCTTGAGCTTTATATATTAATATAGATTACATGTATATATTGTAGTAAATATTATAGATGAAATCTCAATTTTGCCAGCACATTGAATGAATCTTGATTTTAGTTTATCGTACCACAATACATATTAACAGAAAGTTAGATACAAATTGTGTTTTTTTTCTAAAATAAACCTGTCTACAGCTATGATGATGGCTGCCAATCCTAATGCTGCTGCTCATCCAGGTCCGCCGCACGGAGGACCTCCACCACCTCCAGGTAAAATGATTAACTAAGGGTATATAAATACACTGAAACCCATCAAAATTTCTGCTCTCACTGATATGTCTAATATCATCATAATGGTTAAAGATGAAAGCTTTTCAGAAACTAAAAGTTATCAGATTCATGATAAAGTACAATAAATTTATTGGAGGCACGTAACATGTATGGCAACTCTTATTATCAAATGTTATATGCAATTTTGGTAACAATGAACATATTTAATTGAGCAGAAAATTTGAAACACTTGTTTTTTAACAAACATTGTCACTAAGCCTCATAAATATCACTTGACTAACCTAAATTGTAAATAAATAAAACATTGGGATTCAGATGAATAGTTATTGGGAATGAACTACAAAATTAATTCTTCAATTTTCTCTATGTTTATGTATCGGTGAACATGTTCTATACAATTTGATAGTCGTCCTTCGCTTAGTTCGTTTCTATAGTAGAAAAATAAAAGCTACTCTACATGCGATTGCAAGACCATAGACATTGCTGTGTCTGTACTTATTTCGTTTGTTAGAAAAAAGAAAAATATTCATGTCTACATGCTTCTTATGTGACTAAAATGTATATACAAACATAATTGAATCGAATTGAATTTTGAAATAATATCAATTTTGTTATTGGAAACGTTTAGGTTATTACAGTTAAGTCAAAAGAACTTATCCAAAACAGCATACAGTTTATTATGAAATCGGGAAAGAGAGGTATGTGTGCCCATGATGGAAGATTGCTTGTTCTTTTTTTACCACCGATCATGTTTTCGAAATTTATGTTCACTGGTGCAATTTGTTTGTTTTGTTATTACTTGTTTTTCTGCATCTTCACGGGGTTTCAAACTGGTTCTTTTCACAAGACACATACATCGGGTGTGCCATTCCATTCGTTTATCATATAATTTTACCAAATTCAAAACCATGTGGTCCACTATATCTTGTTTAATAACTATAAACTCGGAAGATAATATCTTCAATACAACTATCTAGCAAGGTAAACGCTTACTTGTGGAAATTGTGTGACTCGTACCACTGGCTAACGCGTGGTGTGCGCAGTGGGCGCTTACGGTGGCGGCTACGGCGGGCGGTACTACGGTGGGTACGGGGGCGGGTTCGGTAGCGGCTACGCGCACTACTACGCGGGCGCTACGCCGGGCGTGCAGGCCCCGCCCGCGCACGCGCCCGACCACTACGCGCACCCGCACCACGCGCCGCCACACGCCGCACATCACGACGTCAAACGTGAGCACACGCACTAATATCGCATGCTTTCTCCACTACCTTGTGTGTTTTTTTCCAACTAATCTGTGTTTTTTTCATCTTCATTCTTTACACTCTAATACATCGATATGCTTATCACTGTACCACTCGTGTCGGGATCATCAACACAATTCATAAAACAATAACTTTCACTCATGCATGCTCCGTGTGTATTCATAGTTAATCAACTGTCATATGTATTGCAATTACAAACTGCTACAGAGAAGTGAATAATTGTTGCAGAGGAAGATTCACAACAAAAGAAAGAGAATGAATGATCTTCACCAAAACGCGTCGTCAAACGACGGCGCAAGTCCTCGTCGAAGGACCAACAGTGAGGGGAAATTGTGTATAACATGATTACAGGAAGACGCAACTAACCGGAAACATTATTATGGTGTTTCTTGGTATTCATTGTGAGACCTCTCGATAGTTTACTCTTATGTTTCGCTGTTATAGAATAATACGAATTAATGATGTAACGGCGGTTAATTTCGCGTTTTAAATGACAACTACACTCAGTGACTTAAAAACTTATGTGCATTGATTTAGTGTAATATGTGCGTAACTATTAACTATGTTTAAAATAATGAAAGAATTAATGATTAGTAGTTAAACATAGAATTATAATTATATTTTTAGATCCAGGATAGATAGATTTTAATATAATCACTTTTGTATAAACTGTATTTGTTAAAGAATGAATAGGTAATGTTGACTTCCAGTATCATCCAAATTTTTTGACAGAAAAAGTTTAGAAATATAGGTAGTAGAGCCACGCTGATTTCAGCACGGTATAGCTGGCTCGCACAGAAGATCAACGTAAAATGATAGCGTTAGTTCTTTTGTTTCGTTGGTGGGTGCGAGACCGGAGGCCCGATGATGCAGAAGTATCATTAGGCATTATTATTGCATTGTCTGCATTCGCAATAAGTATGGTAATCACCCGCTCTTGGATTCTGCTTACGCTTTCCATCAGAGTAGTCACTTTGGCAAGCACATACATAAAAAAATGGTTATTGGTAAACATTGTATCTGCGGTTAAATTATATATAAATCACCCAAAGTGTATTCAGTGGTTCATTAAATATTATCGATATTGGGCACGGTCCTTACAATTTCATTATGAAATAATCCTCAGACACAAATGCTGTAAATTAAAGCAGCAGAAAACCTAATCCCGTTATCAGTAAAGTTAGTTTTCTAATAGTGGCAATTGTAAAAAAATAAATGAATTCTAAATTATGTCAATATTACAGGAATATGTTAGAAATGCGATACCGAATAATAGCTGGCTTATTTGTAATTGTCTTATAAGTTTAGGTAAAATATGATAATTAGATAGCATATTAGAAGTAGCACAATTAAGGCTTTCATCATGGTTCAATATTATGCCTTTATGTCGTGTACTTTTAAGATTGGTGTAACTCTATTAATTTAAATAAAATAATTTTGTGACATGTAAGATATAATTTTCATTAAATATTACATTAATGCATATGATAATCTTAGAAATAAATTTCTGTTTACTACTCTCGTTTTTTTTATTCCAATTAGATATAATTAATACAATGATATTGCACTAAAGGACTTTATCTATTTTAAATATAGACATATAAGAACATACATCATGTATGTTCACCATAAAATATTAAAATTTGTAGCACAATAACATCAATATTTTCGTTAAATAACTACAAGCTGTAGAAGAAAACTGTTGTGTGCACATCATGCGGTGACAGGAAATAATTTTATCATAGATCAAAATTATCCAATCAAGTAACCGAAGGAAAATTCCCGCCGGACGGCTCGCATTTACAATCTTAAAACGATATTAAAATCATATAAACAGTGTTTAAAGTCTATATTACCTTGACCGCGACAAGCGATCGTACATGAAAGTATTCTGCGACGCGCGATCGGCCCGGGTTTCGTTGTAACGGATCGGATCCTATCTGATTTGAGCCGTTCGATGGAAATCGTCCTTTATAGACGAATAACTATTGTGATGTAAAACTACTACTGGTCGTATCCAACAACGTATCTATAACATCAAATTATTACTAGAATACAAATTGTCAAGAGGTCAGCTTTAAAATTTCCATTTAACTATTCTATTGATACAGACACAAAACTCTAATTGTGCATTTGAACACTAATAAATATGTGCAATTTTATAAAATGTATAGTATTTATCTAAAATCATCGTCTTGTATTCGATTAGTGTTTCGGCCAAATTCTGCGATTACCGGCCGCCCACTCAGAATGGTGCCATTGATCTCTTCCAATGCTTGAATGGCTAAGTCCTCATCTGAAAACAAATACTTCATCAATGTAGACTATAATTTTTGAATAATAATCTCTATTTATTGATTTACTCGATCAGCTGTTGCCGCCATTGGCACTGCCGTTGGAATTCCATAATTGACAAAAGATGGTAGTATCTTTCAGGATAAAGGTATAAGGGTATGTGTGTAAGTATTAATCTATTATAAAACCTTTCATGGGGATAAATTGTTGCTCCAATTTGAAATGCATGAATGACATTAAATAAATTATTAAATCTGTATTTAACTAATGTTTCTAGACTTTCAAGTTATTTTTATTTGAAACTTGTTAAAAGTTTTGCCCGCTAATTCGTACACGTGACATTTGGATTTTCGAGTTATTTTTAATATTATTCACCGTTTAAACCTTCCCAAACCATTTCAAAAGTAAAGTCAGCTAAATCGGTCCACTCGTTCTCGAGTTTTAGCGAGACAATCGAACAGCGATAGATTTTTATATTAAAGAAGATAAAGAAATGACATATGTAGCGTGGCAATAAGGCCGCCCTTTGTACACTACATTTCACATTTCATGTACTGTGTTTCTATGTACTATAATGGTGTACAAATAAAGAGTTTTCTATCTATCTATCTATCTATCTAAATAACAAAAAATATGACAATACAATATAGCGAACGTGTGATTAATTGCTTTTAAAATAATTACGTCGTCGTCAACGTCACATGGGTGCGTGTTCAGCACTCGTACGTAATACTTATGCGTGTTAACAGCACTCTGGTATAAAACACAAGGGCTATACACAGCACGTTGTGTTCCCGACGTGTTTAGACAAGAAAAAAATACTGATACATTTGTTCAACACTGTAGAGAGTTTTTAAAATTAAATTGTCTTCATCCAGCAGTAAAGGAGTTAAATAAATCTAGTGTGTCCACTTAGTGTAGTAGTTAGTAAAACCGACTTCAAGGAATCATCAAAATCGGTTCATAAACGACGAAGTTATCCCCGAACACACATAAAAATATATATATATATACGGTCGAATTGAGAAACCTCCTCCTTTTTTTGAAGTCGGTTAAAAAATTAGGTACTATCGACAAACTTGAATCATGACGATAAATCTTTTGAAAGATTTCCCTCCTTTACTTATTCCACTTAAGACGTCTTAAATAATATGACAATATTGATCGGAGATCTAAAGATGTAAGGGGGTGAACCCCAATCTTTCGCCCCAAGCCAACTTCACCTGCACCCGGTACATCCGAGGCCTAATGGCGATCTCTTTCTTTGTTAACGGGTTGTAACTGTCGTAAGGTCACAAGTTTTAAAGATTATTTAATCGATACGATACCAGTCCAAAATGTAAAGTACTCCATACCAAAAAGTATCGATACTTTTTTCGTGTCTCTAATTATACATTTATTGGTTACTGACCACGGCTAGTTGGTCTTCAATTTTCGTACTGGCTGAACGCTTGCGTGGTGCATTATAATTTGCAATTCGGTACTTGCCTTGCGCGAAAGTTAATTTGTGTTCTAATTTTCCTTTTTTTAGTAGGTGTAGTAAGTTAATTAAGTACTGTTTTTTCGTTTTTTATTCTCTTTTTACCTAATTTCAGTGTTAAGTTATTTTTAGAATAGGTTCTTTTATTATAACAGTGATAGTGATTATTTATAATGTTTAGTGCGAGGGAATATGGACAAATGATTATGTGCTATGGTGAAGCTCGTGGAAATGTATCACGGGCCTTGCGTATTTACCGTGATAGGTACCCGAACCGTCACCGTTCTGATGCTAGAGTCATCACGGCTGCCTACCAGAGTTTTGAATAATGAGAAGATTACACCCCAAAGGCATGGAGGAGGCAGAGAAGTTGATCTTCGAGTGGAAGAACAGGTATTGGCTCTTGTTGAGAGAAATCCTCGGGTAGGAACACGAACTGCGGCGAAATTAATTAGAGGTCATGGAACCGCAATATTTCATAAAACGGTGCATAAGATTTTAAGAAAAGATAAAAAAAGACCTAACAGTAAGTAGAGTATAAAGTCACTACCTTTTTTCGTTAGTAGGCATTACCAACTTTACCGACGCGTAGGTAGTTAAATTAAATAGTTATAAATAGGCATTCACATAGCTATGCAGTGCGCGCAATACATTGCTGGCTTCTGAAATGAATAAAATTCTTGACACATTGTTTTTTCCGGCTACAATTTTTTTTTAAGGGCAACTGTTTGTTTTTTTTAATAGGTTTTGGGGTGCTGAAGCTACCTCTTTCGTTTTCGGTAGACGTCTGGTTACACCCTGTATACAGGGTGTAAAAAGACTGCTCCCGAAAACTTGGGGGTTGCATTCAGACCATGATACTGAATAGGTTTAGCGAAAAAAAAACGCAAAAAATATGTTAACTTGTCTAAGTTCTTTTTTGTTTTTTTCTGGTTACATACACATAGTACAACATAATAGGACCTTAACTACATAATTATCTCGTTTAGAAAACCAAAAAACAAATTAAACTAATAAAACAGTAATGTATTTTAATATCACTCAGCTGGCTGGGAGGTCAACGTACCGTGCGCTAGCGCGGTGCATTGACCGCGGGCGGACGTGCGCGCGCGTGTCTCCCCTCGACCCGCTTCATTTTCGCTGTACCTA
The DNA here is from genome assembly GCA_905220595.1 of Spilosoma lubricipeda. Classification (NCBI taxonomy): domain Eukaryota; kingdom Metazoa; phylum Arthropoda; class Insecta; order Lepidoptera; family Erebidae; genus Spilosoma; species Spilosoma lubricipeda. The sequence goes on along the minus strand of HG992294.1, from coordinate 9,236,961 downwards.
CTGATAATACAAATAAGACTAATACTGCCTAGTTAATAATGCTGCAACTACCAGGTGGTAACCTAGTACCTAGACAGCACAGCCCGCCTTCATTTTACAAACAGAACTTCTTAGAAACCTAAGTTCTAAAAAAATGCAAAAGATTAAAGTAGGTGGCCATTAACAATGAATACAATTTAAGGCCTTAACTTTATGAAGCGTGCATCTGCGTAAACAATTGTCTATGTAGATGCGTATGATATTGTATTAGGTAGGTACAAAACTTTATTTTATACACGACTAGCTGAACCCCGCGGTGCTACTCGCGGTTATTGTTGTACCGCAAGTAACGCCACCGGACAAAGTTAGTCTAAAAAAAAGTAGCCTAAGTTACTCCCCGGATCATCAGCTACCTGCTAGTGAAAGTCCCGTCAAAATCCGTCCAGCCGTTCCAGAGATTACCCGGAACAAACAGACAGACAGACAGACAAAAAAATTTTTAACTACATTTTTGGCATGTGTACCGTGTATACATACATATGCATTTAGTAAAAAGCGGTTGTTTTAATATTACAAACAGACACTCCAATTTTATTTATTTGTATAGATTTATACAAGTGTTGATTTCGCCACCGCGAGCGCATCGGCGCGGCGGCGCGGCGCATCAAAGCTCCGGCCGCGGGGAGCGGTGCGGGAGGGGTCATGACCAGTCAGTCGGTCAGTTTCAATTATGACTTCGTTAAGTGCATGTCTGTGATACTTACACTGTTTACAAGAATAGGACTGTTCAAACATAGCAACGAACGTATGTGCTCAATGAGGAATACTAAATTGACAGTGTAAACAGTCTCCCGATCAACTCCTGTGGATTTATGAAGTGAAGGTTAAAAAGTTTAAAAGTGAATTTAATAAATAGTGTGTTCGTGTATGCAACATTAAGCATTATGTATGTATGAAATACGTAAATTAAGTTCTGTAGTAGTTACCAGTTGATTACTTAAACTTAAAAGTAACTAATAATAAAACAGTAGGTATCAGTATCGGAAAACATTAGTAGGTACGTATTTTGTGTTTGATCAATTTGAATCGGGTGTATCGTATTTGAAAATTAAAAATCGCAATTTGATCACAACGAGGAGGCCTTAAAAAACAGATTCGTAAAATAAAATTGAATGTGTAATTGAAAAACTTTGTTAAGTAGGTAGGTATCACTCTGCTACTCAGTTTACCCAAAACTTTGCCGAAATACTATGATTTTACTATAATTACAATCAAGTATAATAAGGCATTTTAACCATAAACCTAAATGTGTTTGAAGTCGTTGCAATAATAATATTTAATCAAACGTCGCCAGCGCGGCGCGCCCGCTGTGACTGCGATGAGCGAGACACACGTGACGCGATACGTGAGTAATTATTACAATATGAACGTATTTTGTGATTTTAAAAACGTAAATAACTTTATTGTTTTGCTTGGTTGACATTTCTATTATTGTGTTTTATGTAAGTACACACGTTCTGTATCCGCCCCTAGTTTTCTCTGGTAATTAAAAACTAACAGTTGATGCCATTTCTGGTTCGACCGAGGCTACCGCAGAATTAGGTACGTAGAGTATAAAGTCACTACCTACTTTCGTTAGTAAGCATAAGCAACTGTACCGACGCGTAGGTACTTAAATTGTAATAAATAATCATTCACTTAGATACAAGGTGCGCGCAATACATAGCTGGCTTCTGAAATGAATAAAAATCTTGACACATTGTTTTTTCCGGCTACAATTGTTTTTAAGGGCAACTGTTTGTTTTTTTTAATAGGTTTTGGGGTGCTGAAGCTACCTCTTTCGTTTTCGGTAGACGTCTGGTTACACCCTGTATGTGTGTTCGCGGATAACTTCGTTGAACCTCCGAAACCGAGTCTTTGGTCGGTCACTATAAATGTTTCTTATAGATACTGCTGTTGAATGATAATAAATAATAATTGTGTAATAATATAAATACAGATAACAAGGTCATTTATATGGGAATATATATTTACGAGAATTTGGAAGCTGTAAGAAAGTAAGCTTATGGATGGTCATGATTTAAATTTGTCGATAGTACATGGGCTTAACTTTTATACACTGACAAATAGTCTGTGCAAGCCTTTTGAAAGTTTTTTATTGGAATCATCTAAAATTCGATTATACATTTATTTCACTCAATATTATCAAAGTAAATGTGTAACTCACGTTGAAATGCAGCAAAAGCTTGGCCCCTCATGCGACCGTTCATTAAACGAAGGTCCACTGGGCCACCGTTAGCCAAGACGAATTGGTTAAACAAAAGTGATAATTGTTCCTGTGTTACTGTTGGCGCAATGTTTTTTAAATATAATACCTGAAATATAAAAAAAAACAACTTATTAGCTTTTTGACTAAAAGTGCAGTTCCGGTAGCATCAAAAAGACTAGCCCGCAACCTGATTAGATTAACAAGGGACGATCTCAGGAAGGTCATAGGTATCCTGACAGGGCCCTGTCCCCTGAAAAGCACCTATTCAGTATAGGCGCAACAGACAACCCTCTGTGCAGGGGATGCATGGAGGCAGAAGAAACGCCGCAGCACGTTCTCACAGAATATAGAAGTGTGGCAGATCAATAGACGGACATTCTCCAAACAACATAACTTCCGAAAGCATGTAGTGACCTGAAAAGGCTGCCGAGCTTCTGGGATGATCTAAGATGGTTGGAGTAAGAAGATGACAAACTCACGTACAATGGTCCAATCAAGGGCTAAGTGCAGAAATGGCCCGGTAAAATAAACAACAAACAAACAAGCTTTTTGACTGATGTATTCTTTTGAACTATGATCTAAAAAATCTCGCAATGTTATTATCAAATTACACTGAGTCAATTACTTTCACAGCTTTTCGTTATCACAACAAACAGTAATGAACTATGAAGTTCTGTATTTTGTCACTACACTTTTAAATATTTAGATTAGCTAACCTACACAACTTCGTCTGTCTGCATCTATTTTCAATCATGCTCGGCTCCTATTGATCTCAGCGTGATGTTAATACGCCCGCAAACGTGGCAAGGCATGCCAGCAAACACACAATTTAAGAGAAACCAGAAAATCGGAGATTTCGGAGTACATTGTGAGCAATAATGTGACACAATAATTTTATATTATAAACTAGCTGTGCCCGCTACTTCATACACGTGACATTTGGATTCTCAAGTAATTTTTAATTTTTCGCTGTTTCCTGGAGTACATAAAACATTTCAAAATCAAAATCAGCCCTTCTCAAGTTTTAGCGAGGCAAACAAACAGCAATTGATTTTTATATATAAGAAGATTTTTTTTTTGTAATCTAAGGTGTATATGTAGTACATCAATTCTTAACAATTCTAAACTCACCTTTGAAGGTATTCCAGGCTCATAATCTTTGAACCTATCAATCTTTTTGATATCATCTAAACACATTTTGGTTCCTTCCAATAATTGAGTTTCTGCAGCATTTATGGGCATCACAATATCAACTGCATGGTACTCTTGGACCTGTGCCTGAACAGACTCCAATCTTACTATTTTATTATCCCTAACTGTGTACATTGTCCTTTGCTTTGGACCGATAACACATTTTTCATCATGGTCACGGCTTGTTACCGTATGAGGTTTTAATCTCTGAGGTATTTGTTTAACATCCCACAAGCTACCCGGTCTTTCTACTCCAGATGTACTCGGTGAAATGCCATAATCCATTTCTCTTTCATTTGCTAACAGTCTCTCTTTCTTTCGTTCTAAACGTCTCAGTATTTTTCTCCTTTTTGTGATAGGCATAATCTCTGTTTTAAGATGTCCGAATAGACTTTGTTCCAGCTCTTTCAACTCATTCATTGGATGTCCTTCCGGATAAAATTGAATTGACTGTTGTTGACATTTTTCTGTCTGATTTTTAGATTCTGTAGCATTATGATTAGCATTCTGTTCATTGTTACAATCCCTGCAACATACAGCAACTGTGTTAAAATTATGTTATGTAATGGAAAGGAGATGTGCAGTGTGTTCCAGATAAATTCATTCTTCCCATCTTATTCAAACTAAAATCTTAATTTACGGTTTTGAAGAAAGCCCAGAGGACACTATAATTATTTTCAAAACAAGTTGTGTATACCAAAAAAAAGCCAACTTAAGAAATGATCTAGCAACTGAAAGTGCCAACTTTTTAAGTTACTTGGCAAACTTGCATATTACAATTGTTCTACTACTGTTGGTTAAAGCAGGGTACAATATAAATTTTAAAAATTCAGGACTGAAAAGATTATTTATTACAACTGTATAAAATAAAGTATTGGCAGTCATAAGGACTGCCAATAGAAGTGAAAACTTCTGACTTAGAATATTATTTGTAAAATAAATGTAACAAATAAAATTAGAATTTTTTATCATGTTTGTATTAAAAAAGCAAATTTTTTATGTTGATGACATCAAAAATTAGCATGTTGATGTTCCAACCCATAAGATTTGCACCTGCCAAAAAGTGCTCAACTAAAGAAGTTTTCACATAAAACAAACTAAATAGGGAAGTGAATAATGATGATCTAGACTGCTAATACAGATTGTGGGTTTGGTAGCCACCCAGAAAAAATAATTGTATGATAAGCACAGTCATTTGTTCTGTATTTGTGCAAAATTTTCCAAAAAAATATCTATTTGGGAATCATACTTCAGTTTGCTATTTATTTTTTTCATTCACAGTGCAGTAGCATCTAATAATCTCAAGATTAAATGTATTTTTTTTGTGATTTAGGTGGCAATTACCGCCGCCCATGGCCACCTACAACACCAGGTGCCACAAGTGCATTGCCGACCTTTTAGGGGATGGGAAGAGGAATTTCGGGAGGTTTGAGCCTCCAATATACTCATTACTTATACCACATAATATATTACTTTTTGGGCTTTTCATAAATATTTATTGCAGGAGGTGTATATGTGTAGAGACTTGTTAAAAGCAATTTAGTGATATTATGCATTTATGCTACCATTAGTCTGCAAGTCTTCTTCAAAAATAAATAAATCGAAGATATATTGGTCTGTATAGGCTCTATTTGTGCCTTTTTGCCTAAATTTACAATGTCATTTCTATGGGCAACTTCTCTGTAATGTAGTACTCTATATTTAGAAATAGTTTATCAACAGTTTTGTCATTTTTAAGTAATATTCGTTTATAATATCGAATGTAATTTTAGTAACAAAAAAACCCCCATTATTCCTAACTGATGACAATTGTAGATTGAAAATATAACTAAGTGAACTTACCTCTCAGTTTCACAGTGTAAATTATTAATTTTTTGATGGATTTCTTCTAATTTTTTTTTTAATGCCCCAGATTCCATCATATTCCGTTGAACCAAAAGCCCCGCCTCATTTTCTTGATACAACTTTATTTCTTCATTTGTCAAACCAGCCTTCTTCAACCATTCCTGATTAAGAATGTCTTTTTCAGCCTTTCTATACTCTTCCACTGTTGATAGTCCATATTTATTAAAAGGCAATACCTCTGTTGTCTTTTCGAAGTCTTTTGGTACTGATTCCGAACTGAAACACCGACGTTTATAAGTATTTCATATGAATTTATGACATTTTGTTCTTCTAATTCGATTTAAGATACTGTCTTACCACATTGTGAAATTTCACATTCATTAAATTTTTGGTAGTGCACCAGGAATCCAATTATTTATTGTAAGAAATCTAAGTAATATTTTTATTTTATTTATCAATCTGACATTCAAGCAGTCAAGCACAGAACAATAATAAACATTGACATCAGGGCTGCCAACCCTTTAACTTTAATCAAGGCCGGCAACGCACCTGTGACGCCTCTGGTGTTGCGGGTGTCCATGGGCGGCGGTAATCGCTTACCATCAGGTGATACGTCTGCTCGTTTGCAGCATTTCAATAAAAAAAGGAAATGTCTGCTTAGTCTTACTTATCATACCTTAAAATGACTTATTTCACAATAATTATTTAGATTGATTGATCACCGTCATCACAATTTCACCCAATCAGTTTGCATGACTGATTTGACGGGAAATACACCAATCAATCAGATGCTTGCCTGAGAGATACAGACACTACCCAAACCAATCTCTCTCTCTCTCTTTCTCTACTCCGATCACTCTTTCCGCTCGGTCAGCTGCCCCTAGAGCTACATATGCTCTAAGGTCTCTCTCTAGTCTCTACTCCGATCACGCTTTCCCGCATTCGGCTGCCCCTCTAAATATATATGCTCTAAGTGTCTGAAAGAAATTTCCTCTTATCAGAAAAAAGGAAAAAATAGTTTCATCTGTCATTCTGTGATTCTGTCACCTGCCTGTTGTCTTGTCTGTAAATGAATGTGTACGTTGTACGTACAGAGTACATTGTTTGTAACGATTGCAACAAAAAGAAGTGTGGATTTATAAACGTTTATCATTTACTTCATCACAACGAAGACTTTAAAAACTAGACATTGCCAGATGTAGTTGATCCGGCTGGTTACCATCTCATCAAAAGAAGAAGTCTTTGTTTTTACTAGTGTTTAGTGGCAAATCAATAAAATATAACACAATGAATTCGTGGAGTAACGAACATTTTTCAATACCAAATATGATAGGCATGGCTGGAGTTATGCAAAATTTGGTGCCTAGTTTAACACCGTCTGTCGTACAGCCGTATACTATGATAAGCGATATGAATCAAATTAATCAAATGGGCCAACACATGAACCAGATAGGTCCACCTGTAGTAAATCAAGTAGGTCCTATGAATCTTATTGCACCATCAACAAATCAGATAGCTATACCAATGACTCAAGTTGATGGACCTGTGAATCAACTACCGCCCGGATCCCTTATTGAAACTGTACAAACGGACCCGCAAGTCAATATAGTTGCAATTGTTGAGGAACAAAATGATGACTCAGGGAAACAAGAAATGAATGTGGAATCAACTGAAAAGGCATCACATACAAGTAGAGAACGAAGTCATAGACGTGAACGGGATAGAGGTGAGGTTTTTTTGTGTTCTCTCAAGGTAGTAGAGCCACGCTGATTTCAGCACGCACGGGCCAGCTCGACCGGGGCGGTACTACCCTCGCACAGAAGATCAGCTTAAAATGGCAGTGATCATGCTGTCGTGTTTTGACCGGAGGCCCAATGATGCAGAAGCCTAGCCCGCCATGGTGTGGGTCACCATGCTGCATTGTTGCATTGTCTGCATTCGCAGTATGGTGACCACCACTCTTGGATTCTGCTCATGCTTTCCATCAGGCAGAGTAGAGTAATTTTGGCAGGAACAAACAAAAACAATAAATTAAAAGATTAAATATAAAAATTATTAGCTTAAATAACAAAACAGCAACTCAAAATAAATATAAAGTGAGTAGGTAATAAAAAGTTGTTGGCATCAGTTTACATTTGAAAGTGTCACATATGAGTTATTTGAATAAACAGAAACATTAACATAATAAATTAAAAGACCCAGGCTTGCATTGTAATTAATCTATCTATATTTCATTTCCTATACCTATAACACAAGCTCTGCATGTCATGACAAAATTACATCTACCTTAGAGCATACAATTGTACTCAGAGCAAGATATTTCATTGGAGTATATAACATGGAGTTTTCATTTCCAGAGTGTACACCTAATAGACGATTTGGTATTGAACATAGATGGCGTTATGTTAGATATCCAAAATGTTCGAAATATTTACTAGCTTTGGCCCACGGTTCCACCCTTGTGTATTGTATGTATGTGATCATGTTGAGAAGTAGCTTAGTATACCCTTAACCAAGAATCAAAATATCTCCATGCTAAATTTAATTAAAGTTGGTTCAACAGTGTAGCTGTGAAAGCATGATGGACTTAATTTTGAATTTATAATATTAGTAAGGATTATTATTTCAGACCGAAGTCGGCGCCGCTCTAGGTCGCGAAATCGTGACCGTGACTATAATAAAGACCGCAGAAGGAACGACAGGAGAGAAAGGAGTAGTAACGACCACAGAGAGAGACGTTCAAAGTGGGATGATGACAAGTATAATCAACAACTGAATATGTCTGCTGTCATGATGCAAGGTAATGTACAGTGTTGTTTTTTACTGTTTTACTTTGGCCGAAATTAGTCGACTGGCGACTCGTTACACTAGTGTATCAAGGGATCTGGTGGACTTGGGTGATTTCGGGCCCTTTGTTTATAAGTGTCATTACTTTATTGTTTTTTTTATGGGATAGGGAACAAACGAGCAGACGTATCGCCTGATGGTAAGGCCAGACGGGATGCCAGCCCGAGTGATAGCTCGAGTACTCGACCATATGTCGGACTGCCTCAGGGAAGTGTTGGACGCTAGCCTAGCATCCGGACCCTTCCCTGAGTGCTGGAAGAGCAGAAAGCTGGTCCTACTGAGGAAGCCGGGACGGCCTGCCGATTCAGGCGCAGTCCTTTAGGCCCATCGTTTTGCTGGACGAGGCGGGCAAACTGTTGGAGAGGATACTCTCTGCCCGCATCGTCCGACACCTCTGCGAGGTGGGGCCCGATAAGTCGGACGCCCAATTCGGATTCCGAGAGTTCGACGGCCGATGCCGTGATGCACCTGAAAGCCGTGACCGAATAGGCGGCGAGCTGTGACGGCGTACTATTGGCGGTGTCGTCTGACATCGCCAATAGCACGCATTCAATAGTCTGCCATTTAGCTGTATCAGGGAAGCACTCTGGTACCATGGGGTGCCAGAGTACCCGAGGCGGCTAGAGGCAGAGAGGAGTGCGCAGAGTGACACAGCGTGTGGTTTTAGTCGGTTCGATCCGGACACATCGCCCCGCCGCAAACACCGGCGGGGTGAAGGCCCGTGGGGGTTTCTACACGTAAAAAAAAATGGGCCTCCGGTATCCTCATTCACTCGATGAAACACAGCACAAACGCTGTTTAACACCGGTTTTCTGGGAGGCTGTGGTATCACTCCGTTCGAGCCGGCCCAAAGCCTGGCTCTCCTTCTCTTCTTGAATTGATTGCAAATATAATCATAAGAGGTTATGAGAGATCAAGGAAACAACGAAATGGCGTGTGAAATTGATTCTTATCTGAATTCAGTACGCATTTTACGAGATCGTAATCCTTATATTTGGTGGTCAGCTAATTTTTTTTATTTATTTATTTATTATACATCATGCACTTTAGGTGTATTGGCGGACTTAATGCTATTGCTTTACAATCCCAAACTTAACGAAGTTTACTAGAGTTTCCCTTTCATCGCCCTATAGTAGTGTATGTAATGCGAAAGTGTGCGTGTGCACTGAGGGACAATAGTGATATTTAAAAAAAAAATGTTAAGTAGTAGGCTCAGAATAATTGTAGAAGAAATATGAGAATTTGTAAAAATATATATTAAGCTGTATTAATAATACCACTGTTTTACCATAATGGCTTGTAACATACTGGTATTACACTTAGAACTTCTTTGAAACAACCTAAATGGTGATAAGTGTCAAAAATCTACTTCATTTTATGCTTTGTAAAGATATGTAATGTATATAATAATAATATACCAGTAAGTTAACCATACAACCTTGGGTTTCGACTACTACAATATAAATTATAATGTTAGTTTACATTGTGTGGTCACACTACTCGTATATTTTCTGTTCACAAGATTATTGAAATGCTATAATCTCAGTTTGGAGGTAAGATACACCCAATTTTAAATACCTATTATTTAGTAGAAACTTTTTACTAAAAGTTCAGTGCATCTTGCAATCATGCAATCTTCAAAATGCGTCGATATTCATTTTTTATTTCTTTTATACAAATTGATTTAAGATTTCTTTCTTGTGTGTTTTATATATTTATGATTTTTGGTTAGTTATGTAGTAAATATCTTTACAAATTATCTACTAAATGTGTGCAGTCACTATACCTTCATTTTTTTAAATACTTGCCGAGATTCGGCTGATGGTCTGTGAGGATTGAGATCTATTGTTGCACCGCGAGTAACGCCGCAGGACAAAGTTAATCTAAAAAAGTAGCCTAAGTTACTCCCTGGATCATCAGCTACCTGCCAGTGAAAGTCACATCAAAATCGGTCCAGCCGTTCCAGAGATTACCCGGAACAAACAGACAGAAACAAAAAAATTAACTACATTTTTGGTATATGTACCGTGTATACATACATATGCATTTAGTAAAAAGCGGTTATTTTAATATTACAAACAGACACTCAAATTTTATTTATTTGTTTAAATTACTGATATCTCAATCATCATGAATCAGAATGAATTCTAAATTTGGCATAGGTAATACAAAATTGTAACGTTTCAATTATGTATATCAATTGCATATATTTGCAGATAGGATAATAAATAGATACTAAGAACTGAAAATGAAAGAGCAAAATAACAGACAGGCACTATACAAATGTTACAAATAGATTTATTGATCTAAGTATGCTTTCATATTAATTTAGTCCTTTTAGACCGCCACTACAACGTGAGGAACATTGAATTCATGTTCTAAATGAACCCAAACACAAAACTAAGCGGTACCATTTCTTGCCAAACCGATTGGTGCGTATTTGGATTTTTTTTCCATGATGAAACCATGATTAGTGCTCCGAATATGAACATATTTAATTTAAGAACAGACTTGATAAACACTTACAAACACAAGTGATATGCACGCATTAGCTTTAAAGCTTTACGCTACTAGTGTATTAAATATAATAATAATAATTTTGTAAAAAACTGTTAATTTGTAATTACAAAGAGACACTTCAGTTTTATTTATTTGTATAGATGTAATCAGTAGTTGCAAAAATTTAGTATTTATAGTCATTTTAAAAACATTTAAACATACAATTTTTTTTCTGTACATACAGCTCAACAACCATCAATGATGCAATATGGCAACATAATGCCTGGCTCTATGGTACAGCATCAAATAGATATGACCAACATGCACCAGATGATGCAAATGCCTGGAATGACCATGGTACCAAATATGATGATGATGAACACACAATCGCAAACGTTAAGTCTCCCAATATACTTTAGTACTGGAGCAATACTTCCTCCCCAACCAGGGACTGCAGTCCCACCTAGGAGAGAACGTCCATCTGGCTGCCGTACGATATTTGTAGGCGGGGTGCCTCAGGGTATCACTGAAGATGTTATAACAGAAATTTTCCAACGTTTCGGTGATATTGAAGAAGTAAAACTCCATAAAGGCGTATGTCATGTACGGTTTGTGAAGCAGAGCAGTGTGGAACAATCATTTTCAGTGTCGGGATGTCGTATCAAAGGCCATGACCAGAACGAGAATGAAGCTACTACACTTTATATTGATTTTGCTTTGGTAAGAAAACAAAAAACTTTTTGAAATATTAATAAACCAGAAAGCCCTAACAGTTTGTTATTACTTACCTATAAACATTGATGACTGTTTAGCACTCAGTCGCGCTTAAGTGATGATTAGGGTCCTTGAAGAACACCCAAAAAGTGTAACAAAAATGAGTATATGTAATTCGAAAACCTTGAGCCCCTTAATACCTGAACACAATAACTTAGATTTGATTACAAACTTCGCTGCAACTGACTATAGTAAGATTATAGTTAGTTGCAGCGAAGTATTTTATGATTTACCATCAAGTTTTAAAGTGAGGTAAAGATATTCATTTGGTCAAAAGCTTTTAAATAGTTGATGAATCCTACCTGGGTAATCTACCTGATGAACTTCTTTTCGAAACTGAGTTTAATTAACTTAGCCTCAGTTTCAGTTTTAAAAAAAAAAGGTTGCCCAAGAAGTCACTCCACGTGGCCTTTGGCCATCTTACACTACGTGCTGAAAGGTGGAATTTAATAGTATTGAATTTCCTTTCTAAATTTTGCATATAACACAGTGTTTCAACTCTTTATAAAATCTAAATGAATTAAGTGATTCAAGTGCAACACTAAAACATTGCCTTTTCCTAAACCAGAATCGTGAAGACCAAAATGAGTATCAAAAAAACAGGCGCAGACGTGAATGTAGTCCCCAACGTGTTGAACCATACACTCTTGCTACGTTCAGCACTGTTTCTGATAAGATCAAGAGTGATTCTGATTTCGCTGATGCTGCCTCTGTAAGTGTTACCTATAGATCATCAAAATCATCATGAACAGACTTTATAATCTACTGCTAGACATAATAGTCTCCTTACAAAATAGCAATATACTACAAATGGTTTAATCCATACTAATATTATAGATTTTGAAGTACCTTTCTCTGTCTTTTACACATTTACGGCTGAACTACTGAGCTGATTTGGATAAAATTTACAACGGAGGTCTTTTGATTTTTGAGGAAGAACAGACGCTACCATTTACCGCAATATTCGCGGGCAAAAAGCTGTGTATAAAACTGCCTATTTTTGTATTTTGCTTATTGGTTTTCCATCATAATTTTCATTCATCATTTAAGTATGGAAAACCAATAAGCAAAAAACTGCCTATTGCTGTATTTTGCTTATTGGTTTTCCATACTTGAATAAATATATACCACTTTCAGACTTTAGTAGCCTGGCTCGAACGTGGCGAGTGTACTAAGAAAAACGCCAACAACTTTTACTCTCTAATTCAAGCAAGCAACAACCAGCTACGAAGACTGTTCAATGAAAAAATGCAGATTGACGAAGAGTTTCAAACTATGAAGAACAGTTTGAAAGACAAGTTTACTAACATCCTTATGCAGTGTAAGTACCTATAATTATATTTTTCAAGACAATATAACATGTAGTAAGAGAAATGATATGGAATATACTATCAATAATTCTGAAAGATTCATAATTTTGTATGATATATTATTAGAATAATTAAATAAGTCTATTTGATTAGATTGTTGAACTGTATTGGATAGTTATATATCTAGAAACAAATATATATATATATATATATATATTGGTTCCATACAAGGAATATTATCCCATACATTGAAACGTATTTCACGATGCGTGTCTAATTAAGGAACGGTTTATAAAATTAATTTGAGATTACCAACGGGAGTTTTACTAGAAATTAGGGTTCCATCAATATGGGGATTATTTTTATTTGCGAACTCTAACAAGCTATAACCTTTACTGATAAGAGTTTCACCTAGGAGTATTTATCAGATAGTTAAATGAATATCTATCGAGCCCTATGCTGTGAGTATAACAGGTTAGTGTAATTATCATTACTTTGGAGCAAAGACAAGCTGGACTGCTTTGAAACAACCTTTGTTCAACGTCAAATGTTGTGCCGTGGTAAGTAGGAGGTTTAAATAATATATCTTATTGATAACAACATACGGAGAGATGTAAAACAACATAATTTTCACCAACCTAAGTAAAACACACGTCGAAAAGCTTTTGGTGAGTATTTTAGACCTCCTACCTCCTCCTCCTCCACCATTATGCCGACAACGTTAAGGCCACGGGAGACCGCAGAGTGAGTGAGAATGCTATGAAATATTTAATCATATTTATGTTTTGTTATACATATTCATATTTTATGATTAGGATAATGAATAATTAAAATCATTTAACAGTCAGATTTTAATACTACTCTGATGGAACATTATTTTTTTAGCTTTACAGGGAAAGTAACGTTATCCAAAGTGGTGCGTTATCTCGATACGCTAAAAACAAATAACTATTTAAATTTAAATACCTTTTCTGAAGTTGTACGAAAATGTAAATAATTTTCAAATTTTTATTTCTATTTATATTTAACTAGGCTGAAACTGGCCATGTGATTTGGTATATGACTTTATATTCTACCAAATCCAATACTACAATCGCTATTCAGTAAATATGTAAATAATAATTTTATTAATTATGGTACAACTAAAAAAACTGTAAATAAACAAGTCAAATAAAAAAATATTTTAATTTAAAAAAAAAAAAAAATATAAACATGTTTTTTAAATGTTTCGGTTTTCGACCAACCGCATATCACTCATTCGCGCCTTTATATGACTGCGCGGTTTCATAAGTAACGTAGGTAACGTATGATTAAGTATTCTTATCGATTTGTTTACATAAAATCAATACGTCCATGGCGTCCATGCTAATATTATTTTAAAAAAAAGTAAAATGAAAACCCATCTACGTCAAAAAACGACGCTGAAAAAGTATGAAGCAAGTTTCAAAAGCCGTAGTCACGCGTTGTTAAAGTTTTGTTCGCCATGTGTCACAAAAAAAATCATACATACATACTTAGCCTGTCAAAATCATAACCCTCCTTAGGCTTTGCCGTAGTCAGGTAAAAATTTAAAATAACCATTTGTCTGTCTACACTACAGACAAATGGTTACGCTGCACCGATTTCAATGAAATTTGTCATGAAGATACTTGAATTCTTGAGGAAGGACATGCTACTACCGTCCATGACCGACATGCAGGGGGGAAAAGGCGGTTATTTATAAATATATGTCTTTGGACATACACATCGCGTAACACACGCACATACAATATAAGCCTAAAATACATTTATTTAACTTAATTTTAAGTAAAGACATTTTGTATTTCATACGTAATAACTGTATTAAGATGCTAATAATATAATAATACAATTATGTTTGATGTGTTTTCATACTATTGTATTGAATATTTGTGTTGCACATAATTTTGTAAACAAATATATTTTTTTACAAATGCAATATTAACATGTTCTAATATGTATAGAATAAGATTATTGCCATATTACAAAATATAAAATGTCTTTGGTAAGAAATTCATAATTGTCAACAATAGTCGAACAGGTAGCGAAAATTCTGAAGGCGGCAAAACTTCAGCGAGTCTCTGACCATTTCTCGAAGCAGCAACGGCGGAATATTGAGATGTGGCTTAAAATGACAGAGGTACGTACCTAATACTGGAAAACTACTTTATAGCTATCTACTGCAAAACTGCTGCATTATTTAGCTATACATATATGGATTTAAAAAGTGAGTATTATGATCATCGTTTTTTTAAAGCGAATTGTAGATGTCTTGTGTTAGTTCATGCACATGGACGCTGTAAGTAGCTGTTTAATCTACAAGGTGGGCGAAATCTAGACGATGATCCCAAACCGTCGGTATGTTATTCCCTCAGGTGTCCGAAGCCACTCAGTGGCGTTTATCGAACTGAGCCTTGGGTGTCGGACGCCAGCTAGTAGCTTCCTGGCTCCATATGGCTTCGCGCGGCGACACTCAAGCGATGTTTATGTCAAATGTCAGTGTCATCTTAGAGGATAAGCAGCAACAACAAATTAATAAGCTCTAAGAATATGATGGCACAAGGCATCTCCTCTTCGCTTCGTTTATTTTGGTAAACGATGATCATTTTTGACTTGTACCTACCTGTATGCGGTTTGAGCAAAATCTTGTCACCTTCAATCATTGGATTAAAAGTGAGTATTAATTCACAATCTATCAGGTTTAAATGAATTATGTAAAGACTTGCTAGGCTGATATCGTGTGAACATACCATCTCCAAATGCCACCTGCAACAGACATCCCTTGGTGATACTCCAGGATCGACAGCATTCTTCGCTTATTGATTAAATCACTAGAATCCTGTTGAATGTGAGATGAAGAATAATATGAATCGTAAGGGAATGTGGGATTTTTCACTATCTACGAAAAAGTTTAATTAAAAAGGAAAAAGGACTCGTAATATAAACGTCGGATTCTTGTGGTTTGATTACGATTAAAAAGTGTTTACATAAGCCAACTTAATTATGTTTTTTAATATTTTGAACTTAAGATATCTAAGTGACAGATTATGAATATGGTTTTTTAAAACTAAATGTACTTTTTGATAAAAGGAGTGGGTGAAGAGGCTTTGGCCATCAAAATCGACGGTTCGTAACCAGTTGCGGATAAGGAAAATAATTATTTGGTATGAAATCAATTTCCAACCAGCATTATTAACTAGTAGGTTTTGTAAATAGAAAGTACGAATTCCGTTAAGAGGACGTATAGATGCAAGTAAGAAAATATGATTTCTTATTACTGGACATAGAAAAAGCTGCTCAATAATGGAGTTTAAAATAACAAAATAAAATGGAGTCCTTACACTGCTTTTATATAATTGCCTTATTTTTATTTTATTGTTAATTTAGATAATAGTATGTTTATTTTTTGTAAATTTTCATATGTCTTAAAAATAGAACCAGTGGTTTTTCGAAACAAGTAATATAATCGTAGTTTTGTAAGAGGAGAAATGAGTAATTTTTCTTAATCAACTTGCGGAGGTTGCGTAGGTTCCGACCCGTCGGTTTTGATGGCGGCCGAAAGGGAAAGAAGAGCACGTCGTTTTGCGACAGTAATTAATCGCAATCTAAAATAAATTTTAAATAAAATTTAATATCAAATTGTTATTGGAAGCGTTTATGACTGTTATGATGAAATAAAATGGTGATCTAATGAATTAAATATTGACAAGGACGATAGTATGGTCATCGCAAGAATTCCGTTACTCAAATGCAAATATGAGTTACTTTCCTGAAATGGTTACTTCTTTGTCCGTTGTTCTGTCAACCTTTGTTTCTTTACGTAGATATATACAGGGTGTAAAAAGACTGCTCCCGAAAACTTTGGGGTTGCATTCAGACCATGATACTGAATAGGTTTAGCGAAAAAAAAACGCAAAAAATATGTTAACTTATCTAAGTTCTTTTTTGTTTATTTCTGGTTACATACACATAGTACAGCATAATAGGACCCAAACTACCTAATTATCTCATTTAGAAAACCAAAAAACAAATAAAGTCAAAAAAACTTCAATGTATTTCAAAATAAAAACAGATGGCCGGGGGGTCATTAACTCATTACACAACGCGCCAGCGCGCGGTTCAAAGACCGCGGCGGCGGCGAGCGCGCTGGCGCGTCCCACCCCGCTCGCCTCAGTTGCTCTATCTAACTGATAGTAACCTAGTACCTAGACAGTACAGCCTGCCTTCTGCCTTCATTTTACAAACAGAACTTCTAAGAAACCTATGTTCTAAACAAAATGCAAAATATTAAAGTAGGTAGATACCTATTACAAATTAAAGTAAGACCCTAACTTTATGAAGCGTGCATATGCATAAACAATTTATTGTCTATGTAGATAAATTTGTATTAGGTTGGTATAAAACTTTATTTTCCTACGTTATTAAATTCAGGTACTAAAGTAGGTACTCACTTACTTGAAAATGCTGGAAAACTTTAACGAAATCACTTACTAATCTGGCTTTCTGATGGATTATGTTATCAACCAACGCTAAATAATAATGAATAGGTATCCTGGACACTTGTGTTATGCGTTTTGCGTTGGTATAATGAAATCATTCATCATCATCATTTTCAATAAAATTCAAGTGAGAGATTTATCCTGGGAATCGAACCCATAACACCGTGCGGCTGAAGTCTTAAGCCTAGACGTGTGGGCCGCACCGCCCTGCGATCGACGAACTGGGTAATCTTTAGGTCCAGTGCACACCTACGGTTTCCTGGTTAGCAATCCCCATTCGGCAATCTGAATGTTCTTCTTACATACCGTGGGAGAGCCACGCTTCTGCATGAATGGGCTGGCTCAACCGGAGTGATACCACGGCCTCACAGAAAACCGGTGTGTTTCATCGAGTGATTGAGGATACCGGAGGCCCATACCCCAAACCCTTCCCCCATCCCCCAAAGGCCGGCATCCTACTTGTGACGCCTCTAGTATTGCGGGTGTCCATGAACGGTGGTAATCGCTTACCATCAGGCGATACGTCAGTTCGATTGCTCCCTATTCCATAAAAAATACAAAATTTCAACTATGCACACATGTTTTAATTTTTGCCGGAACGGAAAAAACTAACATTGATTTCGTGCTGGTCGTATAAAATTTCTAATAAAAAACGCGAAATTTAACCAGGAAACCCTACGTGTGCATCTAGCCCTAGAACTTTGAAACTTCCATCATTTTATTAATTACCTAAAGTCAGAGGATTCGCGCGATAGCGGCGCGTTTGGTGCGCGCACTAGTTGCACGAGGACTTTTCTTATTGAGGCCTAATGGAGACCTTCTTTTTTAGTTTACGGGTAGGAATTGCCGTAAGATCGCAAGTTTTGAAGATTACCCATTTAGAACTTAATTTCTAAATCGATACGATACCTGTCCAAAAGTACTCATTGAGTAAAAGTATCTAGTACTTTTCTTACCGAGGCCTAATGGCGATCTCTTTCTTTGTTAACGGGTTGTAATTGTCGTAAGGTCGCAAGTTTTAAAGATTATTTAATCGATACGATACCAGTCCAAAATGTAAAGTACTCCATACCAAAAAGTATCGATACTTTTTTCGTGTCTCTAATTATACATTTATTGGTTACTGACCACGGCTAGTTGGTCTTCAATTTTCGTACTGGCTGAACGCTTGCGTGGTGCATTATAATTTGCAATTCGGTACTTGCCTTGCGCGAAAGTTAATTTGTGTTCTAATTTTCCTTTTTTTAGTAGGTGTAGTAAGTTAATTAAGTACTTTTTTTCGTTTTTTATTCTCTTTTTACCTAATTTTAGTGTTAAGTTATTTTTAGAATAGGTTCTTTTATTATAACAGTGCTAGTGATTATTTATAATGTTTAGTGCGAGGGAATATGGACAAATGATTATGTGCTATGGTGAAGCTCGTGGAAATGTATCACGGGCCTTGCGTATTTACCGTGATAGGTACCCGAACCGTCACCGTTCTGATGCTAGAGTCATCACGGCTGCCTACCAGAGAGTTTTGAATAATAAGAGGATTACACCCCAAAGTCATGGAGGAGGCAGAGAAGTTGATCTTCGAGTGGAAGAACAGGTATTGGCTCTTGTTGAGAGAAATCCTCGGCTAGTAACACAAACTGCGGCGAAGTTAATTAGAGGTCATGGAACCGCAATATTTCATAAAACGGTGCATAAGATTTTAAGAAAAGATAAAAAAAGACCTAACAGTAAGTAGAGTATAAAGTCACTACCTTTTTTCGTTAGTAGGCATTACCAACTTTACCGACGCGTAGGTAGTTAAATTAAATAGTTATAAATAGGCATTCACGTAGCTATAGCTATGCAGTGCGCGCAATACATTGCTGCCTTCTGAAATGAATAAAATTCTTGACACATCGTTTTTTCCGGCTACAATTTTTTTTAAGGGCAACTGTTTGTTGTTTTTAATAGGTTTTGGGGTGCTGAAGCTACCTCTTTCGTTTTCGGTAGACGTCTGGTTACACCCTGTATAACTATGTATGTGGATGACAATATTGCATAAATAAGTTAATTTACAGGAATTGGAAAACATAACGGAGGAGTTTAATACGATGTTCGATGAAGACGAAGTAGAAAAGGGGAACAAAAATGTCGTTTCAATGGAGAAATACGAACAACTACGGGTGAGTACCTATTTACATTATAAAATCGAACACTCGTGCAATAAATTTAATTTAAAATCATCCAGATAATTTTTTGTTTGTCACGGTTTCACACCGGAACTATTTATCATCATATAATATAGCCTTTATTTAGTCGGGAGTAAACATGTTTCTATCGAAAAAAATATTTAATTGTTTCAACTTAATTTAATTTAGGCGTTGAATAGTGCTTTGACGCCGGGTGCCTAGTGTGAGTTTATTTTACACCTACTCTATCGTCACAGTTACTACGTTCGGCGTTGTTCGCATTGAACTCTTTAATGGCCAATGGCCACTTCACCGATCTACTTAAAGTGTCGGATATATTTAATTGATAATGTTGTTATTATTATTATTAGATTGAAAACGAAAACCTGACTTATGAATTAGAAGGTTACAAGAACGAAGCCCACTTAGCCAAAGACGAGGCTGAAAGGAAGTTTGAAAAGTTCAAAGCTCATTTTATTGCTCAACAAGCTTTACAGAATAAACAGGTATGTTTGAAATAAAATATTTCCTAATCTTCTGTTTATGTGCGTTGTGAATTAAGGTAGGAAGCTTAATAATTAATAAACTTCCTACCTTTATTCATAACGCACAATAATTTCAAGACACTCGAGTGAAAGACTGAATCTGTTCCTTTAAGTGTGTGGAAATTCCCTGGAGCCGACCCTCCATTGGGATTTCAAAAAATTTCAGGATTCTAGGTTCAGTGGTTTGGGCTACGTTGATCTTTCTCTATGTCAGTCACCTTCCTCTTTCTTATATATAAAGATTCAACCCCCCCCCCCCTCCCTTCTAGTAGATAATATTTTGTTAGTAACTTATGGGTAGAAACTACTTGTATCGTGTTATCCGAAGTAAATACAAATTTTAACAAAAATAAAACCGACTTCAAGGTTTGATTCGATTTCTCAAGGATGCCACCATCAGATCTTAGTGTCCCTATCATGGTACCACCGTTGGAATATCTCCTTTCCATTAAAAAAAGAATCATCAAAATCGGTTCATAAATGACGAAGTTATCCGCGAACACACATAAAAAAAAAATGGTCGAATTGAGAAACCTCCTCCTTTTTTTGAAGTCGGTTAAGAGTTAAACATTGTTACTACAATGTATTTGTCCAGCACACGAGAAATGCACAGAAGATGCACTAGGTAGAAATTGTAGGCACAAACAAGCACAGCACATATAACAGTTTAAGCAGGAAGATAGACAGTCCAAGATTAGAAGATATGAAGGTAGATATGAAGGCAGTACATAAATACATTGTAAGCACTATTTTAACAGTGTTTAGCGGTAAACTAAACTTAGGCAAGCAAGCGTGCAGTCAGCGTTGATAACGAACTTAGACTGTTTGAGACTGCGCGCGCGCTGGTTGGAGGCGCGTATCTCGTGTAGCTTGCCTTTAGCATTGCCTTTAGATAGCATAGTGAAAGGGATGTGTCGATAGTCGATCAAACATATCGACAAACCGATATGTATCGCTGTGAAATGTAATATTAATTTATGATGTACTAATATTAGAAATGTGTGTATTAATGATGTATATATTTTGTGAATATTCTTTTTAGTGTAGTATAAGTGTAAATAAATAATAATATATAATTTATGTGTTAATGTTTCGTCTGTAAATACATCAATAAAAGTAGGGGGATCCCTACAATCTAATAAATACAAATTCTTCTAGGTCTACCCACCACTTCCATCGCCACCGATGCCAAAACTACCCCTTGACTTTAAGGACTTCAAAGCTGCGCCCTCGAAACCGCAACCACCTCCTCCGCTACCAGATGACAACATATCTTCTACAGCCACACTGCCGGCTTCAGACGCGAAACTTATTAGCATCTTGTCAGCATTTCTCATGGTACATCCACGGGGAGCATCCTTAGATTACCTGGTGTCCTATGTCAAATCTATAGTACCCGAGGCTTCTCAAACAAGTGTTTATGATGTATTAAGCAAATATAATGACGTATTTCTCCGTAAAACGACTGGAGTTGGCGCTGCTATTGAACATAAGTGGTGTTTTGTAACATTCGAGTCGGCTGTAGGTTAAGAGGATCATATTAAAAAAAACTTTCTTTCTTATGAGAGGCCTATGTCCAGCTGGACATTAAGGCTATGATGTGATAATGAATAATTATAAATAAATAATAAAAATAGTATTTATGAACACATCAGTTTTATTTTATAGCCCTAGTTAACACACAACTACCGTTCCTATCTTTACATAGTATAAAATGACGTCGTTTCCGCTGTTTATGCGCTAATATCTATTAAACTACTCAACGGGTTCAAATATAGTTTTCAGCATATGCAGCAGATAGTTTTTTTTATAGAATAGGATGCAAACGAGAAGACGTATCGCCTGATGGTAAGCGATCACCGCCGCCCACGGACACCCCAGAGGCATCACAAGTGCGTTGTCGGCCTTTGGGGGGTGGGGAAGGGTTGGGGTAATGCTCCTCCGATATCCTCACTCGGTGAAATACAGCGCAAGCGCTCTTTCACACCGGTTTTCTGTAAGGCCGTGATATCACTCCGGTGGACCAGGCCCATGCATAACGTAGCGTAGTTCTCCCACGGTGTGATTCAAGAAAAAGGTTTATATGTGGAATATACACATATTATCCTAAGACAGTTCAAATATGATGGAGACAAAAGCTGTAGACGGCGCGCATTTAGGTTTGAAGGTCGTGACTTGTCATTCGTTTTTTAATGTCTGACACAGATGTTAAAATACGAAACAAAATAAACACAAGGAATTCTCGGCATCAAAAAACTTCCGGAAAGGTGGGGGTGAGGGAAGTACCTGCCTAGAAAACTAATTTTTTGTAATTTATTTCGATCGTTAATAAACATGTCAGAGCATTTGAAAACTTTTTTTGATGGTGACCATCACTTTTGAAATCTGCTCATGCTTTTCATCAGGCAGAGCAGAGTCATTTTGGCGCAGCTTAAATTTAAAATAAAACATTTGAACCGCCCTTAGTCAAGAAATTCCAAGAATTTCAAAAACTTCCTTGCGAAGCCAGACTTGGTCGCTAGTACAATCTAAATCAATACCCATTAAAACTTGATCAGAGGTACACGCTTGTTTATTAGTAAAAAAAACTAAACTAATCTCAAGATGTAAAAATTATAAGAAATAAATAAGTAGGTAATTTAGTCGGCATGTATTTAAACGACGTATAAATTTATTGCGTTAAGTGAAGTTTACGTAACATGTTTTAAACGTTCAACACAAGAATATCAAAAGAAAAATATGCTCTAAGTTGAGTAATTTAATTAATTTTGGTTTTGCCAAAGTAAGTTTTACTTTTTCTTGTTAAGTGATGATTGTCAGCATGAAGAGCGTGTGTTTCTGATTAAATGTGTATTTGGTAGAAAACTAAACACAGTGACAGCTGTGATGTGAAATATTGATGACTATAAATTAGAGTTTAATCTAATAACAAATTTTAGTGATTTTTAGTTTAGTGATGACAACAAGAGAATCACCAGCATTGCGATTTTGAAACTGACAAAAAGGATTTCATAAAGAATGGCGGGTACAGGTCCCGCGTAACTCAGTTAGTTATTATATAAAAACTAGCTGAACCCCGCGGTGTTATCCGCGGTTATCGTCGTACCGCGAGTTGCGCCGTGGGACAAAGTTAGTCTAAAAAAAGTAGCCAAAGTTACTCCCTGGATCATTAGCCACCTTGCAGTGAAAGTCCCGTCAAAGTCAGTCCAGCCGTTCTAGAGATTACCCGGAACAAACAGACAGACAGACAAAAAATGTTTAAATACATTTTTGGTATATGTACCGTGCATATATACATATGCGTTTAGTAAAAAGCGATTATTTTAATATTACAAACAGACACTTCAATTTTATTAATTTGTATAGATAATTAATAATTAGTCAAAAGTCTCGACCAAAACCTTAAGAGGCTCAAGTTAGATGCCTGGATCAAGGGTCTGATGCGGAAAGCAGTCCTTCTTGACACGGCTCGTACTGTGAGGAGGTTCCTTTCTTTGGAGTCCTAACCACCGGGTTCTTGGTCCCTGTACCCGAAGTCAGTGGAATACTATTTTTTTTATCTATACAAATAAATAAAAATGGAGTGTCTGTTTGTAATATTAAAATAACAGCTTTTTAATCAATGCATATGTATATATACACGAATTACACGATACATGTACCAAAACTGTAGTTAAAAAAACCTTTACCTTTTTTTAAACCGGGAAGCACCACGGATAAATATTATGAGTCCTAAGTTATTATGAGCTATATTTGATTACTATAGTATGTATGGCAGAATCGCCTAAACGCACGGAAATTCACCGCAGTTGACACAAGTTTGTATTATGGGTATTAGACAACTGATACAAATATAGACATACTTTTTTTTGTAAATACATACGTATTATACATAGAAAACTCCCGAACTCCGAAACAAATATTTGTAGATCATACAAACATTTGGTCCGACCCGGGAATCGAACCCGAGACCTCACGATCAGCAGTCGCATAAGCCAACCGCGAGACCAACGAGGCAGTCTTGAAGAAGCTTGCGTGAGAGAGACAGACTAACTAAACTCAGTCTCTCTCTCTACTCCAATCACGCTTTCCGCTCGTTCAGCGCTCCCTTTATATTTGTATGCTCTAAGGGAGAAATCTACAACAAACGGCAACATTAAGAGTTTGTACGTCAAAGTTGTCAAATATTATCACTATTTTCGTTCTGTTTGTTTGTTGTGCTCGTGTTTATGTTGTGACTGTGTGTTGTTATCAGTTTTAGTTCAATGTCCGTACTGTTCTTATTATTTTGTTATTAGGCAATAACATTATAAAAACATTAAAAATGTTGAAATGGTGGAATTGGGTGCTTGCTTTTTCTCTATGTTGTTTATTGTTCGTTGTTTTGCCATTATTGTTATCGAGTGAACCTTCTGAAGAAACACTGAAGCCTATGTTTGATGATTATATACAAAAATATAATAAGAGTTATGCTAATCTACAGGAATATTCTACGAGATTTCACCATTTTGTGGTTGGTATCTTTCTCATAATATTTTTTAGTTATATAAATAATTAACTCCATCTTATGATTACTGGCCTTATACTTTGATCAGATGGGGTATGAAGGACTTTTACGTTGTTTATGTTCACAGAATGCAGTAACGATTGAATAACATCATTATATAGAATGTCATATCAAATATTACAATAATGATTATGTATGAATATAGGTATGTGTTAAGGTTCAATGTTGGTGTAATATTATTTCTTACAACCCATAACGCCCCACTGCTGGGCTCGGGTCTCCTCTCAGGAGAGGGTTAAGGCCATACGTCCCCACACTGGTCAAGTGCGGGTTGGGGACCGGCAAGACAACATCGTGGCTATGTAATCTTGCCGTTGTATGTTTTAAACCACCTAACAGCCTCCAACTAAGCTTCACGACTGTTATCTTATGATAACAAACAGGACCGACTGCTTAACGTGATCTCCGAATCACGGAAACACTCATGAAATATGCCACTAGCGGTAACCCATCCAGGTATTGACCGCTCCGTCATTGCCTACCCTCCATAATTGTGTGCCTCTGCTTATCTCTAATGTTATTATTTTTCATAACTATAAAATGCATATGAATATAATAATATATTATTTGTAGTAGTAGTGTGTGTAGGTGTACTAGCATCATACAATTAAGATTCTCATTAATAAATCCTAGAAACATTACTAGGTTTTTAATACAAATGTAAAATTGTTACAAAGTAGATCGATATAAATATTAAAATTAATAATAAATAAATGTTTTGGACATCTAACACACAATGCCATCTAGTCCCAAACTAAGTAGAGTTTGTGTTAACCAAGACGACTGATATAAATACCACACACACATATTATACATAGAAAACACCCAAACTGTGAAACAAATATTTGCAGATCATACAAACATTTGGTGTGACCGTGGAATCAAATCGAGATCTCAAGCACAGCAGTCGCATATGCTACCACTATGCCGCTGAGGCAGTAAATATTTTATAAACATTTATTTGGCCCCATGTAATCTATACAAATAAATGAAATTGGAGTATCTGTTTGTAATATTAAAATAACCGCTTTTTACTAAATGCATATGTATGTATTATATGGTACAAACACGAAAAATGCAGTTAAAAAAATTATGCCTGTCTATCTGTGTCTGTCTGCTCCGGCTTATCTCTGGAACGGCTGGACGGATTTTGACGGGACTTTCACTGGCAGGTAGCTGATGATCCAGGGAGTAACTTAGGCTACTTTTTTAGACATAATTCGTCCCGCGGCGTTACTCGCGGTATGACGATAACCGCGGGTAACACCGCAGGGTTCAGCTAGTATACAATAAAATGCGGAGGCGCGCCTATCAGCGCCTCATGCCGCCCTGAGTGTGGCCGCGGATGTTTGGGACGGGTTTTCCCCTCCATCCGCTCTGGTGGCTACCCGCGAGGGGGCGTCTGCCGTACGTCGCCCAAATTGAGAGTTTTTACCAGCAGACGGTGCCCGCTTCAGTGCGGGCAAGCGCTGGGAGGGGTCCGGATGTGTAATTAGCAGCAGTTCCCGGATCCCTCCCGTCTCAGGCGCAGAGTGGCACACCGTGTGGTTTTAGTCGGTTCGATTCCGACACACCGCCCCGCCGCAAACCCCGGCGGGGTGACGGCTCGAGGGGGTTTCAAAACGTTAAATTAAAAAAAAAGTACTAAATAAAATATGTTTATTGTAGTTAAATAATATTGCTACTGGATGTAAAATTCAATAAAAATAAATTGGTCCGGCACCACAAAAATCTAATAAAACAAAATACTCTCGGGCACCAGGTGCCAGCCTAAAAAACAAATAAATCCAATAACAATAATACCTGGAATAACTCGGTCAGCAATGAACCTTTAAAGTTTTATAGTTCATTGTATGAATAATGACTGCTTTTAATAACTACTAATTTAGTTGAAATATAACTGCATTTTTAGTATGTTACAAATTATTGTGCAATAAGATTCGTAGAAACAAGTCTCTAAAACCTGTTCAATTTGTTCATTGAACATTTTAACTACTCTAAACCACATAAATAAGTATTCTTATCGTTAGAAACACAAAAGCCTATTCTATTGATACAGTGAGATGCTTAATTGTGCATGCCAAGGCCATACCAAGCAGGACCAGACACCATTACCGTTGTAGAGCACTGGGCCAAAACCTTATAAGTGTTGCCATCAGCACAATAAGAAGAAGTGAGATCTCATTCTTCAGTATATTAGAACCGCTTCAACCAGAATATTTGTACCATAGCTATACAGAAAACCCGTGCTAAACAAAGCTCATCATTGGCATTTGGTGTAGAAAGGCCTTCAGAAAGGCGTACTTTTTGTCGCGAGAAGCTACATACGCAGTCGGAACCGCGGCCACAAGCCAGTAGCTGATAAATCTATACAAATAAATGAAATTGGAGTGTCTGTTTGTAATATTAAAATAAACGCTTTTTACTAAATGCATATGTATGTATACACGGTACATATTATACCAAAAATGTAGTTAAAATTTTTTTGTCTGTCTGTCTGTCTGTCTGTTTGTTCCGAGTAATCTCTGGAACGGCTGGACGGATTTTGACGGGACTTTCACTGGCAGGTAGCTGATGATCCAGGGAGTAACTTAGGCTATTTTTTTTAGACTAACTTTGTCCCGTGGCGTTACTCGCGGTACAACAATAACTGCGGGTAACACCGCGGGGTTCAGCTAGTTAATAAATAACAGAACTGGTTTTAATATGGAACATTGATAATGTAATGAATCATTTTCATTATGAATAATGAAAGCAGCCATCAACGTGAGTTTCGCTGATAAAAGGTCAAATGTAATTTAAGGCAACTTAGTAATATACCTATGTAGTTAGTGATTTTTTTTATTAATCTAATGGTTTGTTATTAAAATCAATTACATTAAAACTATTTGAGTTATACTTTTGCAAAATAGTATATTTGCAAATCAATAATCTTGATACATACCCATTCAAATGTAGTTAATGTTTTAATTGAAAAACTGGCTGTGCCCGCTACTTCGTTCACGTGACATTTGGATTTTTAAGTAATTTTTAATTTTTTAACCGTTTAAACCTTTCCTGGACTATGACAAACATTTCAAAATCAGCTAAATCGGCCCAGCCGTTTTGATTTTAAGCGACAACCGAACAGCAATTGATTTTTATACATAAGATGATTATATATGTCACCGTAAGATTGTAAAAACCGTTAGATTATAATCTACCTAGCGAGATTGCAAACTATCGATTGATTGTCAACTGTGATTGGTCGGTTTTACACGAGGCTGTTCAATAGCTATAGAGTTAGGTTAGGTCAGAACTTCTTTAATTAATCACAAATTAATTTTACTGTCACAACAATTTTATATATAACTAATTCTAAAGCTGTTAGGTACTTTCAACATGAAATCAATTTACAATCTCAAAAATACTTTACATTCGGCAACAAAGACGAATTAACAAACTATGCTGCGCGGGACATAAAATATGCTGTTCAACGAATCAGCGCGCGACTCGCAATTCGTCGATACCATTTCACAATCTTTCGACTGTTTGCAATTTCGCGAGATAGATTACAATCTAACGGTTTTGACAATCTTACGGTAACATATATTATTATATGTTTGTGTTGTAGATCAATTTATTTTTACATTGGAAAATAATCGCTATAATTACGCTACATTGTTTGTGATACAAATCAAAAGCTTAGTAATTCACTAAGCTCAAAATTTCTTCAAAGAATCTTCACATTCGCATCAATATGAAATATTTAGTTATTTAAACTTTATGCACTTCATGTGAATTTTCTGAAATTTTCTGCCAGGTAGATGGTACACATGGTAGATGCACGGAAATAAAAAATAATATTTTATAGCATATATTAGTACAGAACATCATATAAAAAATTGATACTAATACACTAAATAAGTATTAGGTATTAAACAATATATTGTGTGTAGATATTAAATATGTGAATGTGTGACAATCATCAATTGAGTAACCGAAATAACATAACTGTATAGTTAAAGGTGACGGCGATTCTGTGAAACTTTAATTCGGCCATTTATAATTTATGCGTAAGGTCACTTTACGAACCACGAAGGTTTCTTCATAAAGCGAATACACCATAGTCTGTTCTGTCTTATATCTCATCCATTTCTACTAATAATTTAAATTTGAAAGTATATGTCCGTCTGTTACGCGTTCATGGCTAAACCGCTACACCGATTTCAATGAACTTTGACATGGAGATACTTTAATTCTTGAGGAAGGACATACGCTAAAAGCTAGTAGATTATACTTACGATAAGTATTTAATTAAGTATATTTTAGGTACATAAGACTTCTTATTCACATCTATATCTATATCTATACTTATAATAAAACTGTAGAGAGGTCAATTCTGTACATTGAATATATATTAAAAATTATTATTGGGGGATGAATGGTTATCGATACTGATGCCAAAAATGTAATCAGTAACTTTTTTGTCTGTCTGTCTGTCTGTCTGTCTGTCTGTCTGTCTGTCTGTCTGTATGTGCACGCATGGATCAAAAACTACTGAAGGGATTTTAACCAAACTTTGTACGATTATAGTCCATACTCCTGGGCAGGTTATAGGCTATATAACATAACGCTAAGATGCATAGGAGCTGAGCAGTGACGATAAATTTGAAGCAAGTCGGATGAAAATTTTCGCTTTCGAGCTCTTATCCTCGCATAGGTTGATCATACACCAAAAATATGTATTACAAAGATGATGGTCTTCAAAAGATCTACAAAAAAGTCCTCAATAGTATATTTCTATCTTTTATAAATTAGCCACAATAACGTGTTTAAGCGTTAGGCATTTCTTCAAGGTGTATTAAATACTTAAATATATTGTATTTCACATGGATATATCCTTATCACTATACACTTTAATATCTTTTTTAATAAAATATAGAATTATAAAATTATAATTAATAAACACACAAGATATAGATGAAATAAAACTGCCAAATCTCGCCGCACCAGTATAAGTACGACATTACGGTTGATTTTTCTTTAACACGCGAAACGGCCATCCGCTGAATCTACAAAAAGGCGGGAGCGCTCACGCCGCTCACACGGT
The DNA here is from genome assembly GCA_905220595.1 of Spilosoma lubricipeda. Classification (NCBI taxonomy): domain Eukaryota; kingdom Metazoa; phylum Arthropoda; class Insecta; order Lepidoptera; family Erebidae; genus Spilosoma; species Spilosoma lubricipeda. Next base: position 9,207,361 of record HG992294.1, on the reverse strand, counting down.
GACTTCACTCGAATTGTCACTGTTAATGCGAACGAACGTAGTTCTTATTGACTGGGAATAAGCGCGTTTTAGATTTAAAAAATACATAAGACGTAGTTTTTAGATATCAGTTTAAAGTAGGTATTAGATAATAATATAATTAGTTTGTTTAGTGTTTTTGTTTGTTTCTCCTTCTTTTCTGTATATTTATAGTTGTAAAATTAATAAGTATAATTTCAAATAAGTAAATTTATGCAATGACAATTAATAAATCTCATTTTCAGACTTTCCGTGTTGCTGGAGTAGATCTTAGTCTCAGATGTTTTTCACATGGGCAGTTGTACGTCGCTTTTTCCTGGGTCAGTAGTTCCACAAATCTTTATGCATAGGTACGTACCGGAAGCGTCCACTTTGAACAAGTGTTGTGACGATGCAAAACAAAAATTACTCTTCGGTCTTAAATAGATTTTTAAAAGGCAGCGTCATATTTATTTATTAAATTGTACTTTAATAGTCTATAGTTAAAAAAAAAAACATTATTGTAAAAGGAGATCCACGCGGACGGCACAGCTTTAAACAATAAGATAATTATTATGTCGCATGCCTGCCTGGTCAAAGTACAGAATACTGCTTCATTCATCGGGTGGTGAAACGACTACTTACCGAATCAAATTTTTTGCAGAATTTCTACTGTATTATGATTAATTATGAATTTAAATTTAAGATAAAGTTCAAGCTTGACAACCAAAAACGATATTTCTGTAATGGCGCTGGTCACATGAGACGCGTGACGTCACACTCTAGCCACAACAAAACGAAACAGCGCGGTTTAAGTTAATTTTATCAGTTTTCTCCAATTTTATATTAATTAAAATGTCGAATAGATGGTTTGTAGTGCCACAGTGAACAAATCTATACATCTATAGGTACAAATAAATAAAATTGGAGTGTCTCTTTGTAATATCAAAATAACCGCTTTTCACTAAATGCATATGTATGTATACACGGTACATATACCAAAAATGTAGTTAAAAATTTTTTTGTCAGTCTGTCTGTTTGTCTGTTTGTTCCGAGTATTCTCTGGAACGGCTGGACCGATTTTGACGGGACTTTCACTGGCAGGTAGCTGATGATCCAGGGAGTAGCTTAGGCCACTTTATTTAGACTAACTTTGTCCCGCGGCGTTACGCCGAAATGTATGTATGCGCGTAACTTTCGATCGGCTACACCAAATTTTTTTTTTATGTGTTAGTTATTCTTAGGACAAGGTGTGTGTACAAGAAAAAATAAAGAAAAAAGGTTTTTTTGTCCGTGACTACACCTTACTCATGGGTAGCTGGCAACGAAAGAAAAATATGGTGGAACGAAGTTCGTCGGGTCAGATAACATCTTTAAATACCACGCTTTGTACTATTTCAAAATGTAACCTAAAAGCATTGAGATATGCCTACCTACATAAAGTAAATTAGATTTTACAAAAATAATGAATGATTTTTTTCCAGAGGTTATTACAGAAACAATTTTTATGTTGTACTTATGCAAGTGCAACACAGCTGCTTTAACATTTTTCAGTTCTGCAGCATAGTTATCAATGTTATTATTATGTACTAGCTGAACCCCGCGGTGTTACCCGCAGTTATTGTTGTACCACGAGTAACGCCGCGGGATAAAGTTAGTCTAAAAAAGTAGCCTCAGTTACTTCCTGGATCATCAGCTACCTGCCAGTGAAAGTTCCGTCAAAATTCGTCCAGCCGTTCCAGAGATTACCCGGAAGAAGCAAACAGACAGACAAAAACATTTTTAACTACATTTTTGGTATATTTACTGTGTATATATATACATAGGCATTTAGTAAAAAGCGGTTATTTTAATATTCAAACACACTCCAATTTTATTTATTTGTATAGATAGAAAAGTGCAACCATAAAAGCGTCTATCTTATGTAGGTTGATGTTATCGGCACGCACAAAATTTGGTTCCTTTTTGTTTCGAACCACTTATTAAATAGTTTATTAAAAAAAGTCCTGCAGAAATAGCTCACAGATCGATTATTACCACTCCGAAAACATAAAATGCAAACAATATTCAAAAGAGGAATCTTTCGTTTATTAGCATGTGACGTCACCAGAGTTGCAACCAATCACAAGACGTTTATGTCGAAGACAAAATTTCGAAAAAATTGTTAGTTTTATTTCGTGCAATCTGCGAGAAACTTAAATTATTTTGTTTGATTTATAGTGAAATATGTCTTTTTAGACTATTATCTTAAAGGATGACCCTAATCCATAGTTTATTTCCCTTTCCTCTTTAAACGCGTGCAGTTTTTGGTGAGTCTGTGAGTCTATGTTTTGCGATGACGATGAACAAGACATAAGGTCAGACGTTGCGCACCGCAGGCATAGACGAACTGTTTCAGCAACGGAAAGCTCTATGTGGCTCTGTCGAGGGTGAGCGACAATGCTAATATGTTCGTATATTGTTCCAATGGCATTACACATAACATAGTATACAGCGAAGCTCTTTAAATAAAGGTAACACTGTCACAATATGTGGACATATCAGTGAAATTGCACGCAAAAACTACTGAACGGATTTGAATGACACTACAGGAATTTAACTTATACATCAGAATAACACATAGACTACTATTTGCCACGATAACCGACATACACGCGGGCGGAGCCGCGGGCAGCAGCTAGTAAGTAATAATAAAGTAATATAAGCTATATTTGTTTTTCTCATTAATATCTATATAATCTTTAAACATTTACATAACTTACAACATTGAGTGGGTTTCTAAGAACTATAAATAGGTATATTTTTGTGTGGCATTATAACTCGAACCGGTTTTTTTAGATTCGTCTATTTTAAAAATCCACACGAACTTTGCCTGTCGAATCCCGTAAGTAAGATCATGATGTTAGGCTATGAGGGTTTGGTTGAAATAAATACTTTGAATATAATAATATGAACACCGCATATCGCGCTTAAAACGCGGCATAATACTTAAAACGCGGCCTTACTTTAAACGCGGCGTTACGCTAATAGCCTAGTTACGCACAATGATTAGAAATAATCACCGAAGGTAAACAACGACGGCGCAGTTAGTACCTGGAAAGGTGACCGCTGGTGGCATGGTACCATGAGCATCTTAGTGATTTGGAGGTCACGTTAAGCAGTCGGTCTCTGTTGTTATCATGGGATAACAGTCTTGAAGCTTAGTTGGAGGCCTTTGGGCGGCTTAAAAACATCCAACGGCAAGATTACGTAGCCACAACGTTGTCTTGCCAGTCTCCAACCCGCACTGGGCCAGCGTGGGGACGTATGGTGTTAACCCTCTCCTGAAAGGAGAAGGAGGTTGTTGATGATGATACTTAAACGCTGCATAAACGCGGCTTTATTTTTTCCACTAGACACAAATCTTTGTAAGAAGACGCAACAAAATGTTTTTCAACGAGTTACCTTTTCTATCTGTATTATATATTGGTATATTTATTGCAGTCATCGTACCGACAAATACAGAAACTGAATGCAGCGTCCAGAGATTCAGGTAGTTCTGGAGCCAAATATGGATTAACAAAGCTGTCAGACATGTCACAGGCTGAATTCAAAGATATTCATTTATCAGACGAAAAAGTCCCAAAGGCTCCTCAATCGTACAACAAGAATTGGAAATATGGCAAGGAAATGAGTGATACTCTAAGATACGATATTGATCCTGAAAATAGAACACATCATCACTGGTATAGGTCTGGTGGCGATAAGGTTAATGTTAACCTCTATATTAACATCAGGACGAAACGTGTGGCGTTGCCGATGACAGTAGACTGGTAAGTTTTTCTTAATTAACTCATGAACTAACTTGTTAGACTAGACTGCTATTACATAGATGTACTGAATAGGATGAACAATAAATTTACAGCATGACTTGTCGAGTTCTCGGGAACCTGAAACTATCGTAGAATTTGAAACATAAATCGGGATATTCTGTGTTAGTTTAAAAAGAAAAGTAAAGGAACAGAAATGAAATATCAAGTTTCCACATTAGCCAAATCAAATCTGAAAACAATTCAGTACTGAAATATCATTAGTGATCGGTGACTAAAATTTTGTAATATGAGCTGACTGATCGTATATTAAATTAGATTTAGCCTTCAATTGTCATGACACGCTAAAGTCAGCTTAAATGGGGAAATTATAAGAATCAGATTGGTCAAGCAAATTCTATTCGGAACAGGTAACCACGGTCTAGGACGTACAGAAATAATCTCTCAATTGCCTTTAAACAATAATACTAATATGCGGTATTTTCAGACAAAAATATTCTCGCTCAAATACAAGTGCACTCTTTGTCAGTTCCCTCGCTCTCATAATCCGATGGGATGGCTGGCCGACACGTGTCGTGTCAGACAAGGCAATTATTGTAGATATCATGACCAGGTTGAAAGAATCGGGGTATAAATATAAATGTACGCAACTTCACGTGAACGATTGTCGTAAAGTGGGTTTTGGGTAACGGAATTATTTGGTCTACTATCTATGATTTTGGCAATTTAACTTAAATTAAATCAGAGTGAGAATTCTATCACAGAAATAAGTTAATAATTATAGTTAGTAATAAAAAAAAAATAGAAAAAAATCGTCTATAACTGGACCAAATTGAAATGAGACTACTCAGGAAGCAGCTATCAAATAAAAACGTCAAAATCGGTTCACCTCGTCGAAAGTTCTGAGATAATAAACATAAAAACACAGTCGAATTGAGAACCTACCCATTTTTTGAAGTCGTTTAAAAAGTTATTGACATGATAATTCTAGTATTCAACGTTGATGATTTATTAAACGGGAGTGGTTTGAATGTTAGTAGTTGATAAGATATCTGTTATAAAACATTTGCTTTAGTAATCTTATCAAAGTTGTTAGACCAGTTTTATCCCAGTATTTCAGTTTGCCGTAAGAAGCCACTTGAATGGAGACCCGGTACAAGAAAACCTGTAAAGCTAGAACTGCTAGAAAAGTGTGATTATAGAAAGTTCTACTGAAGATCAATTCTCGTGATAAAGATTCATTCAAAATTAAGTTTTTGCCTACTCTCGATCTCACAAATATCATACAAAGTATTTTCACGGTAAAGTATATTTACTTTACCAAAACAGTACAAAAATAGTCTTAAATTTTTTTTGAGAACAGCCTCTTTATCCGAGTTGCAAGTGTTCTCTTTCTACCCTAGCTTATATCTCTATTCTCTTGTATTATTGGCTAATATTTTGTTTCGCCGACGTGACTTAGAGTTGAGATGACGTCATTCCCGTACATTTTTGTTAGTTTTCTGTTATCGTTTACGTTTGTAGTGTCAACTTAAGTAGGGGATAGATGTAAATCAGAATGAAATGAATAATTTTTATTACATAATTGACCTGATGCTTTTACTTTTTTATTACATCTTCTGTGTCTGTGACGCTTTTAAGCTATTGTTTCACAGTCAAGCACACATTAGCACAAACCTTTAACAGTCAACTGCTGCACTTGGACATCTCCTTAGAAAAGAGGTTTTGGCCTGATGTACTAGGCTTTCCAGACGGTTTGGATAGGATTTCTTCCAAGTTTTACTTTTTCTTTACAGTTCATGTATTCATTCATCATTCATCATGTAGTCCTGCGTAGTATTCACTCTTAGTCGCCAGTGGACTTATCAAATTTCCAACTCCTCCTGTTTTTTTTCTTCTGATTAATTTCGTTGCGGGTTCCAAGACAGTTAATTTTTTTTTAGGACTTTCCGAGTGTCATAACTCGGTGTGTTCGTGGGTCACTGCTGTTGATCCTGGTGTACAGGAGTTACAGAGATGGGCGTGTGGGCGGGATTAGTCCCAATTACCCATGGGATGTAGAGGGGTAGTAATACTCTACATTCTTAATTTGTCACCACACGGTAACATGTTTTACGGTCAACGGGTCAAGCATCCGCATGGAACATAAAATATTCGGTTTCATCTTATCTACATAAATGTGGCAAGACACACGGAATCAAACTGGTTTATGCACCAGTCTCACTATTTTAATATTTTTCCATTAAGTATAAGCGAACACACACCGTACATTTTTAGACACTATGAATATATAATATTACTAGCTGAGTACCGCGGTGCTGCCCGCGGTTATTATCGTACCGCGGGGCGAAGCTAATGTAAAAAGTAGCCTAAGTTACTCCTCATATCATCAGCTAGCTATCAGTGAAAGTCCCGTCAAAATCAGTCCAGCGGTTCCAGAGATTAACTGGAGCAAACAGACAGACAAAAATTGTAAAAAATACATTTTTGGTATTTGTACCGTGTACATACATGTGCATTTAATAAAAAGTAGTTATTTCATTATTACAAACAGACACTCCAATTTTATTTATTTGTATAGATGTATAGGTTTTTCGGATATATTTTAATAAATGATCTATATAAGAATTTAGTGATTATCGTCTTCTATATTAATTTAAATACTTCTCTTTTTTTGAATTAATTTCTAATTACATATTAAATTTTATCCCGAAAGGCGATAAGGTGGCGCGCGTTCGTTACTTATTCGGTTATTTTTAAATTTAAGGGTCTTCATCCATCTTGAAATCTTTATTACAATGGACCTATCTCTGGATACCCTACGACAATATACCTTTTCAATTAGAAAAACAAATTTTGAAAGTTGACCTATAATTGACGAAAAATCGTCTAACATGATAAAATAACACAGCCTTACAGATTGAGAACCTTTTGTTTTTGAAGTGGGTTAAAAAATTACAAGATTAGAAAGAAACGAAAATCGAAGTTTAATTAAATAAATCTTAGAATTAGCCATACATGTAATATTTGTTTAAGGCTAATTCTATAAACTTTAGCTTAAACCTGCTGTTAAAGTTGTTTCCAAGACGTTAACGTGAACATAATGTTATTTATTTATGAGTAGTTTACAAGTAAAATTTTAGAATATTAAATAACCAAACTCAAAAACGACCAAATCGATCGATTTCTCTTGGATACCATCATCAGATCTTAGTGTCCTTATCATGGTACCATCGTTGGGATATCACCTTTCCAATAAAAAATGAATCACCAAAATCGGTTCATAAACTACGAAGTTATCCGTGAACACAGAAAAAAAACATAAACAGTCGAATTGAGAACTTCCTCCCTTCTTAAAGTCGGTATAAAATAAGATATTCGATTATAGTATCTTTATCTATACATCTATACAAATGAATAAAATTGGAGTGTCTGTTTGTAATATTAAAATAACCGCTTGTTACTAAATTTTGCATTTGTATGTATACACGGTACATATACCAAAAATATTGTTAAATTTTCTTTTGTCTGTCTGTCTGTTTGTTCCGGGTAATGTCTGGAACGGCTGGACCGATTTTGACGGGACTTTACTAGAAGGTAGCTGATGATCCAGGGAGTAACTTAGGCTACTTTTTTAAACAACAATAACCGCGGGTAACACCGCGGGATTCAGCTACTTTATAATAAAATCGCCAATAAGATTAAATTACTAGATAAAGCACAAAGCCTATTACCAACAACTGGAATCAATAATTTTTATTCATAGGTTTTTCTACGTAAAGTTAGAATAATCTTACAATATTAATAATTTACATTATTAGATATGAATCTATGCTAGGTGGGTACTTAAATCGAAATACCATGTGACATATAACTGAGATAAAGACCAGTTTGAAGTGGTGCAACGCGATACTAAAACCTTCGATCTTAATCACAGAATATTATTATAAATTGATCAGGTATTCATTTGACCAAAAAATCGTTATCTAAAGTCTTTTATTTTTTGTAGTTGAATAACATAATATTAAAGCTGTTATTTCAATAGTTTTTCAATTATTTGTTTTTTTTTTTTTATGTTTGACCCTGCCATAATGACTCTACTCTGCCTGATGGAAAGCATAAGCAGCAATTCTATGGAATTTTAATAACTATATTGTATACTAGCTGAACTCCGCGGTGTTACCCGCGTTTATTGTTGTACCGCGAGTAACAGCCGGTCCAGAGAACGATTACCCGGAACAACGATTACAAACAGACCGACAGACAGACAAAAATTGTAAAAAATGTTATTTTGGTACATGTACACATGCATTTATTAAAAAGCGGTTATTTTAATATTACAAACGACATTCCAATTTAGTTGGAGCGAAGTTTCTTATATATATATGTGTGTGTGTGTGTATGTATATGTACATTTTTTTGCTTTTTTTATTTCAGTAGCGAATCAACTAAAGCATCGACTACTGAGGTATAAACTATAACTTCGTTCCATCCGTGTGTCCCTTGCCACCTCTCAAGTTTTTTATTTGTATACTAGCCGACCCACGCAACCTCGTTTGCGTCTCATATTGCCCGTAGCGTGAAGTTTTTCCCCGTTTTCTAAACGAGGACCCCATTTTCGACTATTGGTCCGAGCGTGATGATAAATAGCCTATAGCCTTCCTCGATAAATGTACTATCCAACACTGAAATTTTTTTTTTAATCCGACCAGGATTTCCTGAGATTAGCGTGTTCAAACAAACAAACTCTTCAGCTTTATATATTAGTATAGATGAGATGGCGGGAAACTGTGAGTGGGGCTTTGTCCGCCTCTACAACCAGTGTGCACTCTACGTGATCACGACCGCTCTGCCAAGAGTGAAGCGAGTTAGAAGAAGATAGAGTATAGATGTAGCATGTAATAGTTTTCGCACATATCGATTAATTTTTTTAGATTTTTGCAATTTTACGTACATACTTCAAGAATTTTAAATTTTCTTCATTCAAGTAAGCAAGAGAAGGAAATCTTAAAACATAACGCCAGATACATCATTATCACTGGCTAAAATCTCCTTTCTAAAGATATTTTATTGTATATCCAACAGTAGTCTTTTCAGGCTGTTGGTGTGATGTGATGAGTCGAGGAAGCAAACATTTTGAATAGCATAAAAATAGTTTTTTCATAATTTAAACCATAATTCTCAACCACTGGCATTAATTATCTACCAACTTTTTAAAACTATTTACCATAAGCCTCATTCTAGAGTAATCTAAATAACAGAAATGGATAATATTATAAATGAACTTAGATGTCTGCTTTTTACAGGAGAACAAAGGGAATAATAGGTCCTGTGCGAAATCAGGGTTTGTGCGGTGCTTGCTGGGCATTCAGTACTATTGGAGTTATAGAAGCTATGTCAGCTATTGAAACCGGAAAACTGGAAACACTTAGTGTACAGGTAAGGACAAAATGATGAATACAGTATACTTCATGAACTAATCGAAAGTATTGTAAGGAACACGTAGTCTGAAAACCGCTATGAAATAGTGCTTGCGCTGTGTTTCACCGTGTAAGTGAGGATACCGGAGGCCCATACCACACCCCCCTTCCCCTATCCCTCTCTTCCCACCAAAGGCGGGTAACGCACTTGTGACGCGTCTGGTGTTGCAGGTGTCCATGGGCGGCGGTAATCGCTTAGCACCAGGCGATACGTCTTCTCTAGCGCCAGCTGATTTGATCTTTGACGCAACTAATATTATACTCCAAAAGTATTAATTAGAGGAAAACATGAGGTCTAATAAGGGTACTAAGGTAGAATTGATCAATATACATTAAATTTAACTTATCATATTTTTATTCTTTAGTAGACAATGTTAAATAAACTGTATTGTATACCCATCCCATCTCGATCAAAATGGAACCATTGTATTCTCTTACAAATATTCCTTTACATATATTCACAGTTTTCACATCAAATTAAAACAAAATAAAAAAAAAGTTTATTTTGAAACCTTCCAAGTATAACTCCCGAAGTATACTATATACGTTAGTGGAAGTAACATTATAGTCGTAACTTGAATGTTCATTACCTTCTTTGTAAATATAAATTTTGTATGTATGTTTTATTGTGTTAAATGTCGTAATCTGCGAAAGTATCTTAGTATTATTTTGCATAGTAACTACAAGAAGGACAAAAGTAAGTTGATGTCCACAAATGTCTGTCCAGTCAATTGAGAGCTCAGGAAGCGATTCATTGGCACCATTCATCGTTTTTAACTCTTGGTGTATTCCTAGTCTTTGATGTTTGCATAAAATGTTGGTATGATATAAAAATTACTTTTTAACATGTTACCATTGGTTGGTTTTCCATGGATGTATGAATTGTTATTACTTATTAGATTTGATGTGAATGGTTTATTATTAAAATTATGAACGTATTTACGGCACTACGCCATGGTAAATATATACATGAAATGCCATGCTAGTCAGTTTAATAAAATCATGAGAATTTTTCACTATATATTATCTTCTTTCTTTATGTACCGAAATGACTAATAGATGTTGGAGTGGAGACGATCCATCCAGAGTTAGGGATTCTTATAAAAATACTAGCTGAACCCCGCGACGTTACCCGCGCTTATTGTGGTACCGCGGGGCGAAGCTAGCCTAGAAAAAAGTAGTCTAAGTTACTCCCTGTATCATCAGCTACCTATCAGTGAAAGTTCCGTCGAAATCGGTCCAGCCGTTCCAGAGATTACTCGGAACAAACAGACAGACAGACAAAAAAACTACATTTTTTGTATATATACCATGTCGACATACATATGCATTTAATAAAAAGCGATTATTTTAATATTACAAACAGACACTCCGATTTTATTTATTTACTAGCTGAACCCCGCGGTGTTACCCGCGGTTATCGTCGTACCGCGAGTAACGCCGCGGGACAAAGTTAGTCTAAAAAAAGTAGCCTAAGTTACTCCCCGGATCATCAGCTACCTGTCAGTGAAAGTCCCGTCAAAATCCGTCCAGCTGTTCCAGAGATTACCCAGAACAAACAGACAGATAGACAGACAAAAATTTTTTTAACTACATTTTTGGTATATGTATCGTGTATATATACATATGCACTGATTAAAAAGCTGTTACTTTAATATTACAAACAGACACTCCAATTTTATTTATTTGTATAGATATAGATTTAGCTACGTATTTCTGATAACAATACTCAGATACGTCCTTTGTAAATGATAATTTTGTTTTATTTAACGTAATTCGAACCATGGTCTATGATAGAATAGAATAAACTTGATAATTTTCTTTACCTGTGTTTAATTTAACAATTTTAGTTTTGTTAACGTGATTGATTGTTTTAAATTGAGAACCTCCCATTTTGTTTTTAGGAAGTCATCGATTGTGCAAAGCTTGGCAACAAAGGTTGCGCTGGTGGCGACATCTGCTTGCTACTAGACTGGTTGCTTACCAGCAACACAGGAATAGAAGTAGATAAACTATATCCACTGAGTCTTACTAATGGTGTTTGTAAGGTAAACAAGACTACTGCAGGCGTTAAAGTTGCTTCTTTTACTTGTGACGAGTAAGTATGCAACTTTCAACCTAAATCTAAGTACATGTGAGTTCTGAATTGCATGCGGTCCGCTGTATTTCCCCTTATGTCTTATGCGTATCCAGGATTTCAAGCATTTTAGTGCTTTTAAAAGACTTGAGTTTTACTTCCTAGAGGGTAAGAGGAGTAAAGGGTACCCAAGGGCTTTGTTGTATTGTATTTTGAAACTAACACAATATCTTTACTTATACAAAATAAGTTTATACGTACAATAAATAAAATAAATATTTAAGTAGGCGCCCATACAACAAACGTGATTTTTTTAGACGTTTTATGTTTGATATGAATTATGGCAACAGGACACGCTTGAAATGTAAAGAGGGTACGGAACACTTCCTACGCGAGTCCGACTCGCACTTGACCGATTTTTTGTTATAAACTTCTTAATAAAATTAGTTTAAGATTTTTACGCACAAATATATTTATACTAATTATGTTTACTGGTATATAACGTCTAAATTCGTCTTTTTTCAGTTTTGTGGGTTCAGAAAACAAGATATTAGAAGCGTTGGCATTACACGGTCCAGTTGCTGTGGCGGTCAATGCACTCACTTGGCAGCATTATCTCGGAGGAGTCATACAATTCCACTGCAGGTATTTAGTAGGTCATATTTTTGTAGGTCACTAATCATACTTTAGTTTTCTTACTAGTCAGTAGTTCGTTAGTAATGGTATTGAAAAGTCTAAGTACTTGATGGGTTACGACCGCGTAGTCCGATCACTTCGGTCGATCGGACGACGCAGATGTTTTTTCTTGTTGCTCCGATTGATCACATGAAAAGTATTTTCCCATTATACCAATGAATCGGACTATGATAATCCGTCCGATCGATGAATCCGAAGTCCGATTAGTTGGACGAACTGATCAAACCAAGCGGTCGTAGCCATTTGGTGGGGTTCGAACCCGCAAACACTCCTAATTAATGCTAAAATCCTAAAAGTAACTTAGAACAAGTACAATTTTAACAAAATTAAAACCGACTTCAAGTTTCGACTCGACTTCTCTTGGATGCCATCATCAGATATTAATGTCCTTATCATGTCGTTGGGACATCTTTCCATTAAAAAGATAATCATTAAAATCGGTTCATAAACGACGAAGTTATCCGCGAACACACATAAAAAAAATATATACGGTCGAATTGAGAATCCTCCTCCCTTTTTTGAAGTCGTTTAAAAAGAACTAGAAAACTTTAAACTTAGTTATTTAGTTCTTTTTCTCAATTTTAGTTTTTTCCTTTAATGACTGCTTTCTTGCGAGACTCGCTTACTAATGTACCTGGTGGTGTAAACTAAACCATTAATATAAATATTAATACCATTAAATATATAAAAATAAAAGATATTAAATTTATTACTAATTGTTCAACCAAACCAAACGTCGCCATCACGACAGTTATGCAAGTGGGAGCCATATTGTTTGACATAAAGTTTGACAGGAAGCGAATGACAGATTCAACTTCCCGCCATAGATAAAAAAAGATTTACTCGATCTTATGAATGAAGTCGGTACGAAACACTAATAATAATTAACCATCTTTATCAACCCGTTGCAGTCCACTGCTTGACATAGACTTCTCTCAAGTAACGTCACAGAACTAGGTCTGCTATTTTTTGTATCCAGTCCAATTACTACTCATAACATTATTATTGATAATTATTAAAAATAAAAACTTTCAAAGGTGTCTAAACTAAATTCCCAATTTCAGTGGTTTACCGGAAGATTTAAATCATGCTGTAGAGCTGGTAGGGTACGACCTGACAGCTGAAGTTCCATACTATATCGCCAAGAATTCCTGGGGCGAGGACTACGGGAACTCTGGATACGTCTACTTGGCCATTGGCTCCAATATGTGTGGGTTAGCAAACGAAGTGGCTACGGTCATTGTTAAATAATGCTTTTACGGAATTTAAAAAGTATAAAAAGTAAAAGGGATCAACCATAAAATATGTTATCTGTGTTCCATATCTTTTATAATAATATAAATGTTTATTTTATCAAACTTAAATTAATCACATCATTACAAAAAAAACATATGACATTATATGTTACGCTTTTAGAGTATAATTATTGATAATAATGTAGCAAGCGAGTTCCGTAATAGCTAACGTATTTTAGAAATGATCCTTAATCTGAAATAATACCGATAATCGTATAAGCGTAACTTCTAAAATCTTCTGAGACAGCTATTCATAAATATAATTGTACATTTCAATAACCTCTAGATGAAACTGGAGAATCTTCTGAGACAGCTATTCATAAATATAATTGTACATTTCAATAACCTCTAGATGAAACTGGAGAATCTTCTGAGACAGCTATTCATAAATATAATTGTAGATTTCAATAACCTCTAGATGAAACTGGAGAATCTTCTGAGACAGCTATTCATAAATATAATTGTAGATTTCAATAACCTCTAGATGAAACTGGAGAATCTTCTGAGACAGCTATTCATAAATATAATTGTAGATTTCAATAACCTCTAGATGAAACTGGAGAATCTTCTGAGACAGCTATTCATAAATATAATTGTACATTTCAATAACCTCTAGATGAAACTGGAGAATCTTCTGAGACAGCTATTCATAAATATAATTGTACATTTCAATAACCTCTAGATGAAACTGGAGAATCTTCTGAGACAGCTATTCATAAATATAATTGTACATTTCAATAACCTCTAGATGAAACTGGAGAATCTTCTGAGACAGCTATTCATAAATATAATTGTAGATTTCAATAACCTCTAGATGAAACTGGAGAATCTTCTGAGACAGCTATTCATAAATATAATTGTAGATTTCAATAACCTCTAGATGAAACTGGAGAATCTTCTGAGACAGCTATTCATAAATATAATTGTAGATTTCAATAACCTCTAGATGAAACTGGAGAATCTTCTGAGACAGCTATTCATAAATATAATTGTACATTTCAATAACCTCTAGATGAAACTGGAGAATCTTCTGAGACAGCTATTCATAAATATAATTGTACATTTCAATAACCTCTAGATGAAACTGGAGAATCTTCTGAGACAGCTATTCATAAATATAATTGTACATTTCAATAACCTCTAGATGAAACTGGAGAATCTTCTGAGACAGCTATTCATAAATATAATTGTAGATTTCAATAACCTCTAGATGAAACTGGAGAATCTTCTGAGACAGCTATTCATAAATATAATTGTAGATTTCAATAACCTCTAGATGAAACTGGAGAATCTTCTGAGACAGCTATTCATAAATATAATTGTAGATTTCAATAACCTCTAGATGAAACTGGAGAATCTTCTGAGACAGCTATTCATAAATATAATTGTAGATTTCAATAACCTCTAGATGAAACTGGAGAATCTTCTGAGACAGCTATTCATAAATATAATTGTACATTTCAATAACCTCTAGATGAAACTGGAGAATCTTCTGAGACAGCTATTCATAAATATAATTGTACATTTCAATAACCTCTAGATGAAACTGGAGAATCTTCTGAGACAGCTATTCATAAATATAATTGTACATTTCAATAACCTCTAGATGAAACTGGAGAATCTTCTGAGACAGCTATTCATAAATATAATTGTACATTTCAATAACCTCTAGATGAAACTGGAGAATCTTCTGAGACAGCTATTCATAAATATAATTGTACATTTCAATAACCTCTAGATGAAACTGGAGAATCTTCTGAGACAGCTATTCATAAATATAATTGTACATTTCAATAACCTCTAGATGAAACTGGAGAATCTTCTGAGACAGCTATTCATAAATATAATTGTAGATTTCAATAACCTCTAGATGAAACTGGAGAATCTTCTGAGACAGCTATTCATAAATATAATTGTAGATTTCAATAACCTCTAGATGAAACTGGAGAATCTTCTGAGACAGCTATTCATAAATATAATTGTAGATTTCAATAACCTCTAGATGAAACTGGAGAATCTTCTGAGGCAGCTATTCATAAATATAATTGTAGATTTCAATAACCTCTAGATGAAACTGGAGAATCTTCTGAGACAGCTATTCATAAATATAATTGTAGATTTCAATAACCTCTAGATGAAACTGGAGATAGTCTACATATTTTTTTCAGTATTGATTGATACAATACTGTCATTGATATGCAGGACCACTCTTTTTTTGATTGACAAGTTTTACTTGTCAAAAAGAAAACAAATATAATGGTAAATACAGTTAATTAAAATTGTCGTACTGTTCGATTGTATTTCTGCGTCAATATGTAAAATAAAAACGTCTAAATTATATTTAATTCCGTCCAGCTATTTCGATATAATAGATAAATCTAAGTGACATGTTTATTTTTAAGTTAGACAATATGAAACATTTGGCAATCTTTAAAGATTAGAAAGCTTTAAACGAAATGGAAGTTAAAGGGCATCTAGTAAGAAAGTTTCTAAACAGAAAAGAAATGTGTGAATATATATGATTATACAACGAATGGACATAACTATACACATTAAATATATAAGCTTTATATTGATATCTAAAAGCTTATACTGATTTATATTTGACTATATCAGTCCAGACTATGAAGATAATATTTAATAAGCCACATATGACAATAAATTAAATATTTCATATATGTATTTCTTGAGATTTCCAAAAGTTCATTGAGATCCTGAAATTAAAACGAACAAATTAATATCAAAAAGTCTTAGAAAATGTCTTATTGATAATGTATGTGCCTTATTACTAGCAATATATTATACAATAATATAATACTCGAGTATCGAATTTATTATAATAAATATTAGAATGAATTTGTTGTTAATTAAATAAATGTAAGTTAATGATCAATTTAATGAATAATTTGATCAATATGCCACTACGCGTTTATTAAACTATAGTTGTTAAGTACTTGAATAAATTACTATAATTGCTTGCCATATTTAAAAACACTTTAAAACGCTTTAAAAAAGCATTTTGGTAGTAAATAAAGTAGAATTATCATTTTTTTACGCGCGCATTTTTTTGACCTTTTAGGTATACTAAAAACTAAAAATACATCACTCAGAAATTGGCGTCTATATTAATTTTATTTTATAATTGGCCAAATCTAGAATAATCCAGTCATTACGCGAAGAAACTACATAATAACGAACATTGAATATTTTAAAGTTAATTATAGTTTTATATTTATAAGGTTGAATATTGTTTTTATATGTTAAGAAAACGGTGAACAATTCGCTGCGATCATTAATGTTTTTTTGGTTATAGCACATTTGCGTAGAAATATGTAATTTTTTTCTGAGAGGAGACCCGAGCCCAGCCGTTGGACATTATGGATTGTTGATGGTGTAATTTAATTTTATTGTTTGTTGTTTTATATTAAACATTTTCATTTAAACAATAAATTGTGCATTTGTGATATGTGTCAAACATGAATGTCACCTAATTATCTACTTATAATTTAATGCATACACATGACATGTCTAAGAAAGTCTATTTTTTACAGCCACGATCAGTCGGTCAAAGCTGTAATGAGGTCGCAAAAATACTGCCCAGCTGTTGACAGCTAAGTTTATTTTTACTGTCGCCTTGGATATGAACCGTTTTAGTTTTTTTTCACAGTGCGATAATTGTATTAGATAAATAATGAATTAAAATACTTATATAAGGAATTGTCAATATACTCATCACAATATAAAAAAGAAATATAGGCGTCGTAGTATGTTTGTACAACATATATGTAAAGCATATTAAATAGTGTAATCCCGGTATGAAAGGACATGTTTCATTTCGGGCTCACAAATGAAATCATTCATTCTATGGGGCTGGATACTAAGATTTTATTTATATTATATATTATTTTGTTATTGAATCAGCTAGAAGAAGTAAATTTTTATTTCATGTCAGTACTATAAATATGTTGCTTCTTGTTTACATGTTTTTCGTATTAGATGGATGTGTCATTGGATTTTAAGAGTGAACAGAGAGTGCACCTGCGCACGCGCGCACACATTTGTGCACCATGTTGTATGGTATCCGTTGAGACTAGTCGCCATCACCAAAATCGGCCAGGAGTACATCACCCTAAGACCAGCCATATATTTTAGTGCACAAGTGTGTGCTCGCGTACGCAGGTGCACTCTCTGTTCTTTCACTCTCACTGGTAAACAAGAAGCGACATATGTACAGTTCTTGTAAGGTTATGGAAATATTCGGTTGCCATATAAATGTTGAACACCTACTTTCTAAGCAAATGTCTTATTTCATACAGTTTAATTAATAATACCAATATTTATAATATAAAGGATTTTCTTTCTCTTAATCCATGACAATATTTTATAATTTCTCAAATTCTGTATGTTTTTGTTATAGAATAAATATATTTTATTTTAAGAAAATGAATTTTATTTAAAAAGTATGTTTTTCCTCGAAACTACTTCCCGTTAAAATGCCCTTCCGTACTTTGTTTAATGGAAAAATTTCACCTTAAACAATTGTCGAAATAAACTTCTTTTTACTTATAATTTAATATTGTTATATTTATATCTATACTAATATATAAAGCTGAAGAGTTTGTTTGTTTGTTTGAACACGCTAATCTCAGGAACCGCTGGTCCAATTTGAAAAATTCTTTCAGTGTTAGATAGCCCATTTATAGGATAGGATATAGATTTCAGTGTTAGGAGCGGAGCACCAATGAAAAATGTTTCAAAAACGGGGGAAAATTATCACGCTACGGGCAATAAGAGACGTAAACGAAGTTGCGTGGGTCAGCTAGTATCAAATATGCATGATTATCTGTGGCAGTAGTTTACGAAGGTTTATGTATACACGTATGAACATAAAAGTGTTTGTGAAAATCTTAAAAAAAAACACTGACTTGGCATTAGAACATTATACAGTCCCCGTGGCATTTAAATCGACACATCAAATAAGTATGTATATTACGAAACAATCGAAAACTATTACCAAGTGTGTGTAGTGTGTTTGTAGTGTAGGAATACAGTTCACCCACACAAGCAAGACTCGGCATGTGTGTTCCCCCCGCACCCCTTTATGTCCCGCTGATACCAACAACTGTTTACTGCGCAGCGACTCGCACGATGTTCCGAGACGTCGTAAAGTTTGGTTCGGCCTATAACTATGTATATGTACTAGACAACATATTGTTTCCTTTTCAGTCCCCAATAAATACAGGTGGGAGAGGACAAAGGGGTATGTTGGGCTCATATGACCTCACTAACTCTATGAAAAACCTCGAAAGAAAGAATTGCTGAAAAATTATTTTCTGTGAAGCCGTTATATTGATTATTAGGTCCCTCAGACCGTCTTATTTCTCAAAATAAGTAGAAATAACTACATACGTATGTAGTTATGTAGATCTCATATCTCAACCACACCTATCAACACACAGTCACTGGAAATTGTGGCCAACAATTTCCTGTTCAAAACTCTGACTGCTATCAGTATATACCTATCTATATTAAGTAACAAAATAAAATTACCTAACACTTTCTAAATTGACATGTTTTTTAAAAATAAATATTTGCAAGTAATGGAATCTACAAATCCCATACTTACTACCGTATACCGTACATAACTCTGTAAATCTAAATTTCGAAAAAATGTACAAGTTAAAATTCAATTTTTCAACTCTGCTACACTTCGCCTTAGCAATCTTGGACTTGGTTAGGGTAGAGAACCTATAAGTATCAAAACTATAAGTACTACAACTACCAAAGATGCTAACTTAACTCATAGTGATAATAATGTTCTCCTAGTCGATCACGGCCACGGCGGCCAGTCTCAACAGAGACCAGCCAACTACGAAGGTGATTCGTATGTGAGCTAACACTAGGACACTCTCTATTTCCTCACTCACTCTCATAATAGGAAGGGACGGTTAACCGACACGATCGGGGCGAAACACTTGCATCTTGGCTAAAAGGCTGATGCGCTGTAAATACAACATTTCTCTAAGTTCTTCTGGTCCTCGTCAAAGATTTCAAGAAGTTCTCGTCTGCCACTTGCAATAGAAAGAAGTTTGTTGACTGCTTTGGTGGCACTGTGGATTGTTGTGCTTGAGGAATCGGGTTTGATTCCCTGGTTGGACCAAATGTTTGCATAATCTGCAAATTATTGTTTCGGAGTTTGGTGTATAATATGTATGTATTTACAAAAAAGTATATATATTTATATCAGTCGTCTAGTACCCATAATACAAGCTCTGCTTAGTTTGGGACTAGATTGCTTTGTGTATCAGATGTCTGAAATATTTATTGATTTTTTGAAAAACGTATTTATCGGTATAGGTCCTCCAAACAAGCAACCATTTCGGCTTGTAGAAATGTCCCCTACGATCAATATAATTACGACCTTACGTATAGTTACGAATATGTAAATACAATAGTATCCATACTCAATATCACACGAATCGCGATATTCACGATACTTGCGACTTGAAATCCGCAGTTGTGATACACGCGTCGTGTGGTGTGGACGTACGTCTTATCAATTGGTGTGTACTTATTTATAAAGTTTATGATTTTATTTTATCTATGTTTTAATGTTATCAAGCTACAAATAATTGTACAGCATTCAATAAATTTAAGGTACGTACATCATTTATTTCATGTTATAATAATTGAAACTGTTGAAGTTTAATGGTTCTTTATTGTTTGTTAGATAAATGTTTCATGAGTGTCGTATTCTTTGAGAACCCATATCTATGTGTTTTGTATTAATGATAGCGTTTCCAGTTTTAATAAAATATAATTGTTCCAAATATTTACGGGCGCACTAACATATATTTTAGTCTCCATTTATCAGAAAGATAGGTTAACTTTTAATTAATTCATGTTTATTTCGTAAATATTTGTCTTCGATGCTATTCCCTTTTTATCAAATACTAGCTTTTCCTTGCGGCTCCGCCGGTTATCGCGGTGCTGAGTAGCATATGTTGTTCCGCAAGAATCAAAATATCTCCATGCCAAATTTTATAGAAATCGGTGAAGCGGTTTAGCCTTAAAGCGTAACCGAGATACTGACAGATTTAATTTCGAACTTATATCATTAATAATCATTAATAACCCAAAACACAAGTATATTGCTTAGTTTGGGAGACAGTATCAGTACCTTAAGAGTAATACTTTTACTTGTATCTAATTATGAAGCAACCTGTATTTGTAAACTTTGTAAAATAAAGATTATTATTATTATAATATGAATAGCATGAATGGCTGGCATTATATACATTAAAAGAAGAGATTAGGAATCATATAATAAACATTATTATGCTCATTTAGTTTTACAAGGCGTTACATTTCCAAGTATTAAGAAGCAACATTCGTCTATCTATATTTACTAGTTATCAGATATGTACGAACCCTTTGGTTTGATCTTCAACTATCATAGTACCTACCTAAAAGCTTTGCTTAGTTTAAAACTAGATAGCATTTGAGTCAAATGTCTCTGAATCTCATTCCAAACTCAAACAAAGTTAGGTGTTCAGAATGTAAAAAAACATCCAACTTATTTTTTCCTAATTGTTTTTAAACTTTCGCGACTATACATATTATTCGACTGTATATCGGGACCTACCCGTGACCACGATCGGTGCAATTCGATCTGTTAGACTGTCCTATTCAGCACTCATAAAAAAAACACGGTACTGAAAGTTGACAACTATTTATTACTGAATATTTTTCACTCACACAATTTAGGATACAGAATTTCTAATTATAATTAAAACTTATACGCGACTTGGATTATATCCGCGCGATGCCCTAGTGAAGGGCAGAGTAGACCCGGAGTATATTCCTAGCTTTCACTGATAGCCAGCCGGCAGGCAAGAACCAGGTCCGTAGCTGGGCAGCAGTTTAGCTAAAGAACAACCAACTGAACTAATTTAGGAAAATCTTGTGTATTTATAGCATAACTATTGCTGATTTTTCATATTGTATTCAAGTAAATAGGCAATAATTGCAAGTCAGCATTTTACCATATATAATAGTGCTGTGACGGAGTAAATAGGGATGGAACAGATCGTAACGTCGGGCAACCAAAAAAGGTATTGTAGATATTATTGCGATTAAGTCCTGATTTACAGTCGAATCATATTTTGTCCTGATTGATTTAAAGAAGAGAAGAAATAATTCAAAGTGTAAATATATCAGAAGGTAATGTTTTGTAGATTACAGAATGGTGAACTTAACAGTAGAAGATTTTGGCGTACACCAAGAGAAGAAGGTCAAAAAGTTTACGTGGACCTTAGCTAATGGATTTTCAGTGTCTGCGATTTCTTACGGTGCTATTGTTCAAGCTATTAAAGTAAGTACCCAAATGATTGATTTCGTAAGAATTGCTTTATGAGCTTTATCTAAAGGTGTAATAGACCGTGTTTGAATAAAAATCTATTAGTCTAAGCCCCTGTTTTACCATTTGCGGATAAGTTTCGGATAGTATAAGTGACAGATAATTTGCGTATCCTTCATATAGCGGTTATCGACCGTAGTCTCACAATCACACGTGCATGAACATACGTATATATATAAAAAAAATGTGTAGGTAGTAACAGCAAATTTGTAAACAACCTATTTTGTCATCCTTAGTATTTCCCAAAATACATTCTTGGGCCTAGACCCTAGTTTAGGAATCAGTACTAATATGTACACTAAAATAAAGAAAAGTTGCGTATGGCTCATCTGCCAGATGGTTTGACACAATTTATATTAATTAAAACGATGTTCCTACTTTTAAGCTTATCTTGTATTTTTTTAAAATCAAATAACCATTTGAATTTTTTAATTTTGAAACGGTCTAAAAGTTGTTTTTAAGAATGTTAGAGTAGACCGTAAGACCTACTATTTTTGTACTCGTATACCGCCGTGGACTGATCATCTAGTGTTATTACCCTTGTAGTAATTAATTTTATTGTAATAGATTTTCTTCTATGCGTATACGATGAAGTGTGCAAACTTTAATTAATGTGTTAAGATGCATTAAGTATCCTTTTGACCGTAACTTGCGAGTTACCACTTCTTTCTTAGAATTCATGCTATTTATATATTTACATTTATTCACATACACAACAAAGTATTTATTTGATTATTTTCCACAAGCATGATCCATTGCTTCTTTTAACAATCCTTATATTTATTTGCACAGGTTCCCGACAGATATGGTATTCGAAAAGACGTAGTTCTAGGTTTCGACGACTTGGACAGTTACGTTTCCAGGAATACTCCTTACCTCGGAGCCGCAGTTGGCAGATGTGCTAACCGTATTGGTTTTGCGTCTTTTGAGATAGATGGTCACACTTATGGACTTGCCAAAAATGTTGCCAAAGAACATCATTTGCACGGAGGCCTTGTTGGTTTTGATAAAGTAAGTTCTTGAGTCCTTGAATCTAATCTACTCATAGTTATAAGAGAAATATAACTGTTTATTGGTTAAATCGACTGTCCAGTATAACATATTCCATTCATATTTAAAACAAGAAAGTTTGCGAAAATGCGTTTACAACTTCTCGGCATTCACTCCTGAAGCCTGATCAGATTTTTCTTAAATTTGGCGTATAGATAGATTACAGTCCAATACCAGAGTTGGCTTTATATGAAGCAAAAATTGGTTGAAATAATCAACATCAAAGCGAGGGAACTCGAAGTTGATTTCACAATATACGAGGGAGTTTACTTATTTTTAGATTACGTAGCAGTATTCAGCTTGTACATTCTCATTCATAATTTTCCTTCACCTTCTAGTCATGTGCGGTACTGGAGGTAGGTACCTGGAATCAAGTTACAACCAGTTTCTGTTCATCATGTTTTAGATGGTCTGGGAAAGTACTGTGGATCAAAACAAGGTGATCTTCAGCTACTTATCTAAGGATGGCGAGGAGGGCTACCCTGGAGATCTGGTCACGAATATAACCTACGAAGTGACTGATGATGGGTGTTTCCACGTCGAGTTCATCGCCACGACCACTAAGAAGACAGTGGTCAATTTGACGAACCATTCCTACTTCAACTTGGCTGGACATGATGCTGGATCTGAGGAGTTGTATAACCATGTCGTATTTATTCATGCTGATAAGTAAGTTGGCTATTTCTCAAGTCCTGAGCAATTACTTTTTTGTAACCTGTCACTCAATCTTGACATAATTTATTTAAGTAACCTAAGATATCCCGGTAATCGTTTTTTAGTTTTGTTTATGGAATAAACAGTCAAACTCGACGACGTATCGTCTGATGGTAAGCAATAACACCCGCTACACCAGAGGCATCACAAGTGCGTTGCCGGCCTTTGGGGGATGGGGGAGAGAGGAGATAGGGGGAAGGGTTGGGCCTCCAGTACCCTCACTCATTTGGTGAAACACATCGCAAGCACTATTTCACACCGGTTTTCTGTGAGGCCGTGGTATTACTCCGATCGCGCAGGCCCATTCATGCCGAAGCCCGCACGATAGCGTAGTTTATCTAATAGCACACAAAACTCACAAATAATTAATTGGGTTATGGGTTAAAGATTTTTTGACAACCTTACAAACTTTACCTCTTTATAATATCAGTAGGTATGTACAGATAATTTATAATAATAAAAACTTTACACATTTCACCAACGGCCGCTTACAAAGCCTGTTCAGGCCAAATAATCTTGCTGATCACGTAATCATTTATTCCGTGTGGAAATCGACCCCTGACTTCACAGTCAGGATCTTTACCCACAAGACTAACAGACCAGCCATATTAAACTAAAGAAAACATAGAGGGACAGGAGCCATATGATGTACTCGGGTTTGGGATCAATGGCAATTCTGCTTAAATCATCTTTGGCCCGTCATTGGCTTACTTATATCCGGGTAAGTTAATAGGATATAATTTATGGAAAGCAACTTGAAAAGAACCCCTTTTCCATATTTTCATACAGTTTTCCTATGTTAATTTACTGCAATAGATTTAATTTAATATTGTTCTTAAAAATCAGATCTTCAAATTAATAACATATGAATTTATTAGTTCCAAGAACATTACGTAGTTTCCATTCTAGCTTGACAGAACTAAACATTTCGTTCTTTCCATGATAAAGCGTTAATAATTTTCTGAATCAGCTTTGCTTTTATAGAATCACAGAAACTAACTCCGACTCGATACCCACGGGCAACTTCGTCAACGTACAAGGTACGCCGTTTGACTTCACGAAGGAGAAACGATTGGGAGACTACATGTCTGGCAATTTGTTCGATGATAACTTCTGCGTAAATCTTGGGAAAGAGGTAAAAATATTATGAAAATACATTTACTACGTTTTAAAATTTCAATTCCAATGTAATAATTAATTATTTAGATCTTTTTAAAGAAATAGGTATTATATGGTATTACATACGTTCGAACTTCGTAACCTTTTGGCCTTTATAACGGTAGTTATTGCTTTATTTCCTGAAGTAATAAATAAATCACAAACTCTATTTTTCGTTTAGTCGTATGTTTTGCAAGTGTTAACATGTTTATGTGTCCCTTAAAGTATTGATAGGCACTTTTACCTTTGTAAAGATCTTCATTAAACGAAAAAATAATAGTCAATTACCGTCATGATTATCTTTAGCCCCAAGGGGTAGACAGAGACACATTATACGTCATTTTTATAATCGTTAAATTCTAAGCGAGAATTTAACCAGGGGCTGCAGTCTCGACATAGATAGCGATCGTTAAAGATGCGAATTCGGTAGCTAAGTCATACCGATAACTTTTTAACGATTTTTGGTAGTCTCTACCGTTGCAACTATCGATTTTCATCGGTATCGTATCGAATTCAGCTGTCAATTTAACGACAATCGCAAATCGCTTAGCGAGGCATTTTGACTGCCCGCTAACTTGATAAGTATTCGAAAAGGATCGTTAAGTATGAAATATTATAAAAATTGAAATTGTATGAAGATACATATTTCTTAGATTGTTAGAATTTCTTTTGCAAGTGTAGTGCACTAATTTAATAATATTAATGGTACATAATGGCGGAGGTTTATTTAGCTTATGACTTGTTTGTGCTCGAACACCGACGCGAAATGGTTAGGCGACGGCCAAGAGCAAGGAACCGTCGAAATGCTCAAAATGCGTACTATTTAGAAGAAGACGAGTTCCTTAGGCTATACAGAGTCTCTAAAGAGCTATTTTCCGAGCTCTTACTGGAATTACGGCCGTCTCTTCAAAGGCCCTTACGGACTTTCTGTGGAATCCCAAGTGAGTGGCTATTTATACGAGTACCTATATAGTATAATTATTGTTGCACCGGATCCTCTGTTTTAGCAAACTTTAAAACTCATTTTAATTTTTTATTTGCAGCTACTAACAGCTCTCCGTTTTTATGCCACTGGATGCTATCAGTTGCCTATTGGGCTGCAGTGGGGTTGCAGCATGAGCCAAAAATCAGTGAGCCGTGTTATTCGCCAAGTGACTATGGCTACAAACTCAAAATTGCTGAGGAAACATATAAGATTTCCCACAAAAGGATTTTTGAATTTAAAGGGAAAAATTTGTCTACTCAATAAAAAGTCTTGTAAATCTAATTAAGTATTTTTATTTGCTAAAATTAAAAGTGCATCTGCAAGTTTATTCGCAGCCTCTGCAAACAGCATAGATGCCTCAGCCTGCACTTTAGCTGCCTCTGCTTGCTGTAAACTTGCAGCAGCCAGCATCTGCAAAAATATATATAACTTTGTTATAGTACCCATCAGTCTTTCTATCTTATCTATTTCTGCTGCGAAGAAGCTTTATTCAGTATTGTTGTGTTTTAGTTTGAAGGATAAGAGAGCTATAGCAATTACTGGCACAAAAGACAATCCAATGTCTTCGGAGGAGCACCACTTACCATCAGGTGGTCCATCTGCTTGTTCGTTCCCCGTATAAAAAAAGACCAATTTTGCCACAAATGATAGTGATAATTGCTATTTAAGGTAAAATTTTACATTTTGTACATATTTGGACATACTTCAAAGAAAAAAATATAATTAGATCTGACATACCTTCATTGATTCAGCATTTGACTGAGCAACCGCAAGAAAATCAGCTCTAGCTGCATTATGCTGCTCAGCAACACTTTGACGGGGATTGAGATCTGTTAATTGTAAAAATTTTGTCCATTGAGCACATTAAGTTGTATTACAATTCAATGTATTTTGTGTAACTATTTAAATAGTGTAATTTTGCTTGAAGTTTTAACTCACTTCTGTTTCTTCTAGTCCGAACCAGATTTTCATTCCCCTCATTTGTATTAGTTTCTAAAACAAATATTTTAGTGATTAAATATAAATTTATAAGTGTGTTTCTGCAATTAGCAGCTGTAGTATAAAATAAAAAAAAAACAGTCTTGCTTATAATCTATCTAACACTGTGCCTGAACTAGTTAATCCTGTGTTTCAGGCGAGAAGAGTGGACATAAATACTAAAATAATTACAAAAACAGTTAAAAATTATAGATTAATCTTTAGGGTAGTTGTTGTAAAGGTAAACAATGTCTTAAACTTTCACCGGCCGCACTCTAACACCTATTGTCTATGTAATGATGACACTCGGCAAGTAAGAGGTTAATTTAAATAATTATTAACTAATGTAGATAAAATATAGTTACTTATTATATTCACTTTTACAATATTAGTAATTTCTCTGCATCTTCATACAACATAATTTAGAGTGCTTCCAGAAGGGCTTTGTTACTGAGAAACAATTATGCTATCATCTTACCTGTACGGGGTGATGGTGGGTCGGGTATATCAATAACTCGTATATCCGCTGGAATTTGATGTTGAAGTGGCATAGTTTCAATCTGATCATCTGCACAATAAAATTATTTGTGGTATGTAGGCCATTAAACTTGGTAATTATATAATGAACAGAAAGAAAGATGTTTGTTAAACTTACTAGTAATTACAAGATTATTGTCTTCTACTCCAAAATCATATTGCCCTTCTACTATCTGCAAAAAAATTTACATATTTAATTTTTTTGAGTAATTGTAATTTATTCAAACCTAAATTTAAGTATAATTTAGCACCTAATTTCATGGCACTATAAAACTAAGCAAAATTTAATATTTATAACTTACAACATTGTCAGGCATTGAATCAGGGCAATTCGTGCCAAGTGTGTATTGGACACCAACAAGCGATACTATCCTTCTCTCCACCTCTGTCAAGGGAAGAGAAGATAGTGCTCGGTTGCCGGTTTGGCCCCTCTCTTTGTTTAATTTAGCTGCTTTTGCGCAAGCTCTGCTCTTTAAGTCTCGCCAAACCTGAAATTAAAATTGTTCAATTGGGTATATTATTATTATATACATACATTAGTCTGATAACCAACACACTAACGCATTTATATATTATAAATACCGTTATCCACTGGTCCGAATTTTTGATGGAGCCGTTAATAATTAGGTTCAGCTCAGCAGCAACCTCCTTCCAAGCCGTCTCATAGACTTCTCTGCCTTGAAGACCCGTGAATCTTTTGGTGGCTAAAAAAGGTTGCGCTTCCAACTTTGCCAGCAACGCATCTATTTGATTGCTGGTAGCACGTGAAGTACGTTTGCGCCTACAAAATAGATATAAAACAACAAA
Organism: Spilosoma lubricipeda; assembly: GCA_905220595.1. NCBI lineage: Eukaryota > Metazoa > Arthropoda > Insecta > Lepidoptera > Erebidae > Spilosoma > Spilosoma lubricipeda. The sequence goes on along the minus strand of HG992294.1, from coordinate 9,179,359 downwards.
AAATATCATTGAACGCTTTGATGCGCATACTTAACTTTATTAGGTACTCATTTTCATTCGACTTTATCAAAACAACACTTACTTGCTCGTATTAACCGACGGTAATGGTGACGGCGTGGCTTGTGACTGCTCTTGTAAGTCACTTTCCCTCTCCATTGTATACGTAATATACGTATTAAAATAATTAAAAAAAAATACACTTATCACTCAACACAAAGCTTTGAAGTTTTAGTTGACTTATCAATAATGATGCCATGTTGCAAGGGTATAAATATTTATGTCCTATTAAAAAATGACACTTTAAATGTATTTTGAATTTAAAACTATAAATAAAAAGTATTTCAGTGTTAAAACTATTTAGGCCATTATTTAACTTAAAAATTTATATTTTTAATAATTATTGATGTCAATTTAAATAAATATAATTAATAGAAACATTAAATTACTTCCCTAAAATTTAGGAAGATATTGTACATGGCACCATTTTGCTTCCAAAATTTCAGACTATAGATAGGGATTTTCGTTAACTTAGCGACATACTTGTTTACGATTTTGCACGTTAATTTATGAGTAGAGACTTGCTCTTGTGATTAAGATCGTTACGGCAAGCGAAAATATTCGTTAACATTTATCGATCGTTAGTTTACGATCGTTATGATATCTATGTCGAGACTGCAGCCCCAGTTTACTACGAACGCGATAACTGAATAGTGAAAACTGTAGTTTAACTTAATGTAGTTAGTTTATCCGCAGAACTACTTAATATTTAAAAACATAAATTCTTTGTATTGCAGGATTTGACACTTGTATCACGGGTCACCCATCCATCATCAGGTCGCGTGTTAGAAGTATACAGTGACCAGCCTGGGGTTCAGTTTTACACGGCCAACTTTCTTCCATTACCTAGCGAGGAAGCTCTGGTGGGGAAAGACTCCGTTGGCTACAGAAGACATGGAGCGTTTTGTTTTGAGACCCAGAAGTATCCTGATGCAGTTCACCACAAGAACTTCTCTAGCGCTATTTTAGTCCCGGGGCAGATTTATCGGCATAGAGTGATGTATAAGTTTTCGAAGAAAGGTACTGTCGAGCCTGTAGTTGCTTCGGCTTAAAGGTGTAAAAGAATAACTGATAATAGAAACGTCAATGATAATTTATAATCAATATGTGTAACGATTTTTTTTTAAGAATCAAATAAATGTAATTATATATCTCACTATTTATTTAAAACGCTTTAAAATCCCTTTTAGTTATAGGGTTTGTGTAATTTTTTTCTTTCTTTACATTGTTGTTCTTCTACGTGGTTTGCCCCTAAATCGGCTCTGACGACAAGATGAATAAGAATTCTTAATTCATCACAAGACGGTTCACTGAAAATTTCGTTCTTATATAATATTACTAGCTGTCCCGGCAAACGTCGTTTTGCCATAACTACTTATAAATTAAAAATTAATTAAAAAAACATTGTCCAGCGGACAAAATTGTGAATCTAAACCATTCCCAGATTCCCTTGAACACACACAAAAAATTTCATCAAAATCGGTCCAGTCGTTTGAGAGTAGTTCAGTGACATACACACTCACAGAAGAATTATATATATAAAGATTATTATTAAGTAATAGTTATCTATTACTTAAGTAAACTATATTGATTGTTAAAAACTCAATCTATACAAATAAATAAAATTGGAGTGTCTGTTTGTAATATTAAAATAACAGCTTTTTAATCAATGCATGTGTATGTATACACGATACATATACCAAAAATGTAGTTAAAAATTTTTGTATGTCTGTCTGTCTGTCTGTTTGTTCCGGGTAATCTCTGGAACGGCTGGACGGATTTTGACGGGACTTTCACTGGCAGGTAGCTGATGATCCGGGGAGTAACTTAGGCTATTTTTTTTTAGACTACCTTTGTCCCGCGGCGTTACTCGCTGTACAACAGTAACCGCGGGTAACACCGCGGGGTTCAGCTAGTCTTAAATATAAAAATCAATTGCTGTTCGTTTGTCTCGCCTAAACTCGAGAATGGCTGATCCGATTTGACTGATTTTGGTTTTGAAATGTTTGTCGTAGTCCAGGGAAGGTAGAAACGGTAAAAAATTTAAAATAACTTGAATATCCAAATGTCACGTGTACGAAGTAGCGGGCACAGCTAGTAGTTTATTAAAACAAATTTTAGTGTAGCACTTACCTATATTTTATCTTAAACAAAACTGCTATAAATTACAATATTGTTGATAAACCTGAAGAGATTCAATTCACAAGACTATTTAAAATAACAAATAACACTGGACATTTAAAACCTTACAATAATTACATCATTATATTTTATTTCATAAAGATGCTTCAAGTTCGTTGCCGCCGTTTGCATTGTTCTGCTCGGATTCCTCACCTTCTTTCTTTTCACCCCAAGCTAAATTGAGGCTTTTCTTCATACCTTCATCCAGTGGAGGTATTAGAGAACGTGGAAGTAGGAATGTAGATAGATTGAAGAGGTCCAAGAACACTTTATAGCGGTCACTGAAACAAAATAAAGTTTAATCAGTATTCTGGGGGTGTTCTTATGAATTTTATAAATGTAGGTATTTATGGTATGTAATTAGTTAAGTTAGCTAAAGTAGTTGAAGTGTTACGATAAATGATTTATCATTATTGTTACCATTTATATCTACTCGTTAAATCATCTTTTTTTTGTTTATTTTTTTTCTTTTAAAAACTCCCGCTTTAGGAATATACATTCTGTTTCGCTGGGGCCTTCACAAACATACATGAAACGCACACAAAGAACATCTAGATTCAGAACAACAATTTGTGGATCACACAAAGTGTCGTTCTATGCGGGATCTGAACCCACAACACTTGGCGCAGTAGAATGCGGCGTGGTGACCATTTAAACCACTAGGCCTTGTAGTCATCCCAAGAGAAATACCCAAATGTGACAATTTAATGTCCTTCAACCACCAACCACACATGTTTTTACAAAAAAATATAAATCGCTCGAATTAAAAACCTTCTCATTAAGTGTATTATATGGTATGTTCTCACCTGAGGGTAGACCGAAGGTACTGGTAGCCCGAAGAACCACCAGTACCAAGCTGCTGCGAGCCAATCATTCGCTGCACCATGATTACATGATTGTCTGAAATTATACAAAAAGATTTAATACCTGTTATATGTAAAAGTACAAACATCTATTATATAAAAATTCTACTACTAATATCTACTAGCTCACGATGAACTCCGAAACTAACTAACAGATTTTCAGGTATTTTTAAATGAGTGTTTGCTGGCGTGCCGAAGATAGAATAGTATATTAACATCACGCTCACGCTTAGAGCTCGTCCGGAGGGGCGAATTCGCCATGATTATAACGCGCGACCGTTGCTCCCAGAAGAAGCGTACCAACTCGCGGGTATTAAACAATTCCGTATCAAAATTGTGACGCTGAATTTCCCTCGATACGTGCACTCGCTCTGGAGTTACACAGAACACATATACTCCGAACGGAGAGTTCGCGTGTAAGCTTGACGCAACATGGCGTCTCTAGTATCTCGACACGCGCGCAATACGTGTGTATCAGGCGCGAGTCTAGAGTCTGGCGAAGTGCACGCGATTTACGCACGTATTTTGTATTCGCGCGAGCCAATACATCGCATAAAATAAATACGCGAAATAATTCGCGCGAATATTTCGAAGAGAATTCGCTCATTCTGGACGAGGTCTCAGTCCGATAGTCGAACAGGATTAGAAAGAGGCGCAGACGAAGTGTCGTGGGTCAGTTAGTACCTATATTATACATATACATGGCAAATGAAATAAATTATTAGACACCTACATATTTATATTCGCGAAATGCGGCTGTCTTTCTTTCTCATACTTCTCTTAGATTCTACCAGATACGATAAAAAGGTTAAGAGCGAAATAAATCTGTTTTTATACCCATTTCCATTACGTTATATTGAACACTATTCTTATTCGATTTAATCGGCACTTACATCGCCACTTAGTGATAAGCGAATCGATATCCATGAGGAGGGTTAACAGCTGGTGCGGCTGTGAGAAGCGTGGCTCGTCACGGTAGAAAGTGATCATGATAGCTCCCTGCAAAGCCTTGTGAGACAACCTGGAAATAGTTAAATCTGTATTAATTACTGTCACTGTAACCTTATTTTTAATACGGCTAATAAACTTAGTCTTATTTATTTCTTTTTATTGCGATATGAAGTAGTTCTAGTGTATTTTTTGTACCTACTCAAATGTATTTTTCATGCATTGATGTACGGTTACCGGCGATCTTTATACATATAATCTACCGTATCAACTGTGAAATTAATTATAACATTTGCGATTAAGAATAACCTTTAAAACTGGATAATTGAATTAATGAATTTCAATTACGGGAAACAGTATTTTTAATAAAAATAATTTTAACATTTAAATCGTATCAAAGTGATAACAGTTTACCGTCTTTCCCCCCTGGATCGAAGTGCATCATGAACTGCAGGATCGAATATGGAGCGGTAGATCTCACGTCGATTTTCCGCATCATGCAGACGATGAAGACGGACTTTCTCATTTGATTCCAGCTATCGGTAAAGTAATTCAAGGAACATTTTATACGGATATTAGTTTTATTGAATATCATCTATACAAATAAATAAAATTGGAGTGTCTGTTTGTAATATTAAATTAACCGTTTTATACTAAATGCATATGTACGTATACACGGTACATATACCAAAATTGTAGCTAAAATTTGTTTTGTCTGTCTGTCTGTTTGTACTCTCTCTGGAACGGCTAAACCTATTTCGACGGGACTTTCACTGATAGGTAGCTGATGATATAGGGAGTAACTTGGGCTACTTTTTTTAGACTAGCTTCGCCCCGTGGCTTCACTCGCGGTACGACATTACGAAGACGATAAGCGCGGGTAACACCGCTAGTCTTACATATTTACCAGGTAACAAGGTAGCTCAAAAAAATCAATATAATTCAAATAACAAAATGTTAACCTTGACGAGTAATGCTTCAGCACAAATCAAACCTAAGTGATATCACGGTCTCATTAAAAACGACACAAGGATCATTTAGACTCAGAATAACAATTTCTAGATCACACAAAGTGATTGCCAATGTGGGGATCGAATCCACAACACTAAGCACCCGCACCGCCTAAACTACTAGGCCATCGGCGCAGTTTTCGTTACTTTTTCCTAGGTGAGTGAGGTCACCAGTACCACAAAACTAGGATTTTAGGGTTAACACTCAAAGACTCTTAATTGCAAATAAAATAAAAATCACTCACCGAAGCAGCTTCGATGTCATCTTTAATCATCTTGTTGACCGTGGCCTGGAACTTGCCCCAGAAATTGAATCCGTGTGTATCGAGCCCTGGTGTTCGCTCCAACCACCGCTCTATCAGTGCTAGAAGCGCTGGCTCTTGTTCAGATCTGGAGTTTAGTAATAAAATTTTAATAAAAATAAAACCTACTTCAAGGTTCAACTCGATTTCTCTTGGATGCCATCATCAGATCTTAGTGTCCTTATCATGGTACCACCGTTGGGATATTGGGATATCTCCTTTCCATTAAAACAATAATTATCAAAATCGGTTTATAAACGACGGTGTTATCCGCGAACACACATAAAAATATATATATATAAATATACGGTCGAACTGAGAACCTCCTCCTTTTTTTGAAGTCTGTTAAAAAGAGGTGTAGTCAATGCCAACTGATGATAATTTTCTTGTCGTGCCACAGGAATCTGTGAAATCTACTAAGATGTCTTTCCAGAATATTATTAGAAATGCAAGCGACTCTTTGACTAATATTTATTGTGGTTGTCATAATGTTAGGAAAGTACAATAGGGAATCCAAGATGTGTTAAATAAACTATTACTTTCAGAACAGGTCAAATTAGCATCTTAATAGGCCATCATAGTGTGGGTCACTATACTGCATTGTTGCATTGCCTGCATTAGCAATGAGTATGGTGACCACCACTCTTGAATTCTGCTTATGCTTTCTATCAAGCAGACTAGAGGCACTTTAGCAGGCTCATACCTAAAAAAGACACACATATCACATGCGCATACATCTTATTTGATATAATTGTTAATCTTTTGTAAATTACGAGAAGAAGCGAGAAACAATGATGTATGAGCGAGAAATAAGTATTTTAATTGTTTACTGCGATAGTGTCGTGTCGTTTTATTTATCAACTAGCTGAATCCCGCAGTGTTACCAGCGGTTATTTTTGTACCGCGAGTAACACCGCGGGACAAAGTTAGTCTAAAAAAGTAGTCCAAGTTACTTCCTGGATCATCAGCTGCCTGCCAGTGAAAGTCCCGTCAAAATCGGTCCAGCCTTTCCAGAGATTACCCGGAACAAACAGACAAAATTTTTTTAACTACATTTTTGGTGTATGTACCGTGTTTACATACATATGCATTTAGTAAAAAGCGGTTATTTTAATATTACAAACAGAGACTCCAATCTTATTTATTTGTATAGATGTATGAGAATATAAAACAAATCAATAAAAATGTGAGAACTTGGTATCTGAATATCAGAGGTTAAAATTACTTTCGCTCTTCTAAGATGTAATTAAATGAATATGTTTGTTTGTTCCACATTGTGTTTGATACACTCCGCTAGTTGAAGATATTTGAGAAGTTAGACGATGTGGACGAGAGTAGGTCACGTCTAATGTGGTGATAGATTCACGTTACCATACTACTTTCAAGTTTACTTTGGTATTTATCTCAGGAGCATTTTTTATTCCAAAGTAGTAACATACAAAACACAGTCACATAAAAATACGACCAGCCGTTTAGGCTCTAAAGCGTGCCAAAGAAATATACATACATACACTTAAAAAACATAACCCTCCTTCTTTCGCAGTCGGTTAAAAATAAATATGTAAGTATGTTTATCAGCAGCCTGATAACAATGGCGCAGGCTCCGCCTAGTTTTGGATCAGACGGCAGTATTTAAGATGTGTGAGCTTATCTATACTAATATATAGAACGGAAACTTGTTTGTTTGCAGTGTTAAATAGCCCATTTATCGAGGAAGGCTCTATATGAACAACAATGACCCATAGGAGAGGAGCACCAATGAAAAATATTCCAAAAACGGGGGAAAATGATTACTCTTCGGGCAATAGGAGACGAGGTTGCGTGCGTCAGATAGTTAACAAATAAAATTACTTACTTCTGCAATTCCTCCATAGCTTCAGGATCATCTCCGAAAACAGACTGGTAACACTGGTTGTATTTGACACGTAGAGCTTGTTTCAAACCGAGCTGAAAGATGTGGAATAAGGTTTAGGGTTACGAAAAGAAGGAAATATTATCTTATTTAATCAAGGGGCAAGGCTTGAGACTAACTATTTATCTATTTTCAACATCTTTGTGTCAATAAATGAGGTGACATTTTAAGCACATTACAATGGAACCAAGCAGGACTAAAGTGCTGCAATGTAAAGAAAAGGATTGATTAAAACCATAGGGTTTGGTATATATATTAAGTCCGGCCAGCATTGTTTAATGATAACTGGTTAAGACTGTTGACAATAGTTGTAAGAATGAGGCTGTAAGAATTAGCCAACTTCTGGAATCATCGATCCACAGAATACTCTAAATTCTGGGTCCACCCATCAATAGAATACTTAAATAAGATACAAATCTGGCATAGCAGCCAAGGAGTTATTATTTCTCAATTACATCTAATCAATGCAAATATAAAATTTATTGACTTGTTATTTTAGAGCACATTAATGAAACTGTTATTGTGTACGAGTCCTGTTTCCGAATTTGCCAAACACAAAATTATTTGAGTAATTGTTGTACCTTGCTTCCTTTTAATTTATATTGGTTCTGCATCATTAAATCATTTGCATCATTACCTAATAATAGTGAACGTACGTAAATGCAAAAAATTGTTAAGAACTCAGACTCGGAACCTTCTTGGGATACTTTTTTTCTGATTTGCTTTCCCCGCGCCATTTACTTTTCACATCATTTAGTCATTTCCTCGCTGAGGTGGAATGAAAAGTTACGTGTTGCACTTGAGTGCAAAGGTTTTTCACCTTGTGCTCTTTTGATTCCCTCGCTGACGCTCAGGATTCTAATTTTTAAATAACTCGCTGCGCTCGTGATTCAATATTAGAATCCTTCGCTTGCTCGGTCATCAAAATTGAGCACGCACTTAAAAAGCAACTTTGCACTGTTGTGTAACAAATAACTATTATGTACCTAGGTACTATTTACGCATTGTCCAGTGTTAGGTAAGCTGCTTAGGGGTAAAATCCGTGAAACATCATTTTCTACTGTTTTATCAGTATTTTAACATATTTTTTATCCGGCGACCCTAATTCAGGAGTTTTCAGAAGGGCACAGTGGGTCAGTTGTTTTTTATTGGTAAGTTCAATCAACAAATTGTTCTTCCTATAATTTAATATTAGGATCAAACAAAAATACTTATTGTAAATCAACGACAATTAAAACAAAAGCCTAAATCTAATATTTCTACATTGAAAAGAATATAATTAGCATAAAAAACTTACTTATTTAGTGAAGTTCAAAATATAAAAAACATCCCTGACCTAATCGCTGTACCTAATAGAGTGGCAACAATTGATTTGACTGAAGGAGGTATTTAAGAAGAGCTACTAAATGCGTGTTCATTCACCTGCACATAAGCCTTCGAAGCTATAAAAATGCCAGTGAACTACTGTACCCCATGATCCACTGTTACCGACTTTCCCCTATTTAACGTACACTTTTACGACATAAATATACATTATATATTACTGTTACACTTGCATATAAGAGGTCAGTGTTGTTGTGATCGTATTGACAGTTATATTAGTGATATTATAGATATTTATGAAGTCTTAAAGAGGGTACTAGACGGTAATAATAAACACAATGTCGTTAGATAACTTAGATGAATTGAATGTTTATAGATTTGATACTTGGGTATTTTCAGTATAACTTTGATTTCGTTATTTAAGGAAAATCGTATCGTAAAGCTGTGTTTGAAACTGTCTCGGTGGAACAGGGGTAGCGTATGCGAGTGCTGTGCTTGAGGTTTCGGGTTTGATTCCCGGGTCGAATCAAATGTTTGTATAATCTGTAAACATTTGTTTGGGAGTTTCGGTGTTTTCTATGTATAATATGTAATTATGTATTTACAAGAAAAAGTATACACTATCAGTTGTCTAGTACCCATAACACTAGTTCTGCTTAGCTTAGGACTCCACGGTGTTGTGTGTTAGATGTAATAAAAAGTGACATTCAACAGTCTGTAGTAGTACATTGCTCTTTAGAAAGAAATGTTATGCCTACTGGAACACGTAGGCCACGCAGGTGCTCCGTTAGGGCTCCCACACATAATTGCGATGTGATGCGAATTCGCACTTATGTGGGGGAGCCCATAGTCAGCTCTTATGACACTATGAATAGGGAAAATGACACTCCGTTTTCTTAATCCGCCACCATACGGATATGTTTGAGGCCGAGTCCCCACCGAACAACCAACTCCACCAACACGTGTTGTTATCAACGTGTTGTTGTCAACACGTGTAGGTGACAAAACAAAATAAATCTCTCTGTAATCTTTCTGTATTATGTAATGTTTAAGGCCGAGTCCCCACCGAACAACCAACTCCACCAACACGTGTTGGTGACAAAACAAAATAAATATCTCTGTAGTCTTTCTGTAATTTTCTTGTGATGGCAACAAAAATTGTAAACAAATGTTGGTTTTAATTTTTGGCGGTAAAAATCAAAAGAATACGCTTGTTGCAGATAATAATTGGATTTGTGGAGACGCTTAGTTGGAAACAAACTGAAACATGCCTTAATCTAGTTGTTAATTGATCGGCGAGTTGTTGGCGACTCGATGTAGTCACAATGGAAACAAAAATTGGCGATTTTCTGAAGAGTTGCAAACAGTTGGAAACACTCAAATTGTCAAGAATTTCGGTGGAATCGCGCCTTGATATTATACCTTATTTTCAAGGAGTCGAAACTGCAAGCTTTGAAAGCCGGAGGCAGGCCGCAGATAGTTACGGAAGTCCATGAAGTCAAGCGGTGTCATAGTCTCCAAGATCATCACCTGGTCCACCAACAACTGGAAGAAGAAATTAACCTTTAAAAATCTTATTTTGCAACTTCGTCTGACGTGAAGGTATTGCCCGTTACCCATAAAGAGCAATGATAGATCTGGTCAACTTTAGAACTAGATATACCGATACAAAAAATATGCAGCATGCAGTCAGAACCAGATTGATCTATACCCATTCTGACTGGTACAGTACAAAATTTCTGTATTATCAAGTACAAAATTTACGGTAAATATATTTTCCTAAATTCAGTGTTTTCTACTTACGACTGGAACTGTTAGTTACTATAGCCGCTAATGGACATATGCAAATTTAGAGATCCTAGTGTATTTTTAGTATTCACACAGCACCCAGCACAGAAATAGAGCATTCAATAAGCTCACTTACATAATTGACGAAATGCAGTAAAAGAATTGCTTAAAATCGATTTTCAATGGAACCTGACCATACTACACAATGGCTGAAACGAAATACGTTTGATTAGGAGATTCAATAAAGATATTTAATAGAATACCCGGCAGAAAATTCAATAATAATAAAACATATAATTACTTATTTTTTACTTATCAAAATGTTTCCTCACAATTTAAGAGTAAGACAATTTTCTTAAATAGCAATTAGAATGAAGTAATTAAATAGTTTTTCTGATGTATTTTACTGAAACAGCTGTAGATCATTAGGAGATAGGTTTCTCTTGGTAGAATAGTGTCTGATATATTTTGTTTCGTCTGTATCTTTGCTTTGCTTGCTCTGTAGCTTTAAATGTATGTTTAAAAGCGAGTGATTCTATTTCATGTCAGTTAAGGTTATGACCCCTGACAAAGTCTGGCAGACTCACTGAAGAATCGCTTGGTTTTTTTGAATTTATCTTTTTCAGTTTTTATTTGATTCTCATAGTACTACTACAATAAGTATTGCTACTTCAAAATGTTGCTAAAAGTAATCAGGAGTTAATACTGTGTCGTAAATCCCTTAGAAGGTAGAAATTTCGGTAGTTTCGTGGCCAAATAGCTTCTGTATTTTTATTTTATTTTATTCGGAATACTAACAGCATAAATATTAAAAAGTAAAAACATTTCAGTTCAGTAATAATAACAAAGCTATTTCCAGGTACTGGCAAAGAGATTAAAAACATCAAATACCTACAATGTCACAAACAATTTTTAAATGTCAAAAAAAATACTTAAATAATATAATAAAATCTAAATAATATAAATAGGATAAATAATAAAACCTAATGGGAACACTAGAAAATTAAAACTAATTAGACAAAAAAGAAAAACTTAGTTGAAGAAACAAGCATTGGGTTTAAAAATGTATTTTTTGATGTTTGAAGGCTTGGCTGTGAAAAGCTCAAACTCGCTGCTCAATTTCTGCATGTCAATTACGGATTTATTCGCTCCAGGTACTATCAAGGGTGGATTGTGTCTGACACGTAAATTATGCGGTAGTCTGATATTTATTTTCTTGAGAAGAATAGGACAATCTATATATCCGGTAATGATTTTTAGTAACGTTAAAATATCAGAAACGGAACGCCTATTCATTAAAGGCATAAAATTATATCTTCTACATCCGTCATATATCCATTTTCAATACACTTACACTTATACTGCAAATACCTCAAAAACTTTTTCTGAACGGACTCAGTACGATTAATATAAATACCATAATGCGAATTATGAATCTCAGACGCATACTGGAGAATACTGCGCATCAGTGCACAATAAAGCAGTTTAATGTATTTGATATTTTCAAAATATGAAGTTGATCTTATAATAAAATCTAAGGTTTTATTGGCTTTTTTCACGATAAAGTCGAAATGTTTATCGTATATTAGTTTAGAATCCTGTATAGCGCCTAAATCATTTACTGACTCAACATAAGCATGCGGCTCAATAGCAAGAGTGTAGTGGGGTTTATTTTACGGGTAAAATTAACTGCAAAACGTACACATTTAGGTCCAATTTATTATTTATACAATATTTCATTCTGCAGTAGCTCACAGTCAGAGAGGCTTTCGATAGCCATAAATATTTTTGTATCGTCTGCATAGGAAAGAAAACAGGCGTACTTAAGGCATGAAGCCAATGTCACTTATAAAAATAATAAAGAGCAGTGGCCCCGACAAGGAACCCTGGGGAACACTTGGCATCCATGCAGACATGAAGCCATTAATTGCGACACTCTGAGATCTATTCGAAATCTACGAGGAAAACTATCTAAACAGGTTACCGTGGATCGCAGCTTTATTCAGCTACTGCAAGAGTAGTAAATGATCGATACGATCGAACGCCTTGCTAAAATCGGTAAACACAGTATGCACTTGACCCCCAGACTCTATATGTGAGAGGGCAAAGACGTATACAAATAAATAATAAATAGATACAGTCGATCTTCGCTTCTAAAATCTGTGCTGTTCAGGAATAAAAAAGGATTGCAATGCTGCGTGGACCTGATCACAAATCTTCAAGAATAACTGGTTTCCCCCCATTTCTCGACAACTAAATGAGGTGAAACTCCGTTAATAATTAATGAAAGTGTAGGAAAACGTGTCATACTATACGACAAGTAATAATTTATGGCCGCAACTTATCATGTGGTTTATAGGCCAACGAGTTTGTATCAAATTCCCATAGTAGCCTCATTTCTAGACGTAACAGTTTTATAATACCGATTCATATATTATACAGTGGTGGTTCGGATAGTTAAGTCAGTAGGTCAGAGGTTTGATTTATGAAGGAAGGAATCATCAACAACCCGTAATGTACCACTGCTGGGCTCGAGTCTCTTCTCAGGGGAGGGTTAAGGCCATACGTCCCTACGCTGGCCGAGTGCAGTTCGTGTACTGGCTGACCTGGACTTCAGTGTCATCCACCCGGAGGCATGAGCTGAGTTGTTCCTGGCGCTTACGTAAGCCATGGAAGTGCCACCCTCAAGCCCAGCTCACGAATCTTATCCACCCCATGCTCGGGGATCAGAAGCATCTTCCTAAAGAGGGACCCTCTAGATAGTATTAGCGAACTCCGTTCCGATCGACAAACTTCACTGTCCTATCACGCAGATAGGCCTCTATAACGGCACGCAGGTAAGGTGGCACCCCATGATATTCAGGGGTCGCCCTAATCGGGCGCAAGGAAACGGTACTATAATCGAGGAAGGATATCAAGGCTAACTGTCAATCCCATCCCCCGATCGGACCGCCGACCTTGACATGGGCCGAAAATACCTAATAGCGTCCACTGTCGAGCGTCCCCGTCGGAATACAAATTGGCAGTCCAATAGATCAAGGCCCGCTCGCGACAAACTTTCAAAGAGTTTCCTCAACTCGTTCAGTACGCATATTGGTTGGAACGCAGAGGGAGAATCTGCAGCCTTTCCTTACTTTTTGAAGAGCTCCCAGTCTCGCTTTTTTCCAGTCGAGGGGGAAGATAGCGAGGCCGAAACACTTAGTGAAAATCTGCCTCAGTTTGTGTCATTTGAGTCTCTATAGCAGAGTAGGCCTGAATCACGACAGCCTTGGAGGACAAAGTTTAAGTTTTTTTTTGAGAGACCGAAAACATAAAACGCAAACAATACTCAATTGAGGAATCTTTCGTTTACTAACATGTGACGTCACTAGAGTTACAAACAATCGCAAGGCGTTCAGGTCGCTGATAAAATAAAAAAAAAAATCGTGCAATGTGCGAGAAACTTACATTATTTTGTTTGATTTATAGTGAAATATGTCTTTTTAGGCTATTATCTGATAGAATGACCACAATCCATAGTTTATTTTCAACTACCTGAACTCCGCGGTGTTACCCGCGGTGTTACCCGCAGTTTCGTAATACCGCGAGTAGCATCGCGGGACAAAGTTAGTCTAAAAAAACCGTCCAACCGTTCCAGAGATTATCCGGAACAAACAGAAAGACAGACAAAAATGTATTAAAATACATTTTTGGTATATGTATCGTGTAAGTACATATGCATTTAGTAAAAGCGGTTATTTTAATATTACAAAGAGACACTCCAATTTTATTTATTTGTATAGATATTGTCAAATGGCTTATTACGCGCAAAATTTGAAAATTTTAAATTTAAATTCATTTTATGGCTCTTACCGATTGAATAAAATTTTTGTTTGTTTTTGTGGTTTAATAGCACTATATAATCTTATTAGGAGATTTTCCAAAAAATTGGTGTAATACTCTATTACGGCCGCATCTTACCGTGTTGTTTATAGGTCAAACAGTTTGTATTAAATCGTTCTAGTAGTAATCATTTCTAGACGTGTCAATTAACAAGTGATATAATTAATCGCATTGTTTTTCAATTTGCTTGTGGATTTGCATATATATTTTTCTCTGTATCCCTGGCAACGTGAATGCAAAATTTCATAATGTATAAACAACGTTATCGAACTTGCTACGTCACTCGGTAAGAGATAGTTCATATATATTATCTTCATAAATATCGGTGCGTTATAATGTGAGATATTGGGACCATGACACTTCGACCCGTGAGCGGTCTTTACTGGTATATATATCAATAAACTCTGTTGTATGTATAGGACTGACCCACAGTATAGATTTTTTAATGTGTTCAAATTAATAAAGAGCTTCTGAATTCGGTTTGGTTTTTTTTCTCTTTTCGTTCGCATTGGAAACTATTGATTGGAAGCCAGTTTCCAAAATAGAATTGTTGGGAACCTGGAAATAAATCTAATATGGCTGAAGCGGTTTCTTTTTGTCCGCTTTTAATAGCTTAAGCCGCATGTTTTGTTACTTTGTTTGTAACCGACTACTTGGAACTAGATCTTAGGACTTACTTTAGACTTAGATGGTCAAATTGAATTTAAACTTTATAGGCTTATAAACCGATCACAATGTAATTAAAGTCTAGTTTAAAAAACTAGAATTGTGATCTTTACGTGCCCTTTGATATATATGTTTTGAAGAAAGTACTTAATTCTAATTATTAGATTTAGGTTCTAACTTCCACTCAATTAAATTAATATTCCGACTATAGGGTGACAGAACCGGGAGAGGTATAGAACTCTTCCGGTAGACCAGGCCCGGGAACGGACCCGGTACCGGAGACAACTCAGGCGCCGGAACTCGCAGAAAGATCTACGTCCTCCACAAGTGCAAGCTCGGGGGTGAAAGATAAGGCCATCTGTTACCTTAGCAGAAGCAGGCCGTGGTGGCGGCGCAAGCGTTTATTTTTGAGCAGAAAAGGAACATCGGGGTTTCTGCATAGGAGGGGGCCATCTACAAACCGTAGGTAGCCCGAGACACGTCGGGGTTCCAGGGATTTCCTTTCGAGGGTGCACCTGGCATCTGACTTCTACTACCCGAGACGGCGTGCGATTTTAATCGGTTCGAGTCTGGCATTGCCACCAGTCGGTGGTATTCGGGGGATTGCCGCACAAAAAAAGAGTGGGCTACACTCCCTTTTTTAAGCAGCCTATTATTATTACTTTCCTTATAATATTTATTTAGTATTTTAATTGACGTGTCAATTATTAAGCTGTGTTATGTTGTTATAAGCACGTTATTAAATTACATCACAATGTTTTCTCATAAACAAGGAGTAATCAGTGCGACTTGACACTTATATAATAATATTATGTTATGCATCTTGCGTATGCATCGAGACTGTTGCCATATGCTATTTGTTACAGCTAATTATATTGTTTTCTATCACTAAATAAGATCTTTATAGACTTTGATTATGTATATAATATATATGTGTCTCGTGGGCGCAGTGATGGCACGGACACCCCGTGCACAGCTGTCGTGAAAGCTACCACAGGTTTGATTTCCGGGTTGGATGTGTTATGAATGTTAACATTAGATTCTTTCCATCATTAGAGGTTAGTTTTCTAAAATTTGTAAACGAGTACTATATGAACTCTAATAATAAGGATGTTCCGAATGCACCTAACGTTCATAACACCGAATCACCTCTTAACCGCTCATAAATGACCGAGTTATGAAGTGATGAAGTGATGAGCAAAATTAGTTTTTGTTATATCGGTTAAAAGTACTGTTACTGGGTTATTAGGTAAAAGTAACTTCAACTAAAAACAAAGTCAAAGAAAAAAATCTAATACTTTAAATTACGTTTTTATTAAACTACCTTGAAGGTTGAAGGCTCATAGCAAAACAGTGTGCTTTTTTGTTCTCTTTTTCAACAAATTGTTTTTTTTTATGTATGGGCCCGCCAAAATGATACTCCGCTTAGTGGAAAGCAAAAGCAGAATCCAAGAGCGGTGGCCACCATACTCACCGCGAATGCAAACAATGCAACAATGCAGCATGGTGACCCACACCATGGCGGCTTTGTGATGCTTTCGCATCGTTGGGCCTCCTTTCTGACCTGATACGAAATGTTGGTCATGGTAGTTGCCGGGAGCGGAGTCTTCTAAAGAACGGCCTTTTTTAGGCCATACTTACTATATAGTCGTATAGGTATATCAGAGAAAACTACAGTAACTTTTTTCAATCTTACCTTTAAAATTAATACTATTCTGTTGAGCCTCTTCAGTATTTCCATGGTGTGGCTCTCATCTAAGCCTTCGACATCCAGAAGAGATCTCACAGAATCCACTTCGAAGATTATCTGCTTGAACCATAGTTCGTATGCTGAAAAATATTAACAATAAATGTTATATCGAAAATATAGAAGGTCATCATAAAAATGGACTTCCTACTTATATATTTTTTATTATATACTTATAAACCTTACTTTAAAATCTTGCAGATTGTATTACAGATATAGTAGTTTTTTTTATAAAAAAAACTTGTCCTTGTGTCTTAATAAAGAATTATTTATACCAGTACACTTTAATATTCTTATTTGGATTTAATTGTCAAACAAATGGTACTATATGATATGACCATCGGCCCCTTCAGCCTACGAATGTCGGAACTCTAGTTCTGTGTCGAATAACCTCATTTCCTCTAATTCTTTAGAAAATTTAAGTACCAATGTTTATCAATAGTCTGGTTACAGGTTCTCCCTAGTTAGAGTTCAAGCCACGTGTGTGAAATGCGATTGGTTATTATTGTTTTGACTGCCTCGGTGGCGCAGTGGTAGAGTATGCAACTGCTGTGTTTGAGGTCTCGGGTTCGATTCCCGGGTCGGACCTAATGTTGCAAATATTTTTTTGGGTTTTTTTGTTGTTTTGGTTTAACATGTATGTATTTACAAAAAAGCATATAAGTATTCATATCAGTTGTCTAGTACCCATAGCACAAGCTCGGCTAAGTATGTCAGATGTACGAGATATTATATTATATTATCATTTTAATAAAACAAAAATGGCAAGCACACATATTTACCTTGGTGGGTAATAATGAACAAGTGCTCATCATGAACTGGTTTGGATGACTCCGTGCTGAGCATTCTCTGGGCGGACAGCAGTTTGTCTAGCATCAGGTACTCCCCGTAGAGCATGCCGGCTTCGTTGCCGAGGTGGTTACCCTCCTGCGCCGCACTGTCATCCATCACTGATCTAGGGACGAAGGAGACTTTTAAATATCTCGGGTAAATACGAGATTATCCTATTAAAATCATCTATGGAAGCACAATTCTGTAGCGCCGAAAAGTCACTAAAATCAAAGACTAATAAATCTATCTATACTAATATATAAAGCTGAAGAGTTTGTTTGTTTGAACACGCTAATCTCAGGAACCACTAGTCTGATTTGAAAAATTCTTTCGGTGTTGGATAGTCCATTTATCGAGGAAGGCTGTAGGGTATATATCATCACGCTACTACTAATAGGAGCGGAGCAACAATGAAGAATGTTTCAAAAACGGGGGATTTTTTTACGCTACGGGCAATATAAGGCGCAAACGAAGTTGTGTGGGTCAGCTAGTACTATATAATATTATAAAGCTTTAGAGTTTGTTTGTTTGTTTGAAAGCGCTAATCTCAGGAACCGCTGGTCCGATTTGAAAAATTCTTTCAGTGATAGATAGTACATTTATCGAGGAAGGCTATAGGCTATAACTATATAAAGGGGTAAAGTTATCACGCTACGGGCAATAGGAAACGCAAACGAGGTTGCGTGGGTCAGCTAGTCTATACAATAAAATTTAACTGTCTATTTGTAATTTCAATGTTTTTTATTTTTATTTTTGTTTGTTTGTTCCACCTAATCTCTGGAACGGTTGGACCGATTTTGACGGGATGTTCACTGATAGGAAGCTGATGATACGAGGTATAACTAGGTTACTTTCTTAGACTACGCGATTGATGTCGCACCGCCAGCTCAGCTAGTTTTAAGATAAAAACGTATATACATAAATTGAACAGCATTCTTACACGTCACCTATTTACAGTTGTCAGGAAGTAAGACATGTGAGATATTCTGATTAGATTGAGGGTTGAGGTATGGAATGAGATGTAGATAGGTACTATCAGAAAAAACAAAAGGTGGTTTCAAAACATACATAAACCAGGATGTAAATTTTAATAACTATTTTTTCAATTCCGGTATCAATTTACTTAGGTAACAATACACCTACATATTATGCATATACCTAAAACAGTCAGTATTTAAAAAGTGTTATGTTACCATCTATTTGCATTTATTAAAGTTAGTTTTTGCCTGCATATCAAATTGTAACAGTGACACACAAAAAGAAGCGTAAAGAACCTTATACATATATGTGTGTGTGTGTGTATACACTATACATATCTATAATATATATATAAAAATGAATCGCCCAAATGTATGTACGCGCATAGCTTCCGACCGGCTGCACCAAATTAAATAATATTTTTTTTGTCTTCGTTATTGTTAGGACAAGGTTTGTGCAGAAGAAAAAACTAAAAGATAACGTGAAAAATCATTTGCTTTGTTCGCCATTCAGTGTACAGTACACTGCCTGTGGCAAGCTGAGATTGATATTAAATATAGCGGTACGCGGGTCAGCTAGTTAGAGTAGTTAGTATACTAATATTATTCATTTGAAAGTAACTCTGTCTGTTACGGTTTCATGACTAACCTGCTGCATCGATTTCAGTGAGAAAGGGACAAAAAGCATGGAATGAAGATACTTTGGTTTTTGAAGATGAACTAAGGCTACTCTTTGCCGCGATAATCGACATACACGCAGGCGGAAACGCGAGCAAAAGCTACTTTATTATACCGTAATTTGACGGAGTTACGGAATACTGTTTGTGTTGTGTTTATTTTTTAAATAATGTAAATTTGCCATTTGCCCATGTAAATTTTACGCATCCTCTAGCATTTTTTAAAAGTAATTAATGTAGTACTCTACTCAAAAGTAGTCCTCAGTGTAATTTCCGTTCAAAAATCGAAGCAACCGAAGTAAATTTTGACCATAGCAACACGAACATGCTACATGGACCTAATTTGGTTCTGGTAGGCACTATGACCAACTACTGTTGTCCATGTCTCATTTTTTATAATGGGGAACAGGTATTTCAAGTTGGACTTGCTAATGAGTTGAAGTTATTCGTCAGCCGTCAATACCAGACTGGTTTTCTTTTGAGAAGATATCTATTCATAGTTTCCGAACGGTAAACGCGTTGTTCGATATATGTACGTACGATCAACAATTGACATTTATTAGAACTAAACCTACAACATACTCGTCAATGATCTAGAAATCAACTGATTTTAGGACTGTCAAATGAGTATGCTTGCTAAAGTTGTAATCAGCCTTCGCTATAGTTCTTCTGTTCTTTCTATTAATCAGCAGCATTTAACAGTCCATTGCTGGTCATGGGCATCTCTTTAAAAAGGAGATTTTGGTTCACTATAACTATAACAACACTATTATTAAATACCTCTGATTTGCCTGACGTTTCGACCAGGTTGCACTGGCCGTGGTCACAGGCTGACTGTCAGCCTGTGACCGCGTTAATTCCCGTAAAAATAATTGATAATATACCATAGATAATACAAAACAAAATCGTGTTTTATTTTTTTTAATAATTCATAAATAACGAATTATTTCTGACGTAATAAATGTTAAAAAATACAATCAAGTCGAACAAACATAATTGTTTTAAGTCCGTTAATACGTAAGTAAGTAAGTATACTTCCTAAATATGATCAAAAAGTGCGTATTCATAAATACGATGACAACATATCTTGAACTATGGCCTCACAAGCTTGTGATAAGATTTTTTTACTGAATAAAATGCGTAAGAATAACGTAAATTCATTGAGACGTTACCGACGACGTTAAGCTTTGGAGAATATTTTAATCTATCGTCATCTACAGAATATAAACTAGGGGCCAAGTCTATGTTTACGACAGGAAATGGTGATAACTCCAAGGGGGCGACCTAGGGGACGCGGATGAGGTCGTTAGCTACCCAGTCGTCGCTAAGGGTCGCTGCGGTCACATCTTGGGGATATGTTTGGTTGCCCTAGTCCTTCCATTCCTCCGCGAGGACTTGGCGGAGTTGGGATTTCTGATCATCGATTTCTCGAGTCTCAGGACTCCTACCCAACTCCTGCGTCTCCTTGCACCACTGTTAAAGAGCCGCAAGGGCTCAAGGTCCCATGGTGGAGTAGTTTCGGCCAGGAGACTTGCCGCCTCAAAGGAGATCGTGCGACCCGCTTATGATCCTGATAGCCATCACACGTTGCGGTGTTCGCAATAGAGCGATGTTGCTGGCTTTCAGGACCTGCGCCCATAACAAAACACGTCTTATATACATGAATTATATCAAGAATCATAAAGTCTAATTAAATGTAAGGTCACAGGCAATAAAACACGATTTTGTTTTGTATTATCTATGGTATATTATCAATTATTTTTACGGGAATTAACGCGGTCAGCCTGTGACCACGGCCAGTGCAACCTGGTCGAAACGTCAGGCAAATCAGAGGTATGTAATACCTTTTTAATAAGTGATCGCGTTAATTCCCGTAAAAATAATTGTTAATATATCATTAAATTACTGTTGATAGTAAAGGTATAACTTTTTTGATGACTCAAAATTTAGTAAATAGGCTACACAAACAACGGTAGAAAAACATGTTTTCTGTAAATCAACATTAATCATTTCTCGAAAAAGCAAAAATATAATGTATTTTTGAGGTTATGCTTTACTTACGGTTACTTCAACAATAATAAATTTTATAATATAATTATTCCAAACATTTGTTATTATTGAAGTGGTGCACAGAAAAACAACCATTTGGTCATAATTGTATCAATTTTTCCATAAGCGGGTAAAACAACTTTTTAAAGTAAAATGTGTCAGTTGGGTAGGGTAGTGATACAGTACCAAAAAAATATCCGCAAAACTATTTGATAGGTAGATGTTTTAAAAAAGCAACAAATTAGGGGCGGCAGCGATTCAGACTAGTTAATTTCAGTTTTAAAATGAGAGATTATGGGTCAGAAGCCCGGACAGTGCAAGCCGCTGGCTTGCCGGATTTTTCGAATCGGGGTTTTGATACTTTTTAGTGCAAAAAAGCGGGATTATTTCGTCGAAAGCGGGACAAAGGAAGAAAACGTATCAACGTATCGCATCTTTTAAAATACTAGCTGACCCGTGCGCACTTAGTTGGGCGGTAAACATTTTTTTCTCCGATTTAGGTTGCAAATCCGGCTACCATGAAAAAGTTTTGCCACTTTTCGGGTTATTATATAGCTTTTGTCACTCACAAATAACGTAGCCTTTTATTGGTAAAAGAATTTTCAAAATCGGTTTAGTAGATCCAGAGATTACCCCCTACAACGTCACAAACTCACAAACTTTACCTCTTTATATAATGGTATAGAAATATAATAGTATAGATAGATATAAGAATAGATAAGAAATAACGACGCAGTAAAAGTGACCAAAAAAAGCTCGTTCGCAATATTTTTGTTTATCTGCTATATAATCCCTAATTAATGAAAGAAATAGTGCCATTTCCTATTCGTAATATAAGGGTAGATATTATTATTTTTTATTGCCTGACAATTTTATTCACGATTAAGCATAAAGCACAACGGCTAACAAACTAACTTCACTTTGGGTGTCCGGCCTGTTATCACTTAAAAGCGGGACATAACCTGTCCCGCGTGGGACATTACTATTTTGATTAAAAAAGCGGGACATCCCTCCAGAATCTGGACGTCTGGCAACGTTCGTGCAAGCCTACATTGATATCAGCAACGTGAAACCCCTTCACATTTATACATAATATTGGGCAAGGATAAATAATTTAATGATATTTGTGTTTTAGATTCGTGCCGGTTGGTAGATATTTAAAATTTCCACAGTAGGTACACACCTAAATATATCTTACATACGCAAAGCAAATTAAAGAAGTTAAAAAAAATAACAAACCTCATTGGGCACGCCATTTCGAAAACACTATTTAAAAATAATTCAAAACAGAAACTTGATAAGAACGTTTACGGCAAGACGCGCTTTGCCGGCGCGAGACAACTCGATACTGAATTACTGACTGAGCGCACATTGTTTCTATTTCGTCATTCACTTCATACATACTCGATTCGATAATGTAACCTAAAACTGTATTACCATTCGATCGATTGTTCAATGGTTTAGTTAAGCCGTAGTCGGCATCAGCGACTCGAAAGTTAAGTAGTTGGAAATAGTGCGGAAACATTGAATCCCAATGGGAAATAACTAATTTGGTGATTTCTAGATATACCTACTTTCATTTGTCTTTGTTGATGTCTATATTGATATTTTAACTGCCTCGTTAGTCTATCGGTTAACGTACTGGTACTGCCGATCAAGAGGTCTCGGGTTCGAATCACGGGGTTGGGTTAAAACCGTCTCATCACACCCACTATAATATCTCCTGCGTTGTTAACTGGTCTCCGTTGAGACTGGCCGCTGTGACCGCAATCGGCTAGGAGAACATCACCAGATATTTTTGGTTAATTCCCTCCCACCACATCCTAAAATCTGCCGTGGGCCTCGATTGGTTTTGTACCTAGTTACCTATCTGGCTCCCGTCAGCACTTTCGAATTGAAGAAACGTTATATTTCTGTATGGTGCAATACCTCTGCTTGTGTGTATAGATATCAATAATCATTAACCCAGTTTTAAAAGTTAGACCAGTTAGAACTGTTTAATTCTTTACATTCCAGCCCGTGCCTCGGATAGCACGTTAAGCCGTCGGTCCCGGTTGTCATGAACACTTATGACTATCGTTATTCCCAATAACGTTCGGACTGCTGTTGGATTTTTCCTACAAGAAATTCTTAAGAGCAGCCCGGAGTAGGTATGGTATAGATGGCGGTGTTGCCCGCCCGTACCTCTGAGAGCACGTTAAGCCGTTGGACCCGGTTGTCATAAATCGTTATTGGGAAGTCAGTGTCCTCGAACATACTGACAACTAGTTCAACCTTCGAATTCAGTTCACCCTCATGATTGCAGAGGTACGATGCCAGTCGCTCCGTGGGAAAACTGATATTCAGATAAAACTGGATGAACTAGTAGCTGACCCCAATTAATCTTGGGAATAATAAAGGCAAGGAAGAAGAGAAGAAGAGAATTGATAAACTGTGAACTTGTAAAATCTAATAATTGAAGCTGGTCGCTGTTTCGTGCATACCTAAAGAATTGAAGCGATTGTTTCAGACTTGACTATTTAATGTAGGTATTCACGAAAATAAAGTAGTATATTTAAAAGCATTTATAGTAATAGGTTCAGTATCGATATTAGGTTTTGGTGATACTAGTGTAAAATACGAGTAACGTTTCATAAAAAGTGGAAAATCGGGTTGATGATTTAACTAGAGGTCAATAGATTTTGTGCGGGTTGAATGTCTTGTATCTTCGCGCTAATCATTTACTATGCGATTTATTAATCCACTAGCTGACCCACGCAACTTCGTTTACGTCTCCTATTGCCCGTAGCGTAATAATTTACCCCCGATTACGTAACATTCTTCATTGGTGCTCCACTCCTCCATAGACCAATAGGTCTAAGTATGATGATATATAGCCTATAGCCTTCATCGATAAAAGGGCTACAAACGCGGAAAGAATTTTTCAAATCGGACCAGTAGTTCTTGAGATTAGCGCGTTGAAACAAACAAACACTTCAGTTTTATGTATTCGTGTAGATATAGATGTGAGTCTCATGAATTTATTGACCTATAGCACATAAGAAAATAGTGTGTAGGTATCATTTGTTCTGTCTGGAAGTAATTTAAGTACCTATTTATTTATTGACGCTTCGAGTGACCAGAAGACCGGCCTTTTTCTAGAACAGAGAATTAGCACAGCCATTCAACATGGCAATGACGTCAGTGTTTTGGGAACGCTACCAGTAGTCGATGATGCGGAGGAATTTTTCGACTGTTTTGTTATTGTTTTTTTTTATATTCATGTAGGTATGTGTGTGTCTTTAAAAATATGAGTTTATTTATAAATACCAAGCCACTACAAATATGGTTGGTGATATGGACGTGTTTGTATTAACTCTGTCTACCCCACAGAACAGAGAATATAGGGTCTACCCGTTACGGGACAAAATATACGTTATCGACATCACGACATCTAACACACAACGGCATCTAGTACTAAGCTAAGCAGAGCTTGTGTTGAGTACTAAGACCACTGATATAAATTCATATTATAACTTTTTTATTTTATAAATATATACATATTATACATAGAAAACACCCAGACTCCGAAACAAATATTTGTAGATCATACAAACACTTGGTCCGACCCCGGAATCGAACCAGAGACCTCATGATCAGCAGGCAAGGCACTGGCACTATAATTTGTGTCGCGGGAACTTTTCAAACATACCGAACATACATGACACGAACCCAAAGAGCAGTCAGACTCGTAACAACGATTTGTGGATTACAAAAAGTGTTATCGCATGTGAGGAGCGAAACAATAACACAAGTGCAGTAGAAAAGAGCTTAAGCCAATGCACTATTCGTGTAATTTATTGAAAGTGGTACGATTTTTACGATCATGTGTCTGGTGGCAGTCGATAGCTACTCTTAAGTGATATACCACCCTTTCTCATTCTTGATACTGTTTAGTGATGTAAGTGTCTCGTTCTATTGCCTCAGTCAATGTATGACGACAGAGCCGGTTATTTAGAATCAGCTAAGTCGGAGCGTATTTTTATCGATTGGCCGTGATTGTTATTGATGCCTTGTGTAATCAAGCTTGAAACGAATTTAGAATTTTAATACTGATATTGGAATAAAATTGAGAAGTGAGATATTTAGGTACTATCTAAATCAACAAATGTAAAATTAAATGTTGTCCCACTCCTCATCACACTAATATATTAAAGGTGAAAGTTTGTGAATGCTGGACCAATTTGTGTAAAATTTGGTATGCGGGAAGCTGACACCCTGGATTATATTTAGGCTACTTTACAAAAAACTGGAGTGAAAACCTATAAACACGCGGGCGGAACCGCGGGCCTGTTGCCCGTAGTACAGGAATTAGGCATAGGTGTATGTTTATTTGTCACTAGCTGAACCTCGCGGTGTTACCCGCGGTTATTGTTGTACCGCGAGTAACGCCGCGCGACAAAGTTAGTCTAAAAAAGTAGCCTAAGTTACTCCCCGGATCATCAGCTACCTGCCAGTGAAAGTCCCGTCAAAATCCGTCCAGCCGTTGTAGAGATTACCCGGAACAAACAGACAGACAGACAGACAGACCGACAGACAGACAGACAGACAAAAATTATTTCAACTACATTTTTGGTGTATGTACCGTGTATACATACATATGCATTTAGTAAAAAGCGGTTATTTTAATATTACAAACAGACACTCCAATTTTATTTATTTGTATAGATAATGAATGTTAAGCAGCAGATTGCAACTTTAAATCAAGGATACTTCAGTATCTTCTACCATCCATCATACTTACGCAAGTAGGATAACTTTAGACAATGTCGTAGAATAAAGGTTCATATTGTAGGTATGTTAATCCATATGTAGGTTTGTGCGTCAATAGTGTCTTCGTGGTAGGTTTGTATTTGTTTTGTTTTAACACGGCATAGTTTGGTCTGTGGTAGTAGGGCAATCGACCAATGTCACTTATGACGAAGTTTGTGGCCAAGTTGTGTTGTAGGCCAAGGAACATGACGATTTTATTTGCAAAACAATTCATCTATACAAATAAATAAAATTGGAGTGTCTGTTTGTAATATTAAAATAACAGCTTTTTAATCGATGCATATGTATGTATACACGATACATATACCAAAAATGTAGTTAAAAATTTTTTTGTCTGTCTGTCTGTCTGTCTGTCTGTCGGTCTGTCTGTCTGTCTGTCTGTCTGTTTGTTCCGGGTAATCTCTGGAACGGCTGGACGGATTTTGACGGAACTTTCACTGGCAGGTAGCTGATGATCCAGGGAGTAACTTAGGCTACTTTTTTTTAGACTATGTTTGTCCCGCGGCGTTACTCGCGGTACAACAATAACCGCTGGTAACACCGCGGGGTTCAGCTAGTATTTAATAAAAAAACATAACAAAAATGTAAAACTTTATTAAACCTTCCTATTCAAAAGGCTTGTTCACACCAGACTACATTCGACTAGTGCAATTCCGGATATGTCACTTAGTTTGTCTACACAAGACAATAATTGGTTATTTAAAGTAGGTAAAACATGTACAATCACAAAGCAGTTTGATAGTGTAGCAAGAAAATTTGAATGTTTAGGATTTCACAATAACTTTCATTTAATATAATAAAATGTTTTTCAATATACTTATTTATGTCCTATGACGTTTGCTATACTTTCGAACTAAACGGTGACTGATATTACTGTATACTTATTTATCCTGCGCACGATTTTAACAAAAACATAAGCTCCTAATACTAGCATAAAACTCTGAAATGCTTTACGACTAGGGGAATAATAACATTAGTTTATATTTACATAGGTAGGTACTTCCTAATACAGTTACAACAGCATAATACGATTACTTGTTTATTATACAACTAGCTGAACCCCGCGGTGTTACCCGCGGTTATTGTAGTACCGCGAGTAACGCCGCGCGACAAAGTTAGTCTAAAAAAAGTAGCCTAAGTTACTCCCCGGATCATCAGCTACCTACCAGTGAAAGTCCCGTCAAAATCCGTCCAGCCGTTCCAGAGATTACCCGGAACAAACAGACAGACAGACAGACAAAAAATTTTTAACTACATTTTTCGTATATGTATCGTGTATACATACATATGCATTGATTAAAAAGCTGTTATTTTAATGTTACAAACAGACACTCCAATTTTATTAATTGTAAAGATATCTGTTGTTTTTTATTTTACACTAGCTGAATCCCGCGGTGTTACACGCGGTTATTGTTGTACCGCGAGTAACGCCGCGGGACAAAGTTAGTCTAAAAAACGTAGCCTAAGTTACTCCCTGGATCATCAGCTACCTGCCAGTGAAAGTCCCGTCCAAATCCGTTCAGCCGTTCCAGAGATTACCCAGAACAAACAGACAGACAGACAGACGGACAGACAGACAGACAAAAAATTGTTTAACCACACTTTTGTTATATGTATCGTGTATACATACATATGCATTGATTAAAAAGCTGTTATTTTGATATTACAAACAGACACTTAAATTTTATTTATTTGTATTATATATTATTTATATGTAGATTTACAATTTTAAAGTTACATATATAGTTCAATACAAGTTTTTTTTTTTAAATACATTGTAGGTAGGTACTCTGTGTGTTTTTACTGTATTACAAAATTGTAAAATAATATAGCTGATTACAAATGTTACACCTTATATTTCTACGACAATATTGCTATACGGTTTTGTATATTTTTTCCAAACAGTGAGAGAATTTTTAAATTAAATGGGTAACACCTACTACTTTAGGTGAATTGTTATGATTAACGTCAAACTTCCTTCAGAGGTGTGCTATGAATGCTATTGAGGTTTACTACGTTTACTACGTTGTTTTAGGCTGCATTTTTGTGACGATACAATCGATCAAACAATAACGTCATAGGCATTTTTGGACGACTTTAAACGCCATTAAATCCTTTTATTGTTACAACAACTTTGACCATTGGCAGAAATAGCTGATCCGAGAGATCCGGCTGGTTGCCATTTCATCAAAGAAGAAGAAGAACAACTTTGACGCACTTTGACGTAGGTAGCTAGTTTTAAAAAATTGAAAATGTTTTTTAAGCTCTAGTTATTTTTATTGCATCATTGCACATGCTCATACAAGAACTTTAACTATCAATCACGAATTAAAACTCCTATTGTCAACTGTAACGTATCTGTTTGTTGTGATCAAATACCTAACTAAAGTTTAATTATTATCCATACTAATATATAAAGCTGAAGAGTTTGTTTGTTTGTTTGAACGCGCTAATCTCAGAAACTACTGGTCCGATTTGAAAAATTCTTCAAACAAAAAAACTTTTCAGCTTTATACATTAGTATAGACATTCAAAGCGAGCAGGAAAAGGCGTTTCTTCAGTATTCTTTCGTTATTTTAACAAGCTACGCGCAAAATAGGTGTCGGAGGACTGCACAGGTAATTTACCGCTGCCTTTGGTTTTCCAAAACCATTTTCTGATCTTATTAACAGATGCTAAAACAGAAAATATTGACTAAAGTTCACATTTTGAAATGTATCAAAATTAATTTAGGAATTCCAACACGCACAACCATACGTAACAATTTGGTTGTATATATTGACCGTTAACCCTTTTTGGAGATAACTTCTTGTTATCTCTATATTTGTTGGAAAAGTTAAACGATTTTAGACGAAGTACCTACCTATACCTATCAAATGTCTTAACATGGACATCCCTTATCCCGGGAAATGGCAGTATTTTCAGAATTGACTCCAATACCCATTGTTCTTAATAGGCTATTTGACAATATTGAAAATAAACTATGGATTGTGGTCATCCTATAAGATAATAGTCTAAAAAGACATATTTCACTATAAATCAAACAAAATAATTTAAGTTTCTCGCAGATTACACAATATAAAACTATCAATTTTTTAAATTTTGTCTGCGACATGGTCGCCTTGTGATTGGTTGCAACTCTGGTGACGTCACATGCTAATAAACGAAAGATTCCTCTATTGAGTATTGTTTGCGATTTATGTTTCGGAGGGGTTATAATCGATCTGTGAGCTATTTCTGCAGTACTTTTTTAATAAACTATTTAATAAGTGGTACGAAACAAAAAGGTACCAATTTTTGTATGTGCCGATAACAGCAACCAACAAAGATAGACGATAAGATTTTATGATTGCACTTTTCTATCTATACAAATAAATAAAATTGGAGTGTCTGTTTGTAATATTAAAATAACCGCTTTTACTAAATGCATATGCATAAATATACACGGTACATGTACAAAAAATGTAGCTAAAAAAAGTTTTTGTCTGTCTGTTTCTTCCGGGTATCTCTAAAACGGCTGGACGGGTTTTGACGGGACTTTCACTGGCAGGTAGCTGATGATCCAGGGAGTAACTTAGGCTACTTGTTTCTAGACTTACTTTGTCCCAGGGCGTTACTCGCGGTACAACAATAACCGCGGGTATCACCGCGGGGTTCAGCTAGTACATAATAATAACGCTGATTAGGTACTATGCTGCGGAACTGAAAAATGTTAAAGCTATGTTGCACTTACATAAGTACAACATAAAAATTGTTTCTGTAAGAACCTGGAAAAAATTATTCATTATTTTTGTAAAATCTTCTTTACATTTTTTTAATTTTTAAAATTTACATTTTGAAATGGTACGAAGCGTGGTATTTAAAGATGTTATGTGCCCGACGAACTTCGTACTATCATATTTTTCTTTCGTAAATATTTTCTAAATTTCTGAAAACCTTGGTTTTAGTAGTTATGCCCGCCTCAGCTTCCCATGGGTAGGGTGTAGGCACGGACAACTTTTTTCGTTATTTTTTATTTTTTCTTCTACACAAACCTTGTCCTTAAAATAAGTAAGTAACACATAAAAAATATATATAGTTTTGTGCAGCCGATCGAAAGTTATGCGCGTAGGTACATACATTTCGGCTATTCATTTTTATATATAAGATTTGTTCACTGTGGCACTACACACCAATTATTCCACATTTTAAAAATAAAATTGGAGACAACTGATAAAATTCACTTTAACTGCGCTGTTTTGTTTTCTTGCGGCTAGCGAG
This sequence comes from Spilosoma lubricipeda, assembly GCA_905220595.1. NCBI lineage: Eukaryota > Metazoa > Arthropoda > Insecta > Lepidoptera > Erebidae > Spilosoma > Spilosoma lubricipeda. The sequence continues at coordinate 9,149,074 of HG992294.1, read as the reverse complement.
TGAATTTGTTTACTCGCGTGTGACGTCACGCGTCTCATGCGACCAGTGCCATTACAGAAATATTGTTTTTTGACATGGTTGTCAAACTTGAACTTTATCATAGATTTAAATTCATAATACAGTAGAAATTCCGCAAAACATTAACGTAGTGTGCTAATTATGTAATAAAGAATATTTTATAACGATTTCCAAAAATCAGTCAAATAGCCTATTAACAAATAGTGATTACTAGATAAACTACTGGTTTTTAAATAAAAAAAAAACAACGTCAATTCGGGTTTAATTGAATTTATTTTCATTTTTTTAATTAAGAACATGTTTACAATTATTCCGACCCAATTTACAACAAAAAGCTGTCACATCACATCAGAAAAGGATGAGACGAAAGTATACTCGATGTATAAAACTTTTTGAAGAATATTGTCTGTCAAAAATTCATTTTGACTCTTTAATATCGACGGACGGTCGACGAATTTTTATTTATTTACACTTAAGATAATATACAATATTAAAAAAATAAAATAAAACTTATTATTTTTGGAAGCATAACAATAACAATTTGAAAAAAAACCGCAATAGATCAATATGTAAAGGTTTAATAAACCTTTTCATGTATTAAAAAAATAATAACCTGTCTAAAAATTAATAAAGTTACCATTTTTAGAAGAAAATTATGTTATACAATAAAATTAATAATTTTTTTGAGAATTTTGATAGAAAATAGGTATTCCAAATCCTTTAACTTCACACGAAATTAATAGTCGTAATAAATAATAATAATAAATTTATTTATAAAGTTATACTCACAATGAAAAGAGGTCATGAGAAACCAAAAAACATTTCAAAATTTAGTACTAGGTACCTCCAAATAATAAAATTGTTACGACCAATAAATAAGTTACTATAAGTTTAAGTTTCACACATATAAGCTGAGAATATTAATTGAAAAAAACAGCTCAATATCTTGATTTATTTTTTGTAAAACCAGGAGCAATAAAAATGATTATGGTAGGTATCTCTGCTATAGGAATATCTAAATGTACAAATATAGCAAGACCCGTATTGTATATTGAATATATACATATTAATAAACGATATAAAACCCTGTTGAGATTTATCTTTATCTAAGATATAAATGCGAAAATAACTGATAATAGATAGGAACTTAAAAAATAAATAACGTTTGAATGTAACATGTTAACAATGAGTTACAATTTGTTTTCGTTTCAAATAAGAATAGGATTGGAAATCCGCCATTTTGTCCGCATTTGTGTTAAAAAACGAGAATTTACAATTACAAAAATCAATTAAATCAGTGTAATCGATTATGAAAATTGATTAATGGCGTCAAAATTTAAAAAATATTAATGGTAACAGAGTTTTGCCGCGCTTTTGAGAAAAAAATATAACCTACATTTTTTTTTATTTTAATATTATTTGGTGTTTATGCCAACGTTACATTTCCAGTGAAGTTAGTCACAAAGCCAGTTATATTCTTATTCGAAATGCATTGTAGTTATAATAGGTTTTACGGCTCTGGGTTCTTTTAAGCCAGTCGTTGAGATGAATTTGGGGGGCCCCCGAACCGCACCAGGCGCGAATTGCCAAAGCCCACCCCAATAAATTCCATACCCGCGGCCTCAATTGCCAGACCCTCAGCCCAGCAGAAGTCTCCACCGTCCACCGCAGTGTCGGAATTTCGGATTGGAATGCTGTCCAAGTCCGGCACCGTCAATAGCTTCACAGAGATTGAAGCTATTAACGATGCCGGACTTGGACGGCGAAGGCCTCGCGTCCAGCTCGCTCAAAAGCCCACCAAAAACTCCGTTATTATTTTAAAAAAATCACAATTGTTCTTAAATTGTTTTTAAGTTTTTAAATTCGAGACACTGGTACCTAACGATGTTGAAGTAGCGTCCTAAATCTGAAGATATTTATCCAGTTTAATACCAAAGATTCAGAACATAGATGTGATCACAGTGATATGACATAGAGGTTTACGTTTGGTCACCGTGTTACTGTATGCTAAAAGGGCTGGGACAGTTTACTATAACGAATCTTCCTACACTGACACTGACATAACTAGATTCAGACATATCTAATTTATTCGAAGCACTGCAAAACATGAACATTATTGTCAATAAAACCTCCATGAATTTGATAAATTACAAATTAAAAAAGTATTTTTTTTAAATATTTTTTTCATTTTTATCTCAGAATTCAAAGTTCAATGTGATAAGTTTTTTTTAATTCACAATTTCAAATCAATTTTTTCTAAAAATTGTCCACTCGCAACTTAATACTGATGACACAACCATGAAATAAATAACATTTTATAACCTCTCTTTACATATAAAGATGCATTAATAGGCAAAAAATCACACTAAATAAAAAAGAAAAATGTAACCATACTTTCGTAATACGTGACATTAAAAATTCCTACCCAGCTTTACACTAAAGCATATAATATTATGTACATAAATTACTATTACCATCGTCAACAGCCTCTCATAGTCTACAAGTGGACATAGACATTACCCTTAGAAAGTAGGCTTCGGTCTTCTATACCACGTTAACAGATGGGAGGGGAGGGTTTGTTTCAAGAATGTCTTCTTTGAATTGTTGTTGTCCTTCGTAGTTTGCTCCCTTGTACATATACACACATATATAATAGACTGTTTTATGTACTAAATAGTAACATCAGTGTTTAGACACGCATCAAGTATTTATCACTTACAACTAATAAATAATTCACTTATAATGTACTTTAATATAAAACAAATATCTTGTAATATACCTTTTTCAATAAATGAACTGCCACCGACATTTTTACAAAAAATAAAATAAACAATGAAAGGCGTCAAAGACCACTGGCATGCAAAGTCAAAGTTATTTGTTCAAAGTAATTCTTCTTTGACGAAATGGCAACCAGCCGGATCTCTTGGATCAGCTATTTCTGCCAATGTCAAGTGTTTATAGTCTTCAAATCATAAATCTTCAAGTCATTTAGTCTTCGTCGTGATGAAATTAATGATATAAAATATAAAAAATGTGGATGAGATGAAATGGGGACCGTCTTCCGAAAAAACAAAAAAACGATCTCCCCAAAAGACTCAATCTCTATCTGCGAGGTGTTCAGCTGACAACCGTCAGTTAAGCGCCATTTGTATGAGCTGTCAGTTAAGCGGCGACTAATTTAAAATACCTCTCTGGATTAATCATCTATTAAACATTCTAATTTTTACTTGGGTATCATTTTGATGCTTGTAATGGACTCGTTTGACCCTATTTTTTCCGAAAGATTAATTTATCTCGTATACAAAACTAGCCAAACCAAGAACTTCTACTTATAGGCTCTGTTTATATATGCCGAATATGCTAATTATTACTGTTTAAAACAATAATTTACAGTAAATTAACAAATATTTATCAAGGTCTTAACTTTGTTTTCATGAAATTTAATTATAAATTAAAATATTACCGCTTTTAGTTGTGTAAATATGCTAATTATTACTGTTTAAAACAATAATGTACAGTAAATTAACAAATATTTATCAAGGTCTTAACTTTGTTTTCATGAAATTTAAAATACGAAAAATACAATCGAATTGATAACCTCCTCCTTTCTTGAAGTCGGTTAAAAGCTTCCAAGACCAATATATCCTCACTATTTGATTTCAGATTAGCATCTAAATATTTAATAAAATGAATTATCTCAACCTATTTTTATTCAAACTATTTTCAAGATGAGATACCTGTTTATCACTTCGAAAAACCAATATATTAACTATAAAATCTTGATGATAGAACTACAGTTACAAACCTATTTATGTACAGACATTTACATATTAGTATAATTTATAATTTAGGTATGGTATCACCATTGTCAATTCACAAGTCCTCTTCTCCGTCTTCTACGTACAATAGGTCTTCCATTTTGGTCATGAACTTACTGTTTAATTCCTGGTCTACGCCTATGGGTGCATTCTGTGAATAGTGTAAATAAATTGGACATTTTAGATATCTACTGGCTGTTGGACAAATCTATGCTTCTATACTCAAAACTGAAGCTGAAGAGTTTGCTTCTTTTGGTACGATTTCAAAAATTCTATCAGTGTTAGATAGTTCAATATGTAAGACTTCATCTGGCTAAAAAAAGTAATGACTTGTAAAAGTATTTGTCAAAATCTATTCACAGACATACGACAAATTAACACAATTTACACATCACTACTAGTGGCAGGGTTTTGAAAACTTAGGTAAGTATATAGTCCCAATCTTTGTTTTCAATGTAATTTGACATAGCTGAAGTACTTTTTTTGAGCTAATATATTTTAATCTATGCAAATAAATGAAATTAAAGGGTCTGTTTGTATATTAAAATAACCGCTTTTTATTAAATGCATATTTATGTAAAGGCGGTACATATACCAAAAATGTATTTTTTTCATTTTTTGTCGGTCTGTCGGTTTGTTCCGACTAATCTCTGAAACAACTGGACTGGTTTTGTCGGGACTTTCACTTACAGGTAGCTAATGATATAAGGAGTAACTTAGGTTACTTTTTTTAAACCAGCTTCGTCCCGCGGTGTCACCCGTAGTACGAAAATAACTCCGGGTAACGCCGCAGCACTCGGCTAGCCAATGAATTAATAGAGCGAATAGAAAATGGTTTAATAACTTTAGGATATATTACATGCCACTTTCATTTCTAGAAAAAAGGTATACCTACATGCACAAAATTTTATATAAATATATGTATAGCAGATATTACACAGACTCATGCAAACAAATAATCAATACATATATACAAATATGTACTGGAAGTGGTAACGCCAGCGTACGGTCAGTCTGTTAGTATTTGAATGTATGGCCCAAAATACCGTAATACCGCAGTTTGATACGACAATGATGATACGACAGAACGAAAAAGTTGTTTACCTGAATACAAGTAGTATATATTTGATATATATGATATAGATGAATGTCAATCCATACCATGATCCATTAATCAGATGCCTCCTAAGGTCAAATCAGAGGTCTTCTCATACCCACGTCGACTCTTTGAATCTTTAATTTATTTCATGATATTCTTGCTTCTCTATTCGCTCTTGTAGATTATATTTTATTTCAAGTTAGAGACAAAATACTTCAACATTGCTGAAAAGCTTGGGTCTATAAGAGCCATATTCAATACGACAAAAAGATGTAAAATAAAATAAGACACATGCTTTACAAAACTTTATTAAGCAAAACACAAAGTGCAGCACAAACAACGCTGTGTTAACTATAATTTTATATCAAAATATATATTTTTAAAATTGTGGGTACTCCGAGAACTTTTCGTATCATACAGTCGAGAAGATAGTTTTGATACTTTTTTTTATAAAAACAATATCCTATAAAGAATTATAGTAAATAAATATAGTATAGCTTGGAATTGCATGCGATTAAATACAAGGATATAAACAAAATATTACCAATTAACCTGTACATGCAACATAAATATTATCCAGAGAATACATTCATGAATAATAATTTTGAAGAATACAAAATACCATCAAGATTAATACAGAATAAATTCATGCAATATTATACATATTTCATGCAATATACAACAGGTTTTACAATAAGAATTGCTTTCATGCATAAATTCTACTAATTCGTAGATTATTTTAGTTATGATCATATGCATAGAATATTGTTCATATAAGCTGTAAAGGACATAAAACACATTTTATTTATATTGATTTAAAACAATCCACAATAGTTAATGTGCACTAGCAAATTTTTAACTATTAGTAACGCGGTAAAAATAGTGAATAAGCAATAACACGCAAATGGCAACACCGATAATTGAGTTGCCATAAAAAAAATGCTTAATATTAGCGTAGTTAAATTGTAATGGCAATACATTAGAAACTAAGACGATTGTATGACAGCAAAGTATACTTTTAAAAAGTAAAACCAGTACCTTTATGGGATATTTAGCACGTTGGGCTATACATAATTAAAATTGAGTATAAAAGCGACAACATAAACAACATTAATACTCTTAATTCATTGAATTGAAACCAATTATTATGATAAAATAATTCTACGTTGTTTTATATTTTATCAACTTGTTAGTTAATACTAAAAAGCCTAGGTTCACAGAATAATAATGGTAATAGCGAAGTTAAAAATCACAGAGCAACACGGTAGAGTAGCCATACGCCGTTTCCCTCAGTCAAAGTATAAGCCTAAATGGGCCTACGCATTACATTGTTTTGACCATAGAGCTATTATAGATAGAGTGCGGAAGACATACGGCTGACAGTACGCGGAAACGTCCAACAGTTAGAAAGAGAGCCTCTCTCTCTTTCGCGGTATTCTGTCCGTCTTTCTCTATTGAGGCATGCGCAGTAAAGGACTAATAATGGTAATCCAATCACAACAATTAACCATCAAATTGTTCTGCTATGCGCTTCCGCCAGTAGAGAGAGACAGATGGGTACCGCGATCGTCTCTCTCTTTCTAACTGAAGGACGACTGGAGGCTTGGCTCCCCTACTCTATCTATAGTAACTCTACGGTTTTGACACAGAACGTATTTATGTGTGTTTGAATTTATGAATGTTTTGTTTTAATTGTTGTGTGTAAGTTTGTAGTGCCAGGCGATAGTTTTTGTATCGAGTCAAAAATGTTTATGTGTAAAATTTCTCCTCACAAAAAATTACAAGCTGACGCTATGGCTAGTTCGGTCTCTCCGTCGGACTGTGTTGCCCTTTGTTAAAAATAAGTGAACGTCTGTAAAACAATGTGAATCCGGCTAAATCATTCTTCTTTCATTAAACTTTGTTTTGATAAAATATAGACTTAAATAGAATAAAAAACGGCAATCAAACTTAAGTTTGGCGTCTTTGATTCTATCCAATTTCTTCATAACCCTTGGCACACGATCAGTCTTAATAGTTGTTCATCATAGTTAACACATAACTACTTAACAATTTAAAATCATATAATCACAGAAATGTATGGATATTTATTTATATAACTTGGTTGATTCTCTGAAATGTGTTATAAACTATCTCTTGAAGGGGATCAATGTGGTCCAACGATAATGTATAGTAGATAGTCTATGAGCTAGTTTTTTTTAAAATATATTTTCATAATTTGGTTGGTTAAGCCGTCATATACAATTTGTTAGTCAATTTTTGAAAGTTTTGCGTCTTTAGAGACCAAATTCCTTTGAAAATCCTAATAAGTTTTACACCCTATTCAAAGTTCAAAAGCAACAAATTCATTTTAATTGTTATATTATACATATTTTATACAGAATATTTTCAATTGTACTTGTAAGTATCAATTATTTTAAGCCGTGTCATTGTGTGAGCCATTTTGGCTTAACGTCAAAACACGAGTTTATTTACTACTAATGTGCACAATTCCAGACAAATGCTAATTCCAAGTACGTTTAGTGGTTTTAATATTAAAAATGCTCTAAAGAATATATTATTTAATGTTTAAAATACGTATAATATGATAGTTTTATTTTACTTATTTAATTTGAACTGACAACTTGAGAAAAAAATTAGACCATTTAAAAATAATTCTAAAGAAAACTAATATTCATTTTCCATGATTGTATAATGAAACTCTAAAAACTTCAACAAATATGTAAAAAATAATAATATGTATACATAAATCAACCAAGTTGTATATTTTAACAGATCACAGTTACAAAGACACACTAGAAGTATTAAAGCTTGTGCAATGGGTGTAGGCAGGTCCGTTCAAAGTTAACAGAACCGCCGCGATGGTCTCAACGTCCAGTATTTATTGGGATGCTGTGGGTCCAGACACTTGAATCCCGACTGAGGAATTATAAATACCGTTAGGATTTAATAATTCAACTCTACCCTATACTGCCTGAGAAAGAAATAAATAAATAGTAATGTGTGTTAATACCATCCAATAAAAGTTTTTAAGAAAAAAAAACAATCAAAGTGAGAACGGAGGAGGATCTCATTTAGATCTTTTGAAGTCGGTTAAAATAATGGTTGTCAGGAATATGAAAAACCAACATTTTGTGCAGAAACAATAACTTTTTGCGAAATAATCACGTAATGATAATGAGATATGGAAAAAATACTTTTATTAGAGTGAAGTTGCTGGCAAAAACTATTTATTTAAAAAAAAAAATTGTTGATATTTTTTTATTTAAAAATGTATCTAAAACAAAGGACTATTCACATAAGTATTACTTCGCCTCTTTGTTAGAATATAACCTTATACCTTTAAATCTCCAATCGCCTACTCTGCATTATTACGAGGCAATAAAAATAAAGACTATAAGAAGAACATGCAATATTCAAATAAAATAAACAGGCAGTCATGCAATATCAAGCTATAACATATAATAATTATGATACAATAGAGAATTTATTTTATTGTACTAACCGTTAAGTTTCGACGTGTGATTTAGTAAACATTATATTTTAAGTCACATCTCTATTCGATAGCTCTAATTGCTGCTGAATGATTTTTCAGGATATGCCAAAATAAAAAATTATGGCCAATAACTCAACTATACTATAATCGAGTATTTTTAGTATTCATATTTTGTCAATATGAAATAGGTTTTTTTGAGCGACGGTCATAATTGTGGCCAAATAAAGATAAAAAAAGGTTTTCTAAGAGTATTACACGAAAGTGGGAACATCGACTAATTAATCGATTACTGATTACTCTATAAATCAATTGCCAATCTATATAGCTATTCCATATCAAGATTAATAACGATTATTCAATGATCTTGTTTATCGCTATTAATAATGTAGTCATCTAAATAACTGCTGATCGATAGCAGTCCTATTAATAGCTGACAGAAAACACTAGTTCAATAGAGAAACTGGCAATCTTGAACACTACATCAGCGACTAATCATTGATGGCATTAAATATGATGGTATGGTATACACTTAGAAAGATTTTCAGACTAGGGAAAAACAACAAGTTTTAAATCGGTCACACACGTTAAGATTACCGAAAAGGTCTACCTGTGCGGTAAATCCTCCGGCAAGTCGTATATATGTGGCCAGCTTTAGTGTTGCGTTCCGAGGCATAGCTGATCTCTTTAGAGTACCTTAATTCAAGGAGGGTCTCATAATTCCAGCTAAGAGTCAAGTGTATTATACTCACGACAGTGTCGAGTCTAGGGAAGGGAGCCAGACAGATGAGTAGGACGGTCATGTTGTCACATCCCAGGCCGCCCGTGGCACAGTTGGGAGCCAGGCACCGCTGCATCAGAGCTTCACATACCGCTGATGGTTCCCATCCGTTTAGAAGCCGGCCTCGGCAAAATGTTATTACTTCCTGGAATAAATTCAATGAAACTTTTACTTTGTACTAAAGTTAGTACGAATATTACTGCCTCGGTGGCGCAGTGGTAGCGTATGCGAGTGATGCGCTTAAGGTTTCGGGTTCGATTCCCGGACGTCGGAGTTTAGGTGCTGTATATGAATGTATTTTAATATTACAAACAGACACTCCAATTTTATTTATTTGTATAGACTAGTACTAAACTGTGGTCATTATAGTTACCAAGATGCTAATGTTAGCATCTTGGTAACTAATAATGACCACAGTTGACTTTCACGTTAATAATATTAGTATAGATATGTATCTATACTAATATTATTAGCGCGAAAGTTTGTATGTAGGGATGGATGGATGTTTGTAACTCTTTCACGCAAAAACTACTGAACGGATTTGGATGAAACTTTACAGTAATATAGCTTACACATCAGAATAACACATAGGCTACAATTTGCCACGATAACCGACATACACGCGGACGGAGTAAATAATAATATCTTAAATTATTTAAACAAGTTTTCATCTAGATGAGCTAAGAAAGACAATACCCACTTTTTATTCTAAATAGTTTATAGACAATATGACTGCAATGTTGGCCTAGTGGTTAAGGCGGTCGCACAGCCTCTTTCTACTACGTCAAGTGTTGCAGGTTCAAATAATACATGGAACAACAATATGTGTGATCCACAAATAATTGTTCTGAGTTTAAAATTTCAAAAAAAAATTAACTACATTTTTGGTATATGTACCGTGTATACATACATATGCATTTAGTGAAAAGTGGTTATTTTAATATTACAAACAGACACTCCAATTTTATTTATTTGTATAGATGTAGTAGTATAAAAAAATACTATGAATTTAAAGCTTTATAATTACAGAGGTATTGAATTTGGATGTATTTTCACTGTCTTCAAATTTGGATAGAAGTGATTACAGTCTAAACAAATCTAACCAACCTCGTTACTCAACACTTCCCAGATGCCATCGCACGCTATCACTATGAACTCCCAGTCTTCGTTCAGTTGCCTCACTTGGATGTCTGGATATGCTGCGAAAACAAAAAGTTAAGTTGAAATGAATTAAGCTTATCATTATAGGATAGAGTAACTATTTTAGGTATCTGACAGTTAGTAAAAATGTGTAAATCCATTCTTACATATATTATAAATGCAAAAGTAACTCCGTCTGTCTGTCCGTTACGATTTTACGGCTAAACCGCTAAACCAATTTTTAGTAAATTTAAGATGGAGATACTTTGATTCTTGAGGAAGCACATAGGCACGATAGCCGTGGGTAAAAGCTAGTAATATTAAAAAAGTAACTCTGTCTCTCTGTTACGCTGTCACAGTTAAGTTACTGAAATGATTTGGATGACATTTACAATGGAGAAACAATAGTTTGTGTTATAAATGCCACTTTTGTAACTTCAGTCTATGGATTGTTTTACAGATTAATTATTTTTTAAACAACTGTAAAAAAATAAATAACTCAGTTGAGTTAGTTATTGTATTTTTTAGAAATTTTGCGAAAATTGAACAAATTTAAAACTTTGGTTTATTTTTGTTCAAATAAATAAGGGACAAATAATTGGCAGGTATTGTTATACAGATCTTTAAAATTGTACATAAATACAGTAACTGAATAAGGAATTAAAGCAATGATAATGTAATTGTTAACATTTATATTATTGAAAAATTTGTGTTAGGTATAATGCTCCTATTTTTTTATCTTTACTTACAAAATTCATAGTATTAAATTCAGTTAAAAATACGAGCATTTATACTTAATAAAAAGTAATATAATTTCCAAATCAAGGCGGTTACGCAAAGATTCGTTAGTTAAATCCCCGCTACTAAATATTTGTTGGCTAGAAACACTGCCACTTCAATTCCTCTCGATGCACACACGAGGATTTTCATCTACATTTTTTTTTGTGTGGTAAGAAAGTAATTCCCCTTTGAGTACAACTTTAGTACTACCATTCCTGGTATTTCTTGGGTTTTGAGCCTTAAATATACATTCTGGTTGGTTGCAGTTACCCCAGAATATAATGCCGAATCTTAAAATTGACGATACAGACCATGATATGCTATCAGAAGAGTGTCTGTATTCACTCTTTTTGAGAGACCGTAAAGAACAAAGGCAGATATGCTCAATTTTTTACAAATGACCTCCGATTGCGGTTTCCTTCTTAATTGGCTGTCTATTTTTATGCCTAAAAACTTTGTATCCTTTACTTCATTTATTACTTTTCCATTGTAGCTAATATTTAAGATTTTGTTTTGAATACGCTGATAGAAATGCATTACATTGGTTTTTTCAAAATTTATGAGTAGATTATTTATATTCATCCAATTTATTATGTCCTCTAACGCGTTATTTACGTCATCTTCAAAGAGTTTGGGATCTCGACATTTAATTATGACAGTACTATCATCTGCAAATAGTATCATCGGCTGTTTTGTGTGTCTAGGGAGATCGTTAATGTACACTAAGAATAAGAGTGGTCCAAGAACGCTTCCCTGGGGGACAACATATTTTATTAATCTGCAGCTTGATTTAAAATGCTATTCATTCTTGTAATCCTATTCATTTTCGATACCACCGTGTATTGTCGACGATCAGTCAAGTATGATTTAATCAAATCTAAAATGTTAGCTCTTACGCCGTAGCCGTAAAGTTTTTCCAAAAGAATGTCATGTTTCACAAAATCGAAAGCTTTTGACATATCTGTGAGAAGTGCACATATCGGTAATTTCTTATCCATGTTTTTCATAAAAATGTTTATAAAGTCAAATTTAGCCATTTTAATATTTTTATTTTTTTCTAAATCCCTTTTGTTCGTCACATAGTATATTATATTTAGTCAAGAAAGAATAAAGTTATACCTACTATGGTGAACGAAGCGCATAAGCGCCATTAAATTCTCGGCATTTACGTCATTACGAGAAAACTATCCCTAATACACTGTATGTTAGGCGATATAATTAATGACAAAGCGCTGCAGCGTGACTCGATCATCGACATCGATTTTACTCTTCATAAAATTTCCTACCGAAGGCTAAATATGTTTTTTTTAGGACTACTTTGTTGATACCTGTAACGATTTGTTCCTGTGGTGACAATCGGTAATTCCTCTTGAATACATAGTCACCAAGTGCTCTGGACAAAGCCAAATTTCCATTGACCCTGTTGAGCTGCACCCATCCGCCTCCAGCGGTGATACGACGCAACTCTTCCTCGTTATTGGGCTTGTGATCGTATGACAGCACTTCCACCTGCTGAAGTAATTTTCAACCTTATTTTTACGAACAGAAAATTTAAAAATAATTGACGAGACATTTGGTGGAGTTTTCAGAAGATTTATGAAAGAATTTAATATTGCACGTTGGTCTACTGGATAATAACATTGACTGCTAAGCCTGAGGTCTTGGGTTCGATTCCCACTCACAAATACTAGATTATTGAGCACGATTATTTCTTCAGTTCCTGTATGTAGGTAATTTATGTATAATAGGTATACATTTAATAATAATATTGTTACGAAGAAAGATCATTCCAAAACAACACTCGACACGCCAAACTTCGTGAAAGTTCTCATTGATTTCTTTAGGCACAGAACAATGAACTTAATACGATATGCATACCGTCGAATATAGATTGATTGCTGCGCGGTAAATTCGCTTTCGATTCAGTGCGACAAATATCTGAGTGATTTCAGAGATTAACCCAGCGACCTCGGCGACAAATTAAGGACTGTTATTCTAAGTTATACTGTGATTTTAAGAGTGCTTTTTAATATGTCTCTTTTACACGTCAGAAGGTTTATTTCTCAAATTCATCGAACTAACACGTCATAATATTCTAATTAGTTGTTGTATCAGGTGCAGAAGTCTAGTTACCATAGTACAGGTTTTGACTAGTTTGAGATATGAATGTCTGCGTGAGATGTATGAAATTATTATTAGTACTAGCTGCCCGGACAGACTTCGTTTTGTGAACCTCCCGTTTTTTATTATTAAAACCTCCCGTAGACCTTAAGGATCATACAAAAAAATAAATTAGCCGAATTGGCCCAGCCATTCTCAAGTTATGCAACATTCATTTTTATTGACTGCCTCGTTGGTCTAGCGGTGGGCGTGTGCGACTGCTGATCATGAGGTCTCGGGTTCGATTCCCGGGGCGAACCAAATGTTTGTATGATCTACAAATATTTGTTTCGTAGTTTGGGTGTTTTGTATGTATAATATGTATGTATTTATATCAGTTGTCTAGTACGCATAACACAAGCTCTGCTTGGCTTGGGATTAAATGGTGTTGTGTGTTAGATGTCCGAAATATTTATTTATTATTAGTATTATTATTTATATAGACGCAATTTGAAGGTAAGAAATATGTTAATTTACGTGTCTGGATCTAAACTAGTGGGATTTAATTAGTTGTACAAAATGTGCGTGTTCATTACGCTTCTGTTTATCTTTGGAATACAGATGTAATGATGTGTAAGTTTCTTTAAACTTAGTCTTACCCCACCACGAACACTGGCGATAGCTCTGGAGTCACCGACGTTGGCGCAGTAAAGCGTGTTATCTTTGACGAGTACCACAACAGCCGTGCTGCCAGCTACTTTCTGCATTTGTTCCTCTTCAAGCATCGCCTGGTCCAGGTCTAGGAAACCCTGTAATAACAACAAGAGGCAATCTTTAAAAAAAAGAGATTTGGGATATTCAATTGACACGTTTAGGGTTGCGGGACTCGTAGACAGTTCAGATAAAAAAATAAATAAAAAAATCTAAAGTTGTAAGGACATTTCGTGTATAAGCTGGGCAATTATGCATAAATGATATTGTTTTTGTCAGACAGTGTATACTTTTCGAGAAACTCGTCAAGGATCATTATCTATTTCTGCAATAACTATACACATATGTGATTCTATATGTTCTTATTTACACTACTCAAAGTATTGTCCATCTGAAGGTTGCCTGGAAGAGATAGCAGACACCCGATAAGGTACCCTACACGTAATGTTTTAAACGATGACTTACTTGACTATCTAAAAACTATGCAATTATTAAAAAGCTATAGCGAGCTGATTAAAATGTGACTAGTTTAGAAAACGATTTAAAACTCCTGAAAATATACATATAAAAACTGCAATAAAGCTGTTTAAAGTATAAGGTTAAGATAATTAATCTTATTATATATTAAGAATACGATACATCACAAATGGTTTATTTTAAGAGTATCATGTTTTCAATATTATGATTGTGTTTAAAGCGCCAGGTTAGCCACGCATTGTGATTTTAAAGCAAATGTAATCTCTCGTACAAAACCCCTAATAATAAATTAATTTTGCTTACTTTTGATACTAAACTGAGCTACTACTATGGTTACTAGATAACTGATATAAATTATACTTTCCTTTGTAAATACATACTACTCTATCAAGAAAGTACCGGGAGAAGATCAATAATACACAAAATGTTAGTTATTCATTAACATTTTGTTTTATCCCCTTCAAAGTATGCTCCTTCGGAAAAGATACACTAACGCCAACGAATAATCCAATCATCAAAACATTTTTTAAACATTGTTTCCGGAATTGAATTTAGTTCTCGCTGCGAATTTTTCTTTGTCTTTTACCGATTGAAAACGGGTGCCACATAACGCTCAAATAATATTCTTTATTTACCGTTTGATCTTCCGGCAAGAATTCCGAGTGCACAACACCGCGAGAGTCAAAGAAAACAGTCAACATGACTTTCGATCGATCTTGGCGTAGTTTCGGTTCAGTTGGAAAGCGCCACTTCGAAGCTTGTTGACTAGTTTGCATGTCAAACTCGTAAACCCACGCCTCGTACAGTAACAATTCGTTTCATTAATGTTGGGTCGGAATTGACTCGTTCTAGCATGTCCTCAGTGACACTCATGTGATTGATTTTGTGGAGAAAATTCAGGTCTTTTGGGACTAGCCGAGCAGCAACATGTTTCATACCCAAGTGGTTATTTAAAATGGTACGGATAGACTCACGAGATACAGAAAGTTCAGCGGCTATCTCTCTCGAAGTTGAATGAGGATTTTCAGTCACTATTTTCTGCACTTTTGCTATATTAACTTCAGTTGCTGACGTTGAAATGAAATTCGCAATACACACTACATATGATATAACTACTGATATAGCAACTGAAACGCCGCGTCAAAATGGAAAATAGTTGTGCCAATCTAACAACAACAAAAATTTAATTTGGAACCATAAACAAATCACCCATTTCCGATACTTGCCTGAATGTATTATTATACATAGAAAACACCCAAACTCTGAAACAAATCTTTGCAGACAATACAAACATTTGATCCGACCCGTGAATCCAAACCGAGACCTGAAGCACAGCAGTCGCATATGCTACCACTGCGTCACTGAAGCAGTTATGCAGGGAAACTTTTTTGACATTCGCCAATTCATAACGGCACTAGTTGACTGAGCACGGTTCAGAACGACCAAGTATTTAAATCATGTTTTGACGCATGCCGCATTTTAATAAGCACCTTCATATTTTATAGCACGTGACGTAACATGTCGTGTACCGCTATTTGGACTAATAACAAATGTGTGTTCTACATTTACATAAATTTGCAATTATATATGACGTTACCATGGCCTTTTTACGAAAAAACCTTATGCTAGATATAAATTTTAAAAATGTTAAAATGTTTTTTATTTATACATGGATATTAACTACATTAGTATCGATTTTTTGTTATGTCTATGTGGTGACACTAACGGATTCAAAATAAGAAGTGTTACCACCTCGTTATTAAAATTACATAGTGTGTATTAACTATATATCGATGCACCACCCCTATCCAACCCGTGAGTATCGTAAGAACCTCAGCCGAATAACAGTACTGCAGAAGGAAAACTTAGCACAAACTTTATAGGTATCAACCTGTCTAGCCTGTGTTGTATCAGAGGCGTTCCTAACCCGTAAAGCGCCGTGTGCAATCATTAGTTTAGCGCCCTTTAATAAGTTGTAGAACCCTTTAGTAAGTGTAGCGCCCTTTAGTAAGTGTAGCGCCCTTTAGTAAGTGTAGCGCCCTTTAGTAAGTGTAGTGCCCTTTAGTCAGTGTAGCGCCCTTTAGTAAGTGTAGCGCCCTTTAGTGCAGACATTTTTAGTAGGTGTACCGCCCATTTAGTGAGCCTATTATCACTGCGCCCGAATGCCCGGCACACTTAGGACTATAGGTTAAGACCTGGGTTGTGTACTAGGCTAAAACTTATTTTATCTAAGAGGCTTATGTGTAGCAATGCACTATCAATTATGCGGTGCTTACCTGCTGCGGTGTTTTACTTGATGAGGAGACGAATTTAAACTTACCTGTTTTAAAGCCTCTTCAATATTTCCTAAGTGATATTCTGGACGAGCTGTGATGAATTTATGCAAGTGTTTCCCAGCATACTCTGCTATATTAGCGCCTGTAACAATCGGTGATAATAAAAACTATAACTCTTTAAATTATTGTTTTCTTCTACTAAATATTAATAATAATAAAACACGACAGAAGGGTTGATATGATTTAAATCGAATGTTTTTTTTTTTATAAAAATCATTGATTTAAATGATTACTGCAACCAAATCGGTCAAAAATTCAATGCGAATCAATAAGTATTCTATTTTAGATAGAGTACTCATTTTGAAATAATTAGAATATGTCCCTTAATGAGTAATAAGTGTTATCTAAGTTTTTACTTTACAGTTTTTTAAATTGTTGATTTTAGTAGAAATTGTTAAATTACCTTTTAATTGTATTAGTATTTTTTTTTTTAATAAGTTATTTTCATTTAATAAATAACTGACTTTACAGTAATAAAAAAAAGAAAGTAAAAAAAAAATCAGATTTAAATCAAATTAATCCGATTACTATGATTTTTAAAAAAAATCATGATTTTTATTATAAACCTTTAATGACAATTTGAAGAGAGTTTAAGTGTATTTTAATAATGTTCTTAGTAGCAGCATAGAAAGGTTTAAAGTATTATTTGCATAGTACGGGCTCTGCCTATTATGAGAGCTGATGGCGTGGTATGTGTTATGTTATCTTATTATACATATTTATATGTGTATGTAATTTATCCATAATATTATCATCATGTTCCTAGCCTTTATTATCGCCTTTATCCTAGCCTTTATAGCCATGATCTCGGGGTCGGCTACTAGTTCAACCGGTTTTACCTGAATATCAGTTTTTACACGGAATGACTGGCATCGAACCTCCGCAACCCTGAGGGTGAACTGATTTCGAAAGTTGAACTAGTTGTCAGCATGTTTGAGGGCACTGACTTCCCAATAACGACTGTCATAGATGTTCATGACGACGGGGACCGACGGCTTAACGTGCTCTCCGAGGCACGGGCGGGAAACACCGCCATCTTCCATACTCCAGGCTGCTATTAAGAATTTCTTGTAAGAAAAACCCAACAGCAGTCCGACCCGAGAATCGAACCCGAGACCTCTTGATCAGCAGTCGCTTACGCTAAGACCACAGAGGCAGTCGCAGTAATTTATCCAAAATATGTATTTACAAATATTCAATTATATAAGAAGTGTGGTTACCATAGCACAGATATTCCCTCATTTATACTCGGTCAGTTGTTGGTTGTGTATAAGATATCAAAAATAATAATTATTATTATAATCATATTCAAATACAGAAATCTCAATCTTACAAAATATCTCACACACACATTGGAGTTAATGTGTGGAAGCACAAGTCGCGATGCATATAAATAAAATTATCATTTGAAGACTGTGTAAACAGCAATAATAATCAAATTATGCAAAAGACAACAGAACAAAACGAAACCGAAAGAATTGTTGCTAGCCAAATGCGCGCGCGCATGTTTTTGTGTAAGACGCACAAACAGCAAACTTAACAAAAAAAACCCTAAAAAAATCGGCCTTCATGGGACATCTGGCAGACGTAAAACTTCAATTTTATTATTAGAAGGAGGACAAAAGTAAATCTTATACGAATATTTTAAAACTGATTTGTGTTAAAACTGAAGACTTGTTCGGTTGTATGTGCTTATCTCAGAAACTACTGGTCACTTATTCAAAGATTATTTTCGTTTAGTCCGAAAAATTATTTTTCGTTGATATCACTCTCGTAAAAAATGTTAATAAACAAGTATATACAATAGCAGCAATACAATAAAAAATATAAAGTAGAAATTGTATCATGACAGTCAGATTGCCTGTATACTTATTTTGTAACTAAACTTTGTGTTGAAAAAAAAATTATCCCACCAGGGAATCAAATCTGAGAGAGAACCTTAACACAGCAGTTACACAAGCTACCACTGCCATAAAGAGAACTAGGCTCTATAGAACAGTAAATTCCACAGAAGTACCTTCACAATAGTAGCATGTTATTATTAGAAAATATTGTTTCTCTGAGAAGTGACACATTTTGTTAGATTTAAATTAGATCACTTTGTTTGATAGATTTTTTGTGTTTTTTTTTTATTATTTAAAAGCAAAATAAAGGTTTAAATAAATAACTTTAAATATTAAAATCCAAATGATTACATCATATATTGATAGATCAACTATATAATGCTTTTCTATTAACTAGCTTTTGCTAGCGGCTCCACCCGCAACTTTGTCAGCGCAGTAAATAGACATAGTGTCATGTCCATTCAACACAAAGGGAGGATCCTCTGACCAGGTGAGTTGATCATGCCTGGTGGGCCCAACTGTTTATGCTGTACATATGCTAATCGCCGGCGATAAACTTCTATATCGCGATGCAGGATTACTAGTTACTTCTTATAGTTCGTTACTTTGTAGTTTGATATATATCTGGTAGATGGCGCTGTAGTATGTTCTTATTGTCGTATATGGAAGTCTATATAAAATTTCATCATCATCAAATTCGTTCAGTAGGTTTTGTGTGAAAGAGTAAGTGACATCCATACATCAATCCGATCAGATTATTACTTACTAGTACCACAAATGTATGGACGATTCATACACTTCATCTAATTATGCCTTATACTTCAACTAATTATAATTACTATGTATTTGAAGCGGCTAATCAAAGTAGGCTTAGGGTTAGGCTAGGTGAGGTCATTCAGTTCCTTTCAGAAGTGTAGAAGACTGACATGTTCACAGATCTCTAGGAAAGATTTCATATGTATACTTCCCTAGAATAAATTATGTTAGTACAGTTCTAGCCTTTACCTCCATGACCGTCATATACTGCAAAGAATGCTGTGCCAGGATCTTCAGGCAGTGATAGTATGTGAGTGTGAGAGTCATCCATTGACACTCTCCATCCTTGCATGCAGGAAGAGGCTACAAGGTACCGTGAGTCCTGACATGTAGCCGACTGCTTCTCCGTCACCGGTTCTGATAGGGTCTGTCCCATTACTCTGAAAATTTGATGTTTAATTATTTTACATAGTTAACCACATACCTCATTTACAAAAAGTTAAAAGCAAAGTTTTTTACTGCCTCCATGGTGCAGTAGTGAGGTATTAGACTGCTATGCTGAGATCTGATACAATTCCTGGATCTGACCAAATGTTTTTATTGATCTTGTTGTTTGTTGTTGACATTGTTGAATTTAAATAGGTGGTCATATATTGAAGCGGGGCGTAAAAAAGCATCTCACTAGGCGGCCATAGTGTGGGTCACCATGCTGCAATGTCCTTATTCGCATTGAGGATGGTGACCACCACTCTTGGAAACTGCTCATGCTTTCCATCAGGCAGAGCAGAGACATTTTGGCGCAGCCAAAGTATAAAAAAAATAAGGAAAAAAGAAAAAAATTGACACTGCTAGATATCATCATCAACCCTTACCGCAGTCCACTGTTGGACCTAGACCTCTCCAATTGCATGTCACTTGGTTCAATCTTCCGGCAAACACAACAGAACAAATAAAATTTACGAAACATCGACAGTTAGTATTTTGAATCTGTTAAATTGTGTATCTTAAAAATTATCACTTGTGTTAATAAAAATTAATTTATATAGGTATGTGAGGTATATTATCAGTTGAAACTACAATCGACTTTTGTGTTCTGCATAGTCATAACAATTATCACTCAATCAAAAACATGCATAATGATATAACCAATTATAACTATATTTTTTTATCATTAACATTAATTACATAATTTCTGGCTCCTTCTAGCTGTTGAGTCTGACTTAAAGAAGATTTATTTACAAAAATAATTATTAATTATCTTTGATAAACTCATCGCAAACAAAAATAAAAATGAATCATCAAATGTGTTGATAAGCCAAAATTCGAGAACCCCTTGACCAATTTGGTTGATTTTTTTTTATTTTTTTAAGGCACAAGAAAGATATTTTATAATAGTAAAAATAATACTTTTTTTCCCTATTGGACTGTGTCAGGCCAATAAGTTTTGATAGACCAGTGTGTTAAATATTGTTATGTAAAATAACTTAATAAATCCATAATTAACATATTATTGCAAAATACACATAAAATGTTAAAAACTAGAAATATGAATAAATTCATTAGAATTAATGGATATTAATGAAGTTGACATTATTATCATACACTTGTTCTGTGAGGTCTAAAGATTCAATATCAAACTGAGACTAACAGAAAATATTTTAAATTATTTTTTATTACCAAACCATCATTGTACAACATATGTTTCTATAGACAAATAAAGAGGAATATTTTGCAGAACTGTCAATAGCAGAGGTTGTATTGTTTAAATATCGTAATATTAGGGCAAAATTGCTAAAACACTACGATATGACTAACTACTGATGTCATAGGCCTTTTAAGAAAAATATTTCTAAGATAGAACTTGCAAGTGCAAAATTGATACTCTAAATAGTGAAAAAAGTGCAGTATTTGTTAAAACCATTGCTTATCTGATAATAAGCACAGAATATAAGATTAATATCACACAAATATGTTAAAATCAGTAACTTACGTTCAGTGGTAAAACACAAACGTAAAAAAATGCAAATATCTTTGAACACCTTTTCTTTAATAGTAGAAAATGTTATTCGTTACTATGTTTCTATTCTTCGATAAATTGAAGTATATTTTTCATGAGTTACACTAAAATGCGTAGGTAAATAAAATAGAATGCAGACATACATAAGAACGTCAAAGTGACACTTTGCAAATGATGTTGCAAGTAGTTTTATTTCAATTTCCTTCTGAAAACTTTTTACAGCTTCTGGCAATCGTGTAAATTTTAAGTAATTTATTGTACTATAGCTTAATCAGTCTGTCTCTCTACTCCGATCACGCTTTCCGCTCGTTCGGCAACCCTTCCACGTATAAATACTCTAAGGTGTAACCTTACCTTACACCTTAGAGTATTTAGCGGAAAGCGTGATCGGAGTAGAGAGACAGACTGATTAAGCAATAGTACAATAAATTACTTAAAATTTTAATAAATTTGTAATAAAATACAACGCATATTTAAACATTACATCCATCTCCAAATTATTCTTAGGTATACCGTTAGATTTCACATCAAGATATTAAAGATATTTGAATGAGCTTTTATATCCGAAACGTTTCACTACCTCTTCCTATTGGTTAAATTTCACGTTTATTGGCCAAAGATTTTTTTCAACTTTCTTACCTTTAATTGGTAAATCACCTACCTACTCAATAAAGCAAAATAAACTTATCTATCTGAATACTTTCTTACGAATTGACCAAGTCATTCTTTAAATCATTCAAAAATTGATTGATAGCAACGATCATAAAAAAATATGGGAATCAAGTTTGTGCAATTTAAGAAGCGGGAAGTTTAAATACCTACTAGCTCACCCATCAAACTTCGTCCGCTTCTTCCGATTCTTTGCAAATAGATGCACTTTGTTCAATTTCCATATTTTAAACACTTCTTAAGTACCTACACGAATTTTACAATTGAAGTATACAGACAGTAGAACAATCAGCTGTCACCATCCGTGCATGCGCATAGCAGGCTGTGTAGGCTGACTGTGTGTGGTAGTAAGCAAGCGCCCTGCGCCGCCGTCTAACGAATATTCGATCAGGTCACGTGTCCCGACGCGAGTTTAACATTTTTTTCCCATTCCATAAAAGTGCGCAACGCCTCTAAAGAAGTGTTCACTTCAAAAAAGTAAAAATTATACGATGAGAAACACAATATATAGATGGGTAAAATAAAGAAGAATGATTTACCTTATAATTTTTGCCACTCCAAACATATCGGTGCTAACATTTGGATTGGTACTAAAATTTAAGAATTATTTTGTATAAACCAAATAGGTACACTATGTGATCTAAATAGGCAAATTTGCATAAAAAGCTTGAATATAACTCAAAGAATTTTATATAAAAAATATAATAACCGTAATAAAATACAAAAACTGCATGAAACTTTATAAATAAAATGACATCTCGTGTGGCATCTAAATTTAAAGAGGAAACATACTAAGGAGTTATTTAGTGCAAGAAAATGTTTTTATACTAGTTAGGCTCTCTGCTAATTTTTTGATAAAAATGAGTGTCTTAGAATTTAAAAAAATAATTCCTTTCATTATACTTAGATCGCAACTTCTGTATGTCCTTATCAAAACTTATTATTTTTTTCTGAAAGGATGACGGTGAACATTTCGGCAGTGCCTAACGCATCTTTGAAATAATGGCAATTCTCCACACACTTTGATTAGGTGGGGGATCCATCTATTCAAAGTGTGTGTAGAATTGCCATTATTTGAATATCGATCAAAATATAATTGTAGCCAATGTTTTCTCTTCGCCCAAAAATATAGGTCGTCAACTTCTTAATGCAAGAACATGTTAAATCAATACTTAGGTCAATAGAACCTTGAATTTTATTATGATGCATACTTTTATTAGCTACATAAACTGGCCATTTGAGTTTTTACTAGTGTTGTCGGCTGTAAAACCAAAAACTCTGTTTTAAAGGATATGAGATATTATTATGTCGTGGAGCTATTATTATTCTGTTTTTAAAAATGTGACATCATATTGTGCATTTAAAACGATATTATTTTGGAAATAATTCAATAATGCTTAAATCATTAAAGATGGAATAAGATAATAATTAGCCTTTTTAGAGGATTTCTGAGATGTTCCGTTTCTATGACGGGTCGGGGTCGGGTGTATGTTACTTCCGTTATGACTGGCTCCATTATTATTATACTGCATTAAATTACCAGACTTAATAGCTTAGTGATTAATTACTCTAAACGTCTATTAATACTTAGGTAGAAGACGTAGGTTCGATTAAAACTCAGTTCAAGTTATTAACTGATGAGTATTTTTGTCTGTTCTATACATGAAAAGGATTTATTTTTCCCGGTTTTGCATCATTTTTCATTAACGTGTCGTTAACTTCTCCTATTAGGTAAAGCGTGATATTATATAACCTTTCTCGATAAATGAGCTATCCAACACTAAGACCTTTTCAATTTGAACTAGTAGTTTCTGAGAAATTTGTTTGAGTTCAAGGCTCTACTTGAACTAAACAAACTTTTTCAGCTTTACAATATCAGTACAGATGGCTTACGTCTTTAAAAGTGACAGAGTTGTATTTTACAGGAATCTAATATATATAAATTTCTCGTGTCGCAGTGTTTGTTATCCAACTCCTCCGAAACGACTAGACTGATTTTTTATGAACTTTTGTGTGCATATCGGGTAGGTCTGACAATCGGCCAAAATCTAATTTTTATACCTCTTAATGATAGGGGTCATCCACCTCAATTTTTTTTTATTTTAATGTGAAAACAACATTTTCCGGGTCAGCTAGTTCTATTTATAAAAATACGTTATGAAATAAGTAGTAATATTTTGAAACTACTGAAAGTATTGGACTGTTTATAAATTTATTAAAATGTACGCAATTGTTCTAATAGGGATATCCCCCGAATCTGGAAAATAACACAACAAATGTAACTTTTGCTTTAATTGGGTATGTAATTATTACAAACGAATGAAAACTAACCCGATTAATGGGTATTAAATACCTTTAAAATGACGTCGTCCCCAGATAGATTAGGACTTTTATTATACTTACCTATTTTTATTCAACTAACTCTGGATTTCACCTGTTGTTTAAAGTGATATTGTACCAACATTACCTGCAACCTCAACTATTTCCATTTGCTATGCCCAAACTGTTGTGTTGCCCTGGCAACGTATTTGCAAAATTGATAACAAGGTTGAGTAGTCATCAAGGCAATAGGCAACCAGAGGCGTATCTAGCCCGTGAAGCACCAGTATTCAATTCCCCTTAGTAAGCGCCCAGCCCCCCTAGCCAAAATGGAAGCGTTTTTCTTTCTTTTCTATTGTGTCATTGGCAAAGTTTAGTCTAAGTAATCTTAGACAAAGTATTAGCCTATGACACACGAGAATTTAGGCGTTTACGATTGCAGAAAGAGAAACGCTTGCAACTTGGCTAGGGGGGCAGCAGATTCATTAAAAGTGCCGCGGCAGGAACCCCTAACACCGCTGCGCCCGAGTGCGCCACACACCCTTTTTCCGCGAGAACGCTTTTTGGACCATACCCTCCGTGGACACACACACACACGAAGGACGTGTGTGGGACTCCCAATAAACGGTCTACCCACAAAACCACGCGGTGGCCTACCTCGGCAGTAGGGAGGAGGTCCAGAAACGCATCAATGGCTTCTGTAGTCCCCCCTGCCGTACCTCACGACTGAAGTACATCTCCCCTAGATGTGGCATTAACGACCCTTATGCGACGATTGGGGAGCTAGCGGCCTCTACCGAGTACCTTTGCCGATACCGCTCTGCGACCTCCTTCTGTAGCATAACGTAGGTAAAGTCGTCTCTGGCATTATCAAAATAAACAAATTTACATTCTCATTTATTCATCATCAATAACAACCTGTAAAAGCCCACTGCTGTACATAATGGTCTCTTCTTAGAAAGGAGGTATATTAACCCTATTAGAGTTTGTTTGTTTGAATAGACGTACTTTGCCACGTTGGTTAGTCAGGTGGTTTAAGGGTTTGTTTCCCTTCTCTTGTTCTTCTTTTGAAGCTAATCCTGCGTATTTCGCTCCGTTAGACTACTTTTACCCCACCCACGGGATCAGACGCGATAGTGACATTTCGTATTCTTAATCACTTTATCACATAGACTATTAATATTTTTCAATATATAAATTAAGAAAAACAAACAACGAAATAAATAAGCTAATGAAATTAAGGCCAAATTAGCTATTCATTACAAGGTATTAACATTCAAATAAATATAATTCCAGACGTGCTATTTGCCCTTGATAATTTTCAGTTGTATACAAACATCACGCGCCGGCATCGAACTGGGTTCATGTGGGTGACACCGCACTAATTGGATCATTGAGGGGGTGTTGTTTAGGGGTGGAGTTAGTATATAAAGGAAGGTGGGGATTTTCAAGCGCAGGAGTGGCGTCCCGTCAGCCTAGGCGTTCGTTTGATCTTGTAAGTACATTTTTTTTTTTTTTTTGTACTATTTTGTGACTCGGTTGCCATGGCAATAAGTTCTCTAGGTTTTTAAAGAGTTGGTAAAAGTAGGCTGGACTGATCATAAATTTTTACTAGTGCTTAGTAAAAATCTTAGAATTCTTCTTGTCGTGGAGTTTTGACAGACTTTCTTAAGAACAAATGCATAGGTTCAATAATGTCCATCTTCTTTACGTTTGAAATATTTTAAATATTGTTGATTTTTAGGCTCATATTTCAGTATAATCCCTTGCTATAGAAGAAGGATAGCCTTCTTCTAGTAATCTTCAAGAAACTGAAGAAACTTCATTAAAGATGCTTGATACTTCTGTGGTGGAAGATTAATACGTTAGTAAAAAAAAATTGTATTAGGTGTTCGTGGGTTCCAAGTGAGATATTTCCACGTTCAAATATTTATCAGTATTACTGGCTATGCAATTATATCAAGAAAGGTGTGTGTTTCATGAATAGGTACATGAATGTGAAACTATGACAGAACAATTCTATTTACATTGTTTGTCTAAATTACAATCTTATACCTAAGTTCCTAATTTTGAATTACCCAATCTAAAACAAACATAACAAAATCTTTTAAAATATGATTATAAACAAAATATCTAAGATGAAAAAAAACACAGGAAATTTATAATTAGTTAGACAAGTACAATTTTAATAACAAAAATAAAACCGACTTCAAGGTTCGACTCGCTTTCTCTTGGATGCCATAATCAGATATTATCATGGTACCACCGTTGGGAAATCTCCTTTCCATTAAAAAAAGAATCATCAAAATCAGTTCATAAACGACGAAGTGACCCGCGAACTCACATAAAAAAATAATATATATACATATATACTACCTGGCCGGGCAAACGTTATTTTGTCGTAAAAAATATTTAAGGATGGGTCACCCTTACCATTTAGGGGTATGAAAAATAGATGTTGTCCGATTCTCAGACATACCCAATATGCACACAAAATTTCATAAGAATCGGTCAAGTCGTTTCGGAGGAGTTTAACTACAAACACCGCGACACGAGAATTTTATATATTAGATACTGTCGAATCGAGAAACCTCTTTCTTCTTTTCAAATCGGTTAAAAAGGCGAAGTTTACCTGTATTTAAATTCAAACAATACTAAGGAAAACTTTGAAAGCTTTGAACGGAAAGATTCCCGCTAGATTGGTGACCATAATTAAATTCCAAGCTTTACCTGTTGCGTCCCAAGTCTCAACGCTTTGACTATTAGACTGTTATTGTTAAATTAAAAAATGACACATTTTATTTTTAGTAATAGTTATGCGTCATCAATTAAATAGTTACGTACTAAAAAGGTCAATTTCAAGTAACCAATTTTGTTGACGACTTAGGATACAGTAAACTTTAAAATGATAGTTAATTAAAAGCTTACTGGCCAGGAAATATATCAAAGAATTTTTACAAAATACTCACACATCATAAGCAAAACGACACAAGACAACAGTATTGCAAATATTGCAAAGAGCAGGCAAACTTGATACAATTCTTATTTATGCCAATCTTTTGACCAGAGTGATACCTATAGTAGGCCGAAGAGCCCCTCTAAGGAGAGTTATTCTATCTCCATTAGTAGATTTTTAAAGATTGTAGATGATTGTTACAATTTTGTCACTTTTTAAGGAACTGAAATAGACAAAACTTCTTGTTACTTACATCTTAATCTTAGTTGATTGATACAAATTCTTTTAAGGTAGCGATATGTCACCTAGTCTGAAAAGTTGCCATTCAGATGATTATACAAGATATTTTAGCTTTCATTAAATATTTCCATAGATTTCTGAATTCGAAATGCAAAGATGCATAATTTCATTCCCTAGTTTCAATTAACGAGTTTTGCTATCTTCAGATTGGGGTCGAAATTTGTTAGACCAACTAGTATAAAGTGTTACCTTAAAGAATGAAGAGAATAATGATTATCTTTGAAATAATTTTGAAATACTGAAGTGTTTTCACCTCTATTCATTCTATCGGTATCGTAAGACCAACAACAGTACTGCAACAAATCAATAGATTCGTCCCGGCCATCGTGGCATAGAAGACCAAAAAAGCCTTTCTGATTAAGCCTATGTCGAGCAGTAGATATCAAAGGCTTTATGATGATGTTTGAGACTTGATTTGACATTGGCTACGTTCGCTCTTTTCTATTAGTAAATCTTATCGCAGTATTTTCGTTATGTGTTTCAATTCGCATTTACCTAAAAGAAGAACATATCTTCTTACAGATGCATTTCTAATTAATTGACCGGTGAAGCCACAGGTTGTTGTTTGGTTTATTTAATCGTAACATGTCTGCGTTTTTGTAGCTAGCATGTTTGTCTAGTGTCGTGAGGGTCTTTACAAATATTCATGAAATGGATACAAAGACTCAAAGACCCAGACCCCACATGACTTTGAAGGGGGACGGTGTGGGGTCGGGATGGACTTAGAAGGCGACCAAGCACTGAAAACTCTTGAGCTGCAGGTGACTTTATGTAGGTAGTCACTTTCCATCAAGTGACGCTTCTACCCCCTCTCACCATAAAAATATTAGTCACCATGTCAAGACATTAGGCTGCAAGGTTTAAGTGATTTAAGTGGTCTCTGCGAAGATGTCAACTCGCAGAAGGAGGCGGCGGAGAAGGCGCAGGAGGACGACCTCCACTCGGACCCGATCCGCCGCCGGCGAACCGGGCGGCGGAGGCGCGCCTACCAGCGTCTCATGCCGCCCTGAGTGTGGCCGCGGATGGTCGGGACGGGTTTTCCCTTCCATCCGCTCTAGTGGCCGCCCGCGAGGAGGCGACGTTACGTGTGTGCCGTACGTCGCCTAAATTGAGAGGTGTTGGAGGACGGTGCCCGTTTCGTTGGCCCGGAGGTCTTAACAACAGCAGTTCCCGGATCTCTCCCTTCTCAGGCGCAGAGTGACACACCGTGTGGTATTAGTCGGTTCGATGCCGACACACCGCCCAAGGGGGTTTCCTCAAGTAAAAAACAAAAAAAAAGTTTTTTAAGTGGTTGCCACGCCGTTTTCTACTACGCCAAGTGTCATGCGTTCTAATCCCACGTGGGACTACACTCTGTGTGATTCGCAAATTGTTGTTCTGAGTCTGGGTGTTCTTTGTGTCCATTTCATGTATGTTTGTAAGTCCCCCGCGACACAGGATTATTCCTAATGCGAAAGTTATCTTATAAGAAAAACGACCTGCATTTGCATGGTGATGATAATGCGCATCCATCTATAAGCCGTCCAACGGATAAGCATCAATCGAATTATTTCATAGTAAGGTTATGTCAGAGTAAGTAGGTGACGGTCCCTGTACGCGTAAAGGCGATTACCGGTAGCTTGCATGTAGGTAGCATTTGTGGGTTTTCTATGCGTGGCCTCACGACTGTTGCATACGTATGTTGGAATAGTAATTTCATATGGAAATGAAATGAGGTTCAGTAATTAACTTATTTTATAATTCCTTCTTTTCAAAAAATTACTTAACTAGCATTCACCCGCGGCTTTGCTCGCATTTAATAAAAAGTATCCTATGTTGCTTTTACTACCCCCAAGAATATGTGTACAAAGTTTTATGATGATCAGTTAAGTTGTTTTCGCGTGAAAGCGTAACAAACAAACTTACATTCACATTCATAATATTAGTAACTATGATTAATTCGACTGCCTCGGTGATGCAGTGGTAGCGAATGCTACTGCTGTGCTTGAGGTCTGGGGTTCGATTCTCGGGTCGGATCAAATGTTTGTATGACTTCAAATATTAGTTTCAGAGCTTGGTTGTTTTCTATGTATAATATGTATGTATTTACAAAAAAAGTATGTTTTTATTTAAAGCAGTTGTCTAGTACCCATAATACAAGGTCTACTTAGCTTGGGACTAGAAGGCGTTGTGTGTTACATGTACGAAATATTTATTGTTGTTATGATAATTTGTTAATTCTAGTCCAGATACGATTTATGGAAGCAAAAGTTGGAAAAGATGCTCAGCAAAAGACGTCATAAGAAAAGCAATTAAAAGTTAATAAAACTTGAAGAATGAAGATGTAATATATAGTTTATCAGATAAAAAGCATAGTTAAGCGCAGCAAGAATTGGAAACGCATTAGATACGTTCGAAGTCTTAAGATTGGTCTTCAATGCGTGATACTATAAAAATGAACAAATACATATTCTCTTTAATGAATTTTTGGGTAGATATAGTTCTTGGGTGTACAATGGTTAATTTGTTTTCTGCCCCCTAAAAGATTTTTATCCGATTACGGCAAGGAATGTTTTTATCAATCCATGTATGTTCGTAGTTGTAGCGTCTTAACAACTGAATCGATTTTAATGATTGAGGTCCGGGTGACATAGGCTATATTTTAATTAAAAGCTTTTACGTGGTCGGGTACTTGCTTTTGATTATATTGGAATCATACTTGTCAATAAGTAAACTAATAAAAATAAAAATTAACAAAAAACCCGACTTCAAGAATGGACCGAATTGCAAAGGGATCACACGGGACGTACCAGCTTTCAAATAAAAAATATTCATCTAAATTGGTTTACCCTGTCGATAGTTCTGAGGTAAAAAACATGATAAAAGTGCGTTTGTGTTTTGAAGTCGGTTAAAAAGAGTTTTATATAGTTAGTAGCAAATATATGAGCCTGCCCAAGTGACTCTACTCTGCCTGAAGGAAAGCATGATCCAAGAGTAGTGATCAGCACACACGTTGCGAATGCAGACAATGCAACAATGCTGTACAGTGTATGCAACTATGGCGGCCTAATAAAATGCTTTAATATTTTGATTGTCATTTTAAAGTTTGTGGGTTACCAGAGAGAGACTTCAATTTTGTTATTTTTATATTTTTTTTATTTAAGAACTTGTTAAAAGGGCATTTTTTCATTGAAATTATAAAGGGTGGTGGGAATAAATGGTTATTTCCATTATTACAATAAACTGATCAAACCTAAATACAAATGAAAATATATTTTGCTTTCCGTGAAATTACCCGATTATAAAAATGGTTATGGAATTTCTTAATTAATGCTAACTTTTCATTTGATACACAGAAAAAATGTAACCGTATCTTTATTTAAAAGAAATTACCGCAATACGAATTTAATGTTTTGTTTTCAGATTGAAGATATATAGTGTGCCTGAGGGGACGGACGTCGCTCATGTGAAGTTTTCTAAACCGACGAGATGGCCGAGAAAAAAGATCTGGAATCCGTGAGTAAAATTATTCTATGTACGTTTTTTAGCCAAGCTAATAGTCTAAGAGCTAGCGACGTTTTTGAGAGAGAATTTCAGGTGGGCCAATTTTTAGATATTCTATCTCTCTCACTCTCCCGCACGTCATGGACTATCTGGCTGGTGGTAGTGGTTGCGTTCATCAGTGCGCATCCTACCTGCACAGGTAAAATATCGATTTTTTAAATCATTTTAAGAAGTTTTTTTTTTCATTATTTTTATTGAACTTTCCACAACGTAAATCTAATATTGCCAGACATATTTATTGCTGTTTAAATTATTCCAGACGCTAATTTCGATTTAATTTTTTTTTCCAAATAATCGTTCATTTTCTTGATATTAGTTTATTAATCATCATCTCCCTATCCTTTCCC
This sequence comes from Spilosoma lubricipeda, assembly GCA_905220595.1. NCBI lineage: Eukaryota > Metazoa > Arthropoda > Insecta > Lepidoptera > Erebidae > Spilosoma > Spilosoma lubricipeda. Next base: position 9,117,570 of record HG992294.1, on the reverse strand, counting down.
AGCTTTATTCTATCTCTATAACTCTATCCCTCGTCAGTTCACTGCTTACTCTCTTCGTAGCCATATCCTCTTTTATGCAGTCCATCCGTTTATACTTTGTTTGTTCTCTACTCTTATATCCGTCGACTTCCATACTTAACACTTTTTTAACTACACTTTGTTCATCTCTACGCATCACATTTCCATATCAGGTTAACCTGTGGCTTCTCAACTTTTCATTCCTTGTGCTACTTTCAGGCCTAATGTAGACATTCTTCACTTTATCCATTCTACTCACACCGCGCGTCAGTTTTCAGTCAGTCAGTTCTTCATATCTCATCAATCCCACCACAATATGCTACAACAAATCCGATCTGGTTCATTTCCTAAGTTAACATTCTACAAACGTAAACGTTAATAGAAAACTAACAATTATATGGAAATGACGTCTCTCAACGCTAAGTCACGTGGTCAAAACAAAATATTAGCCAATAATATAAGAGAATACAGGCGTTAGAGATTATAGAGAGAGAATCAACTTGTAACATTTGTTTTTGTTGGCTAACATATAAATATTGACAAAAACTACTTACGGTGTTATACAGGGCGATCCCGAGATGGAATGCATCCGGAAACCCATGGAGCTACCAACGCTCCCAACACCGTTGACCCTCGAGGAGAAGAAATACCTCCTTGCAGTGGAACGGGGAGACATGGGAAACGTTAGACGGTAAGTTAAGAGAAATATTTATTTATTAAATAACACAACCACGTGTCATCATCGTTATCATTATCTCAGCCAAAAGACGTTCAATTCTGGACAAAGGCGTCCCCCAGGGCTCTCACCACATATCCTATAATGTATCTGATATATATGATTACGTGGGAGAGCCACGCTTCGGCATTGGGCCGGCTCGACCGGAGTGCTAACACGGCCTCACAGAAAACCGGGATGAAACAACACTTGCGCTGTGTTTCAACGAGTGAGTGAGGAGTGAAATACCGGAGGCCATAAACCAACCCCTCCCCATATCCCTTTTCCCATCCCCCAAAGGTCGGCAACGCACTTGTGATATCACTGGTGTTGCGGGTGTCCATGGGCGGCGGTAATCGCTAACCATCAGGTGATCCGTCTGCTAGTTTGCCACCTATACCATAAAATATATATATATAAATATATATTTCTTCTTCTCATTGTGTCGCTGGCAACACTTATACAGTTTTGGCCCAGTGCTCTGCGACGCGAAGGGTCTTCGGCCTTGCTTGTTATACGTCATTTAGATCCAAACTAAAAAGAGCTTGTACAATTGGACTAGACTGATTTGAATACATGTATGTATTTGTTTAATAATTCATATTTCAATATATATTAATTATGGAAACTTCCATATCAAATCAAACATTAAATGTTTATTACATAATATAGAAACCTATGTACATAACCTTAAATAAAAAGAACAGTAAGAATATTTACACACAAGCGTAAAAAACTCCACATCTTCGCCTACTGGTAGCGTTCCCAAAAGACTGGCAGCTTTACCACGTTGAATGGCAATGCTGATTCTCTGTGCTAGAAAAAGGCCGGCCTTCTGGTCGCGAGAAGCGTCATACAGTTGCTTAGCTAGTTGTTTAAACATAGCGCGAGCACTCGGACCCCATGAACTTCTACGTCTCTACCCCAAAAGGTTCAATAATGTAATTACCTATGAAATTATGGTACTTACACCGTTTAAGACTTTCCGCTGAAGCAGCAGCAGCATAACCAGCTGTACTGGGAAGATGAGATGGCGTGAGGGTGTCAACGCAAGTTGCATCCCACATCAAAGGCTTACCCATCTTTCAATGTTTATTCATCCAAGTGTTTGATTTAAGTGGAAATCGAACCCGCGACCTTTACCGTAGCAGTCTGTACATAAACCACTATATAATTTGGCCGTCAAACTTACAACACGCTGTATACGCCATTTGCCAGTTTCAGCACAGTACTACTAATAATAGCATTTATTTTATTATGGTCACTTGTATAATTCGATTATTCATTCTAATATTAGATACGAGTATACTTTAAAACGATGTAGTCTTAAATTAATTAAGTGAATACCTAAAGATGTCATATATATATATGTCAGTAATATTGCAAAGATTTGGAAGTCTGATTATATCTATCTATACCAATACATAAAACTGAAGAGTTTGTTTGTTTGTTTGAACACGCTACGCTATGTCAGGAACCGCTGGTCCGATTTGAAAAATTCTTTCAGTGTTAGATAGCCCATTTATCGAAGAAGGCTACAGGCTATATATCATCACGTTAAGACCTACAGGAGCGGAGTAACAATGAAGAATGTTACAAAAACGGGGGAAAATTATCACGCTACGGGCAATAGGAGACGCAAACGAGGTTGCGTGAGTCGGCTAGTCGTAAATAAAAGTTTAGTATTATCGTTGATAAGAAATCTGTTATGTACTGTACGTGGGTCGGCTAGTCGGATATAAGACAACTATATCATGTCTTTGTCAAAATTTGGACATCAAAGTAATAGCCATCCGATCTATGTTTTGTCAAGTTTTAATGATCAAAGCCCTACTTCCAAAAACATTTACCGCTAAAAATGTATCCTAACTTTTTATCATTAAAGTCTTTTATAAAAAATAAAAGTTTACACCGTTTAGATTATATTTACAAAATAAAGGCTAACGCTTTAACACACCAAAACTTAAAAGGGCGAAGCTATTAAATTATGCTAAAGAAAAAAAAACATTTAATTTGGTGAGTGACACACTTTGACCAAAACACTTGGGTGGCTCAAAAAAAGTCGTTAACATGGAATTATTTCGGTCTTATTAAAAACGTGGGTTGCAAACTGTGGTCGCAAGTTTATTTTTGATAACGAACTTGAAAGGTAATATTTTATCAGTATTTATTGTTTGAAAAAGAAAATTCACTTAATGTCCAATTACGTTTAAAAGCGAATGCAAACAGGGGCTCGTTGACGTCAAAATGGCTAAGTCTGGTGTGCGAGTGTTTTTATTCAAAACAACTTGCCTCAAATATTGATATTAGGGGACTAGGATATTGGCCGACTTTCTTTGAAGCTATTTTTATACAATCTTAAAAAATATACTTGAGATGCAACGTGACAGTTAAAAATAAATCACCTAGTTGTACTTTTTATTTCTTAATGTTTTACTTTTAGATATGAAAAGTTTTCATAGAATTTGACTGTCTCGGTGGCGCAATGGTAGCGTATGCATCTGCTGTACTGTGCTGTTGTCTAGTACCCATAACACTAGCTCTGCTTAGCTTGGGACTAGATGGCGTTCTGTGTTAGATGTCCGAAATATTTATTATTATTGATTAATTCCATATCACATGAAGAAATACTGTGAAATATAATCCTATCCTACTAATATTATAAATGCGAAAGTTTGTAAGGATGGATGGATGTTTGGATGTTTGTTACTCTTTCACACAAAAACTACTGAACGGATTTGGATGAAACTTTACAGTAATATAGCTTATACATCAGAATAACACATAGGCTACTATTTGCCGTGATAACCGACATATACGCGGGCGGAGCCGCGGGCAACAACTTGTATACACATAAAACGAAATATTCGTTATCTTGGAATTTGTTAGGTCGATTGAAAATCATTTGATAGTATGTAGTAATTTTGCATCTTATGCACATTTGCATTTTATGTACCTATCGGGATGGAACCTACTACATTTATACCCACGTATATAAATCTGTTAATCATCTAAGAAGAAAACACCTAATGATAACATTCACATGAATTTATATATTTTAGTGAAAAGTCATACTTTTTAGTGAATTTTCCCGAGTAAAGCCACGGTCAAAAGACAATATTGGGTATTCATTTCGCACCCAATTTTCACCTCAGATAAAATGCTATTATCTTTCAAACAGTTGAAAGTAAGTCCAATTATTTATTTGGCTAAATTTATGTTCCTTATTTTGCCGCACTTCGCTTTAAATTATTGAGAATGTGCTAAGTTCTAAATAAAATTTAAGTTTTATCTGAATTTTATAATTTGTTCCAAATATTCAAATATTCCATGACTTGAAAAAAATATTCATTTCGTATTCACAATTTGTTTGAGCTGTATTGGAGACAAATTTAATTATTGGCAAGTGTGTAATCGGATTGTTTTTGCATCAACTTTACAGCTACTAGATTTTTATTTTTCAGAACGAAGTTTTTCAGTTAAGTATATTTTTGTTTCAATAATAAAATGAAAAATAGTTACAGTGAAAAAAGGCTTAAAGGGATCCCGGGGAGACTATATCCATACCAATTCGCTTAAATATATATCTTAATTGTATTAGAATTACACATAACATAGTAATTTTGTTTTTTTTAGAATTCTACAAAAGGCCCATCGCAAAAAACACATAGAAATTAACTGCGTGGACTCCCTAGGTCGTGGTGCTTTAACTCTGGCTATTGATGGAGAGAACTTGGAGATGGTGGAACTTCTGGTTATAATGGGTGTAGAAACCAAGGATGCTCTGCTACAGTCTATCAACGCGGAGTTTGTCGAAGCCGTGGAACTCTTACTAGAGCACGAGGAGCTGATACACAAAGATGGAGAACCATACGTAAGTTGTAAATAATTCGACGCTTTTATGACTTTTACACAGCATTAGAAACGATTTTTTTTTTTTTATTTAAAAACACTTACATCTATTATTACAGGTGCTATACCTAATGCAATAGTGTAGTTACATACATATCCACTTAATATTAATTAGATTTTTTTTATAACATAACAGTTAATAGGTAAAACAATTTAAATGTGTACAAAAAAATAATAATAATACTACTTACTTAACTACTAACTATACCTAAGGTCTGTTATTGGTACAGACTACAGATTTAATAAGCGGCCTTTGTGAATTCATTCAGACTACAATTAAATAAGTCTATTCGTTGTGACAACGCATTAAGCGCCCGCAGCGGACGTGTGAGGGGCGCTTGTTGTAAGAGGTTAGTACGGGCGCGCGGCACCGCCAACAGCGCAGGTCTTCGCCTTCGCCCTACGTACTCATCAGGAAAACACAGCTGAAGTACTAGAGGTACTTCTATTGAACTAGGAATTGTAGGCAAATCCGAAACCAAATATTCTTAAAAACTTATATTTTATTCTTTTTATGTTTGGCCAACGTGACTCTACTCTGCCTGAGGGAAAGCCTAAGCAGAATCCAAGAGTGGTGGTGACCATACTGCGAATGCAGACAATGCAACAATGCTGCATAGTGACCCACACCATGGCGGCCTAATGATGCTTCTGCATCATTGGACCTCCGGTCTCACGCTCACCGACGAAACACGACAGCACGATTGCTTTCATTTTACGATGATTTTCTGTGCGAGGTAGAGGTAGTACCGCCCCGGTCGATTTGCTAGCAGTCAGTAAGTTAGCAATTACTAGAGGCCATTAATAATTTGGAGATCGTTACTATGTCTTGTTATGTAATCCTTAGGAAGCTTCCATTAGGAATTTAAGAATTAAAGGGATGATACAACAACATATTAAGTGTCTATAAAATCAATTTGTATTGGTTCAGAGTTGGCAAAAAGTGGATCCAAATACAGCAATGTTTACACCGGATGTCACTCCGCTGATGCTGGCAGCACACAAAAACAATTATGAAATTATAAAGATCTTGCTTGATCGCGGAGCAACTTTGCCGGACCCTCATGACGTCAAGTAAGTAATAATTGAGAGGGTAAGAAACTACTATTCCACCTACGCGAGATGCGAAATTTGAAAAATGAAATGACAATACTTCAAAAAATTGAAAAAAAACTTTTCGTCTTTTGTACATAAAATTATTTTGTACCCAGTAGGGACTATGACATTCGAACAGTAGATATTACTAAATGATATGTTCTTTAGAAAAACTTGACCTGTTTTACACAAAACAGTAAGGTAAAATATTCAGGTCTTGACTGAGTTGAATGACTTATTATTATGATGTGTAAGGAAATTTCTTTACCAGGTGTGGTTGTGACGAATGCATTCGGGAGTCAACAGAAGATTCTCTACGTCACTCGCTAGCTCGTCTAAACGAGTATAGGGCGTTGGCATCTCCATCACTCATAGCCTTGTCTTCAACTGACCCAATACTAACAGCTTTCGAATTGTCTTGGGAACTGAGAAATTTGGCTTTTGCTGAACAGGTCAGTATACAATATACATATATATATCTATAAAATTATATACAAGAAGAATCATGTCATCTTTTTCTTTTAAAACCGATCTCATTAAGATTACTCATTGCTGTCTCAGCGGCGCAGTGGTAACGTACAACTGCTGCGCGGATCAAATGTTTGTAAGATCTGCAAATATTTGTTTCGGAGTTTGGGTGTTTTCTATGTATAATATAGATGTATTTACAAAACAAAATATGTATTTATATTTTTATATCAGTTGTCTAGTACCCATAACATAAGTTTTGCTTAGCTTGGGACTAGATAGCGTTGTGTGTTAGACGTCTAAAATATTTATTTATTAAAAATTTTTTAATCATCCAATCAAAGATTTATAACATCGAAATTTCGCAAATTTTACAAAGCTGATAAAATTTGTTCACGAAGTAGGCTCAGTCATTTCAAATTTAAACATGGCATCTAACATTAAAACAAATAGATAATCTTAAATTACATTTATAGGAAAGTAAAGCTGAATATCTAGAACTGCGTCGGCAAGCGCAACTTTTTGCCGTAGACCTGCTGGATCAGTCAAGAAGCTCTCAAGAACTCGCCATTATCCTGAACCACGATCCAGATGAACCAGCCTTTGTTGACGGTGACCATATGAAGTTGGCTAGATTGGAGCTGGCGATTGATTTTAAACAGAAAAAGGTATAAAGTGAAATATTTTCAAATATTAATCGCATTTATTAGTTAGGACAATTTAACTCTGAGCACTAAATGAAAAAAAAAACAATCAGAACTATGTAATCAGCATATAATAGCAGAGGTCTATGTCCAGCAATGACTAATAAGCTGATTGTAATGGGTGACGTAACAATTTAACACGATGGTTTTTTGGTTTCACGAAGGTTTCGAGTAATGTCTTTAACACATTTTAACACTATGTTCTTTGAAACTTGGTACAGGATTTCTCCTTCGAAGCCCTTGTACATTTGAGTTTTGTTCCAGTTTGTAGCTCATCCCAACATCCAACAGCTACTAGCTTCGATTTGGTACGAAGGTGTACCAGGTTTCCGTAGGAAGACTGCAATGGAGAAGGTTATGATCATCTGTCGTGTTGCCTTGTTGTTTCCATTCTATTGCATGCTGTATATGATAGCTCCCAACTGTCCCACTGGAAAGCTCATGAGGAAACCTTTCATGAAGTTTTTGATTCACGCTTCCAGTTATTTGTTTTTCCTACGTAAGTTGACTTTAATATAATTTTATTCACGACAAGAAAATGATGCATTATTCTCAAATTGAAAATAAAAACTGTTTTTAAACTTTCGCGACTATTGCACTAAGTTTTTTTTATAGCGGGACTTATCCGCGTGAAATTATTTAAAGATTGCGATACCTTTTAACGATTATAAATAGTGTCCATTAGAGGGTAGACCAGGGTTTTAGTATTTAGAAGTCGAAATACCAGAACATAAAGTTTTTTTACGAAATGGGAGTGGTTAGATTTTCTTTCCTTTCTCTATATAAAATTAATGGCGAAGTAGGATGGAACGCTCGTACACACTGTGTACCGAAAATCTACGCATGCGGGACTTGCTTGCTGATTTGATAATGTGCATGTGATACATACTGATGATTGATGCATCACCATCCGCTCCATCTGCAATCTGTGTTGATTTCCTTGAAGGATTGAGCCTACTATGGAATAGAAAACTCATGTACACAAAACTTAAGTAAACACACAATTTCGTAAATCTAATTTACTTTTGTTTTCAGTGATTCTGATCCTTGTATCACAAAGAGCGGAGGTCCAAGCTATACAACTGTTTGGACCTGAGTGGATGGTAAAAGAGTTAGAGAAAGAACTTCTCAAGCAGAGGGGTAATGGACCAACCTATCTGGAGCTGGTTGTTGTTGTTTATGTTCTCGGTACGTAACTTGTTTATGTATTTCTTTTACGTCGTGAGGGACATACTATTCTGCTACAAGTATTATAGTGTGGATAAAAAATACAAATGTAGCAGAATTGCAGAGGTAAACTAATTGTTTAAAAAAATGTTGGATACATGTAACCCACATTACGACATCAAAAATCTAGTTGCGAATGCACTCGTTTAAAGTAACACATTACAAAAACACTCTGAAAAATAAAATAAATTAAAATTGAGATGTATATCTCATCTCATCTCCTAATTAGATTACACTAGATCACATAGATTAAAATAAATAAATCCATAACTATCAGGTATCATTGCAACAAGATGTGTAGGAATGCATAACGCAGCTGAAGTCTGGAAATTTCTGAAGTCCCTAGAAGTAGGCAAATCCGTTAAGGACTCCTTTCCTAAAAATGTCAACTTAAACGTTATTAATCAACATTTCGCTGCTTCTTAAAATTTTAATAATACAAAAAAAAACACAACACTTCAACGTCTTACTTGTGCCCCAAATCTGACTGTTTTCCTTTTGCCTTTAGTCAATTTTCTGATTGTGATATTAGGAAGAGCGTAGTATCTATTAGTGCGAATGCCGTAGGTTCTGACTGTTTAAGCCGTAATATGATCCTCAATCCTTGATAAATTCTCCTTGCCAATTGTCTTATCCTACTCTATTCGATCTCCTATAGTGTGTGCCCAAAGGCTTAGAAGGATGCTCAAATTATACCTATCCCCAAAAAGAGAAATCCCAATACTTTCAGCGATTACCGTCCCATTTTCATTCTCCCATTTATCTCCAAGGTTCTTTAGCGTCTTATTCATATTCAACTATCGAATTTCCTATCCAGAAACCTGCTCCTAAATCCACTCAAGTCCAGCTTTCGACCCGAGCACAGAACCACTACTACCCAAATTCACATTACGGAGGACCTTAGATCTGCTATGGTGAGCGGTGAAGTTACCGTAGTAACTCTCCTGGGTTTCAGCAATGCATTATAAACCGTTGACTTTGACGTTCTGCTGTGTATACTACGCTCTCTTACCAGATATCCCACCGCAATTAACTGGTTTCACAACTACCTGTCTGATCGCCGACAGCGTATAAGTATTGAAAATACTGTTTCTTCTTAGTGTAGTACTACAATCGGCGCAGCGTATCACAGGGCGGTGTGCTCTCTCCCCTACTTTTCTCTGTCTTTATCAACACAATCACTAATGATCTGTCTTCCTTCTACCACCTGTACGAGGATGATCTCCAAATTTATACCCGGGCATCACCAGTTAATCTGGCTGATGTTGTTAATATCATTAATGCTGACCTGAATAAAATATGTAAGTGGGGCAACTCCTATGGTCTAAAAGTCAACCCATCTAAGACCAAAGTCATTGTAGTTGAAAGCTCGCAAATGATCACCAAAATTGCCCTTTTGGCGATAAGGCCGTCATTTGTACTGATCTAGCATTAAACATAGCATTATCTGGTGTACTATTAAGCGATATATTATCATTATTTCCTTATATAGGATTTATATGGGAGGAAACGCAAGAAATATACATCGAAGGCATCCGCTCGTACCTACGCAATATGTGGAACTTCATCGATTTCACCAGAAACTCTTTGTACGTTGCCGTAGCTGTACTTAGGGTTGCGGCATATTTCCAACAGACAACCGAGATATGGAGGGACCCCCAGACAAAATTTATACCTAGAGAGCAGTGGGACGCGTTCGATCCTCAATTGATTGCAGAAGGACTTTTTGCTGCAGCTAATATTTTTAGGTAAGTATGCTGACACGACATTTTTTTTAACTAATATAGTACCTGGGTCGATATGGCCACTTATGATTATTCCAAACACCATCTTTTAAAAACCTAAACGCGACCATAAATTATCGCTAATGTGGCGTGTTACCGAATGGTGTACCTGTCAATCTTCCAGCGCTTATGCTAGTCACCCAGCGTCCTTTAAAGAAAAAAATACTGTTGAGGTTTTTAAAAACAGTCTTGGAAGATAATGAAATTATGAACAAACCGGATCACATTATTAATATTGACGAAAAGCGTTGCCAGCTTAATTTGCACAAATCACCAGAAGTTTTAGTTGAACGTGGATCCAAGAGAATACATTTCGTAGCACCAGAACATGGCAAAAATGTCACAATAGTTTCACATATGGCTGGCTATATTTACCTCTCCCGTCGGAAATATGGCCATTTTCGATTTTTTTAAAACTGTTACGGTACTGTAACTGTTGTTTAATGTCTTTGTATTTTTTGCCTTTGTTATAAAGATAAATAGCCACACTTCATAGACAAGTTCTAAAACTTGTTTATTTTAATAATAAAAAAAAATGGTGGCAAACCTTAAGGCGGCCATAGTCGACTCAGGTATTTTAGTATTTTTACCATTGCAATTTTTTTGGAAGTCACTTGCACATTAAATAAGTTGATTGAAATAAGGGCTATTTAGGATAGTTTTCTTCTTAAAAAGTTCGCACCAGTCGTTTTACTTTGCTTACCATTTAGGCTTTTACTACCACTGTCACTAGATATTTAGGTTGCGGTAAAATATCGGTTGCAATTCCTAAGCAGACAATTTGACTTTCATAATTACCGACTTATTCAATACTGCACAACATGCACATTCGTATAAAAACCTCAGGAAAAAATATTTCTTTAGTTACATTATGTGATTCCGTATTATTACTGTTGTAGATATATGGATATCTCTAATTGGTTACATATTCCTTGTTCACAGTGCTTTGAAACTTGTTCATCTGTTCTCAATCAACCCTCATTTGGGACCACTTCAAATCTCGTTGGGCCGAATGGTTATTGATATCGTGAAGTTCTTCTTTATATATAGCTTGGTTCTTTTCGCCTTTGCTTGTGGTAAGTCTTACATTTTTAGATAAAATACATTTATTCTGTTAATCTTACTTAAGATTACTTTGGTTGAGGACAAAACGCGTAAATATAAATAAGTTAGAATTCCATATCCAGGATAAAATACTCTTATTATTTCATTTTACACTAGTTGTTGCCCGCGGCTCTTCGTATATATCGGTTGTCGCGGCAAGTAGTAGCCTATGTGTTAATCTGATGTATAAGATTTATTACTGTAAAATTTCATCCAAATCCGTCCAGTACTTTTTGCGTGAAAGAGTAACAAAAATCCACCCATCCATCCATACTTATCAACTTTCGCGTTTATAATATTAGTAGGATTTTTGTCTACGTAACTTATATTAAAAATTCGAAAGTAACTCTGTCTGTCTGTTATGCTTTTACGGCTATACCATGATACCGATTTTATTGAAATTTGGCATGGAGATACTTTGATTCTTGAGAAAAACATAGGCTACTTTTTACCGTGAAAAGGCAAATACACGCGTGTGGAGCCGCGGAATAAAGCTAGTATAGAATAAGTCTATTAACTATTTAAGCGGATATAAAAATTATTCATATAAATGAGAATTATTTATCACTCATGTATTTCGAAGATGATACGGAGAGTCCTTGACCTTAGAGAAGTTCTTTATGAAGATCAGAAATTAATTAAGATTAAGCTTAATTTGGGTCGTTAATATTAATGTTACAGGAAATATTCTGAAATATAATATCATATTTAAAAACAATCGCAAATTATGTTTAAACATGGAAATGATGATTAACATCGATTCATGTATTCTCCGCAACAATTGGTCTTCCTGTGACCTTCACCAGGTCGTAGAAGAAGGTGGTTGTTGTGGAAAACTCCTGATAGAAACCTATGTGCAGCAGTGAACATCTTTTGACTAAGTTAAATGAGTGAATGAATGGTGTTTTCTATGAAGTAATTCAAATAATTCTCAAAAATATTCTAGCAGAAGATGTAATACATTTGTAATAATCTAGGTCTCAATCAACTTTTATGGTATTTTGCGGATTTGGAAAAGCGAAAGTGCTACGTATTACCCGGTGGTCTACCTGACTGGGACAATGCGGGAGATTCTTGTATGAAGTGGAGAAGTTTTGGAAAGTTAGTCCCAGAGCTTGTTGGTGCTAGATTATTTTGTAGTTTGGCTAGTTTTTATTATTTACATATTATTAACTTGAAGATAATACGCAAATTTAAATGACATTAGCAAGTTAGTTCTGTTCTCTTATACTCTTTGCGCTGTAGCTCTTTGGTGTAGGTGATAGTTGCTTGTACGAACATTCTGGTTGGTTTAATTTAATTTACTATAGTTATTAATGGTTTATTTATAGCAAATGTGGTACAGCTGAAATACAAAGTCATAATTTGTAAATCGCGGCAGAGTAAAAGGAAATGTTACTGAAATGTAACCCGTACTATGCTACAGCGCAAAAGGTTATAAGATTTATGACTTTTTTTCACAATCGCATATATAAATTTTCCTTAACATGTAAGAGTATCAATAATAAAACAGTGAAGACAGACAATTCGTTACGTAACCATATTGGAAAATAGTATCGAAAATACTTTTAAAAAATAAACTATTGAAACTCCATAACAAACAGACGCTATTTAAACACATATAACCTTTTTGATTTACACCTTAGTGGACAGTGGGTGACGCTACCAACAAGTATTCAATGAGGTATTTAAACATTGCTATGACAACAAGGGTCATTTTTCTTTTGAAAAACATTTAACTTATTTCGTACCACATATTTGTGGACAAATATTTTCTAGTAGTTTTATTTTCGATGTATTTTATTTTGTGTGTATTTTAAAAAATAACTATTTTTTTTACAAAATGAATGAAGAGCAACACGGTGTTCGCCACGCAATTGGCGCTCCGATCGCTACCACGAGGCTAGCTGAACAAGCATTAGTAGGTATACCTCCAAGAACCGCTAAGTTTACCATTGAAGAGTGGATGTTAAGTAATGATTCGCGCTGCAGAAACGCCGAAGACCAACAACAACTAGCGGACAGGATTATAGCAGAGTCTAAACGTGTAAAAGATGAAACTGCCGAAAGAGCAGAAATTTTAAAAGCTACCTCTGATAGACTTCTTAAAGAGCGCATTGGTGATGTAGATTTTAATAAAAATGAACTCCAAATTCAACGTAAAGAAATATGCTCGGAACTAGAAAGTCTTGGCGTATATAAGACTAGACTACTTGACTGTCTTACTTCACTTGAATTTGCATGCGACATTTGCCGCAAATGCCTTATATTGAGGGACGGACGACTTGGTATTGATTTGGTCGTAGACGAAGTTGAGGTGAATTTAAAACAAGAAATTGAAACTATTAGAGGTGGGCAAATTCTTCTGAAAAAAGTGTTAGAACAACTCCAAGAACAAATGAGAAGACTTCGTTCAACGCGTTACCTTCTTGACAGAGACTTGCAATACAAACAAGCAGCTATTGATATAGATAAACATAATTTGTCTCTTAAATCAACGGATTTGTGTCTTTCTATATATGAAGGTTACGCCAACCTCGATCCAGCAAATATTAGTGCCGAAGAATATAATAGTTATTCCTCTTCGAATATTTTAGCGGCTGCCAAAGAAGTAACTAGTGCTCGTCCAATTACAATGTATGTTGATACAATTCTTAAACAAGTTGTAGACGACCTTTGGAACGCTTATAATAGGTGTAATCATGCTTTTATGAAGAGGATTGTAGAGACAAGAGAGGCTAAGGCAAAACTTGAAGATATGCATGTCGAGACGTCTCAAAAAATTTCTGACATGCAAAATAATATTATTTTGTTACAAAAAGCATTGTCAGATAGAGAAGGAAATACAGCTTTGGCTCATACTCGTCTTGGAAAAAGAGCTCAAAGAATTGGGGCTGAGTTAGTAAGAGATCCAACTGGTCAAGCATTATATTATGAATGTGATATGCTGCGTCGTAGTACAGAGCAGCTACAGCAAATGATTTCTGAAGCAACAGCATCTCTTAGATATTTGTTACAAACACAGATTCAGTTGGAAGAGGATATTAATGTTAAGATGAATACCTTAAAGATCGATGAGGTGGATTGTATGACCTTACGGGAAACGATGAATTATAACGTTTATTAGGAGTTAAATTAAAATATATTTGCTCGTGATAACATTTTTATTATTTAGAAGATGACTCACGCAACTTCCTCTGCGTATCTTTTAATCATTCGCGGTTCCTATTGTTCTAAGCACGATGTTAACTATCCTATCTAAGGCACGCTTGCAAAACTAAAATTATATAAAACGTAATAATCGGGTAGATTCGGTTTTGGGAGTTTATCATGAGCAACAACTGACACAAGAATAATGTGTAACAGTTTTATAATTATCATTTTGTTTTGTAACAGTTTTAGTAGGGAAGAGACTTTCTTCTTAACGGTTGTTTACTGCAGCTGGTGTAGGTTGCAAGTGGTACCACATACCAAGTCATGTTGATTATGTGACTAAATCCAAATGATGCCTCTGGCAACTACCGAATCACGCACATAAAAACGCACAGACTTAGAACAACAATTCGTTGATTATACTAAATGTTGTCTCAAATAAAAAATTATCATTAACACCTAGAACAGTAAAAACAGAGAATGCAATCAATAATAAATTGAAATGATTTCCATCAGAGGTCACAATAAATTATCTTCTTAGTCTTTCTGCGAGTAGTTCTGATGTATTTGGTTTAATTATTTAAATAAATGAACAATACGTTTGCTCTTTTAATGGGAAAGCCATATTGATTGTAAACAGTCATGCCAGTTTAGTTAGTACACGAGTACCTACTTTATTTATTATGCCCCTTAATGCTAAAAATCGATCACTAAATGGTTGTGTAACACGCAATCGTCTCTGCTCATTGTTTTTCTTTGCGAGATTATTGCCATTTCAATCACAAATAGTCATATACAAAAAAGGTACACCAATACCACTTCTACAGTTTGGTGAACTATCGATTGCCGCTTTTTGATTTCATAATGGTTCCGGATTATGCTTTATAAACACAAAACCTATGGTTCATAAAACCTGCAGTTTGCAAAATTAATTATTGCTTTTTATTACAATAAATAATTCTATCACTGATTTTATAGAGACCATAGAATAACAGCGACTGTAATTTAATTTCGTAGTAGGGACTAAACAGACGTACTCGGAAGTGAAGAGAATTTATGACGAATACTTTGAACCCATTGGCTAAAACGTTCCTTTTTAGTTATGACCATTTTGTCGTCATAGTTACGAAAAAACAATTTTGTCGATAACTGACAATCCTCATTATTTTGTTTCTACTCGAAGCGTTTAGAAGGTTTTGAAGTGTTTTTTTTTTACCAAAGTTTATTTTTTAAAATGGAAGAGCAATTTGGTGTCCGTAATGTGATTGGTGCTCCAGTAGCTACTACTAGACTGGCAGAACAGGTTTTAGTAGCTGTGCCCCCAAGAACTGCAAAATTCACTCTAGCTGAATGGAAGTTGAGTAATGACCAGCGAAGCAGGAATGCGGAAGACCAACAACAGTTAGCAGATCGGATTCTAACTGAATCTCAGCGTGTGAGAGACGAAACTGCTGAACGAGCTCAAGTTTTGAAAGCCACTACAGATAGGTGTCTCAGTGAACGTATTGGTGATGTTGAGTACAACAAGAAGGAACTTCAAATTCAACGTAAAGAGATATGTTTGGAACTCGAAGCTCTAGGAATGTATAAAGCTCGATTATGTGATTGTCTCACTTCGTTGGAAGGGTCAGTGGGAATCGCTCGCAAATGTTTAATGCTTAGAGATGGCCGAATCGGAATTGATTTAGTCGTTGATGAGGTCGAAACAGCACTCCAACAAGAAATAACAACTATCGTAGGAGGTCAAAGTCTTTTGAAGAGAGTTTTAGAACAACTCAATGAACAAATGAGAAGACTTCGATCAACGCGCTACCTGCTTGACCGAGATCTACAATACAAACAAGGAGCTATTGACATAGATAAACAAAATTTATCTCTGAAGTCGACGGACCTATGTTTATCTACTTATGAAGGTTATGCCAATCTTGATCCTGCGAATATTGCTGCTGAAGAATACAACAACTATTCTACAAATAATATCATATCTGCTGCAAAAGAAGTAACGAGCTCACGTCCTGTTAAAATGTTTGTTGATACCATTCTGAAACAAGTTGTAGACGATCTTTGGACTGCTTATAAAAGATGTAATCATGCTTTTCTTGAGAGGATTGAAGATACTCAACGAACGAAAGCAAAATTAGAAGGTATGCATTTTGATACGACTCAAAAAATATCTGACATGCAGTCCAATATTTTGCTGTTGCAAAAAGCTTTATCAGACAAAGAAGGTAACACCGCCTTGGCACATACTCGCCTAGGAAAGCGATCTCAGAGGGTTGGTGCTGAATTAGTTCGAGACCCTCCGGGGCAAGCTTTGTACTACGAATGTGAAATGTTACGTCACAGCACAGGACAACTACAACAAATGCTGCAAGAGGCATCAGCTTCGCTTAGATACTTGTTACAAACTCAGATCCAGTTGGAAGAAGATATTAATGTTAAGATGAATACCTTGAAGATTGATGAGGTGGATTGTATGACATTACGTGAGACCATGAGCTATAATGTTTATTAGAGATTAATGTGCGAATCTCGCAATTGCATTAGTTAAATATGTATGTGTGTGGTGTACATGTATCATGTTTATTGCTAATTCTCAACATAGGTACTCAGCACTATCGAGCAGACTGTTTTAAAATTGGCCCTGCACTTAGCATGTTAATTTCATCCCATGTTATCAACATTGAATGCAGTATAAACATAGTTTGGTCTTAAAAGGAAGTGTTTACGTATTTAAGGAAATATACACACTAAGGTACTGGGTAGAAGAGCTTCGCATATTTTGTGTTTTAGCAAAATAGCTGTTAGTCTAGCAGAGTGTACTACTTTATCATTTGGAGCAATTATCAGCAAAGACTTGTATGCTAATAGCTTAGTCGCTTTTGTAATTTATTTATATCACATGTTATGTATTTTAATGAATAAATAGATTGTTCTAACAAAATATATTTGTTTTTATTTAATTTGTATTAGAATTGCATTAATATTTTTATATACTCAAATATAGAGCGCAATAAACGGTCAGTGTGAGAGTGTGAGTGTTCTGAGAAGAACATAAATAAAGAGAGTGGTATTATCCTTCCTTTGGCCTTTTGTTGATGGAGAAATAATTATGTGTGCCGTTCTGGCAAAAAAACTAAAATCATGAATATATTTATTAGTATACCCGATACTAGGTGACACTAACAAACACCGAAAGTAATTAAATCCAAATCACGGTCCGCATAAGTATTTTCGACTGCTCTCGACCGAATTTTATCTAACAGTTACATGATATTTCAAAATGTCAAACCAACAAATGACTAAACTATAATGTTGCCATTACAATTACAATTGGTTTTAAACAAATGGATTTAATTTTAACTATTCCGATGTCCAATACTTCACCTTAACAACTCCATGAGAATTAACAATTTTGCGGAATTCACTGATAATGGTCTTTTGTAGGTATATTGACTTAGAATTTTAAATTATTTTATTATCACTTATAACAATTTAATAATTTATTAAAGTATCTAAAAGTTTAATTGTTTCGCAAGTAATTTATTATTACTTTACCTTCTTTCAAACAACTCAGGCGATCTAAGTGACTGTAAGGTAAATTTGAATTCTCCATTATAACTCTGTGTCGATTTTCTTTGAGAACCTATTATAATAAATTATTATTTTTGAATAATAATTACAGTAGTTAGGTAGGAAGATTAGCTTGTTTTAATCCTAAAAATGTATTACAAGGCGTTCCATACCATCAAGGTCATAAAAAATTATAAACAGACTAGTTGTTGCCCGCGGCTCCGCCCGCGTATATGTCGGTTATCGCGGCAAATAGTAGCCTATGTGTTATTCTGATGTATAAGCTATATTCCTGTAAAGTTTCATCCAAATCCGTTCAGTAGTTTTTGCGTAAAAGAGTAACAAACATCCAAACATCCATCCATCCTTACAAACTTTCGCATTTATAATAGAAAAATATTAGTAGGATATTAGTAGGATTATTATTTTTGAATAATTATTACAGTAGTTAGGTAGGAAGATTAGCTTGTTTTTATCCTAAAAATATATTACAAGGTGTTCCATACCAAGAAGGTCATAAAAAAATATAAACAGACTTGCGAAATAAACACAATCTTAATTAAATAGTTTAGAAAGTCTTGAATGGGTATAAGCTACAAATGGCGACGGACTGCACGGGTCTAGTGGTTTAAGCAGTCGCCACGTCGCATTATATTGCGCCTGGTATTGTGGGTTCTAATCCCAAATGGGAAAACACTTTGTGTGATCCGCAAATTCTTGTTCTGAGTCGGGGTGTTCTTTGTATCCATTTCATGTATGTTTGTATAGTCCCCCGCGACACAAGGTGTATTTCCCTAAAGATATTGATGTTATTTACATGGCTTGACTTTGTTTACCTTTAAAAATTACTCGATTTCTGGCCGCTTTACTGACCACTGTAATCCATACTTATATTATAAATGCGAAAGTAGCTCTGTCTGTCTCTCTGTCCTGCTTTCACAGCCAAGCCGTTGAACCGATTTAAGTGAAATTTGGCGTGGAGATACTTTGATTCTTGAGGAAGCAAAACCTTGTAAATAAATAAAATCGTATATAGATTTATCTATTATTATGAAAGTGTAACATGAAAAAATAATAAGTTAGGAAACGTAACGTACCTACATCAAAAGATGTAACCGCTAAACGTGGAAGTAAAACACAACCTGAGATATATCTTCCATTAGAAAAATAACGAACTGGGCAATGTAGCGACCAGCCTCAGGCAGATGCGGCATAGAATCGCAATTTGTGGAACTACAACTTGCGATTCTATTTATGACGGATGATTAATGACGTCATGTGATATTGCTATAGACTGGTTTGTTTTTTACGTACAATGACTACTAAATATTATTTTTCGACAGTGTATTCGAAGCCTCGCAATCTCTGTTCTGGGCGTCCTTCGGTATGGTTGGTCTGGAAAACTTTGAACTCGCCGGCATCAAGAGCTACACACGGTTCTGGGGTCTTCTTATGTTTGGATCATACTCTGTCATCAATGTCATCGTGCTGTTGAATCTACTCATAGCCATGATGTCTAACTCTTATGCAATGATCGATGTAAGTATTCTTGAGTTTTTATTATGAAATGTGTTAACTTGTTTTACAACTACTGTAAATTCAAAAGATGCGTCTAATTACATTTCAAGCTATTAAAATTTATGTATCTTATCCTTTGCATCATTATCATATTCCTTAAAAACGGTTTTTTTTTTTTTTTTTTTTTTTTATTTATTTATTAACAACAAAAAACAATACAGAGTTACATAATTGTCCCCCAAAACCTGGTTGATGGTTTAACTGGGGGTTGATGGTTTAACTGGGGTTAACATTGCTACTTTTAATTCTAATTCTCTGTGTAACACAAAGACTCACTTTTTGTCCTCAAAGTTAGTACTTTTCATTATTTTCATTTCGTTTTCATCAATTATTTACCTCAACTATTTAGTAACTAGTAAATAGGTCCTTTATCCTAAATGTCTTGTATAGTTTTTTTTATGATATCTGTTTTTTTGAAATTGTCTAATTATATTTACATGGTAGTGGTTATATGATCATGTTGCTTTCAGTCTTTGGTGAACACTGTGTTTTCAATACCTACATGATATACATTGTACATATTAACATAGATTCTTTTGAACTATTCAGAGTTTAGGGCAGATATCAGTTCTGTGTGAGAAAGATTACGTAGAACATCATCTCCTTCTGACATGGTCCTCAACCACAATATTGTTCCAGAGGAGAATCCATTTCCTTTTTTTGAACCGTATTGTTTTATCGTTATTGGATACAAAAGAAATTAACTAAAAAATGATTACATTAAATCTTAAAGAAGTCGTTTGATTTTCTTCGCGTAATTCACGTGCTTAGCACTAAGTCTGAAAGCTCTAATCCAGAATTATGTGAACACTACAGACGGAAAAGTTTCGAGTCCACAGTGTAAGTATCGGAATAGCAACATAAATGTTTCAGAGACTCCGCAACAGAGAAAGTGTTTTCATGGCGATGGAGAAATCTTGATTACTTTTATTTCAAATATACACAAGTCGAAGCTCAGAATGTTTAGAAGCCGCCTCGAGCCAATACGTATTAGATTTTTGACAATAATTGTTTTATACGCGAATAATGTTTGTTGATTTTTTTTTTGCTTACAATAATAATGAAATAGGGTAATGTTTTGTTGTGCAACATCTTTTTATGATATAGAATATAATGTTTTTTGACTACGAAGTCTTGATGTGATGCCTATTGTATTTAATTAGGTAAATGCTTACCAGACAATATTTTTCTTGATACTTCATTTTGCTTTTTTGGTAACGATAAGGTGATGAAAAGAAATATATATGTAAACACGAGACCCACGCAACTTTGTTTACGTCTTCTATTACCCATAGCGTGATAATTTTCCCCCGTTTTTGTAACATTCCTCTTTGAAGCTCCGCTCCTATTGGTCTTAGCGTGATGATGTATAGCCTATAGCCTTCCTCGATAAATGTACTATCCAACACTGAAATAGTTTTTCAAATCGGACCAGCGATTCCTGAGATTAGCGCGTCCAAACAAACTCTTTAGCTTTATATATTCGTACAGATATTATATTATTTAGCTTGTGAAAACACATCCATCGATATAAATAAAATGAATCACCGAAATGAATGTACGCGCATAACTGCCGATCGTCTACACCAAATTAGATGATTCTTGTTTTATGTGTTCGTTACTGTCAGGACAAGGTTTGTATAGGAGAAAATTATAAGAGAACCAAAAAATCCTTTTTTTTTGTGGGAACTGTGGGAAGGTAGCGTGCATAATTAGTAAAACAAGATTTCAGAAATTTAAGAAATATTTAGGAAAGAGGAGGCCTAACGATGCGAAAGCATAACAAGGCCGCCATGGTGTGGGTCACCATGCTGCATTGTCTACATTCGTAATGAGTATGGTGACCATCACTCTTGAATACTGCTTTTGCTTTCCACCAGGCGGAGTAGAGTCATTTTGGCAGTCCCATACATAAAAAAATAGAAAAATATGGCGGCATGAAGTTCGCCGGGTCAGCTAGTCTTAAATAATGCTGACAGCTTCCCAAATAATGCCATTTAGATTGCGATACGACTTCCAAAACTGAAATCACCACGTACAAACTGGCGTATATGAGCGTTTTAAGGAATTAGATACTTATGTTTACTAACCTTTTAGAAGGTAGATGAATAATGGTCTATTGAAGTCCTACATAAACCAGGCCGTGGATTAAAGAAGCCATTTCAATATATCCATTTTTGTTTAGGTATATTTTTTGATGAATCACTTTTAGGTTAAAGAAATAAATATCCTTTAGGTTTTTAAGGTACTTATTGTCATATTCAGTTGATCTGGTTAAAAATAATAAGGTCAACAAATGCTACAGACAGCCGATTAAACGAGCTAACTACACAAGACAACAGCACTGCAAGGTGAAAGGAAATTTGAAACAAACACTATACCATTACCAACTCATCTGATCATCTCCTTTCTAAGAATAGATCTGAGTAAGGATGTAACAGAAAAAAAGTGTATAGTGTTTTAAAACCTAGCCTTCAAGCTATATATTAACTATCCAAAGATAGGAAAGAAATTTAAGAACTTAAGAAGAATAATTAAATTTAGAAACATTGCTAAGTGAAAATAAACAGGCGTGTAAATTTAATAGTTTCCTATTCCTATAATCATCATATTACAAACGAATTTCTGCAGATTAACAATGTAAATTAATAAAAACTATTTTCATTAATAATGATGACAAAAAGACAAGTTTGCCGAAACCCGGGATTGAACCGGGGACCTTTAGATCTTCAGTCTAACGCTCTCCCAACTGAGCTATTTCGGCTGTACAAGATATTGTCAAATAATTATTCTAGCTATATCGTAGGTATCTTGTGTGTTTATTTATTGTCATTTTTTATGACCCTTCTATGACCCGCCTCAACCTCCCGCTGGCCCACAGTGTAAAGGACTAAGCGGAGCGATTGGAAATTATGCGCGTACATACATGTCGGGGATTCATTTTTTTATATATATATAAATATATAGATGTAACTAAATACACATCTCGTAATAAAGCCTAAGACAACAAATAAAACAAGAAGTGCTTATTCAGCTGTTAAAGATTGCGATCTAAGAGTAAATATAAAAAAGATATATAAAAAAAGAGGAGAATGATTAAATAAGTAGTTTAACAATAGTAATAATTAAAAGATAATACTATAATCTAATTAAAACTGTCGCTGCTTTTATGAACAGTTCCTAACTCGGTCGGTGTCGGCGTTGATTTGCAACAGAAAGACTTTGGCCATACAATGTCATATACGTATTAACGTATTGATTTATGTCTAACCAGCTTTCGCCTGCGGCTTCACTGGCATTTTATAAAAACTTACTTTCACCTTTATAATGTTAGTGTAATTAGGATGTACCTGCATTGGTACACGTGGTAAATAACTGTGCTTAGTTTTGGTGATGGTTTGACGGAGGTCTTGCTCCGAAATGGACGGCAGTAGGCTGAAGTAAGTAAGACTAGAACAATATGTACTATATAGAATAAATTAGAAGTAATATTTTTTTATGATGTGTGTTAAAGATATTCTTAAATGGTACAGATTCTTTAAGCATTCATTATTAAGTAGCTGACACAGTTTCATGTATCGATCGATAACCACACTTTTCTCTTGAAAAATTTTAGATTCTACTTGAGATATTTAATTTAGTTGTATTTTTTTTAGTTTACTTACTTTAGAAATTGTTTATTTTTAAACTGGTTCGGAGTTTTTGTTTTATTTAAAAGATTTTATTACTGCTGACCCACGCAACCTCGTTTGCGTCTCCAATTGCCCGTAGCGTAATAATTTTACCAGGTTTTTGAAACATTCTTCATTGGTGCTCCGCTCCTGTTGGTCTTAGCGTGATGATATATAGCCTATAGCCTTCCTTGATAAATGTACTATCCAAAACTGAAAGAATTTTTTCAAATTAGACCAGCGAATTCTGAGATTAGCGCGTTCAAACAAACAAACTCTTCAACTTTATATATTAGTAAAGATATATACTAAAGATTAGAAAATTGAGGAATAAAAATTTGTAATAATTTGTCATGATCATCTAGGAGAGTTGATTCGACTATTCGTATCCAAAAGTTACGTAACTAAGGTTCAGTTTCACCAGTTCTATGTCAGTTTACTGTCTGAAACTTTTGCTTCTGATAAAGTAAATTGACATACACAACACTACTAGCTCTTGCCGGTGGCTCCGCCCGCGTGTATGCTGATTATCGCGGCAAATAGTAGCCTATGTGTTATTCTGATGTATAATCTATACTCGTATCACTGTAAAGTTTCACCCAAATCCGTTTAGTAGTTTTTGTGTGAAAGAGCAACAAATACACGCATATCCTTAGTATCTTTCGCATTTATAATATTACTAGAGTATAGTAGGATAGGAAGTAGGAATTAGGATGTAACAGATAAAAGATTCCGATGTGTATATGGTTATTCGACAAAATAATAATTGTCTTTATCCAAGAGTTGTGAAATCGAAATCTGTAATTATCTGGCAGATAAGTTCAAAACAGTTTGTCAGGGAGTTGATCAGTAAGTGGTGAAACTGACCCTAAATTGCTTATCTAAGGTTTATATTTATATATATATCCAAACTCATTTTTCAAGGAACACTCGGACGTCGAATGGAAATTTGCTCGGACCCGCCTTTGGATGAGTTACTTCGAAGAGAGTGCAACTCTTCCACCTCCTTTCAACATTCTGCCTACTCCGAAACTCTTACTCAAGATGCTGGGCATCCGAAAGAAGGATAAGTTAAGGAAGATGAAAATGAAAGTAAGTTATCGCTTGTTATTTATTTATGTTAATGAAAGTTGTTATTAGTTGTTATATTTGAATTGAATACTTTTCTTTGTCTGTGTGGTTATTTTAGTCAAATTAAACACTAGTATCTATAATTAATACCTGAAGCAAAAACTTTGAACTACTCTTTACGAAATATATGCGAATAGAGGAGTATAAAATTTTGCACAGGTAAAGTTTATTTTTTAAACGTCGACTCTTTGACATGCGTCTCCTACCCATCCTTACATATGGAGCCCAAACTTGGTCTTTGACAGAGGATCAGAAGTCCAAGCTCAAGGTTTGCCAAAGAGCAATGGAACGCAGCATGTTGAGTGTCAAGCAACAGGATCGTTATAGAAACACAGAGCTGCGTTCCAAAACTAAAGTTGCGGATGTGGGCAAGAAGACTGCCAGATTAAAATGGTATTGGGCTGGACACGATGTCGTGTGAATCCAGACTAGGTGGCCAAGGCAGTCGAACACTGGGTGCTTCAGGATGCACGCCGACCCTCACGTACGGTACGATACGATAAGGTTTGAACCTCCTTAACATTAATTATCAAATATTATTTTCCTATAGGCATATTCATGTATAGTAAAATAACAAAAAAACATGTGATTAACATATAAAACAATAAACCACCATAACTGAAATAGCTTCTATCTATGTATTACTAGATGACCCGGCGAACTTCGTACCACCATTTTTACATATGTCTCAGCTTCCCACACGCGGAGAGTAAGCTGTGTGGACGAAAGAAAAAGACTTTTCCTGTTATATTTTAATTTTTCTTGTACACAATAAACAACACATATAAAAAAAATGGGTGCAGCCGATCGGATGTTAAGCGCGCACATAAATTTCAGCATTCATTTTTATATTACGTGAAACGAAGACTACCTACAAAAATTATGCAAACAGATGAGTATATAATTGAGCATGGTTAAAGTTTCGATTTATCTTTCCAGTAAGTTCAAAAACTGTTATGGTCGAATATCGATTACGGGGCGACCATCATTCAAAGTTTAAAAAGATGTAGTTCGTTTAACTCAATTTTTTTCTGATGCTAATTTGTTTTTTATTATGTGTCAGTTATAGCTATAAGATCTCACATAACATGTAAAACAGAAAACAAGTGATCTCTAGAACAGACCAGGCGGATTTAAATTGAAATATATATGTAAATACTTAAGCATTTGAATTGCCTTCAAGAAGTCATTAAGATAATAAAAATAAGAAGCTTACAGACGGAATGCTCATTAAAATAAAAAGCCAAAATAATTTTATTTTTATCTCAGTT
This sequence comes from Spilosoma lubricipeda, assembly GCA_905220595.1. Classification (NCBI taxonomy): domain Eukaryota; kingdom Metazoa; phylum Arthropoda; class Insecta; order Lepidoptera; family Erebidae; genus Spilosoma; species Spilosoma lubricipeda. Next base: position 9,092,166 of record HG992294.1, on the reverse strand, counting down.
TATATAGTATTGCTTTTTAGAGAACACGCGAGTCCCTTACTATAAACTCACACGTGACGGAACAGCGTGTGGTTATAGTCGATTTAGTTCTGGCATACCGCTTCATTGTGAGGTGATGACCGATGTGGGTAGTTGCATAGTAATGGCTTTGTAAAAAGCTAGTTAGTAAGTCATAAGTACGATTTGAGCAAAAATAAAACCGACTTCAAGGTTCGACTTGATTTCTCTTGGATGTCATCATCAGATATTAATGTCATTATCATGGTACCACCGTTGGGACATCTCGTTTCCATTAAAAAAATAATTATCAAAATCGGTTCTACGACGCAGTTATCAGCGAACACACATAAAAAAAAATTAAATACGGTCGAATTAAGAAACCTCCTCCTTTTTTTGAAGTCGGTTAAAAATATTTTAATATATAGTAATGGTCACTCAGTGGTCAAAATTTGAAAATAGTACATTAAATTGTTGTTGTTTTGATTTTTTTAGTTTTTTGCACTTCTTCTGTCTATAAACTCTAACTATTACTAACTTCATAATCTTCTGTTCGCATTATTTTCGTGAAAAGGGGTACAAAGTTTTTGCCTTTAAGTATGTATGCATTATATAACTTATTGATTTACATTATGTCTAGCAAATCATCTTATCCGCCCCGCAGCGCTCCGAATGCAAAGGCGCACATGATACTGACAGCATTGCCTTGCTGAATTGCATAGAAGAAGAATAACTCTCAAGATAATGACGCATTTTAAGCCTATCTTATTTTCTTATAATCAGGAGCAGAAAGAAAAAGAACATGACGTACGCTATACAGCGGTGATGCGAGCTCTCGTCTGGCGCTACGTGTCTGCCATGCATAGAAAGATGGATGACGAACCAGTCACCGAAGATGATATAAATGAACTTAAAGGAGATGTTTCTGCTTTAAGATACGAACTGCTCGAGGTCTTTGAAAAGAATGGCATGGATGTTAGCTTTACAGATCGAAAGGAAAAGAGTGAGTATCAAAATAAAGTTAATTTAGTGATGTATTCACAGCATAACAATAAACGAACATACACTAACAGCCTTTACCATGAAGAGTGATCTGAATAGCTCTTTCAATTGATCCCACCTTCTCCCTTTCTCTACAAAACAACACGTGCTGGCGTTCAAAGTCAACGTTTTAGAGTCGTAGAAATACGTTCTTGAACCAAACGGTTTAGTTGTTCCTACCTGTGCCGAGTAGTTAAAAACTGAAACTCACTGCCAGCGCACATGTTTCCCCCCCACTATGATCGCGGCGCCATAGTGTAGGACGCCATACTGCATTGTCTGCTTTCGCAGATAGTATGGAGGCCCAAACTATTGGATTCTGCTTGTTTCTGCTTGTTTTCCGCTTGCTTCTGACCGTCAGGCTGAGCATAATCACTATGGCAGGTTATTCGTATAAAACATTTTTAGCTATCTACATTAATATACGTTTATTATTTCTATATGGGTAGGTAATGACTCAAATCATAGATCAATACTCTTAAGGCCATTTATCAGCCTTTTAACACTATTTACAGATATGAATGCTGACAGATATTATGTATACTTGACATAATGTGTCTACCCAATTCAATTGAGAACTGAATCTGTAGTGATCTAGCAGATAAATTCAGTCTAGGTTTTATTTAGGGTCTTTTTCACCAAGAAGTGAAACTGACCTTTAGGCTGTGTTGATGACTTAATCTATCGTATTGTATTGTTTATGTAATTAGTGGTTCTTGGAAAACGCATGAAGGTTTGGGAACGACGTCTAATGAAGGACTTTCACGTGGCTCCCGTTTCATTGGAGGATGAGAAACCAGCCGATGAAGATGGACTGTCACGGTTTAGGAGGATCGCGAAGATGGCGATTGCAAACACCACAAATGCGAAATGGAATCAAACATTGGCAGGAACTGGAGTGTCGTAAGTTTGGAATATTTTAAAAGTAACTACAGAGGGCTTAGGAGCTACAATTTATATAGGTTATGGCGGAATTTCTGGACGACGGATGTTATTTAATAATTAAATATAGTTCTTTTTTAACCGACTACAGCGAAACCAAAAAGAAAAGGAAATGGTTTTTGTTTGTTTACCGTAGCGCATAATCTATTGAAACGACTTTAATGTATGAGATGATATTAGATTCCTAATAATTGTCTAGGTAACATCTCTCTCTCATTTTAAGGGCCAGGCTCTTGTCGGTGGAGCATTTACCACTCCTATTCTATTTTCTGCGATCTGTTTGACCTCTAGATAGGCATAACATACCTAAACCCTATAAATTGTATCAAAGTTTATAAGTAGTCGGGCTTTTTTTACTTTCTGTTTCTGTTCCGCTAAGTTATAAAGTATATGAAAATTAAGAGGATAAATAATTTATACCATTATGCTAAGATAAGGGATGCCATTATCGAAGTTTAGAGTAGATGTCTACTAGAGTATTGAGTTAAGCAACACAAAACACAATAAGAAAAAAAAAACAAACGTTTGTTTCATACAGGTCCCAGATTGGTCGTTGTCGCAGTCGTGAGTCATTCAAAAACCAGCAGAACTTACAGCGTGCTATGGAAGAAGCTAGAAAGTTGGTCTTGCGTTCTCCCTTACCAGGTACAAACAATGTTTCATCCTTCCATCATCACCTTTAGAAGAATATTGCCAAAATCATACTTATTTTTCAATAATGGAAAATTCAGGCAAACATATTTAAGTTTTTTTTTTTGTTTTAAGAAGGTTCCCGTGGTGCGTCTCCTATCGAAATGCCTGTGAGCCCTGGACACACATTATTGGAACTCATCAAGGACATATCCACGGAAGTTGGAGAATATAGCGAACCCGTCGTTTCACTTGTGCCAAAACCTGGTAAAGAAAATCTCTGATACAAAACTCTAAACAACTTGAAAGATCTAGAGACAGATTGATAAAAAGAAATTGCTTCAAAATTAATATGATTTTCATATTGCCCAATGATAAACTTGTAAAGATTACCTGCATTCATTCTGTCATTGTATAATTTGTGCATAATTATATATAACATATATTATTTATAACAGTTCTTAAATAAATCCTACTTAATATTATAAACGCTAAAGTTTATAAGTATGGATGGATGGATGTTTGTTACTCTTTCACGCTAAAACTACTAAACGTATTTGGATGAAACTTTACAGTAATATAGCTCATACATCACAATAACACATAGGCTACTATTTGCCGCGATAATCGAGAAATACACGGGCGGAGCCGCGGGCAACAACTAGTAAGAAATAAAAATACTGCTAACGAAGCTTCATTTGAAAAATAAAAACAAAAAACTTACTTCATGTAAATCAGACACCATTTTTTGTATCCACTTGATCTTTCTTTTAAGTCCATAATTAATTTTATATATCGTCGTTTTTAGCTCGATTCCTTTGTTCGTGACTTATCATGCCACTGTCGTATCATGACATACGTGCACTGATCATGCTAGTGCATTACGAGGATACTATCTCGCTTAGAGATCTAATTTGAAATAAGTTATATTTCCAACAGAGGAAGCTACATCAGGTGCAGGTGCATTGCTTACAGCAGCTGGAATCTGTAGCAGACCAGTTTCTCCTAAACCCAGTTCACCTATAGAATCTGCTACTGTCACTAAGGTACCGATGATATTTACTTTGTAATAAACTTTTCTAATAATGTGCAATTTGTAATTAGAAATGCTTGTCCAATTTGTTGAAGATCTTTATTAAAATTAATACTGTAAAGTTTGCAATTAAGTTTGTTCAATGCTTCAATTTGAATAGTTTGGGTGGAATTATACGAGTAGTCTATTGGTCAATCTAGTTTTCGTAGTTAAATTTTGTTTAGTTTGAAACTAGACGAAATTGTGTGTCTGATGTTCCAAATATTTATGCAATGTTTTTTATCCTAATGTCCGAAATATTATTCAAAGTATATATATATATATATATAATTTGTCATAGATGTACTGATTAAAGTTTAGAAGAATATTCTCAGGTTTATACGCTCGTTTTCTTCATTTTTGAAACAAAATTAAAATGAAAGAGTAAAAAATTTTACCAGATAAATAAACACAACTGTACACATTAAAATCAGATTTGATGGAGTTTCCGGTATCCGACAATGTCATAAAAGTAAAATTTTGTGTTTATATAGATGACACTTTTTCAGAATTCATATTAAAACAATTTGTTCTCAAAAAATATAACACTTAATTACTTTGCTCTTTGCCAAGCGCTTCATATGAGGAAATAGCCAATTAAAATGCATAGCTGCAAATGGTATTCCGAGATTATTTATGGCATTAAGCCTGAATTTATATCATAACTATTGGATTATATTTTCAAACATATACAAAAAGTAGCACGTATTGTTTTGTGAATCTTATTTTGTTAAATGTGGTCATTTTTTTTATATTGGTTTACGATTTTTTTTAGGATAATATTCAAATGCACTGTATATAAGGGAAAGCAATGACATGTACTCTAATATTCATCAAGGAATAAGTACTATGTCCCTCTAATACAAAGGGTTGGATCCTATGAGACCTGACCAGACCAGACTAGGTGATCGTACCTGGCGACCCACGCGCGCGGTTTAACGTTTAAAATTTGGTAGCTGTAATTTCATATCGCGATACAGGATTAGTAACTACTTCATAATTTAGTCTATCTTCAATAGATGGCATTACATTGTTTTATTTTTATTTTCCCTTAATAATATTCTCAGACCCCGTCGAGGGGCCCATCTCCAGTACCAGCTGCAGTGTCGAGAGCAGCAAGTCCATTCCCGATAGCGGTCAGTCCAAAGCCGCCCGTTACTTCACCTACCTCTCCATCTACAGTCAAACCTGCTGGCGAAGAGATGTCTCCACAACCAGGTAAGTTTTAGATTTTTTAACATAATAAATAGGCTTCAAGGCAGTGAGGTACCTTATCATGATACTTTGGCTAACCAAGCAATTTTGATCAGTTGATGGCTCAATCAACACTCTTCGGAGAAGAGTACTTGTTCAATTTATAACTCGTATTATGTATGTACAGTGCCCTCTACTACTGAATGAAGGTTTCTCCAAAGAAACAATTTTATATAAAATAGAAATAGTTTATAATGAAGTTAAATATTTTATTTTATGCAGATCCAAGTCCACTTAAAGCCAAGCGTGTCCCGGGAGAATCCAGTCCTCCCAAGGTCATTAAAAGGAAATCAATTAGTCCGTCTCCTGGTCCAGAAGAGCAGGTACAATATAAGATATTCAGATCATAATTTATCTCAATACTGTAATGCAATGTTTACAATAATGGTATTCATACGTTAGTGTATTACAATGTTGTGGGCAATATTGTAACCAGCTAAAAAATTACCTGAATCGGTTCTCCCAAAACAAATTATAACTTCAAAATAACACGATTCACCATAGTTTAATAGTTTGACATGACATTTTCAACTTCTATAAAAAGCAGTTGGCGAAAATTGCCACCAAATGAAATACTAACAAAATTTATTCATGAAATCATTTTACCAATATTTTGACTCCATTTCTTTATTTCACTAACAATTTCTTGTAAGGAAATTGATTTATGGTTAATTAATTAAAGAGCTCATTCGATTTTGACTCTATATATTATTTTAGTTTAATAGCCCACTTATACCTATGTATTAGAAACCAGAAGAAGCTGAATCAAAACCAGCAGATGACATAGTTGTAGCTCGGCCAGTGGCTCCTGAAATAAAACCTTCGGAAGGTGCCATACCACCACCTCCACCTGTAGTGAAATCTAAGGTAAAATAACATTCTTAATATTACTTAACTTAATATTGTATCCTAGGGTACAAAAGGTCTTATGTAGCACTACTGTACATCAGCCGTCATCTTGCTGCCCATGATTACCATAGTATATGACTGATAACAGCTCGGAGTTTAGAGGTTGGGTCTTAGCCCCCGTGCCTCGCCTGCTCCTGATCTCATCCCATTCGTGTCGGATAACCGTTCCATGTTCCGTCCGATTTATGAGAGTGAGGGAACAGAGAGTGTTTGCGCACACACTTATGTACTATAATATCTCCTGCGAAGTACGAGTTACGAACGTAAATAATAAATCAACAGAAAAAACACTTAACGAAATAAAAACAACAACAAACTCGAGAGCGTACGGTAACCCAAAAATGGACGTAGTTACAGGGCAGCGTTGCTATCCGCACTAAAAGAGCAACGCTTGACGCGCGGTATGAGGAAGCGGGACGGGAGGTAAAGGCATTATCTTTATTCAGTTATTCTTCGTTCCTCTATTTTATTTTAATCTGAGGTATAACCGGGCAGTGAAAAAAAATGTTTGATCGATTTTACTATTTTCATATCAAGGATATAGGAAAGGCGCTCATAACTCACTTGCTCACGGTGATTAGAAACAATCACTGATGATAAGCAAAGACGTTGCGGTCAGTACCTGGAGCGGTGACCGCTAGTGGCATGTTACCATGAACGTCTCCGTGATTCGAAGTTCACGTTAAGCAGCTGGTCCCGGTTGTTATCATGTGATAACAGTCGTGAAGCTTAGTTGGAGGACTTTGGGCGGCTTAAGAACTTCCAATGGCAAGATTTACGTAGCCACAACTTTGTCTTTCCAGTCCCCAACCCGCATTTGGCCAGCGCGGGACGTATGGCCTTAACCCTCTCCTGAGAGGTACCCTAGCCCAGCAGTGGGAGTGGGACGTTATGGGTTGTGGATGATGATATAGAGAAGAGCTTATAAAGGGATCAAATTAAGCAGATTTAATTTCTATACCACCGTATGGTCTGTGTAGCTCCTTTTTATAGAGTGGCTTATGTCCAACAGGGGACTATTAGTGGTTATTTAAGGAGAATGATAATAAATATAAAATCCTAAATTTTATGGTACCTAAGGCTCCAACTGCTCCAACAATGGAGGTGACTCCGAGTACCCCACCAGTGCACGCTCCATCAGTACCTGAAGTCAAGCCTCCGACGCCACCTAAAGTGGCTGCTCCACCTCCACCTCCCAGGGTTGCATCTCCAACGCCTTCTACTTCAGCTGCTGCTACCGTAAGTTTCTCAGTAATTGCTACCCATAAAAATAAAAGTGTCTTTTTTAAATTTCAAATTAACATCTATTCACTAAACGCATATAGAAGTAAATAAGGCACTTACATAAAAAAAGTTTTGTGGATCGTTATGTTTGGACCTGATAATCTCTGGAACGGCTGGTCTAATTTTGATGGGACTTTCACTGACAGATAGCTGATTATGTAAGGAGTAACACCGTATTCATTGCGAATGCAGACAATGCAACCATGCAGCATGGTGACCCACACCACGGCTGCCTAGTGATGCTTCTGCATGAATACTCGTAAATTACTAGATATAAAAATGAGTATAGGAAAGAGTAAGGTTTTGTTTTTATGTTACTATAATATAGGTCGAAGAAAATTGCCACCGACTCAAGCACATTCTCCTTTTTTTGAAGTTGGTGAAAATGCCACACTTACAAATGATTTATGTATACAATATTCATTGGATCATATTCTATAACTAGCTGAACCCCGCGGTGTTACCCGCGGTTATTGTCGTACCTCGAGTAACGCCGCGGGACAAAGTTAGTCTAAAAAAGTAGCCTAAGTTACTCCCTGGATCATCAGCTACCTGCCAGTGAATGTCCCGTCAAAATCCGTCCAGCCGTTCCAGAGATTACCCGGAACAAACAGACAGACAGACAGACAAAAAATTTTTAACTACATTTTTGGTATATGTATCGTGTATACATACATATGCATTTAGTAAAAAGCTATTATTTTAATATTACAAACAGACACTCCAATGTTTGTATAGATAGAAAACACAACATATTTAAATGTTTAATTACCAAAAAGTCATGCTGTTCTTAATGAAATTCACAGCATGGTGTTTTATGTAAAATACGTTTTTTACTATATTAAACTGTGTGGTAATAAATTAGGACTCCACATAATTTCACTACAATATTTACATTTATGGAGAAATTTTGTAAAAAGAAATAAGTAGGTCTTATAAGAAGCTACTTGGGTTGACATTCTTATGTGTTAAAACTAATTCATTTGTAAAAAAAAGATCAAACAAATTAAAGGGGTGCTGTGAAATTTGATTAAACAATACACGAGTGCCTTAAGGTAAGATTTGAACTGAGCCTTTGTTATATTTGGTTTTAATTTTGGGTAAAACAAATTAATTCATCGAAGTAAATAATAATATATTATATAATATTCCAAGTCACAGGTGACAAACCTAGTTTGGGAGACAGGAACTAACAAATATTTTGTTTGCATAAGTTCTAATTGTTATTGTCTGTAAACAAGGTGTATTGAGTTTTTTTTTTCTGTAAATATAATTATTATTATTATATTGATTAAATACTAGCTGAACCTGCGGTGTTACCCGCGGTTATCGTCGTACCGCGAGTAACGCCGCGGGACAAAGTTAGTCTAAAAAAGTAACCTAAGTTACTCCCTAGATCATCAGCTATCTGCCTGTGAAAGTACCGGCAAAATTGGTCCAGCCGTTTCAGAGATTACCCGGAACAAACAGACAGACAGACAAAAAAATTTTTAACTACATTTTTGGTATATGTACCGTGTATAGATACATATGCATTTAGTAAAAAGCGGTATTTTAATATTGCAAACACTCCAATTTTATTTATTTGTATAGATGGAGCAGCCCAATATCGATCGAGTGGCGTGCAATGGGTTTCTCCCATTACACACCACACTGATCGACTCTGATAATTTGTCAAGCAGTTGACTAAATTAGGCTAATAATGATGATGATGAAATATGATTTAAAAATAAAGACTTGCTGATTCGAAAAATATCATGATTCTTATTTATTTAAATGAATAGCCATATAAGTAAAAACGTAAACTTGACGGACGTACATGCGCTATATAGGCTTCATAAATTGTACCATCCGTCGTGGACATCCGCGTTGGTCATCCGCGTCGCACTAATAGCGCCTTAGTATTGGTAGATTATGCTGGCTTGTTTCTAGTTTGAGTGTTTTCTATATATAATATATATGTATTTACAAAAAGAAGTATGTTTGTATTCATATCAGTTATCTAGTACACATAGTACAAGCTCTTCTTAGTTTGGGACTAGTAGGCATTATGTGTAAAAAAGGGTATGAGCACAATCTTTTCTTCTAGTGGACAAGCAGATGTTTACTCTTCTTTTGTCTGATGAAATTTATTATTTCACCAGCTTCCGGCCTCTCCGCCAAAGCGCCTGTCATCAACATCCAGCACAGAACAGCTGATACCTCCATCATCGCCCGAACCTCTCCGTCCCGTGAAGAAACTCGATGAGATTAGTACGATCAAGCGACAGCCTAAAACTGGATGGCTTTAGATCTATGCTTACTCTGTATCCCGGTTAAAGTAGTACATTGGTTTTAAAACCAGAGTTTTAATATAAAGAATATCCAAATGTTTGTAAACTGAGCATAAATTTGTCAGATAAAGCAGCTATTTATTGCTTTATCTTACACATTTGGTATATACATTCCCTAATAGTTGTCTTTGTCGATAAAAATATTGAAAAAAAATACCCGTATCTGCTACTTTTCAAAGTATTCTTATTTGAAAAAGTCCTACAACAATGCAATGTATAGCTATTTTAATTTTAAGATTACGTATGAGGAAAAAATTGTTGGTCTTATTTTGAAATTAATTAATATGACAGGCCCACTTGACCACTTTATTCTCTTGAAGTCGTAGTAACTAATTTTATTATAACATCTGTACAGAAGTGTAATGGTATTTAAAAGAATCTCAAAACAATCGGCCTTGAAGTGGTTTACTTTTCAAGTGAAAGTAACTAAATTAATAGTCGGCAAAATGTGGGCGTTTAATGCCTTCCCTGCTTTCGGAGATACAAACTTGAGTGGTTGTATATCATGTACGTAATTTGATTAATTTTAACATAACATGAGTATAAAATCATCCCATATATTTTTACCTGTGAACTTCGTTACTAGTCTCTGAGACAATAAATCATAATATTCAAAATGTAGTGTGAGCACCGCGTAGTTTCAGAGCGTCAAATTCATGACTAATGTGAATGTCTGATAGACGCAGTCGTCCCTACTGATATACGATGCTTTATTGATTTGAGGTTACACCTAGTCCTTTCTCTTTGTTGCTTTTTTGTTGTTGTAAATTTATCTGGCTCTAGGTTTTGTTACCTGTGCCCCAAAAAAATAAGATTTGCTAATGGCAACATTTGCGGAGATGAGACTTAAAAATAAAATGCCTTCATGAATGGTTTAATTTGAATCTCGGCTAAATGATTTCAAATATTTTTAATTTAAATTAGAAATTGTAGTCACGAAAAGAATATTCAAGTATGCAACATAGTATTTTCATTTATATTCGAAAATTAAAGATTTGGATTATGTCCAGGTTTTTAAATGCTTTTCTAATTGTTCTAGTTTGTGACATGACAACATATGAAAAAAAAAACAATTTCAACCAGCAACGTTCAACGTAATAAAAAGGTTTTATTTCCCAAACAAATACTTAAATGAAACAAAAGACAAACAATAAGCCCATTAGGATGGATAGAAGGACAACGTTGTAAGAAAATATTTTTTGGAGAAGTAATATCATGTAACAAATAACAAAAATTATCTTTAATTCAACACTTAGGTAGAGCCTGTTTCACCAGTTCCTTACAAACTTTCAGGTAATTGACACATATTAACACTTTTTAACAGATTACAATTTCCTGATATTATATGTGACATATTTGTCACATATAATATCCGTCTGTCAGAGACTGTTGAAACCAAAATCTGTATTTATCTGCCAGATTAAAGAGTCTATAAGGAAATTTATCAGCGAGCGGTGAGACTGGCCCTTAGCTGGCCCACCGTACCTACTAACTATAATGCATATAATCAATCAAATCTGGTTTTCTGTGTTAGGTTTGTATAGTTTATTCATTTTCATAGTGTCATTTTGATCGGGTCGCGGGCGGACGGCGCAGTCAGCGTTCTTTTAACAAAGAACCGCACGCGCTGGGGCGGCACGATTAAAATGACACTATGAAAATGAACAAAGTATAGCTGTAATGGTAATATTAAAAATGTCGCTTGTTCGTAATATTGTCATACGTTTTGTACCAAATTGTAATATGAGATTAAATATTGTCATGGTAATTTTGTTTCATTTTTAAATCATCACGTGTTCTTGTATCTAACTGGTGTTAGTAGAAGGGTATGATTAAATGAGTGTGGGAATGTACGTGTAATGAAATGTCAAATAATTGAGTTTAGACAAAGTAACGTATTGTAAGGTTCGCTACCATTAGGGGATCGATGTCGACGATCACAGTAAAGAGTAGGCGTCATTCGTTTGTCGAGTCATTTTGTGGCCACGTTATGATACGGTAAATAGTTAGAAATATGTATATTTTTTGATAACGATACCGAAAAAGTGGTAAAATAAAATCATAAAACGAACCTCTATTACGGCGTAGTGTCTTTAATTAGATCATAAGACATCGAGGAGTCTATGTTTATTTTTTAATCAGTGATCTGATTGAAAAAAGTTTTAAGATGCTAATTTTTATTTCTATTTGTAAATTTAGAAGAAAAACTATCACATCGACTAAACCTGTTCATTAAATAGTACATAATAGACGTCAACTAAATAATGTACTTATCTGATAATTTTGAACAAACTGTTTTGACAAAAATACTTTAATGGAGTTGTTGCTTCTTTAAACTGGTAGTAATGAATTACTTGATTGATTCTTTACGTAGTCGTGTTTAAAGTAAACGTTATTTTTTTCTGTACGAAATTCTCGGTTATTCTTACAGCAGAGTAGAATCTTAATTACATAATTTAATTATATCATTAATTTTCTAACTTTTTTTTTCGTTAAAGTGTCCTCTTCTAAAATAATGAAAATTGGTGTTAAGTGCAAAAAATAATTATAGATAATACTAGCTGGACCCCGCGGTTATCGTCGTACCACGAGTAACGCCGCGGGACAAAGTAAGTCTAAAAAGAGTAGACAAAGTAAGTCTAAAAAGAGTTACTCCCTGGATCATCAGCTACCTGCCAGTGAACGTCCCGTCAAAATCGGTCCAGCGGTTCCAAAAATTACCCGGAACAAACAGACAGACAGACAAAATTTTTTTTATTACATTTTTGGGATGTGTACCGTGTATACATACATATGCATTAAGTAAAAAGCGGTTATTTTAATATTACAAACAGACACTCCAATTTTATTTATTTGTATAGATGTACAGATACAAGATATAAGTCTATAACTTTTTCAGAGTATTGCTATAGTACTAGCTGCGCCACGTCAGTTTACCCGCTGTTGTTTTTGTACCTTGCCTATGTGTTATTCCAGACTATAATCTATATATTTGCCAAGTTTTACTCACATCTATTCAGCCGTTTTTTCGTGAAAGAGTTACAAACATCCATACATCTATACACACTTTCGACTTTGTAATGTTAGTGAGATTTGCTCGGTGTTCATAATCTAGATAAATGGAAAATTCTAGCTAGGTTACTGTCTGTCTAGTTAACGTATACTGTCATAAGAATTGTCATTAAAAGATACATTTCTTGGTAATGATATACTGCTTTGCAGAAACCCCTCTGGCGTTATTTTCTTCCAGTCTGAGATTGCACTATTGAATGCTGTTCTTTGAGAACCGTTTTGTATTGAGGTTTCCTTAAAAATACTGTAAATTCAATATAACATTATATTCTATGTCTCACTTTATTCTATTATTCATATATTTTGAGTATACTAATATATAAAGCTGATGAGTTTGTTTGCTTGAACGCGCTAATCTCAGGAACTGCTTTTTCGATTTGAAAAACTATTTCATTGTAAGATAGCCCATTTATTGAGGAAGGTTATAGACCGTATATCATGACGTTAAGATTAAAAGGAGCGGAGCATCAATGAAGAATGTTACGAGAACGGGGGAAAATAATTACGCTACGGGTAATAGGAGTCGTAATCGAGGTGATGTGTCAGCTACTAATATTGTAAAGCGAAAAATAATTCTCCCCGTTGATGGAAGTGTGTTCTTTAGTGTGATGTTATTACTATATTGAATTCACTAGCTTTCGTTAGAAGGTCTACAGCCCGTGACACCGCGTGATGTCACAGGCTGCAAACAATCAACAAAAAAACAGCCAAGCCATACATTTTTATTTAGATGTAGAGTTTGTGAAGTTAGGGTTGGTAGAGTTGTGGCGGTAGATTCAGAAGCTTGGCTCTACATGAGATCTGATATCTTTTTCACAGGGTAAGCCATGCGCTGTCGTCTTGGCAACATTTTACATGACAATATTTTTGGTGGCATTTCATTTCTTTTTGTATGTTGCTTATGGGAGTATTTTGATTGTTTTTTACTTTTTTTGGGGTGTATTTCTTGAACATGCTCTTTCGAAAATTCCGTATACCAAGAAAAAACCTCTTGCATAAAAATTAATGAAAGTCTCATACAATCTTACGCTAATTAAAATCCCAATTTTGCGGACAAAAGTAATTTTTTTTTGTTTGTATACCAAACTTAGTTTACATACCAAATTTCAGCTTTCTAGAAATTTATGAAGTATGATGCCAAAATGACTCTACTCTGCCTGATGGAAAGCATAAGCAGAATCCAAAAGTGGTGGTCACCGTACTGCGAATGCAGACAATGCAACAAAGCATGGTGACCCACACCATGGCAGGCTAGTGATGCTTCTGCATCATTGGGCCTCCGGTCTCGCACTCACCAACGAAACACGACAGCATGATCGCTGTCATTTTAGGTTGATTTTCTGTGCGAGGGTAGTACCGCCCCGGCCGAGCCGGCCCGTTCGTGCTGAAATCAGCGTGGCTCTACTACTACTCAGTGAAATCGGTTTATTTTTGATATCATTAAAATCAAAAGTTTCAGAGCTATGCAATTGAAACTTTGTATATTAAATTGGTTTATAATTGACATCACTTCCTAAAAATTTTAACTATCTGTGAAATGAAATGAAATGAAATGAAATGAAATCATTTATTCTGCAATTAGGTTATACAAAACACTTTTGCAAGTTAAACTTTTTTTGAGCAGATGAGTTCGGCCTTTCCTAACTGGACTAGCCCTGAGAAGAAAGGACGAAACAAACTCAGGGATAAACGTCTCTTTTAAAATTCAGACAATTTTCACAAACCAAAAGACATTATATCAATAAAAAAAAGCGATAATTACAATTTGAGTCACAATTATAATAATCTGTAAAGATAATTTAAAAAAATGTCAACTATAACAATAGTAGATCAATTTATTTCAAAGTATAAATTATCGTCACGTCAAAATAATTTTAAACATTCAAGGTAAACAGCATGTGCAGAGTGGGCAGCTCAATCCCAGGCGGTTTTATCATGTAGATATTCTGCTATGGTATAATACCCCTTTGCGGATAGCTTCGATTTAATGGTATTCTTAAATTTTTTTAATGGCAAATTCCTAATAGTAATAGGGAGCTTGTTGTAAAAGCGTATACATTGTCCCATGAACGAGTTGCCTATTCTGTGGAGACGAGTGACGTGAACACTAATATTATGTTTGTTTCTAGTATTTACCGAATGAACGTCACTGATTTTAAGAAACTTTGATATATTTTTTTGAACATAAATTAAATTTTCGTATATATATTGTGAAGATACAGTCAGAATATTTATCTCTTTAAATTTGGAACGGAGAGAAGCTCGAGGGCCTAATTGATATATGGCTCGTACAGCGCGTTTTTGTAGAACAAATATGGCATTAATATCTGCACAGTTACCCCAGAGTAGGATACCGTAACTCATTATGCTATGAAAGTAACTGAAGTAAACTATTCTAGCTGTATCAACATCAGTTAAATGTCGAATTCTTTTCACAGCAAAAGCCGCTGAGCTTAGCCTACTAGATAGTTTTTCTATTTGGGGACCCCATTGTAACTTAGCGTCAATAGTTATACCTAAAAATACAGTAGATTCCACAGGATCCAACTCTAGTCCATTCAATCGAACATTGGTTTTAACATGCCTAACATTTGGTGTAGAGAATTTAATGAATTTAGTTTTCTTCTCATTAAGGAGAAGATTATTTGTATTAAACCAATGTACCACTTTCGAGAGTGCACTGTTGACTTCATTAAAACTGTCAAGTTGGCGCCTAACTTTAAAAATTAAAGATGTGTCATCCGCAAATAATACAATCTCATGATTGTCACTTACATAATAAGCTAGATCATTTATATATATGAGAAACAGAAATGGCCCTAGAATAGAACCCTGTGGGACGCCCATTGTTACAGGTGATCCCGAAGATGTTTTGCCATTAATGTCAACCTTTTGAACTCTTTGATTCAAATACGACGTTAAAATATTTAGAGCATTATTCCTTATTCCGTAGTGTTGTAACTTCCTGATGAGTGTAGGATGATGGACACAATCGAAGGCCTTAGACAAGTCACAGAATATACCAAACGCATCCTGTGACTCCTCCCAGGCGCCATATATGTGTTTAAGCAATTCCACGCCCGCGTCCGTAGTTGAACGACCTTTAGTAAAACCAAATTGCTTTTGATGAAGCAAGTTGTGCGTAATAAAATGTTGTAGCATTTGGTTTAAAAGCAATTTTTCAAAAATTTTACTCAATGTTGGAAGTATTGAGATAGGTCGGAAATTTGATGGATCTGAACTGCTACCAGATTTGAACAATGGAATCACTTTACTTTGTTTCATCAGATCAGGAAACACACCACATGCAATACAAGAATTGAAAATAGTTGCTAAATATGGGGATATCATATCAATTATTGCAGATATAGTATGTACTGAATGGCCCCATAAATCAGTTGTTTTCTTTACATTTATACTTTTAAAAGCCTTGATAACGTCATTTACACTAACAACTGACAATTCAAAACCTTCATCACACCGGTTTACACTATTTTCTAATAAGAAACAAGCAGAGGCAGAGGATGACGAGAGAGTCTTGGTTGTTCGAATTGGAATGTTGGTAAAAAAATTTTCAAACTCAGTCGCAACCTCCACATCCGCTCTTATATCTACATTATTAACTTTTAAATAGAAGTTACGATTTCGTACAATGGACCTTCCGGTTTCAGCGTTTATAATATCCCATGTGGTTTTTATTTTATTACCAGATGATTTTATTTTATTTTTTAAATATAAAGATTTGGCAACATAACAGGCGCGTTTAAACGTCTTTGAATAATTTCTGACATACTCTTTAAAATCTAAGTTATGATTATATGTTTTTTCATAATACAACTCATATAGCCGTTGTCGACTTTTATAGATACCTACAGTGGCCCAGTCACTGAATACTACACGATCACTAATCGTTAGTGTTTTTGATGTAAAAATTAATTGAAATTCATTATTAATCATTTTAAATAACAAAGTAAAAGCTTGATTAGGGTCACTATCATAGGGCAATCTTAACAAGTTATCCGCCATATTATTTCTGAACAGGCTCATGCGGCTCTCCGTAATCGGAACGTAACTAATACTCTTCCTTTGAACCTCTAGTTTTGTTCGCGTAAAGGTAACGAACTGTCCGCAATGATCTGAATCTAGCTCACTTACAAGACACTTATTAATTGGTTTGATATTTGTAAAAATATTATCAATACAAGTGGCACTATTGGCTGTAATACGTGTGGGTTCAAAGAAAAGGTTACATAGATTATATGATTTCAATAAAGTTAAAAACTTTACAGTTATATTCGACTTTACTAGAATATTTATATTAAAGTCACCACAGACAAAAACCGTCTTATTACATTGTGTAGCCCTAAATAATGCATCTTCAAGGATTTTATCAAATACATCATACAAACTACATGGGGGCCTGTATACACTCATTACAATGAACCGCTCAAATTCTACACAAGCTATTTCTATAATTCGCTCAACAGACAGACTGACAATATCTGATCGTTCATTTACTTTAATACTCTTTTTTGTGATTATTAATGAGCCACCACGTATCATATTGGTTCTGTTGAACGAGCTAGTAACCTGGTGATTATTGAAATTAAACAAGAGTTGATGACTACTAAGCCAATGTTCAGTTAAACATAAAATATCAATATTATTACAGTCTAGATATAGCTCTAATTCTAATTCTTTACTCATCAATCCCTGAATGTTCTGATGTACCAGGTTCAAACAATTTTTGTTTCTGTTCATACAGTTTTTATTAGAAGTTTTTGAGAATACAATGTTGCTAGAGGTACACTCTATTGTCGTAATCTTTGGTTTAAATGACTAGAAATAGATTGAGGGTTATGTACACTATAACTACTATCGTTCTGCTCAATAGAAGCAGATGTTGAAGTCAGGACTATATTACAACTATTACTACTAGTATTATTCTGCTCAATAGGAGCAGATGTCAAAGGCAAAAATACACTACTACAACTAGTATTGTTCTGCTCAATAGAAGCAGAAGTCACAGCCAACGACTTGGCTAATTTAAAAATAAAATAGGATAGCGAAGAAGCTATTTGTCGTCTAAAATATCCAGAAAGATAATAATTATCTTTTGTCGTAAAATAATTACTGTTAATAACAGCATTAGTGTCAATAAATTCAAATTTATCATTATAATATGTCATTGTTTGTAATTTAATATTGTATTTAAATCTAATGTTATTTTCCGTCTGTGGCAAGCCCTTACAGTAAGGAAAGGCAAATACAATTATTTTTTTAACATTTAAATAAGAAAATTGTTGAAAACTGTTATATCGGAAACCAAAGTCTATGTTTCTATGTTTCTTCGTATCTATGTTATTCGTATGTATCTTCAGAGTCTATGTTTTGGCATAAAAAAAAGTGTATGAAAATGTCCATCTAGAAACGTCAATGTTTCTTGTATACCATGACTCTGAAATTATTTACATGTAAATCAAAACTAAGTTCTGAGAAAGTTTAGTTATGTGACTAGGTACCATTTATTGCGGCTAGGGCGCCTATCGCGGTAAAAAGTAGTATATGTCCTTCTTCAAGAATCAAAGGATCTCCATGCATAATTTAATTGAAGTCGGTGCTTTTAGCTGCAAAAAAAAAACAGAGACACAGAGTAACTTTCAAATTTATAACATTAGTGTGGTAGTACAAATTGTAATATTATTTAAGTTATTTGGCCTCGGGAATCGACAATATGAATATTTATTTCATGTAACTTTACGAGAAAGCTGCTACTTAACTAAGCTATGCCAATCTGAACAATGTAAATGAAACATCGCATTTCAACATTCATATAATCTGAGGTAACTTTTATATTAAGCGATACCTCTTACACTATTCCGTCTGCTCTTAAACTAGGTACATGTACTATTACTATGGAAACTAAACTGCTATGTTTGTCAGCAGATTAGTTAAGTAATTAAGTTGATACAATAAATTGCTCAAGCTATGCATATCACACAATTATATGTCCTAGGCGGTTGTAACAACAAGCTCTGCCTTAGTAGGCAAGATCATTAACGACAGTTTTGTCTATATAAAATTTTAACTACTTTAGGCAATAAAAGAAAATAAATTGATATTGTGTTGATATACAACATCAATATAAGTTCTTTTTTTTGTTGGTTAATTCAAAACTTTCATTTATATGAAAGTATTGAGTCAATCATATTGAAATTAACTAAAAAAAAGGCTTTCTCCAGTTTTAACTTGAGATAGGTAAATCATTTGAGGCACTAGAATATGTATCATCGTCATCATTTTGTTGACTTGCTTTAAATTAATTTTTTTTTGCTTTATTAAAGCTAGACTGCGGCAGTCTAAGGTTAGCTCTACTTGTAATTGTATCATTTTTTACATAGGTAATAAAATCGGAGGTAAGAGACACTATAAGTTTTAATAAAAAAGAGTCTGAGTGATTGCAGTAGTTTGAAGATTCCGTGTTTTCAACCGACTTCAAAAAAGGAGGAGACTCTCAATTCAACTGTTTTTTTTTTGTTTGTTACCTCAGAACTTTCGACTAGGTGGACCGATTTATCAGGTTCTTTTTTTATTTGAAAGTTGATGCTTCCCGTGTAGTTCTATTTCAATTTGGTCTAGTTCTTGAAGTCATTTTTTTGACAACATTTTTGTATCTAGTCATATTTATATTCTGTTATTTAGTGGCCACTAGTATATAGGTTCGTTGGCCATCGATCACTGAACAAACCTAATGAAGAATTTTTTTACTCATCATCATCATTTTTCCAAAAGACGTCCACTGCTGGACATAAACCTAAGGTTCTCCACAACAACCAGTCCTGTGCTGCCCGCATCCAACAGCTTCCTGCAACCGCATTTAATAAGGTGCTTTCTTTCTTCATTAGGAGTTTTAGGAGAGGTTGTGGCATAAATAAAACTGAGCTTAAGGTAACTTAAACGTTTTATTACTTTAACTAGATATAAGCTTAAGACTATGTCAACAAATGTTTTAATTAAATGAAATATAAAAGCCTGGTCTAACAAAGGTATCGGATATAAATGTGTGCTAGTAAAACATTGCTTTATTTTATTGATTACCATTTCAACTCCGTAAAAGTTGTTAGAACTACAAGTGGTCAAAATGTCCTGAATACATTATTATTGATAATGTTTAGACCGTATTATATAGGACTTAAAAGCCATAATTATAAAGCAACAAACTACGTACCTCAGCTAATCCGTTGAAAGGAAAAAAATGATGTTTAGTACAGAAGTCTAGTTACTGTAATTGTGAAGAAATTATATTAGCTTTAATTGTCTTTTCTATCTCCTTAAAAGTTGTATCTCTTAGCATTCATAGTTCAATATCTTATAGACTAAACAATACTTATGTTATTTTTCTTATTGTATAAGAAAACAGGCACAATTTGGTTTAAATCTTACACTAAATGAGTACGTCCTTCTAAGAGAAGTGGTTTTGCCGTTCGAAGAACCTTGTTTCATTATTAATATGAATCATAAATGTTGTGTCAATAATAAATTATTCATCTTCTTTAGTGAATTCTATTTATTGATGTTTACCTAATATCTTTAATTTTGCCTTTCCTGTAATTATTGAGAGTTTTTTCGTGAAAGGGGATGGAAGTGAAGGACAAGAAGACGGAGATGCGCACGCATTTCAGTTTGCCCAGCAAATGAGTGCGATGTTGCTTTGTTGAGATTAGACGAGAATTCATAACTTCAATTGAAGTGTTTCACACATAAAATCGATAAATTTCAAATAGCACGAGACATCTAAAAGTCTCATCTCAAGACTACATCATAATTAACTGAAGACAAAATCGCCAACCTGACGATTTACAATATTTCTCTAAATTGAAATGCATGGGTAACAACAAAGTATTTCCTTATATAAAAAGCAGTTTCAAGATCGAATTATGAACAGAGTTCTAAGGTAACATAAAAACAAACAGCTGAATGGAGAAACCTTACTCAATGCAAAGAGAATGACGACTACGACATGAATTCAATTCACTAAAGTAGGAGAGAGTTTTTATTGCAAAATATTACGAATGTTGTTCATAAACATTCCATTCTAATTATGAGAAGTACAAACCTTCAAAAAGTTTTATGTATTTCAATAAAAATGCTATACAATGTCACTTTGTTTCACTGATTATGAACGATGAAAAATACTCGTTTTATGGACTACGTATTTTTGGTAAGAATTCGTCAAAAATTATAGAGGCATCACATTAATGGTACCATACCTTTAATTATAGTTTATTTAAAGCCCTTGTCATGTCTTCTGGTAGACAAGGTGTAAGCTATTAATTTAGAGTTCACCCCGCATCTGCAATCTTTTTCAAAGATCTCATAACTAACTCTTTTAAATTGACAGTCTAGATTACTGTTTTTTACATTTTGAAAGTAGATACGTCAGAATATGATTTAAATTTAGTCAGTTTTACTTGGGAATACGTAGAGTTTTATCGGATTTCTTATACATCCACATCTGTAGGGTTATGTATGAGATACTTTATTTTTCCACCTTCACATCCATAAAGGCGAAAAAATCGACTGTTGGTATTTCTTATTCTGTTTATTTATATAAACTTTACTATTCTATTGTCTTCACTTCAAAGTTGACAATAATCACTACACGAGGGAGTTATTGTTCTTAGGAAATCTTTGTTGCGTCAAAAACAACAATTGAAAACGTTCTACCAAAATATTATGGTATGACCCCGTCATTATAATATTAAGCTGAAACCACATATCTATTTGTTTTTTCTCCTCGTAGAAGAATCACTTGCCTGAAGTGTTATGCCTGACAAATATTCATAATTCAAATCTTATACGTACCATTTCTTAACTTGACCAAATAATTAATACTTTAGTAAATGCGTAGTAAATCTACCTACAGAAATAATGACAAACTTGTTTAGAGCCAACCAGATACAACTTTTCCAGTGGCCATTGATTTTCCTTTATCTCTTCCATAACTCGGTGAAGCGGCTGGACTCATTCTTGAAGATCTGGGAGTACTCATCGAAGATCTGCTTCTAGGTGGTATTTCTTCACTTGAATCTGGTGTAACTGTGACTGTAGGAGTTCCTGTAATTTTAGCCAACTCCTGTTCCAAACTCGAAGCAGAAAGAATCTGTTCTGCTTGACTTGGAGTTGGTGTAATAGGTTTCTGGAGGCTACTGGATTCTTTTTGTGTCATGTAAAGGTTTCTGGTTGGAGTATCTGGTTCTATGGTGATGACATGGTCTGTGGTTGCAAATTCCACTGGAGGTGGTACTCTTGGAGTGCTAGGTGGGTCAAATCCTGGTGTACTAGGTTCTGAAGGTTCTTGAGATGATGATTTTAAGGGACGTGTTTGTTCCGATCCACCTTCTGAGCCTGATGAAATATACATAAATTAATTATTCATGTTCTTAGGAATTATTTAGTTACGTATTCTGTCGTAAGATATTTGTAGGAAAGCAATAGAAATTGAGATATCATGAATAAGAGCAAGTTATTGCCTTTCTTCATGTATGAGACCATAAAAGTTTTTAACAGTATTAGAGCCCGCAATCATAAATGTTATTTATTTAAGTAGTTTTAAAAATGTAGAAAAACAATTTCACGGTATTTGAAATCACGATTTTATTTAGGTAAGCCATTTCAATAGTATATAAGATATGATGCTTTATTATAATCTTTTGTTTACTTTGGATTCAAATAATTGTGTTTAAAAAAAAAATAACTGAAATACCATAGGCGTAGGTTTTTGGCCCACGTATTTGCCGGCTTTAGCAGCAAAAAGTACCTAGCCTATATCCTTTCTTAAGAATAAAAGTATCTTCATGCCAAATTTTATTGAAATCGGTGCAGCAGTTTGGGTGTGAAAGCGGGACAGACAGACATAATTAATTTCACATTTATAATATAGGCATGGATGTATAGCATCTCCTCCTCATCACAGTAACTGAAATCAGTAAAACTGTGTTTGATGAATATTTACATCTGCATAAAAATTCAGTTTCGATGGGGAGTCACATTTAACTCCTCTGAAGTACTAGGTAGCACAACTTTCGGTCTTCTTTTACTGTTTTTACACCGTTTTTGGTTCTGAATGTCAGCACATAATTCAAGAAAGTCCATCAATGAGTCTTATTCGATGGACTATGGATATTAGTGTTGCCAGTGGCCTAATATTTTAGAATGTATTATTGTGACGGAAGTAAATAATATTCTTGTTGTTCAGTTATATATTTCAAGGATGGAGAGTAAATCTTACTGAAGCATAAAGTAATTAAAATCAGTAATAACCTCAATGAATATCAAATAGCTTGTGGTGTTTTGTTTTCATTTATTATATTATCAGAGTCTGTTTTGGAAAGGTTATGCGGGCTGTGAACTTTGTGTATTATAGCAGAAATAACAATTATTTTTTATTGCTTGTTAAAATAATTTAGAATATTTATATTGCAGTAGGTGACTGTACTCTCTGATTCTTCTGAAAGTAGGATAGTGCTCCCGTCAAATCAAACAGATTAAAAAATAAAAGCACTTTCTTATTGTAATTTTTTCGAAGCTTTGTTTTTGTAGAACTATTCTAATTATAAATTTGTATATAGATAATCATAATTTCTGTATTAAATAACTGTTAAAAGCCTGTACAAACCCGTTTGATTTAGATAACCCACTCTCGGGATAGAGCTTCTCCCTGTTCTGGGAGGCAAGGGCCGATTTTGAGCTACAGGTAACCAAACTCATGCAGTGAAAAGTGGAAATGTATGATGAAATATAGGCCTCCTACGTAAATATTAAAGAAGCTCTTTTGAACTCTTGAAAGAATCAAATTAAATATAATACATAGTTTGACCAAAATTATTATTCAGTACTTTAAATTTTAAATCGTGTGGTATATAAAATATGAATCTTGTTATATTAATAAATACCTTGATCCTCAATATCCGCTTCCACATGAACTTCGTTTTCATTCAGGCCTTCGTCATCAGAGGTTTCCGGAATTGGTGTTCTGCTTCGGAACGATCGGGCTGTTAACAAAGAAATAGGAAGCATCAGATGTTACTTTTTAGAATTGATTTTATGCATACACTTCGTGAAATGTAGCTAGTTTATGTACGGGCCTAGCAAAGTCACTTTACTTTGCTTGATGAAACGCATGAGCAGAATTAAAAAATGGTAGTCACCATACGTGCCACGTCTCTTTACGACGCGAATGCAGACAATGCAAAAATGCAGCATGTTTAACTACCCTTTGGGTAGTTAAACATGCTGCTATTGATATGCTACTGGTATTGAGATGTTTCTGCAACACTGGGCCTCCGGTCTCCCACTCACCAACGAAATACTACAACACGAATAAGCTATTTGACTGATTTTTGGAAATCGTTTTAAATTATTCTTTACTAGTTGTTGCCCGCGGCTCCGCCCGCGTGTATGTCGGTTATCGCGGTAAATAGTAGCCTATGTGTTATTTTGATGTATAAGCTATATTACTGTAAAGTTTTATCCAAATCCGTTCAGTAGTTTTTGCGTGAAAGAGTAACAAACATCCATCCATCCTTACAAACTTTCGCATTTATAATATTAGTAGGATTACATAATTAGCACACTGCGTTAATATTTAGCGGGATTCCTACTGTATTATGAATTTAAATCTATGATAAAGTTCAAGTTTGACAACCATGTCAAAAAACTCTATCTTAAGTAGGTTGTTGTTATCGGGACGGACTCAATTTGGTTCCTTTTTGTTTCGAACCACTTATAACATAGTTTATTAAAAAACTACTGCAGGCATAGCTCTCAGATCGATTATTACCACTCCGAAAACATAAAACGCAAACAATACTCAATAGAGGAATCTTTCGTTTATTAGGACGTGACGTCACCAGAGTTGCAACCAATCATAAGGCGTTCAGGTCGCAGACAAATTTTCAAAAATATTTTAGTTTTATTTCGTGTAATCTGCGAGAAAATTACTTAATTTTGTTTGATTTATACTGAAATATGTCTTTTTAGACTATTATCTTATAGAATGGAAACAATCCGAAGTTTATATTCAATATTGTCAAATAGCCTATTCTGTCATTTTAGGTTGGTCTTCTTTGAGAGGGTAGTACCGCCCCGGTCGAGCCCATTCGTGCTGAAATCAGCGTGGCTCTATTACTTAGTTCTACCTACACTATGGGCGGAAATAATTAATATTAAGACGTAGATTGTGGAGAAAACCCGAAAAGACCGGAGTTATTATTTATATAATGTGTTTAATTCAACGCAAGTCACAGTTCACTGGTGGTCAACCTATTTTAGATTATGTGTAATAATTATACACGCAATGTAATGACTAAACTAAACAATGAATTGCATTGATTGATGTAGCTTTTGTAGTTATTGAAACCAGAAACAAACGCTCTACAGTGATTGTGTTTAATAGGAACATGTTTGCGAATGTATTTTCATATTACACTGAATTGGTTGGTAAATACAAATGTCCATTTGGTAATGTTATACTTTATATTATTTACAAAGTTTATTTCGATTGCTATATCCTAGTTTTTTTATCAATATTTACATTTTACTTTAATTGTCATTTTGTAATGCTTTGTTTACTCACCATCTACTTTATCTTAATATTAATATTAAAAAAAAATAGTTACAATAAGAGTTTTTCCGATGCATAAATTACTTACGTAACATTTCGTTCTTATTAGCTAATTAGGTTTTATAAAATGGCAGAATTCATAAAAGTACTTACTGCTACATCTTTTACAAGTATCCCGTCTCTTCGGAGTCTCAAAAACTTCATCTTCTAAATTAATTTCTTCAGAGGAACTTGTCTTGACGTTCTCTCTTGCCAAGAAATCCGTCTTGATCTTGCTTCTCATAAACCTGGCATATGCTACTCTGGTTGTAGGAGATACAATGGCCAATTGTGGGTTGTATTCTAACAAACAAATAAAAGTTATAATTTATGGATAACATTATATAGTGATACAATGATTTTGTAACTAATGCACTAAGTATTACTTGGCTGAATAGGTAAACATTTTAATGTGAGGATAACTATGGTGCGACTCAGACAACCGAGACAACGCCATCTATCGAGTGGCACATAATTTTTTTTGTAATATTTTATACGGCTATGGTATTGGTAAATCGATCATTATTTCACATGATATCTATTTCAAATACTGCATTTTCTTAAAACAATGAAATAACCTTGATGAAGATTCATTAATATAATATTGAAAAATATGACATTATCTCACCTAACAGCTTCTGAGGATCAATTGACCTAGAGGAAATATTGTCCAAGATATGTGCCCTAAGCGACTGCATGCTTCGTTTAGTTTCCGCTTCTACGGAAGATCCTATCGGATCTTTACGTACTGTATTGCTTCTGACAAGGGCGTTCCAATCACGTTTCTTACTGCAAAATATAAAATCATGTACCTTATTCAAATAATCAATCAATATTAGTATCCATAAATGGTGTGGTAGGTTCATATCATTATTATCCCAGTTTTCCGCTATTCAATTGGACGACACTTAATTCAATCGGCTTCTCGTATCCAGGCAATGCATCATCATGTACATCTTGGATAAATCATCATTCATCATCATAATGCTCTTCCACAAATATCATTATGTACAGAATAGCCCGTCATTATAAAGTTTATGCTTTTATTATTTTGATGAATCTTCAATTTTCGAAAATGACGATACGTCTTAGAATTTCATAAAAAAATGTACTGACGTGACAATCTTCTATACCTTTGTTAGAAGGATTATGTATGTACGTATGCAAGGTATGTTTGACGATGTTGGTACCTTACCTACGGGCCTTTAAATGAGCAATTCTTTTATATATATAATCTGAATCTCGAAAATGGTTTCAGCGATTTTCATGAAAATTAGTATGCAGGGGGTTTTGAGGGATATCAATATAACTAGATTTATAAAAGAATACCAATAAAAATCGACTAAATCTCGGGCATACAGATATTTTTGATGAATCGTGGACAGTAAAAAACTGATTATGTCCTACCTTAATTTCCAATAGATCAGATATTTAAACACATACAAATTTAAACACACACATTCATGTTAGATAACAATATTATCCATTTAAGTTGTTAATTTTCATATCAATTCTATTAATAATTCACAATTCGCAATGAAAACACTTCATCAATCCAAATTCGTTCAAAACAACAACGCTTCGTTAATCAAACAAATTAGGCAGTAATAGATCTAATCGCTCGGTTATTTAGCTCGAGGGTAAAATATTACATAATACGACCAATGATAATATGGAGGGTATATTTTTCCAATAATATTATTTAAGCTCTTAGGATGTTCTTGTTCTTTTTAGAGTAGATGAACTGCACACTTATACAATAATGTTTCTTCATATATTTTCTATTTTGAATTCGATTGTACATGGGTGCGATCGATTAATGTAAGTAGATGGTAACAACATTATTGCATTGAATGTTAATATTGACAATATATTTATAAATGAAAGTTTAAAAAAGATTAACCCGCGTAATATCATCATATATTGTCATCTTATTCATTAAACTCGGGTGAGTAGTTTAGGCGCTACATTAAACAAAAGTACATTGATTACTAAAACTATTTTCTTTCCCCATCAAAATTGCATTTTTTATATTTTAAAATTCTAAGAAAATCCCAATAATACAACATATATGTCTGTGTATCTATGTTTTGGTTTTAATGATGTAGTATATGTGTTTATGAGTTAGACAAGTTGTTAAATTCAATTTTACCTATCAGTACTGCCTCTCCTCACGATGGCTTTGGCTATCTGGCTGAACACGTCCTTGGGTTTGCTTTCTTTAGATATTACGTCTTTGATAATACCCTCAACTATACCAATATGGAAGTCTTTTAGAATTCGTCTCTCCATCACTTTACCTTTTTTGCCAGATACTGCAACAAATGAAATAAGGTTACATGTGGTGTCCGATTAAAAATAGACGGAGTGTCAATGCTTCTATTAATCCCATAGATATTGTAAAAGGCGACTATGGGAGTAGACTACCCGGGCAACCCTTGCATAGAGAAGTTAAACTTTAAACGAATCTTATACCATTTTGCCATAGAGATATAGCAGGCCAAAATCTTTGAAATTCTTCCTCCTTTTCTTTTCTGTTCCGTTCTGAGGACTATTAAAAATATTGTTGATAATAGTGGTGAAAGACTTTAGGTGGTATCGGACAGCTGAAAGTATGGATCCAAAAACGTACCAGTAGCTTCCTGCATGCTGACTCTAGGTGTTTTCATGCCGTTGTTATGCAGTATATCAATCAACTCGTACCGTAGAGTAGAGATATCCTGCCTGATCTCCATGACGTCATCTTCAGTAACGCCAACCTCGTCTCTAGCTCTCTGCTCTGCAGTCACGTATCTTCGAACTAGAACTCTCATTACAGCTTCGTGCTCTTGACGAGCCTTTTCTCTGGATTTGTTCTGAAGATAGGAGTTTTAATGTAGTATTTAATAGCAGTGTAGCAATTAATAATGTAGTTCTTAATATTTGTAAAGCAATGAAAAATAAAGCTATATGTCCAGAAAAGGGTAAAAATGGTCTCACTCCGATGATTTGATCATCAAAAACATAGACATAACTGGTATAAACACAGCAATTAATTGACTATTCAGGTAATGCTTCTAAGAATACATTAATAATAGATACTAATACGTTAACAATTATTTTTACGGGAATTAACGCGATCACTTATTAAAAGGTATTACATACATCTGATTTGCCTGACGTTTCGTCCAGGTTGCACTGGCCGTGGTCACAGGCTGCGGTCAGCCTGTGACCACGGCCAGCCTGTAGCCAACTTATACGGATGTAGGTTTACAACAGTTCTACGTAAATACACATAAAAAACTTAAAAGAAATATGAATGGGTTATTTTGAGTAAATAAAATACTTTAGGTATCTATTTAACTTAAAACTTAACCTAACAGTTCTAAGGCATACGTACGATTATAGAACCACGATCTCTATTACTGAAGCAGCGTTTAATCCAGCAGCTAAAATGCTTCGGCGTGGGAATAATGTTAAACGGAGGAGGTACAGTATCACCATCTTCGAAGTAAGACATCCAGAGATTGCTGCGAGCAAACTTCCATTCTGTATCGGATCTTTCCTATAAGACAATAGCTTAATGATTAATAATTAAACTTGAAGTATTACACCGAAGAATATGTAGGGTATAAATACTTTCAAACTATTGAAAATTTTAACGTTGTTTAGTAATTAAAGAAAGCTCCGATTTTGCCGTGGCTCATTAAGTATGATCACCTAGGCACCAATGACCTTTTCGGATTTCAGGCTTGTTTTAGTTAAAAAGTAGATTTACCAGAGGAGCATGAGGGAAGAAAGGATTAAATAAATAAATATTTCGGGCATCTAACACACTACGCCATCTAGTCCCAAACTAAGCAGAGCTTGTATGATGGGTACTAGACAACTGATGTAAATACTTATATACCTTTTCTTTTTGTAAATACATACATACATATTATACATAGGAAACTCTGAAACAAATATTTGCAGATTATGCAAACATTTGGTCCGACCCGGGAATCGAACCCGAAACGTCATGAACAGCAGTCGCGTACGCTACCACTGCACCACCGAGGCAGGATTATGTAAGTATATAATAATTCCCTTTTGTAGTTTTTTTTAAGTTATCAAGATTTACACTTACAGAAATAATTTGATAAGAGTTCGACATCATGGCGATGAGCATATTAAGAAGTACGATGATATTTATCACCGAGTAAGACCCGAATGTTAGGAGAGCCCAAAATCTGGTGAAACTTTTGATTCCGGTCAGTTCGAAAGTCGTGAGGTCCACAAGACCAAAAGATGCCCAGAATAAGGATTGAGACGTTTCGAATAAGCTGTAAGAAAAAAGTATGATTAAAATTGTATACAAAATTTTAAATACAATAGTTTTCTTTCCTTTATTTGAACTATATGACGTCTTAAAATAGAAGCTACTAGAAATACCTAGTAGTGGAGTAACCCATACTTATGTGTCAGAATGTGTTAGTAACCCAGAAGGGAACATTTAATTACCTCCCTACAAGATTTCTACATCACGCTCGTCGACTGGAAGAGAATGCCTCAGGCATTAAGGCCGATGTATAAAGTTTATAAAGTATAAATAAATAATAGTGGGATTTTAAGTATTATTGTTTGTATTTAAATTTCACAAGTTAATATTTATCAATAAAAATCAATGGCAGGATAGGATCACTACCAATTGATAAGACAGAGTCTTATTATATATCATTCAAATACGCATTTATATAGATTCGAAGTTCAATCAGTTTTTTAACATTTTTCAATAAATACATGTTTATGGACATCTAAGACACAACGATGTTGTCTAGCTTAAAACAAAGTAGAGCTATGAAAGCTAAATTAAATGATCCTCATCATCTTCCTAGCCTTTATTATTCCTAAGATTTGGGGTCGGCTTCTAGTTCAACCGGTTTTACCTGAATATCAGTTTTTACACGGAGCGACTGGCATCGGACCTCCGCAACCCCGAGGGTGAACTGAATTCAAAAGTTGAACTAGTTATCAATATATTTGAGGGCACTAACTTTCCAATAACGATTGCCATAGATGTTCACGGCAACCGGGACCGACGGCTTAACGTGCTCTCCGAGGCACCGACGGGAAACACCGCCATCTTCCATACTCCTGGCGGCTATTAAGAATTTCTTTTTTAAGAAAAACCCAACAGCAGTCCGACCCAGAAATCGAACCCGAGACCTCTTGATCAGCAGTCGCTTACGCTAACCACTAGACTAACGAGGCAGGTGCTAGATTGACTAATATAATACTTATATACTTTTTGTAAATATATATATTACTAGCTGACCCCGGCAAACGTCGTTTTGCCATTTTTTTTTTAAGGATGGGTCATCCTTACCATTTAGGGGGATGAAAAATAGATGTTGGCCGATTCTCAGACCTACTCAGTATGCTCACAAAATTTCATGAGAATCGGTCAAGCTGCTTCGGAGGAGTATGGGAACGAAAAACATTTATTTAAATTACTTGGCGTATCGTCTCCAAATAGTGCAAGCGCGATCCTGTCCATCAAAATCCGGAATGCCGTTAGGGAGGTGGTAGCATTTATTCTTCTCCAACTCCGCATAGTACCACATCAACTGGTTTAAACCTAAGAAGAATATAAAAGTAACATTCTAAGTAACTTATACTTGAGTGTTATTTAGGTAATTATTTTTTAAACAGATTTAAAAAAAAACTTGGTTTTATTATTACTAGGAGAGGTTGGTGCGTACTTTAAATGTGAACGATTATCGTTTAGTTAGTAAATAATTTAGTTATTATTATATAGTTAAATGCCAATTCAGAATTTTTTAAAATTACCTTACTTTCTTCTAAATATAAATCTAAAACTATGCTCCATAAAATGTAAATAAATGAATCAGTGAGTTACTTAATATATGAGAAAGTGTTATAAATTTGAATTTGATACTATAAAGTATCAATGTTTATATTAGAAAGTGTGTTTAATGAAATGGTATTTATCTTAATGTAAGTTTATTATTTGTGATATATGAGAAAAGTAAAGTTAACTAAAGCCAAAGCCTTAGGGTAAAAATGAGTGAAATATATAAGAATTATATGTTTCGTGAGATTAATGAATGTCAGAATTGGTTATATTCGAATGTTATATTAATATCATACTCACCACATCCAAATGCAAAAAGTACCAACATGTATACGAAAAAGAACTTCAAAATATCCAATATCATTCTTCCTAGTGACACCTGAAGAGGTCCAAGGTACGGATTTATGGAGAAAATATGCACCAGTTTTAGAAAGGAAAAGATCATGCCGGCCGCGAAAGCTCCTTCGGAAAGGAGCATGGGATCGTATGAGTCCCATCCTTCGCGTGGGTACCAGGGATCCATTCCATTTTTATAGTCACGCTAAAATAGAAAAATGTGACTAATTATGTATTAAAATTATGCTACTATGACTACATGCGTGTTGCGGGTGTCCATAGGCAGCGGTAATCGCTTACCATCAGGTGATACGTCTGCTCGTTTGCCCCCTACACCATAAAAAAAACCTAGAAGATAGATAAAGGTGTATACACACATATACACATACACATACATAAGGGTAGATACAGACAATTGATCCCCACTTACTAC
Source organism: Spilosoma lubricipeda (assembly GCA_905220595.1). NCBI lineage: Eukaryota > Metazoa > Arthropoda > Insecta > Lepidoptera > Erebidae > Spilosoma > Spilosoma lubricipeda. The sequence continues at coordinate 9,060,363 of HG992294.1, read as the reverse complement.
AGTCCTGACACGTCATTTACTTTTCACATTCATCAATCGCTGCATACATCCTGATGTATGTTTAGAAAATAACCAATTTGTTCGGTAAATATTTTCTATGAACAACCTCTTCCGACACTCTTACACACATTCGCTCTATGAATTCCTTTTGTTTTGTGTTATGTTCGTTATGTTCCATCCTCTTTAAGTGGCCGAGTTGCATAAATATGTATACTCTAATATAATTGTTCAATATCTAAACAATATTTTTTTCTATGTACCCTTTTATACCTCTTTTGACATATAATAGTTTTCTATTATTATAGAAATATACGTTTGTCTACCTGTACGATATACCATGAAGAGAACCGGAGACTGATCCACGCGATGTAGAACGCGTTCGTTATAAAGTCTACTATGTTCCATAAATCGCTGGTATACTCTGTGATACCACCAGTCCACAGTGATCTTATTTCAGCCCAAATAAGACCTGTAAATAAATGCATATTATTACCTAAGAATATTCCAGAAAATATAAATAAACTTTTAATTCATTTTAACTGCCTCGGTGCTGCAAGTGATAGCGTAAGCGACTCCTGTGCTTGAGGTCTCGGGTTCGATTCCCGGGTCGGACCAAATATTTGTATGATCTGTACATGTTTGTTTCGGAGTTTGGGTTTTTTCTATGTATTTACTAAAAACGTATATATGTATTTATATCAGTTATCTAGTAACCATAACACAAGCTCTGCTAAGCTTAGGACTAGATGGCGTTATGTGTTAGATGTCCGAAAATCTTTATTTATTTTAAAAATAAAATAATATCACATTTACTTTCATTTAAGTTGTCACAGCGTTATTAAAAACTAATAAGCATAAACAGATTATATTACAATGCATCTATTGCTACCACAGTAATGATGGTTTACAGTAATCAATTAATGTAAACAAATTGTAAATTGCCTTTACGCAAACACATCAAATAAGCTTTTATGTTTAACTAATTTTTGTTTTATCATCAACCCATAAACGTCCCACTGCTGGGCTTGGGGCTAATCTCAAGAGAGAGTTAAGGCCATACATCCCCACGCTCGCCAAATGCGCGTTAGGGACTGGCAAGAAAACGTTGTGGCTACGTAATCTTGCCCTAATCTTTGTTTAGCATGTGAAATACTTTCCATGGAATTATCCTGTGGCTTTCACTAAAAGTCGTATATAAATACAAACGCAGAAAAGATAAATTGTAATGAATAATATTCAGCGCTACTATCTCCATACTAATGTTATAAATTCGAAAGTAATGCCCTCTGCCTGTATGTTAGGTTATCACGGCTAAACCACTGCACCGATTACAATGAAATTTGATAAGAAAATACTTTGATTCTTGAGGAAGGACATAAGCTACTCTTTATTACGATAGACGTTATATCCAAGATAAAATTCTACCTAGTCGCAAAACTAAGGTTTCTCAAAACTTAGTTTTGTTTGTCACGGTAAACGACAAACGGTTTATGGATGAACATTTTCATAAACTTATTTTTTATGCCAAAACACATGAAAGAGTAACTCGTAATATAATAAACAGAAAACGCACATACTTCGACAGGAAATTAATAAAACAAAACAATATTTGTCCTAAGAACGCATATTAGGGCATTGGGATGATTGTTTAGGCAATTCATGCATATTTTATGCTTTTTCCTCGTTAAATCAATTCATAAGGTTGTTGATAATTTCACTCAAATTTATAACTATAGGTATAACATCTTTATATACGCTTGTACTCATTAGGTTTTTAACAAAGATAATGGCACAGATATCACACAATTTTACAACAGAAGTTTTAGTGAAAATTAGAGAATACTTTACTTTTGCACTAAAAAGTAACGGACAAACAGAGAAACATCAAGGACTGTTGTACAGAAAGTAATAACAATTCTTTGTTTTCTAAAACTGCAGTTCTGAACAGTTTCTTATACTCTATACACTAGTCACAGTGGTAGTGAATGCGTCTGCTGTGCTCGAGGTCTCGGGTTCAAATCCTGGGTCGGACCAAATGTTTGTGTGATCTAACAAATATTTGTTTCAGAGTTTGGGTCTTTTCTATGTATAAATGTATCTATATCAGTTGTCTAGTACCCATAACACAAGCTCTGCTTAGCTTGGGACTAGATGGCGTTGTGTGTTAGATATCCGAAATATTAAAAAAAAAATCGTTATAGAGTGTAACGTAATAGTAAAAGTAATTATGGCATCTGCAACAAGCGTTTCTAGATACGATGAGTGAGCTAATTAGTCACGTTGTATGATATTTTAAAAAAATAGACATATTCTGGGAATCGCTAACGAAATATATTGTCAGTGTGGGAATCGAAAGAAGATTGTTTATCTACTATACAAATAAATAAAATTGGAGTGTCTGTTTGTAATATTAAAATAACTGCTTTTTATGTATGTATGTATACACGGTACATATACCAAAAATGTATTTGAAAAAAAATTTGTCTGCCTGTCTGTTTGTTCCGGGTAATCTCTGGAACGGCTGAACCGATTTTGACGGGACTTTTAGTGGCAGGTAGCTGATGATCCAGGGAGTAACTAAGGCTACCTTTTTTTAGACTAACTTTGTCCCGCGGCGTTACTCGAGGTATGACAATAACCGCGGGTAACACCGCGGTATTCAGCTAGTAATTCCTATAATACCAAAAACTTTATTAACTAAAAAAATGTGAAATGTTACAGAGAATGTTGAAGCCTCCAATCCTTGCGAATTTATCTCTTATATGATGATATATTTTCCGTAAGCTCATCTTAACTTCAGACTTGATTAATGGATAACAATGATTTATATTCTAACGCGGTAGTGGAACGTATGCGGAATGCATTACGTTTTATGTTAGACTACAATAATCATCTAAAAAGGAAAATAGTTTAATGTGACAAAGTCATCTATAAATCTACACATATAGGTATACAAATATATGTTTGTAATATTAAAATAACCGCTTTTTACTAAATGAATATGCGTGTAAATACACGGTACAAATACAACAATAACATTTTTTACGATTTTTGTCAGTCTGTCTGTCTGTTTGTTCCGGCTAATCTCTGGAATAGCTGGACTGATTTTGACGGGACTCTCACTGATAGGTAGCTGATGATATAAAACGTTACTTAGGCTACTTTTTTTAGCAACTAACTTCACCCTGCGGCGTTACCTGCGGTACGGCAATAACCGCGGGCAACACCGCGGGGTTCAGCTAGTTTTATAATATAAAGAAAGTCAGAGATTTCGATGAAAAAGCAACGAGTTTCTATAGGCGAAGAGGCTTTTTATTATTCGTTTTAATTGTTGTATTATGACAGAAATCTGAGTAAATAAGTTTTAAAGTTCTATCTATCTATCTATCTATTATCTATCAGAAATCGCCGTGAGCGATAAGACCGCCGATTGTTACATTTATATTTTACTGTAACTCTTTCTATGTTTTATGTCATTACATGTATGCAATGAAGATAAATAAAAAAAAAAAAAATAAATAAATAAAGTTCTATCTATGTTTCCTTGTTATACTGAACTGAATTTTAATTTGCTAAAATAACGGAAGCAATGTTTATAAAGACTCAGTGGCGCCATCTAACTCAAAATTAGTTTAATTTTGGTATCTAAGGAGAAATACCTACTTATATGTGAAGAAGTATCAAATGAAAAACTTGATAAATAAGAAACACAAGTAAAAGTTAACAAAATAAAAAACCGACTTCAAGAATGACCAAATCGATCGATTTCTCTTGGATGGCATCATCAGATCTTTGTATCCTTATCATGGTACCACCGTTGGGATATCCCCTTTCCATTAAAAAAGAATGATCAAAATCGGTTCATAAGCGACGAAGTTATCCGCGAACACACATAAAAAAACATATATACGGTCAAATTGAGAACCTCCTCCTTTTTTTGAAGTCGGTTAAAAATTACACATATTCCACCACAGCATTTTACTATTAAGACTCACCAAGACAAACAACAAGACATGTGACCTAATTAAGATAACAATTTTTATCCTAGTTTTATACTATAATACTTTATTAGATCTATTGATATTTTGTTCATATATCTATACATCTATACAAATAAATAAAATTGGAGTGTCTGTTTGTAATATTAAAATAACCACTTTTTACTTAATGCAAATGTGTGTATACACGATACATATACCAAAAATGTAGTTAAAAAATTGTTGTCTGTCTATCTGTCTGACTGTCTGTCTGTTTGTTCCGGGTAATCTCTGGAACGGCTGGACGGATTTTGACGGGACTTTCACTGGCAGGTAGCTGATGATTCGGGGAGTAACTTAGGCTAATTTTTTTAGTCTAACTTTGTCCCGCGGCGTTACTCGCGGTACAACAATAACCGCGGGTAACACCGCGGGGTTCAGCTAGTTGTTCATATATCTATTGATCTATTGTTATTATTGAATATGATCAAATAGAACTGAGACTGTGTTTACATAACTGTATAAAAGTTTATGATAGAATCATGATATTTCTAATCGTATCTGGGATTTTTATTGCTGTTTCTGTATTGGCTTTCTTTAACCTTTTTAATGCAAATAGAAATCGTTTATTTGGAACTATTTACATTATAACTACGACTAAAGCAAAATGGTAACGATGATAGTTTGACTGCCTCGTTGGTCTCGTGTTTGGTGTGTGCGACTGCTGATCATGAGGTCTCGGGTTCGATTCCCGGGTCGGACCAAATGTTTGTATGATCTACAAATATTTGTTTCGGAGTTTGGGTGTTTTCTATGTATAAAATGTATCTATTTACAAAAAAAGTATAATAAGTATTGTATCAGTTGTCTAGTTCCCATAACACAAGCTCTGCTTAGCTTGGGACTAGATGGCGTTGTGTGTTAGGTGTCCGAAATATTTATTTATTTATTATAGCTGCAAAAGTATTAAACTGTTACACAGATATCAGTACCGGGAAGTGAGGTTTTCCAAATGAAAACTAAGTGTATGTTATATTTAATTAGAAGTTTTCTTAACACTAAAACAAAGTTTTAATATAGATTGATAAATGTGTGTGTGTGTGTTTATGCGTAAAATGTTATGTATCCAGTAGTTTTTCCGTTGCATTAATGATAATGATTTTAACCAAGCTTCAGGTTTCGTTTCCAGCGTATGACTATTTAGAGAATAGATAGAAATAATTTCGTTAATTTTATTAATAGACTAGCTGAACCCCGCGGTGTTACCCGCGGTTATTGTTGTACCGCGATTAACGCCGCTGGACAAAGTTAATCTAAAAGGAAGTAGCCTAAGTTACTCCCTGGATCATCAGCTACCTGCCAGTGATAGTCCCGTCAAAATCGGCCCAGCCGTTCCAGAGATTACCCGGAACATAAAGACAGACAAACATTTTTAACTACATTTTTGGTATATGTACCGTGTATACATACATATGCATTTAGTAAAAAGCGGTTATTTTAATACTACAAACAGACACTCCAATTTTATTTATTTGTATAGATATAGAATAGTAGGTGAGTAACTATAAAAACTCTTGTTTCTTGTATTACCTTAAATTGTTAACATTAAATCTTACTTACAGACTGCAACGGAAAACAGAGTTCGATATTATAAGCATGCCAACAAACGCAAATTTACTTGCTATGTAGATGATGACGCTGAACTCGATCAGGCTCGGTAAGGATCCTCGTTCGTGTTCCTTCCAATCTTCCACTACCTCCTGAAGCCAGCTGATACCAGACCATTCCAGTACTAGGTAGTCTGCGCGTTGGGAAGCAAGAGATAAAAGGGCTGCAAAAAAAAACAATTATTTAACACATCTCATAGTTCTACAAGCGTTTTAGCTGTTATATTATTAATGGTTCTAAGGGGTGATACTTTCCTATCGTGATATTTTAAAATAATGCTAATTATAGTCCTCATCTTGGTCCAATTTCTATTCAATCATTCGTATACATCGCGAAAAGACTTAACTCTGAGTTCGCGATAGATGAAAATATCTGGCTATCCATCTTTAGATAAACCAATGGCAACACCCCTTAACTTCATGGAATGTTTACTTTATTGACTCAGAGATCTATTTCCTAATTGTATTTCAACTTTCGCAAATGGTAACAGTAAATTCAACGTTTGCACATTTTTAGCTTCAGGCAAAAGTTTCACACAAAAACGAACTTTTCATTTCATATTCGTTTGAAAGCATCCATTAGTGGATATGAGTTGGAATGTTTTCAGGTTGATGTCGTTCATAGAAAGTGATTGGTCAATTCTACTCACTGCTATTGCTTGACTGAAGAATAGAAAATCAAATTAGCGTAGCAATCTTTTTCAATTAGAATATAATTACTTGAGTACTTAAATAGTTAGAAGGGCTTGAACCAACAACACTCGACTCTGTAGAAAGCGGGCAGTTCTTCGCTTAAACCAATACACGATCTGTGTTATTGTCCCATATCTTAATGATGTATCATTCAACTCTACATATAACGATAACTAACCTCCTAAGCCATTGTTTCTATTGTGAAGATTGTTATTTGTATGTTTGCTTGATTATGGTTTACATTTAAATCTTAAAAATAAAAATATTAAGATTAAGTAATTAGAGGCATTGCGCCCACAGTTAAGACTGTCGAGGATAAACCCAGTGGGAGTCAAGACGTGAATATTTTTATTTGATTATTTGACCCAGTTAGTAATAAGTAGCACGCAACACATATATGCCTGCCTCCGTGGCGCAGTGGTAGCGTGTGCGACAGCTGTGCTTGAGGTCTCGGGTTCGATGCCAGGGTCGTACCAAATCTAAAAGTATTTGTTTCGAAGTGTTTCCTATGTATAATATGTATGTATTTACAAAAAAATATCAAATAAGTTATTATATCAGTTGCCTAGTACCCATAACACAAGCTCTGCTTAGCTTGGGCTAGATGGCGTTGTGTGTATATATTAAATATAGATATATATATATATACAAGGTGGTTTACGGCCTGATGAAGGTCGCAGCAACTGGTTTTTTTGGGAAGCCTTGAGGGAGGCAATGATGCAGAAGCATCACTAGGCCGCCATAGTGTGGGTCACCATGCCGTATTGTTGCATTGTCTGCATTCGCAGTGGGTATGGTGACCACCACTCTTGAATTCTGCTTATGCTCATCAGAGAGAGTGAAGTCATTTTGCCACACTCATACATAAAAAAAAAACTCCAGTAGACGTCTTTCGGCTGAGATGATCATGATGAAAACATATGTACATAAATAAGCCAGCTCCTTAAATTGAATTCACAAATCACTTCTCATCAGTACAACGACTGTCACGTTAGTGTTTGTTATAAGAATTTTAGAAATTAACAAATAAAACTATAAATTGAAAATATCTTAGTAAAAATGCAAATGCAAAATTGATGTTGTCCAATCACAGACATTTTAGCAAAACCACTTAGTTTCAAATGGAATTTTAAGTGTTTTGAGATGTATTCCATTTGTTTTAGCAACTAATGTAGGTGAACTATTTATCACTTGTTTTTATTATGACAAGTATAAAACGTAGATATTAAAAGGTATTGACAGATACAAAACGACTGTCCTAATACGATTACTTTTTAACCAACTTCAAAAATACTAAAGAAGAGGTTCAATCAGACTAGAAAGTGTCCATTGCTACTGTAACTTGTTTTATTTTATTTTTTCAATAAAATTTATCATTATTTTTAATTTTTTGTGCTCTTTGTAAGTATTGTTTGAAGTCGGTTTATTTATTTATTTCCGAACTTTTGCCTGTTTATCCTTTTGTTTTTGCTCTCTCATATTCTGTGTTATCAGAACAATGTGGTTCAATTCAAGGCATGTCGCAAAATACGAATTCCTCATTTAATATCTGTAGTATATCTCTAGTCCACAGTAACTGAATATAGGCTTCTGCTAAGGTTTTGGTCTACTAACCACACTGGCTAGATGAGTTATTATACGGTTTCTTTCAAGTTTATCTGCTCTTTGCATTGCCGTTATACTGCAAATTTAGCTCCCTTATTCTGCTCTTGCGACAAGGCCGACCGGAATGATGCCACGGCCTCACAGAAAATCGGTGTGAAATAGCGCTTGCGCTGTGTTTCACCGAGTGAGTGAGGATACCGGAAGCCCATACAACAATACAATACAATACCCTTCTCTCGATCCCACTCCCCATTCCCCAAAGACCGGCAGCGCCATTGGTGGTAGTGACGCCTGTAGTATGGCGGGTATCCACGGGTGACGGTAATTGCTTACCATCAGGCGATACGTCTACTCGTTTGTCCCCTATTCCGTAAAAAAAAGAAAACCCAAGTGATGAATAGAGATAGTGAAAATAAGTATTATAAATGCCTCACCACACGGGCACAGACCTTATAATATCGTCAACAGCCTATAACAGTCCACTGCTGGTAGTAGGTCTTAGAAAAGAGATTAATATCTACACACAGTGTTTAGGAGAATAGTGTTGTTGTATACACTTACTGAGAAACAACATGTAGGATGAACTATGACAGATAAACTTGACAAAGGGTTTCTTCATGAACCTCCCGTACTCCGAGTTGGGTGCCAACATGTATATCGTGCAGTAAACTGGAAACATTATACCTAATTTTGCTACCTGCGAACAAAGAAAGATACGAGTATTATAATTAGGAATAATTGGTACAAATAAACAAGATTATAAGGCTGTATAGTAGTCAAAATTTTGTATTTTTACGTGTTAATTATAGGAGTTTAATGATACAATGTCATTGAACTTGCTCACAAGAGTTTTTACATAACAAATTGCTAATCAACTACTTTTAGTGCTCTTTTCTTCCATCTTTTTTGCTTTTATGTATCTTTGGTTTGTTATGTTGTATGTGTGTAGTGATTTCTTAAATACGTCATCACAGCTTTACAAAAATCTTTTTTGTTTCATCTTAAATATCATTTTCTAAACCCGGGGACAAGTTTAGATCCTGATAGGATTAACCAAGATGCAAGTGCTTCCTGTTAATTCTCTTTCTATAATGACTGACGTCTCTATTCTTTTGTATTATTGGCATATATTTTGTTTTGGCCACGTGACCAAACGTGTATTTAACCCCGGACGCAAAAAAAGGGGTGTTTTGAGTTTGACGTTGATGTCTGTCTGTGTCTGTGGCATCGTAGCTCTCAAACTGATTTCAATGCGGTTTTTTTCATTTGAAAGCCAATTTCCTTGCGGTGGTTCTTAGCTATGTTTGGTTAATATCAGTCCAACATTGTAAGGGTATCAGCTCTTTTCCAAAATGATGTAAGGCATTTTTGACGTTTGATTACTCGATTAAGTGCTTCACGCGCGCCAGTGTAATCTTTAAACGACAATTAATTGATAGCTTTAACCTAATTCTGAGTAGGGTTATTTTTTAATTTATGATTAAGCTCTATGACATTAGCGCTATTAGTAAAAAATCAAAAAAAATGAAAATCGTTTATCGTCGGAACTGTTTACATTATACAACTAAAACAAATGGTAACGGTGATAGCTGCAAAAGTATTTTACTGTGACACAGCTACCAACGCCCCCCTCCTTGATAGAATAGTGAGTTTTTCCAAATAAAGACTAAGTATAGGTTACAAATAAATAATTTGAGGTTTGCATAACACTAAAAGAAAGATTTAGTAAAGGTTACTATTTACCAGTAACCTTTTGGAACTTACTGTTAAAAATAGAAGAATGTAAATCTAAGCACATTTATACAGATTTAGTCATCGAAGTAATATAAATATAATTTAATCAGCTGATAATGACATTAGCGGTATCAGAGTTCATGGTTTCATTCATACTCGGGTGTTGAGCGATTATACTCGTAAACACTCTAATATGGCTTTTATCCGCAGCTCTAGAAACATGTATGTCGGTTATCGCAGTAAAGAAGAACTAGCCCATAAGTTCCCTCAAGAATCAAAGTATCTCCATACCAAATTTTATTGAATTCGGTGCAGCGGTTTAGCCATGAAAGCGTAACAGACAGATAGGAAGCGTTACATTCGAATTTATAATATTCGTTTTTAAGCAGTACCTATCCAAGAAATAAATAGGTATATAAAATTAAATTAAATTAAATTAAATTTGATTCCCGGGTCGGACCAAATGTTTGTATAATCTACAAATATTTGTTTCGGAGTTTGGGTGTGTTCTATTTATAATATGTATGTATTTACAAAAAAAAAAAGTATATATGTATTTCTATCAGTTGTCTAGTACCCCATAACACAAGCTCTGCTTATCTTGGGACTAGATGGTGTCGTGTGTTTAGATGTCCGAAAAAAAAAAAAACATTAAAAAAACAATTACCTGAATACATTGTCCAATGATGTTTTTTCTTTTGAACCCTGGCAATCCTTCGTACCATATTGCTCCTAATAATTGCTGTACATTTGGATGTGCGACAAACTAAAAAAAAAAAAATATATTATTTCTTTTTTCAGGACACGGCAAAATTAATTTAATCCTATTTCATGTACATTATTTGTAGTATGCCTTTACTATAGTTTCTCATGCAAAGATTAATTTTAAGCTAAAAGTTCAATGCATAGGACTTTCTTTAAGAGATTAATAGATAATTATAGTTATTATAAACAGACTCGAATATTTATATAAAAGTAACTTCACATCCCACACACCATATTTTCTGTATTATGAAAATCAGATGCTGTTAATCACATACATATTTCTAAAACATAAACACACAAAGATATGGTCATGCACATTCTATAAACCTTTGACCTTGGTGGAAATCGAAACCGTGACCTCCTCAAGTCTGTTATGTTATAACATTTTATCTATACAAATAAATAAAATCGGATTGCCTGTGTGTATTTTTTTTTACAACTTTTGTGTGTAAGTCTGTTTGTTCTGGATAATCTCTGGAAAGGCTTGAACTTTAAAGGACTTTCAGTGATGATATGAGGAGTAACTAGGTACTTTCTTTAGATTAGCTGAACCCCGGCGTTGCCCTCGGGGTTCCTATCTGAACCCTGGAAAAGATAATAAAATTAGGGTTATGGAAATACCATCATTCGAGCAAGTCTAAATCTCCTAAATTGGTCTGCATCTTTTTACCTTTTCCATCCGTCGTACTCGGCTCATCTTGGACTAAGCGTGATTTTCATGTAAAGTTTTATTCGCAATAAAGTAATGAACTACGATTCATTTTTTTTTATGTTTGGCTCTGCCAAAGTGACTCTACTCTGCCTGATGGGAAGCATAAGCAGAACCCAAGAGTGGTCACAATACTGCGAATGCAGACAATGCAACATTGCAGCATGGTGACCCACACCATGGCGGGCTAGTGATGCTTCTGCATCATTGGGCCTCCGGTCCCGCAGTCACCAACGAAACACGACAGCACGATGGCTGTCATTTAAGTTGATTTTCTTGCGAGGGTAGTACCGCCCCGATCGAGCCGGCCCATTCGTGCTGAAATCAGCGTGGTTCTTACTACCTTGAGGTAGTTCATTTAATTCTATGAATCATAAAATGATGAATACTATAATGAGGTGATCAATTCTATTGTTTGGTTTCTAAATAGATATGACTCAAATTTCGATTTGGCTTAGTATTTTGCCAAGTAATATTCACAATTTAGGCCACCATTGAAAAACACATTTATCTATTAGGTATTATAGACAGATCTTTATAATAGTAGTACCACAGAGAAAGGTTACCTTATACTGTGGTGGTACTTCGTCTTTTACATAAACCAACCTATTATAGCTCCATGAAAACAAAACATAAAGTTGGAAACTGATACCCCTTATGATTATTACTATAACGTGACAATCGTGCTGGTTTATCAACTGTGTTTTTAAACGTTCAAGTTTATACAAAGACTAGCTGAACCCCGCGGTGTTACCCGCCGTCACCCCGCTGAGGTTTGCGGCGGGGCGGTGTGTCGGAATCGAACCGACTAAAACCACACGGTGTGCCACTCTGCGCCTGAGACGGTAGGGATCCGGGAACTGCTGTTATTAACACATCCGGACCCCTCCCAGAACCGCCTAAATCACTAGACTAACCATGTAGTCAAAAATTAAATATGAAGTTGATTCTGTCAACTTACGATTTGGCAGTTTCTGAATATACACAATCTGTCTTTTATATTACATATATATAATGGCAACGCCCGTGTGTTTGTTTATTTTCGTGTTTAATAGTAACCTATGTCCTTCCTCAACAATCAAAGTATTCCCATGCAAAAATTTCATTGAAATTGGTACAGCGTTTTAGCTACGAAAGCGTAACAGATAGACAGAGGTTCGAATTTGTAATATTAATATGAAAGTATGTATTCGAACAATGACATAACATTATAAGTTTATTACAATACAAATATCCTTTCGATTCAACACATGGCACCTTTAACTGTACAACGATAATGTTAATGTATATACAATCGACTCTAAACCGTTTCTACTTTGCTTTTACAACCTTACATTTAGATCTAAACAGATCAACGTGTTTTGTTTACAAAAGACGTAGCACTTCGATACTTTGATGTTACCTATCTTTATTATGGAGGGATATCCGTACGTTCAGATGTAATACACATATAAACAATTTGTAATTGACGTTTTTTCACCATTTCACCATTTTCCAATTCTCTAAGAGGGATAAAAAAACCTCAAAATAAACTCTAATTCAGACGTTGCGGCGATCAGAATGATTCTTTTTAATTAATATATCTTATTAACAGAAATGTTTAAAAGAAAAGCTGCGAAAATTCAACGCAGATCCGCGGCCTACACAAAATATTATAACATCAATCTGGTTATTCGGCCGGCTATTCCTGGCATTTCCCGATTTATGAAACACCTGTTGATTTAACACATTTTAATATTTTAAGCGAGATCACTTACTCAGAATTTTCAAATACCAAAATAAATATTGAACATTTTCTTTTAATACTTTTGGTATCTACTTTGAAATTAAGATTGTTTCATATATTTCTGAATTTTGAAGTACTTAGTGTTACTGTTAACGATGAATTATTTAGAAATGAAATCAGGACGTGAGGACGTGATTACGTAATTATCGCAGTTATTATGCAAATCCATAGTCTATACTAATATATAAAGCTTAAGAGTTTGTTTGTTTGTTAGTTTGTTTGTTTGTTTGAACACGCTAATCTCAGGAACCTCCGATTTGAAAAATTCTTTCGGTGTTGCATATTCCATTTATCGAGGAAGACCATAGGCTATAGATCATCACGCTAAAACCTACAGAAGCGAAGCACCAATGAACATTGTTACAAAAACGGGGGAAAATTATCACGCTACGGGCAATAGGAGACGCAAACCAGGTTGCGTGGGTCGGCTTGTAATAGGTATAAAGAATTACGGCCATGAAAATTATGGTTCTATTAAGAAAAATGTGTTAAGTACACAGCTAATACTTCGTTTGCCGTAGAATAGGTGAGCTTATATTATAGGTATATATATAAAATTCGAAACTGCAATTGAAATTTTAAAACTACATATATTTTATATATAATAATCAATTGCAGTTCGTTTGTCTCGCTAAAACTCGAGTACAACTGGGCTGTTTTAGCTGATTTTGGTTTTGAAATGTTCGTCGTAATAGTAGTAATGGAAGGTTTAAAAGGTGATAAATTAAAACTACTTGAAAATCCAAATGTCACGTGTACGAGGAAGTGGGCACAGCTGGTAAACGATAGTTGTTTCGAAAGAATTACTGGTCATATAATGTTCAATTTGTTAAACTTGTAAGAATATAACTTGTTTGATACTACTTGTATAGTAACTAGCACAGATCAATCTATAAAATAAAATTTTGTGTAGTGAAAACCCTTAGTCACTTTAAAAACTAGACTTTAAAGCATTAAGCTCACACTTACTTCATTATTCACTAGTGAATAATTTCACATTCATCTGATACAAATACAGTGTGTTCTAATCCATCGTAGACGGCCAGTAAAACAAGAAGATACGCGGGTTGGTTACGATATATATTGGTACAGTCGCTACGGTGTGACGTACAGCCAGGTAAACGTAGTGTGACCATTAGAGCCGTGTATTTACTTAGGTGACGCATTTGTCTTGCATGTTGGTTTCCTCCACAAGTCAGTTTTGAAAAATTTTCAGGAAATAACTGTAATGGAGTTTGCAATGTATAAAATAAAAACAGGAGAATTTTATGAAAGATTTTAAATTGAAGGTTGTTAATTACTGCCTATAGTGACGGTTTGTTGTTTTTCATTATGTTTTATTAGAAACCCAGGCAGGCTGAAAATAGATAAAATAATTATCTTTGAAGCGGATGTATAGCTTGTTTAAATTTGATTTTTTTATCGGTGCAGAGCTTTTTGAGTTTTTGAGTCGACAAATTAACTCAATTTTACAAATATTTAGATAAACTAGTGGTCGGCCAGTGGTCGAAATTCAATCAAAGATTATATTTTACTCTTTTGGTATTTTTATCTTTCTGTCTTCCTCCCGCAGATTTATCTGCGGGAGGAAGACAGAAGTCTGAAATTAGAAGTTCAGAAGTTTGAAATTAGGCACAGTTTAAGTTTACTTAAACTGTGCCTAATTTCAAACTCCTCTGTTCGCATATTTTCGTAAAAAGGGGTACAAACTTTATGGTTCACGTATTAATATATAGATAATGCTAGTGATTTAAATCAAGCTTTTCTTTTTTTATGGTATATGGGAAAACGAGCAGACGTATCACCTGATGGTATGTAAGCGATTACCGCCGCCCATGGACACCCGCAACACCAGAGGCGTCACAAGTGCGTTTCCGACCCTAGGGGGATGGGGAAAGGGATGTGGGGAGGGGTGTGGGTATGGCCCTACGACATCCTTACTCACTCAGTAAAACACACAAACTCACACCGGTTTTCTGTAAGGCCGTGGTAGCAATCCGGTCGAGACGGCCCATTCATGCCAGAGCGTGGTTCGCCCACGGTAATTCCTATTATTCCCATAAACAACACTTAGCTAACTTGCTAAATGCATGTATTAGGAGTCACATCATTAATGTAATCAAGGAATTCGAACCCAACTGAAACCCAACATTCGAAATGTACATCACTGCAAGCACGTTATAGCCGCTTATATAAATTTATACGTATAGCAGAGAAAATACAGTCTACAATTTACGCCAGAAAGTAAATGAGTATATAAAACTGGCAAGTCATGATGTTGATAAACAGAGCCTACTTCTACAAAGTCCGTCACCGTCTATAGCCATTATACATTAATCCATTAAGCAAGACATGCCATAACATGATTAAATGCAAGAAGATACGGCTTTTAACTCGATGACAGTTCAAAGACGTAACAAAGTACTACTACTTTCTTGATCTAGGACTATATAGGGAGAATTTGCCATAGTTATTACGCTTGACTGGCGGGTTGGTGACCGCAGTGGCGAGAATCAGTATCGAACTTTAGTATCGAAATTTATCGAATTCGACAGGGTACACCGCGTGCATGATTGGTGCTCCTTAGTGATTGATTGACAAAAATTTATCGGTTGAACGAGATGTTATAATCACGGAAGTTGGTATGTACCTTCTGTGGTATATTTGTGTTGCATGATACATACTTTAGTGTCCAATTCTTCTAAAGGTTAGACAGCGCCAAATTAAACGCCTACATTTGAATTTGAATATAAATTTAATTCCACTTACGTCATAGAGGATAAGCTTTTATACAAAAGTAATATTGCAAAAATAACAGCCTAGATATGACGAACATATAATGCACACCCATACGTGAGCACTTACACGCGCTCACACCCACATACACACACACACACACAAAAGCGCGCTCAATTACACACCAAGAGATGTATTTTTTTGTTGCCTTTTTGTTTTTTTCCTCTTATGTTTCTTGACTTCTACATGAATGTACAGTGTTTTAAGCCTGGTTATTCATGTTACAGGTTCTCACCTAGTTTTAAAAACCAGTCTCCCAGTAAGCAATGTGTATTGTATAATTAATATGTATATGGGAGAAAATAAGCAAATTATTATTAATTATTATTGATGTCAAACGAACATGTTACAACAGAATGAGAAAATAAAGAGCACAGTGAAAGCAAAGGCAAGAAGAGAAAGTACCTACTAGAACAGGCTTTAGCTGGAGTATCGATTTTGGACATAATTTTGTCCTTAACAAAAAGTAGTCTATGTGTAGTATCAGACTATAATTAAAGCGATTATAATCTATCGTTATACCAAAAAAATTACCAAACATGTTGAGCCGTGTCATCATGTCGGTGTAATTAAGTAACAGCCTCGCAAGACAAAATATAGATACTAGCAGACCCACGCAACCTAGTTTGCGTCTCCTATTGCCCGTCGCGTGATAATTTTCCCCCGATTTTGAAACATTTTTCATTGTTGCTCCTCTCCTATTGCTCTTAGCGTGATGATATATAGCCTATAGCCTTCCTCGATAAATGGGCTATCTAGACAGAGGTTCTAGAGATTAGCGTGTTCAAACAAACAAACAAACTAACAAACAAACAAACTCTTCAGCTTTATATATTAGTATAGATTTGAAAATGCTAACGATACAAAACGCAGCCTTAACTCGCTACAGTCACATTAGGTTCGATAATTAAATAGGTATAGTGTAAGAAAAATAGTAGTCCTAATCCTAGTCCTAGACACATGTTAAGTAAATTTTACGTTATTTTAGAATACCTTTGGTATGAAATACCTACACTTTTAATTTGGCGTGATATAGTATTTTGTGGTATATATAGTACCTACTTATATAATATGTACATGAAGTTTATTGGTGATCATTAATATTTTTATCACGCAGTATTACAATGTCACTGCGAGTTACGTACAAACTTCAAGTATTAACTACATAGACCTACTAAATATCTTTATGATTATGAAGTGGACGTAAAAAGTATATGGTTATGTTAGATTTAAAAAAGATATAAATTGATATCTCATTGGAGGTTTACATGTTTCTAAATTTCATTTACTTTATGCTTATGTTCATGGTTCTCTACTTGATGAGTTATTAAAAGACGAGGCTTTGTCAGTTTTAGTGTGTTTGTGATACCTTATCTATTTATTAAATTAAAAACTTTAGAAAATGTATATTTTAGAAGAATATACATCTATTCTATTCTCTAGAAGATGTATAACAGTCGGAAGGCTTATTAGCAGATATTATAATGAAATTTGATACACCTGTTGCTTTGGTAGTTAGCGAATCTGATTGCTAATTTCGAAATAGTAGGTTTAATTTCTGCTTAGAGCAAAATATTGTGTGATAATCAATATATTTTTTTCTGTATATCAACCAATCGATGTCCACTGCTGATCAAAGGTCTCTACGGTACATATACCAAAATAATATTTTTACAATTTTTGTCTGTCTGTCCGTCTGTCTGTTTGTTCCATTTCAATCAAGTTTCAAGATTATAGTTCTTATAGTTTCGGAAAAAAGTGGCTGTGACATATGGATAGACAGACAGACAGACGAGACGAATCCATAAGGGTTACGTTTTTTGCCATTTGGGTTCGGAGTCCTAAAAAGCGGTTGTTTTAATATCACAAACAGACACTTAAAATTTATTTATTCGTATTGTATATATAGACTAGCTGCTTTTGCTTGCGTGTATCTCGGTTATCGCGTCAAAAAATACCCTATATCCTTCCACAAGAATCATAGTATCTCCATGAAAAAAATCATTAAAATCGGTATAATGGTTTAGACGTGAGAGCGTGACAGACAGACGCACAAACAGAGTTACTTGAATGGTATGGATAAGATGTACGTATTTAGACAGGTTAAAGTATGTTTATCTCTGCCTAGGCTCTGCCTAACTTCCAATCAAACGAGCGTGCAAGAGATCTATGATTTTTTTTATTATTACGACTACCAGCCATTTATTTTTTTAATTCCTAAAATCTTGAAACTTATCATCTATTTAATTGGTCGTATATTTTAGTATTATAACATTTTAGTAGCTGTACATTTTATAAATTCCATCTAACCCTTTCAGACCATGATACGTAATATGACCAGTGAAATTAAGCGTAAAATAGCACCAATTTTCTGGTCTGAAACATCCCTACAAGTAAAACGGGCTTGTAACCCGACGTTTTGTGACGTTCAAGGGTAATTCTATTTCAACCATTAAAGTGATTGATTTGAATCAACCTGGTAGCTTTTCTTCAAAGAAGTTTTGATGAAAATATGAATTTGAGTTTAATTTTACTAATGCAAAAGTAATTTCTATGATTAACTTAGGAAGTTTATATATTTCGGAGGAATAAGTTAAGTGAGGTGAGCATGCCTGGCGTACCCAGGCCCTTAAGATAGTATTTCATCATGTTAGTTAGCTGAGAACTTTTCACATCGCGATACAGGATTATTTTACTAGCGGTCACTTCGTAGTTCAGAGCGTATTTGTTAGATTGCGCAGAATTAAGTTTTGGTACATTGTTTGTGGATGTCGTTACTATTTGTAATCTTTTATTATTTATGTTCTACTTGCTGAACCCCACGGTGTTACCCACGGTTATTGTTGTACCGTGAGTAACGCCGCGGGAAAAAGCTAGTCTAAAAAAAGTAGCATAAGTTACTTTTTAGATCATCAGCTATCTACCAGTAAAAAACCTGTCAAAATCGATCTAGCGATGTTATTTTGGTACATGTATCGTGTATGTATGTGCAAATACACATGCATTTATTAAAAAGCGGTTAGTTTAATATTACAAACAGACACTTCAATTTTATTTATTCGTACAGATGTATAAATGATATTCTTCAAAAGAAAAGAAAATTAACTATCATACTATCGAATAATGACTAATTACATACCATCTTTTGTTTATACTTGATTGCCAACTTCAATCTTCCAAGGGTCTGTCTCTCCCCTGGTTCCCAGCAGTCCACGTCCCAAGGGTTGTAGTTTAGCATGGTCTCCAACTCTCTGGATGTACGCGTGTGGTCCAGTAAGGATGTCGCAAATTCCTGACATTGTTGACGCAATGCCTGATGATATAATTTCGCTCCGTAAATATCAAGTTAGAATACAAGATTTTGGATATAACTGTGCGCTGTATGTAGGTATCTACATCTACCTACATATAGCGCACAGTTAGTAACGCACAGCTCAGACAAGTAACTAAAATCAAAGTATCTACTTTGATTTTATTTACTTGTCTCTATTCTTTGAACCACAATTTTAATGGAGTCTCTGTTTTGTTTTGGATTTCAGCATAATACTTAATTTGATTTTCTGTAAATTTATTACAACATTTAATTGTCTGTTGCTTTTAAGCTTGTTTATCAGACCATAGTGGATACTCGAGGTTCAATAGGATCTGGTTCTTTAATATGGATAAGTACAGAAAAAAAACTACCTTCATTTTAGATTACCTTTCCAAAGATCATTTTGTATTTAAATATTTTTGTACGTCTTTTCCATTGGAAAGTTGATATGAAATACATTTACGTTACCTTATATTCTACACGAAACTCAGTTTCCATCCGACTCAGCCTTCCAAGTTCCCAAGACAACTGAAAGGCTGTCAGTAGAGGATCTGCCGAAGATAAGGCAATAAGGGAAGGGGATGAGAGGGCTCGGTATGCGTTGATGCGAGCTTGTGAGTGCCGGAGTGAATCCTCTTGGGAGGACTTCACGCAGTCGTCACAGCCGCACCTGTCACCAAAGTTTGATAAATGTCTTTTGGCTTGTTTGATACAAAAGTTAGCATTTTAGAAGACACGAAATCACAAAGTTTAGAAGAGGCATCTATATTTGGAAATGTTATCCGCATTCAATGCTGAAATACAATTTCAAATAATGATATTGCTTCACTATGTGAACGTTTTATTAGATTCTTAAATGCATAGGACACTAGAACACCGATCTAAGGTCTACCAAAGCCTCCAGATAAATAATGATAATGAGTCGCTTATAATATTTATACAGTTAATCCTTTACGTTCATATTTCTTTTATATTTCTTTTCAGTGAGCGATTCGAATATCGATATTTAAAAAAAACAGTTCTTTTGTCTAAATAGTTCAGTCAAATTAGACATTCAGGTAGAAAAGTGAAGCAAAATGCAATTTTTTTCTTTGTTTCGGGGGTGCTTGGAAAAACTTATTTTCGAGTTGTCATATCATGAGACCTTGACGCTTTTTTGGAGGGGGGAGGGGGAGGAAGGAAAGAACAAACGACTTTTTCCCTATAATTTTTTTACCAAATGAGACATGTGACCTCTCATTTTGTAGGTATTTTAAAACTTATCGTTGTCCTACCTTTCCTACCCTTACCAAAACTCAATAGTTTTCGAGTTAATGGAGTTTGAAGAGGGAAAAACATGCAATGTTTATAATTTTTCTCAAATATCTCGTTTCGGTAAACAGACAAAGAAAAACAAATTGCGTTTCGCTTCACTCTCCGAGATAACCCCTATCTTATATCTAATTTGACTGAACTAAAAAGAGTCCTTTCTGCTGTTAATTTTTATTCCACGAAATACGAAAGTTGTCTGTACCTACTTGACGTCGTGTGGCACAGGCAGCGTGGCTCCCCTGTCGAGCAGGATCTTGAGAATCTCATAGTGGTTTCTATGAGATGCAAGAATTAATGGTGTGATGTCAGGAGTGAAAGTCGCCGACGCCGAGTCAACGGATTCCCAGCTCTTTTAACAAAATATTTAGAATTAGAAATAATATATTATCATAACAACTTTATTAATGAAATACATAAAATAAAAAATTGAAATGGGTGCAGCAGCTTAGCTGTAAAAGCGTTAGCCCATGTTCACATGACGAGCGCTCAACGCGCATTTTGCTAACGCGCATTTACAACTAATTTAATGTAATTTCGATCTAGAAGTACCTACACGTGCTAACGCGCGTTTTTACATGTAGTTGTTAATGCGCGTCATCTGAACATAGCCTAACGGACAAACAGATAGAGTTACTTTAAAATTTTTAATATCATGGAAAAAAAATATATGAAAAAGCTATAGTTTGGCAGCTCTGAATTGATTTGGTAATAGTGCCAAGTAGGGAATAGTGAAACACTGATGGCCTTTACTTATTCACAGATATTTTGTTCTTAAGATTTGTTTTCACGAAGTCCACAAACTTGATTTAAATAAATAAATAAATAATAAATAAATATTTCGGACATCTAACACACAACGCCATATAGTCCCAAACTAAGCAGAGCTTGTATTATGGGTACTAGACAACTGATATTAAATACTTATATACTTTTTTTTTGTAAATACATACATATTATAGATAGAAAACACACATTCATCGAAATGGTTTGTCGAGGAAATCAAGAGGTGGAAATATACAGAAAATTAAAATCACTTTTACTTAAATAGTATTTTCAAGCACTAGTAAACTATAATTCGTTGTTATATGTACTGTGAAAAATCTGTCATATTTCTGAGAATTTAAAGTCTCTTCTTTTTTAAGGAAAAAAATATTTTCATGAATTATTATGCGTAAAAACGTACGCAAAAGACATAATCCTTTTCAAGTTTAACAAGAGACACAAGAAGCTGTAGGCACTCGTATACTCAATCAATCACTGTGCGAATACTCTGATTTTTCAATAAGGGAACATCGTGAATGCAATATCCTGGTGCTAGCTTGATAACAAACGTATTCAAAGTAACAAAAGACTTCGGTTTTAATTTTAGTGGCAATACGCTGCACAGTCCTGATAAAAATATAAAACTTTTATTCATTTTACTTTTAGAAAGCAAGTTTTAGAACGGTTTTCTGTCCTAATTTGATGGAAAAACTAATGTCTATTTAATGATATTTAAAATATTTGAGGAGATCGTTTTTTGTTTTTTAGAAAGACGGTCTTCATTTCATCTTATCCCCATTTTTTATTATCACGACATCACGAGGAAGACTTGGAGACTCAGTATTAGATAATTCAATCACAATCATCATCATAATCATCAGCAGCTGTCATACTCAACAAAGTCTTCTCTTTACAAGAAAAACTAAAAAAAGACTATAACTTAACTACGTAAACACTTTTGGTAAAACTTAAATAGCCTATGTTACCCGGGTTTTTATTATCAATCTATTGACACCACATTCATTAAACTCAATTCAGTAGTTTATGCGATACGGTGGAACATACTATAGGTACATAAACTGCCAATATTACTAAACTAGCTTTGTCGTAATCGGGTAGAGTTTTGACCTACTGTACAACACTGATTAGGCGGGTCGGTAAATAGTTTACGTAAGCATTCCTTTTCCTTTGCAGTGTTGTTGTGTGATGCGCAGTTTGTTCCCTTAGACAGTTCATATGACACTGACGGGATGAATAGGTATAGTGACTCTTCATAATCTCAATCCATTACCGCACGGACACACTCGGTGATGTAATTAGTCACTAGTCACCGTAAGCAATCATAGCCCAGTTGAACTCGGTGATTACTAACAATCACCAAGGAAAAGCAATGACGGCGCATCAGTACCTGGATGGGCGACCGCTGGTGGCATAATACCATGAGCATCTCCGTGATTCGGAGGTCACGTCAAGCAGTTGGTCCCGGCTGTTATCGTAGGATAACAGTTGTGAAGCTTAGTTGGTTGTGTTTGGGTGGTTTAAAAACATCCATCGGCAAGTTTACGTAGCTACAACGTAGTCTTGCCATTCCCGAATCCGCACTTGACCAGCGTGAGGACGTATAGCCTTAACCAGCCCAGCAGTGGGACGTTATGGGTTATTGCATTACAGCGATGCTTTAGACATACTATTATTTTAGTTCTTTCAACTGCAACTGTAGCCTTTTAATCTAGCCACGAATAATGTTTAACAGCAGATTTTGCAACTGATTGTAAGTAGATGTGCACCTTGAATGATTTCTATGTTTAATAGACTAAAACGTTTAATGTTACCAATGAGTGATTATTTTTGTTTGTGCGTTAGATTTTGGAGCATTTTAATAAAATGAAATTCAGGTGGCAACAGCTTGCATACTGTTTACCTTACATGTAACTATTGTACCTGAAAATCTGATTTTGAAAAGAGTGGCCATGAGTTTCTTTGTCAGTATTCTTCTCATGAGGCTCTACGCATTTTGGAAACTGGAAGTTATGGAAAAACACCAAAATCTACTGCCAGGCAAGCAGTAGATTTTGGTGTTTTCGCCTAATTTACCTCGACAATGCAGCACATGCTGTGGCGTCTGTTTGTGTCGATCTATGATTTTTAACTGCAGATTCAATTTAACGTTCATAAATGTCACTTAGTGTCTCAATTGAATAAATGATTTTGAATTGAATTGAATTGATGCATCGTAATGATTAGCTAATAACTTATTATGTTCCTTTTTAGTTAAACTTAATAGAAAATTAATCTGTTGGTCTATAACTCAATATTAAAGACTATTACAAAAGTGACTCTAACTTGATAACCTTAAATAAGGCATAAATAGTACACAAAGTACTCAATCAAGGTTGGATCGCCCCAATGATTACACTAAGTAAACTTTATTTTAGGCCCGAGACACATGCGAAGTTTTAGGACTCCTACACACAGCCAACTAAAATTTGATTTATTCTAAAGAGAAACCTTCTTTAATGGAGTAATAGAACTTGGCTATAAGCACATCCTGTACTCCTCTTAAAAATCTGGATCTTGTTTATCCTTAAAGAAACACGGCGGTGTTTTTTATTGTTTTAAAATACTTAGCTCTACCAATATATATTACTCTATTGTAGTATACACAATTTGGTTGAATATACTATTTATTACCACTGACGAAATATATTCTATTTCTTGTGTCATTGCTATTACTAAGCTTTTTGCAAATGTTATAATGTGCCATGCTGAAAAAAATACTATTGCGCATTCCAGTCGTTTTAATCATATGTCATGTTTTTATACTAATAAAATGAAATCATTTAAAGTACTTTTCGAATTTTAATGCTGTTTTCAGCCATAGAATAATTGAGTCAAGAGAAAGATTTATATGTATTATACATACATATTATAATAGCTAGGCCCAAGGATACAGAAGCATCACTAGGCCTCCATGATGTGGGTCACCATGCAGCATTGTTGCATTGTCTGCATTCACAATAAGTATGGTAACCACCACTCTTGGATTTTGCTTATGCTTTCCATCAGGTAGAGTAGACTCAATTTAGCAGGCCATATACATGCAAAAAAAATAAAGAAAATCTAAAAAATATATTAACAACCGTGGGAACTTAGTGGGGTCGCTAGTTTGGTAAGTAAGTAATATTTGTGTCTTAATTTCACACTTTTTTTTTATTTATTTGGTGAGAGCTGCAGGTGTCGTGTGTAAGTCGCTTAACACGTATGTATACATTGATTGGTGCACTACAACTTATTATATACAGGTTTGTGGGTTATGTTAAAAAGTATTAGTCCTTTTAGTTACTCCAATATTAGACTGCTTAAAAGCCACAATATTAGA
This sequence comes from Spilosoma lubricipeda, assembly GCA_905220595.1. Classification (NCBI taxonomy): domain Eukaryota; kingdom Metazoa; phylum Arthropoda; class Insecta; order Lepidoptera; family Erebidae; genus Spilosoma; species Spilosoma lubricipeda. The sequence continues at coordinate 9,035,866 of HG992294.1, read as the reverse complement.
ATTTACGCGTGTAGTGAGTCGTTACCAAAGTAATGTAATTGGCACAAAACTTTTTACTGTTTGGTGATCACTATCTAAATGAACAAAAGGAAATAGTTCTGGTACATGGAAATTCTTTTCGGTAAGTATTTGTTATGGTAACGATGCTATATATGATATTATTTATAGCTATGTAGCGTTTTATTGTGGTATAATAATAATCACAGTTTTTTTTATTTTTTCACTCACACAGAATATTTACAATTATTCTATTTTAAATCAGGTGTTGAGTGTTGAAGAAGTGAAGGCAATAACCTCAAAAGACTGATGGTGACGTATAAGGTAGAGGGGAATAGACTCAAAGGCCCGAGCTCGTTGCGCTGGGCCCACAAAATATGCTCTATTCTCAGCACTATGATCCATTCTGCCCTACAGACTACTCAAGATAGAAACAAGTGGCGAGCTATCACTCGCAGAATAGTTCCAAGGGGTCACGACCCTCAGAATTAAGGAAAATGACACAAGGAGGAAATTAGGTATTACATATTCAATCAAGTGAAACTGTGTGAGATACTGGTATCTGTACTAGGAAGACCTGTATGACAGATTTACGAGATTTACAATTTAGTTGCATTGATTAGATATGATGAATAAAACGGATATAAAAACTAGATAAAATAATCTTTGAAGTAGCTTGAATTAACGTTTCAAAAAAGCTTGATCAGTGCGAAAGATGTAGAGTTTTTGAAGAGTACAAAAACAACTTTTATATTTGTAGATACTAACTTTCAACGTTAGCATTACCTGTATTTTTAGTTATTGCCAATAAGAGAGATAAAAGATGTGGTTATTGGCAAAGCGTCAGGTAATTAAAAAGTATTTTAAATGTACTAATCTTCTTAATTTCCCAACAGCTAATTTTATACTTTCATTGAATGATAAAAATAAGTTATGTGTCCATTTTTCTTTGTTGGTTTTAATTATTTATTACATATTTCCGAATGCTGACGGTTAAATTACATGTTACGTACATTTGAATACAGAAACTAAAACTATTATTAACGTTTTGAGTTGAACTTTGTAGATAAGAAAATAATAAGGAGAAGACATAAAGAGAAAGCTAGATATGTACATAGTTTGCAGTTGCATTCTGTAAAGAATAAAAAAGAAGAAATCTTAAAGAGAAAATCACATGGTTGTGTACGTACGTAAGGCTCTCCAGGTACATGGTGTTCCTCTTCCCATTGGAGCAGAAGTTCCACAGCTTCCACGTACTCTTCTTTGATGGCGTGTAGTAAAGCATCCTGGGAATAAATTTTCAAACCGAATTAAATAAAACTTTTGTCAAAAGGAATTTATGTTTTGTTGAGCTAATTTATACTTAAATTATCGTAAATTAAAATGGCTAATTATTAGCAACTTTTAATAATTTAATAATTACTCTATTGTACACCAGTTAATTTAAAAAGGTCTTAATACTAGGTATGTAAGTACGAATAGCGCCCCTATCGTTAGCAGGCAATCAGTAATGGTAATCATAGGCTTCAGAGAAAAAAATCGTGAGAGGAATAAAAATTTTTCCTGGTTTACAATCTCTACTAGAATAATATTTAATCGAAATAAAGATTTTGAAAAACATGAAAAATTACATTGGAAATAACATCAATCTGAAATAAGTATTGCGTGATTGCAAAGAGACAAACAATAAACTATGACAGAAGTTGATAAATCTGAAACATATATATATCAGAATAATGGGCAAGAAAACATTGAAAAACAAACAAATAAGAGAAAAAAAGGTATTGAAGGAAAACGGATGCTGATATGAAAAGACTGAATTTTAATGACAGTTTGAAAGACAATTTTCTATTTTCTTTTTAAATTTATAACAAAGGTTTAGGTTAATATGTATTTATATAAATTTTCTAGTACCTGTATTACAAAGTCAGCTTTATTTGGGACAGATGCCGTTTTGTGTCACATGTCTAAAATTTTGTTATTATTATTTGGCGTTAAGATGACTACATCATTGCCTTTGCTACTGTTAATACTTTTTTTAAGTTTTATTCCAAGACCGGGAGACTCTTTGAGGGAGGACTTTGTACAACAATGGACGGCAGTACGCTGAACCAGAATAGTATAAGTTTTTTTTAATATAATGAAGATCTTTTTTTCTGTTATTAGACGACCCACTGGACTCAGTTTTTGCTGCGCAGCTGAGTTGTGGCCTATTCCCAGATATGTATTTCACTATTTTCATTTTGTTTGTTCTCTTTCTTATGTTTATTTTGTGTGAGTGTGACTAATAAATGTATTGCTTTCTTTTCTGTTAAACAATAAACAAAATTATTTGTTTGATGACAGTATTAAGTAGTAAAGTAGTTACATTTGACTATTTGTTTACATAGACATGTACGCAAATAGTCATCTGTAATTATTTACTACTTAATATTATGTTTCTGAAAGAGAAAGATATCGACTATAATTTTGGTGGCATTTACACAAAGTCGCAAACATACTGTCGTTAATTGAGAACTTAGGGGATTATTAAGAAACGGGAATACAAGGAGAGAAAATAATAGTAAATAAATATTGCGAACATCTAACTACAGCAATCTAGTCCCAAGTTCAGCAGAGCTTGTGTTATGGGTACTAGACAACTGATATAAATACATATAAACTTTTTTTGTAAATTACATACATATTTATACATTGTAAACACTCAAACTCCGAAACAAATATTTGTGGATCAAACAAACATTTGGTTCGTCTCGGAAATCGAACCTGAGACCTAGATCAGCAGTCTCAGACGCCAACCGCTAGACCAACGAGGCAGTCGAAAGGAAATAAGAACATTAGAAAGGGATAGTTTAAATTAAGGGTCTTCTTGCTTGGAAAGTCCACATTCATTAACCAATTTAGTAATCCATACTTATATTATAAATTTTAAAGTAACTCTGTCTGTTACGCTTTGACGGCTAAACCGCTGAACGAATTTGGATTAATATTTGTGTAGAGATAGATTTCACCTTGGAGAAACTACTACTGTTGCTACTTGATGCCATGGCCGACATAGACGCGGGCGGAGCCGCTGGTTAAAGTTAGTATAATATAAAAATTGAGCTTGTTGCGCGTTTTCATTTGCATGAATATTAGTTCTACAATACCTACATTTACATTAGAATCCATTAATGTGTAACAATGTTTAAGTTAAGTAATTGAAAACAACTTGATAGAATTTGTTTTATGAACTTTTTCTCTTACGCTCTCTACCATTGTAGCTGCTATTTCTCATTTATTATTCGAAACTGTATATATAATGTATTACTTAATCAAAATATTCAAATGTTCCTTCCTATAGCTATATTATGTAAGAATAATAATATAGCTTTAGTATAATACTACAGGTACAGCGTAGTAATAATTAATATCGTCATAAGAATGAAGGATTTAGGATCAAGTCATATTGATGAGTCGCAGTTTATAAGTTTATGCGATAACAGTTTTTATAACATTATTCAATGAAAAAAAAAGATAACATTCAAAACAACGTGTGAGTATATATGAGTAAATGTTTATATATGCTATACTTTATTATATATACATAAATAGTCTATCACAGTTTTGACTAGAAACAGAATAATCTTGTTCACAAAATAGGATAAAGAAGAGTCTGCCAAAAAGGCCTTCTGCTTCTGGGGTCATGGCTTCTACTTTATTTGCTTGTAAATTTAAAGAGTTAATTAGTGTGTACAGCTCACTGGTACTCTTTTAAATCTTTCAAGTTCATTTTGGTATGTCGTTTCGCCTTTAGATTCATATACTGGTTGTATTTTCTTTATGTTAAATCCATACTTTTGTTTGTTTGTTTGAACACGCTAATCTCAGGAACCGCTGGTCCGATTTTAAAAATTCTTTCAGTGTTAGATAGCCCATTTATCGAGAAAGGCTATAGGTTATATATCATCACGCTAAGCCCAATAGAAGCGGAGCACCAATGAAAAATGTTTCAAAAACGGGGGAAAATTTTCACGCTACGGGCAATAGGAGACGTAAACGAAGTTGCGTGGGTCAGCTAGTACTGTGATATAGTTAAACCCTATAGTTTTTTATTATAATTCCATAATATTAGTAGAAATATTTGCAATGAATAGACGTAGTTTTATATATTGTGTATGTCTATTTTAAAACATGGCTCGAAAACATGAGTTCTAGTTTTAAAAGCGCTTTAAGTTGCAGAATATTTTTGTATTCTAGTAATCATATGATCATGTTTTCTCGTATTTGTTATTTTTAATGTCTAACATTGAAATAAAAAAATTCAAACTATCCAAATATTTAACATTTATAACAGATCGTAGCCATCTAGAATTCAGTATCAATTCATTTTAGATCCATCGCAGACAGTTTTACGATGCTAAAAACCACGTTTTTATTGCTATACCTAAATCACTTGAACGCCATAGTTATAAAATTGTGTATGTATGTATTTGAAAGCATTGCAATTTAATTTATACAAGGCGGATGTAATGTTATCTTATTAAATAAAAAAAAAACGGTTATTACCAAAATATTGTGTGTGTAATTTCCATCAGTTTTATTTACAGTGAGATAATTTATATGTATGTGTTACTCTAAAAGCATGAATATTGATTAATCTTAGGTTTTGCCAGTTATCTTACGATTTACCAACACGAGTTGGTAAATGTAATTCATAAAAATGGAATTATGATTTTTTTACCATTTGAATTTAGTACATGCTTTGGTTTTACCAGCGACAGTTGCACTTAATAAAAACTATTCCAGTTAAGTTAATGTTCACTGTTCCTACATGATTCAACAGCAATGTTTTTGTGACATGTTCTGTCACTTTAAATTTCTTTGGTGTCGGTGGAGTCTTTGGGGGCAAAACTTGAAATTTACCAAGTGGATTGTGGTAAAAGTTCGAAATATGTTATGATCGTATAAGGTTCGAACTTTTACCAGAAAGAGTTTGTAAATCTAAGGTTTCAATAGAAAATCTAAGTATTTACCGTAGTTCGGACTTTACAGTAAGATATGCATTACTTAAAGCCGTGCCTTGACACAATTGGGCCGGCTTGATAAGAGTTTTACTACGAGTTTACGAATGACAGATTTTAGACAATTCGCACATTGCGTTTAACAGATCGCGTGTTACGGAGACCCCAGAATAGAGGAGAGAGGTACTCAGAGATCAGCAGCAAACTTATAATTTAGAGTTCCATGGGCATTCATTCATCATTAGATGACTCTAATTATATCTCAGGATATTATATTTATTCTCATTGTAATAAATTGTTGTTAAATTGGCGAGGGCGATGCCGTGACCAGCCTCCTAGCTAAGTTGACATTCTAGAAACATTAACTATAATATAAAACTAACAAATATATAGGGATCACGTTATTTTAACACTAAGTCACGTGATCGAAACGAAATAAAGTCAATAATCTATACAAATAAATAAAATTGGAGTGTCTGTTTGTAATATTAAAATAACAGATTTTTAGTCAGTGCATATGTATTGTATACATGATACATATACCAAAAATGTAGTTAAAAATTTTTTTGTCTGTCTGTCCGTCTGTCTGTCTGTCTGTCTGTCTGTCTGTTTGTTCCGGGTAATCTCTGGAACGGCTGGACGGATTTTGACGGGACTTTCACTGGCAGGTAGCTGATGATCCGGGGAGTAACTTAGGCTACTTTTTTTAGACTAACTTTGTCGCGCGGCGTTACTCGCGGTACAACAATAACCGCGGGTAACACCGCGGGGTTCAGCTAGTATAGGATAATATAGGTGTTAGCGATTGTAGAAAGTGATTCACTTGCGCCTTGGCTAAAGGAGCTGCACTTTTTGTTTATTACTGCTAAGTATGAAGACACTTTTTCTTTATAATGACTTATTTTGTACAATGTTATATAGCTAATAATAACTTAACTACATCTAACGCAACTCACCCACATGGTAGAAATAAAATTAAGCGCGCTCCGTGCGTAACTTAGTTAGTTGAGCCAAAGGTAAAATAAACTCAGTCCTCGCAGGTATCTTACTTTAATTTTTATAACCTAATAAAGTTTTATTAAGAGGCTTTAAAATGTTTATTAATGTCTACCGTAATTTATTAAATGGCGATGAAAACTAAACACGGAAACTGCTGTTAAGATTGAGAGCGCAGAACGTAACTGTCGTTTAAATTCTAAGAAAACCGCTTTACGTTTGTTTAAGATTTCGGTAAAATTAATGTACTGAATAAATTATGGCAACAATGGCGTTATAATAATTGTCATTAGAGAAACCATCGTTACGAGTCATTATTATGAAAAGTAGACGTTAATTTATCTAGATTAACCAGGATCACCCTCGCACAGAAAATCAACGTAAAATGACAGCGATCATGCTGTCGTGTTTCGTTGGTGAGTGCGAGACCGGAGGCCCAATGATGCGAAAGCATCACTAGCCCGCCATGGTGTGGGTCACCATGCTGCATTGTTGCATTGTCTGCGTTCGCAGTATGGTGACCATCACTCTTGGATTCTGCTTTGCTTTCCATCAGGCAGAGTAGAGACATTATGGCAGGGCCAAACATAAAAAAAAAAAAAAAAAAAAAAAAAAACACCTGTGAATTCTCCGAATTTTCGAATAAGTACATTGTGGTATAATAATAAGAGATTTTAAATAAAATAAACTTAATTTGCAACTTTGCCCTTTTCAATGAGCCACTTGTCTCGTCCAACTTATCTAGCTATTGGCAGGAAGTGAGCACAAAGGTACTTAAAACGTTGTATTGTTAGAATTAGTTTTAGTGAATATACCTAGTTCAGAACAAACTACTGAAGGTACTTGAATGGATTTGAATAGCTATTTATTCCTGTTGTTAACTCTGAAAATTAAGAACTTTGTGTATACCCTTAGGAGTCAAATTTTCTAAAATCCTTCCACCAAGAAGTGGGTTGTAGTGATTTAAGCTCTATAAATCAGTTATGGTAAGAGATAATTTTTTTTTTAAATTTGGCCCTGCCAACATGACTTTACTCTGCCTGATGGAAAGCATAAGTAGAATCCAAGAGTGGTGGTCACTATAATGCGAATGCAGACAATGCAACAATGCAGCATGGTGACCCACACTATGGCGGCCTAGTGATGCTTCTGCATCTTTGGACCTACGGTCTCGCACTTACCAATGAAACACGAACGCTGTCATTTTACGTTGATTTTCTGTGCGAGGGTAGTACCGCCCCGGTCGAGCCGACCCGTCCGTGCTGAAATTAGCGTGGCTCTACTACCTTGAGTTTACCAGTATGTCATTTTATTTTACATATTTAAAAGTAATGTAAGCATTAAGAGATAACTGATGAGATTAATTGAAACAATAAATTGATTTAGCTAGCTTTGTTGGAAGAATATTAAACTGTGTTCCAAAATTCTACATTGGTTATTTATTGTTGAAATATTGTACCTCACTTAAGTACATACTCGAACGGAAACCGATAAAAGTGCTAAGTTTAAAACTAATACCTACACCCGTTATACCTGAAAAATATAAATATTTGCTGTTACGGTACCTATTAAAAAAGTGATTAGATATTTAACTTAGTAACCTGAAAGGAATCAATACAATGTTTTAGATAGTTTTTGAAATTTTTTTCTAAACTTATTGCACATCCCGTACAAAGGTAGACTAAATGTCTTTGGGTCTTCTCTAACAGTCAATCAATCAAAAATTATCGCAACGACTTAATCATAAATGTGTATGTATTATAATATTGGTTAAACAAATCTAATATTATCAAAGATTACCTTAAACTCTAACTTACGACCTTCATGACGTCCATTAGACCACTCCTAACCCCTGAACTTGGCCATAACTTCCATTTTGTAATGTCACCATTTACGATAAACTACGACTTGCGGTTATATATGGCCGATATGATCATGCAAACTATACCAGGTATGATTTCCCACGGGGCCTGAACATTATTTCGCTGTATTCTTTCGTCATAGATTTATATTGAGGATTCCTTTAGTTTTTCACGGTAAACTATTTCATGCAAAACCCAAACATAAAACGTAAAATTATTAGTAACTATACATTAAGTTATTCTAATTAAATTAACAAAAAATTATTTATTCCAATTTTGATAAAAAAAAAAGTAAAATTAACATTAAAAACTAGCCGTACCCACTACTTCATGCATGTGACATTTAAATTTTCAAGTTTATTTTTAATTTTTCTCCGTTCAAACCTTCCCTCGACTACGGTAAACATTTCAAAACCAAAATCAGCTAAATCAGCGAAGCCGTTCCTTAGCGAGACAAACGAACAGCAATTGATTTTTAAATATAAGAAAATGTTTAACTGTCTTTAATACAGAATACTTTTTATGGCTACTCCCGGACTAATAGTGTTCCGGTATTGCGGAGGATTTGATTTACATGAAACAGACTCAAAGTACACCTAGACTCAGAACAACAAATTGTGGACGACACCAAGTGTTGTCCCATGTGAGATTTGATCCCGTACCACTGAACGCATTAGATAACGCCGAGCCCGAGGTGACCCTCTCTCTTATACCACTACGGCAACCATTGAATACAATACATGTAGATGTATCGTAATAAATTGCCTTCTGTATTTTTAAATATGACTAAGAACTTCTAGACAAGACGTAAAGTAGGTATAAATAAAAGAATTGCTAAATCGATTCACGACTGACGCAGTTCATAAAAAAATATGCAACCGAATCAGGAACCTCCTACTTTTATCTCCTCCTCTTTATAGTTAAAAAATCTGAGGTATTTTTAACGTAAATCGACCTTTACTAGGGGTTAACATTATTTTTAGAATTGTATTAATTTAGATGGTGCGTCAGACGAGCCCTTATATTATAATTAGAATGCATGTACGAAACAATTTTATTAAAACATGCAAAATCTTGTTTTTACATATAATATTGATTAAATAGGTCCTAAGTTAATTTTATTTTGAAGAAAGAACACTAATTAATCAACTAATGAATACATTCGTAAGCTAATGAATTGTCGTATACTGCTAATAAGTTTTGAAAGCGTTTTAGTAACAAAGATAAAATTTTTGGCACTAAGTTACTCAGACGCAAATCAATTTGAGTGACTATGATGCGAAAAAGTTTTGAAAAAAGTTGAAGTTCATACATTTTCAACAATAATGCATTGCGATATACTTTTATATTTTACGGGTAATTTTGCGTCAATAAATTGTCTATGGTCAACTCCAAATATCGAAAGATTGTTCTACTTAGGTCCCCATAATAAGATCCAAGAGGCAAATGTTACCGTTGGAGAGCCATGCTTCGGCATGAATGGGTTGGCTCCACTGGAGTGATACCACGGCCCGACAGAAAACCGGTGTGAAAGAGCGCTTGCGCTGTGTTTCACCAAATGAATGAGGATAACGGAGGCCCCATACCGCCATTAGTATTGAGAGATCATTAAATTAAAGATCCTAGGGCTTTGATTTTTCTTCAATACCAGTTGTAGTTCAAATTATGCCAACCTACTCTGTATAAAGTTTTGTTTCGACTCATTCCATCTAGAAATTTTCTCTACATAATTCTAAAAGTGCCCAATTTAAATAATAAGTTTGTCTTTTATTTATGGAATAAAATTAGATCAGAGTCGCCAAAATGCAGACGGTTAATGAATCTCTTCTTAGACATAGACGACCGGCCTTAGTCTAGCGCAGAAAATTAGCAGTACCATTCAACGTTGCAATGCTGCCAGCCTTTAGGGAACTCTATCAGTAGGCGATGTTGCGGAGGAATTTTTTATGGCAATATTGTTGTTTCTTTTTTTACTATTAATATTTCCGAGTATCTTAATTTATTTTAATATTATCTTCAATTAGTTTTAAATAAAGCAAAAGGTTCCATTATTTCAATGTCTGATATAAATAAATATATTGATATTACTATGTGCCCTGTTAAGTTAAAAGACATGATAATCGTTTTATGGTGAGGCAGTCGTATTTTCTTGTAAATACTTAACTTGTTTTAAACCGTTTTGTACATGATAGGTATTTATTTTACTTTAGTCAATAATTAACATGTTTTGTACCAGCAGATTATTTAAAAACTAGCTGAACCCCGCGGTGTTACCCGCGGTTATTGTCGTACCGCGGGTAACGGCGCGGGACGAAGCAAGTCTGAAAAACGTAGCCTAAGTTACTTTTTAGATCATACGGGCAGTGAAAGTCCTGTCAAAATCGGTCCAGCCGTTCTAGTGATTATCCGAAACAAACAGACAGACAGACCGACAGACAAACAAAAATTGAAAAAAAAAATATTTTGGTATATTTATCGTGTATACATAAATATGCACTTATTAAAAGCGGTTATTTTAATATTACAAACAGACACTCCAATTTTATTTATTTGTATAGGTAATAAAAATACTTCGAACATCTCACACACAACGTCATCTTGTCCTAAACTAAGCAGATCTTTACTATGGATAGAAGACAACTGATATATTTTTTTTGTAAATACATACACATAACATATAAAAAACATTCAAACTCCGAAACAAATATTTGCAGATAATCCAAACATTTGGTCCGACTCGGGAATCAAACCCGAGACCTCAAGCACAGCAGTCGCATACGCTACCACTAACGCAGTCAACGTTCTCTCAATGAATTTAAAGTAAACATACTACTTACCTTAACTTGTATTCCAGAAGTAAGTAGTAACTTGATCAATTCAATGTTTTCATTTTCAATAGCCGCTATTAATGCTGATCGGTTCAAAGGGTCTACACAATTGATGTCGAGGAACTCCGGTTGTTTGACGTATTGATCTATTAACCTGTAAGAAAGTTAAGTAATTAAAACCTTTTAGACTAATCTCTATTAAAATCTAGACACACAGCATCGTGTCAAGCAAAGGAACAAGGCCAGCGCCGAGTGTGATATCATAGATTCGAAAGTAACTCCGTTTGTTAGGCTTTCATGATTGAATTGTTGTACCGACTTCGGTAAAATATGGCATGGAGATACTTTGATGTTTATGAAAGGATATTGGCCACTTTTGACAATGATAACCGATACTCACGCGGGTAAAGCACCGGGCAAAAACTAGTGTCTACATACTCATAATGAAATATTGATTACGTTGACTTAGTAATTGTTATTTTGGTGACTAAACTCTGTAGGCTTTATGTTATATCTAGTACTATTGCGTGATAAATTAGAGTGGTATTTACTATACTTCTCTCTCTGAATTATCTTTTAGGTCATAAAACTTATGTAATACTAGCTGAACCCCGCGGTGTTACCCGCGGTTATTGTTGTACCGCGAGTAACGCCACGGGACAAAGTTAGTCTAAAAAAAGAACCCTAAGTTACTCCCCGGATCATCAGCTACCTTCCAGTGAAAGTCCCGTCAAAATCCGTCCAGCCGTTCCAGAGATTACCCGGAACAAACAGACAGACAGACAGACAGACAGACAGACAGACAAAAAATTTTTTAGCTACATTTTTGGCACATGTACCGTGTATACATACATATGCATTTAGTAAAAAGCGGTTATTTTAATATTACAAACAGACACTCCAATTTTATTTATTTGTATAGAAAAAGCAACATCTTGTTTGAAACAAAAGTTATACGTATATTTAAGGATATACTTACCTTACTTAATGACATTGGCAGTAATCTACGCTATGTGTTCCACTAATTAAATAAGTATTAAATACTATTTAAACATGTCATTATCCATAGTAATGTCTTAAATAGGACAAACAAATCGTCAATATTCAAGGTTGCTAAAGTTTTTATATCGATCCTTTAAATCTACTCAATTTAAAGAAATCGGCACTAAGCCCTATCGGATAGTATACATCAGTCGATTAGAAGGAATCACTATAAGTGCAACTATATGCCAATAATCCTATTTAGCAGGCCGGCACGAGGCGCTTCCTAAATGTGGTACAAATCGTGTTGATTAGTTGCTTTAGAGGTCAGGCAGAAATATAAACCACCCCTGTTCATCCCATGTGTGTAGTAATATATGGACTATATGCACTGCAAAACGAAGGAAAACTTGAAACGAATCATATGCGAACCCGTCTGGACAGCTGTGAGCCTGCCACAGTGATCCTACTCTGCCTGATGGAAAGCAAGAGCAGCATCCAAGTGTGGTTATCACCTTACTCATTATGAATGCAGATAACGCAACAATGCAGCTTTCGAAAGTTTATATCCAGAAGTAGGCTAATCAAGACTTTATGTCATGTTATTAATGTGACCAGTTCTTGTCAAGAAGACTGTAGGCTGACTTGCTTTTGTACATAACGATATGCTGATATATTAAGTTACACGTCCTTGGCTTAATGTAATACTATTGATTATTTAATAAATAGTACGCCAAATCTACTTACAAACATATACCTGCCTATCATTGCGAACTTGTAATGTATTAGATTGGCGGTGTATTGGCGATCAGATGTACTAATTTGTTACTTTGTGGAATTCACATTTCTTTACGCAGTGTATCTTTTAATAATATTTGTATGTCATCATTATCAATTTAGAAGCCTTAAGAGGGATTTTACAGTTCAATGAATACTAAGGTCGATTGACATAAATATTTTATGAACTACGCGTTGTTGCCACGCTTCGATGTATGGTTACAATAACGAGAAATGAAAGAAATGATACTCCATGTGGTGACTTATTGAGAGTACGAAGTGTTACTTGTTCATGTTGTTGTTGTCGTAAAAGGCGATTAAGGGAACTTACTATGCAGTAGAACATCAATGCAAAGAGAAGAAAAAATTGAAACAAACTTTATAACAATCCGTCCGATCTGCGTGGTATAGAAGGTCAAAACCTCTTTTCTGATACGAGGCCTATGTCTTAGAGTGGACTGATATAACTGACGGACTGTGGCTGTTGACAGTGACGTGTTGAATGAGAAATAATTAACAAAACTAACTTTTCTTTTAACTGGGTTGTATTTCATGTCAAAATGTGAGCAATTCAGAACAGCAGTTTTTAGTTTTATAAGCGTAGGTACGCAAACTAACGTAACATTATCTATACATCTATATACAAATAAATAAAATTGGAGTGTCTATTTGTAATATTAAAATAACGGTTTTTTAATAAATGCATATGAATGTATATACGGTATATGTACCGTGCAAAATAACATTTTTATAAATTCTTGTCTGTCTGTCGGTCTGTCTGCCTGTCTGACGGTCTGTCTTTCTGTCTGTTTGTACTGGCTTATCTCTGAAACGGCTAGATCAATTTTGACGGGACTGTCACTGACATGTAGCTGATGACATAAGGAGAAAGTTAGGCTACTTTACCCGCTGTACGACAATGACCGCAGGTAACACTGCGGAGTTCAGCTAGTTCTAAATATAGATACATAGTTCTTCAACTTTAATATAGCGAATATTCAAATGTTCAATCTCTGTAACCTCAGTCCAATGTTGAATGTACGATACCAACCAATCTCTTGAATTTAATCTCGCCCTGCATTTGAATGGTATTGTAAGTCGGACCATCTAATCTCTACTAATATTATAAAATGCAAATGTAAATATATCTGTTTGTCTGTTACACTTTGAAAGCTAAACCACTAAACCGGTTTTAATAAAATTTAGCATGGAGATACTTTTCATTATCGAGGTAGACATAGGTGTACTTTTTACCACCGATAACCACAGACGAAGTCATGGGTGAAAACTGTTAACAAATATACCTCATCTTTATACATATAATTCTTCTGTGAGTGTGTATGTCACTGAACTACTCTCAAACGACTGGACCGATTTTGATGAAATTTTTTGTGTGTGTTCAAGGGGATCTGGGAATGGTTTAGATTCACAATTTTGTCTGCTGGACAATCTTTTTTTAATTAATTTTTAATATATTAGTAGTTATGGCAAAACAACGTTTGCCGGGACAGCTAGTACTTATATAGAACTGTACCTTTTAACTGTGACATAGTCTCCCCTATCAGCATGTAATAGGAAAGTTTTTTCTTCTTTTGTAAGAGGTTTTTCGTAGACCTGGCGGAGATCGTGCTGGCTGTTTCGTAAGGCTTCTTGGGAGCTGCCAAGCAACTCCTCCCGGGAGCCTCGGTTCATCCCGGTCTGGAAAAGGAAACAACGTTAGTTTGTGATGTTAAGATTGGGGAACTTAGCTTGGAGAATTTTCTTTCCATATTTTGTTTGCAAAGCCAAATAGACAGTTTGTTTATTTGTTTTAACACACAGTTAATACCTACCACACCATAGCACAGTTTTAACATACCTACAGTTAATAACAAAATTATTCCAAGTTAATATTTTCTTTCCTTTATGTTTGAACACAGTAGAACTTCTGTATGTTGAACTTTAAGAAACACGTTATATAGTATAGGTATACTTAACTTAAAGATTATTTTTTTAATAAATGTTTCACGTATGAAGAATTTAACAAAAATATAGGTTATCAAATACTAAATTTGATTGTGACTCATTTTAAATTAGACATTACAGGGTTAACGTATATCAAAACGTAATATCACAAGTTGTAAATATCGGAGGAGAAACTGAATTCCAAGATATTCTTAAAATATAAAATTTAAAAAAACAGAGTGTTCCTGGTGCAATTAATAAAGACAATATCCGCAATGAAACATAAACTTTGTATAGATAGGAACCTTTGAATGCCTGTGTCCTTATATTTTTTAGATTTTTTCCGCCCAAACTCGTTCGAAAAATTAACTAACCTTATTTTTCTTTTAGAAATTTAGTTTCAAATCATTTAGCATTAACATATGCTATATTTGATTTAGAAAAATGCTATTTTTTTCCAAATTATAAAAGTAAAATATTGTCACAGGTGTATTTGTTAAACATATACCTTAAATCTAAATATTCTCACAAAAATCGCTTCACAACATCACAACTAACCCTTCAACTGTCCTCCCGATCACTAAAGGGCGTTTTGTTCCTAACCCGTCATTGCCAAGAGCAGTACAAATGTACCAAATGATATACAAATATTGTACCGATAGTTTAGGTTTATTGTGACCATGTTTTAAGTCAAACGGTAATTTGAATTTCAATATATTGTTTCATCAATAACAGCCATTGAATGCCTAGTACTATGCCTGATGAAAATAAAAAAAAAAACATTATCAAGAACGACCAAATTGAAATGGGACCACACAGCAAGCATCAGTTTTCAAATAAAAAAAGAATCATCAAAATCAGTTGATCCAGTCGAAAGTTCAGAGGTAACAGACATAAAAAAATACAGTCCAATTGAGAACCTCCTCGTTTTTTGAAGTCGGTTAATAAAGATTTGTTTTGTTATTTTTAATATACCTCTTTTTAACTTAAATGCAGAAAATATCAATGGATAGAAACATATTTCTAGTTACACTAGAATTTAAAAATAGAATTTGAATGAAATCTCAGCCCCGATACGCAGTAATCAATACTGTTCAATTAACATCGACATCGTACACTATTTCTAGTATACAAGTATCTAATTGAAAAGCTATCTGCGTTATACATGCGATTGAGTTGACTTGTGATTTTCTGCCGGGTTTATTAGTAGTGTAGTAGGTAGTGGAGTTTTTAAAATTAGAAAGACGTTTTCAAGTTTGAAATGAAGAAAAGGTTTAAAATTTTAACAATTCTGATCTATAGTTTTATAAAGATTAAATGTTAAAATAAATAAATAAATAAGTATTTTGGACATCTAACACACAACGCCATCTAGTCCCAAACTAAGCAGAGCTTGTGTTATGGGCACTAAACAACTGATATAATTACATATATACTTTTTTTTTGTAAATAGATACACATTATACATAGAAAACAGCCAAACTCCGAATCAAATATTTGCAGATCATACAAACATTTGGACCGACCCGCGAATCGAACCCGGGACCTCAAGAACAGCAGTCGCGTACGCTACCACTGCGCCACCGAGGCAGTCAAATATCTCGCATATCTGTGGAAAAGAGTAGGAAGTATTTTCCTGGTAAGACAGGGTCCTCTCAGAATGCGGTGTCCGGCCGGCGAGGTGATTTTTAATGGCAACAGTACATATTCCTGACTCTTGAATCAGGGATTTCCCACCCCACGAAAACAGGTATCCCATAGAATTTGTCTCCTTAAGTATTAGGTTAAGTGTGGTCACCTTATTGTCTCTTCCATTCGTCATCGCAGTAGAGATAGGATTTTAATGTAATGTATGTCATGTTCGTGAGCAGGTCTGGCTCGTCATTTTTGGTTTACTATAATAACAGTTAAATCTGCATCTCATAACTATAAACAAAGTTCTCGATGTAATTTTTTTTTCATTTATTTTTCTATTTTTTCCGTCTATTTTTGAGTCCGTGTACTGAAGGTTGAAGTATCCCTTCTCCTAATTCTGCGGCCTTAAAGCTAAAATATCATTAAATACAAAATCCACTGCGCGAAAAAAGTTTTTTTTTAATATTTTTTTTATATTTGGCCCTGCCAAAATGATTCTACTCTGCCTGATGGAAAGCATAAGCAGAATCCAAGAGTTTTGGTCACCATACTGCAAATGCGGACAATGCAACAGTGCAGCGTGGTGACCCACAACATGGTGGGCTAGTGATGCTTCTGCATCATTGGGCCTCCGGTCTCGCACTCATCAACGAAACACGACAGCATGATCGCTGTCATTTTATGTTTGCTATATTTACATATATTTGCTGCCCAGAACTTACAAATTTTCAATGGAATTTGAAATATTGAAAAATAAGTCTAACAAAGCTCTCTGTATTTATTCATTGTTATACGTTTTAAGCTTAGCAATATCACTAAACAATATTTAAGCATGGAATTCAATTTTTTCAGACAAGAATACTTTTTAAAGTTTTTAAAAGAAGAATGTTTAAAAGACAGAGGACCTAGACATAGAGACTAGAAGTCCATGGACTAAAAAGTTACAGCTCAGCTTGAATATAATTAAAAAAAAATATATTGTTTATAAAACCGACTAATTTCTATAAAAAAACGCCCGCTTTAGGAACATACATCCTATGTCGCGAGAGACTTCACATGTATACATGAAACAGACACAAGGAACACCGAGACTCAGAACAAACCACCTAACCACCACTAGGCCGACCGTGCAGTTAATCTCTTAGTCCTCTATGTCTTTTATATATTCTTCTTTTTAAAAATTAAAAAGTATTCTTGTCTCATAGTAAACAGAATACTTTTTTTTTTTAATAAAAGCCCTGCGAAAATGACTCTGCTCTGCCTGATGGAAAGCATAAGCAGAATCCAAGAGTGGTGGTCACCATACTGCGAATGCAGACAATGCAACAATGCAGCATCGTGACCCACACTATGGCAGGCTAGTGATGCTTCTGCATCATTGGGCCTCCGGTCTCGCGCTCATCAACGAAACACGACAGCATGATCGCTGTTATTTTACGCTGATCTTCTGTGCGAGGGTAGTATCGCCCCGGTCGAGCCGGCTCGTTCGTTCTGAAATCAGCGTGACTCTACTACCTTGAATGGTCACGATTATCTCCACAAGTTATAATCAACACATTTCAATTTAGTTTTCTCTGTAAATTGATATTCTTAGAAAACTAAATTAAACTGTGTTGATACCACCACAGGAATAAAGTATTGTGATCCTTTATTTAAAAGTTATAAATATCTTACTATAACTTCATATTCCCACGTTATCTCGAAATGGAACTACGTCATTATATGACGAAGAAAGAATGAAAACACCCACTATACTGATCTTTTGCTCAGCGTAGTGGTTGAACTTCAATATATTTCATAGTATAATAATATTTTTTTATTTAATTTTATTAATATTCAAAACTTACAGGAAATAAGTTCGCAAACAATGTATCCTATCCACCATCGTTTTTTGTTTGACTGCCTCGTTGGTCTCGCGGTTGGCGTGTGCGACTGCTGATCATGAGGTCTCGGGTTCGATTCCCGGGTCATTGTATGATCTACAAATATTTGTTTCGGGGTTTGGATGTTTTCTATGTATAATATGTAAGTATTTACAAAAAAAAAAGTATATGTATTTGTATCAGTTGTCTAGTACCCAAAACACAAGCTCTGCTTAGCTTGGGACTAGATGGCGTTGTGTTTTAGATGTCCGAAATATTTATTTATTCATTATTATTTATCGTTACCGGGTTCACCTGGCAAGCTGACACTTATGTTTTCGATTTCTAAATGGGACAACGGTTCGTGTGGTTATTTTTTTTTGTTTTCTATCTGGTCTCTTTTGTGTCTATTTTCATGTCTCGTAAATCCCCCACTAAACGAAATATATTCCTAGTGTACAAGATGTTCTTTTTTAAAGAAAAAAGGAAACCACGACTTCACCTTTTCAGTGACATTCAAACATAAATGAGATTTTTATAACAAAAAAAAAGGATTGTAAAATATTAACAAGCTGTATTGCTTGTCTGATTTTGAAATATGGGTTTTATATTATTTACGTTAAAGTCGAAAATTACTCGTCAATTCATAAAAAGTTCATGTACGTTTCTCGGTCTACAATCTAAGCAATGCAACAGTTCCATCTCAATTCATTTCTACGGCCAGCATTGTACGTTGGCCTTGTAATCTGGATAAGCTCACGAGATACTACATACAATGAGTAACAGCAGTTGTGATTCATCTGAAACGTGATCCTTTGTAAGTGAGCTTCTAATTCGACTGATTCATGAGATATGAAATGTTTGATAGTTAGAAGTACAGCACGTGTCTTGGTAGACACGTGCTAAAATGATCATTTAGGTTTGAGCAAAGAAATATATTTAACTAGTAGCCTATGTGTTATTCTGATGTATAAGCTATACTACTGTAAAGTTTCATCCAAATCCGTTCAGTAGTTTTTGCGTGAAAGAGTAACAAACATCCAAACATCCATCCATCATTACAAACTTTCGCATTTATAATATTAGTAGGATTTTATCCAGCTGGCTTTTGCCACGCTTCGCTGTGTTTGCTTAAATAAATAAAAACCCAAATTGAATTCAGTTGATGCTGCGATTTTTTGAGTTTTTGGAGAACACGAACCAAATAAATATTTTTATCTATTAAAAATATTCTCGTGTCACGTTATCGCTCAAGATAAACTCTGACACTATATATCCGATTTTCAACTTTAGCTTAAAAATTATGTTTTGCGAACGTGTGTGAGAAAGGATAGTTAACATCACGCTTAGACCAATAAGAGTCGAACATGAGTGAAAAGAGACGCAGACAAGGATGCGTGGGCCAGCTAGTGTATCAATATTAATATATCTAACCAATAACAAAGTATTATGTAGTATCTAACTACGTCCATAATATAGAATTGACTTCAGTACTTTTACACTTTTAGTTTTTTATTGTCACAAGCAAATATTGGGTTATTGAGTAGGTACTTAGTTACTCATTAGGTATATTAAATAGTTGAATTTTGTTAAACAAGTGGTATTATATAAAAAAATATGTTCAAATGACAAACAAAACAAATATTACCATATCGTATCCGTATGTTTGTACTGTTAGTTTGATAATAAATTACTGATTTTGACTGCTAAACAAGAGTGGGTTCGTTTCCAATCTAGGACATCCAATTACATAATTAGCTTGAATCTTTGTGTCTAATCGCTAATAGGCTTATACAACACACCCGTAATTTATCAATAACAATATGTCGTATATAAGTATGTTTATTACTAGTTTTGTTTCTATTACAGGTTGTATATATGTATTTATATCAGTTGTCTAGTACCCATAACACAAGCTCTGCTTAGCTGGGGACTAGATGGCGTTGTGTGTTAGATGTCCGAAATATTTATTTATTTATATATAGTTTGGAATCATAAGGCATCCTATACGCCAGTACAGTATATACTGTGGTGACTATTAGACGTGTGATTTTAGCTTGAATGTTATATTATTTATGTTTGTTAGAGATACGCGAGGTGTTCTTTACATCAAGAAAATTATTTGATATAATAGCCTTGTTATAGTGCTGCTGGTTTGAAAAACGAATCATCAACAACCCATGATTCCCACTGCTGGGCTCGGGTCTCCTCTCAGGTTAAGGCCATTGGTCCTCACACTGGCCAAGTCCGGATTGGGGACTGACAAGACAACGTTGTGGCTACGTAATCTTGCCATTGGATGTTGTTAAGCCGCCCAAAGGCCTCCAACTAAGCTTCATGACTGTTATCCTATGATAACCGGGACCGACTGCTTAACGTGAGCTCCGAATCACGGAGACGCTCATGGTAACATGCCACTAGCGGTCATCCATCCATGTACTGACCACGCCGTCGTTGCTTACTCTCGGTAATTGTTTGTAATCACCGAGTGCAACTGGGCTATGAACGCCTTAAATAACAAATGTACTGTCATATTTTCCTTGAGAACATTAAAAATATTTCAAAATTTTCATTAAGGACAAAGGAAAAATGTTAAGAGGGATAATAAATATAAAAAAAGAGTGGAGACTACGAGATGATGCAAGTCTTTGATGGAAAACTGAGACTTCAAGAGGGACCACGGTCCTACGATTGGGGAGAACTTTATAAAAAGGTCATCAACTAAATTGCCCTAAAGATTTTACTTTTTTACTTTTCTTGCTTTATCAAATTGTCTGCGAATTTTCTCAATATCTAAAGAGTTAAACCTTAGTAGAAAAAAAAATTACGAGTCATGTAAATAAATTTTCTATTTTTTTATGTTTGGCCTGCCAAAATTACTACTCTGCCTGATGGAAAGCATAAGCAGAGTTCAAGAGTGATGGTCACCTTACTCATTGCTCGTACAGACAATGCAACAATGCAGCATGGTGGCCCATCCTATGGCAGCCTAAAAATGCTTCTGCATCTTGGGCCTCCGGTCTCACACTTACCACCGAAACACGATAGCATGAACGCTGTCATTTTACGCTAATCTTCTGTGCGAGGGTAGTACCGCCCCGGTCGAGCCGGCCCGTTCATAGTCGGAAGTCGTGTTTTCAATTTTATTTCACTATAAGATCGGATGTTTTATCTATATTTACTAATATGTAAACTGAAGAGTTTGTTTGTTTGTGTTTTCAATTTTATTTCACTTTAATATCGGATGTTTTATCGATACATATTTCTGTACTAATGTATAAAGCTGAAGAGTTTGTTTGTTTGTTTGAAGGAAGGCTATAGGCTATATATCATCACGCTCGGACCAATAGGAGTGGAGCACCCATGAAAAATGTTTCGAAAACGGGGGAAATTTATCACGCTACGGGCAATAGGAGACGCAAACGAGGTTGCGTGGGTCGGCTGTGTAGATAAAATGTGGTTTAATTGTATTGTATACTTCAAAAAGCGTATTGGTAGAAAACAATTTAAGGACTTTTTTCTTCATTTTTACATTTTGCAGAAAATCTTTTCTCAAAAGTTCAAAATGTTAAAGGGCTGAAAATCGTAATAATTTCTAAGTAGATTCTGACCTTTTTTTTTGGATTTTTGATAATATAATTAATCAACGATTGAATTATTATTACGCCTGTCGCCAGCTGGCTTTTGACTACCTCGGTAGCGCAGCGGTAGCGTAAGCGACTGCTGAGCTTGAAGTCTCGGGTTCGATTCCTGGGTGGGACCAAACGTTCGTATGATCTGCAAATATTTGTCTCAGATTTTGGCTTTTTTCTGTGTATAATGTATACGTATTTACAAAAAGAAAATATATATGTTTATATCAACTTGTCTAGTTCCAATAACACAAGCTCTGATTAGTTTGTGACTAGCTGACGTTGTGTGTTTAGTGTCCGAAAAAAATATTTTTATATTATAAGTTTCGTTTTTTGTATGTTTTTATTTATAACTACATATTATAATATTTGAAACGATATAATGTTTAATAAGTGGATTATTTCAAGTTCCTTGAACTGTTAGTGACCATATTAGAAAGGGCGCTTGCGTATTTAGCTATTTTTATAATAGTATATTTAAAAAACTTAAGAACTTACCACATTAGTAATATTGAATCTAACTTTCACTTTATTATCTTTTTTTCGTCTTTTCATTTTGTTATATGTCCCTTTATATTTACACTTACTATTTAACCCATCTCAGGCACTTAACATAATATTTTTATAATTCACTACAGTTCATAGCCAAGCTTTGTTCATGTTAATACTCATTTTTATTTGCGAGAAAATAGAAAATCGATTTTTGGGTTTCAAAATTTCATTAGAAAAGCTTGATGTTTTTCGTAATATTTTTTTATGATTTTATTATGAAATGAGTATCAAATTATATTATATATTATAGATCAAATTATATTAAACCATAAATCCATGTTCCAAAAATAAAAATAACTATAGTTTTAAAAAATAACGATGCACCAATTCGTAATTCAAATTCAAACCACTTGATTCGAACACCATGTTTTAATTATCGATCGTATATCGATTTAATGACATCACATAAATATACACGTTATTACACGAACTCTACATCAGTCCCCCGATTTTGTTTGAACGTAGTCAAAAGCGTGCGGATGATAGCGAACTAAACTGTGAGAGTAGGGTGTTCCATGCGATCTGATTCTATTTTTAAATAAGACTTTGATTTGTAAATGATGTTTGTTGCTTTTAAAAGTAATGGCAGTAGGTCATTCTAAAACACCAGAAACAGATTTTGAATTATTTTAATATTTTTAAAACATATTTTGATACTGACGCCTATTGGACTAGTGGTCCTGAATACGAACCCAGAGGTCGTGGGTTCTATTTCCCACCTTGAACAAATGTACTGTGCCTGGATGTAATTTATTTATCTACACAAATAAATAAAATTCTTTTTCAATTTCAAAATAACAGCTTTTTTGAATTGAATAGAAATAAAGAGTCATTTAGGCTACTTTATTTTACTAGCTTCGCGCTGCGGCGTTAGTATTTAGTATTAGGTTTTAATTTTTATTATCATAGACGTTGCTCAAACCGTAACAATTTTGGTGTTTACTTTTGTGTTAATTTGGCACTAATTTCATTCTTGAAATTACAAATTCAATAGTCTTAAATAGCTTAAATAGTCAGGTCCCGTTTAAAATTGCAGAGTTAAAACATGTTGACGCAGATTCAGTAATAACGTAAACTGCAATATCGGGTCCTAACGACCTTATGTCAAAATTGACAAACTAACCTAGGTAGCGACTGACGTCACAGTTTTTTTACTGGAGTGTTAGTGATTTCCTCATGCCATTAAACTGTAAAGGCACCATCCGCATCACTATTAACAGTTTGAAAAAAATATAATAAATAAATAAATAATAAATATTTCGGACATCTAACACACAACGCCGTCTAGTCCCAAACTAAGCAGAGCTTGTATTATGGGTACTAGACAACTGATATGAATACTTATATACTTTTTTTTTGTAAATACATACATATTATACATAGAAAACACCCAAACTCCGAAACAAATATTTGCAGATCATACAAACATTTGTTCCAACCCGGGAATCGAACCCGAGACCTCAAGAACAGCAGTCGCGTACGCTACCACTGCGCCACCGAGGCAGTTATCAACATAGTTCTTCATCAGAACAGAGTCGTAATATCTAATTGTTTTTCTTTTCGTAATTTAATTAATAAACAAGATTTGAGACTTTACTTAATGATTTTGACTATACTGTTGGCCTAAGAGGGCGTCCATAAAATACGTGAGATGTTTAAGGGTGGAGGGGGTCGGGTCAAATCTCATCTAAACTTGTTGACTTCTTGTGATGGGATCAATATTCCATACAGTGACAAAGTTAAAAATCTTGGAATCTATATGGACAAGTACATGTCCTGGGCTCCCCAGATTGGTGAAGTTGGTCGAAAATTATTTACTGCAGCGGGGTCGCTGCGAAGACTTCGTAACTTTCTTCCTACCAAGACGAAAATCACCCTAGCACAATCCCTTCTCCTCCCTATCCTTGACTATGGTGATGTTAGCTATCTAGATCTTACCGAAGAACAATTGAACAAACTTGAGCGTCTCCAAAATGTCTGTATAAGGTTCATATTCGGTTTACGTAAATATGACCACATCTCTGAGTTTCGTGTTAAGCTCAAATGGTTACCTATACGCCTTCGCCGGAATGTTCATATTCTCTCCATTCTATACAGTACTCTGTTCCTTCCACATTTGCCGTCCTATCTTAAACAACGTTTTGAATTCCTTGACGATTCACATTGCAGGTTCTTGAGATCGTCGAAGAATCTAAAGTTGAAGATGCCCTTGCACACTACAAAATTTACTGACAAGTCGTTCTCCGTGCAAGCCGTTAGATTGTGGAATAATCTACCTGAGACAATAAGAAAGTCTAAATCTCTGCAAACCTTTAAGAAAAATGTCACTAATTATTACTTGACCATTTAAGTATTCCAGTACAGGAATACCTACTTAATGTGGTTAATGTATGGTACGTCATGGATTTTAAATTTTAAGCAACATGTGTTTTTTTGGTAATTATGGTAATATTTGTGTATGGATTTATATGTTAGTATGTATATATATATAGTATATGTAGTATATGTTAGTGTAAGTAGGTATATGTAGGTAACTTTATATGTATTATAACTTAGATCTATTCAAGTACACCGCCGACTACCCAATCATTTTATAATATCCGTACGAAGGTTGTCTGGAAGAGATCGCCGTGAGCGATAAGACCGCCTATTGTAATACCCGATGTGATCTCCGTATGTTTATCTGTACTAATTTTTACTGTAGTGGTGTGCAATAAAGTTGTATAAATAAAATAAATAAATAAACTTATGTTGGAGAGAGGGGGGTCTCGGAAAATATCACGCATTTTTTTTATGATTGAAGCAAAAATAATTATTCTATTTTGGCCCATGTAATCCAAATTGTACATGCTTAATATTTAATGTTAAGCGTAATACGATTAAGATCATTCACGAATTCGTTCGAAAGAAAATAATTTCATTCATACTTCGACGTTATACTTGAGATCGCGCATGATTCTCCATGGACTGAATTAGTGAATTATTCTTTTTTTAATCACAGTAGTTACGATTTAAGTAATCTGTTGTTAAATTTTTATTACACTTATAATTAAACTCTCAACATTATTGATTACTAGTCTTAACTAGTCGTAAATAATAGCATGAAGCATTTTTTTTTTCTTTTTACAATAACAATCCAACGCGTTTATGTAAAAAACCCACATTTTGAATAATCTCCCGTGAGATTGAGGGTTGGGGGAGGGAGTTGAATAAAATCTCACGACATCTCACCAGGGAAGGAGGCAGGTACAGAAAATTTAAAAAAACACCTCACGTAATTTATGGACGCCCCTGGTGGTTTTAGCGGTCGCCACGCCGCCGCATTCTACTGTGCCAAGTGTTGTGAGTTCAAATTCCACATAAGTTAACAGTTTGTGTGATCCATTTGTTGTTCTGAGTCTGGGAGTTCTTCGTGTACGTTGCATGTATGTTTGTAAAGTCCCTCGCGGATGTATATCCCTAAGTGGGAGTTGTCCCTTATTCGATTCTTATGACACGCACTGTTATACTTATAAATAATGGGCTATATATCACCCTAATATGTATATGTATATATTATACTTTGAGCCAAGTATTCGGGGCCATACGTTTTTATAACGTAAACAAATACACATCGCAAATGTCTGGATCAAAGGCGACTAAATCGCTAACAACGATCGGCTGACAGAGATGCGTATTTTCTAAAAGAGACTACTTACAAAAAAAATATATATATCAAAAGTCATATTTCAACAGTTATAAATAAAATAGGTATTCTAGCTTCTGGCCAGATGACGGGACGACTAGCATAGGAGGGCTGGCAGCGACTGGACTCAAATAGCAACAGACCGGGCTCTGTGGTGTTCCTCGGGCTCTCCCAAGTCTAGGCCTCGGTCTATGTCCAGCAGTGGGGTACAATGGGGGAAAATAATTATGATGACAGAAAGAAAGAAAGAAAATTATTTATTCTGACATGATGACTCTATATTGAAAAAGTTGAACGTGACATGCTGAAAAACCGTTTGTTTCTACCAAATATAGGTCCGTCAAATTGCGAACACCGTATATAATTTTTTTATCAAAATATTTTTTTTTATGGCATAGGAGCTCAAACGACTACAATATTTACCTAATGGTAAGTAACTACTGGCACTCATGGACATCTACAACTAAAAAGTCACAAGTACGTTGACGCCCTTTGAGTTAATGCCTCCAAAATCAGAAGGAAGGGGTTTTTAGTTCTGGTAAGCTTACCTTGGATTAAGAATACGACTTGTCACCACTCGTATCAGGGAACAAACTACGCAGGACAAAAACCTGAAACGAGCCCTCTGGCGCTGTGGTGTGTGTGCGATATGGTGAGCCAAAACCTTTCTGCTAAGGGACTTGTGTTCAGCAGTGTACTCTTAAAGACTGTTGATCTGAAAATAACCCAATTGGTAAAAAGCAAGGAAAGAAATACCTGACATCGGTTGAACAGGCTCATTTGTAGCGAAGAATGGATCTCCACGCGGTTATTAGGTCCTATTCTCACCGGTTCGTGATAAAATTTCAGACAGTTATCAGCTATGTAACGCTGTTTAACAAACAAAAGTTGTAGAAAAATAGTTAGAATAGTGTAGTTCTTTACTTATTAGACAGATAAGTTGATATTAGTCTGTCAGACATCAAGCAAGTGGTGGAGCTGGCCCTAAATCATCTGTCTTAGTCAAAACATCAATGTCAAAGCAAGTCAAACAAACATTTTAAACGAAAATAGTTCTTTGTTTTTTCGAAAGAGAGTCCCCATTTCATCTTATCCATATTTTATATATTTTTTACATTAATTTCATCACGACGAAGACTTAAAGACTTAAAAACTTATGATTTGATGACTATAAACACTTGACATTGGCAGAAATAGCTGATCCAAGAGATCCGGCTGGTTGCCATTTCATCAAAAGAGGAAGAAGAACATTTTAAACAATTTTATACCCGAAGACCAGTTCCAGTAATTTAAGTATCCTTGTATAATACTCTCTTAATGATTACATCATTTCCAAGTCCTTTGTAGTTTGTTAGTTATATAACAATTGTTTTTTGAAGTTGTCTAAAGAATAGTTCGACTATTAGCATTCAAAAGTCAAATGCTATTGCACTTTTTATTGTCTAAACTGTTATTTGTTGCTACTTTGACGTCGTTTTCTTTTTAACCGACTTCAAAAAAAAGGAGGAGGTTTCTCAATTCGACCGTATATTTATATTTTTTTTTGTGTTTTTGCGGATAACTGCGTCGTTTATAAACCGACTTTGATGATTCATTTTTTAATAGAAAGGAGATGTCCCGACGGTGATACCATGATAAGGGCATCAATATCTAATTATGGCATCCAAGAGAAATCAAGTCGAACCTTGAAGTCGGTTTTATTTTTGTTAAAATTGTCCTTGTTGCTAGATTAAGTTTTGATCTTGACGACTTTAAAGCGTCTAAATAAACTATTTTATTAAACAAGAATACGGGTTAGCTTATTGCAAGAGAAATGAATCTATATATAGAGAAATGACCATAGTATCTCTTCTCTCCTTCTAAAAGAAAAACAGTTAAAAGATTTAAGATAAAAGACAACGGAGAAATAAGAGCAACAGCGAATTTCTTTGAGGTCGTGGTACCATTCTCGTAGAAGTGGACCAGATCTGTGTGGAAACATGGCTCTATTACGTCATAGTGAAAAATCTATGGACATATTATTAATTTCTTATTGTTGAATTAGTAATCAGGTCTTATTTCGGTTCACGTTAGGAATCACGTCTTCTAGAGGCTATTTTTTTAAGTATTTCAGTTTTATTGTATTTGACTGCCTCGTTGGTGTAGCGGTTGGAGGTCTCGGGTTCGATTCCTGGGTCGAACAAAATGTTTGGAAGATCTATAGATGAAAAAAAAAAGTATATATGTATTTATATCAGTTGTCTAGTACCCATAACACAAGCTCTGCTTAGCTTGGGACTAGATGGCGTTGTGTGTTAGATGTCCGAAATATTTTATATTTTATTTATTTATTTATTATTGTATGATTTTGTGATTTGTAAAGTACAGACCCGGAATATATATACAGATTCTATACATTGTCTTATTATTATATCAATATTACATCTCTTCACGGAATGCAGGCTGGATTTGCAGGCTTATAATTTTTCCTGTAAAATAGAGATATTTCCGCGTACTTATACTCTCCCTTCTTACCAATAACATCGCCTACATTTGAATATAGGCGAAACATCGCATTTGACTGCCTCGGTGGCGCAGTGGTAGCGTACGCGGCTGCTGTTCTTGAGGTCTCGGGTTCGATTCCCGGGTCGGATCAAATGTTTGTATGATCTGCAAATATTTGTTTCGGAGTTTGGGTGTTTTCTATGTATAAAATGTATGTATTTACAAAAAAAAAGTAAATAAGTAATTATATCAGTTGTCTAGTACCCATAATACAAGCTCTGCTTAGTTTGGACTAGATGGCGTTGTGTGTTAGATGTCCGAAATATTTATTTATTATTATTATTTGAATATAGGCGATGTAATAGTAGACAGAAAAGGAAAGTTTAAACCAAACCTCTAAAATGCCTCAGTTTAAATCAAAACCCACTACTGATCTCATATTTGAATCGTAAATCTTCACAAATATATTACATTCCCGCAGAATATGTAAACTGCTCAAACTATGACACGATGTTTAAAATTAGATATAATTCGGTTACTGTTTATTTGAGTTATCATTTATTTTGGCGTAGGAACAAATTCACATTACTTACATATAGCCATATTTCCTTGTACTGATTTCGAGTTAGTGGGTTATACAATACTGGTAATACTCAATAGGTCATCTAATGGGCGGTAGTATGGCTGACTTTCAGAGTTAAAATTCGAAGTTTGTAGTGAAGGGAAAAGTTTGAGACGATAAAGTTTAATAATCAAATCTCGACAGTGTTTTATCTCTTTTTCATTTAACGGGTTTGGTAATCGATTATGAGGGAAGTGATTTTAACAAACCGTGTATTAAATTGTGATAAATAAGCGCAAAAAATGTAACAACTAAAATATATATTATTAATCTACCTATTTAAAATTAAAGAAAGATAATATTTAAAAGCGACGTACCTTATAACTACGTGGTTTCCTGTTCATTTAAATAAAAACCTAGAGAAAAGAAGTATCATCAAAATGTATTTGAGCAGTTTGGACAAGACTTAAAAATATGTACACAAATGTATACAAATTAGAAATTACCTTGTTTACATACTAAAGTGATATTGAATAACAGAATGAACATAGTCCTTTCCATGTTATGGTAGGTCAGGGTATTCAGTTTTGAAACGTGTCATGTAGTATTTATTACTGTGAAGTATTCCCCAATGAGAGTTTCATTTGAATAACTAACGTACTATGTAATGAATGCACCTTTACACATAGGACAACACAACTATATAATGATATGACAGGACAACACCTTCGATTTTGAAATGCAACTGAATGAGTCATTTTAATGAAAGAATTACACCTTTCTATACCTAGAATTAAAAAATACATACATTGGAATATAGAATAATAATAACAAAAAACTTTATTTGCCGTTATATTACAAAGTTACTTATAATAAATTATTAACAGTATTTAAACAATATGACCTCCTCTTTTTTCGAAGTCGGTTAAAAATAAAGTAGCGTCCCGTTCTTCTACGCTTAGATCTATCAAACTATGCAATGAATATTTGTACAATAAAGAGAGTGATACTAAGAGAAAGTGCATCTAATACCTTTAAACAAGTGATTTTGTAAATATATATCGTATAGGTATTAAATCTAAATCTCGGAAACGTCTGCAACGATATTTATGAAATTTAAAATACAGGGAGTTTCGGAATGATAAATCGATTTAGCTTGGATACATTTTTCGAAAATTTACCAAAAAAAAGTTCGTTCGTCCAGGTAATATGTTTCATTCAATCATATTACACTTGCATCACACATTACACCCGTGAGAAGGTTATAAATTTATGCTATAGACGGGAAACCGTTGGACGAAGGCAGCATAGGACCGGTTGTTATGGAATGCCTTGGTGGTGGCCTGTGTGAACATCCATCGGCTGAGATGGTGATGCTGTAATACCTTTCATCACCACCATCGCTTACTAAAATTCTGTATTTGTAAAAGGGAATTTTCTCGTGGACAAACTATATTGCTTATGAGAGATATGGTTCATTAGACGTATGGATATGCGAATTCTCCGAGCTAATGTGAACATTCTAAAATGCACCCGATATGTTCGTACGAATTCTATAAGCATTACACATATAACGAAGCATTGCACGAAAATAAATACAATGTGTTATTATTTTGAATCTATACTAATATTACAAAAAGTTTGTAAAGTAAGTGCCAAAGTTTGTAAGTATGGATGGATGCATGGATAGATGTTTGTTACTCTTTCACGCAAAAACTACTGAACGGAGTTGGTTGAAACTTTACAGTAATATAGCTTATACATCAGAATAACACATAGACTACTATTTGCCGCAATAATAGACATATACGCGGGTGGAGCCGCGGGAAACAGATAGTAATATATTTGTATTTATCTTAAAACTAAAACAACACTTTTAGTGTATGGACAATAGCACCAATTCGTTTTGATATACAACCTATTTTCTGATCTCTAATTTGTAACGCCTGGAGCAAAGCTTTATGGCTATAGACTTAGGCCTTGTCCAATTGAGCGAGACAAAATTGTAATGGGGAAAAACATGTTTCATACACCTCTGCCTGCTTGCAGGTAGGTAGACCGTGAACTTCAACCATTTAACAACAATAGATAATATTTCAATTAATGTTTGATTAATATTTCTAGTTCGTTTTATTGTTTTATTAGATATAAACAACATTTATAAGTATAAGAAATCATTACTAACTACCCACAAAGTTCGAGATTATTGAGTTTAGGTGGAGAGAACATTAATTGATATTGTTATTTCCAAAGTAGCATGTTCTACAAAAGAAGAATCTTTATAAACTAAAAATGTACATAAAACTCTTGTTTTTGTCATTAAAAAAGCTTTTAGTCAAAATAAGAAACTCGATGTAACGTTAAAAGCCAATGCAATAATGCACAGAAAATATAATTAAAAAGTCTTATGAACCTACTTCGGTCAGGTGAATAAACAGATTCTTGATATACCCGCAGATTTAAGGAAATAACGGTCAACGAAATTGGATACCGGATTAGTGATACCGAAAATATTTAAATAAAGCGGTTTATCTCATTATTTTTGCTTCTTTTAATTGAATTTCTGATCCCCTGTTCTAAAAAAAAAACAACCGCGAATAAGTAGAAATACAAGAAAACTTACCATTGGAATTTGGGTATTTTTATTTCATATTCACTCAGATAAAGTTCGTATTAAGTGGCAGTACTCGTATATGCGTTAGTTCAACGAGGCACTGGACTGACAATATTGTAAGTGTACACCACGTTAATCGAATTTTCAAAGAGGGCTCGCCGGTAGTGAGGGGAAATGGGGGTTGGATGTCGATAATTTAATTATGCAAATTACACACAAACAATTATAGATAAAAATGTTGTACTCAGCTTCAGTTTAATTAGGTCAATAATTTAAAGTGCAATGCATGCAAGTGTTTTGTGAGTGGTAATGAAAGTAATTCTTCCTATATTTAAAACTTATAAATCTTGATACTCGTATCTTTTAAATTACACTTATATATAACATATCAACAGCTTTCAGCAGTTCAGTGCTGGACATAGGTCTTTCTATAAAAAGGAGGTATTCGCCAACTCAACTACACTCGACATACGGAATGGCATAGAGTCTGTATCAAGTTTTTCTTCTTTTTACAGTAAAGTTGTCATGCATAGTTTCGTTTCCTGAGTTGGCGGTACGACAGAAATGAGAAGAATAGAGGTGGTGTCAATTCGTATTCGTATATTAAACAAACATTTAATGTACTTCAATGACTCATCAGTATCTAATTCCTATCCATTTTTCTATACAAAATAAGAAAATAAACTTGCCGACTTGTTTGAACAAAACAAACGTGTTAAAAAGAACTTCCAATAAATTGTGATAGTTCCACAAAGCTATCAATCAAAAGTTAGATTTCAACATGGAATGAATATATTTACGGCGAGTTTAAAACACTTTTATATTGTAATATAAACATCAATAGGAAACCATCAATGTCGTAACCTCGGTAAGCGTTGAGAGACTATATTTTTAGAAATGTTTTAAATTAAACAAACATAAAGATATTTATTGATATTCTATAGAAGCGGCTGTAAATTATTACACTTAAATATTATATGATTTCAATTAGTTGAAAACGAATTAATAAATTATTTGGTAACATTTAAAATCTTGTAACAAAAAAAGATAGCTATTTAGAATTTTGGTGCAGAGCAATGACACATATCTGTAAAATGAATTCATACATTTCTGCAAAAAATCTTTGAATAATATTAGTACTGTGTAACTGTGTATAAAAATAAAATGCTTTACAGCTTGACAATAGTCTTCAGCAGAGGTTAGGTTTCAGCAATAAAAATTCATTGACAAAATAATATTTCTCTTTTCTCTCACTTTTGAACGGTATGATGTGATATCTTACGACGTTGATAGTTTTTTATAAATATAATAGGTGAGAACTCTTATAAGAAACTTCTTTCTTGCATCTAAATTGTAAGTTTCAATACTTGTAACATCTACTTATTGCTACACAACGCAGAATCTTTGATGTGTTTTTAGTAAATAACGCAAAGAATTTAAAATGAGAAAGCCATGATTATTTATTCAAATGTCACTAGTTACTTAAATTCGATAAAAAAGTATAAATCATGTATACTCTGAAAACAACACATGAAATAATTAAAGATCCTTTTAAATTATAATAGCAATTACGTATCTATTTCATATAGAACAGATAGACAGAATTGTCTTAGACGTTCACGTCTTGCTAACTATAAGTTTCGGTTTACTTACGTATTATCATCAACCATAAATTTTACGGTTGAATAGAAATTAGAACTATATTAAAATGAAAAGTTGATAGGAAGGAAGGCAATAGCGGCATATAGGATTTGTTGAAAAATGTTAGAAAACGCTCAAATCAATCACAGGTGCACACTTGTAACTTGAATTGGAAACTGCCTAATGGTTTCAGCCCTCTAGTTATTAAAATATTATTAATCGATAATTCGGCAAAAAATTGTCCCATCACTAGCAAACGCTAATGTCATTAATGTAAGTCTGTCATTCGCCATAGGTCGGTTGTTTAAGTTGTGCGAATTGACATAAACGACCAGATAGTTTATTAATTGATATAAACGTTGACTAACAACTAAGATATAATATAATTATGTATGTATAAAGTAAATGACTAATATATCTTAATAACTGCATGGGTGACAAAGTGGTTTAAGCAGTCGCCACGCTGCTTTCTACTGCGCAAAAGTATGGGTTCAAGTCCCATTTTGAATAACACTTTGTTTGATCCACAAATAGTTGTTCTGGGTCTGTGTATCATTTTATGCATGCTTTTAAAGGTTTTTAAACAGTAAAATATATTTCAAATACGGAAGCCATATTTTAACAAAAAAAAAAATAGAGTTGAGATGCGATTGGTAAGCATGCGTTCAGTTTCTGTCACTTTCAGGAAATCACTCGTCTAACTGTTGCGAATACTCGTATTGTTGAAGATTTGAGTCGTCATTGTCTCGGCCTCAGGCATAAAATAATTAGCTAATGTCAAAAAAATGTTTCACAAATTGCTACTGAGTTTTAAGTTCGGTTTAAAATTAATTAATAACTTTCCTCCTATTTTTTAAAAGTTATTTATTATTTTCATATTTTCAAGGACATAATTAAAAAAGCGGCCAAGTGCGAGTCAGACTAGCCCTTGAAGGGGAAACCTTCATTCATGCAGCAGCAAGTAATATAATTATTTTTTTATATTATTTATACATTTGTGTTGAGTGAATGAAAGGTAAATAGCAGTTTACGATTTATGACGCATTAAAAAAAACGACCTACTAGATTTCGTTCAAATCAATTTTCGGTGGAAGTTTGCATGGTAATGTACATCATATATTATTTTTAGTTTTAAGAAACCTAAATATCATTTTTGAAGACCTATTCATAAATAACACGTATTTGCTTGACGAAAAAAAATTTGAGTATTAGTTATGAGTATGGGGACCCCCAAAATTTATTGTTTTATTTTCTATTTTCGTGTGAAAATCTTAATGCGGTTCACAGAATACATCTACTTACCAAGTTTCAAACATTATAATTCTTATAGTTTCGTCAAAAAAGTGGCTATGACATACGGACGGACAGACAGACAGACAGACATGACTTATCTATAAGGGTTCCATTTTTAGCCTTTGGCACGGAACCCTAAAAATCTCTTAAAGAGATTAAAGCCTTGTTTCACTGGTTTTAGATAAGTTCCGGAATCTCTTATCTGATAAATTGTTTAACACAATTTAAATGGAAGATACGACAAATTATCTGTCAGATAGGTAAAACAGTGTCTAAGGTTGTGTGATGTGTCTACATTTTGATAAAGGATTGCTCTCCACATTCTTATTTCATATTTTTAGAATATATATTATGTGATTCAGATATTTAATCATTGAGTCAAGTTACTTTACTTCAAACTTTCTTAATTGTCCGAATCCTTCAAGTCTCACATAACCTTATATCTAAAACAAACTTAAAGAAACTTTTACCTTGGGAGAGCCACGCTTCGACATGAATGGGCCGGCTCGACCGGAGTGATCTCACATCAAAACGGCCTCATTATAAAACCGCTGTGAAATAGCGCCTGCGTTGTGTTTCACCGATTGAGTGAGGATACCGGAGGCCCATACCCCAACCCCTCCCCACATCCCTTTCCCCATCCCCCAAAGATCGGCAACGCACTTGTGATGCCTCTGGTGTTGCAGGTGTCTATGGGCGGCGGTAATCACTTACAGATACGTCTGCTCGTGTGCCGTCCTACACAATAAAAAAAAAACTTACACTACGAAAATTCTCGTCGCGGGGAACTTAACAATAAACATGACAGGGACACATAGAACACCCAAACTCAGAACAATAACTTTGTGGGTCACACGTTGTTTCACCTGAAGTTTGACCCCACAACACCCAGCACAGTTGAAGGCGGCGAGGTAACCGTTTAAACCACTACACCATCCATGAAATCAAAACAAAGTAAATCAAATAGGTGCCTACCATTGATAAAAAATATTAATAAATTGTTTGAACTAAATATTCGACTGCCTCGTTGGTCTCGCGGTTGGCGTGAGCGACTGCTGATCATGAGGTCTCGGGTTCGATTCCTGGGTCGGACCAAATGTTTGTATGATCTACAAATATTTGTTTCGGAGTTTGGGTGTGTTCTATCTATAATATGTATGTATTTACAAAAAAAAAAAGTATATAAGTATTTGTATCAGTTGTCTAGTACCCATAACACGAGCTCTGCTTAGCTTAGGACTAGACGGCGTTGTGTGTTTAGATGTCCGAAATATTTATTACAAAACTTATAAGAAAAATTAGACTGCCTTGTTGGCGCAGTGGTAGCGTACGCGACTGTTGTGCATGAGATCTCGGGTTCGATTCCCGGGTTGGACCAAATGTTTTTAAAATCTGCAAATATTTGTTTCGGAGTTTGGGTGTTTGTATAATATGTATGTATTTACAAAAAGTATACATATAAGTATTCTATCAGTCAATCTAGTGCACAAACTCTGTTTAGTTCGAAGCTAGATGGCGTTGTGTGTTAGATGTCCGAAAATATTCATTTATTATTTAAAATTCAGGAAGATTAAATTCTTAAATAGCTTATCAAATTAAAGGGCAGTAAATAATCAAACTAAAGACTTTACTAATGAGTCATCGCCTGAGATGCCTATGGTTCAAGATAAACAAACTCGTATTTAGATAGGACATTTCAAAGTAGGTTAGAACTGACTTTGAAGATTTGGTTACATTGTCAGTTATTACAACTAATATTATTAATCACTAGCTGAACCCGTGTTACCCGCGGTTATTGTTGTATCGCGGGTAACGCCGCGAGACAAAGCTAGTCTAAAAAAGTAGCCTACGTTACTCCTTAGATCATCAGCTATTAGTCACGTCAAAATCGGTACAGCGGTTCCAGAGATTACCCGGAACAAACAGACAGGCAGAGAGACAGACAGACAGAATGCGTAAAAATTGAAAAAAAAAAAAATTATGCACATGTACCGTGTATACATACATAAGCAATATGCATTTCTTAAAAAGCAGTTATTTTAATTTTACAAAGACACTCTAATATCATTTATTAAGTCTACGTCCTTCCTCAGAAACGTACCTTACTTCATGATAAAATTTCATTGAAATCGGTGCAGCGGTTTAGCCGTGAAAGCGTGACAGACAGACAGAACTACTTTCAAATTTATAATATTAGCATGAATAGTACGAATGGATAGTTTTGTTGTTTCAATGAATGAGTGAGTATCTCAGGTCTAATTATATATTTCATATTTTCTCTAATTCTCTCTTCTCATTCCATTGAGTGTTAACTGTCACATATATATGTACTATACTTACTCAACTTAATTTATCTTACCTTATTTATGTGTAAACTTCTATTATTGTGGTCTGTGTCGACACCTTATCCTCTCACGCCTACATGGAAGGTCAAAGCCTTGTTTATAAATTTATGCCCTAACACTGTGTATGAAACTCACCTCAGTTTGAGAAGGGTTTCAGAACACATTAGTGGGACTAGGTGATAAAAAGATATATTTAAAAAGCAAATACCAAGTAAGAGAAATAAAATGCAATAGTTTATCAAACTAAAAACATAAAGTTTATGCTAATAACTACAAGAATGATTTACAATATACACACGACTGTTTGATCTGTGTGATATACACACGATTGTTAGAGGCCCAATGATGCAGAAGCATCATTAGGCCGTAATGGTGTGGGTCACCTAATCATACTTCATATTATAAATGCGAAAGTTTGTAAGGATGTGTGTTTGTTGCTCTTTCAAGAAAAAAATACTGAACGGATTTTCATGAGACTTTGCAGTAATATAGCTTAGACATCGTAATAACATGATAAGTTAAAATTTATAAAGATTTTCAAAATTTAAATACCGACATAAACGCGGGCGGAGCCGCGTGCAAAAGCGAGTCCTATATATGAAGAAGCCATTATAATTATATTAATGTTTACACACTAACTAAAACCCCATTTAAAATTCATATCACATCTATAATTGTAAACAAACAATATTAAATAATATCTACTGCCAACTACACGCATCTTGATAACTATTGCTGAGGGCGTTGTCAGTGAGAAAAAACACTATGTGTAGGTGTCTTTATATAGTTTTCTCAACGCCTGGTTTGATCTAATTTACTCGGGTTTCCAAACTTTTCTTATATAATTTATGCTATTCTAAGTGAGAGGCAAAGTTTCTAAAAGTTTTCAAGTGTTAAAAGGAGACAAAGTGAATCAGGCTTACATTCTGATACTATTATATGTTTTAAAGGTTTATTTATTCTCGTGAGTTGTGCTTGTGCGAGCTTGTATTAAAGTAAATTGGATAATGGACTTATTTACCTTTTCTGTTTAAGTTACGTATGTTATTAAGTTACTCTCGTAATTTAAAATGATTCTCATTGTAAGCAGAGCTATAATTTTAGTGGTAGTTAATTTCATATTGGCATAGTTTAAGTTTAATTTTCATCTATTTTAAAATAGATGTCCGAATTGTTGGAAATCTTTGTAGAAGACTAGCTTTACCCGCGGCTCCGCCTGCGTGTATATCGGTTATCACGATAAAAAGTAGCTTCAGTCCTTTTCCAAGGTTCAATCTATCTCTATATCATGGAGTTTGGGTGTTTTCTATGTATAATATGAACGTATTTACAAAAAAAAAATTAAGTAAATATGTATTTGTATTAGTTGTTTAGTACCCATAACACGAGCTCTGCTTAGCTTGAGACTAGATGGCGTTGTGTGATAGATGTCCGAAATATTTATTTATTTTATTTATTTATTTATATCAAAATTCATCCAAATCGATTCAGCAACAGACAGAGTTACTTTCAAACTTATAATATTAAGTATGGATATGATGTAAAAAAAAAACTTCAGTTCCTCTTTGATTTCAGATCACTTATTGACTGTCAAATTTACAGTGCTGAATATACGAGTATTCTATGAGTTTGATGACGTATGACAAAAACTTATATGACTATTTGTTATCTAAATGTAGTAGTATTAGTAGTTATGGCAAAACGACGTTTGCCGGGACAGCTAGTATACATATAAAAATGCATCGCCGAAAAGTAATGTATGTACGATCGGCTGCACCAAATTAAATAATTATTTTTTCCATGTGTTCGTTATTGTTAGGGCAAGGTTTGTGTACAAGAAAAATAAAAAGATAACGGAAAAAGTCAATTGTTTAATCCGCAACGGGAAGCTGAGACAGATATGTAAATATGGCGGTACGAAGTTCGCCGGGTCAGCTAGTAATATATATTTTTCTGGATTATTCTGGTAACCAAAGTACAAAACCAGCCTAGTTTGGGATAATATGGCTATGTTTAGGGTGTACGAGGTAGTTTTTATTATTAATTTAAAGCATTTATCCCATGTATATAACAAGCTTTTTATCAACTTGCAATGTATTTATGCTTGTATGTTCGAGTGGAATATTGCAACTCAATTTGGAAGCTGATATCTTCATCCGATTTTGCTGAAATTTTGCTAGCATTTTATGTATACAGCGTGACAATGCAATATTATGGTGACATGCAGCTGATCCGATGCTGGAGCTGGAAGGTGGGCATAGAAACTCTGTACACCAAAAAACACCATGAAGTTTAGAATCATTTGATATGCCACAATGAGTACTTTATGAGGGCATTCCGATAAAAGCTTTTTTTTTAAAGATTTTAATTTTAATTTATGAGTTTTTAAAGAAAATAAATAGCACAGTGCTGAATACATCTAAAGACATTCAACATTTTGTATATCATAGTGAGGTTCTACTTGATAAATAACTAGCAACTCTCCGCAGTTTCCCGTGGTAATACGGTAATAAAATATGGCCTATGTCACTCAAGGATAATCTAGAATTCTAATGATGAAACATTTTTAAAATCGGTCTAGTAGTTTTAGAGTATTCGTTATATACAGAAATACAAATCTTTTCATAGATAAATTGAACCGATAATTTGAAACAAAATTATACGCAGAAAGTAAACTTTCAAGGCCTAGTTACTTACCTTGCCATTGACACAGAGTGCATACAATATAATGTTGCAACATAATCTAATAAAGAGGAAGGCAACCGCGAGGTACTGACATTGTGTACGGAAGCGGATGCGCACTGAGAATTCCTTATCCATGCGTGTCTCAAAGTTTTTTGATTGATGTAGTAACTATAAGAAGTGATGACCCCATCGTTTTGTAGGCGAGGAGGACGGCGATAGTTATATAAAGTGGAATCTTAATTTATTTTTATCTTAATTCGTGATAAAGTCCATTAATTTAGATAGTGTCGGTTTGTGCACACAGTTTTGTTTATTATTGAGAAAGATGAATAAATAAATTCATACAAGTTAGGTGCTTACCAAAGTAGTAAAGACAAATTACATGAAAAATATAAACATCTCATCTTCCTAGCCTTCATTAAAACATTTTCAGTTTATACGTTAGAAGAGTCAACAAACACAATCATTCACTATACTGCTGAATTTATTATTTTCGCGTAAACTGACAAATCATATTTAGTTGTGGGTGAATGTCGCAGGCGAGTTCTTTGATTTCGTGACGGCTTCCCTTTGACAAAAATAAATGCGTAACAAAACATCATGTGGGTAGAGATCTACAGATTCAGTTTTAAAAGAGAGTAATTAGATCTGTTAAAGTCATGCCAGTCAAGAGTCATGTAAATATGACTTATGTTTACTTTCTAGGTTTCTCGGGCCCTTCGCAATAAAGCTATGTGTCAATAGAAGGTAGTGACGTGTGCCCGTATATGATGGTAGAAGTTGGTAATAGATGTAGTATGATCGACATAGACTTAATTGTTTTTGAATAAACTTCATTATTTTAGTCACAAAATGACATGTCGTTATTTTAATTTGCTGCATTTGCAACTGACTGTAACCGACCGACTTGATGAAGTTCCAGAAAAAAATACCTTTGTACTACTGTAAAAGTACTTACAACTTTTTTGCTGCATATATATGAAATAGGAAACATCATATACCAATAACCCCCTCCCTAGTTTGAAAACCACTGTCTTGGTATAATTAGCTTAAGACCTAACACCGGACGCGGAGGCTGCTGTTATGTAAACGGTGCGTAAACAACACAATCTGGTTAGTTGATATTGTTTGTGCAATGCCGTTTATTCGTTTGATGAAGGGATGGACAATAGTAAAGATAAATTGAATGTAAATAGTGACGCCGTAAAATCATATAATGTGAAAATAAAAATACGAAACTATCTACATAAATATTACGTACAAGCTATTGGCAATCACCATAATTTCCTGTTTCTAAATTAGAAAACCTTGGATATCGTTCATCTCTTATTGAGGTATGAAATATCCAAAAATCTCTTCTTAATTGGTGCTTTAACATGACAAGCATCAGCTGGTAAAACTTGAAGTTTAGGCTCTGCGTTGATGAATCGAGCTGTCAAGGCTATGTTATTTATGGGTATAGATTTTTTACTTTACTTTGTAATCATTTAGTTTTTTTATAGCTTTTTAGGGTTGTGTACCCAAATGGTAAAATGGGACCCTATTACTATGGCTTCACCATCCGTCTGTCCGTCCGTCTGTCACCAGGTAGTATCTTACGGACCGTGATTGTTGGACAGT
This sequence comes from Spilosoma lubricipeda, assembly GCA_905220595.1. Lineage (NCBI taxonomy): Eukaryota > Metazoa > Arthropoda > Insecta > Lepidoptera > Erebidae > Spilosoma > Spilosoma lubricipeda. Next base: position 8,994,868 of record HG992294.1, on the reverse strand, counting down.
TGAAATTTTCAGAGATGATGTATTTTTGTTGCCGCAATATAAAGAACAGAATAAAATAAATATTTAACAACATTTACAAACGTGATAATATATATTCACAACCAATGAATAAATTTAAAGCAGTTACCTTAAACTGGCTCGAGACGCTAAATTATGAAAAAACTGAAGAACTAGTTAATTAAAGATCCTAACTAAAACACACATACATACACAGAGAGAGATCATTTTCTTTTGCGGTAGCAGACAAAGTGGTTCAATTCATTTTCATCCATAATGCGTAGTATAGATTGCTATTCAATTCATTGGTCCTTCTAGATAATTATTTTATAAACAGTATCATTTATTATCTTATCTCATAAAAGGAGATGCAAACGAGGTTGAGTGGGTCAGCTAGTATTGTATATTTTGATTTGACGAAAAAACTCTCGATGAATTTACCATTGAAATGATTCTGAAACTCACTAATACGATAAATTTGCTAGCATTTCCATGTTACTATTTTTTCTATTTATTTAGGTTCTGTAAGTGTAATTTAGTTAGCATATTTAGAGCAGTTATGTTTTGTTTATAGAATCTAGAAATTGTGATTGTTAATTATTCGTCTGTTGCTCTACAATCTTCTCCTTTACGACCGCTACGAAAATACCAAAATAGTTAACAAGCAGTAATTTAATTTAACATTTTACCTAGGCTTTTTTTGTTAAGTATGGACCTGCCAAAGTGACGCTACTTTACGTGATGTAAAGCTTAAGCAGAATCCAAGAGGAGACGGAGATCCTACCAAATGTATTATCTCCACACTAAAAAGTATTAATATATTTATGAAAGTTGTACTTTTACACGAATACAGCGAAGTCAAAACGAAGGGTATTACTTTTGGCAGTATATGTACTTATGTTCACCATAGCGCCTAAACTTCAGAACCAATTTTAATTAATAAGGTGTCAAAAAACCGTAATAATCACATTTAGTTCTGTGGTAATAATGGCCCGGGTGACATAGACATATAAATTTTATCAATGGTATTTTTTTTTTTTTTTTTTTTGACCCTGCCAAAATGACTCTACTCTGCCTGATGGAAAGCATGAGTAGAATCCAAGAGTGGTGGTCACCATACTGCGTATGCAGACAATGCAACAATGCAGCATGGTGACCCACACCATGGCGGGCTAGTGATGCTTCCGCATCATTGGGCCTCCGGTCACGCACTCACCAACGAAACACGACAGCATGATCGCTGTCATTTTACGTTGATTTTCTGTGCGAGGGTAGTACCGCCCCGGTCGAGCCGGCCCGTTCGTGCTGAAATCAGCGTGGCTCTACAACCTTGAGAGGTATTTACATACTCGGGTAATTTGTCTGGTTTGAATCGTGTACCTCGGCTGCTAAATATTGTACTTTGTTTAGATAAAGATGATTTAACTACCTAATTTATACATAATCTATTAGTTACAATAACAAAAAAGTGGATTATTAGACCTTACAGATATAATACCTTATTCTGTGGTTTAGAAATTTCTCTTGTGTAATTAAAGGTTTATCCTTATTTTGTACGTCGTTTTTTAACCAGTGGTCTATTATCCATTGTCATGAATTTTTATGTAAGAGGCTAATCTATTGTATATTATTTTCGTATGACGTTGTAGCGTCAACGATGAACTTTGAAACTATCTTACCGAATTTCACGTTTATTTTAAGTGCCTAAGATAGGATAGTTAATATTACGCTTAGACTAGTAAGATCGGAGCATATTCAAAGAGAGACGCAGACGAAATTGCGTTGGTCAGGTTTTTTTTTATTGGGACTAATTCCACCAACACGCCCACCAATGTAATAACTCCTGTACACCAGTATCAACATCCGTGATCCACAAACATACTGAGTTATGACACTCGGGAAGTTCTGGGAAAAATTAAACTGTCTTGGAACCCGCAACGAAATTAATCAGAAGAAAAAGTGGAGGAGTTGAAAATATAATATGTCCACTTCCCTCCTTAGCAAAGCGGGAGACAAAATGAAGTCAAAATAGACAGACAACTTTTCAACCCGGGCAGCACCACGGATAAAATATTATGGGTCCTAAGTATGTATGGCAGAACTGCCTAAATGCACGAGATTCACTGCAGTTGACACAATATCTCCGTAGTATACAGCCCCAGATGTCATCTGTAAGCTATTTAGCATTATGTTACGTTCACTATGCAAAGACTACCTACTCTCGCAGAGGATATGATGAGCCGACTGTCAGCTAGTTTATAATAAATCATCTATATATTGCTATTATTAGTTTTCAGTATACATACCTATTTGAAATTCATGCTTAAGAATTATCCACACATCCCTCTGCCTACACATTCTTTGTACAAAAAGTGTTAACTATTAAAATAAAAATCTGCGGGATTGCTGCCATGTACCTTTTTGTTGTGTACGGAGTAACTGGTTAGTAACTGGCAGTTACTCCGTGATCATGGCGCTTGCAACAGCGCCGAAATATCGGATACTCACAAACAAAAAGGTACATGGTAGCAATCCCGCAGATTCCTATTTTAATGTTACTGATCATGAAAGTTTAAAACAATAAAGCGTTAGCTAGTTCTAATTTAAGACAATTTTCTTTAATGTCAAAATAAGACAAAACACTGCAAAAAGAATGTAGACTAAATGTAAAAAGTAAAGACTAAAGAAATACTTTTTCCTTTTCTCTTTAAATAAATAACTAAAAAGGATTGGGGTTCATTATGCAACATCATTAGTTTAATCTCTTGTTTCATTTCAAGTAGTAAAAAGGGATCTTAAAAACGTGTAAGCCTAGGAACCTAAATTTAGTTTAGTAAAATAAAAAACACGCCCACCGACTTAGTTAAAAAATAAAAGACTTTACCTATTTACGTATAGTGTAGTGACGTATCAAAAACACCACTATTTACACCATAGATGTTTTCTTCTTCTTTTGATGAGATGACAACCAGCTAATCAGCTATTTCTGCTAATGTCAAATACCTAAAATCTTCAAATCTTACGTCTGCTAGTCTCCAAGTCTCAGTCGTGATTGTAATATCACGGACTTGACAATATACCGGCGACCTAATATATATCTTCAGTACGAATGACACAAAATATCACTCATTTTTATTTGAAATGATTAGAGATAGTTTGTAGATAGCTTGTAGATTTAACTTTGAAAATTTCTTGCTTTCAAAGTTTACACTAAAAACAGAATATGTCAAATCGTATGAGCAGTTTTATTTCAATTGCACTGGAAACATAGTATCACGCATACTGAAGAGAAAACACATAATGACACAAACCACTTATATTCACAAAAATACAATATTCACTAGTTTGTTACGTTCTAACCTTTATGAGTTTTTGAAATAGAATTCTAAGGGACTAGTTTATTAGAAACCGCAGGTATTCTTTCATTCGTGTGTGATCAAATAGTTTTTGACTTTCTGATGGAACGGTTTACTTACAACTTTAGAGCAAATATTTAGATATCTATACAAATAAGTAAAATTGGAGTGTCTGTTTGTAATATTAAAATACCCGCTTTTTACTAAATGCATATGTATATATACACGCTACATATACCGAAAATGTAGTTAAAAAAAATTTGTTTGTCTGTCTGTCTGTCTGTTTGTTTCGGGTAATCTCTGGTACGGCTGGACCGATTTTGACGGGACTTTCACTGGCAGATGGTCCATGGAGTAACTTAGGCTACTTTTTTTAGACTAACTTTGTCAAGCGGCGTTACTCGAGGTGCAACAATAACCGCGGGTAACACCTCAGCTAGTTTAAAAATGAGGTCACGTACTTGTTTCTTTCCCATTATGATCCCGGGTCCTTTAAGTGGGGCGTAAAAAAGCATCTCACCAGGTCGCCATAGTGTGTGTCACCTAGCTGCATTGTCTTTATTCGCACTGTGTATGGTGACCACCACTCTCGGATTCTGCTCATGCTTTCCATCAGAGAGAGCAGAGTCATTTTGGCATCTGAAACATAAGAAAAAAGATAAACACCATAACCGAATACCTGCCGAGTGAATGCTGATTCGAAATAAATAAATAACAAAAAATAATCTAAAACTTTTTCGAGTTTGTAATATTTGGATTTTATATTCTAGGTCGGGGAACATTATAATCATTCATGTACCTAATAATCTGTGTGATGACGATTTTAGAATATGAAATGTCAGCACCTCTATTAATTCGATGGGTATTGTAAGAAGCGACTGAGAGAATAAACTACACAGGACAACATCAATGCGAAAAGAAAGAAAACTTAAAACGAAATCTCTAAAATTCAAAACCTTATTTCTAAGTTGATGCCTATCTAGCAGTGGGCCATTAAATACTATATTGATCATGATGTAATGGACATAAAGAAAGATGATTATAGAAAATGTACGCGTGACCGCTTAAATCGTGCTTCTAAATCCGTGCATCCATATTCGTTTTTATTGTACGCACATGAACATATTTATTAGTCATTATCATAGTCATTATCATTAGTCAAAATATTATTAACACGCTAAAAGGTGTCCTTACTACTACTAAGAGGTTTCTTATAACGTGAGAATGAGCCAATTCTCTGATCTACGTAATGATCAATCGTATGTCATGGGTCGGTAATAGCCACAGGACAGCCTTTGGTCATCAAATAACAGATTGATGGATACAAATTGCTTTTTAAATACTTGGATTTAGGATAAGGGTTCGCTGACATTTATTTCCTTCCACTTACGACCTTGTGTTAATGTTTTAGGATTTTATATCAGTAGACATTACGACTAGATTGTTGAGTTTACGTTACTTTAGATTTAGTATGTTATTTTTGTCAAATATTTTATATAGAGTCCTGGCGGTGACGAACTTATTATTCTAGTTACCCTAAAGAAAGCGAAATCTCGCTAAATACTCAGCGAGAGGTCATAGGCATAATTCACACCTAGTACAAATAACTGAGTGATAAGCCTCATTATTTATTCTATGTCCTGATTGTAATTTTTCTATAACCCGTCCTATGGCGAAGACTTTGAAGTAAATGTGTATGTACTATATAAATATATGAATATATTTACAAATATTAAAGTATGTTATGCAGCTTTCTTTTTACTAAAATACAGGTTCTATTTAGTTGGAGTTCAGACGGCCGTGTGTGTAAAACAATTATGAATTTAGGGATTACAATTCTATTATTTAAATTATCTTAATGTAAAGCTTATTTAAATAAGATTTAGTAACCAGCTATAGCAGAGTAGACACTGACAAAAAAAATAACAATTTTCTCGTCTTAACTTCAAACTGTATTTTTCTTAAAAAATGTTAGTCACGTTTAATTTCAAGTTCAATTGAAAACTTAGTGCAAAAGCTGAAAGTTAAGAAAAAGTATAAATTGCCACAAGCTATTGATACCATTACAAATAAGAACCGACATTGAGACATTGTCAATACCAAACAGTTTGGTTATGTTGAAAAGTAAGAGAATGTATTAATCTATTTACGATGGCCGCATACGGAGGATCCAAAATAAAGCAATTTTTAATACTTAAATAAATTTAATTAATTACTAGTATTACAAAATATTTGCCGTAGAACCGATAACCGTTGGGGTAAAGGAGATCGCGTCTCAGTAAACGTAGTGTAGGACGTCCGCAGGCCAGGTGGAGTGATGATTTGCGCAAGACGGCTGGCAGGAGCTGGATGCGAGAAGCCGAAGATCGAATTAAGTGGCGGGAAATTGGAGAGGCCTATGTCCAGCAGTGGACTGCGATAGGCTGATGATGATTACAAAATAATGATTACAGCTAGTTGGAAGTGATTCTAGTTAGAAGTGGGAAACAGGAATCTCTTTATAAACTAATTTTTACTACATTAAAACCTACGGGTAATTAGACTAGTGATTCCGCCTCGAAGTGTGAAGCAACAATGACTTAAAATATGTTTCTGATATACGGTGGAGGACTAATATCGTTTACCTTATCGATGCACATTCCTCTGACATTCGCCGTGCTAAGTGTCCTCAAGTGACGTGTGAATTGATTAGGGTTATATAACAATCTTATTATGTATAAACAAGCATGTCATAGAAAAAGCGAACAATGTTATTGTTTTTTATTTTGCCTGATTAACTACTGAAACTGTTTTTATTCATTACTAGTAGTTCCTCGCGGCTCCGCCCGCGTGTATATGGGTTATAGCGTCAAATAGTAGCCTATGTGTTATTCTAATGTAAAAGCTATTTTACTGTAAAGTTTCATCCAAATCTGTTCAGTAGTTTTTGCGTGAAGAAGTAACAAATATACACGCTCACAAAATTTCGCCTTTATATATTAGTGTGATAGTGAATTAGTGTGATTACTCTCTTGATGACATTATTGATTTCCATGTTGTGACAGATATATTAAAAATACAGAGTGTTGCCATCCCTTTTCATACCATGGGTGTCGTAATAGCCAACTAAATGAGCTAAATACGCAAAATAGCTAAATAAAATCACTGCAAAGAGCAAGAAAACCTTACACAAACCCCAACTGTTTGACAAGTCTGGTAGAGTAAGCCTAAGCCTCCTATCCTCCTAAGGAGATGCCTAGAAATGTCTAGTGTGTAATGTTATACTTACAACTACTAACTACATAGCTAAATAGAATAATACAATTGTGATGTGAAGGAAAAAAATAAAATTATATTTCTTAAATATATTTAAAAACCTCTTGTATGGTAAAATTTTGTGGATGTTTTGCACTACATCAAATAAGGTTTCCTATGTTATACTAAAAGTTTTATTCAAGAACTAGCTGACCCACGCAACTATTTACATCACCTATTGCCCGTAGCGTAATAATCTCCCCTCGTTTTCGCAACATTCTTCATTGGTGCTCTGCTCCTATTGGTCTAAGCGTCTACCTTGCACTGAGAGAATTTTTCAAATCGAACCATAGTTTCTGAGATTAGCGTTTTCATTTAAACAAACAAACAAACTCTTCAGCGTTATATATTATTAGTTTAGATAATTTAACATAAGAATTAGCTAGGGGGAGGGGTTGGGGTACGAGCCTTTCGGTTTCTTCACTCACTCGGTGAAACACAGCTGAAGCGCTGTTACACCCCGGTTTTCTGAGAAGCCGTGGTATCACTCTGGTTGAGCCGGCCCATGCATGCCGAAGCGTGGCTCTCCCACGATTTTTGAAATCCGACTGAATAACAGTCGTACTTACCGATTAAATGCAACTCGTTTTCTTTCCGAGAGGATTCGTCTTCATAAATATTCGTGTCAGCTTTAGATTTTTATATTGCATGGTTAAAATTACTATTTATTAAGACATTTGTATCCATATTACAAGTACAAGATTGCATAGCAAATACTCATAAAGTTTTTGCACGCATAAATATGGGCGCCGCAATGACGCTTTGCGATCGTATAAGCCCGCATGTTAGGTATTCATACCAAACTTCTATAGAGGATTTTCATTGTTTCTTGTTACATTTTCTTAATTTTTATTTAGTAGATTATCAGGTGAAGTCAAATCTATGTGTTACAGTGGACTATTAAAGATTATTAATGATGAGCAATTCCTTCCTCCTGCGAGGCGCACGCAGCTTCAATGAACTTCATGGCTCTTTACGGTATGACTTGTTCTGTACTAACCCTATCACAGTGAGACGGCTATTATCGATGCCATTTTTTAAGTAACCGACTTCAAAAAAGGAGGAGGTTTCTCAATTCGACCGTATATATATATATTTTTAATGTGTGTTCGCGGATAACTTTGTCATTTATTAACCGATTTTGATGATTCTTTTTTTTAATGGAAAGGAGATAACCCAACGGTGGTACCATGATAAGGACACTAAAATCTGATGATGGCATCCAAGAGAAATAGAGTCAAACCTTGAAGTCGGTTTTATTTTTGTTATTAATGTAGGTGTTGGATACGGTGCTCAAACTCTTGGCTAAAATAAAATATTTAATGTGTCATATATTTATTTAATTATTGGTGTTACCTTTGAGTATTGTTTAGTGTGTTTTGTTGGTTCATTATCACTTTATTTGTCTGTATTTATTTTCTTTTCTGTTTGTGAATAACGTATTAATAAAACAATGCGTCTGTAAATGTAAACAATAGCTGAACCCCGCGGTGCTACCCGTGGGCTTTGTTGTACCGCGAGTAACGCCGCGGGACAAAATTAGTCTAAAAAAGTAGCCTAAGTTACTTCCAGGATCATCAGCTACCTGCCTGAGATTACCTGGAACAAACAGACAGACAGACAGACAAATTTTTTTTTAACTACATTTTTGGTATGGTAGCGGTTATTTTAATATTACAAACAGACATTCCAATTTTATTTACTTGTATAGATATATCATGTAATGTAAGTCCATGACCTGGCACTTAGACCAGTGTAATATGCTCTCACCAATATATGGAAGCTTCTTATTAGCAACTTGATTACATATATATATTAACCATAATTTTGTTATTAGTCTGTAAGCTTTCTTCAATAATAAATAAAAAATAAATTTAAAAAATGATACTTTGATTACGACATTTTATTGAGAGACAGTTTGCCTACACGGCGACTCGTATCAAGTTTATCTTCTCTTAGCACTGATGTTGTCCTGCATAATTTTCTCCCTTAATTACCTCTTACGATATCCACAGGTTGAATAGGGATAATGACACTCAGTATTTTAAAAACAGACTGTACATGGTTTAAGGATATACTATTACTACGTTCGAGTATGAAAAACATTTCATATTGAACTATAATCTAGGTCATAATGACCCAACCCAATATTGTTTACATACATCGGGTAAGCGGACTTCTTTCAGGCGTTGACATGCGAACATGATCTGGGTAGAGCTCTGCAAACTTGTAATCCTGGGAACATGTAAGTAATACATGACATAAACGATGGGGAACTTAAATAAACAACATACCAGCATATAGGTATAAGTTATTTTCTTATATTTGAGACCGTTCATTAGATAAGTTGACGTCATAGAACTCTTTTATAAAGTAACTAGCTGACCCACGCAACCTCGTTTACGTCTCCTATTGCCCGTAGCATGATAATTTTTCCCCGTTTTTGTAACATTCTTCACTGTTTCTCCGCTCTTGTAGGTCTTAGCGTGATGAGATAAAGCCTTCCTCGATAAATGGGCCATCTAACACTGAAAGATTTTTTCAAATCGGACCAGCGGTTCCTGAGATTAGCGTGTTCAAACAAATAAACTCTTCAGCTTTATATATTAGTATAGATTGCTAATGTTTGTATTCATATTTCAAATTGTTTTGAGGCACACGTTCTTACTCAATTACATCCTAACCTATACGTTAATACGTGAGACAAAAACTTAGTACCCTGTTTGACGAAAATAATGCGAACGCAAGCGTTTGAAATTTAGGACAGTTATAGTTTACTAGCTGACCCACGCAACCTCGTTTGCGCCTTATATTGCCCGTAGCGTGAAAATTTCCCCCGTTTTTGAAACATTCTTCATTGTTGCTCCGCTCCTATTAGTAGTAGCGTGATGATATATACCCTATAACCTTCCTCGATAAATGGACTATCCAACGCCGAAAGAATTTTTCAAATCGGACCAGCGGTTCCTGAGATTAGCGTGTTCAAAGAAACAAACAAACAAACTCTTCAGCTTTATATATTAGTATAGATATGGAGGAGGAATACAGAAAGCTAAACAAATAAATAGTAATCGAATAAACATACTAGTTAGACATGTTAATTCGACTACCATACACTAATTATAATAAACATACTGCTATGAGCTTGTAATAGTAAGGCCTAACTGTGCCCCGCAGTTATTGTTTTTTTTTATGGGACAATGGACAAACGAGCAGACGTATCACCTGATGGTAAGTGATTACCGTCGCCATGGACACCCGCAACACCAGAGGCGTCACAAGTGCGTTGTCGGCCTTTGGGAAGGGAATAGTGTTATTAATTTGATATTGCAAAGAGATACTTCAATTTTATATTTCTTGTAAAGATGTAAAGATGCAAATAAATATAATCCTACACATGAATCAAAATAGATCAATACACACAAGCTTTTTCACAAAACTTCGACAAAGTCTGAGCGGAAAACAACCACCGATTCCTGATATAATTTAACAGACACATTGTCATACAAATTGCGAGGTACGTTATCCTCCGGTCAAAAGTTTTTTTTCTCCGCTAACCCTGTTAGTTACCACAATCGAATATTTTTGTAACGTGAAAGGTAAGCCCTTATCAAAATGAAGCATCTCACGAAAAATTGGTGTAATAGTAATCTATACAAATAAATAAAATTGGAGTGTCTGTTTGTAATATTAAAATAACCGCTTTTTACTAAATGCGTATGTATGTTTACACGGTACATATACCAAAAATGTAGTTAAAAATTTTTTTGTCTGTCTGTCTGTCTGTCTGTCTGTCGGTCTGTCTGTCTGTCTGTCTGTTTGTTCCGGGTAATCTCTGGAACGGCTGGACGGATTTTGACGGGACTTTCACTGGCAGGTAGCTGATGATCCAGGGAGTAACTTAGACTACTTTTTTTAGACTAACTTTGCCCCGCGGCGTTACTCGCGGTACAACAACAACTGCGGGTAACACCGCGGGGTTCAGCTAGTAAGTTATAAATTCGTTCCGGGTATCCCGCACTAATAGTATTGAATAATGTTGCTACTGAAAATAAACTTTTGTAGAACAAGTTTATTTTCAGTACTTTTGCTTATGAAATATTAAAGAATTTAAGTTTGAGTTCTGAGTCGTGGTCCTGTCTTAAATACTGACATTCGTTGGACGACTATGAAAGATTAGTTTTTACCCCTACCTTAAAGACCGAGAATAAACCTAAATTCTTTCTGACGATACCTTGTGTACAGACGACACGTTCTTTTGAAGATAATTAAGCCCCAGCGGCAGGGTTTACCTTATATAAAACTTATTTCTACAAATAAGTATATCTCAATTATGCAACTTGGGAATTTTTCGATACCTAAATCAAATCTGTGAGGATGATTAACCATTTCTATCAGAATTAATAAACTAAAGGTCAATGGTGGTTAAACCCCATTCGATTATTTATTCTCCGTATATTATCATCAAAATCTGGGAAATAAGCAGATTGGTGTAAAACAATTTAAAAGTTTATTTTATTAAGCTACGATGTTTTCAAGTCGAGCAGGAATAATTAACAATAGTTCAGTAGCTTAATTGTTTTAAAAACAAACTTTACTTAAAAGAAAAATATCTTTCTGGAATATTTAAAAACTTGCGTTGATTTTATTTCTCAATATTTACTTTTTTATAACTCTATTTTTTATAAATACCTATCAAAACACCCACGCCACAATTTATCAAATTAAAAGTTATTTAAAATTTTTATTTCGATTTGTTGTTAAAACATGTCTTTTACTTTTTAACTACAATTTTAATTCACAAAAAACTTCACAAGAGAGTTTACACAATTTTTATTTGTCTTTTGTATTTTTTTTTTCATGAACATCGTCATCATCGACAGCTTTGAATAGTCCACTGGACGTATGCTTATTTTCAAGAAGGAGGTTGTGGCCTACACACAAGCTGACGTCACTATCCAGTTACCACTTTATAGCTACATGACACGACATGAACCAATCGGAATCAACGATAGCGGTGATGATGTCAGCTTGTGCTGAGCTGTGTCTCGGAATGCCGTACCTGGAGAAGTATATTGTGATACCATGGTATAGGTTTTGTTTCAAATTTTCATTTATGCTCCAATGATGCAGAAGTTTATCTATAGGCCGCCATAGTGTGGGTCACCATGCTGCATTATTGCATTGTCTGCATTTGCAGTGAGCATGGTGATCGCTACTCTTGGATTCCGCTCATTCTTTCCATCAGGCAGAGTAGAGTCATTTTGTTTCATTTCCTTCATACATAAAAAGAGAATCGTAGTGTTTCTATTTAAGTTTTGTATCAAACTCGAGCTAAGCTTAAAATCTGCTTAAATAGGTAGTCTGAAAAAGCTAGAAGCTTGACCTAATTGTAGTTTATACAATGAGATTTTAAGCACGAGACAATTTTGCGCTAGTATAATTACAAAAGTTATAAAATACTTGGCTGGCTCTTTCTAATATAAGTTTAGAAATTCATCTACTGTGAGTAAGTAAGAATTCTATAGTACTAATTGAATTATTTCAGAAATCTTAGTTCTCCTAGAAAACAGACATAATATAGTAGATATAGGAACAGATATACACGACAAGAATGGAAATCCCATCTATTGTTTCAGATCAAAGGTGCATTCATTAATGAATGCGTTGGAAAACTTGGTCTTCAATCCAACCCTTTGATCAGCTAATGTGCCATTTCAAAGTCGACTCGATTTATCACAAAAGTTATTGCTGTTACCTTTACGACTATTGAAAATTTAGTTTCCTTTTTAACCGACTTCAAAAAAAGGAGGAAAGAAGTCGGATTTATTTTTGTTACAATTGTTAAAAGTTTTCAACCTTTTATATGTTCATCCCCTTCTAAATGAGCTCGTTTCAACCCCCTTTAATCGGACTGATTTAATATTACCGATAAGGGTTGAAAACGTTTTTGGGTAGATTTTCGGTGATAATAATTCAAAGATTATGCATTTACAGGTAGAACAAACTTGTAAATACGTATTTCCAGGTAGAAGACGTGTAACCATGTCATAACACTTTCTATTCGAAAAATAACATTAAGCGTAACTTTCCTAACTAATTGAAAGAACATTCAAGTTAATAACTTTACCGAACCGAACCCAAAATCGCATACCTACCCGGATTGTTGATTTATAATATTTCTATTTTTATTTCAAGTGTCTTAAAAAGATCATCATCATGGGGTGCCATCTTCAAAATGAAGACTTCTAGGTCAGCAGACGGTATCCCTCGCGATCATGAGCGGTCTCTTTTGATTGGTGATATTTTAGTCCAGTCCAGGTACTGATATCATCTATCCACTTCCTTCGTGGTCGAACTGGTATGTTCCTACCAGGTAGTTTTCCCTCTAAATAATGTCTTAGGAATTCATGTTGATAAGATATTATCTATACATCTATACTCTATACAAAAAAAAGCAAATTGGAGTGTAGACAGACAAAAATGATATCCGTAGACGTAACAAACAAGAGAAGACAGACATCCGTCTGTCTGTCTGTTTGTTCCGGCTAATCTCTGGAGCGGCTACTTTTTAGACTAGCTTCGCCCCGCGGCGTTGCTCGCGGTACTACAATAACCGCGGGTAATACCACGGGGTTCAGTTACTTTATAAATATAATCAATAGTGTAGGTATGTGGCCGTAGTCAATAAATAAATAAATATTTCTGGACATCTATCACACAACGCCATCTAGTCCCAAGCTAAGCAGAGCTTGTGTTATGGGTAGTAGAAAACTGATACAAATACATATATACTTCTTTTTTTTGTAAATATATACATATTATACACAGAAAACACCCAAACTCCGAAACAAATATTTGAAGATCATGCAAACATTTGGTCCGACCCGGGAATCGAACCCTAGACCTCACGATCAGCAGTCGCACACGTCAACCGCGGGACCAACGAGGCAGTCATAATTAGACAGTATTATTTGTTCAAAAAATCTTTTAAAATTCTCAATCAGTCCTGAAACCTTTATAATAAAAATTGAAACATGCCATTCATAGCAGACGTAAACATCCTTTGCTATTTCCTACAAAGCTTCCTACTCAGGCTCGAAGTGAATAGGAAAGCCTTTGTTACTACACAACGGCACCTATCAGCTATTTGCGTCAATCGTTATAAATTTATTATATTTACATGAGAGGTCAGACAGGAATGAGTTATGTTTGACTATGTAAAATTTGTGAAGACCATAAGACGTGGAAAGTTGAAAAGGATTTTGTCAAAGGATATAATTTAAAAAATAAATAAAAATCCTTTAGATCACAATGGCCAACGATATTTCTATTCTACTGCATTCTGTATACTTTATTATTACTGTATACTATTGCTTCTGTTTACGTCTGTACTCCGCGGGCGATCAGCATGACTCTGAAACGTTTCGAGCTTATCCTCAGCGCTGGCAGACTACGCGCTTACCTGTCGGCGCCGACGACTAGCCTTAACTAGATGTGACCGTGATTCGGTGACAGCCTGGTTTGGATGACAGTTCTACAGTACATCAATTCCAGCACACATATAATTTTAAATACTACTAATATTATAAATCCTACTAATATTATAAATCCTACTTCCTATCCTACTAATATTATAAATGCGAAAGTTTGTAAGGATGGATGGATGTTTGGATGTTTGTTACTCTTTCACGCAAAAACTACTGAACGGATTTGTATGAAACTTTACAGTAATAAAGCTTATACATCAGAATAACACATAGGCTACTATTTGCCGCGATAGCCGACATATACGCGGGCGGAGCCGCGGGCAACAACTAGTTTAGTACAATTTTAAGGTTCCCTTTTAATTTATACTTTCTTTCTAAACAGAGGCCTATGGTCAGCCAACTATTGAAATCTGTTGATAATTATAGCTCAATTTTCTGGACAGCCGGTTTATCTATAAAAAAAAGAAACTTAAGTGTCTGCTTGTAATATTAAAAAAACCGCTTTTTAATAAATACATATGTATGTACACACGATACATGTACCAAAATATCACTTATTACAATTTTTGTCTGTCTGTCTGTCTGTCTGTTTGTTCCGGGTAATCTCTGGAACCGCTGGATTGATTATGACGGGACTTTCACTGGCAGATAGCTGATGATCTAAGGAGTAACTTGGGTTACTTTTTCTAGACTAGCTTCATCCCGCGGCGTTACCCACGGTACGACATTAACCGTGGGTAACACTGCGGGGTCCAACTAGTTTATTAATAAATATTTAATTTTTATACATTATTTAACATATTTTACAACAGACCTTCAAAAGTACGTGGGTTCTGAATATTTTCTATTCACGTCCGTACAAGTTTTGGGTACATTATGCGAACAATAGACGGGTTTAAATCAGATTCTACATCAAATTTTTTGATGATTGTTTGTTAATAAACTTTTAGAGTATTATTTTCAGTAAATTGTCTTTACTTTTTTAAACACACTTGGCTTATATACATAATAGTTTAGATAATAATATATTGTTCTTATTTAACACTAATTTTGACTAACCAAATGGAAATGAATTATTATTTAGTTGCAACAGTATATAATGTATTACAAAAATAGTGGTATTTGCGTCTCCAACTGTGAATTACCTATATACTCTTAAATTTTATGAAAGCGTAACTTATATTTTTATGAAAATTATATAAGGACATTGGACTTGACATTAAACAAAAAAAAACCTCTCTCTGAAGTAATAGTGTTTTGTTCTTTATATCGTCAAATGCTGATGAATTTTAATTTGGAGCCATCGTATTACTATGTTATTACATACTAGCTGAACCCCGCGGTGTTACCCGCAGTTATTGTTGTACCGCGAGTAACACCGCGGGACAAAGTTAGTCTAAAACAAGTAGCTTAAGTTACTCCCTGGACCATCAGCTACCTGCCAGTGAAAGTCCCGTCAAAATCGAACTAGCCGTTCCAGAGATAACCCGGAACAAACAGACAGACAGACGACCGACAGACGGACAAAAATTTCTTTAACTACATTTTTGGTATATGCACCGTGTATACATACATATGCATTTAGTAAAAAGCGGTTATTTTAATATTACAAACAGACACTCCAGTTTTATTTATTTGTGTAGATATTCTGATCCTGATAAATATTATTACACCATAAACTAAAGTATTCAAACCCTGTCTATTTGTCTAGTGCCTATGTATGTATATGTGTGTGTTAAAGCATAGACAAAAATGTAATAACCAAAGAATATTTTGTTTTAAGTCTGAATAAAGAGTTAAGTTAGAAACAACTCATAAAACCGACAAATAAGCTTCGTATGACAACAATATAAAACGCTATTACGACACACTTAACGGTTTAATTGGACCATTCTACAGATAAATATCTTGTTACAAGCGCTTTATAAGATACGACTTACTTAGGTACTGTCTTTATGCTATATTGTGTTATACTTACTATGTTTATATACCGCTAAATTGGAAACCAGCAATTAGGTACAATTAAACTGCTGAGGAGATCAATAGAGCACGGTGCTAATATAGACCAGCTGTAAAGGCTCTCAGAGATGCGATCGCTGATCCCAAGGCTCGGTCCTGGTAAGAACTCATTACGGAGTTGGATAGGGACTCATTAAGGCGACCATATAAAATTTTACAAGGTAGTAGAGCCACGCTGATTTCAGCACGAATGGGCCGGCTCGACCGGGGCGGTACTACCCTCGCACAGAAAATCAACGTAAAATGACAGCGATCATGCTGTCGTTATTCGTTGCTGAGTGCGAGACCGGAGGCCCAACGATGCAGAAGCATCACTAGCCCGCCATGGTGATGGTCACCATGCTGCACTGTAGCATTGTCTGCATTCGCAGTATGGTGACCACCACTCTTGGATTCTGCTTATGCTTTCCATCAGGCAGAGTAGAGTCATTTTGGCAGGGCAAAATATAAAAAAAAAAATGGTACTGGGCAAGCTCAAACAATGCATGCTTCCGTTAGCGGAAGCACTGGACCCATAGTTTTTGGAAAGAGTGTTAGACACGCCCTCACGAAGATAGCAGTTATCAGTATTGACTGCAAAAACTCACCTGATGCTGCCAAAGTATAGCGGTACTAGGTAGGTAGCCTGCAGGTTTTGTAATGTTATGTATATAGACAGATGTACGTATTTAGTGTTACTTATAGTCAGTAGTAAAAATAATACCATAATTTATTTATTTTTTAACTTTCTGCGGGAGGACACATATAAACTTTAACTGTTACTTTTATTCTCCTCCGTTTACATAACTGACTTCATGAACTGTAACAAATTAAAATGGGAATACACGAGAAGCAACAGCTTTCAAATAAAAAAAACGAATTAGGTTCACCCAGTCGAAAGTTTTGAGGTAACAAACATAACGAAAATACAGTCGAATTGGGAACCTCCTCCTTTTTTAAGTGTGTTATTCGTGTATAGATATTTCCATTTGACTCTTGGAAACTTGTTCACGTGTTCGTGGTAACAAAAGGCCTGACAGACAGAGAGATTGCATCTAAGAGTTACATTTTCCTTTTAAAATCTA
Organism: Spilosoma lubricipeda; assembly: GCA_905220595.1. NCBI lineage: Eukaryota > Metazoa > Arthropoda > Insecta > Lepidoptera > Erebidae > Spilosoma > Spilosoma lubricipeda. The sequence goes on along the minus strand of HG992294.1, from coordinate 8,977,648 downwards.
TTGATTTCAATTAATATGCGTATGGTGAATCCCTGTTGAGGCCGAGGTTGCTGGCTGGCTGAGACTTGCTGTGGGAGTGAACATGATGGTGGCGTAGTAATGCTGCTGCTGAGAATCTGCTCCTTCGACGGCTGCTTCCAATCACGTCGGGGTCACCACTGTGGGGGACAGGTGTGTCATGTCCCACCAACACAAAGGGAGGATCCTCCGACCAGGCGAGGTGATCATGCCTGGCGGGCCACTGCCCAACGGTTGATGTTGGGATGTTATATTTATGCTAATCGGCGCAAGAACTTCTATTGCGCGATTCAGGATTGGTAGTTACTCCGTGTTGTGCGTTACTTCGTAGTTCAGTGTATCTGCGGTAGATGGCTCTGTCATATGATTTTGTTGCCGCTGTATGTGGAAGTCGCCACAGACTATTAAATATGTAAAAATACGTACTCTGTACATTTCACATTTTTTTTTTTTTTTTTTTTATGTTTGACCCTGCCATAATGACTCTACTCTGCCTGATGGAAAGCATAAGTAGAATCCAAGAGTGATGGTCACCATACTGCGAACGCAGTCAATGCAACAATGCAGCATGGTGACCCACACCATGGCAGGCTAGTGATGCTTTCGCATCATTGGGCCTCCGGTCTCGCACTCACCAACAAAACACGACAGCATGATCGCTGTCATTTTACGTTGATTTTCTGTGCGAGGGTAGTACCGCCCCGGTCGAGCCAGCCCAACCGTGCTGAAATCAGCGTGGCTCTACTACATTTTACAAAAGTAAATTCTACATCACTGAGTCAAATAGATCACAGGAAGCGATGTTGTCCAGAAAAAGGTTTTTATAACCAAAACTAAACACAAAGAATTTTAGACCTATATGGATAAACTCTACGAAACTATTATAACTACTTATTACTTTTATCGGAAAAGCAGTTTCTAGTACATAAGGCTAATCGTTTGAACATACCACATAATGTTTTCGCAACGTTCTGAAGTTTTTTCTCTAAGCGTTCAAATTGTGTAAAATGTTTACTTTGTGTACGTGACATGAAAACGAAAAAAAACAATCGCTTTCCTTTTTACGCAAATAACAACAAATGGCCTAAAGGCTATATGTTGGTGCAAAGGTCAAATGTTTGTATCAAATAGAGTAGGTACATTGGGTATGTATTTGGGTAGGCAGAACTATCTGGTCTTAAGAGTCACCAGTGCGTTGTCGGTCTTTAACTCCTTTCCTCCCCTCTATTCTTCTAGTTCCTGGACCTACAGATAAAATACAAATAAAGAACAGCATAATACCAGTTTTCCGTGAAACCGATGTGTTACTTCTCAATTTTCCATCATTGCATGGTTTTTCAGACCAAATCTACAATAAAATTAATGTTTGTGTATATTAATCTGGACAAAATAAGGAGTAGATCTCCTTATTTTGAACATATTTTTTTTATTTTTTATACGAGCCTCAAAGATACAAATATAAAATACGGAAATAGAAGAGATATTTACTTATAACGTGGAAATTATATAGTATTATTTATATAGCCCTTACACATGCCGTCGCCATAATGCAATGAAATACGAACATATACAACGATGTATCCATTATTTTTCAAGTGATGTTCTAATCAAACCAGTTACGTGCCCTTTCAACGAAAACCTATCTTTCCCGCTTAATTAATCAAATTGTTTTGGAACCAAGGTCGATTATAAAGCAATCAAAACCTCTTTGGTAAAGTTGATTTATTTTTATAAATAAAATATTAAATGAATCTTCAATGGTTACACAATAATGCTTTATTAGTATTGCAACAATCCAATACATACTATTTATAACATCGATTTAACATTTTGATTAGTTAATAAATTAGTTATAATTGTAATTATTTACTATGAGTGTGAGCATCCGAAATTACATGTCACCCAGCCTATATTTCAGATGTTGACACTGTATTATATAATTTTAGATAAAAATAAAGTTAACAAAAACAGTAATGGTTGTTTTGAAATTAAGATTTCATTAATGACAGTAGATCCCTTTAAACTCAACTTAAAGTAAAAATAAGTATAGTTAAATTAGTAGTAAACTTATATCATATACACACATTATAATACATATTAAGTAAGCGCATTTTGCTTTAACATGAGTGTCAAATACATTATCATTTGGCCTATTTTATTCTTAGAAATAATTAAAATTGAAACTGTTCTGATGACTTTTCTAAACAATTTTCTATTATAAATACTTATATTATTTTTATATATTTTTTAAACATCAATGCACCACATAGTTTAGCCTCATAAAAATATTTAGCCCGTTCTCATTTAATGCTTTTGGGAAGAGACATTTATATAAAGGAAAACCGCAGCATGAGATACGCACTGCCCATTTATTACACATTTACCTTATTAAAATTGACAGATTAAAATAAAGGCAGTATATAAAAGTTTAATTTATATTAACTAACATATGTACGCGTGTTATGATTCAATAATTTTGGATGAAGTCGACAATTTTCAATGAATGGAATATCGATTTATAATTAAACTGTTATCCACTACCAACCTAGTTTATATTAAAAATCTCATACAGCGGTTAAAACGGCGATGTAAACATAACAAAGAATTACGATTGACAATCATGGCATGCTTCGGTAGACCTCTTCTTTCTGCTTTCTTGCTCTTCTTCAAATTCGTTCTCATTGACTTCTTCGCTGTCTCTACCGAGCCTGATAAAGTGATCCCTCGCTCGGTTTTTCCTCTGGGGATATCCACTAACTACCAATTCGGAGTTCTGTTCATAACCGAGTTTGTCTTCATCAACAGATCGTCCGAATCGAATGAAGCTGGGGTCTCGGCCAAACCGTACGAAACTTGCAGATCTTTTAGATATGGGGCTATCGTAGTCTTCTTCATAAGTCTTCAGGAGTGAAACGAGGTCATCGGCGGTTAGGGCCAAGGGTTGAGAACGGCCAAATCGGAGGAAACTGTTACCTCTACGTGATGGTCGCTGAAAGGCTTCTCTGATATCCGCTGCTGAGGGCTCTGGAGGATATGATCTGCCAAACCTGGTGATTTAAGAATTATTTCAGATACAATTACACTTTGGAAATTACTAGTGTCATAAACCTGATTGATTAGACTTAACCTTATGAATGGCTAACTTACTAACTAAAACTGAAGGCCTATATTATATGTACATGGTAAGTATCTAGTAAAGTAACCTTCAGCATAATTTCTATGTTACTACGAAACTGCATTTGCAAAATCATGGTACATGCTTCTTGATTGATATTATATTGAACTCACATCTACATTTAACTTCTTCTTGAATCTACTGAATTAGACTGATTAATGTTTTTTAAATTCACCATGGAAATCATAGAAAAGATCTCCCAAATGTTGATACGAGATCCCAAATGAGTAGCGGGCTTTCTAGCCCATTCGTAAACGCTAAAGAGTAGTAAGTTAACAACACTATCTCACCTGATCATACTGCGGTCAATAGCGCTTCTGCGTCGAGCTTCGAGATCTGGTGATCTCCTCACTGGTGTAGCAGTCGCCACAACCAGCCACAACGCCAGCAACGCCACACATCGTGAACTACTCATGGTTGATGGTAACTGTGACAAAAGAAAGAGACACTTGAAAAAAGAAAAAGAGACTAGTATAATAATAAATATTTTGGACATCTAACACACAACGCCATCTAGTCCCAAGCTAAGCAGAGCTTGTGTTATGGGTACTAGACAACTGATGTAAATACATATATACTTTCTTTTTGTAAATACATACATATTATACATAGAAAACACCCGAACTCCGAAACAAATATTTGCAGGTCATACAAACATTTGGTCCGACCCGGGAATCGAACCCGAGACCTCAAGCACAGCAGTCGTATACGCTACCACTACGCCATCGAGCCAGTATAAGTAAATTATATATTTGTCCTAAAACATTTCCTGCGTAATTTAAACAGTAAGTTACCTATATAATATAATGCTTATGTAACAGGGATAATGTTGATGTGTGAATGAAGTTTTACTATTATTTCTCCACGTATTTATAGTAATAGAAAGATCGATACGGTATACAAGTGGGAAAATTAAGCACTTAATTACCCGACTACGGCAAAGCCAAAGGAGGGTTATGATTTTGACAGGCTATGTATGTATGTATGTATGTATGTATGTTCATTTGTTCCCTCATAGCTCCTTAGCTACTCATTAGAACTAGACAAATAAGGTGTCGTTAGAAGCGTCATGATTGTTTTCTGGTTACAGGCTATATGAAATGTCACTGAATCTAATGTGGCGCCCTCTAGCCAACATAAAGTACTGCATTAAAAAATACATTTTAGATAAATATGTTGTGTTTGGTATCATTGGAAAGGGCGTTACTTGTACATTTCAAAAATATATATATTATAAGCATTTGCTCGTGACTTTGTCCGTATTTATTCGATAAGTGTGGAATTTCTATGGTATGCTCGTTTGTTCCCTCCTTTCTAAGCTACTAGTCAGAATAAGACAAATGAGGTATCGTTAGAAGCGTCTTGATTGTCCACTGGTTATAAGCTATATGACGTGTCATTTAATTTAATGTGGCGCCCTCTAGCCGACGTAAAGTACTGTTTCAAAAAATTAATTTGATAGAAATATGCCGTGTTTAGTATCATACAAAAGGGCGTTACTTGTACATTTCAAAAATATATATATTATAAGCATTTTCTCGTGACTTTGTCTGTATTTATTCGATAATTGTGAAATTTTTATAGTACCTTCTTAAATTATACTATGTAAAGAAATTAATATTATAGAGGCACCAAAACATTTTAAATAAAAAAAAGTAAAAACTAAAACCCAACCACGACAAAAAACGACGTTGAAAAAGCATGAAACAAGTTTCAAAAGCCGTAGTCACGCGTTGTTAAAGTCTTATGAAGTATGGTACATTATACTACATGGACGACGGTTTTTGAAACTTACTAATGAACCATAGTCCATGACACTTTAACAACGCGTGACTACGGCTTTTGAAACTTTTTTCATGCTTTTTCAACGTCGTTTTTTGTCCTAGTTGGGTTTTAGATTTTACTTTTTTTTTTTTGATTCTCCGTTGCTATAAGCTTTGACGCCTTTTAATGGTTATAGATTATTCTGAATTCGTTGATCAAAGTTGTCGTTTCTGCAATGTTTGATGAATAATATAGAAGGTAAAATTAAATCTATGTTTCAAATAGAGAAGTATTGATTACACTATATTTCTTAAGAAGAAAACTTTCACCCGGGCTATTATTACGAATCTATTGACACTTTATTCATTAAAATCGGGACAGCAGTTTAGATGCTACGGTGAGACATCCAAACTATTATTATTATTTTTGGCTTCGCTTCAGAAATAAAATAGTCACTTAATATTCTATGATAGTTTTTTTACACATTTTTCAAATATGATATGAAAATGAAATGTTTAGAACACAGCTTATTGTATATAAGACAACGTCTGTGAGTTTGTCCTGTTTCAGGAGACAAAATGTACTCAAAGACATATGGGCAAAGTGTCAAACACAAGACACACATAATTACATTATTTATTTACACATGTCACAATCTCAAAGGAGTACAAGGCTTAATTAAGTAAAAAAAACACTGCAAGTGTGAACTGGATTCGTCCCCTGAGGGTTCCGTACAAATATAACAATGTAAGCAAAACAGGAAACCGTAATTAAGTCCGGTAAGATTATATTATCACTGAACAAATTAAGCTTTGCATTGGGCGTAAATATTCTTTTATAAGACAGTCTACGCTTTATATAATGATGATGAGGTAAGTGATTATATTAATGATGAAATCTTGTTTCTTGGGCATGATTTTTACAAACCATTATGAATATATTGTTTATTTATGTAGATTTGATGTTAATTTACCAAAGAATTGTCAATTAATAATGGCATATATACAATAGAATAATACTATTTGAAACAAACACTTACTTTAAAAAAAAAAACTATTTTACAAGAAAGAATTGGAATTCTATACTATAGATTCTAAATTTATGAAATATTTTTGTCGTGAACTGTTACGTTTTTCACGTTTGTGACTGTACAAAACAGTAAGAGAAAGTAGTGAATATTCCGGGTGTATTCGTATGTTATTTAAAACTTATAATGGGTTTTGTCCTAGGCATTCTGACGTACAAAGTCATTCACAAACCCAGTTTGTGGTGGTTTTACGTAACGACAATAGTGGTCAACGAATAATTATATTCATTGCGTCTATTGATTTACCTCCATGACTCATCGCAACTGGATTTCATTTACGAAAATAATGGTAAGATTTTTCATGAACGAAGCGATCAAACAAGCAGACAAATATCCCGGTATCTACAATTATTGCTACCTTTGTCAAGTTTCAAGTGTTTCGCATCGATTGCCTCTCTAAAATCGCTAATGTCTCATCTCCTACGAGTATAACATCAGCTATCTGCCAGTAAAAGTCCCGACAAAATCAATCAAGCCTTTCCAAAAAATATCCTAAGCATGTCTGTCTATCTGCAGACAGTCAGTGAACAATTTAAAAAAATGTTTTTGTAGTAAGTACCTACCGTATGTACTTTCATATGCACTTCGTGAATAGCTATTAATTTGAAATTACAAACATACACTCCAATTTTTCTTATTTGTATAGATTACTAGCTGACCCCCACAAACATCGTTTTGCCATAAAAAAAATTAAGGATGGGTCACCCTTACCATTTAGGGGGATGAAAAGTAGATGTTGGCCGATTCTCAGACCTACTCAATATGCTCACAAAATTTCAGGAGAATCGGTCAAGTCGTTTCGGAGGAGTATGGGAACGAAAATTGAGACACGAGAATTTTATATATAAGAAGTACCGTTTTATCATACAGAATCACGGAAATTGCTAATTTTGAAAATTATCTATATATTTAAATAAATCCCCGAAATGTATGTACGCGTATAACTTCCGATCGGGTGCACCAAATTAAATAATTATTTTTTTATTTCTTCGTTATTGTTAGGACAGGGTTTGTGTACAAGAATTAGCATGCCAGAATATAACCCTCCTTTGGCTTTGCCGTAATCGGGTAAAAACTAAAAGATAATGAGAAAAGTCGAAATAGTAATGTCAGCGTCTGTACACTGCCTGTGGGAAGCTGAGACAGACATGTAAATATGGCGGTACGAAGTTCACCGGGTCAGCTAGTATTTGTATGAAAGTATGTTGTAGAGATTTATAGCAGATGGCTTAGATGCAATGCATGCTTCAGAAGTGTTAAATTGTTAACAAAGATAAAAATCTTTATGTAAGAATAAAGAACACAACACCCAGGGTGGTAGGTTCATAAGAAAGCACATCAAACTCGTGCAATGTATAGATTTTAATTATATAATACAAGACGAGGTAACATTTGAATAAACAATTTAATATTTTCCAATTGGTTATATTAATTCAGATATGACTCGGGAACACACACACACACACTTTCTTAATACATCTTTTCTCTTGATGTCCTGCAATCTTTGCTAGTGATTTGTTTTAAAAAAAGACGGAAATATATAACAGAAAGATTTTACCAAGAGACGCACTGCGCAGTGTGCTCATTAATCAAATCAAACGTGAGGAAAAACTTTTTGGTGATGGATTTAGAGATGACTTTAAATACTGGCATTGGTTTTAGAACGTTACTTTATTCCATGTCTTTCCAAAAATACATATGAGAATTGTGAGTACATTTATATTTTTTTTGTGGAACTATAACTGCTTGATTTGGACCCTAAATAAATAAATATAAATATTTCGCACAACTAACACTTAACGTCATCTGGTTCCAAACTAAGCAGAGCTTGTGTTATGGATACCAGACAACTGATATAAATATATATCTCCTTTTTTGTAAATACACACATACTATGCATTGAAGACACCAAAACTCCGAAACAAATATTTGAACCCGGGAATCGAACCTGACACTTCAGGCACATCAGTCGCATACGCTACCACTACGCCACTGAGACAGTTATAATATTATTATTATACTAACTATGATATTACTGTAATCAAATTTGGCATGCAAAGGAGTTTCAGATTAACAGTAGATAACAGTATAAACTCCTAGAACAGTGACGTGATCATAAAATAATAATACGATCTCATCTAAAACCATCACTTAGAAAATAAGTTTCTTGAATTATAAATTCTCTTAGCTCAAGAGGTTTAAGGTATGAAGGACAATCTCCAACGTCATTGACCTTTGATAAGATGACTTAATTTTTAATCCACGTGTAAACTGCTAATATTTTAAAAGTCAATGAACGTCACTGCTTAAAATAATACCTGAAGGCTTCGCTATATATATTCGTCAGGCGAATAGGTCAGTCGTGGTTAAAGTCTTGTCCATTAACAATCCTTTACAGTTCAATGAACTGATACCCCATTCTAAGTAGGTTACTGTACATTAGGTTTATCTCAAATTATATAATCGATTATCTAAAGTCATTTGAAATTATGATATAAATCAATATAGCGAATATAACACAGTTTTTAAATTTTAAGGAAAGTGGGTGTCTTGATTTCAAAAAATACTGATGTATCTCAATATGTTATAAAAGTGAAGATTTTTATTTAGTTGGTTGAATACGCCGAATTCAAGCCGAGCATCAATCAAAAATGTAGCCAAAATGGGCAAATTTTATTTCTATTGTATGACTGAAGCTAGTTACATAATAAATATTTAAATATGGGCCGGTAAAGGTTTTTTTAGACCTCAGAATATTATAACTAGAGACATAAAGTTACTTGAAGAGAATTCCTACTACAAAATCCTTACTGTATGGTATAGTTATAAAACCTGAATTTATCGCCCGTTAAAACCATAATTTATTCAACTCTGCATTGTTTAAAGTTACCCGAACATTGTAGATGATGCAATCTCTGTATTTCAAAGACACCTATGTATTAACTAAACCACACTTTTAGATGTTAAAAATGACATCATATACCTAATAACATTAGTGCAAACTATCCTATCATAAAGACCAAAGCGGTAAAATAAGTGGAACAAAAACTTAACCATGACTCCGCAAGGTCGTAGCACCAGACTTCTTGGCGCCTGAGTGGGAGTACCGTCTGAATCACAACACAAGCAACTTTCAGAAGTTTTATAGCCGTATTAGGTTTTCAGACCATTTATTAGTGAATACGTTTCTTCAGCATTAAATTAAATAAGTTTACTTATTAATGGTGAGTAATAATCGTGCAAGAGCAGCAAGACAATGGTATTCAACTAAGACTAGGTTTGTAATGTTTCCATTATTAAAACTTTGACAATAGAAATACAACTGTAATTAAATTCTCTACTGCTATTTAATTGTAGTTACGACATTTTCTGTGGAATTTGAAAACGGGGTTACAATAGAGGTAGTCAGCTAAAGGTCTGCAGTTTTTGACCGGTGTGTAAATCAGACGAAGGTCTAGAAAATCCAAAGTACGTTTTTTTTCAAAACTCGCTTTTGTTTTGCATTTCTTCAATTACAAAACAAAAAGGAATGAATTTCTTCTAAAATCAACAAACGGCAAAGACTCTTATTTTATTTATCTTTATTGTACACACATAAGAGTTAGAAAAAAATATTTGCAAATTACAAATGTGACAGTTGGCAATTTTATCGCATATGGCGATCTCTTACAGACAATATTTCTACGTAAATTATGGTAAGTGACATTACTTAGGGTAGCTATAGTAGGGCGTACAAATCTTAAATGTGTCTTAAACTAATTAACTTTATTTTGACACTTTATTTCAACTTTTTATTGTTCCTACAACACACGTCTTGCATTCTTTGTTTCTATGAATTTGTTACATTATTTATTTTCAGACTTTAATGCTATATTATGACACCATAATAAGATAAATATATTTATTTATTAAATGAATCCCTTCTTGAAATAGCAAAACTTAAATTATCAACTTTCAGCGTGAAGTGACAAGGCATATACATGATTAATCAAATGGTTAGGATTGTTCACACTTGAACTTCTGATTATTACATCTTCAAGTGGCCTAAGTGTTGACTAAGTGCTAGCGTTTGTAAATCGTCTGTCATGTTTGTTACGTTGACCCACAGTTTTGGCAAGGATGAAAGATTTCTGAAGATATTACAGATCAGATCCTCTTATGAGATAAATGTGCTGATCAAACAGATATAGTTTAAGTACAATCTATACAAATAAATAAAATTGGAGTGTCTGTTTATAATATTAAAATAGCCGCTTTTTATTGAATGCACATGTACCGTGTGTACATAATACACGGTAATAGTCTGTTTGTCCGGGTAATCTCTGGAACGGCTGGACCGATTTTGACGGGACTTTCACTGGCAGGTAGCTGATGATCCAGGGAGTAACTTAGACTACTTTTTTTAGACTAACTTTGTCCCGCGGCGTTACTCGCGGTACGACGATAACCGCGGGGCTCAGCTAGTACATAATAGACTTCTTATCAACGATAAGACTAAACTATTACTTACTATATGTATCGAAAGTACTATCGGAATAAAAATGTATTTTTTTAAATACACTTATTCGTAAAGTGAGGTAATATTTTGACTGCAAGGATGAACTGAGTGACTGCAAGAAGTGCTTTGGATCCTATACTCATATGAAACAACACTCTGTGACATCCACAAATTGTTGTTCTGAGTATAGATGTTGTTTGTATCCATGTCATGTACGTTTGTAAAGTCCCCCCCCCCCCTCCATAGGAGTTATTCCTAGAGCATAGGATTCGTAGACTTCCTACAAAAATAATAATTTTGGTGTAAGTTTCAAAGAATAAGCAATGTTTACAAACGACAAAGAAGATTATTTCTAAAACAGATTCATTTGGCTGCCTCGTTGGTCTAGCGGTTGGCGTGAGCGACTGCTGATCATGAGGTCTCGGGTTCGATTCCCGGGTCGGACCAAATGTTTGTATGATCTACAAATATTTGTTTCGGAGTTTGGGTGTGTTCTATCTATAATATGTATGTATTTACAAAAAAAAAGTATATATGTATTTGTATCAGTTGTCTAGTACCCCATAACACAAGCTCTGCTTATCTTGGGACTAGATGGCGTTGTGTGTTTAGATGTCCGAAATATTTATTATTATTATTATTATTATTTGCGATTTATTTTAATTTCTCTAAACTCAGGCGAATTTTTAAAGTAGTGACAATTATAACTCATTTTTCAGCATAGCACTGCAAGTATTTCAAGCAAGTACTTTAAGACCAGTGATTTTAAACCGAATTAAAAAAAAGGAGGAGGTTTCTCAATTCGACCGTATGTATATATTTTTTTATGTGTGTTCGCAGATAACTTCGTCGTATATGAACCGATTTTGATGTATCTTTTTTTAATGGAAAGTAGATATCCCAACGGTGGTACCATGATAAGGACACTAAGATCTGATGATGGCATCCAAGAGAAATCGAGGCAAACCTTGAAGTCGGTTTTATTATTGTAAAAATGTTACTTGTTAAAAATCTGGAGGGCCGGTATTTTTTTTTTCTAAACATGAATCCTAGCTAGACCAATTTATCGCCCCCAAAACCACTTGAATATTAAATTTCAATTGATTGAACCGTTTCAAGATTCAGAATATATACAAGAGTTGCTCTTTTAAAGGTATATATAATACACTAGCCGACCCACGCAACCTCGTTTGCGCCTTGTATTGCCCATAGCGTGAAAATTTCCCCCGTTTTTGAAACATTCTTCATTGTTGCTCCGCTCCTATTAGTAGTAGCGTGATGAAATGTAACCAACACCAAAAGAATTTTTCAAATCGGACCAGCGGTTACTGAGATTAGTGTGATCAAACAAACAAACAAACTCTTTAGCTTTATATATTAGTATAGAGTATAGATTTTAATTAGTACATGATCGAACTAAAAGGATACTATTGCCTACTTATATACTTTTGCCTTTTCAATATACTCTTGAGCTACTACTAAGAGCCCGATATATGGCAATAGGCTTGTCTTCCATTACGTAATTGGGACAAAAATTATAATTGAAAATGCGGGCATATGACTCTCCCCATTCTACATTTTTAGGGAAAAACATGAGTTCATTAATACATTACTAGTATATGCTAGAATAATTTTAAGTTGTATTTATGTAGAAAGGCTTACTGCCTGAATCTTTTGACAATATTGCCAGTACATCTGAAACTAGTTTACAAGAACTTCCAGAAAAGCGTCACACATTATTAAATGCCTCATTATCATTCACCATAATATCGTTTACTTTGAAAGGTTTGTTTACTTCTAAAGGCTTAGTGTGATTTGAATTTATATCAATTCGATGGCCACCTTCAACGTTGTAAATGGCTCGTACAGAATTTTTCACCAAGCGAAACGCTGAACACCGACGAATGTGAAAAAACTCACACTAGATCCTCTTTACCTTGACTCAAGTTTATGACATGATAAGTACTACCGATGTTTCATTGTATCAAACTGCTGCAAAGGCTTTAACGAAACCTTTATATAAACCATCATAGTTGTTGTAGGTACTCTAACGTATCTCAGAAGTTACAAGAGACGGTGAAGGGCACAAATTCGATCCACTTTTTATCCAATCGCCTCAGAAGGAAGATTAAATTTTTCAAGTGTCATGTTTATATTTCTTTGATCGTTTGAAGTGTCCTTAGATTCATCTTAATTGTGAAGTTTCACTGGATATATGAAAGTTATTGAAATAAAAATCTTCAATTCATAAATTTTAGGCGTACATTTTAAGTTTCGTCGGTTTTCTTGTTTTTCTTGAATAATATTATAGAGAGTTTGTTGAGTCAAGGTTGTCGGTCTGTGATAACTCGATCTACTGAAAACCGATTTTAAAAATATTCCAATAGATAGCCACATTATTTGTGAGTGTCAATCCAAAAAATAATCACCGTGTTATCCGACATATACGTGGACAAAGCCGCAGGCAAAAGCCAGTATTTTAATAATTAGCTTGGTGCCACTGTTTTCAACAGTAAGCAAATAAAAATGTTTTGCTGTTTATATAGATAGAGTTGTGTACGAAAGTCGTAGACAGTTCTGTGCGTGTTCACCTTTTGAGCAGAGAGAAGTATAAATGTCTTCTAAATAAAGACACAAAGCATTTTTATGGACTGTTCGGCTTTTATTCACATTTTATGTGAAAACAAATCAAATGTTTATGAGGTGGTCTGTTCACTTAAAGTCCATGGGTTATTTGAATGAAGAATCTCTCTAAAAGTCTAATTCAATTATTTTATCTGCTAATGTGGGTAGACTAACACAATATCTTGCAAGCTTAACTATTGATAAACAATTTAATTAATAAATAAATGAGTAAAGATTCACACACAAGATTTATGCTTAGTAAAAAATCGGTTGAAATTATTATTAAAAACAAATTGTTGTAGTTGTGCTGTGTATAAGGTTTGCAAATGCCAAAGGTTATTGATTCTATTGTAGATAAAAAAAAACTAAAAACAATGACTTGAGTGTAGTATATAGCAACATTTAACCGTATGAGAGCCACGCTTTGGCATGAATGGGCCGGTTCGACCGGAGTAATAAATACCACGGCCTCACAGAAAACCGATGTGAAATGGCGTAAGTGAGGATACCGGAAGCCCATACCCCCACCCCTTCCCATATCCCTTTCTTCATCCCCCAAAGGTCGACAATGCACTTGTGACGCCTCTGGTGTTACGGGCGGCGGTAATCGCTTACCATCAGGTGATGCTTCTGCTCGTTTGCATAAAATTATTATACCATAAAAACATTGACATTCATTTTTTACACATGATTTTGTTAATCCATAACATCGAAATTAAAATATTTGAGGTTCAAAAACGCTTGCTCGTTGAAGGACCAGAAAAACCGGAGGCGAGAATGTGTTCCACGTATTTCTTGTGTACGCCAAACAGTTTCTTGAGTGCAAATGTTTGCGAATATTGGTGGGTTGCCAATTATTTAAGTGATGGGGATGTAAGCTAAGTTGCTTAAAACGATGGCGGAAAACTGCTGGCATGAAATGGCTAAATAATTTCTGGAAAAACTCCTTATTCAGATAAGACAGAGTTACGATAGAGAAGATTAAATTAAATCTACATTTACGCTTTGGACATAAAATATCTATAAATGTGAAATACTTGCTCTGTCTGAATGAACCAATGCGGCTGCAACATTTTGGCAACTGATGCGTTTTACATGACGAGCATCTAATAAGAAAGAATAAAATTTCTTTCATATTGCTTGCTTTGTTTCATGCATCTTTTAAACACTTAATATTGTTATACATTCATATTATTGTAGAGGATATCCTAGAAATTCAAAGAGTTCGCTAGTTCTGTATGAAATAACTTTTACTAGTTTACTCAGTAGATGACTGTTTGATAAAATTAGGGATCAAGTTATTTAAGGAAATAACCGAGATCAATTGGCTAACACGGTGGAAAGCTTACCCTGATTACCTTAATGTGATTATCCAACAAAAGTGTTGGAGACATTTAGATGTCACGCAAAGACATAATCAAAGTACCTAATGGCAGATATTTAAATGGTGTTGCCACTAGCGAAATTAACCTTGTAGGTTTCGTTTCGCATTCGAAAATAGAACAAGAATTTGGGTAAGTGACCGGTGTTACCATTTCTAAAAACTTACAGGCTGACTTTTTATCTCATGTTACATAATGTCATTTTAAGCGTTTATTTTTCATAAATTCGACACCGAGACATCGCGCCACGGTAAATACTGGTAACGGTGACGTCCCCAGGGATTTCTCCGTGGAATAAAAATATTAAATGCAAAAACATTAAGAAATTAAATACATCTATTATCAATATTAAAACATTAAAAATAAAGATAACAGTGTTTTTTCATTTGATGAAAATTGTTCTTTTAACGTTGGTTTAGTTATAAGCCTTAAATTCTTGTCGATGATTGACTTCCTTACAACCAATGAACTAAAGGTAATCTAACCTAAAGCCGGTAATCTAACATTAAGCTTTTACAAACTTAAAGTCAACAAGTCAAACAAAAATGTATTGTAATATTATTGTGTGAAAACTCTTTTTTGTATAAAACCACATCTTATTTGATTCGAAACGAACCTTATGATCGCTAACAGAATTTTTGGTTAACATAAAATCAAAATATTTACAGTCATTCGATTTTTAATTACTTACAGAAGCGCATGTTCTATACTCTTGTGACTTTAATTAATCACATCGACAGCTTTTAATAGGCCACCACTGGCCATAGTTCTCTGTTTAAAAAAATACAAACAATGCCTTATTAACTGCCTGGTGGCGTAGTGGTAGCGTATGCGACTGCTGTGCTTGAGGTCTCGGGTTCGAATCCCGGGTCGGACCAAATGTTTGTATGATCTGCAAATATTTGTTTCGGAGTTTGGATGTTTTCTATGAATAATATGTATGTATTTACAAAAAAAAAAAAAACAGTATATAAGTAATTATATCAGTTGTTTAGTACCCATAACACAAGCTCTGCTTAGCTTGGGACTAGATGGCGTTGTGTGTTAGGTGTCCGAAATATTTATTATTATTTATTTATTAATGGAACATAGAAGTCGGTTTCTTTTTGAAGGTGGGTAAAAAGAAGGCTTTGGCATATGCCATGCAAGTCAGATGCCTTGGCCTAATCGATAAGAATACTACAAATTATTTTAATAGATCGCTGTACAAATAAGTGCTTTACTTTATCGTTCCGTAATAATTATTTATGAATTACCGTTTAGACAGCGCATTCAGTGTCAGTTTTTCGCACGAAGAAGCAATATTTATGCAGACCACTTCACATAGAGGCTTCACTTTGACTTAGAATAAATATATTAGAAAAAAGTGCTTCAAAAAAAAATTGCACAAAATGTACATTTTAGCAATAAAATGTTAATATTTGAATATATTTTTCATCATAATCAAATAACGCGTAACAGACCGATATTTGTATGGACAAAATATGTTATCTAACCCAAGCAGGTTTTGAAACAAAAGTATATTAAAGGGTTTGCCTCCATTTAAGCAGAATTAAAACGCTTGTAAAGCACTTAGTACATTTATATCTTAGTCTGAAAGTTCAGAAGATGTAAGTTTTGATATGGAAATACACCATCTCATTTTCCTTTGAGCGCAGTTTATAAAACGTAGCCAGAGGGTGTAATATGATCAAATATATAGCTAATAACCATAAACTCTGACATTTTAGTGTAGCAATATAAGTGGGTTGAAAAATAATATTTATTTTATTTACAACTTATGCGATATATTAACATTATAAAATTGTGTTATGTTTTTATTTAGCTATCGTTTAGGTAGTAATATCTTAAGGAAATTTTCTATAACTCTTTCAAACAGGTATGGCGTACTGAATTATTTATTTTATAATACTTTATGTACAAAGAAAGACCAGATAAATAATGTAATATAATAATATTATCGAAATATACGAACATCTTACACACAACGCCATCTAGTTCCAAACTAATCAAAGCTTGTATTATGGGTGCTAGACACACATATTCACTTCTTAATGTAAATAAATACACATTACACAAACTCCGAAACAAATATTTGCAGATCATTCAAACATTTGGTCCGACCCGGGCCGGTTTAAGTTTTAGATAATCTATACAAATAAATAAAATTGGAGTGTCTGTTTGTAACATTAAAATAACAGCTTTTTAATCAATGCTTATGCACGATACACATAACAAAAATGTAGTTAAAATAAAATTTTGTCTGTCTGTCTGTTTGTTCCGGGTAATCTCTGGAACGGCTGGACGGATTTTGACGGGACTTTCACTGGCAGGTAGCTGATGATCCGGGGAGTAACTTAGGCTACTTTTTTTAGACTAACTTTATACCGCGGCGTTACTCGCGGTACAACAATAGCCGCGGGTAACACCGCGGAGTTCAGCTAGTCATGCATATGTTTGATCTACAAATCATTCACTAGATCGACAGTGTATTACTATTAAAGCTGAAATTAATTGGTCTAACTTACATCGTCTGCTTAACACAATTCAGTAATAGTTTGATCTATTAATCGCTACCGTTACAATTACGCTGCTAATTTGTAACAAATGATCATGCATACTCGGTAATATATTATTATATTATTAGTACTGATTCAGCTTGATTGATATTAGGCAGGTAGATTTTGATAGCTATTTCAAGCTATTTCAAGAATGTTGATAAGAAATTAATTGCTCTCTGTTATTTCTTACTAAGTATTGTGGTTAGATCACGTTAGGTATTTCTATTTGTAAGTTATATGAGCTTCGAAGTAGGTGAAGAGTCATTGATTTATGATTAAACTACCAATATCTTGCAGTTTTGGAAAATTATTGACGTAAGTATATAAGAGTATCGAGTTATAAGTATATAAGTAGTCATAAAATCGATAAAAATAATGATTTTTAAGATCAATCGACTCTGATTTTTAAGATCTATTTTTGCACAAAAAATCTTAAGAGGGAAACTGATGACAATTTTGATTATATGTTCAAAATGTCCAAGTATAGTTTTAAATATATTAATATACACAGAAGGACAATAATTATACTTAATTCCTAAATTACTGTATACACATGTTAATGCAGTTCAAGCGATCGCCACACTACTTACTACTACACCAAATGTTGTGGGTTCAAATCCCACATGGGACAACAATTTGTGTGATCTATAAATCGGTGTTCTGAGTCTGGGTGTTCTTTGTGTTCATTTCACAGGAAATATTTCTAGTGCGGGAGTGGTCTTTACAAAAGAAGTAGCAGTTTAGTTATCTATACAAATAAAAAAAATTGGAGTTCTGGAATCTGTTTGTAATATTAAAATAACCGTTTGTTACTAAATGCATATGTATGTATACACGATACATTTACCAAAATATTTTTTTTACAATTTTTATCTGTCTGTATGTTAGTTCCGGGTAATATCTGGAACCGCTGGACCGATTTCGACGGAACTTTCACTGGCAGATAGTCGATGATACAAGGAGTAACTTAGGCTACTTTTTGTAGAATAGCTTCGCCCCGCAGCGTTGCCCGCGGTTAGAGTAACAAACGCGGGTAACACCACGGGGCTCAGCTAGTTTATTATAACAATGTACCGGAGATAGAGCTCAAGTAATAGACAATAGAAATGCAAGCTTTCGAGGCACAAAGGCGGACGCGGAAACTGGTTAGAAATGGCGTTGAATCTTAGACAATACAGACATCTTAGACAGTATAAATATGAGCAGATGTTTGTCCAGATGCAGGCAAGATATGAGACTGCTTGCATAGCGTCTTGCTTTCATATGTGAACTAATAGAATTAATTAAATAACATCAAGCTGGACAGAAACTTCTAACTCTTCTGGAAAACGTTGTGTAGTAGGACAAAACCTACTTAGGCTTGAAATAAGATGGACCGAATCCTGAGGCCAGTCGTCAGGGTGCTTTTTAGTGCAATCTCCAAGGAGAAAGATACCTAGATTGATAAGATAGGGATTTTCTTACCCGTCAACATAAATGACCAAAACCTCATTTCTTAGGAAAGGTCTGTGATAATGTTGATGTTATCCTGCGAGGTCTTCGTGTATCACTTTTCGTGTTAAAGTTTTTAACGTTCATGTTCTATAAACATATGTGACAGTTAATAGCTATGAAATACTTTCGTTTCACCTTGATGGCACTGGCCTTGGTTGGAAGTTCTTCCATATGATGGATAAGAACGTGAATCATTTCTTGAGATCGAATGTTCTCTATAGCGTTCATGAAGACAATAAGTTTTAAGTTTACTCATATTAGCATTATGTTTATTAATATATTTTGTTATATCAATATTTTGATAGTCCTCATATTGTTTCTAATGTTTACCAAACTAGTTATTTATATTCATATTATTCAGAAGAAATATTTATTACTCAAAATAGATAGTGATTTTAAGAACATAATAAAGAAATACTGATAAAAATATTAGACTCATATGTGTATAAAGTTCACTATATTTTCAAATCAAAATCTCTTTCTAGCCATATCACACAGCTATTGTATCATAAAAGAAAATGAAATTAAAAGAAGAAATGTCAATTAAATGCCATTGAAAACGTTCATCACAATCTAATCAATTCTTCACTTCATATTCATTCATAAATAAAAAAATAGAAAAAAGCCTCCTACGCAGCATCAGGTCAAAGTTATATAATTTTAATTTAATGATTATACTGGCACGCGTGAAGGATTTAATCGAGTAAACAGACGACAAAAATGCCTTACATCATTTCTCTTACACTGCTGGACCGATATTAACCAAACATAGCTAGGAACCGCGGCAAGGAAACAGACTTTCAAGTTGAAAAAAACGCATTGGATTCGGTTCAACCGTTTCAGAACTACGATGCCACATACAGACACACACACTCAAACAGTCAGACATCGACGTCAATTTTATAACACCCCTCTTTTTGCGTCGGGGGTTAAAAAGAGAATCGACAATGTGATACATGATATATCTACTATTATTATTGTAGTCCATTTCTTCAATTTCAATATTGTTTTATAGTATTGCACTGTTAATATAATCTTAAAGGATAAAGTAAGCTTTTAATCCTGAAATACATAAAGCATGAATTTTATAAATCCAAAACAAAATATCAATCGGCAATTTTATTTATCGTTTCCATGCTAAGGAATATTTCATGTTTTATGTGTTTCTCGCAATATATTTATGTGTTATACGTCTATAAGTTTTATTGTCGTCGTGAAATATTATCAACTTTACTATTTATGGTTTCCTCAAAAGTTGATATAAATTTTATACGTGTTCTATATAATTTATACGCCGTTGAAAGTTATATTTAAACTTTAATTTCTTTTTAAGGTGTAGGGGACAAAGAAGCTTACAGCTTAGAGAATGATCTGTGGTTACCATTGCACATGCACACATACAAACGGAATGGCAAACATGTGCACTGGTTTTTATATCCTGATACAATTAACTTCAATAGGAGTACACACAAATTATCAGCTCGATCTGTGTTTCACAGAACAAAAAATAAAGATATCAAAAAAAGAGAGCCGTCACGGGACGCCCGGCAGATGTGAAACATCGAAATTCTTTTGTATAAGTTATTTGTTCCATGAAATAAATAGACCGTTTATTACATTAATATTCAATTTTATTAATTACAAAAATTCTAAATTTTAATTTAAATTTATTTGAAATCGCGACAACTCAATTATTTTCATTAGTGACTTCGGTAAAGCAAAGCGGCGAAGCGTCGCCACGCTAAAAATCAGGTTTACCCGCGCGTATAGATGTTTCACATCAAAATATACCTCTCCCTCTTATTTGAACGAGGTTATATCGTAGAAGAAAATGTCTTTTACAAAAACAAACAGTTTTCGATGAGTCTACACGTATTTAGGTAATAGGCAAGGCACTATAATGATTACAAGCGAATAACCATTTCAGAAATGGACCGTATACGATAAAGTCAGATAGGTAAAATGTTTTATCGGAGAAGATTCAATGAGGAAAATGAGTGTTAGGTTTTACTGTCGACCAATAATCACCTGAAATATATTGTAAAAACGTGTGCAATTTCATAACCTTATATGTCAAGACAGATATGATACCTTCCTTCCTATAAGTATCTATAATCATATTATAAACTCGCTGAACCCCGCTAAAAAAAGTAGCCTAAGTTACTCCCCGGATCATCAGCTACCTGCCAGTGAAAGTCCCGTCAAAATCGGTCCAGCCGTTCCAGAGATTACCCGGAACAAACAGACGGACAGACAGACAGATAGACAGACAAAAAAAATTTTAGCTACATTTTTGGTATATGTATCGTGTATACAGACATATGTTTTGATTAAAAAGCTGTTATTTTAATATTACAAACAGACACTCCAATTTAATTTATTTGTATAGATTAGAAAGTAGCTCTGTCTGATACGCTTTCACGGCTATACCGCACTAACGATTTTAATGAAATATGACATAGAGATACTCTGTTTTTTTTGTAATAACTGATATAAACATGGGTGGAGCTATGTATAAAAGCTAGTTCTAAAATAAGCGAAAGTATGTCGTTTAATTGTTGAAACATTGGAAAACTGAACGTCTATAGCAAGTAAGTTTCGAGCTTAAATAAAATTTAAAAAAATAACATCAGAAAAAATCTAACGAATGAAGTAACATTCTTTAGTCATTTAAAAGATACAATTTGTCCTGAAACTTCAAATTTCTAAAGTAGTGGGCTTACAAAAATATATTTTAAATATTTATCATTTTTATCATGTCAGCCGAAAAGTAAACATTTTTATTCGTTCTTTTAACCATGTTTTTAAAGTATCTAAAAGTTTAAAGCACCCAATACAATAACATAGAGAAGATCTTTTACGTGTCCTTTAACAGATATGTTCAGCTTTTTAACTTTAAATATCTATAGTCCGTTATTAGGTCTATATTCTAAATCGAATAGAAACTCCTAATCGATAACTTGAAATCGATCGATAAGTTATAATCGTTAGCATATAATTTTGTACAATTTAAATGTGGTATCGGTTCGTTTTCAAATCGTTAATGTTGTAATCGAAAGCCTTTTACAAAAAAATAATTTCAAAAGGAAAGTCGATATGTGGAAATTAAATCGGCTTATCCCTTACCGTTTGCAAGTTGGTAAAGATGGGATGACATTATAAAGGCTGTCTTAATATAATTATGTGAAATGCTGTTTTCAGTTATAAATGCGGAACCCAATAAATTAGAAATGCTTTATCAAGGAAAATACAAAGTTATCAAAAAATAGTGGACTATCTTCTCAGAATATTAAGATATTCAATGGCTTGTATATATTATATGCACTTATATATATTTAGATTCTTTACATCTGAACAGTTTATTACTTTTGACAATATCTTTATTATACACATTATACACGCAAAAAGTACTGAACGGATTTGGATGAAACTTTACAGTAATATAGTTAATACATTTGCTGCAATAACCGACATACACGTGGGCGGAGCCGCGAGTCTCTATTTCACTTGGTCACGGCATCACGAGTGAACGGCTACACTAATTTCGTTATTTTTTTAGTATAGGATAGTCTATTTATCTAGGAAGGTTATAGGCTGTAAAACATTATTCTAAGACTAATAGAAGCCGAACATTAATGAAAAATGTTGCAAGAACCGTCGAAATTTATTCCTTTTAAGAAAAGCAGATGAAGTAACGCGGATTAGCTAGTCGAGAAGAAACATGTGTAGTAACTACAAAAAGTCTGTTTGTGTGTCAATGATAAATGACTATGATGTATTGTATGTACATTATAAGAAACTTCTAACTCGCGGCCTTTCTGAATGTACTTATAGAGCCATCTATCAAAAGTTACAGGCAAACTTATACGTGATTATTGTAATCCCTTTTGTAAGTTAAACCGATTTTTGGGACGGTCACATATGTATTTGTAGCTAAGAAATGAATAACTTTAATTAAATATCTTTCATCTTGGTTACTAACTAAATTCTAAAAGAATCCAATTATTTAATAATTGTAATCGTCCGGATTCTGTTCGTACTGTTATCAAAGATCAAATCTATCAAAAAGATACCTTATTTTTTCTTACTTCATAATTATACGCCTTGACATTTCATCAAAACCCTTTTATTTTCTTAAAATATAAAGAAAAATATTACAATAGAGAGCAATTAATATTGTTAATCAAAAGCTTATCCTTTTGTCTTAATTTTAAAAAAGAAATTGACTTGACTCAAAATAGTGTTCAACAGTATATTTTACATTGTTAAAATACAAAAGATTTTATCAATTAATAGATTAGATTCATCTCAGAAATCGGAATGCTTGTTTGGGATCAGACTTTGAAGGAATTGTGGAGGGACTTAATTAACATGGAGTTGCTATACCTAACGTTTACTATGAACTAATTATGACAATAACTAATAATACCTTTAAAATGAAACGCACACGCTACGAATCCTTTTTATTTGACCACAACAACTACAATTCTCGCAAAAAAATTCACCTATTGCATTTTTGTTTGTTTTGTAAGTTGTTTTGGTATGTAATTGTATCAGGGCTATTTAGATCCATTTTTGGGTGGGTTAAGCTTAATTGAATTTTATTTAGTATCTACTTTGACGCACATGGATATTTACATTCATAATTAATTGTAAACTGTTAGTTTGATTTCTTATACAATTTCTTGGAGCGGTTTTTCCTAATTCAGTGTATCTCAAAAAAATTAAGTAGATAAAATGTATAATTTCATAATCATTTTCATTAATGAGTAGTGAAGAAATTTAATAACTTTTACCAGCCTATAGATATCTTGGTCTAGTCTGGGCGCCTAGAATAGTATTACTTTTGGAAATGAAATTTGAAAGGAAAGAAATCTAATACCAAGCTTGTAATTATGCATAGTGGTAGTAGAGACACGCTGATTTCAGCACCAACAGGCTGGCTCGACCGGGGCGGCACTACCCTGGCACAGAAAATCAACGGAAAATGACAGCGTTCGTGCTGTCGTGTTTCGTTGGTGAGTGC
The DNA here is from genome assembly GCA_905220595.1 of Spilosoma lubricipeda. Lineage (NCBI taxonomy): Eukaryota > Metazoa > Arthropoda > Insecta > Lepidoptera > Erebidae > Spilosoma > Spilosoma lubricipeda. The sequence goes on along the minus strand of HG992294.1, from coordinate 8,954,018 downwards.
GAGACCGGAGGCCCAATGATGCAGAAACATCACTAGCCCGCTATGTAACCATGCTGCATTGTCGCAGTGAGTATAGTGACCACCACTCTTGGATTATGCTTATGCTTTCCAACAGACAAAAAAAAATACGAGAAAAACAATTGAGGCTTTGTCGTACATATTAAGATAACCTCTTTTCTTCCAAATCTCTTTATTAATGATATAAATAAAAAAACTAGGATTACAGTATTAAAATACAATACCTAATTTATCAGTACATCAGAACCTACTTTAACAAACTACCACTACTACTAGTACTTTAACTAACAAAACCGATGAATAATTTTGTAAACTTAAACCTATTGTAAACCTCTTGGGGTCATATGTCATGCGTCAGTCTTATGTTGTTTCTAATGGAAGGTCCACTTTTGAGTCATATCGACTTACATTTCAGTCTAGAAAGTAAATCAATAGCATAGAGAAATGACAGGTGACTACCTCGAAAGTATTTGATTCCGGTCTCAGATTTAAAACAATTATCGTCATCTCAAGGGGTTAAATGCCATACGTCAATCTAATGTCGTTTCTAATGGAGGGTCCATTTTCGGTTTATATCAACTTACATTTCAATGTAGAAAGTAAATCAACAACGTAGAGAAATGTCAGGTGACAAACTTGAAAGCATCAGGTTTCAGGTTTTACCACGATAGTAGCCAATTCTTGGGAACATGTAATATTAAACTATTTTTTTTTAATCAAAACTACAGAGTTGGTTGCTAAAGAAATAGTTTATATTTAACTTTTCTTTTTGGCATGATCGTGAGAAAAAAAGCTTCTGTTTGCTTGAAAGAGGCACTAGAGTGTATTTGAGCTTCTAATGTGCGTGAATAAGTTTCTAAAATCAATTTATTTTCTCAAATTTTCAGAAATACACACTAGCTACTCAATATTTAACTATTCTTGTTTTTCTCTTAACTAACCGATATATAATAAAAGCGACCGAACTGAAATATGCAGCCTGAAACCTCAGGTAACTTTAAATTTAAGACCAATGGTTTTAATTCAAATGTTTGTGTTTAATGAAATCAAAAATGAATTTGCTAAATTAAACCGTTTAAATTGAATTCGAAGCCTAGTTTTTACAACTTCGGGGTGTGTCTATTGCAACTTATCTTCAATCTAAGTTATTACAATGAGCATGAGTAGATTGAATAGGGTCTACCTTTTTAATAGTATAATTAAGGATCGCGCAACGAACATCTTAAGGATGTAAAATGTTATTTAATACTTAGAGATCATGACATGATTTTTTGGAAATTAAATTAGTTATATATTTTAAATGACGTAAACCATCTTATTTATATCCTTAAACACAGTTTATTATGCCACTAGGATAAATACAGTTACAAAAATGTTAATGATTTTTTTCTTGAATCTTCGACCGGTTTGTAGTCATTTCAAATCAGCATGAACAATAACTTAAAAATGATCTTAAAGGTAGTAGAGCCATGGTGATTTCAGTATAAACGGGTCGGCTTGACCGGGGCGGTACTACCCTCGCACAGAAGATCAACGTAAAATGACAGCGTTCGTGCTGTCGTGTTTCGTTGGTGAGTGCGAGACCGGAGAACTTCAGAAGCATCACTTGGCCGCCATGGTGTTGATCACCATGCTGCAATGTTGCATGATATGCATTCGCAATGTGTATGGTGACCACCACTCTTGGATTCTGCTTATGCTTTCTATCAGGCAGAGTAGAGTCATTTTGGCAGGCCATACATAAAAAGAAAGTTAAGCACGTTGAAAGTTGTAATGAAACTAGTTACAATTTACTTATTCATACACAAACAAATTCCATCACTAATGAACGGTCCAGTAGCTTCAACTCAATAATTCGTCCATTTTATGTACAAAGCAGTATTTTCTTTATTTTTACAACAACTTATAATGAAAGGAACTGCCCTATATTGTTTCACTTTTGATAAAGAGTAAGGAGGATTAGTAGACAGTTTGTCGGACCCGCTGGCTAAGATTGCCTTTATAAAATGTACTCTTTATTCGTTCCCGTACGTTGAAGAATATTTGATATAGTTTGGACAAATAAAAGGGTATATTAGAGTTAGTGAGTTACTTACATTCGCAAAACAAAAGGTAATAAACATATTTTATTCTACAAATCAGTTTATGTTTGATAAAATAATAGCGATGGATCGAGAGATAAGAATTTTATTAAAAATTATTAGACTGGTGAAGGTTAATTACAAAACAAAATACTTTAAATTTTAAATACTTTCGATGGAATAAAATTTTATGATTAACATAATATTACTAAATAACGGATGAGAAACCCAATAATACCAATTAAAACTATGTATTTCAGGGTTTTATAAATATGACCTATTTTTTTGCAAAAAATCAGATATAAAGCGATTTGATAAACATTTGAATAGTTTCCACAGTAATTAAATTAAATTAATTAAATTTAATTAAATAATAGATCCTATTCTGGCTGTTTAAAAAGGGCAGATCATTTGAACCTTCAATTACTGACTGAAAAGCAGTGTTATAGACAACTCATAGTACTCATACTGATTGTCTAATCTTAAAAGCTTTGTCAAGGGTAGTTTATGCGGGCTCTGAAGTTATGTAAAGAACAAATTACCACCTAACTAGCAATAATTGTTTTTCTGTTCCGATTACAGTTAATAGAAAATTCAATTTAATCTTAATTTACCGAGGTTAAATTTGATAGTTGCCCTCGGGGTCTGCGTAATAACATTATGGATCTTGACTACAATCAAAAAGGGTGACTATGAAAATTTTTCGGTTCGGTTTCGGATAAATCTTAAAGTGATACAGAGATTGTCATAAGCACGGTGTCATATTCTCAGTAGGTCATTTACTTAATGAACGCACGAAACGAAAATAATTAAACCATTAAATAAAATACGATATTACGTGTTTAAGATTTTTGTTATTTAAGATTTTTGAGATTGTAACGTATTAGAGGCTAGACTATTTAGGTATTTCCGATAATCCTTACTGTGATAATGCGAAACTCTGTTTGGTATACTTTCGCGGCTAAACCACTTAATCAATAAATATTTTAAAATAAATAAATTAAATTTCGGACATCTAAACACACAACGCCATCTAGTCCCAAGATAAGCAGAGCTTGTGTTATGGGGTACTAGACAACTGATACAAATACATATATACTTTTTTTTTTGTAAATACATACATAATATAAATAGAACACACCCAAACTCCGAAACAAATATTTGTAGATCATACAAACATTTGGTCCGACCCGGGAATCGAACCCGAGACCTCATGATCAGCAGTCGCTCACGCCGACCACGAGACCAACGAGGCAGTCAAATCAATTTTAAGTAACTTTGCCCTGAAGCCCTGAAGAAGGCTATATGCTACTTTTAACGCGATAACTGACGCAATACATGCGGGTGGACTTGCAAGTTAAAGCTAGTAATCAAATTATTAATCAAGAACTCTATCAACAGATGAAATCAGTATGGTTGCATTGTCTTGGCCTATCCCAGTTACCTTTTGAATACAAGCTCTCTGTTCCTACTAACTACAATACACGTAGTTTTTTTAGCTATTCATTCATTTAGCCGTATGCTGTATATAATTGGCTACATAACCTGTGGTTAATGTTTCAGTAACGTGAAATATTTTCACATTAATCTATCTATAAATAAATACTAACTTAAAAATAAATTCCAATTGATATTATAATCAATACTAGCTGTTAGCCACGATTTGCAAAATTACAAACGAGATTGAGACCAAACAGAAAAAAAAAACTACCTTTATTTTACAGTTGTATATTGTGTAAGACTTAAACGTAATCGATGTAGAATTAAGCTTATAAAACATACTCAAACCAATTTAACATTCATATAAATATATGGAGATAAATTGATCATAAGTGACTAATAGCAAACAACAAATATAATGTTTGTAACTTCAACGAATTCTTGTTTTGTCAGACAACAATATAATGTTATCGTACCAATAGATCGAACTCACAAGCAATAAATTTATACCTAAGTTATATAAATTTAGAGACATCTAAGGTCTCATGGTCCTTGGAAAATATATTTTACAATTGGCAAACATCCAGTTTTTTGTCTTCTAGTGCCCTATATGTTTTTATGATGCAAGCAATTTCAATGTTAAGCTTTAGAGGACAATTACGCGTTACTTAAGGATTACGATTTGTTTTCACGATCGCATCGAAAGGAGAAGCTACAATTCTTCAAACTACGATTTGGTCTACTCACTTAATAAGAAAAGCTTATTATCTTTACTTTGGGAATAAAAGAAGGATACTAGCTGCAATACTATTCCTTCCCAGCTTGAGTTTGGACTGTTTTAAGCCAAATCATATGGTAGCGATTAAAACAAAAGTTTGCGGAATAATTTCTAAATTATTAATATGAGTTATCGGAAGCTTACATATTTTCATTTACCCTCTTTTTTATATTGATTCAATTACTATATATTTTAGCCTGTACCTTTTTATGTAAAGTAATGCATCTGCACACAATGAAAGAGTTATCGCAAAGTCATCGCATCGTTAAAGATTATGGAATTTACTGACATACTAACAGATAAAGGCATGCATCATAAATTACGCTATAACGGCTAAATGTGCACTGAGTTCAGCGAAATTTAGCACAGAGATACTTTGATTCTTGAGGAAAGACCATTTAGGTAGGTAGGCGACTCTTTACCGCGATAACCGACATATACGTAAGCGGAGCTGCTGACAAAAGAGTACCATGAGTAAGAAATATGCCATACAAAACGAAATGGGTGGCCTTACTACAGTCTGGGATCTCTTACAAACAGTCTTTAGTTAGATGTAGTGTACCGTTTAATCCCTAATATATAAAATTCTCGTGTCACAGTTTTCGTTGCCATACTCCTCCGAAACGGCTTGACCGATTCTCATGAAATTTTGTGAGCATATTGAGTAGGTCTGAGAATCGACCAACATCTATTTTTCATCCCCCTAAATGGTAAGGGTGACCCATCCTTAAAATTTTTTTCTGGCAAAACGACGTTTGCCGGGGCAGCTAGTATTGTATGGTTTTGAGTGCGCATTTTTCCTCCTTTCTAGTAAGAGTGAATTATTTAAGGATTTGGATGATGCTGTTAAGACAATTTCTTCCATCACACTTTATAAAAGAATTGTCAAAATTTTAGAAAAATAATATGCTGTTGTAGTTATAGCGATCTTACTTATACGTGAATTAACGATGATGAATAATTTTGGGGCTGATTTTATTATGCCGGAGCCACGGCTCCATAATACTCTAATTGTTACATGGTGGCGTCCGGTTCTTACTCACTAACAGTTCATTATTTATATACTAAAATATTAATTGTTATAAATAAAAATTGTTTGCATTACGTCTTATTCTCGATGAGATAAGCCGTGTCTTTTACTACGTGATAGATAATCTAGCTAGCTGCTTGGTCTTATCTATATATACATTCTATTGATTTAATAATATATGACTTATAGAGGATAGTAGTCATTCATCATATGAAAGAATAGTAGTCATTAAAACTTTACCTTACGGCAATTCGTTTCAAATTATGCACATCACTTAGTAATAGAATTTCAGGTTGGCTTACTATTTAACCATTTTCAAACCAGAAAATAATATGTTTCAATAATAATGACGTAAGTCTGCTATCTTTAGTTACATTGAAAAACCATTAGGAACTTACTTCGGACAATAATAATTCCCTAATTTATTATTCGTCTCAACGCTCAAAATATTACCGATCCAATTATTTCTGTGTTCTGTTTAATTGAATTATTAAGTTATAGTATAACTACTTGGGATTACTTTTATTTTTATATAATAACTGTATACAATATTGTTTAGCAATAATATTATCTGTACAGAAAATTAAAGGAAAACCTTATACCTAGCATTGAATAAAAAAAATATGTAAAATTTAGAATAATGATATTGAAAAGTAATAAAATGATCGTCTGGTTATTTTTTGGACATGTTTTTATTTAAATAGGAAGAGAAAGTGTTATTAATCAATTTTAATGTCCCAAAGAAACTGGTAAATTTTATTATATACATAACAATGCATAACGCATAATTTTTTTTGTAAAGTTTATCAAATTTATTTAAATTTTCAATAAATCTAATATATAAAATTCTCGTCTCACAGTTTTAGTTGCCAAACTCCTCCGAAACGGCTTGAGCGATTCTCATGAAATTTTGTGAGCTTATTGAGTAGGTCTGAGAATAGAACAACATCTATTTTTCATCACCCTAAATGGTAAGGGTAACCCATCCTTAAAAAAATTTATGGCAAAACGACGTTTGCCGGGGCAGCTAGTAGTTTATAGAAAATAAAAGAAGAAGTTGAGTGTTCTTTCAAAGGATAAATTCTTTATAGCAATCAATAGCCATTTAAAAAATAAGCATTAGCTTGTATTTTGTGATGAGACGTCAGAAGGTCGATTTATTTTTAAAGACATTTAATATAGGTGAGTTTTATTTCTAATTATCTATACCCTACCATACTTTGCTGAAGAATATTATCATTACATTGACGAGGAATGAAGAACAAAACTTACTTGAAAAATCTATACAAGCAAGATGAATCACAAAAATGTATGTACGCGAATATTTTCCTATCAGATGCACCAAATTGGATAATTCTTTTCTTAATATATTCATTATTGTCAGGACAAGGTTTGTATCAATGAAAATCTAAAGAAAACCGTCAGTTTCATATGTCTTTAATTTAGTTCACGACTGTACACTTCCCGTAGGAAGCTGAGACGGACATGAATACTAAAATCAGTTTTTCAGATATTAGTCAAAATGGCGGTACTAAGTTTGTCAAGTTAGCTAGAAATAGATGACTATAATTGTTACATATCTCTTGCATCGACATATGAGTTCAATCAGTGCAGTAATTTTTAAGATTTCGAAGAATACACAAACTGACTTTAAATTTTATAGATATACTAACTGTCCCGGCAAACGTCGTTTTGCCATAACTACTAATAAATTAAAAATTAATTAAAAAAACACTGTCCAGCTGACAAAATTGTGAATCTAAACCATTCCCAGATCCCCTTGAACACACACAAATAATTTCATCAAAATCAGTCCAGTCGTTTGAGAGTAGTTCAGTGACATACACACTCACAGAAGAATTATATATATAAAGAAATGCCAATCTAATATTACTGATAAGTATCTCAATTTAAATTGTTATAATGTTTATTTTATCTGAATAAATAAAAATGAAGCACTAAAATGGTTGTGCGTGCATAATATTTTTTTGTGTTTGTCAGGACAAGGGTTGTATAGAAGAAAATCAAAAGACAACAAGTTTTTGGTAACAATTTACAAATAAAAAGGCGGTACTAAGTTCGCTGGCTTGCATTGTTCTATCAGCAGGTATAATATGTTTCTTTATCACAAAGAAATGGTCAAATAAAAGAAATTGCAGGTTTTCTACGTATTTTTTAGTGTTGAGCATGCTTTGATAGAACATAACATTATTATGTAAACGGCAATTCTGCATTTACCATTATTTCCATTAAATACGTGTGATTGATTTTAGTGGCGTTGAAAATTTGGGATTAAGTATTTGTAAGCAACGTCTAAATTAAATATTTATTTACTTTTTATTGGAAACTGTACTGAAATGTATTGCGAAATTCATACCTAATAAAAGTATTAAATAATAAAATTATTAGAGGGAGATTCTCTGTAATAATTTTATTTATACTTCAGCCTCATCATTTTTGCCTATGTACAGTCGTTAAATATCTTTAATAAAAAGATTGAGTTATTTAGTGTCTCTGCCAAAATAACATTTATAAGCTAACAATTTAATTTATTTTTAGATAAGTTTTATTTTTATTTAATTTTAAAAGATTCTTCTCCTACTCAGAGTTTAAGTTTATAATAAGTTATAAGGTCTTCTGCTTATTTAACCTTAAAGGTTTTACAATTTACTAACCACTTTACACTATAAACTAATGTACACTAATAAATGTAAAAACACATACCCGAAATACACTAAAATTCGAAGTTCGAACGAAGTTTACGCGGCTGTTGCGTAGCGCGTCTACGTCGGTCGGACGCTCTACGGTTTTGGTGGCTGTAGCAGGCGCGCGTAGCATTTTATGTGGTGGCGACTACCACTTGTGACGTCATTTGGCAACAGATCAAACCATGGAACGTGGGATGGGAGTACTGTTGCACTCATAATTCACTTGTTTATGGGATAGTCTCTTATTGTCGAAGTATAGTGTAGTGCTAAAGTTTTAGTTGTTTTAAGGACATATTATACAAAATCTGTTCTGTGGAATCTAACTAATCAAGAGTTAGATCACAAGTGCTATGTATAGTTAAGTAGGTCTCCGAATAAAATTAGAAATAATATAATTTATCATATAATACGCCTAATTAGGTATTCTCGGGCGTGTCAACCTTTCTACCGAGTTTTCTAATTTAATTTTGGGGACAAGTGCTATTTATTTGCACCTTGGTATCCTGAGTAAAAACAGTGTTTAGAATGAAAATAAATTATAATCATTTATAAAAACTGGTTCATGGAATATTTTATGCGTCTATGTCGAAAATGCGAAAAAATCCAACTTCTTATTTTTCTTCTTTTTTCCTATTCGAGACTTAAAGTATCCTGAAAAACAAAGTAACTTAGTGAACGGAATAAATAAAACTGCGAGTAAAAGTTATTTTAAAAATTTAAAGAATTTCTATAAAAAGATGTGCATTTTGGCGGCGACTGTACATGCGAGTTTCTAAAACCTGGGCTCTAGACTTAGTAATATGACAGTAGGTGGTTTCTATTGCTTTTAAATAACTAACTTTCCAAAGGTCTATAACTCCCTAGGGCGGTGCTTTATGTTGATTTTTTTTTCTTGAACTTATGTACCGTATCTCATATAAAAATCTTTTTTGTTTAATTTTTCATATCGACAGAAAATTATGTCAGAATAATATCATCAATAACACATATAGCACTAGAATATGGCATGCACTTGAATATACTCATAGCACTAGAACACGGATAGCACTAGAAATAGAAACTGAAAGTGAAATGTCTTTCCAAAAAATTCAAGAACTTTCTTATATCTAAGTGTTACTACACTATTACCTTAATGGCCAAATATTTTCGAAGGTAGTAGAGCCACGCTGATTTCAGCACGAACGGGCCGGCTCGACCGGGGCGGTACTACCCTCGCACAGAAAATCAACGTAAAATGACAGCGATCATGCTGTCGTGTTTCGTTGGTGAATGCGAGACCGGAGGCCCAATGATGCGAAAGCATCACTAGCCCGCCATGGTGTGGGTCACCATGCTGCATTGTTGCATTGTCTGCGTTCGCAGTATGGTGACCATCACTCTTGGATTCTGCTTATGCTTTCCATCAGGCAGAGTAGAGTCATTATGGCAGGGTCAAACATAAAAATAAAAAAAAAATGTATATATATATATAGTGAATAAGTGTAGTACGGCATTGGCAGTACTAATTTTAAAATGTAAAGAACACTTTTAATCCACCCCCCTCGCCCCCTTTATGGTTCCGGGTTCTTTATGGGAAATATAATATAGCCTACGTTACCCCAAGAATGTGTGCGTCTTAAATTATTTCCAAAGTCTTCAACAAATATCGCTATATAACTCTATCTATTTTTATATATATAGTAGCTTTTGAGTTTATCGCGAACAGATAGACAGACTGGGTAATTCTCTATTACATCAACTATCTGCCAGTGAAATTCCCGTCAAAATCAGACCAACCGTTACAAAGATTAGCCGGAACAAACAGACACACCGAAAAACTGAACAGACAGACAGACAAAAATATTAAAAAATGTTATTTTGGTAGAAGAATCGTGTATTATACATACATAATATATGCATTTAGAAAAAAGCATTTATTTTAATACTACAAAGAGATACTCAAATTTTATTTATTTGTGTATGGATGTATAGGATGTATTTTTACCTTTAATTTTTAACCGACTCCAAAAAAGGAGGAGGTTCTATGTTTTATGTATTTTATTGTAACATTATTTATTGACTAGCTGCGATGTTAGACGGTGGTAAGGCTACCCATTTCCCCATTTCTAATTGCATGTTTTATTTCTTAGCCATGTTATTCTACAAAGAGTACTTGTTATTGACTATCGTGGTAAAGTCTATAACCTTCCTAAAAATCTGAGTATCTCCATTACAAATTTTATTGAAATCGGTTTAGCAGTTTTGCCGTAAAAGCGTGACAGACGTGACAGACTTTCGAATTTATAATATTAGTACGGTATAGAAGGATTAGTAATAAGTAATTCATAATTTTTTTTTAAACAAGCTTATTACTTGTTGATAAATCTATACAAATAAATAAAATTGGAGTCTCTGTTTGTAATATTAAAATAACCGCTTTTTACTTAATGCATATGTATGTATACACGATACATATACCTAAAATGTAGTTAAAAAAATTTTTGTCTGTCTGTCTGTCTGTTTGTTCCGGGTAATCTCTGGAACGACTGGACGGATTTTGACGGGACTTTCACTGGCTGGTAGGTGATGATCCGGGGAGTAACTTAGGCTACTTTTTTTAGACTAACTTTGTCCCGTGGCGTTACTCGCGGTACAACATTAACCGCTGGTAACACCGCGGGGTTCAGCTAGTAATTATATATAATTGCATTGTCATCAGAACGAAAGGTATATTTCAAATTTCAGCTCAATCGGAATTCGGGAAGTTGGTCAAATTGAACTTGTAAGATTTAATTACAGACAAACATTGCTCAAATTGCTGGCCTATGGGGGTGGGAAGAGTGGTGGGGAGGGGTTGGGGTATGGGCCTCCGGTATCCTCAATCACTCGGTGAAACACCTCGCGTTTCACACCGGTCCTTTGGGAAGCCGTGGTATCACTCCAGTCGAGCTGGCCCAGGGATGCAGAAGCGTGGCATGCATGAACCTGCTCGAGGAAACACCGTACAGTACTGAAATAGTTGCTTTTCTAACTAAAAAATAAAGTTTTGTAGCACGTCTATCATCATCAGCCCGTCGGAGTCCACTGCTGGACATAGGCTTCTCCCAAGGAACAACACAGAGCCCGGTCTGTTGCTTTCTGCACCCAGTCGCTGCCGGCCCTCCTTCTTAGGAGTAGGAGGGCCGGAAGCGACTGGATGCAGACTATACCACACTCAGATCACATTAGAGAGGTGCGCCGCTAGTAAGAAATATATGAGCTAAAAAGTAAATATTGAACTTTAATAAAACGAGGTACCTTTGTAATATATATTTACCTTAAGTCCATATAGAATTTTATTAATATATTCTGAGAAACAAATCTAAATTTAATAGAGTCGTCTTCTCACTTATTTACCCGTGTTGTGTGGGTATAGTCACATTTGCGTCAAAAGTGTTAATAATAAGTACCTTTGCTCGATATTTTTGTTTGGTAAATTTTCTACAAAAGAATCCTACCTAGATAGATTTATCGTCCGCAAAACCCCCTTCATTCTAAATTTTATGCCAATTGTTGTAGCCGTTTCCGTTTTTGGAAGTGAAAACTTCTTTAGCGGCGTTGTGCATTGTTTTGGGAGGGGTAAATAATTTTAAAGTCGCGTCAGGACACGTGACCTGATCGAATATTCGTAAGACGGAGCCGTGGTGAAAAAGAGAAAGTAATATGCCCTCTCTCTTTTTACCGCACGGCAAAAATCTATGCTCCTGCTGTTTTCTTTAAGTCTTTAAAATATGGAAATTGAACAAAATGCATTAATAATAAATATTTCGGACATCAAACACACAACGCCATCTAGTCCCAAACTAAGCAGAGCTTGTATTATGGGTACTAGACAACTGATATGAATACATAAAATGAATATGAATCTAATAATGAAGAAACAGTGAAAGTAAGTGAGTGAGTACTTTATAAAAATACTAGATGAAAACCCGACTTCCCTCGGGTAATATGTTTATACTGTATAGCATTAACCTATATTTTTATAACATCAAAAAAGGATTTTTGGAAGTTATCGGTTCTCAAGGAATATTAAAGGCAAAGCAAGGCATATATTCGTATAGCATCGTTTATTGTGATAAATATAAATAGAAAATTAAAAATTGTGATCTATACAAATAAATAAAGTGTACCGTGTATACATACATATGCATTTAGTAAAAAGCGGTTATTTTAATATTACAAACAGACACTCCAATTTTATTTATTTGTATAGATTTAAATAATGGAAATCTTTTAGCGTTTACAAAGAAAGATAGGTATCAAAAGCCAAACTTTGCCGACCCAATACGAAATTGTTAATGCCCTCGCAGAATATAAACTTTAAATCGGCCGATAATACTATCGGCCGATTTAAAGTTTATATTCTGTCTGTTTAAAGATCATACGATCGGGTTGGCTTTTGGCATATTTGTCGGTCGATACCGAATCACTATAATGTGCGCACTCCATACATCTTCATACTGATTAAGAAACCAATCAAACTACGGGCCAATTGAAAGTTTGAGGTCTGCGAGGATTCTTGAGAGAGTATGTGTAAGTCGCTAACTTTTACGACACTATACATCAAGTGACCACTATTTTAATTATTTTACATAACCTCATAAATAAACAGAACTTGTAAATCTGAAATGAGAAGTCAGAGTTGGGCCTGCAGTATTTAATAGCAGTCATAGTCATGTTAATATATTTAAAATTCAAAAAACTCCTAAAACAATCTAATTGAAAACGTTCGCTGGTTCGTTCCTACATTCAGGCCTCCGATTATCTTTAAAATAACTGGAAACTTGCATTTCATATACCACTCGACAATATTTACGAACATTAATTTGTAATTATTAAAAACTAAAAATTAATAAAAACACTATGGCGGACTAGTGATGCAGAAGCATCACTAGTCCGCCATAGTGTTGGTCACCATGCTGCATTGTCTGCAATGAGTATGGTTACCAACACTCTTGGATTCTGTTTATGCTTTATACATAAAAAAATATATACCTACAGATTGGTACGGAACCCACGGTGCGCGAGTCCGACTCGCACTAAGCCGGCTATTTTTCATTCGGACATTATAGGAATAAAAATTGAGCTTACGTATACAATTGCATAAATATTTGCAGTTTTTTGTTCGATTTCAACACTTGATTTTATTCATATAATTTGTATTGTTAATTTTGACTTTTTTTCGCACATCTGACTCACAGTGCCGTCTAGTTTCAATCCAGAAAGCTTGATTTACAGATAAAAGGATTAAAATAGTTTTTTGTACGTAATAAATACAATATAGCAAATACCCACACTCCGAATCGAATATTTGCATGTTAAACAAACATTTGGTCTGAAGCGTGAATGGAGCCCGAGATCTCAGTTGCAAAGTCACATACGTCACCACTGCGCCACCAAGGCAATAAAAAATCTATGAAACTATCAACTTGAATGAAGTCTTGATAAATATTTTTGTTATTTTGTGTATTAGGTAATGCCTTATGAGTCAAGCACAGACGGTATTGCACGCCCACTAGGATTTGATGTAGGGCCAAAAGAACTGCGATATACGAAACTTAAAATATATAAGTCAGTTAAAATAACTTAAATTTGTTCAGTAAGAATATTCATCACACTAATATATAAAAGCAAAAGTTTGTGAGTGTGTATGTTTGTTACTTCTTCACGCAAAAACTACTGAACGGATTTGGATGAAACTTTACAGTAATATAGCTTATACATCAGAATAACGCATAGGCTACTATTTGCCGCGATAATCGACATACACGCAGGCGAAGCCGCACGCATCAGCTAGTACTTAAATAAATTCGAAAGTTTCTCTGTCTGTTTGTTCTACTTTCACAGCTGCACCTATTTCAATTAAATTTTGGATGTAGATACTTTGATCCTTGAGCAATAATATAGGCGAACCCCGGGGTAAAGTAATATGTACCTCTCTTTGTTCCTTTTCAGTACTAAATATCTAACTGGAATCTGAGTATCAAGGATAAATTAACATTATTATCTCAGGTGAAAAAGGTCTCGTGTTAGACATAAGCACAGTAAATTGAAGCATGCTAGTTTTACTACTAAACGATGTGAGTTTAAGTCTCAATATGTGAGTATTAAGTACTAAATGTATATTTATTACAGACAGCTTGTAAAATATTACTATATCGCGATTCAACATTACTGGTTGCTCCATAGTTCGTTACTCCGTAGTTCAAAGTATCTTTGGTAGATGGCGTTGTAGTATGATTTCTGTTGTGTCAAAGTCACCACAGATTAAAACAATCTAGCCTTAACCTAACTAAGCTGATTTTATGGCTCAACTTGTATACTCAACAAAATAACAACTTATTTATGTAAATGTTAAGTTATACTGTTTTGAAATTCAGATTTTGTATATTTCTGGTAAACCCCAACTTAGAAGTATAGTTATGTAAAAACTCACCTTTATAAGCACTTTATAATTTAATATACTTTATTATCTTGATTGTTGTCTATCTATTTATGTAAACAAATTATCTTTATCAATAAAAAAATAAAACTTGAAAAAATATAGACATAGACTAAGTCACCTCGGCGATTATTACGAATCTGATGACACCTCATTAATTGAAATTGATTCAGTAGATTAGTGCTACGATTGAACAAACATGGACTTCCAAAACTATTACCCTTTTTTAGTTTACTGACTTTAGTACATCTATATCATGTTAAATAAAATTGTAATAAACTAACTTTACATTTTCAGAAAGCTTAATTTTTCCTTCATATTTGAATAAAAGCAAGCGACAATCATAAGTATCCTTATATAAACTAAATTTTTCAAATATATTTATAACTAACAATAACAATGAGTTTTAACTAGAGACTTAATTGGGAAATTCCTTCTTCTTTTGAAGTTGGGTAAAAGTGATTTAGTGTTACCATACCAACATTTATTTATCATGTCATAGTCACGTAATGAACTAGTTAATTACTTTTTGGAGTACCCCCCTTAGTAACAAAGCTATAAGTCAGTGACTATGGCTATAGCTTAATACAGACAAAACTCAAACATGCTGACTAAGCGAAATTAAAATAAAACAAATAAGTGAAAAACCCTTATCATCCTAGGAATAATGAATACTTCATGGATACTTGGCACGGTGTCTATTAATCATTTTTCTGGCAGGACTCCGAACACAATTGAATGAACTGCCCACGTCTTGTCTTGTAAGCTTGCCTCACGTAGCCTTGTATGTCTTTGGCTACTCTTAAAAATATTTTTCTTATGACAGAGCGGGAAAATAACCAGAAGGGTCATCCGATGGAAAGTGAATGCCGTAATGACGTCACCCATTGCGCCTGCAAGGAGTCCAATGAAATATTTTGTCATTTAAGGTAGGTATGTATAATTTTGAGGAATCATCTTTGAAAAATTAATTGTGTTTTTTTGATTTCCTATAACGTTTATCCAATAATGAGGTAAATTTTGATCATAATCTAAAAAGCTACTAATCTCAACAAAGTTTCATTTAAAGTAAAAAAATATATATACTTACTGGACGCGCCATATTTTCATTGTTTAATTGTCGCGCTGACTGACTGATGAACGCGTCCTATCCACATTTCCTGTTTCCGCAAACCTTGAGCAAGATGGAATGAACTACCAAGAAAGACCGCCGCATCATTTCGTCAATTGTCAAATGCAAGTGACACTTCAAATCAGCCCGTCGTTGAGGGTAGTCGATGCGCGCCCGCATTCCGCATAATTAACAAAGTGTTCGTTCTTCGCCTCAACTGCCGTTGAGGGCAGTTCGCGCTCGCAAAAGACTGATGTGACGTGATTAGGAACCGCATTTTTCCATGTGAACTATTAAATCTTTTCCTGTGTCAAAAAAAAAGTGTAGTTAAGAACAGTGACAGGCCTTGGTGAATCGTCAAGCAGCCCCTAGCGTCGGCCGCCGGCATCAACGCGTGAAGGCACCACAGAGAGGTTAGTCCCTTACCTATTAAACGAACTGTCTGTCCATATTCTTCTGTTCCCTAAGGGCAGTTCATCATTCCTGTGTAGCGGTCAATCAGTCAGTTTAGATACGCATCGCGGATACAGTACCAGTAGATACTGTGTCAGCCATTTTTTTTAAACCTCGCATAAAGATACAGTCCATTAAAGTCGCATTATTATATTATTCCCGCCCCGCATCGCATTTTTTTATCTTAACCATTGCGTATAAAGTCGTATTTTCGCACTCAGTATTTGGTCCGACCTAATCGCACACCCATTATTTTTGGTCCTAGCGAGCCGGATCGCAATTATTCGGATCGCAATTATTCGAATCGCAATTATTCGAATCGCAGTCATTAATTATCATTAGACAGGTTAGATTAGCTGGTACCTACCTCCGTAGTAGCAGTACGCTATTTATTTTCGTATTTATCGAACCGCAATAGGTACTAGGCATCTAATTCGGTCAATTATATGATACATTACCAATAGTTAAGACCATCGCATTCATTGTTACGTGTAGCATTCAATAAAAGTTAAATTTCTAGAACTTTGTTCAGATCTCAAATTCGTGGGTACTACAATCATTATAAATATCGGTCGTACCCGAGTTTCGTTAATACTGCACAGACTTACAACTAAGTGAATACGTGAACGTAGGTAGCTATTATTCGTATACCTTGTTACTTACTTGTTGATTATAATTGAATATTTGTTTCGCACCGCATCACGTTTCACTACATAACTGTATAGGTTTGCAAGTGTCTGTTCGTCGCCTATATTACAAGAACATAGTACATATACTGCTAATGTTCCCTATAGAATAATTAATTATCCGTGGCTAATATTTATTGTTTACATATTATTTGTACCGTTAGCTTATAACAGCTGTTATATTATCGTCATGGCGGACGAAGGTAAATTACCGCTTCTACACGCAAAAAGAGACCTTATGTTCTCGCGCATACAATCTATTGCAGATAGATGTAAGAATCTTTCAAATGAATTTGCGAAAGAAAGTTTTTTGTGTGATATTGAGACAATAGATAAATTACGCATAGATTTTGAGTTGATCTTAGATCAAATAAATTCGATTGAGTTAAAATTTAATCCTAAATATATTATTAATTATCAATCGCTGCTTTCATTCGACGACCTTTACGGTCGAATAAAACGCGCGGCAAAATTAATTGCTGTAAATGAGCCTCGCCTGGAACATATAAGATGTAACAGACCTAGGCTACCGCCGATCGAATTACCACAGTTTAATGGTGACATTAAGACTTGGCCATTGTTTTACGCGGCTTATAAAAACACTGTTCATGAGAACCCGACGCTGACCGACTCAGAAAAGTTGCATTACTTAATTGGTAAGTTAAACAGTAAGGTTCAAACTGGTTTTGCAGGCATTACTCCATGTGCCGAAAATTATAAAGTTATTTTAGAAACTTTAATAAGTAAATATGAAGATAAACGCGCGTTGTTATGTTCCTACTTGGATCAGATTTTCGAACTTAAAGCTTTGAGTGCTCCCAGTGTAGCGGGCCTCGAGATGTTTTTAGATAAATTCGTAACTTCAGTCGCGGCGCTTAAAAACGTTAAGGTCAACGACCTCTCGGATTTAATATTTTTATACTTATCGTTAAAAAAGTTAGATCCTGAAACCGCTCGCGCCTTTGAGTTGGAAAGTCGTGGTTCTGAGATTCCTTCTTTTGATAGTTTGGTTTCATTCGTTCGCGATCAAGCAAAGATCATACACCGCACATCGAAAACTGAACCGCGTACCCGCGTAGACTATATGACGCCAAGGTCGCCGCCGCAACGCAAGTCTACTAATAGTTATTTGAACACCGCTCAAACTCAATCGCATCAAACTGTGTGTCCGTTATGTAAATCGCAGCATGAGCATTTTTATCAATGTCAAGCATTTCAAAAATTTACTCCAAACGAACGCTTTAAATTTATTAAGGCGCAGGCATGCTGTATAAATTGCTTAAGTAAAAAGCATCATGCTTTTAATTGTAATTCGAATTCGCGTTGTAAACAATGTCAACAAAAACATCACACGATGTTACATTTTGAAAATAAACATACTGCATCGAACGCAGCAGTCGCATCGATCGCCCCCCCGCCGCCGCGCGCTTGCAGTGACGTGGTGGGAGGAAGACGGCAGCTGGGTCCGGCGCCCGCTCCGTCATCCAGTGAGACCCGCAGCGCTGATGATGTTGCATTGTGCTCATTATCAGGCAATAATAAAAATATTTCGCACGCACCCGTAACTACGGTTCTGCTCGCTTCCGCACGCGTTATAATGATAGATAGGCATGGCAAGGAACATAGTTTCCGCGCTCTGTTAGACAGTGCGTCTCAGAGTAATTTCGTAACGCGCCATTGCTGTAACCGCTTAGGATTAAACTTGAACCAAAGACCGTCCTCTGTTATAGTGAAGGGAATTGGGGGTTCTACTAAAACGACACTGGGTTCTGTACAATTAAACTTTTACTCGCGCTTTAATGCAAATGTTAAGTTTGATATGGAGTCACTAGTTGTCGATAAAATTACTGAACGCTTACCGACTGTCACGGTTGATACGTCGTCGCTGGTTAATTTTGACAATCTGCCTTTAGCTGATGATTCGTATCACACGCCAGCTGATATTGATATTTTGATAGGCGCCTCTATTTTTCCACATCTTATGTTGGGTTCCAAGGTTCGAGGTAACTCCACACTCACCGCACCACACGCTTTAGAGACCGTGTTGGGTTATGTTATTGTAGGTTGTGCTCCCGCACAGTTGAATGCTTACTCGCCAGTTTCGTACTGCTGCGCATCCGAACCTCCTTTGCATTCTATCGTCACTAAGTTCTGGGAACTCGAAGAAGTAAACGTCCCGCCAATCTTAAGTTCAGACGATAAGGACTGCGAGGAAATTTATAGTCGTACTACGACTCGCAACGCTGATGGTCGATACTGTGTCGCGCTTCCTTTTAAAGGCGACCCATTTTCGCTTGGCGACTCTCGACGCTTAGCGGAGAGGTGCTTTCTCTGTCTGGAGAGAAAAATGCAAGCCTCGCCAAAGCTAAAGCAAGCTTATGATGACGTCATTAAAGAATATTTGCAGAAGGATTATATCGCACCTGCTCCTCTTGAGAGCGAGAAGAGCAGTCAGTTGCCTTCATATATAATACCGCATCATGGGGTTATCAGAGAGGATAAACTTACAACTAAACTCCGAGTAGTGCTAAATGCTAGCGCTAAGACCAGCACGTCTGTGTCCCTCAATGATATTCTACATAATGGGCAGAACTTACAAGGCAATTTGTTCGATATAATCGTTAATTTTCGCTTATTTCCAATCGCACTTTCAGCCGACGTTCGGCAAATGTATTTAAACATTGAAGTTCGCGAATGTGATCGCAGATTTCAACGCATATTATACCGCTTTTCACCTGATAAACCCCTTAAGGTTTATGAATTTAATCGCGTATGTTTCGGTCTCACGTCGAGTCCGTTTCACGCACTGCGTACTGTAAAGCAGTTAGCGTCTGACGAGGGTAACTCGTACCCTAAGGCGAAAGAAATCGTTCAACATTATGGATATATGGACGATTTTGTCTTCAGTATAGAGAACAAAAACGAAGCTATCTCCACTACTGCTGAGGTTATCTCTCTTATGAAAGCTGGGCAGTTTGATCTAGTAAAGTGGACTAGCAACTCGCAAGATGTTATAAACACTATTCCGCCATCGCATCGTCTTTTATCTGTTAAGGAGTTTGATGAATCAGAATCTCATAAAGTGCTAGGCTTGAACTGGTCACATTCATCAGGTCAAATTATTGGTCACCCGCTTTGGTTTCATGGTCCACCATGGGTCAAGTTTGAGCCATCTGAGTGGCCAGTGTACGCGTTTCAACCGTCTGATGTTTCCTGCCCGCCCGAAGAAAAGAAATGTTCATTACTCACCTCGATACTACAGGAACGATCACCTATTCTCACACTGGCAGATCGTGTTTCCTCGTGGTCTAAACTTTTACGCTGCGTAGTTTACGTCTGCAGATTTATGAAACTTCTCCCAAAACGAGAATTAATTACAGCTGCAGATTTGTTTTATGCGGAGCAGAGGGTTCTTCGCGAATTACAGACTACTCACTTCGCCAATGAGATATTCAAACTACAGGCTGGGAAACCCTGTAGTCGTTCATTTCAGCGACTCAAGCCATTTCTCCATGATGGCATTATTAGAGTTGGTGGACGTTTGTCGAATTCAGATTTGAACTTCGATCAGAAACATCCGATTGTTTTGCCTAAAAAACATCATGTTTTGGGTTTGCTTGTGGACTATTATCACAAGTTAAACTGCCACGCAGGTCCAGATTTACTTATGTCAATTCTTCGACAGAAATACTGGATCTTGTCCGCACGCAATTTAATTCGTAGTAGGATACATAAGTGTATCGCTTGCTTTCGAGTACGGCCTAAGCCTGTGTTTCCTGAAATGTCGGAACACAGGTCTTGCCGTGTCATACAATCCGCTAAGCCTTTCGTACACACGGGTACAGATTATGCTGGCCCCCTTAAGGTGACAATTTCGCGAGGCCGTGGTATACGGTCTGTAAAGGCTTATGTCTGCTTGTTTGTCTGTTTGACGACACGTGCTGTTCATATAGAACTAGCTGGTGACCTTAGTACAGCAAGTTTTATGTCAGCCTTCAAACGGTTTTTAGCGCGTAGAGGTCCTGTAGGTCGTATTTATTCGGACAACGGGACGAACTATGTCGGCGCTAAACGGATACTTTCAGAACTTTATGGACTTCTAAGGTCCAAAGATTTCACTAGTGAATATGCTCATATATTAGCTGAGAATCGCATAACATGGTTACTAAACCCACCCGCCGCTAGTCACTTTGGAGGTAATTGGGAGGCTAATATTAAGAGCCTTAAGACTCATTTATTCCGCGTTATTGGTGAGCAAATTTTGTCGTTTGAAGAGATGACCACAGTACTGGCTCAAATTGAGGCAGTTATGAATACACGTCCCTTATGTCGCACCATCTCTAGCGATCCTTCGGAGGATCTCGCATTAACGCCCGCGCACTTTCTAAATACGACACCCTTACGTTATTTACCCGCTCGCGACATCGAAGATGACAGACTTAATATTCGATCTCGACATGGTTTACTAGATGGATTAGTGCAATCCTTTTGGAGGCGATGGAGAGCAGAATACTTGCATACTTTGCAGTCTCGGAATAAATGGAATACACCGCATAACCCGATAACCGTAGGGACCGTCGTTATTTTAAATACGGAAAACGCGCCACCTCTTCACTGGCCTTTAGGGGTTATTGAAGAAGTATTTCCAGCCACTGATGGAGTGGTTCGTATCGCAAGAGTTAGGACTGCTACTGGATCGTATTTGCGTCCGGTTGTACGTCTGTGCCCTTTACCTAGCCAATAACTATTATCGCGAATCGCGTCTTAGGTTAGTTTATATATATTTTAGTTTAGTTTAAGATACATTTGTCTCGCTCATATAGTTGGGCTCTTATTTTTCGCATGTAGTTATCGCTCCTAAAATTTCGCACGTATATATTTCGCTCGTGTTTTGCGCTTGTCTGGTGTTTTTTCTTTCTTTCTTTCATCCTTGAAGGAATCAATTCCTTCAAGCCGGGGGGAAATGGACGCGCCATATTTTCATTGTTTAATTGTCGCGCTGACTGACTGATGAACGCGTCCTATCCACATTTCCTGTTTCCGCAAACCTTGAGCAAGATGGAATGAACTACCAAGAAAGACCGCCGCATCATTTCGTCAATTGTCAAATGCAAGTGACACTTCAAATCAGCCCGTCGTTGAGGGTAGTCGATGCGCGCCCGCATTCCGCATAATTAACAAAGTGTTCGTTCTTCGCCTCAACTGCCGTTGAGGGCAGTTCGCGCTCGCAAAAGACTGATGTGACGTGATTAGGAACCGCATTTTTCCATGTGAACTATTAAATCTTTTCCTGTGTCAAAAAAAAAGTGTAGTTAAGAACAGTGACAGGCCTTGGTGAATCGTCAAGCAGCCCCTAGCGTCGGCCGCCGGCATCAACGCGTGAAGGCACCACAGAGAGGTTAGTCCCTTACCTATTAAACGAACTGTCTGTCCATATTCTTCTGTTCCCTAAGGGCAGTTCATCATTCCTGTGTAGCGGTCAATCAGTCAGTTTAGATACGCATCGCGGATACAGTACCAGTAGATACTGTGTCAGCCATTTTTTTTAAACCTCGCATAAAGATACAGTCCATTAAAGTCGCATTATTATATTATTCCCGCCCCGCATCGCATTTTTTTATCTTAACCATTGCGTATAAAGTCGTATTTTCGCACTCAGTATTTGGTCCGACCTAATCGCACACCCACTTACATTTTTTTGTATAAAATTGAATAAAATAAAGACAATCACATAAGGACAAAGAAGAAAATAAAACTTATTTTATATTATAGAAGAACAACCATCGACTTTATTTTTTACTATATTTAAGATATATTTTTATAATTACTAGCTTTCACCCGCGGTTCGCTCGTATTTAATAAAAAGTATCTATATTACTTATATTATATTACCTCCAAAAATATGTATACAAAGTTTTATGAGGATCGGTTAAGTAGTTTTCGCGTGAAAGCGCAACAAACAAACTTAAAGTAAGGTTATAATATTAGTGTAATTAGGATTTTAGGTTTGTAAGGTTTACATTCATGCGCATCGAGCATAAATAAAAACCTTACTTTTTATTAGATACGTAATATATATTTTATAACATATTTGCTCGTAAAGGGTCTCTTATTTCACTAATTTCAATATAGTAATGTATCTCATTACGTACTTGTGCGTTATTGTAATGTAAAACGCACGTTTTTTTTAAATAAAGTAAAACTCACGGTTTATCAAGATGCTCGAACAATACTCTTTTAAATATTAGCAAAGAGTTTTTATGCCAGAAAAGTGGTCAACATTTTATGAATAAAATTAACTTTGAGAGATAAATATAATAAATAAACATTTAATTCTTTAATTTAATTAATTTGGACAATAAATTAAAAACATTTATTTGTGACAAAAACACAAAAATATTAATATACTTTATTAGTAATACTGGCTGTTTGTGCCTTTGCTTAAAAAAAGCGCCGATGCGCGCGCATTGCTAATTTGTAAACAATTAAAAAATATTTCGCGCGCTTTTTCTTTTCGCTGTCTTGTTTTTATTTGAAAATGTCATCAAGTAGTAATTAATTTATAAATACGACACCACCAGAAGTCTCAGAGGCAGCGAAAAAGGATACTTACAGGCATATCAAAATTTTATAATATGGAAAACAAACAAATATGCAAATTCATTTTCAGAAAGTGTATTTTTAGCCTATTTCATAGAATTTTCCCAAATATATAAGTCAAGCTCATTGTGGTGCTAATATTCAATGCTAAAAAGCACTATGAAAACAAAACATGGTATTGATATCAAGTCACACTCCAACTTGCTGGCATTTCTAAAAAGACGCTCAGATGGCCATAAAGAAGTCGAAAGTATTTTCGGCTGACAATGTCAAGAAGTTCCTAAAAGAAGCTCCGGATTACCGATGTTTGGCAACCAAGGTCAGTTGAAACTAAATTTTTTTTTATTAACTTCTTTCACTTTCGTATTTCTTTACGATATAGGTGTTTTGTACGCTGTATTCATCTCTTTTCAGGTTGTACTAATATTCGGTATAAATGGTGCATGTAGACGTCAATAATTGGCAAACATCAAAACTAATGATGTCGAGAACCATGGGCGGATTCTTCTTGTCCAGGTCAAAAACACAAAAATGAAATTCCAAGATCGTTTACAAGAACTGCCTCGTAGATCTCGCGGTTGGCGTGTGTGACTGATGATCATGAGGTCTTGGGTTCGATTACCGGGTCGGACCAAATGTTTGTATGAACTACAAATATTTGTTTCGGAGTTTGGGTGTTTACTATGTATAAAGTGTATGTATTTACAAAAAAAAGTATATATGTATTTGTATCAGTTGTCTATTACCCGTAACACAAGCTCTGCTTAGCTTGGGACTAGATTATGGCGTTGTGTGTTAAAATGTCCGAAATATTTATTTATTTATTTAAAACAGGGGTCTTTTCACGACATAGTGAAAAACTACAAAGCGCCTCGTTCAACAAAAGCGATGTCAAACAGATTTTTTCAAAATTATCAAAATGGAAAATGCACTAGTCAACCCATTGCAATTAATAAATTTGGAGCAATGCCGAATATCAAATTGCCACATTCTTAAATTTGGATGATCCACATGAACACTCAGGGCGCAGTTTCAGAAGGTCCTCGGCTACATTGCTCGCCGATTCAGGTGCGGACTTATTGACACTAAAACGCCACTGCGGGTGGCGGTCGAGCAGTGTAGCCGAGAACTACATAGTTGACTCGATGAGAAATAAAGAATAGATTAGCTCCCGCATTACAAGGAATATAAATTTGGAGTAAAGTGTTGACTCTCGACCATCTACGAGCACACACGCGTACATTCCATCATCGTCGCCGCCGCCGCAGCCGCCTCCGCCGCTGCCACCGACTGCTGAACTCTGTGGTCTCGTTTCTCCTACTTTCACTCAAGAGAGTGAGAGAGAGACTGGTAAAATTTTAATTAATAATAATAAGTTGACAAGGTTAAAAATGCCGATTGGCAACGTAATAATAAATATTACAAATTATTCAAATTTTATAACTGCTTTAACTAGTAATTAAATAGCAATATCTCCTCGGTTGTAATTTTCAACTTACCGCACTTATATCATAATGTACTATTGATGCATTACTTTCCGATTAAACTCATCTGACTTCATGAGCTTATGATATTACCTGTTATTTTCCATTTATATAATGATAAATGAGTAACGATATTCCTTCAACTTTCCCGTAATTAACGACAATTATAGAAATCTTTCATCATAATTTTATCTGTATACAAGTAATTTATACTGAACTTTACTTTAAAAATAATAAACGTTTCTCTAGTTAAGTAAGATGAATTAAAGGAGAATCTAAATTACATGAACTATAGGGCATTGGTCGGACGTACTGTTGAGTGTTTATCTATTACATACATATGTATATCATAATACCATAAATTCGAAAGTTTCTCAGTCTATATATATGTCTGTTTGTTACACTTTCACGACTAAAGAAAAACGGTAAATTTGGAGTTTTTTTTTAGGGAAATATTTTGACCCTTGCGGAGGGACATAGAAAAGGACTGAGGGCATGGACATAGAATTAACAAACACGCGGGCGGAGCTGCGGGCGACACGAGTATTACGAGTACATTAAAACGTCATAAAACCAAATAGTAATTCCACAATTTCCGTCATATCAATTTCAAATAATCTATAGCAATAAATAAAGTTGGAGTGTCTGTTTGTAATATTAAAATAACCGCTTTTTACTAAATGCATATATATGTTTACACGGTACATGTACCAAAAATGTAGTTAAAATTTTTTTTGTCTGTCTGTCTGCATGTTTGTTCGGGTAATCTCTGGGACGGGTGGACCGATTTTGACGGGATTTTCCCTGGCCGGTAGCTGATGATCCAGGGAGTAACTTGGCAACTTTTTTTAGACTAACTTTGTGCTGGACGTCACTCGCGGTACAACAATAACCGCGGATAACAACGTGGGGTTCAGCAAGTGTCTTTTTAAAATGTAAAAGTTTCTAGAGCTATAATTACTATTCTGACGATTTTTAATTGAGTCATTTGGAAAGAACCTTAAGAAAATATCGTGTTACAATAATTTCCTAAACTACAAACAAGAGAACTATTAATTATAAGTTATTGTTAGTGTTGCGGCGCCGCCACTCAGACGGAATTCGATGCCTGGGTCGGGCATTTTGTAAGATTGTTAAATACTACAGATGATAGGGGTATCGGTGATGAACGACGTGAGTATGGCTTTAATTAACGGAGAATGATAACTTGAAAGGAAAACATTATGAAAATAGAATAGCAGATTGAACAACCTTAGGACACACTAAAGTAATAGATATTTCTTCATACATATTTCGATAAATATCTAAGCATCTAGATTTCTAAATCAAGTAAATTTATTACAATATTGTAAGTAGGTAGTTCTAACTGCTTTTGTTGAATATCATTGTACGCATTAAGTTTCAACGCAAACATTTTATCAGATACAAGGGATACAAGCTTGTTTAAAACAATGACGTGATAAAAAAAAACAAATAGCGTACCAAATCAGACGTTTCAGTTAACGCATGAAACTAAACCAACAATCAATCAAAGTTAAGTGGTTTCCAACAAAAAACTAGATAAGTGATGCTCTTTGGAACAGGACGCAAAATAGATGTAGCGATATTGAACAGAAAATTTAATGAGAAAACTATGAATTATAAATGACTACCGTTTTGCCTGCGGCTTCGCCCGCGTGTATGTCGATTATCGCGGTAAAAGTAGTCTATCTTCTTTCTCAAGAATCAAGGGATCTTCATTGTTAATTTCATTCAAATCGGTTCAGCGGTTTAGCTGAGAAGCGCAGACAGACACTTTCGAATTTATAATATTAGTTTGGAGTGTGGATACGATACGATAAACATAAAATCCTTTTGGTAACAAATTAAGAATACCTACAGAGTGTCGTTCCCATATTCACCTCATGGGTATCATAGGAGGCGACTAAGCGAATAATCTAAGTACTGCCGTTAGGACAACATCACTGCAAAAGAAGAAAAACTTTACACAGAACCTACATCAACATGTCTGACCTGCGTGTTACAGTAGGTGAGACTTAAATCTAGCAATTTACTTTTAAAAACGTACAATGCAAAACGTACCTAGGTAGGTAGGTACTTTGTTGACGTATTGTCTATTATGGTTCCCGTGGACTTTGAATAGAACAAACGGGCAGAAGGGTTTTCTGACGGTAAGACACCGCCAAGACTCATGGACACTTACAATTTGAGAGTCACAAGTATGTTGCCTCCCATTAAGCACCCCCCTCCTTAGAGATAGGATGTGTAGCGTTTTGAGCTGAATCAACTACTAGCTACTAGGACTAGCTAGTCGTCTATACATACAAATAAATAAAATTAGAGCGTCTGTTTGTAATATTAAAATAACCGCTTTTTACTAAATGCATATGTATACACAGTACATATACCAACCAAAGTAACATTTTTTTCAATTTTTGACTGTCTGTTTGTCTGTCTGTCTGTTTGTTCCTGCTAATCTCTGAAACTGCAAGACGGATTTTTACGGGACTTTTACTGATAGGTAGCTAATGATATTAGTGAGTAACTTAGGCTTCTTTTTTGGACTAGCTTCGCCCTTTCGCATTACCTGCGGTTTATGTCGTAACGCGGGGTGCAACTAGTAATAAATGTAACCCATTCAAAATGTATCTACTCTTCTTAATATAAACCCCAGGGTGATGCTCACTATACTCATGTAATGCAGCATTAAGACCCACACTATGCTTTTTTCTGAGATCCTCAAAAGTGTTAAAGCTTAAATGCTTAAATCACAGCTACGTTATTTTTCTCTTCATATCCGACACGTGAATATGACCAAGCTGGTCAGTCTTACTACAATCATTAGTCAGGATCTTCAAACACAATGGATATCATAACTCTTAACTTGTCATGTGGGGCGATAGGTCAGAAGGATAACTTTAAAAAAAGAGTTTTTGGTCTGTGGACACAGA
Organism: Spilosoma lubricipeda; assembly: GCA_905220595.1. Lineage (NCBI taxonomy): Eukaryota > Metazoa > Arthropoda > Insecta > Lepidoptera > Erebidae > Spilosoma > Spilosoma lubricipeda. The sequence goes on along the minus strand of HG992294.1, from coordinate 8,926,218 downwards.
TAATAAAGTATGGCATTTCTACAAGAAACCGCCTTAAACCAATTCACATGTTTAGATTCTTATGGCAGTAATTCTTTATTACAGAATCATATGGAGTTATTTTAAAAGGCAAGATTCTAGAACATTTGTTGTTAAAGATTTTTTAAATCCTATTGGAGTAGTGGGTCTATGCAAAACAAGAACTGTTTTATCTTATTTTCGAACATTTTGTTCCAAAATAACTTTGCGGTTGCACATAATCTATACAAATAAATAAAATTGGAGTTTCTGTTTGCAATATAAAAATAACCGCTTTTACTAAATACATATGTATGTATACACGGTACATATACCAAAAATGTAGTTAAAAAAGATTGCCGACCTGGCAATCCGAGAGTTTCACCGTATTTGCATTTCTATACAAATAAATAAAATTGGAGTGTCTGTTTGTAATCAGTGCATATGTATGTATACATGATACATATACCAAAAATGTAGTTAAAAAAATTTTTGTCTGTCTGTCTGTTTGTTCCGCATAATCTCTGGAACGGGTGGACGGATTTTGACGGGACTTTCACTGGCAGGTGATGATCCGGGGAGTAGCTTAGGCTATTTTTTTTAGATTAACTTTGTCCCGCGGCGTTACTCGCGGTACAACAATAACCGCGGGTAACACCGCGGGGTTCAGCTAGTTGGTAATAAAAAGCTTCTTTAACTCAATTTCAAATTGTCGTAGTTTAAATTTTAAAGTTAGATGCATACTGATTTGAACTTTGTTAAAGACTAGCTGAACCCTGCGTTGTTATCCGCGGTTATTATCGTACCGCAGGTAACGCCGCGGGACAAAGCTAGTCTATAAGAAGCCTAAGTTACTCCTTATATCATCAGCTATCTGTCAGTAAAAGTTCCGTCAAAATCGGTCCAGCCGTTCCAGAGATTACCCGGAACAAACAAACAGACCGACAGACATAGACAAAAATTGTAAAAAAGCTTATTTTGGTATATGTACCGTGTATACATACATATGCATTTATTAAAAAGCAGTTATTTTAATATTACAAGCAGATACTCCAATTTTATTTATTTGTATAGATTTATTAATAGCTGATATTTGTTCATACATCATTAGTTTAATATCAAATCAGCTAATCATAAGATGTTATTTGCATGACTGGCAAAATAATAAGAGTTTCTAAAAATTTTACTTCAATTTCATTTGAATTTAAAACAAATAAATTTGAAAATACCCCGTTTCAGTATTTGTTTTGTTTTTTTTTTTTTGATATTTGTTCTTAATTTAGGTAAAGTTTTTGATGATGGCGCTCATGACCGATGTTGTACAATCTATGTGTCAACACAATTATTTGTAGCGTATGAGACTTATATAAACTTCAACCTATTATTATGGCAATATATGAAGGACCACCCTTAACTATCTAGGCGCGCTAGGCAAATTAATCTTTTCGCACTTCTTGTCAGGTAATACCATAAAGAGTATATACCTCGAGGGGCAACCGAACGGGCGGAAAGCGTGATCTCAAAGAGAGAGAGAGAGAGAGAGAGATTGAGTTTGGGTAGTGTCTGTCTCTCTCACGCAAGCTTCTGTTTGGTGGACGCACATATCAATTTGCATGACTGATTTGGCAGGAAATACACCAATCAATCAGAAGTCTAATCAAAAGTTTGCGTGAGAGAGACTGATACTACCCAAACTCAGTCTCTCTCTTTCTCTCTACTCCGATCACGTTATTCACCCGTTCGGCTGCCCTTCCGAAATATATGCTCTAAGTAATGCACATCCTGTTACTTCCATGCTTCCATGCTCCACGTCTCTCTGACACATTAGGTGATCTGTGTTCTGACAGTTGAATGACACCTTCAACTGACCTGACATTTTCTTTTCATAGTCATCGCATCGTTTTTTTTGTACAGAGTACTACTCCACCAAAACAATTAGGCGCACGGCAAACATGGCGTCGTTGGAGCTAGGGATGGGAATAGGAATGGAGCGTATTTACAATACCAGGTATTGACGTGCGAGTACGCAGACCAGGGCGCAACTCGAAATACTTGTTAGGCGTATTTGATTGACGTGGCTATCAGGGCCGCTGCACTCACACTCGTATGCGGAAGCTCGATACTAAATAATAAATGTGAGTGAGTGCTTAAGTATTTGTTATTGTCGTAAATGAATTTTGGTGTGGAGATAGTTTGAAGCCTAAATTAAAGACGCTACTTATATGCCTGTACAGTTGCTCAGTATATCGGGTACATTGACCTGGCGATAGGAAGTTCACTGATTAAATTCCACCCTGTATAAGAAAAGGAAATATAAAAAAAACTTATCTGATCATAAATTTTTATTGCAGTATAAAAATTTAAAATAATGCCAGAAAATAAAATACAGAAGAAAAATCAAATAGATGATTATTCAGAATCGCTAGAATCTAACTCTTCGATCCCCGACATTTTTCCACAATCTGATAATTCTGACATTGTGTCTGATAGTGAGTCTGAGTCATCACTATCGTCGTCGTTTACATGTATTATGAATTGCCTTGTGTCTTCTAAGCCTTGCTTTTCCCAATAGTTCTGCCGTAATCGATCCACATGATTAATTTCTTTCTTCCAATCAGCTTGTGTGATAGACTGTATTGCTTCCCTAGTAAGTTTTTCAATGTGCCTTTCAGACTGCTCAACATTTTTTTCGGCTACCCTTTGCTTCATTATATTCCATATGTATTCTATGGGGTTCAGGTCGCACTGGTACGGCGGCAGTCTGAGGACTTCATGACCGCTCTCTGCCAACAGTTTATCTACTAAGTATTCTTTTTCTGCTTTGTTGCATTTTATGATGTAATACAATTCTGGCTTTGTCATGCGTGGGTCGAACGCAATGTTCCTCGCAGTAAGCCAGTTTTGCATCTCTTCCTTACGAGCGGCCATTGAAGGAGGTTTATTCAATTGTTTGCTGTGGTATGGTGCATTATCTATCACAACAATACTGTTCGATGGCAAATTTGGTATAAGCTTCTCGGTTAACCATTTTGTGTAGTTATTTGTATCCATTTCATCATGGTAATCTCCTTTGGTACTTTTACATTTGTACAATAATTCTGCACCTTCGACGAACCCGTTCTCTCCGCCTGAAATTAAAAGAGAGATAAGAGATAAGGAGATAAGAGATAAGATAAAGAGATAAGGTGCGGGTTAGTGAATAATACAGTAAAGAGAGAATCAAAGAAAGTCATTAGTACCTGCATGAACAATTATCCAGCGCTGGCCCGCGCTGTCGTTTTTTCTTATGCCCATGTCTGTTTTACTTTGCCAACACTTGTTAACAGTGTAATGGGAATGTATCCACGTTTCGTCTGTGAAAATAACAGGTTTTTTTTCTACGCCCAGGTCATCGTTTTCCTTTAACCGTCGCAAATAGCGAGCTCGCCATGCTGCTATTTCTGGTCTTTCAATCAGCACATCTCGCTTTCTTGAGCATTTTTTGAATCGATACCCCAATTTTACTGTTATTATTTTGCGCAGAGTCTCTCTTTGACCAGGAAAATTAAGGTCTGCCTTGGCAGACGCTAATATTTTTTTTAAAGTCGGTACTTCTTTTTTCACAGAATAATAACATTCAATTTTGTTTTTTATAGCGCAAATCATAAAGTCATCAATTTCTAACTTTTTCTTCTGTATTCGCTTTTTTCCTGGAGTGGATAGTTTTACCGACACTGTTGGGGTTTCGGTTGATGTACCTGGTTGCGGCGAGAGTCTCGGATTCTGTAGAACTTTCTCTTCTTCTTTTTTTATTCTGGTCAATGTGCGACGACTGATGCCAGTAACCGCACACACACGTTTATCCACTTGTGATACTGGAATAGTAAATCCACGTAGCTTTTCTTGTTCAAAGAAATGAAATACTTTTAGTATCATGGTTCTATCTGCACCACGAATCGTCTTTTTCCTACCCATTTTGAGGTTAACAAAATGAACAACAAATTAACAAAACAAGATAACACGTAACAAATTGATAACAAGTAATTAACAACAACAACAACAAATATTAAACACAACAAAAAACTAATTATAACTGAACGAAAATCTCAGAAGCGTAAACACGTACTATCAGTGCCGAGAACGGGTTACCGACTGCGCGTCACTAGGGTAAGCGCGGGGAGGTGAGGCTGGGTACGGGCGCCGAAACCGCATTCCTGTCATGCGCCTAATTGTTTTGGTGGAGTAGTACATTGAGAAAGTCTTGCGGCTTGGGTATCCGCAAATTAGAAATATACGTTTTTAACTCGGTATCAATATGGTAAGTTTCATTATAGTTGTCTCAAAGTCGAGCTAACAATATCTTATGTGTTTACTTAAAAATTATCAAATAAATTTTCGAAAATGCTATGTCACCGCCGGAACACAATTCTAAATGCATTTTTACTAATTTTCTAATACAAATGTAACATTAGGATACTGGATTATGATCCTAGTCATATTCCTATTAGAGTTGCGATATAGTTAAGTAATATACCTATCTAAAAAATAATTTTGATAACCTAACCAAAATATGTGCACTGCATATTCTATTGAGACTATGTTTTTGTATATTATGCCTCGGTTACCATTAGGTCTTCATTCAGTACAAAGAAGTACTCCATTGAATCTTAAGCTTATTCATTGTTAAATTCACTACTACTAAGTTATTTTGTAAGAAAGCATTAGGATGAAATACAAAGCAACTTAAACATTCCTAAAACTTTACTATTTTTATCCAATATTTTAAAAATATTTAGAAAGAATTTTTTTTTGGTCTCATGCTATGTCTTTTTTTAACACTTCATGTTTTTAAATTTCCAGTTCCGCAACCAGTACGACAGTGATGTCACAGTATGGAGCCCTCAAGGTCGTCTTCACCAAGTGGAGTATGCTATGGAGGCAGTCAAACTTGGGTCTGCTACAGTAGGCCTAAAAAACAAGCAATTTGCAGTACTTATAGCGCTGAAGAGAGCTGTAAGTGAACTCTCAGCATATCAGAAGAAGGTGATTCCAATTGATGAACATATTGCTATCTCTATTTCGGGATTGACAGCTGATGCGCGAATGTTGAGGTAAATGTCATTGTCTATGGTGTAATTTTTTTAAGGTTTTTTTTTATGTTGTGACTAAAACCTACTTTCTAAGCAGAGGCCTATGTATATTTAACAGTGTATTATTAAAGGCTGATGATGATGAAGCCATTGTATTGATAACATCATATTAACAACCATTTAAGTTTAACAATCTATACAAATAAATAAAATTGGAGTGTTTGTAATATTAAAACAACCCCTTTTTATTTATTTTTTATTGACATATTATGGTTTTAAACTTATCTTATTATTTTTTAGTTTCCTTAGTATTTATTCTTATCAATATGTTTGTGAGTTAGTTTTAGTTTTTCCTTGTATAGTCCCTTTTCGGGTATAGGCCTCCTCCAAATTTTTCTACTTTAGTCACAGTTCGAGGGTAAATAACCGCTTTACTATATTTTAATAACATTAAAATAATATCATTTTTTGAATGTTTTCTCTGTCTATCTGTTCCATCTAATCTCTGTAACAATTGGACCGATGTTGTCGGGACTTTCACTGATAGGTAGCTGATAGTACAAGAGGTAGTAAGGCTACTTTTTTATACTAGCTGAGGCCCGCGGTGTTACCAGCGGTACGCCAATAACCGCATGTAACATCGTGGGGTTCAGCTAGTATGGTATAAGAAACAGTGAACTGCAATATGCTGGTGATGATGGTGATAATCTTATAAATATGTTATTGAATTATTGTCTTCAATCGTGAGTCTTAATTCCAAATACTTCTTGAGTAAGGAAATGTAGTAGGAAATGTCTTTCTAGAAGCAGCCTATATCCTGCAGTGGACTCTAAAAGCTATTGATTATGATAAAGGAAACACATTAAAAACATGTCAAAAAGTTTTAAGCATTATTCTATATTCTGATTCTGATCTCTGCTTAATATAAAAGTAATGCTAAACTACTTTTACTGCTAAACTCCTGTGCTGATTTCTATATTTTTTTTTGGCATGGAGTTACTTTAATAAGCAAGACCTAACAAAGGCTTTTACTGTGATAACAAAGGTTAAACCTCTCCTAAAATGGGGAACAGCCAAATTGAAAAAAACAAAGCAATCCAGAAAAATTGTGTTTCACCCAGTGAGTGAGAATACCGCAGGCCAATATATATATAATATAATGCTCGTTTGCCACTTGTACCATAAAAAAAAGAAAAAGAAAATTACTTTGGTTAATACTGGTGTCATGCCATAATATTAGGTAAAAATAGCACAAAACATTATCAAAAGCTCTAAATAGTCTACTGCGACACATAAACTTGTCCTTCAAAAAGAAGGTTTTAGCCTACTGTACCAAGGTAGCCAGATATAGGATTTCTTGTTAAGTAGTCTTTAAGTTGTCTTACTTCTCTTAGTGATGTTATCCTGCATAGTTTGTTCCCGTAGTCGACTCTTGCTAAACCCATGGGATGAATAGGGTTGATTACATTCCTTATTCTTAACCCCTTTAAGTAGTCTTTAAGTTGTCTTACTTCTCTTAGTGATGTTATCCTGCATAGTTTGTTCCCGTAGTCGACTCTTGCTACACTCATGGGATGAATAGGGTAGATTACATTCCATATTCTTAATCCCTCACCACATGGTGCAATAAGTCATAGGTTTTGTAATGTGTTGGCTGTTTTTGTAATAAAATACTTGTTGTGACTTCAGGCTTTATTGGGTACCCTTGTTAGGTGACGATGAGCAGACAACTGGCTCTCACCTGGAGTGTATTACCTGTCCTCGAACATATACATACATAAGTAGGACATGATACATTGTTCTAACCTAATGATATGCGTCTATAGTTAGACACTGAGAAATACATGTGTAAAGAGACTGCACGGTTGGCCTAGTGGTTTCAGTGGTTGCCACGCCGCTTGCTACTGCGCCAAGTGTCGAGGGTTCAAATCCCACGCGGTACAACACTTTGTGTAATCCACAAATTGTTGTCCTGAGTTTGGCTGTACTTTGTGTCCGTTTCATGTATGTTTGTTAAGTCCCCGCGACACAGGATATTTATTCCTAATGCGGGAGTTGTCTTTTAAAAAAAAAAAAGAAAAAAAAAAAAAAACATGTCTGTCAATAGACTATACTATTTTTAATTTATATTTTTCTAATTCCAGTCGTTACATGCGTACTGAGTGCCTTAACCATCGCTATGCTCATGATGCACCTATGCCAGTTGGCAGACTCATTGGGCTGGTCGGCAACAAGATGCAGATATGCACCCAGCGATATGATAAGCGACCACTTGGTGTTGGCTTGCTAGTGGCAGGTTATGATGTAAGTATTGATTTTTAATCAGTATTTCTTCTTAGTTCTTTCTCATGAGAAATGTTAGATAATTTGAGTTTAAGTACTAAATAGTCAAACACTATATAATACTAAAGAATGCTCTTACAAGCACTGGTTTGAAAAATTAGTCTTGGTAACAATTAAACAATTGTTACCAAGACTATAATTTTTCTTTACCATCTTGTTTCTGGTCAAGGCATTATTAGGAAGTATATTTTCCAGTGTGTAGTGCATTGGTTATTTAATCCTTTAAAAATTAAACAAATATTGAATTAGTGCAGTTAGTCCTGCAAAACCAGCACTGAACATCTTAAAAATAGCCAGTATGCATGCAATGAAATCAATTTTTAGAGCCAACTCTACAGAATAAACTTAATACGTATCTTTCTGACTTGCATATATTATAAAGGATAGCTTTCAATGTGACCGTTTATAACCGTATATAATTTTTCAGGACCAAGGCCCACACATCTACCAGACATGTCCATCTGCTAACTTCTTCGACTGCCGTGCCATGGCCATCGGTGCACGTTCTCAATCCGCTCGTACATATCTTGAGAAGCACTTGAACTCCTTCCCGGATTGTGATCTACAGGAAATCGTTGCCCATGGCCTGCGCGCTCTCAGAGATACACTACCTAATGAAGTGGATTTAAATACTAAGGTGAGGATTAGTTACCAAAACTCGAATTGTCTGTCAAAGTATAATGTAATTTCAGAAAACCAATACGGGTTTAGGGCAGGTGTATCCACTGAGGACGCAGTAACAAATTTTAGTGTCGCGGTGTCGGAAAAATTAGATAGAAACCTCAAGTGCTATGGCATGTTCTTGGATATATCAAAAGCATTTGATACGGTTTCTGTTCCCATTATGTTAGCGAAGTTGGAGCGTACTGGGATTCGTGGTTTAGCTTTGGATATTTTTAAGGACTATCTCACAGATCGTACCCAGGTTGTAAAAGTTAACCATGTAGTGAGCGATGAAGAAAATATCGAATATGGAGTGCCTCAAGGAAGTATACTTGGCCCCACGTTATTCCTCATATACGTAAATGATTTGTGCGCGATGCAACTTAAAAACTGTGAAATTTTCACGTATGCCGACGACACTGCCTTGCTGGCTTATGGAAAAAATTGGATTGAAGCTAAAACTGAAGCTGAGGATAGTTTGAGAAAAGTAATTTTATGGTTATCATCAAATCTACTCACTTTAAATGTGGAAAAAACTAAATATATCCGTTTTTATCTCCCTAACTCGCCTAAGCCTTCCGTGGAAACTTTAACACTTACCGCTCACTGCTGCACCTATTCTACGACAGCTTGTTCCTGCCCTCCCCTATCAAATGTCATAAGTATAAAGTATCTAGGCATCATTATTGATGAGCGATTAGACTGGCGTCCTCAGGTTGAAACTCTTACAGGACGTGTTAGAAGGCTTTTGTATGTTTTTAAAAACCTTCGCTTTGCCGCTGGTCAGCCAGTAATGAACACAGTCTATGCTGCATTATGCCAATCAATTATTGGTTATTGCATTCCAGCATGGGGAGGAACATACAAAACCTTGTTCCTGAAATTGGAGAGAGCACAGAGGGCACTACTCAAAATAATGCATCATAAACCACGCTACTACTCCACTACAGAATTATACAGAGAGGCTCAGGTCTTATCAGTGCGCCAATTGTTTATATTCCGGACCATGCTTCGGCGACACTCGCAGCTACCCCTAACAAACAAAATAATGGAAAAAAGACGTGGTGCACTGGTTTGCTCCTCAGTAGCCTGTAGAACTACTTTTGCAAGGCGACAATATGGCGCTTTGAGTTCTAGGCTTTATAATGACATAAACAAAAAAATCTCGCTATACAAATTGAATAAACATGATTTTAAACATAAAATCGTCAATTGGTTAAAGTCACTGAGTTATGATGAAACGGAAGATCTTCTAAGAAGAGATATGTAATTTTGGAAATGTTTTCAAGGATTGAAATTGGTTTGGGCTGTTAATTAAAAACTGGAATGAACTTATATTAATGGTAATAACTTCTGTCCTGTGAATAACATTATTGAAGCTTCATACAAGTGTACATATATCTGTCATTGTAAGACTAATATGTTTGTACGACATTTAGAGCGGTGAGCTACCGATTCCCAAGATACGAGTTTTCTCAGTTTGGGGTCGGCATGTCACTTTACTGAATGCCTAGGTACATGCTTTCAGTCATTAATTGTGTAATTCAGTGTGTGTCATTGGTAACCTATTGTATCTTTTTTTTGAGAATAAAGTTATTATTGTTATTATAGTCCAGCACAACATCTGCCCAGTGCTGGACCTACAAAAATTTACTTCTATTACATGTTATTTATAAATCCGTATTTGAGAATTAAACCTATTAAGCAGTTTTGGTAAATGTTGATATCGCGTATTTAAATAGAACACTGACATCTGTTATTCGAAAGTATAACTATATAAGTTACGTTAGAGATAATGTGGATGCTACAACACTGCACATCCGCATCCACCTTGGCTACAAAATATGTTCTTTTTGAGTTGTTGTAGAAATACCACGGTCGGTACCTAATAAAACATTTCCTTAACAAAAAAAAAAAAAAATTAACATAAATAAATTCTTTATTGTAACTAAAAGTATGTATACTCAATTCAATAGGACATCCATAATTACGGTAGTATTTTTTTAGGGATTTTGCGTGTCCCCTGAGAAAAAAATTTGCTTAATATTTAACAATCTAAAAATAGTTAAGACTAGCATTTAAAGTTGCTTAGAAAGTAGGTTTAAATCACAATTAAATAATCAATTTTACTTTGTTTTTTCATGGAAAAACAATTACATGATATTTGATTAGAAAACATTTGTCTCGACTATTCTACCATCATCATATAAACACAGCATTTCTTTTTTCAAGCCCATACTGTACGATATTGATACTGATGAAGACATCATTCAAAATCTTTTAATTAACCTACTACACAAAAAAAGTAGGAGGTTCTCAATTCAACAGTTTTTTTCATATTTGTTATCTCAACTTTCGACTGGGTGAACCGATTTTGATGATTCAATTTTTATTTGAAAGCTGTTGCTTCCAGTGTGATCCCATTTCTGTTTAGTCCAATTCTTGAAGTCGGTTTTTGTTTTGTTAAAATTTTGTATTATTTGTACTTCAGAATGTGTCTATCGCTATTGTGGGCCCGAAGACTCCACTCCGCATTTGTGATGAAGATGAGCTGGCTCGTTTCTTGACGCTCGTTGAGGGAGAGGAAAGGCGTAGTGGCAGTGGGGCTGCTACTGGCGACACCGCTCCATCCCAGGAACAAAGAGACACGGGGGACGACAGGGAACCTCGACCGGCAGTAAGTAGAAATTATGTATATACTTTGAAGATGTAGTTGAACGACATGAATTCGTCTTAAGATTGTTTTTCTCTAAAAATAAAAAAAAATTAGACTATACTAAAATAAATTAAAATACTAGGAAATAATAATAAAAAAAAGAAACAACAATATTAGTTTTGAAAAGTTTTTTTCTTTGAAGATTAGTTTTGTAAGGGTTTTGTAGTTGAATTGGTGCATATGTCTTTAATATTCTTATATTAGTTGTTACCCGCGGCTCCGCCCGCGTGTATGTCGGTTATCGCGGCAAGTAGTAGCCTATATGTTATTCTGATATATAAGCGTAAGCATATAATATGAAATTACTGAAATGTTTCATCCTAAATCCATCCATACTTAAAAACTTTCGCGTTTATAATATTAGTAGGATATTCAACTAGCTGATCCGACGAACTTCGTACCGCCATATTTACATATCTTGTAACGTCGTCAGGATCGACCTTACAGTAGAGATTATAACCTATTCGTTTTGAGATTATAACATTTCATTGTTGAGAGTTTAGTTTTTGACAGATGTCACGTCATTTTGACATGAGCTTATGGATTTTTGGTAGACTTCTCGATTTTTTTGAAAGTTATCTGTCAGACGGGAACACTGAGGTAATTTTGTGGCTGGTAACATTCTAATAGCATTCCCTTTTTTTGGCGTCGGATTGTGAGAGAGTGGCAGACCTTATTTTAAATAATTGTTAATTATTGTTAAATCATTCTTAATTTGGTTAATCACCACGGTCCATGGCCAGATAAATGTGGCGGAAGATGTCTTGCTGTTAGTTTATCGTGAATTAACGGATATTTCGACATCTTTGAACCTGACATCAAAAGATTCACTAATGGATTTGTTGGAGATTTGAGAGATTTAACACGTTATTTTGTTACTTGGATTTTTTGGAGATTTGAAAGATTTAACATGATATATTGTTACTGAACCCTGCATATGAAGCGGGGTTTAGTTTCCTGGTTCTAGTAAAGTTTTTCCTGATTCTAGTTTAGTTTACTGGTTCTAGTAGAGTTTTTCCTGGTTCTAGTTTAGTTTCCTGGTTCTAGTAAAGTTTTTCCTGGTTCTAGTAAAGTTTTTCTTGGTTACTAGTAAAGTTTTGTTTCTTGGCTATTAGTACAGAGTTTCTTATTAGCACAGTTTTTCTTTCGGGTTAAGTTTTTAACTGAAATTTTTTACTAGGATTTATCTAGACACTTAAATTCAGTTTTTTTTTATAACCTGTTTTTACAAAGGTTTGTTGTGTAAAGTTGCTCTCCACTTACATTTATTTAACTATAATCCTACCTATGGATTAGTTTACAAGCCATAGAAGTAAGAGGCTACTTTAACATCAAAGCGTGGAGAAGCCAGAGAGGGACAGCCAGACATCTCCTGTCCGGCTCATGTAACGTAGTAATTTTAAGATAGGGATTGCAATAACAACAGAAACAGTAACCATGTTAGCGCTACTATTAGCATAGTTTATCCATATGTAAGACTTTACCCTTCAGACTCTACGAGTAATAAATCTGCTTTTAAACTTAATTGTTCATTAGTCAGCACTCCCCGCCCTAGATTAAGGGTTCAATGTTGGCCGAGTTATCCACGGCATTATTTGTTATTTTTTAGGTTATTTGTAAGTTACCATTGGGGGTAATATTATTGTTTAGGATCAGCACCTGGCGCCCGAAATTTGTTTCTTTTATTATTATTATATTTTATTGTGGTTGTTGGTCTGGTTTGTTTGTTCACTCCCAGTGGTAGCAAGCAAAGACACATTATTTCACATTATTGTTTATTATTCATTCACAACAAATTCTATTTTTTTTATTTTTTTATATTACAATCTGGCAGTGGCAGTGTACAGTAGAAGATAAAAAAAAGACTTCCTGTTATCTTAAATTTTTTCTTTATACACAGACTTTGTCCTAGCAATAACGAACACATAAAAAAAAGAATTATTTAATTTGGTGCAGCCGATCGGCAGTTATGCGGATACATACATTTCGGCGATTTACTTTTATCTAAATAGGAATGTAGTTCAGTGTATAGAAGTTAAAAGGTGATATGTTTAAATTCTAATACTTTTACAAAATATTTTGTTGTAAATGTATTAGTATCGGTATGAAAGTATATAACTATAGATAGTAAATGTGTTAGTTTCAGTATAAATTTCCAATTTTCATGCTTGTTTCAGTTCTGTAAGAAGTCCACTCAGAAACGATAAATTCCTTTTTGGTCCATATAATTTTATTTTAAGACCCGCATATGTAATATTTTACTAATGTTATAAACGCGAAGTTTGTAAATTTAGATGGATGGATGTTTGTTACTCTTTCACGCAAAAAGTACTGAACGAATTTAGATGAAACTTTACTGTAATATAGCTTATACATCAGAATAACACATAGACTACTATTTGCCGCGATAACCGCCATATACGCGGGTAAGCCGCGGGCAACAAGTATAAAAATAAATTTATGAGCGTATTCCTTAAAAGGCTGGCAACGTACGTGTGATGCCGCTGGTGTTGCGGGTGTCCATGGGTGGCGATAATCGCTTACCATCAGGCGATACGTCTAATCGTTTGACCCATTTCATAAATAAAAAGCAAAATATATAGCTGGCTTTAATGAAAGTTCTTTGATTTCAGGTGGCCATGGACACAGAGTAGGACATGAACGGCTTCAAGATCTAGACAGTGATGATTTTCCTTCAAACGATAGGGATACCTTTCCTCATCATCACCAGAGACAGCCGGACTTTAATGAACCTTTGACTGAAGGTTCCCCTTATCCTCCATCGCTTAAAGACTAACCCTGGCCAGTGTTCAGATAAATAAATTGTATCGAAATGTTGCTAACATAAAATATCGTACATACTAATCACAGCAGGCAGCACCATCTCTCGGCATAAATTTGCACTACTACCGATCATAATGTTATAGTGCTCTCTATGGACTTCACAAAAGAGTTAACTTCTTTTACCGCTAGATGGCAGTAATTTTCACAAACTAGTTATTTAAATGTTACCATAAATTTAAACTTTTCACCTCAAGGAAAATCGATTCACTAGATTTTATATGTTTTAGCAACATTAAGTTACTATTTGTCTGTGCACTGGCTAGGGCGAGTAAAGTAATGAAATCTTCATGTCTTTTATTTTTCAATATATTCAATAAAATATTTGTGCTTACATCAATGTGTGTATTTATTTCTTTTGGTCTAAAAATAAGTTATTGTCTATGAGAAGTTTTTATGATATACTAGTTGTTGCCTGCGGCTCCGCTCGCGTGTTTGTCGGTAGCGTATCAAGTCAAGTTCAAGCATAGGAACTGGCTAGCCAACGCCGAGTGTAATATTACACGAACCATTTGTTTGAATGCCAAGCTCCAGTTGTGTGGCTGGTGTGCTTGACTGGACGTGTGTTGTCAAATAAAAGCGTGGAGGACTTTATACTGGTGTATTTCACTTTTAAGAATATTACAAATAATATAAGTAATTTTATGGTGATGCGCACGCGTGGACGTTTCTTGAGTGAGTGTCGGCACGCGCCGATCAGCCTCGCGCGGACGTTGTCGAGGCGCGTGAAACCGGTTTGGTGCGGAGCCGCGCAGCCCGATGAGACGCAGGAACATATTCCCCCGAGTTGAAGGCTGGAGCACTTCAAGACACTGGAAGAGGGCATATATTATTAAAGGCACGAGTAAGAATGCCCTTCTTCGTGCGTATTTCCGCAACTCTACAATGCCCGTCAGATCCGGGCTTGACGGTAATGATTCGGCCCAGCATCCAAAGAAGAGGAGGCAGGTGGGCGTCTTTCACCAAAACCATGTCTCCTGCCTTAAGCTCTTGTCCAGAGGTCCGCCATTTGGTTCGCTGCTGCAGAAGAGAGATGTACTCCTTTGAGAAGCGCTGCCAAAAATGCTGCCTCAATTTCTCGATACGGTCGAAGCGTGACAGTCGTGTTATGTTAACGTCGCTGATGTTTGGTCGAGGAACTGACGTAAGAGCTCGTCCGAGGAGGAAATGTGAAGGCGTAAGGTAAGTGAGATCAGAAGGATCAGTGGATAGAGGCGTCAAAGGTCTAGAATTTATAATAGCCTCCACCTGAGCCAGACACGTTGCAAGTTCTTCATATGTTAAGTGAGTTAAGCTCATGACTCTACGTAAGAGATGTTTTGTTGACTTTACCGCCGCTTCCCAAATGCCACCAAAATGTGGGCTATATGGAGGTATAAATTTAAAATTAATGCCTTGATTTGCAATATCAGATTCTATAATTTTAGATGAAACCTGTAAAAAGCGTGAAAGCTCATTGAAAGCTCCCACAAAAGTAGTGCCGTTGTCAGAATACACGCGCTGAGGCTTGCCCCGACGACTGATGAAACGGTCAAAGGCCGCAAGAAAAGACTCCTTGGTGAGGTCAGAGACCAACTCCAGATGCACGGCTCTGACTGCAAAGCATACAAAAACACAAATATATGACTTAGTTAATCTGCAACCTCTACCCTTTCGGTCGGCTATCAGCACTGGCGTAATCAAGTCCCGTGTTTAAAAAAGGAAACTCAAGATGTGTTCTGTCATTAGGAAGGTTGCCCATTATGACCTGGACAGATTGAAATCGAGCACAGCGAATACAATTACGTACTGTTTGTTTGGCTAGGGCTTTGCCTCCTAGAGGCCAGTAGGTGAGCCTAATGTGTGCCAATAGCAGCTGAGGCCCGGCATGTAACATACTTTGATGTTCTTTAGTAAAAATGATTTTAGTTATGTGATGTTTGCTACATAACATAATTGGGTGCTTAACGTTGTAGCTATAATATGAATTTTCAAGTCGTCCCCCTACGCGTATTAAGTTTTCTGTATCTATAAAAGGAGAAAGACTAATTAATCGATGCTTTTTATGCAAGGGCTGATTGTTTTTAAGAATTATGTATTCCTCAGGGAACATTTCCTTTTGAGATGTTTGTAAGATTAAGATTTTAGATGTCTGTAATTCCCTGAATGTTAGATAAGATAATTTAGAGATATTACGTTTTCGGCAATTAGCTATGAATCTTTGTATATAAGCTGTGATTCTAATTAATTTTGTAAATGAAGATGATTTATGTATTAATTTTATGATTGGGTTATCGTTTATTATGTTATTGTCTATGGCTGTATGAAGTAATGTTTCGGTTAATGTATTGTGATGTGTGTTAGGTGTCGTTGGAAATTCGATATCAGACCGATGAAGAAAATCGGGTCCTGACCACCAAAGTGCAGACATGCTGATGCAATCAGCCTTCACCCCTCGAGATGCGAGGTCAGCGGGATTACATTTCGAAGGCACATAGCTCCACGTCAGGCCAATTGTAGCTTCTTTTAAAGTGGAGTCACGCTCAAATCTACGCTCGAGGGAAAGAAACCTACACTTGGCCATCGCGTTAGAGTCACCTAAGCACTCAGACGAGTCTCTCAATGGTATGGTGACAACGAATTGGCCGCAATAAATACGATATGTAGTTTCATTAAAAAGTTTTTCACAAGCCTTTCCTTCTAAAGATAAACAGCTGTTGCTTGATATTGAATCAAGCTCCCAAAAGCGGGACAGCTGGTTTGACTCTTCCTGTGAAAGGAAGTGACACAAAGGAGGTTGTTTAGGATGAGACTGATATACACAGCCTGTAATAAGCCATCCTAATTTCGAAGATTGTAATTTAGGTTGATGTCTACCCAAACTAATAGTGTTGGAACCTAAGACGTCCCAAAATACGTCAGCTCCTACTAGAATATCTATGGCTGACGGCACGTTGAATGTAGGATCAGCTAGCTGAAGACCTGGTGGGATAGTGATTCGTGTCTTATCCATGTAAGTACCAGGTAGCCATTGCGTGATCTTTGGTAAAACAAGGCAGTTTACGTCCACCCGATAAGTGCCATAACAAGACTGTACACTAAGACTACAACTTTCGGAGGTATGAAAAACGTGACCACTTATACCTTTGACAATGGAGCTAGTGCTTCGTGTTACCAGGCCCAGTTTCTTACGGAGGCCTTGGGTGATGAAACTGGTGGTACTGTCGTTATCCAGCAAGAGCCTGGCTGTATAAAGCTCACCATGAACGTCCGCCACTTTCACCAACGCTGTGGATAATATCACAGTAACCCCATTAGCTTGTTGAGAAGATAGTACAGTTTTAGTTGACAGGGTGACGTTGTCTTCTGTCTGAGTTAATGTATCCCTATGTAAGAGGGTATTATGTTTTACTTTGCAGTATTTGCAGTGCGATAACTGACATCGCTTTTCTGCATGACCAGGACGAAGGCAGTTCATACATACGTTACTGTCTGATGCCTTCTTATTACGTGAATCTATATCTAGGTTTCTAAAACGTTGACAGTTAAATAAATAATGATTTTGTGAACACAAAGGACATGTATATTTCTCAGAAGAGTTGATTGGTCTTGGCTTTGTATGTATAAGAAAATTTTTTGGTTTGCTATACTCATTTATTTGTTTATTAGCGGTAGGATAAGTAGGTTTTAAGTATTTATTTTCATAAATAGTCTCTAATAAGTCAGCTCTGTTTGATAAAATTTTTATGAAATCATGTAAACTAGGAAATGTATGTAAATTGTTTTTATGCTCCTCCCACTCTCGGTTGGTCACAAAATCTAGCCTTTTAGACATCATGTAGATAATTAATGTGTCCCAGTATTCAGTAGGCTGCCCGAGAGTTGCAAGTGCTCTTAAATTTTTGTTAGTTACGTCAATCATGCTTCTCAGTGACCCACAAGACTCCTTATGAATTTTATCAAAATTAAACAATGATTGTAAATTATTATTAATAAATAAGCGTTCATTATTAAAACGATCAAGTAATGACTGCCAAGCTATTGTATAATTGTCGGCTTTAAAGTCAACGCTCTTTATCACTAAAGATGCGCTGCCTGTTAAGGCCGCGCGGAGATAGTGAAATTTGTTTATGTTCTGTATACTATTATTAGTGTGTATTAAAGAAATATACGTATCTCGGAATTCGAGCCAGTGCTGATAGTCCCCGTTGAAGTGAGGTAAGTCTATCTTAGGCAGACGGACAAAGTCGTGTTTGCAGCCAGATCCGTGGTGCGGGCTGTCGTCAGCTGACGTGGTGGAGCAGGACGCAGGTGAGGTCATAATATCTCATCAGGCATCTGCGCATAATACTGCGTCTCGAACTGCTCCCTTTCGGCGTACATGTCTTCCATGCTATCCGATAACAGCTCCATTTCTGTCTGTAACACGTCGAATTCCTTATAAAGCGCTTCCATGAGACTAAGACGGCATTGCAACTCGGAAGATTGAAAAGAATCTAAGCCAGTGTTCGGTAAAAGTCGAATAAAGTTACTAAAATAAGTAAGCTTAGCTTTCAAGCTACCACGCCTTTTTACAAGCTCTCTCAATTTTGCTTCAGACATAATTAAATATATTTACGAATAAATCAGTCTAAAATGCAAATAAGGCGAAAGAAAAAAGAACCAATATTGCAAAGGCAACGTATAATAAATGCATAGATAACTGGCAAATCGGTAAACAACAGCCGATGAGTCTACCGGCGCGCAAAACCGGTTTACTCAATGGAAAAAATGCACACGCTAATGAAAGAAATGTTGAATGCAGTGAGCAAATGATTAAGAATGACTAATATAATATTATTATATTACTAAAAAGATGCGAAAGCAAAAGATGTTGATGAATGGGATTTTTCGATGAGGATCACGATATGAAGAGATCAATATGCCTGACCCACGTAGTGCCACTCGAAAACTCCCGTTAAAATAATAAGAATAAGATAAGGATTAAAGGATATGGAACGGACTCACTCTCAATAAACTTCCTTAACGTTGACTGTCTTGTTGAAGTGCCCTCTGAGTGACCTCTGAGAGTGTCCCGGTGACCAAGTTACAGTTACACCAACCGGTTACAACGCTACAAATAAAAAAAATGTATGGGAACCCCCCCCTATTTTTAATTTTTAGATTTTTTCCTACGCTTACACACATTTACCGAGCTGGATTCCAAATTTCATCCTTCTAGGTCTTCTGGAAGTAGGTTAGATTTATGTACTATAAGTCAGTCAGTCAGTGCTAAAATTTACGACTTTTTGACCTTCATATCTTTAGAACCGTTTGAGCTAGCTTCATGAAATTTGGCCTTCTAGATGTCCTTATGGATATAATTAAACACACGTAGTTGTGTGTGTTTAGTGGCACCGAGTGGTTCGTGTAATATTACACTCGGCGCTGGCTAGCCAGTTCCTTTGCTTGAACTTGGCTTCTAATCTTTGTTATTAAAAGATTAGTTTGTTTTCAATCTAGCTATTACTATAAATGTAAGTTTGTTTGTTACGCTTCCACGCAAAAACTAAACTGATCATCATGAAATTTTGTACACATATTTTGGAGGTATTAGAAGTAACATAAGATACTTTTTATTAAATGCGAGCGATGCCGCGGGCGATAGCTAGTCATTTACATTATTATGAAGTTGAATTTCCTACGTAACTAATGAATTTAAAGTTATACATTATTAACAGCAAATATTATAAGGAAAATGAAATTCAAAGTTGAATGTATGTACACAAGGAACGGTCATTTCAGAATTTTAATTATAGACGGGAGGCTGATGACGAATTTTGAGGTTCTTTAGGCAAGCAACTTGCGAAAAATTTCAATTCCGTGAATTAGCAAAACAAGTCCTGGGAGTTTTTTAGCGAGTTAGCGGAAATTTGCTACTGCGCAGCACATAGATATAGAATACCATAGATTGGTTGTGCATTTCAATAAGCTAGACCAAAACAGAAATGCAATGATGTGTGTCAAATTTGCATGTGTGTGTAACGTGCTAGTGATGTGCCATGCAAAATTATTTTTTTCGATAACGTATACCAACTGTATATTGTTTTAAACTTTCATGGTCAGTAACATTAAAATGGGAATCTGCGGGATTGCTACCATGTACCTTTTTGTTTGTGAGTATCCGATATTTCGGCGCTGTTGCAAGCGCCATGATCACGGAGTAACAGTTACTCCGTGATCATGGCGCACAGGGTAGCAATCCCGCAGATTCCCATTTTAAAGTATACCAACTGGTACAAATAAATCCATAGGCATTTAGAGTTACGTATTCAGTGCGAATAAGTACGAGAAAACTACAAAATTAAAAAGACCAATCTTTATTGATAGAATTTTTAATGTGTTAATTAAGTGATAATAATATTACGCAACATTGTTCGTTGTTTTAGAAACAAATATTTAACCACAAACAATATTTAATCAAAAACAGCACTGTAAGCATGCATAGCAATTCATTTTCCTCCGAACAATATTAATTTATTATAGAAATGTCTCAAATTTTCCTTTATTGCATTACACAACTTTGCCTCATATTTAATTCTAATAGACACATATATTTACTTTTTATACTCTCAAAAAGATTACCCGCCTCGTCCAGGATCAATAAACTACTCGGCCAACCGTGCAGTATAGTTTGAGTGAATTGTTTTTATCTGTTCCCGTTGATAGCACATTACCGGCTGCGCATTAGAAATTATATAGAATACCTAGGCAAAGTATAAAATAAATAATATTTCACACATGGCCTTGGTACTGTATAGAATACTGGATTATACAGATTGTCGGTAACATATACAAGAATTGCTCGTTTGATAGTTACAAATGCATACTCCAATTTCTCTATGGCAGCCGGTTTACCGTCACCTTTTAATCGCTTCATGTAAAAAATCAGCGATTAAAGTGTATAATAGATAAATCAATGACTAAAGTTCAGCAGAGTTGTTAGACAATAAAAGAAATGATAGTGTCATCACAGGGATAAGTACATGTCATTGGAAAATAACTTGTTTAAGATACGTGAAACACGATTAATCGCGATGTAGTCTAAAAAATCATTTAACAAATGTAGTTAAATAGGTATTTTAAATAATAGTAGCTCATGTTTAAATTATTTTCCTGTATGGGCTGTATGACATTAACTTATCGCAAATTATACCTAATGAGCATTATGGCACATTGTACCGACAGATTGGTTTTTTGTTATTGATATTTAACGTTTTTGCAACTAAAAATAGACTTAAATTTCATCTATACATGTAAGATGACAGTTACTTGAATGTAAGTAGGTACTTATCGTTGTCAAGATGCATTACATATTATTATTACCGTCCGGGTCAGTAACATTACAATAACACGTCGATAACGTAATTCTCTTGTGTACAAATTACTTGCTCTGTTGTTATCAAATAACCAAACAAAGGTCATTTGAAGTCTTGAACCTCCACCAAATGTCGCAGTCAAACTCCAGTATCATCATTATTTACAAATGCCTGGATTTCTTTTCTCCGAGCCTTTTTCTCGGACTAGGTGCTGAACTTCGATTTATGTACGTGGAACTACTGTTTTCAAACGTCCACACTCAAAGTACGATAGCTAGATTTTTTTAGGACTCCTAATACCTACCTACTCATAACGGTTCCCAAACATTTTTGTATATTTTTTTATTAATTACTAATGATAAATAATAGTAGTAGTATTGCTACCGAAACCGATGGCTTAACGAGCTCTCCGATGCACGGAGGGTCTCAATGTATTGACATGGGTAGAAATACCCAATAAAAACTTGTTTTTTTCTCAGTTATGTAGTTCTTCTATAAGCTGTAAAATATATGTTGCGTATATTTCTAAACATCAGTATTCCTTATGTAATTTTGAAAATAAACTAAACATAAGGTAAGAGCACTAGTAGATGATCCCTTAAGGGCACAAAGTTTCCTTTTTTCATGTTTTACCTGAATGTTGTTACGATTTCAATCAGTTTACATTTGTAAAATCTGATAAAGTATTTTATCTAAGCGTGGGCAATGTTTTTCTTGGACAGTGAATTAATTAAAAAAAAATCGAAAAAAAATCAATTTAAGTTAGTAATTGACCATGTAAAAATTAGTAGATGAATAACAGTAATGAAATATTTTTTCATAATTTAAATACCTTGGTACCTTAAGTAATTCCTAAACAAATAAGAAAATCAAAATAGTTACCATAAACAAGGTCACTGGATTCCTATTATTTTACATTTAAATAGTGTAATTGTTATCAAAATTGGTAAAAGTAATCAAAAAATATGTTTACGCTGCGTCACTCAACATAAAAATGACGGTCGTCGTGTGTAACATTGCAAAATGGTAAATGTGGAATTGGCGCGCTTTGATACACAGAGTGCTGCATTGTTTTTAATTAAGGAATCAGTTTAAAAGTATGCCGGGAATTCTTATTTTATCGGTTTATATGTGTGAATGGTCAACGATAGGTACATGGTAAATGTGCTCTTACTTTAATGTCAAATAATTAAGTGTCAAAATATTGAGGCAGTCCTTTGTACGAATTACTCGAATAACAGGTACATGTCTTCTTAAAATTTTATTATCATCATATAAAAAACAAAAAAATATTCCCAGATGAATTGAAAATTGACCAAATCTTATTTTAAACCGTTACATGCTTAACAAGTGTTATATACGGGTCGTTGTCGTTGTTGTGCGCGCCAGTGTTGATACGACGTGGTCGCTATGTGGCGGTCCATAACAGTTATCCTCCTATTCGGAGTATTAACATCCGCTATCAATCTCAGTTTCTTAGACCCGACCAAACTTCAAACGTTAACTTCAAGTGAAACTCAAAAAAGTGCGGCTCTAGATATTATAAGTCGATATTTACGTGATGTGATTGTTGAAATTGATCCATTACGGTTTAAAGACAATAAAGACACCTTCTCGCTAAGTGTATTTGAAAATAAATTGCATATTAGTGCTAGTTCCGGCGTAGCAGCAGTATGGGGCTTCAATTATTATCTCAAGAAATACTGCAAGAGTCAAATCGAGTGGCAAACAGAAAATGTCCTCTTTGTTCGACATCCCTCATCCTTAAATGAAACTGTGATAGCCAACGACAGGTTTCGATATTATCAGAATGTGTGTACAGCGTCATATAGCTTTGTATGGTGGGATGTACAACAATGGAAGAAACACGTAGCTTGGATGGCCCTGAACGGTATCAACTTAGCTCTGGCTCCAGTCGCGCAGGAAGCCGCGTGGGCTAATGTTTATAGACAAGTAGGCATGACGCAAGAAGAAATAGATCAGCACCTAGCGGGTCCAGCGTTTTTATCTTGGCTTCGGATGGGAAATATGCACGGTTGGGGAGGCCCACTACCACAATCGTGGCATAATTTACAATTACAAATACAATCCGAAGTTATAAATATGATGTTAAGTCTAGGTATAGTGCCTGTTTCACCAGCATTTAATGGTCATGTTCCATCAGCGTTTTCTAGGGTGTACCCAAAAAGCAACTTTCATGAAGTAGTACGTTGGAATGGATTCAATACTGAGTATTGTTGCGGCCTTTTTATAGATCCGAATGACCCCTTATTTAATACCATTGGAAGAATGTTCTTAGACGAAATCAAGAACCCCGGTATTCATATTTATACAGCAGATCCATTCAACGAGATATCAATATCAAATTTTTCTACAGAATTGGCTCAGGCTACATCTAATGTAATATTCTCGACTCTTATAGAATTCGATAAGGAAGCTGTGTGGTTACTACAAAATTGGATGTTCGTGAACAACCCTTCTATGTGGCCTCTGAGTCGAGTTCAAACTTTCCTAAATGCAGTTCCTAACGGTCGGATGCTTATATTAGACTTGCAGGCTGAACAGTGGCCTCAATATAATCTTTATAAAATGTACTTCGGCCAACCGTTTATTTGGTGCATGTTGCATAATTTTGGTGGGACACTAGGAATGTTCGGCAATATGGTGACTATTAATAGAGAGGTTTATGAAGTTAGAACTCTAATGAACAGTACAATGATTGGCATAGGTCTTACTCCAGAAGGTATAAATCAAAATTATGTAGTGTATGATCTAATGTTGGAATCCGCATGGCGCAAGTCCCCAGTGGAAGATCTCACTGTCTGGATAACTGACTACGCTGAAAGAAGACATGGATGTAAGGATACCGCTGAAGGCTGGAAATATCTGCTCAAAAGTGTATACAGCTTTAACGGTTCCAACAGAATCAGAGGTAAATACGTTGTCACCAGAAGACCAAGTTTCGGAATACAACCGTGGGCCTGGTATAAAAGTTACGATTTATTTCAGGCTTTTAGAAAACTGGCATTTACCAATGTGAGCAATTGTTGGACAGAAGGCTTCTATTATGACGTAGCAGATGTTACTAGACAAGCCTTGCAGTACAGAGCTGAACAATTATATATGAATGTCGTGAAAGATAGATATGGAAACAGTTTCGTCTTTGAGAGTTCCATAAATCGATTCCTTAGCGTTTTGTCTGATTTGTCTTCTGTATTACGTCAAAGTAAGTATTTTCTTGCTTCAAACTGGTTCGAACAAGCCAGGAGTATAGGAAAAACACCTGACGAGCAATATTTGTATGAGATGAATGCAAGAAATCAGATCACGTTATGGGGACCTAGAGGAGAAATATCGGATTATGCTTGCAAACAATGGTCTGAAGTTATTCGGGACTATTATATTCCGAGATGGAAAACGTTTTTGTCTGCTGCGTTAAGAGCTAAAATGGCTGGTGAGCCATTTAACGACCAAGCAACAAGACGTGTTGTTACTGAAAACGTTGAAATTCCATATGCAACGTCTTTCGGAACTGAAAACGGGCTTTTCTATTCCGAATCACTTATAGTCCAAGCGAAGAATCTTTACAGAAAATGGGCTTATGTCGCGGACGTGAATGACTTACCGATAATGACCATTAAAACAAAAAGAGCTAGTGAATTTAGTGTTTCAGATTGGGAATCCGTAGACTCTGAAACGTATGATGAACCGTATGTGATCATGTATTCCACGCCATCTGACTAGATGATTATTTAAAGTGTTTAAGTAAATGCCAATATTCCTAACTTATATTTATACAAAAAGAAACGGTGTTAATCCAGTTTATGTTCGGCTTTGATAAGTATTAAAACTGTTTTGTATAATGTATTTGTTGTCATATTTTCCCTATTTAAGTTCTTTATCTAGTGGGTGTTAGGTCAATCTCAATTATTTGTGCACACACTCTAGTAGAGTACCTACGCAAAAAACAAACTAATTTACACGCAAAAGTGTTCACTGACTCCATTAAAATTGTTATCTTTGCTAAATGCCGATATTACAAGAGTATGTCCCAATTAAACGAATTTTTTTAACATAGCTTAGATTAATAATAAATAAATATTTAAATAAATATTTTCAGACATCTAAACACACAATGCCACCCAGACCCAAGCTAAGCAGATATTATATATAGAAAACACTCTAACTCCGAAATAAACATTTCATACAAATATTTGGTCTGACCCGTGCGTCGAACCCGAGACCTGCAGCACAGCAGTCGCTAACGCTACCAATTGCGCCACTGAGGCAGTTAAATGAGTGAAAGATACACACGTACTCATATTTAAATTCACACAGTAACATATGTTAAACATGGCTTGATGTGTTTCGTAAGTTAAGTATAATTGATTAATATCGGTTCAGTAGTTTAGACGCCACAGTGAAACACATAAACAAGGACTGCCAAAACAATTTCTCTTCCTTTTGGGTTCGCTGTAATCTGGAAATAAAAAGTAATATGGCTAAGTGTCCATGTCAATGATATTTTACACATAAATATCAATCGAATTGGGATTTAGTAGCTTAGGTTTCACTTATGTAATTTTAAAAATAGATGAGCTTCAAAATATTCTTGCGTTTTAAACAAAGTTCAAAGAACAGTTCTGACCTATCATTACTAAGCCAGAAGTCGAATGCTTAATTTCCGCCTAGGACAAATAATTGACGATGAGCACAATGATTTGTTCTGTGTATAGGTTTAATTTAATGTTACACCATTTAAAACATTTATTTCTGCTACAACATACAATCTAGAACAATTGCATTATGCGTCAAAAGCTACCAGCTCAATTCACGCTGAACTAAAGCACAGCACTGGTTTTCAGATGGCCACTGACTCAAGGGCCATCTGAAACCAGAAGAAAACCAGTGCTACATACGTAAGTATCTTTATCAACAATTTGGTAACAGGTTCTATCTAGTTTGAGATCAGGCTACTGTGTGTGAGATGTGTGAAGTTGTTACATTTATCCTAAACTCCTATTTTCAAGACAGTTGTAGCAGTTTTTTTTAACTGATAGGGGCAAACGAGCAGACGGCCTGATTTTAAGCGATAAGCGCTGCCCATGGACACACGCAACAACAGGGGCGTTACAAGTGCGTTGCCTGTGTATTTTATTTGTGACAGAACTTTTGATTTTAGGATGGTTATGGACACTAAGTAAACAATTTACATCTCCAAGATCTGAAACTAATGACGTATTTTAAACGACGTAAATATTAGCTTCTAGCTGTTGCCCCTCAACCCGCGTGTATGTCGGTTATCGCCGCAAATATCGCCTATGTGTTATTCTGATGTATAAGCTATATTACTGTTAAGTTTCATCCAAATCCGTTCAGTAGTTTTTGCGTGAAGAAGCAACAAACATACACACTCACGAACTTTCACCTTTATATATTAGTGTGATGTGATATATTGGTGTGATTGTTACCATTATCAGAGTCAGCCTTCGATCAAATATATCATTGATCGAAGGAGTCGGTTATATTTAAATTGACCTTTGACTTCCCAAGATCTTGCTTTGTGATTTTTATGTATGTACTATGGATGTTTCACACAACAATTCTTTTAGTCTATGTACATACTTGGTGGTACTTGTTAAGTTATAGCGCCATCTTTTGCAAATGGTTTAAAACTCAACATTTTCTAAGGAACTGTGAATACAGTGCCATCTATGAATAATAATATGTACCCACTAATGTCTCAAGACTGTACAAAGAGGTAAACCCTTTATTCGATAGCTGGCAGTAGTTTGCGTACGAAAAGTCGAAAACAAAATTAAATGTTAACACTAATCAAAGAGTGGAACCCCATAGTCATTCTCGTCTGTCTGACAACTTTTTAGTGGGTAAAAAATTCAATTCCCGAGAGGCAGTACAAAATGCCTTTGAAGAGTTTGTCGCCTTCCGTCCAGCTGATTTTTAGAAGAAGGGCATCAATAAACTGCTAATGCGTTGGCAAAGATGCGTCGATTGCATGGGTGATTACTTCGAATAACAGAAATAAAAAAGTTTGAAAAATAAGTACTTTCACTTATTGCATACAAAACGGCAATTTCATAGGTAAAGACCTATTATTATTGTAAGTTTTAAGAAGAAAATATATTTAAGTTGTTATAAAATATTTTATGTTGTTATAAATAAACCAGCACACCCACACTACCCCGTTTGTTGTGTCTCCTATTGTCCGTGGCGTGATAATTTTCCCCCGTTTTTAAAACATTATTTATTTTTTTCGTTTCGTTTTTGTCGTTGAAGTGAATAAGCAAGGTGTTCATGTCTGTTTAAATAATACCGTCATATATTTTAGTTTGTATTCTTGTCAATAGATGGCGTGTGATCGATTTAGATCGCATTATGGTTTCTTTACACGTCGGGGTATTTTCCTTCATTATTTATCATAAAATTTGAATCGCTCTAAGGTACTGAAGGTTCATATCATAAAAAATTGAAGTTGACTCCCATTTCACACTTTCAAAAATCTATATTTCGAATTCAATAAAAAAAAAACATTCCACTTATTAAAGTATGTACGTGCAATATCGGTTATACTAGTTATTATATAGATAGAATAGAATTAGACTTAGATAGAAATTAGAATAGAGTTATTATATGTGTCTGTGTAGGTATTGGTGGGTGTAAGGGTTTTGTGTTATAGTTAGAAACTTTACCTCTTTATTACATTAGTATATCATGCACATAACACAAAGCCCTTACACCCATCTATACATAGACACACACACATATATAAGCACACGCACACTATAAACACACAAAGACAAGACACTTTCATACAAACATGCATCTCTTTTTTTGCTGATTTTAGTGTCATTCACTATTGATGGCATACTAAAATTAAATTGAAATCTATACTAATATATAAAGCTGAAGAGTTTGTTTGTTTGAACACGCTAATCTCTGGAACCGCTGGTCCGATTTGAAAAAGTCTTTTAGTGTTCGATAGTACATTTATCGAGGATGGCTATATAGGCTATATATCATCACGCTCGGACCAATAGGAGCGGAGCAGCAATGAAAAACGTTTCGAAAACGGGCAAAAATTATCACGCTACGGGCAATTGGAGACGCAAACGAGGTTGCGTGGGTCGGCTAGTTTCATATATTTGGGATGGAGCCTGGAGATCTGACACACAGGGGTAACCCTAGTATAGACTCCACTCTCTCACAAAGATACGTGTTTTGTATTGTATTGTAAATGTTATGCCTTGCTAACACTACATAAGTCGTGTCACGGTACTGTGGTCGCTTTCCTTGGAAAAGGCTTTAATATATACCGACTTGGTATATATTAAAGTCGGTTGAGCGTTTTCCTTCAATATACATACATAGTCGAGGTATATCATCGGTACCAAGCAGCTCAGCAGCTTAAACTGTGTTTTTTTTCTGCTAAACGCCCCAAAACAATATTTTCTTTAAAAATGAAATTGAGTTTAAAAATAATACAATGTATAAATCGTTGTATATTTTTATTATGTACATACAAGTATTTAAATACAATTATTATAAAAATAACTAACGTTTTTTGGATGGTATATAAATTTATGGTTTCAACTCTTATATAGATGACAGAAATATAGTACGCATACGTAAAGTTATTGGTGGCTTTTATTATTTAAATAGAAATCAGTACGGGAGAGAAACAAAGGTAGAGTATGCCTACTTTAACTGAAAAAATAAATTTGACTAGGGTTAAATAAAATGAGCTGTGATTGGTGGTCATCGTAGATTTTTGGCATTCGAATTATTTTTATATTACATTAAATTTACAATTAACTTTTAATGATCTAATATTAACAATTAAATGAGGTCATCAGTGACCACGAAAGTAGCGTTTGATAGATGTTTGTTTGATTCTATTTCACAACTATTGGTTTCTAAGATACAATACAGATGTATTTTCAATAAAATTGAGAACAGAAGACATGAAATAATGACCAATAAACAATAATGTAAGCAGTTGTATTTGCTTTACTATAATTTTATTAATCTATAGTACAGTAGCTTTTTCTTTTTATTAACGCGTCAAATAAGCCGCGACGCATGGATCACTTGACTCTTAGGCTACAAGCGCACAGGCAGCCGGCTTGCTTAGCGCCTAGATAGAGTCTAGCGAGTCACCAAGCGAGTAACATAGTAAAACGAACGTTGTAAAACGTTCGCAACCGGCCGCACTGCGCACTTGGCGCCTAGCAAGCCGCCTGCCTGTGCGTTTGTAGCCTAAGCGAGCGTCATCATCATATCTACTGCTTTTAATAGTCTACTGCTAGAAATAGGCATCTGCTTAGAAACATGGGTTAGGCGGGCCTAATACACACATACAACTTGTTATGTTGGCCAGACGGGTTTGTTTCAAGATTTCCTTTTCTGCAGTGATGTTATCCTTCGTAGTTGACTCTCTTAGTCGCCTCTTACGACACCCTAGGGATATTTAAGGGGTGGTACGGTGGTGGTGATACGGAGTAAGATCATATGATAAGAAATAAGACATAGCACCAGGTTTAAATTTACAAAAAAATACTGATAAAAGAACTGCTTACAATTCTCTATAGAAATGGGTAATATACAAAATCGTAGTCTACGAATAAAAGAAGACAAAACAGGTAAGAAACATCTGAATTATTTGTAATCTTTTTAAATAATACAAGTTTGGTTACAGGTTACAGTAGGTAAGTCTTAGCACCACTATGTTATTTTAATACGCGATTACAATATCAGATACATTTGTGTAAATAACATGAAAATAATCTAATTACATCTAAATATAATAAACTAATCTTTAAAGCAGGTAAATCCATACAGGATTCAAACTCCCGAAGCTCTGAATTGTCAGCCTTTTGTCTGATTCTTGGCCGCTACAGAAATATAGAAGTCAAATTTCATTGACTTTGTGAAGAAAAAATGATTAATTCCATTTCCGGGTATCTAACCAAGTATGCCTTATAGAAAGTCCGCATTGGTTTAGAATCAAAATGTATTTAAAAGAATTAAGCTCAAGTGTAACTGTATTGATAAGTCAATCTACGGCATTGTTATCGTTGACTTCAGTTAATAGGATAAGTAATGCAGAAAGTCCAAAAATCATCATTGAAAGAAATGCTTCTGCGACTTTTGTCAATACATTTAATATCGATCAACTTAGCTCTACAACTTAGGTAATGGTAATTTCAAAATAAAATCTTTGGAACAAAAAATCCAATTTTAAGCCTGTGTCATACGAGTGTATCCAGTTGATAACCTTGGCCACCATAATTAAACGTTTGATTCAAATTTGTTTGGTCTAAAACAGGTACGTAACTATCTTGCAACAGTATTGGTTGGCGACTTGAAGCTTCATTTAATTGTCTTTCTAAAATCGTGTTTTGGAGTTCTTCTTCCTCCAATTGTAGTGTAAGTTCGTCGAGTAATTTCACTCTATTTTCTATTTCAGTATCGGCTTTCGCCATTTCTAAAGCATTTTCTTGCATTTCTTTAGTCGTTTTCATTAATTCTTGTTCAATTTTGTCCAACAGCATTCGAACTTGGGAAACATTTTCGCAACTGTTCGCTTTATTCTCATCCATATATCTTTTGACTTTTGCTGTTAGTCTCACTACGAGCTCTTCTTCGCGATGTAGTCTTTTATTAATGATAGCTAGTTTTTCCAACATTTCAACTTCCTCACGTATCCTAGAAAGTTCGTCAGCAGATGCGTCGGAGTCTGTATCGTTTTGCGTTTGCATTAGTCTTTCTGAGTTGACTTGACAAATATCTGTTAGTTCTTTTGTAAAGTAATGTTCTCTCATAAGGTGTCTTTCTCTTCTAGATTTATGTTTTGTGTGCCGTCTTGGAGGGGTACCGCTGCCCACGCCTACTCCACTGTCACTGTTCCCTGCCTGGCTATCGTTGACTTCACTGCATCGACCCAGGTCTCGAAGGTACGATTCGAGAAGGTAGTTTGTGCCATGTTTCTCCATGCGGTTTTTATGAGTTTGATCTTCCAAGTGGTCGATTAACTTCTCTTGTTCCCTGTAAATAGAAAAAAAATGGTTCGTAATGTAAATAAAATACATTAATTCGTTTTGAAAGTCATTTTATGCCTACAATGGTTTAATATCCACCTGAGAGCTTTTAATATTAAGAAACAAAAATGTGCAACTTACCTTAATTTGTCCAGCTGTTGATGTATCGTTCTACTTTGGTGTTGTATAACTGACACCAGTCTAGCTGCAGGGTCTTCGCTCCTGGCTCTTGGGGGCGGCGTGGAGGTCCTAATGTTTCTCCGTCTACGTCTTCGGGCACCCCCACGGCTGCCTCCATCACTGTCTCGACCAGAGTCCTCTTCCCCACAGCTCGAAACACGCCTAAGTGCCAATCTAACCTAAAAACAATTTGTTGCTTTGCATTAAATTTAGTTTTATATGCAATTGTTTTATAGATTATTGTATTGTTGATTTCACTACAGTAGGGTTCGGAAACATTTATTTCGGTTATGACGTCTGAAGTAGTTAATTAGCAACCAATATGGGTCTTCATAGTATCAAATAAATTAAAGCAAGATAAGCTTAAATAAACTAATCACTAGTAGTTTAATTTGACATCAACAGTCACAAGAAGCATCATTCTAATGTAAAATAAATTTTATCGATTTTTTGTCATAAATATTAATGTTTTAGTGAATAAAGACCTCGTGCCGCGCGTCTCCCCACGCAGCCAAGACATGCAGGACAGGTACGTCAGGAGGTAAAGGTCGCTCCACTCCTCGCCACCGTTCTGCCAGCACCCAATCGCCGTGATCGCTGACTGTCCCTCCCGCTGTGGTTAAAAGATTTCCATGTTCACAAATAATGATTTTTAAAATTAAATGTTCTGTAAACTACGTACCTAAAATTGATATAGATGAAGTTTTATTGAAAAAAATTTAATAAGTAAAGATGATTCTGACAAATATTAATTTCTTAATTGTTGTGGTTGTCTAAAACGAAGTAAATTTTTAAATGGAATCTTTAGGAATAGTACGGAGAAAGGGGTTTAAAAAAATTTGCAAGTCTACATAATGAGCGTTCAAGTTCTACTGATTTAATTAAAATAAAATAAGATGTTGAAAATGGCTGAAATTCGATCGCGATTCGACCTCTTAAATAATTGTAGATAGATAAATAAATAAATATTTCGAACACCTAACACATCTATGACTATCAACTGATATGAATACATATCTTTTTTTTTTTCGTAAATACACACATATTATACATAGAAAACACCCAAACTCCGAAAGAAATATAGATGCTTCTATTTCTATGCGTAAATTTAAGGAAGATATCGTAAATCATTTACATGTTTTTTTATATTTACTAATTATTAAAATGCGGAAAACCATCAGTAACGAATACATCAAGGCAACCCTAACTAATAGAGATTTTTTTATTTTTTTTAATCTTTATTAATTTAGAGACTTTTATTACATGGTAATATGTTAGTCCCATTGTACCTTATCCTATGTTACATTCTATTTAATATTATAATATTAAGTCAAAGCTTTTGATGCGTAAATATTCCAAATAAGTCATGTGCAGCACTTGCGGTTGGGTTTCCTAACGCCTCCCTTTGTGTTCGATACTTGACACACTCCGTCAGCAAAAACTAATAGAGATAGAACACTAAATAACACAAAACTACCATACAAATGCGACAGTTAATAAAGACACATAGAAGCCTACCTACTTACATAACACCTATACGTATTACGTAAGTATACCTTTCTTCAAAATTATTATCATTTAAAGCAAATATCATACCTTCAGGGGCGTCCTGCAAAGCGCGAACGATGTCCGCACAAGTCGTATGAGATTTGACCCCACGGACCCATAATTTCTGACCCCGTGCCAAGACCCCCACTTCTTCATCGCTGTAGTCTGATGATGAACCCTCCATATTGGATGTTGATCAACTGTTGAAACAAAACAATGTATAAACAAAGAGTCTTCGCGATACGTCATATTTTTTTCATTCATTAGATTATTTGTGACAATAATTTCTTTTATGAAACAGCTTCTCAGCTTTAATAGTAATGCAGTTTTACCAATGGCTGTACCATTTAATGAGTCCCATTATTTAAAAGGACAAGTGTAGGTATGTATTTAACAGTTTCGCACTGTCGATCCCGTTCGTTTTAGAGGTAGAGACTAGGTACTTTGATTTTGAAGAAGAATTTTTATATTTTATTATGGCTTTTACAGACTTTTTAACAACTATACAGGCTATTGTAAAATCCGTCCGAATTCGTAACTTGGTACTCACAGGCACGGTAGCCAGCTAAAACACAGGCTATCAAAATTGTAACGACTTTGCGAAGTTTGCCGACGGAACACGTAAGTTGTTGCATAAGTCTGCATAAGTCTCGTCCTAGCACGGGCTGGCACGTCTAAAAGGGGTGATTTGCCTAAGCTCGGCAAAATAGCGAATGTTGCATGCGTTTTACATATACGCTGTTTGAAAAGGGCAAACGACCCAACTTAGTTCGAAGGAAAAAAATGTGTGTAACACACCACGCCACGCCGCGCCACACAGCTTGGCACCACAAGCGAGCAAAATGGCCAATGTACAAAGTGCATAGGTGACATGAAATTCTCGGCGTATACCTACTTCATTTTGGTGGTTGGAATACTACGAGTATACCTAATAAAGCGATCTATTGAGCCCAAACAATCTTGGGAATAATAAGGGCTAGGAAGATGATGAATAATAAGATTAATAAACGATTTAGCGCTGTTGTGTTTATAGTTTGTTAGACGATATAAGTAATGATAAAGCGCTGCAGCTTAACACCTCATTATGTAACAAGAACAACGTAAAACACTGAACTTAGTGTCGCGCGCCACACAGCATGAACGCTGTCATTTCACGTTGATCTCCTGTTCGAGGATAGTACCGTACGTTTGTGCTTAAATCAGCGTGGCTCTACTACCTTGTTTGAAGTAATAAGTTTTCCACAGTCGATAATATGCGAGTGAATGAAATGTACATAAAACAATGAACCTTGAAGGAATATTTCAGTGTCATTTAGAGTTAGCAGGTTATACACAACTTAAAACCTACTATCAAAGAAAATGCCTATGTCCAGCAGTAGACTATAAAGGCTTTCGATGTGACGCAACTCCTCGTCAACTTCGAGCATAAGTAAGCATAATGACTTGTATCAATGGAGATCGTTTTTTGTTTTTTCGGAAGACGGTCCCCATTTCATCTCATCCAAGTTTTTTATATTTTGTATCATTAATTTCATCACGACGAAGACTTATTGACTTGAAGACTTATAACTTGAAGACTCTAAACACTTGACATTGGCAGAAATAGCTGATCCGAGAGATCCGGCTGATTGCCATTTCATCAAAGAAGAAGAAGAAGAAGACAAGTATCAATGAGTCATAGATCGAAGATGTTTTTTTCGGTTTGATTCCATGACTTCTAATATTTTTACGTCATATTTATTTTAATTCACAGGTACGCAAAGGGGACGAAGCTTTATCTTTTCATTCACAAGGCAAGGCATGGCGACAGGTGAATAAACAAGTAATAATTTATCGATGTTTCCGTAACCATGGCAACTAAACCTCAACACAAATGTATTCCACCCTATTACCTATAGCGCTTGCAATTGGGAAAATATAGTATTAAACTTCCACACACTGAAATATAACTGAATAATGAAAAAATGCTACTTTTTGGTATACAACGTGTACATCTCATATCTAACTTCTATGCTAATACCTACCAGTTCACTCACGCTATCTTTTTCTATGAAATAGGGAGCAAACGAGAAGAAATGTCGCCTGATGGTCGCATCACAATTGCGTTGCCTGACTTTTAATAAAGATTACGCTCTTTTTTAAAGGTTTTAAGGTCGTGTTGGTCCGGCAATACTGCAGGCGACAGTTCATGCCACAGTTTTGTTCATTTCACACTTCGTTTTCGTGTATTTTCAATCATACTTGGCCACTATTGGTCTAACTCTGATGTTAACTATTCTATCCTAGACTAGTACCCAAAACGGCGAGCTGTTTTAGTCGGTCCGAGTCCGACCAGGGGGTGGAATCCGAGGGGATAGCCACACGGAAAAAAAGACACGCCAGAAATAAATATATATGAAAAAAAGACGTAAAAATCGTGACATGAAAATTATACAGCATCTAATCTAATATTATATGGAGGTAAAGTTTGTGACTTTGTAGGGGGTTGTAATTGTAGTAGAATTAGATAAGATCAATTATCTGTGGTCAAGTGACAGGAAGAGCGTGGGAGGTTTTGGTCAGGAGACTGTCTTGGCATTTTGGGTAACACAGCCAGCACGAGGAACTAAAACGAATAATATTAATATTAAAAACTAGTAAAAAGTGTAAACCAAGTTTACAATGTTGTTTCCATAACGACATTAAATACTATAGTAATCTCTAAAGATTCTTTTTCCAATAGAAAGCCATATTATTTATACATGTACACGTTAACACTAAAGATGATGAGCGCGATATGCTATAGCGATACATGCGGGCGAAGCCGTTGCTAAAAGCTAGTAGTAGGTACATTATAAAGCTATAGAGTTTGTTTGGTTAAAAGTTCTAATCTTAGGAACTAATGATTGGAACTGAAAATACATTAATGTTGGATAGATAGCCCATTTATCGAGGAAAGTCGTTGTTGTAGTTTAAACGAAGGTAGACATTAAAAAATCGACACCACAGCAGTTATAAGTAAATTGAAATAAAAAAAATTATATTACTATTCACATTAAATATATTTCAGTATTTACTAAATCACGAATGTCGTGCCTACACAGCTTTAACTAAAAATAATACAAGGGTAGTTGAAAAAAAAAGCTATATATACTTCATATATATAAGCACATTAGCGTGGTGGCAATTTGGATAGTTCGTGTCAGACCACCATTAGGGGGTTTCCGCTTGCCACCCCCTGTTTTTCAACCCCATTTGGGGTGCCACCACGCCCGTTCGTGTTTTATGTTAAATATTTTCTTATGGGGTATTCAAATTCCACGGATACGTTGTTAATTTGTTTTGTTTGTGCATTTTCTTTGTGGAATACGGTAATTGAGTAATTTATTGTGGGTTTAAATAATTACGTTCCGAGTGAATTATTTGGATACTGCTTTGATCGTTTAATGCATATTTCACAAATTTATAAGAAATCGATCTATGCCATAACGCAACAAACTCAAAAACATTAAGTTTTTTGGATAAAAGGTCCTGTCCTACCCATTTTGATGTAAAACAAAATATTGCCATAGATTTTATTACAGTATTATTATTAATACATCAAATTTATTATTTACTACGCAAGCTCGTTTTCGTCTCCTATTACCCGAGGCGTGATAATTTTCCCGCGTTTTTGAAACATTCTTCATCGATGCTCCGCTCCTATTATCTTAGCGTAACAGTATATAGTCAATAGCCTTTCTCGATAAATGGACTATCTAACACTGTTTTTTTTTTCAAATCGGAGTGGTAGAGATTATCGCGTTCAAGCAAACAAACAAACAAATTCTTCAACTTATTATATATGTGTACAGATTAACATTAACCGAGGCATCAGGCTCTTTACTAAAAAAAAAATAACAGGTGACGTGAAAGAAAAGCCTAGAAATATATTTATGTATTTTTTTTTTCTTTTGTATAATATTATATTCTATGTAGATATACCTAGCACCTAGTTATCTGTAGTAATGATTCCTTTTATTCCTTTTATTTATCTGTAGTATTGATTTCCCACAATGATTCTTACAGATAAACAGGTGCTAGATTTAGTTTTATACAATAATTTGATTTAGTGTCTTGTCTCACTTGTTCAAACATACACCTGCCACAAACAGTATCGCAACACCCAAAGGTTTGTCTGGAAGAAAATGCCTGTGGCATTAAGTCCGCCTTGTGCATTATGTTTGCTGGAAGTTTTAATAAATAAATAAAAGAAATATACCTATATCTTTCTTTAAGCTACGAAGTATAAACACATGTACATGGGTATTGCTACATTTCGATTATTTTACGCTATTTCTTGACTACCTCAGAGCAACTTAACGTTAATTCCTTAATTATCTACCAAAGCGTGGTACATTATGTTCATCCATCCTTTTTAGGGTTCCGTGCCAAAGGCAAAAAACGGAACCCTTATGGATTCGTCATGTCTGTCTGTATGTCTGTCCGTCTGTATATCACAGCCACTTTTTCCGTAACTATAAGAACAATAATGTTGAAACTTGGTAAGTGGATGTATTCTGTGAATCGCATTAAGATTTTCACACACAAATAGAAAAAAAGAACAATAAATATTAGGGGTTCCCATACTTAGACTATACATATATTTAGGACTCAAATTTTTTTTCGTCAAACCCATGCTTGTGGAATATCTATGGATAGGTCTTCAAAAATGATATTGAGGTTTCTACTATCATTTTTTTCTAAACTGAATAGTTTGCGCGAAACACTTCCAAAGTGGTAAAATGTGTGCCCCCCCCTTCCCCCCCCTACATTCTAAAATAAGAGAATGATAAAACTACAAAAAACATATGATGTACATTATCATGCAAACATCCATCAAAAATTTGTTTGAACGAGATCTAGTAAGTAGTTTTTTTAATACATCATAAATCGTTAACCGCAATATACCTTTCATTCAACTTCCACAAATATTAAAATAAAATAAAAATTATATTATGTTACTTGCTGCTACGAAACCCTTCATCGCGAGTCCAACTCGCACTTGACCGCTTTTATAGTTCCTTCAAAGATAGACACTGACATGCAAATTATTGGCAGCCCTTACTCGATGCGTAATAACAGTAGCCGCAAGTAACATTGCTGCTACGAAACCCTTCATCGCGAGTCCAACTCGCACTTGACCGCTTTTATAGTTCCTTCAAAGATAGACACTGACATGCAAATTATTGGCAGCCCTTACTCGATGCGTAATAACAGTAGCCAGCGCGGTCTGCCCCGGCACACGCAAGGTCCGACAAAATTATAGTGTACACAGAGACCGACAAATCCAACAGACTTCTTAATTATATCTTCATATATATACATATACCATTTTGTACAGAACTATTTCACGTAGTAGTGTTAAATATAGAAAATGTAGTAGTAGGTTTAAAAGATCGCAGTTGACATGATGTATTATGAGTATCTTAAACCTTTAGCGGAATAAAAAGTGGCCTAAGTGCATAAATGAAGCTTTTTTTTTTTTTTTTTTTTTATGTTTGACCCTGCCGTAATGACTCTACTCTGCCTGATGGAAAGCATAAGCAGAATCCAAGAGTGATGGTCACCATACTGCGAACGCAGACAATGCAACAATGCAGCATGGTGACCCACACCATGGCGGGCTAGTGATGCTTTCGCATCATTGGGCCTCCGGTCTCGCACTCACCAACGAAACACGACAGCATGATCGCTGTCATTTTACGTTGATTTTCTGTGCGAGGGTAGTACCGCCCCGGTCGAGCCGGCCCAACAGTGCTGAAATCAGCGTGGCCTTACAAAGCTTGATTGATTGATGAACTATCTAAATACAAAACCAGTTCATGAGGTGTACCTAACCAAAAATAACAGTAAAATAATAGGTCTTTACCTATGAAATTGCCGTTTTCCGTTTTGTCATAAACTGCCAATGCGTTGGCAAACATGCGCCGATTGCATGGGTGATTACTTCGAAGAACAGAAATAAAAAAGTTTGAAAAAATAAGTACTTTCACTTATTGCATACAAAACGGCAATTTCATAGGTAAAGACCTATTAAGATCCTTATTGATGTACATTAAATTATTATATTTTGACTTTATAAAATAATATACGAGTACATTGACGGTAAAGTACGGTCGTAAATGTTTATTTATTGGATTAATTTACATTTGCTCTACCGTGGGAGAGCCCCGTTTAGGCGTGAATGAGCCGGCTCGACCGGAGTGATACCACGGCCTCACAGAAAACCGTCGGAAATAGTGCTTGCGCTGTGTTTCACCGAGTGAGTGAGAATACCGGAGGCCCATAACCCAAACCCCTTCCCCCTATCTCCCCTTCCCCCTATCTCTCCTCCCCATTCGCCAAAGGCCGGCAAAGCACTTATGACGCCTCTAGTGTTGCAGGTGTCCATGCGATAAGTCTGCTCGTTTGCCCGCCTATTCCAATTTCCTTAACGGCTATCATACCGAAATATGATACAGGAAGTTAATGGGACACTTCATTACGGCCAATTAGGTAAATTAAAATTGGATATCAAAGGACTGACCAGTCAGAAGTGGGATTGTTTGTTCAAAATTTTCAAAATGGATGAGTTAGTATGTAAAAGTTCACATACGTGAAATTTTTAATATAGTAGATCTTTACAAATAAATAAAATTGAAGTGTAAAAAAAAAACATTTTGTCTGTCTGTCTATTTACTGCAGCTAATTTCTGGAACGGCTGGGCAGATTTTAACAGACAATTCACTGACACATAGCTAATGATATAAGGAGTAAATTAATATACCTTTTTAGACTAGTTTTACTCCGCGGTGTTGGTGAAGTAATTTAAAACTAATTCAGATATAAAATTATCCATAATATTTTTAAATAATAAAGTTATACCTAAATTGGCATGCCCTAGGTCACCGCAATTACAGATTAGTTTGGTTTTTAACATTATCAAATAAAGAACAGATAATTATGTATCCTTCTATAACCAATTGTTATCAAATAGATGAACCTCATTAAAATAAATGTAGCAGTTGGTATACTATTGCTGCGCCATGCATCGGTGTGATTCATAAAACCTGAATAAATCTAAAGGCAAAAAATGAACCATCACTTCTGTCGGAAACCTTCAGGGGTTCTCCGAAGGAATTAATCATTGGAACAAATTGCATATTATTGACGGCACGGGCCAAATTGATCTCCAAGAAACAAGGATAACTTGAACCAGCGATTATCCTAATTGTATTTTAGATGCTTATTCAAAAGTCTTGATGAGACCAATTTGGGAGCCGATAACTTTTGAACTTTTTTCGACAAGCATTTAAAACAGTTCTTCCGAGTTAGGGCCCCCACACTTACTGCGATGCGATGCGGCTTGACGTTCTTGCGATGCATTCATGCGAGCTCGCAGATATATGCGATTCGTTGCGAATTCGCAGTTATGTGTGAGTCTCCTTAAAAAGATTTATAACTATGAGTTCGGGATCCCCTGAACAAAATTTACAAGTTATTACTATCAAGCTAATTTTTCGTGAGTGGCTTCATTTTGAAGAGGGGCGGTCCACCTTTCACCTTATAAAAGTTTTCGATTTGGGGTAGCTAACAGGAGTAGCCGGGACAATAAACTTTATAGCGTAGTACAGGGATAACGTACCACGCAATTTGTAGGACAATGTGGCTGTCAAATTGTATAAATATAAACTAACATTATTAATCCTACTTATATCACATCACACTAATATATAAAGGCGAAAGTTTGTGATGTGATGTTTGTTACTTCTTCACGCAAAAGCTGTTGAACGGATTTAGATGAAACTTTACAGTAACATAGCTTATATATACATCAGAATAACACATAGGCTACTATTTGCCGCGATAACCAATATACACGCGGGCGGAGCCGCTGGCAACAGCTAGTATTAAGCAATAGAATTTACGCTATTGCAAAATGATATTTCCCGGTAAGTTAATAAAAAAAAATCTTTATTTGAAAATTACAATTAATACATGTACCTGATAATGACTATTTTAGTGAAACACTGTGAAGTGTAAATAAGTAAGCTAAGCACATACCTTGAATTTCAATTTCCGCTTTAAGTAAAGATTTTCAAAAGATTTACAAACGGAACAGATGATGTATAAGTTTATCTTAGGAAAAAAAATAAGTTAAAAAAGTTTTTGTTAAATGTTTTTTTTATTCTATGCCGCTAGAGATACACGCCTTCAAGTCCGTTTCAAGCGATTCCATTTTGGAAAGTCAACGTATTTTTCCAATATAATTTGTTCCCATTGTATACCATTAAATTGTCATTAAGCCCTTATCTCAGCTTATTATTCCAACGGTAAGCTCAAAACCCATGATGCGAGATATAAGGAAGTCCCAGCATTGTGTGCTGAAGATACTCCCAGCCGTCTGGTGATGAAGACAAAAACGCAGTGATTGTGGCTATGAAAATAGCGAATGCTTATAAACGTCCAGACAGTTATTTTTCTCTTTAAGTCCAAGACCTTATTTGATTAGGAAATAAGAAGAAAATTTGGGTTTAACCGCAGGTATATTTTGATGACGTTAATATAATTATCATTTTTATTTTCAGCTCTTTGCTCTCGATTGCTCTGATTGCTGATCGCTTGCGATAGCTCTCTCTCATTGGCATTTAAATGTGTACACCAATGAATACAAAAATATTCACCAATGAATTAGATCTTGTAATTAATTTTTTTTTGGTTTATTTGCCCATAATTCAATGGGCAAATAAACCAAAAAAATCGAATAATAGTTCTCGACCTGTGACTACTCTGCATAATTATAATTCTAGACGTTAATTATTAAGTGCTGCTTTTTGAATAATATTATTAGAATAACTTGACAAGTTACTTTTCTTTTATGTATATAACTCATATTTCAAAGTAATAAGCTAAGTAAGTCTAAATTAATTATATTTTAAATTTAAATAGTGCTTTACATGTCAAAACATAGGGTATTAAAACAACTATTGCAGGCTCACTTTCACTTTCACTTTGAATTTATTTTCTTAAAGGTCCAATATCATATAAAGTATAATACTTATTTATCAATCCAGATAACCTTTGATAATTTATTGTACTCGATACTCGGTTACACAATTTTTAAGGTTACGCAGGTAGGAATAAACCCTAACTTCTAAACGAGGCATTTCTGTTGTTTGGTTTTTAATTCCATTATTCTCTACACGGTATACGGACCTTATATAAAGTCAACCCTTCTTTTATATTGCCTTGCCTTTCGAAGAT
Source organism: Spilosoma lubricipeda (assembly GCA_905220595.1). Classification (NCBI taxonomy): domain Eukaryota; kingdom Metazoa; phylum Arthropoda; class Insecta; order Lepidoptera; family Erebidae; genus Spilosoma; species Spilosoma lubricipeda. The sequence continues at coordinate 8,884,202 of HG992294.1, read as the reverse complement.
AATGGAGAGAATAGTATACCAGCAATTGACATCGTATCTGGATAAAAATCAGATTTTGCCGATGTTACAATCCGGCTTTAGAAAGAGACGAGGTACATCTGCAGCGCTAATTGATGTTACGGACAATATTTTGACGGCACAGGATAAGGGTCTGTGCACACTTTTGGTCCTGCTTGACTATTCTAGGGCGTTCGATGCTATCAATATTTCTCTATTAATTTCTAAAATGAGCTACTACGGGTTTGATCGCGATGCAGTGCAATGGTTCCATAGCTATCTTAGTAATCGGAAACAGCAAGTAGAACTGCGATTGAATGATGGTACTACGCGTCTCTCTACTTTGACGCAAGTAAACAGGGGAGTACCGCAGGGTTCCATCCTTGGCCCTGTCTTGTTTAATCTATACTGCGCTGATTTAGTGGATTGTATTAGAAGTTGTAAATACCATATATACGCTGATGATGTACAACTATATATTACTTTTAATCCAAGTGAATACCATTCCGCAATACAGAAACTTAACGATGATTTGCGCAGAATATCTGATTGGTCTGAGAAAAACTGTTTAGTGCTAAATCCTCTTAAAACTAAGTATATGGTGTTAGGTACCAAGTACCAAATAGGCAGACTACCTAATACTTTCAATATTGAGCTAATGGGTGAACAGATAGAGAGAGTATATGAAGGGAGGAACCTGGGTTTAATTATGGATTGTAACTTGCGGTTTGAAAAACATGTTGCCGCATGTGTACGGAACTGCTTTTATAGACTGAGTCTCTTATATAAATTGAAACCATATTTGTCAGAAGAGCTACGCTTGCAACTAGTGGAATCTCTAGTATTATCACAGTTAAACTACGCTGACACTGTGTATGGTCCCCGTCTATTAGCTAGAACAGAACGGCTCATTCAAAGGGTTCAAAACGCATGTGCTAGGTTCTGCTTTTTAATTCCATGCAGAAGTCATGTTACTCCATTTTTGAATAAATGTGCTATGCTCAAAATGAAATCGCGTCGCAAACTTCATCTTGCATGCCTGGTTTTTGGAGTGATTAAATTTGGGGAACCTCCTTACTTGTACCAAAAATTAAAATTTGCATCGAGTAGCAGACAGTGTGCGCAACCGTTATCGATTCAAAAGCACAATACCTCTGCGTACAGGGGAACCTTTCGCTATGCAGCATCCAAAATATGGAACAATATACCACCCCCCATACGCAAATTAAACACTCTAAACACATTTAGAGCACACTTGCGCCAATACCTTACAAATGCACAGAGAGACATTGGCAATATTAACATCAATACATCTTTAATATAAATGGTCACATTAGACTATTCTGTGTGTGTAGGCTGTGTCATGCTTCATACTTATTATCCTTCTTTTTGTTTTTTTTTTTCTTAAATTGTAATTTACACCTTGTTATAATTTTCTTAGAATATTTAATCTGTTTGTTGTTGTATTTGTTTTAACTACGGTTATCCTTTATTGTACTTTCATTCTCCACTTTACTTTTATTAAATCACCTTATTCTATCTATAATTACTGTCTGCGTTTGGCGACATCGGTAGGTCGACCGGTGCCAGTTGAAAATCAGGGCTGAGCGCTTTGTGTCAGCATTTACCTGAACTGGACACCCTTTTGGCCGCAGCTTCGAGACACATAATAAGTAAAATTTTAACATGTATAAAGACGAACTTTTATTTTTTATTTTTTTGTCTGTATAACCTATTTATGTTACTTTCTCTTTTCTGTTCCTACTGTTAAGTTTCTTGTTTATATTATTTTTGTAATAGTTTTTATGTCTCGGCGGTGGGCCAAATAAACGATTATTCTATTCTATTCTATTCTATATTTATGTTACCTAGGCACGTCATCGCTTCTTTTATGGCCCAACCCGCGTAGAGGCCGGCTGATGACATTTGTTTTTCGTAGAGCACTTCCCTTTGTTGTGAGTAAACATACGTTACTTAGAAAATATTGGTACTTTAACAAGACAAATAAATTTTTAAAGTGAAAACTTCTAGCGGTGTTGTGACAACCGGCGCCGTGTCAGGACACGTGACCTGCTCGTAAGACGGCGGCGCAGGGCGCTTTTGCGAGTGTTGGTACAACAGCCTGCTACGCACATGCACAGATGGTGACAGCTGATGGCTCGACTGTCTAATATGACATGACTGGTAATATTTTTGTAGAACTTTACAATAAGCATTTTTATACTTCCTTTTATCGCGCAATTTACTTAAAGAACAAAGAGGTTCATTTTAGGTTAGCTTAAACAACTGTTTGTTTATAGTTTTGAATTATCACGTCTGTCGGCAGTCCTGTTGACTGCTTTGTAATTTTTTTTGTATTATTCTATTACAAACAAACAAACAAAGGGAAGCCTAAAACTGTATCTTTTTACGGACGGAGATTAAAATTGAATAGCTTTTTGATATTACATTTAGGTGTCTGACTTATAACACTTTACACAACTGTAATTGTTTTATTATGATGTATTTACCGTAAAATTGTAGATAACCATCCAAAGTCAGATTCAAACCATTCGAGTAGAAATTGATTCTATAAAAAAAGATTTAAAGTCATAGAACCGCTACACTACAATCGTGACCACGATCGGTGGAATTCGATCGGCACGTCGCGTCGGTTAAATAAAAAAATACCCTCTTTTTTTTAAATACTACTTCCACATTCGGAATAAACATCCCGTGTCGCGGGGGACTTTACAAACATACAACCCTTTAGACAAATCATAGCTCCACACCTATATTATAAATGCGAAAGTAACTCTGTTTGTTAACTCTGTCTGTGTGTCCTGCTTTCACGGTCAAACCACTGCATCGATTTTAATGAAATTTGGCATGGGGATACTTTTATTCTTGAGGAAGGACATAGGCTATTTTTTGCTGCGATAACCGTCGAAACATGTGGGCGGCGCCGCGCGCAACAGCTAGTATAAATATGATCTAATGAAGTATGGTCACTTGGAAACTTGGAACCTTTATTATGTGATTGACCTAAACGTTGTCTTTGCCTTTCAAAGTTAGGTTTTGACCTACATATTGTTGTTTATACTCGACCACATAGCCTGGCCATCTGAGTTGGTATAGACTCTATATTTGCCACTAGCCGATCCACGCTAGCTCGTTTGCGTCGCCTATTGCCCGTAGCGTGTTAAATTTCCTCCATTTTTGTAACATTCTTCATTGGTGCTCCGCTCCTGTAGGTCTTAGCGTGATGATATATAGTCTATAGCCTGTCTTGATGAATGGGCTATCTAACACTGAAAGAATTTTTCAAATCGGACCAGTAGTACCCGAGATTAACGCGTTCAACCAAACAAACTCTTCGGCTTTACATTTTAGTATTTCGAAGTATAGATAGAATCTCTATCTATACTACTCGAATAGAATTAATTTTAAAATTAAATGAATACGTATTATGAGGCGCTCATAGCCCATTGGCACTCGGTGATGCGGTGACCTAAGTTAGTGGCTGTAGCTATAAATCGCAGGTGAAACTACGGGGAACTACTAGTTTTAGAAAACAATCACCGAGACATCACCGACGGCACGGTCAGTACCTGGATGAGTGAGCGCTATTGGCATGTTACCATGAGCGTCTCCGTGATTTGGAGGTCACGTTAAGTAGTCGGTACCGGCTGTTATCGTATGATAACAGTCGTGAAACTTAGTTGGAGGCCTTTGGGTGGCTTAGAAACATCCAAAGACAAGATGACGTAGCCACAACATTGTCTTGCCAGTCTCCAACCCGCACTTGGCCAGCGTGGGGACGTATGGCCTTAACCCTCTCCTGAGAGGAGAGCCGAGCCCAGCAATGGGACGTTATGGGTTGTTGATGAAATTCCTTTTTCGGATATCTAACACACAACACGCGCCGTCTAGTCCGAAGCTTAGCAGAGCTTGTGTTATTGGTAGTAGACAACTGATATGATATAAATACTAATATACTTTTTTTGTAAATACATACATATCATACGTAGAAAACACCCAAACTATGAAACGAGCATTTGCAAATCATACAAACATTTGGTCCGACCCAGGAGTTTCTCTTTTTTTTACAATAATTATGTCCTGTATAGTTTGCTTACATGCCTTTAATGAATATATAATATATGTGAATAATAATAAGAAACATGAATAAATAAAATTAGAAATTGTGAATATTTAAACAAAAACAATCCTGATTACCAGTAGAAGAAATTACACGTCAGCGAGAAATTCATTTGATATGTTTCCAATTTTGAAAATTATATCCTAAGAAAATATTAATTGTTATTATTTTTATAGTTGAGTGTACTTTATACGTAGTGATGGACATCCATAAGGCAGGCGCATTGGCGATTTGCGAAATAGCTCAAAACTATTCAGAGTGACGTACAATGGGAAACACCTATGTGCAATAGTGTACTGCATATGTTGTTAATGTAAAAAATGTAGTGTAAGTACCTATAATTTAAATACCACAATATAATTTTCTACTGCTGTCCAATTTTAAGATATAGTCTGTATTATTTTTGATCCGTATTCCGTATCCGTTAAGAATTTTAAAGAATGTAACGTCGAGGTCTTTTAAATACTCAATTTTTATGGGTCCCTTGACACAGAAACTACAGATTCGTAAATTGTTTTTTCTTACAAATGTACTATAGATACATAGTTTAAAGCAATTACATGGATAGTCACTCACGATCGACATCATAAAAACAAGACAATAACGTACAGTTAGCCGTAACGTTAGATCATCTGTTACATATGGATTACAGCCTAACCGACGATTATCGTTGAATAGGGTAACAATCTTCGTGGTTAACTGTACTACATGCGTGTGCAAGGCAAAAGCTGAAGCGATTTAATGTTGTATGGTAATAAATCGAAGTACTGTTGTATTTGTCAGAAAAACGGTTTGATGTGTTAACATAATAAATTGAAGTACTTTTGTGCATATAACTATCAATGGTAATCATTTAGTGCGAAATAGACATAGTGAAATTACTTGTTGTCGGACCCACTCTACCTTTCTTTAAAAATGAGACAAGCAGTTTAATATAGATAAAATATAAATTTTGTAAAAGGTAAGGTAACGCCATACAAATTCTTGTGGAGAGGAACGACGCTCATGTAAAGGACGTTAGATGGTAAGGTTCATTAAAACTGTCTACCAGTAACCGCAGTCAGTGTTATGAACCTGTGTTTATATGATCGTGTAACTTTCTTAATTATGAAAATCGTATTATAGGTAAAAACTCTATAACTACTCAAATACATAAATGTAAATTAATTATTACATCATTATATGAAGCAAAAATGCACTGTACTTTAGTTTCATAAGTATATATAGATACCTACCTACATACATACCAAAATGTTATGTTTTGCTACAGTATACTACAAAATAGTACTTGGAAGAATTCACATTCCCCTGAATGCTCACATAAGTTCACTAAGCCGTTTTAACACATAAACGATTAGTTTAATTTTATTTCCGTGTACATAACAGGGGGCAAGCCGATTGTTAACCGAGCACTTAGGGATTAGATTGGAAAGTTACAAAATTATTGAAAGTAAAGATGGAGAGTAAAGAAGAAGTGAAGGCAAATATAGGAAGGGGTATTTCATCAGGGCCGAGTATTTGTAACTATAAAAAAAGTCCGATTGAAAAGATATAAAAAAAAAACATATTTTAAGCATTTTATTTACTGCTTCTTTTTGTATTGTTTGAAATTTAGCAAGTAATGTCATGTATTTTTGACTTTCACATACAATCGCTTGAATCTTGTAGCTTGTACTTACCCTGGAGTTTCTACTAGTTATATCGGAAGACAATGACAAGAAGATATATGTATAGAATGCGGAAATGCGGATACGATTATGACACGCGGTCCCACAATGCTTTGTGAAGTTCATTGCGTAAATGTGTATATTAATCTATAACGAAGGTAAATATCTTTATTTCTTTTATTAGGAGTAAGGAGCTAACATACATAAAAATAAAATGTAAGTAAAATTAAAAAGTAAAATGTGAAGTAAAATTTTCAAATTCGTTACTAAATAAATGGCTAGAGTACTGTATTCTACAAATCAAGTATGATCTATCGTGGTGTGCTTCAAACAGGTTGATTCAACAGTTCGTATCCTTATTCACAAATTCCGTAGTATTGTACAGATCTTGCTTCCTCAAGAGTTAGTATGAAATTAGTTTTACGTATATACATGTGTGACTGTACTTTAGACAGTACATAATAGCTTGTCAATGAAAAAATATTTGTGGTCGCAATGGTCGAAATTTAACCATAATTCATTTAATTTTTCGTACACCTTAGTTCGCATCATTTTTGTAAAAAGGAGCACAAAGTTTTAATATCACATATTAATATATAGAACTATACTAATATTACAAACGTGAAAGTTTGTAACTGTGGATGGATGGATGTTTGTTACTCTTTCACGCAAAAACTACTTGACGGATTTGGATGAAACTTTACAGTAATATAGCTTATATATCAGAATAACACATAGGCTATTATTTGCCGCGATAACTGACATATACGCGAGCAGCGGGCAAAAACTAGTATTTAATAAAAATCATTCAAATATGTAATGACAAACATTAACGAAACTAATGATGAAACATACAAAAATAATTGCGCTAGCTTCTTTTCTTCTCCTCTTCTCTCTTCCTTGTTCATGTTGTATTGATCTTAACAAGCTGAGGCATCAGGAAATTCACGGGTATTTACACAACTCCTGTGAATTCTCCCAGTGCCAAGGCTCATTGTAATCAGACTTTTCTGCTTCTTCTTCTTGTGGTATGAAGTCTTCTCAATACTTGATTTTCATCGTAACTGTTGGTTATCTTGAAATCTGACAGTTGTAAACCAATAATGATTCATTACACCATTACGCCAATCAGTCTTAATATGTACAAGTACAATTTTAACAAAAATAAAACCGACTTCAATGTTCGACTCGATTTCTCTTGAATGCCATGATCAGATATTAATGTCCTTATCTTCTTTCCATTAAAAAAAGAATCATCAAAATCGGTTCATAAACGACGAAGTTATCCGCGAACACACATAAAATAAAGACAATAAAGACAATAAAAGAAAATAAAGTCGGTTAAAAATAAAGACGGTTAAGGCTAAGTTAGTGACTGTAGCTATAAACCGCAGGTGTAACTACGGGGAACTACTAGTATTAGAAAACAATCACCGAGGGTAAGTAACGACGGCACGGTCAATATCTGGATGGGTGACAGCTAGTGGCATGTTACCGTGAGCGTCTCCGTGATTCGGAGGTCACGTTAAGCAGTCGGTCTCGGCTATTATCGTATGATAACAGTCGTGAAGCTTAGTTGGAGGCCTTTGAGCGGCTTAGAAACATCCTGATGACGTAGCCAAAACGTTCTGTTGCCAGTCCCCAACTCGCACTTGGCCATCGTGGGGACGTATGGCCTTAACCCCTTAGAGGAGACGTTATGGGTTGTTGATGATTTAAATCTTGTTGCACTTATAGTACAAAGGCGGACTTAGTGCCAGGAGGCAGTCTCTCCCAGTGAACCTTCAGGTGATTTAAAAATAAAATGCGGTAGGTGCAAAAATGGTACAAATTTATAGGTACAATATGATTTATTTTTGGTTTCGCTATTGTTTTAATGAAATTGCATAAATAAAGCGAATTGTAAGTTCAGGTGCCATTACTTCAATATTCTTTTTTATAATTTGAGTATTCAACAAAAACAAATGTCAATAATTAGCTTGTTATCTGTAAATTTTGGAAATGGTATTTTAAACAACCTGTAAAAAAAATCACATATCTTAACTATCTCATTCTATGTGTTCCTTACCCCATTGTTCCTTTACTTGTGTCACTTGTAAATATTACATAGTTCAATTTCCAAGTACCATCTCAAAAAGTAGTATAATACAATTTTACAATATCGTAATATACATAATATCGTATCGTACAATATAATAATGATGGATGATATTAAAACAAAAAGCCACACACCTCCTAACAAAAAAAAACCGTCACAAAGTTCGGTTTCGGCAATCAGTAACGGTTATTCGATAGAAAACCGCAAATTTCCGTATCAACCGCTTGTCTCAATTGGAGCGTCATCATTTAGTGGAGATCAACAGCTGTGGTATGAGATGCTGCGGTTTGTAATCCACATCATTGGGATAAGTTAATGCTGTGGTTTAATCCGTTATCGGAAAAGCTACGTGCATTTTCACAATGTAAAAGTAGATTGTATTTTACGGTTATTGGTAGGAGTTTTAAACGGTTATATCCTGAGTGTAAAGGAATGTTTGCAACACTGAGGTATTTATATTTAAAGAAACTTTTTGGCGGGTTTGTGAGCGCACTGGGCGCGAGTTTTGGAGTTTATTTTTGTGTTTTTTTTTTGCGGTTTTAATTGTTAGCTCTCGTTGGAGGTCGTTAAACATTGAAGCTATTAATGGACTGGGACGGCGAAGGCCCGCCCGGGTGAATTGAAGGGGAACGATTTCAAACCGAAATCCCGACACTGCGGTGGATAATGAGGACTTCTGCATGGCTGAAAGTCTATCAGTCGAGGCTGCGGAGGTGGAATTAGTGGAGGTGGGCTTTAGGACTCACGCCTGGTGAACTCGGGGGACCGCCGAAAAGTCACTTCTATGACTGGCTTAAAAGAGCTATAACCCAGAGCCGTAAAACCTAGTGATTAACAAATTAAAAAAAAAATTGTTTCAAACTTTCATGGTCAGTAACATTAAAATAGGAATCTGTGGGATTGCTAACTGAAGATCTTGCGGGTGGGCTGTTATTGGCAGAAATATCGGTCTACCCTATTTCGTAGTCTTTTACCACTGTTTACTAACTCACTAGTTACTCGTAACTGTTCTCGACAGACAACACTAACAGTATCTGATCGTGAAACTATGTTTTGTTGATTACGGCGGTTTTTGCACATTCGAATCACTGGATTCCAGACATTTGACAATTTAAACCGGATGGGTTTAAATTGTCAAATGTCTGTCACGATTGAAATTTTTGTATTTCGTAATTTCAATCGCTTCCCTGACCAATCTAGGTATGTAGTGGCGTTCTGTCGCAATTATCTGTGGGTTATGAAACTCAATCCAGTGATTGGGGCCCAAATCAATAAAATGATTGACTGATTTCTGTTTGTCATTGTTTTTGACCGCTTTTATGTGTTCGTTCATGCGCCGAAATATCGGATACTCACAAACAAAAAAGTACATGTTAGCAATCCCGCAGATTCCTATTTTATAATAATAATATGTATTTATAATATACTCGGGTGTTGAAAATTCTGAAAATTATCGTAGTCGTAGTTTAAATGGTTCTTTAGACCTCGCAGATGAAAATGCATGCATGATTAAATTGTCAGTCAAATTTAGTCTTGAGATTAAAGTATACAATACTTTTCATTTTGAAAATAGGAATATATAGTTTTTTTTTTATATTCGAATATTTATTGTTAAAGTGTTTAGCTAATTTGACTGAAGTAGGTTAGATCCTACAACACAGGGAATCCTAGTGTGGGATTTAGGGATCAAACTGAGTTCCTGTATTTTTTTTTTAAATAATATTACAAAAAAGTACCTCTTTAAAACAGTGTTACATTTTATAGTTACCTCATAAGTGGGCTGTCCAAAATTATTTGCACTATCTGTAACAAAAGAAATAAATAACTAAGCGATAAAATAATTAAAACATTATTCAAAACGTAACTAAAAACCTTTCGTCAAATTATATGACCCATTGCTAAGTATGAACTGTCTTGAAATCAAAAGTGAATGACCTTTATGTATGTTCAAAGGGGAAATGACACCCTGTTTCCAGAGCATTTGTAGTATAAAGCTTTCAACACATTAAAAGAGGGTCCCCTATTCACAACTTTGGCCAACAACAGATAGGGTGTGAACGTGTGATAACCTAGAAACGTTAAAGAAACGTTGTTGCCAACCCTTTATAACCTACTATATAGACACAGGGCCTACCCTGTGTCTTCATTCATCAAAATGGGTTCAGTAGTTTAGGCGCTATGGTGGAACGTTAAACCCTACATTTATAGGCTGTCAAAACTATTATCCATCTTTTTCGCTTCGCTGTAGTCGGGTAACAATAATGAAAAAAAAATCAAGCGCATGGATACATATCAACCTTACTGTACATAAAAACCGGTTTAAAGTCATTCAAAAGTCACTTTATTCCGTCTATATTTGAATAATAGTGGCGATGAAAACTTCTGTTGTTATGTTGTCACGCACGTTGCCATGGCAACCATGCAGTTTTAGCTAAAACACTGTAAATCAAGTTCCTCATGTTTATTCAAAACGTTAGTTCGATGTTTCAAACGTTTTTGTTCGTGCTGTTCAACGGTTGTTTGCATAGATAAAAGAAATAGTGAGTAATGCTTGTAATGGTTTAGTTATTCAATATCTTTTGCTAATGCAATATTAAAGCTTACAATAATAATAATAATAATAATAATAATAATAAGCCCCCTAAATTCCAACCATACGTCCGAGTCGAACACCTGATTCACGTGGGGGGCGGACACGCGATATTTTAATTTCTGGCGCGGCAAACATGGCACTGGTAACCCATAAAATATGGAGACCCGTTCTAAAAAGAAACTGAGAGGACCGCTTCCCGGGGGCGATCGCCGGGGCACACCTGGAGCTGACGCTGGGTGTTTCAGCATGCGAACCGTCAGTGGTGAGGAGTTGAGCAGGCGGGCTCCCACCGGATCTTCCGAATCTATTACAGCCGACCAATATGACGAAACCGACAGACTTACAGACAGGACAAGTAGCCCAATAGAACCTTTCAGCCCAAGTACAATTTCTTATACGCCTTCAACTGCAACATCACCTTCTGTCCATAGCAATAGAGATGAACACGATAATAATAAATTTGTAACCCTAGCCGAGGATGTTTCGCAGGAGACACTTGTCACTCAATCTGCGACCACCAAAGCTGGCAAACCTAGAGTGCGTATGCAATGGAGCAAAGAAATAAATACCTTTATCATGCGCACATATTTATATATCACTAAACTTGAGACTGATAGGACTATGTACTGTAAAAAACTACACGATCAATTTATTCTAAGATTTCCACACTTAAATATATCAGCACAAAGAGTAGCCGACCAAAGAAGAGTCATTGTCAGAAATAAATTGTTACCTGATGATGAAATAAATAAGATGAAACAAGAAATAGCAGACCAACTAAACAGGGAAGACACAGAAAATACGTTACCACACACCTCTACTATTTTAACACCAATCACACACACAATCGTTCCTGACGACCAAACATTACCCACCATGTCAAATACACAGCAAACTTTACTAACACATTCACACACTTCTACTCAGACTAACACTTTCAATAATACTGACACTATTACACAAATAATAGAAGATGCACAACTGTCCCCCTTACCACAGATCGATACGTCTACACAAGAATTAATTAACCAGTTAGAAACCGCTTTAATATTTTACACAGGTACCGATCCAACAACACGCCCTAAACTACCAAAACTAAGAGAAAGTAAAAAACTTTATGGATATGTAGACACTTTCAACAAACAAATACTAGGCAATTTTTTCTCTTCTGTATCCGACTTAAATACATTACACACTCTCATATACTGTAGCGCACTTGTTATTTGTCAGAACTTAGGATATAAAATCATATCTCATAATACTAACATTCGACCTCAGACACATAAACCACACAAACCAGCGTGGCAAATAAGGATTGAAACAGACATTAAAAATTTAAGAGCCGATATAGGTAGATTAACACAGTATATAAATAATAATAGGTCTAGGAAAGTAGTAGCAGCCGCTGAGATCATTTTTAGAAAAACAAAAGTACATACAATTCATGAGCATAATAACGTTAGACCAGAAGAATATTTGGACACGCTAAAACAAAAATTAACGCTAAAATCGCATCGCTTATCGAGATACTTAAAAGCATTACGGAGAAAAGAAGACAATAAGTTATTTACCACTAATGAAAAGAGTTTCTACAGATCATTCAACAACCCTAGTACACAACAGAACACATGTCACGATATACCCCAACCTAGCGAACTTACAAACTACTGGACTAATTTATGGAAAAAACAAAAGGATCACAATAACAGTGCGGAATGGATAGCAGAAGAAGAAGATAAAATGATAAATACTGAGATAATGGAATTCAATGATATTACTCTGGAAGATATAGAGATAGCTACAAGAAAAATGAAAAACTGGAAATCGGCTGGTATAGACAGTGTACACAATTTCTGGTACAAAAAGTTTTTTGTCCTTCATTATAAATTAGCAAATAATATAAATGAAATTATTAAAAGCGAACAAGAACTACCCAAATTTGTAACAAAAGGTATCACTTACATGTTACCCAAAAGCAACGATACAAGCAATCCCTCACAGTACCGCCCTATCACATGTCTTCCCACAATTTATAAGCTCATAACATCATTAATCACACAGAAAATCAGTAAACATTTAGAAAGATATAATATCTTATCCGAAGAGCAGAAAGGGTGTAGGCAGAACCATAAAGGATGTAAAGAACAACTAGTTATAGACTCTACAATTTTAAAACATTCAAATAGACATAAAAGGAATCTACATATCTCATATATTGACTATAAAAAAGCCTTTGACAGTGTTCCTCATTCTTGGTTAATTCGTATTCTTCATATTTATAAAATTAATCCTATTCTTATTAACTTCCTGAAAAATGCCATGTCTGATTGGCGTACTACATTACACCTATCCAATGGAACAGATTCAATTATCTCAGAAGAGATACCCATAGAAAATGGCATTTTTCAGGGAGATTCGCTCAGTCCATTATGGTTTTGCCTTGCCTTAAATCCTCTATCTACTCTTCTCAATAGCACTACCACTAACGGATATAAATTAGACACTAACACAAATATTACACATCTAATGTATATGGATGATATTAAGTTGTTTGCTAGAAATAGTAAGTGCCTTGACCATTTATTGTCAATAACAACACAATATAGCCAGGATATAAATATGTCATTCGGACTTGACAAATGTCGAACTTTACATATACACAACGGGAAAATAGCAACTAATACTGACAACACACTAGAGTCTAATCTATTTTTAAGTATGGAACCAGCAGACACCTATAAATATCTAGGAATCCAACAATCTCACAACATCAATCACATTGAAATAAAAAAACAACTCTCATCCGAATATGCTAGACGATTAAATCTGATATGCAAGAAACAACTTCATTCCAAAAATCTATTCAAAGCCATTAATACATTTGCCATACCCGTATTGACGTACTCATTTGGAATAGTGAAATGGACACGTACTGACATAAACCGTTTAGAAATTAAGACTAGAACAACACTAACAAAACACAAATATTTACATAACAAATCGGCAATAGAAAGAATCGCACTTCAAAGACAAAAGGGTGGAAGAGGACTCATAGATCTGACAATATTATGGGAAGGGCAATTAAAAAATTTAAAAGATTTCTTTTATAGTAAAGCAACAAAAAGTAATATACATGCAGCCATTATTGAAATTGATGCTAACTTTACTCCATTAAATTTATGCAATAGGGACGTAACCTATAAAAACCCAGAATCACTAAGAAAAGAAAAAATAGATAGATGGCGTTCGAAAGAACTACATGGCAGACATTTACACGACCTAGAACAGACACACATAGATTTAGATTCTTCGAATAAATGGCTACAGTTAGGTTCCCTTTTCCCTGAAACTGAAGGATTTATGATTGCAATACAAGACCAGGTTATTAACACTAAAAACTATAGTAAATTTATTTTGAAAGACCCGAATATTCAAAATGATAAATGCAGAAAATGTCACCGATCCGCAGAAACCATTCAACATATCACAAGCGCATGTCCAACCCTAGCTCAAAACGACTATACTCATAGACACAATCAAATCGCTCATATTGTCCACCAGAAATTAGCTATTAAACATAATTTGATACCACCTAAAATAGTACCATACTACCAATATTCTCCAAAACCGGTGATAGAGAATCAAACTCACAAGATTTACTTCGATAGAGCCATATTAACTGATAAAACTATCCACAATAACAGACCTGACATAACTCTTATAGATAAACATAATAAACACACATACTTAATAGATATTGCAGTTCCTAACACACATAATTTACAGAAAACAATTACTGACAAGATACACAAGTATACAGAATTAAAAGAAGAAATAGTTCGAATTTGGAAAATGGCTAAAGTGTACATTGTGCCTCTGGTACTCTCCAGCACCGGAGTTATACCAAAACATCTTCATCACTTCCTAAGACAGATTGAACTCCCCACTAACACATACATTACTATGCAAAAAGCCGCTATACTAAACACTTGCCGCATTGTTCGAAAGTTTTTACAGGAAGACACAACATCACACATTACAGCCTCAGTCCCACATGACACAAATGAACTCCACTTGGCCTAGGCCCGTGGTTTTCATTATAATACCGAAATTTAGATTTCGAGAACAACAAATGCAAGAATAATAATAATAATAAATATTTTGGACAACTAAGCACACAACGCCATCTAGTCCCAAGATAAGCACAGAGCTTGTGTTATGGGGTACTAGACAGCTGATACAAATACATATATACTTTTTTTTTGTAAATACATACATATTATAGATAGAACACACCCAAACTCCGAAACAAATATTTGTAGATCATACAAACATTTGGTCCGACCCGGGAATCGAACCCGAGACCTCATGATCAGCAGTCGCTCACGCCAACCGCTAGACCAACGAGGCAGTCAAGAATTTATTATGAAACTAGTTGTTGCCCGCGGCTCCGCCCGCATGTATGTCGGTAATCGAGGCAAATAGTAGCTTATGTATTATTCTGATGTATAAGCTATATTACTATAAAGTTTCATCCAAATCCGTTAAATAGTTTTTGCGTGAAGAGTAACAAACATCCATCCATACTTACAAACTTTAGCGTTTATAATATTAGTAGGATTGACTATGTTCCTACTCCCGTAAATGCCTAATACTTGACGTTTTACAATAGTATGATTACATAGAGTAATATGGCTACGTCTGTTGCCTGGCCTGTTTATGGCTACTCCCTAAGCAGCTTTAAACAAGTCAAAGTATAAGCCCAAATGGGCCTATGCACTTCACTGTTTTGACACAGAATGTATTTATGAGTGCGTGTGATTCTGAATCATCTGAATCTCAAGAAAATTTATATTTTTTTCTTGAAATTTGAAATATTTTAAAACACCATAGATATTTTTTTCATAATTGTATTTGGCACGTGATCTTTGTTTTTTTTTATATGGTGGTAAATAAGTAGAAACAGAAGGATTTAAATGGGTGTATTAGCGGTTGACACGCAAACCACATAAAAGCAAGTCACAATTTTTTAAACTATGTAGTTAAGATAAGTATTTAGTTATTATAAGATTGTGGTTTGCATGCGACTGTTATCAACAATTGTATACACGAACGTAATTTGTTTTTTTTATTCATGCATCCATACATTTTATGTTTGGGATTTTGTTACTGTGGCGCCCAATGTAAGTAAGTAAGTAAGAAGTAAAACATCATCATCTTCCTAGCCTTTATTATTCCGAAGATAAGGGGTCAGCTACTAGTTCAACCTGAATATCAGTTTTCACACGAAGCGGCTGGCTTCGGACTTCCGCAACCTTGAGGGTGAACTGAATTCGAAGATTGAACTAGTTGTCAGTATATTTTACTGACTTCCCATCGCATCGACTTCCCGGTATCGACAGCTTAAGCTTCCATGAACCACCCAACAGCAGCACGACCCGGGAATTGAACCCGACATCTCTTGATTGGCAGTCGCTTGCGCTAACCGCTAGACCAACGAGGCAGTTCAAAGTAAGAAATAGATAAAGAGAGAAAATATATTTGTTAGTCTCACTGAACAAAAATAAAACAAGACATTACAGGTCAATATACAAGAAAAAGAATATATAAAATAAACATTCAACTACACTTAGTCTTATGATTAAGTATAGTAAATGTCTATTTTTGACCTTTAACAAAACAAATATATTACAAAGCAACAAACAAAAAAGAAAAGTGATAAGGGTTTGTGACTAAAATCTATATATCTAGCTAGCTATCAATTACTAGAAATGTGAATATGAGTTTGTTTGTTACGCTTTCATCATGAAACTTTGTACACATATTCTTGGAGGTATTAGAAGTAACATAGGATATTTTTTATAAGATTGTAAAAATATAAATGTGTGGTGCATATCATAACTATCCGCATCCCATGTCGTCACCTCCGTTTGTAGTTGCACCTTTCTCATCCCACGGGAACACGGAAAATGATTCACTTGGTAATAGTTCACTGCTACCTAAACAAATCTTGACACTGTAGCATGGTGCGGCATTTATTTGTAGAGTAGAACATTGTGGTTGATTTAATTTAATTTACTACAGTTATTAATGATTTAATATATTGCAAATGTGGTACAGCTGAAATACTAAGTCATAATTTGTGAATCGCGGCAACTTTCAAGAGTGAAACGAAGTGTTACGGAAACTATCACGCTATCATGCTGCAGCGCTAAGAGTATAGATACAAGCGTTTCCGCATAAAGGAGACTGTGACCTACTATATGCCCTGGCCAGATATTATTAACATTATAATATTAATAAAGAACAATAAACCAGAAACAAGACTGCGTCATTACTTTACAAAAAATCTACTAAACTCATATAACGATAATGATAGACCTTTGGCTAGTTCATTAATCATTCCAACCTTTTATCGTCAAATAAACATAAAAAGAAGGTTGCGTGTTTGAAATCACAGGAAACTGACCCCTTCCCAACCCTCTTTATAAATGGCTGAGGCCATCTTTTCAGGTCAATCGCACAGTTCACTCTTTGCCCTAGGAAAAATGTCGTGATTTAGGTTAATTTAAGTTTATTGCAATGACTTTATTAAACATAATTAAGTTAAAAAAAATATTAAATGCGCCTACATCATAAATAATCGCAACAAACCATAATATTCTCCATCCTTTGGTTTTCCACTTTTAGGAGTGCCTATTTTCTATGACTGCACGTTTAGCCTAGTAGTTTAGCGGTCACCACGCCGTTTTTTAGGTTTTTTTTTACACCTTAGGCTACATTATCGAAATATACGGATCCTTAATATTTTTGCAAATGTAATATAGACTATGTTACTCGGGGATAATTTAGTTTTCTAATGGTAAAATATTTTTTCAAATCATTTTAGTTACAAACAAAAAATCAAATATTTCTTCTTTATAATATTAGTTTAGATTCAACTCCTCCTGTTTTTCTTCTGATTAATTTCGTTGCGGGTTCCAAGACAGTTAATTTTTTTCCTGGAACTTCCCGAGTGTCATAACTCGGTGTGTTCGTGGGTCACTGCTGTTGATCCTAGTGTACAGGAGTTACAGTGGTGGGCGTGTGGGTGGGATTAGTCCCAATTAGTTTAGATTTGACTACACGATTGGAATCGTTGCTTAAGCGCTCGTCACGCCGTTTTCTACTGCGCCAAGTATTGTGGTTTCAAATCCCACATAGAACAACACTTTGTGTGATTCGCAAATTGTTGTTCTGAGTCTAGTGTCTTTGTGTTCTTTCATGTATGTCCCCGCTAAACAGGATATTTATTCCAAATGCGCGAGTTTTCTTTATATTAAAAAAAAGGAAATAGGTGCATATATCCTCTAATTAGTGGATTTAACGTTGTTACAAATTTTGCTGAGCAAACTTATAGCGTTGGGTTTTTGGATGCGATATTACAACCAGTTTAAAAAAGTGTCGTAATTAGATTCTTTAGTGCTAAAAAAACAAAAAATGTTTATTCAATCGATAAGTGCCATAAAAATGCATTCAAAATTAACATTTTCAAACTTTGCGTGTAATTTGTCAAAAACACTGGACGCCATATTGCTCTGTGGTAATGACGTCAGTACGCTTTGTAAAATGTGAATGACATGATTAAGCATGGGCTGATCAGTTGACACTTTAGTGTCCTTACAAAGCAGTGTGACGTAATAACATAACGGCATTTAATGGTGTTATTGAACAGATTAAACAAACAGTTTTTTTTTTAATGAACTAAAACTAACATTTTCCGACTAGTTTTTTCCTAAGGTATCTCAATAATATATTTTTAGATTTTTTCTCGTATACAGTAAAATACCCTATTGTAAATAAATATGTATAAGGTAAAGAACAACCAAACCTTCTACTTCTTGCCTTAAGAAGTAGAAGGTTTAAAAAATTGGTGTGTATAAGCGATAGTTCGAGTAAGGTTTGACCTGGTTTTATCCAGAAAGTTCGACTCCTCTAGCCTAGGTATTTATTATTGATCCATACTATTTATAAAATCGAAAGGAACTCTATCTGTCTCTCTATTACGCTTTCCAGGCTTTACCTCTGCACAAATTTCATTGAAATTTAGCATGGAGACTACTTTAACAGGCATAAGTTACTCTTTACACATATATATATATATACACATAACACATAATAACACATAACTGCGAATTCGCAACGCTTCGCAAATATCTGCGAGCTCGCACGAATGCACCTCAAAAACTTCACGCCGCATCGTATCGCAGTTATGTGTGGGAGCTCTTACCGCGATGACTGACATACTGAGGCAAAGTCTAGTATAAAACGAGCCCTATTAAGAAAACTAAATTCACTAACTCATATAAAAAATTAATTTGTTACGGTAAATAAAATGATAGAGTGAAGTGGTTTAGAAAAACCTTACTACGTGTCCACATAGCTATAATAACATCCATATAAGGTTCAATGAATTTTAATATATACAATTTGATAATGTTCTACGTGTGAGAATGTTCTACAGATAAAATACATGTGTAGTTATAAATAGAACTTGAAATTAACTTGCATTCTGCAAGCCATAGAGCCACACTTAAGTACTCTCAATTATGTTTTAAAGACAATTTTGTTATTTTAATTGTCTTATTATTTTTAACCTTTCATGACATAACTCGTTCGTGCCGAAATCAGCGTGGCTCTACTAATTTTTACTTTGACCTCCGCGATTCTAAAGTACTGAAAAAAAAACTCTTGACCTTGCGTATTTTGATAAACGACCAAAAATAGAATTTTTTTTATACTGTGGCAGCAAATTTACGAGTGATTACTAGTTGTGAACAAAACTCGAGCAGTTGGTACAGTAACTTGACATTATTTTAATGGAACTTATTAGCAACATACGTGATCAGAACTTGCTTCTGAATACTTTTGATACTGTAGACAACACATACTAGCTCATTTCAGACATAAGTACAAAAAAACAAGAAGTTTATAAAGAAAAATCTAGATTAGATTCAATTTGATAATTTAGATCAGCATTGACAAAGTAATAAATCTGTTCAGTAACAATAAATAAAATTGAAGTGTCTGCTTATAATTTCAAATTGATATCTATATCAAAGAAACAATGTTAAAAAAGTGACTGTTTAATTCATCTAATCTCTGGAACGGCTAGGCCGCTTTTGGCAAGACTTTCACTGCCAGATAGCTAGTGATGTAAGGAGTAATTTAGGCTATTTTGCACCTGTACTCAAAAAAATTGCAAAAAGAAAAATGTTCCATTAAGGAACACAAAAAGAGATGCCGAAACCCGGGATTGAACCGGGGACCTTTAGATCTTCAGTCTAACGCTCTCCCAACTGAGCTATTTCGGCCGCAAGTACCTTGTCGAATTGTTTGTTTAATAGACTTACATTTTTTGTTGTTGTATCTTATCAATTATTATTAAATCATTTCATTCATTTCAAGTTAATGAACTTCGTCTGATGATTTTTTAAAATTAATTAACACTGCCCCGTTGGCGCAGTGGTAGCGTACGCGACTGCTGAGCTATCTACAATAATCAGTAGATATGTATTACCATATCAGTAGATATAGTCTAGTACCTATAATACAAGCGCTGCTTAGTTTGGGGTTAGATGACGTTGTGTGTTCAAAATATCATTTAATTTAAATTTATTATTTTAGGTGGCACTGATAATAGGTACTAATAATACAATAAACTGGTTCCTGAAATACAGTTTACACTTGTTAACGGGCCAGAGAGTTCAAAATTAGTGTAGGAATGATTTTTTCTGTGTCAATAAATAAATAAATAAATTGTAAACCCATACTAACAACAGTGGACGACAATAATGAGAGTCATTCCTTATTTTTGTTAACATAAAAAATGTACCACATTAACTATTTTGATAACGAAGTGACTATGTTATCTAAA
Source organism: Spilosoma lubricipeda (assembly GCA_905220595.1). Classification (NCBI taxonomy): domain Eukaryota; kingdom Metazoa; phylum Arthropoda; class Insecta; order Lepidoptera; family Erebidae; genus Spilosoma; species Spilosoma lubricipeda. Next base: position 8,863,790 of record HG992294.1, on the reverse strand, counting down.
GAATTATTATTTGCTTCCATTTTCTTATTTTTATCCAACTATGCCGAAGCCAAAAAGAAGGGTAACAGTTACGGCACTCTTGTGTACCTACGTATATTTTCAATTATATTGCACCATAGCATCTAAACTACTAAACAGATTTAGATTGATTTTAAGGTGTCAATAGATTCGTAATAATGGCCTGGGTGATATAGGCTATATAAATTTTATCAAAATAATATAGTAAATATTTTTTTTTAAACTTTTTCTTGTTATTGTTATATTTGAGTAGGATCTTATTTATATAAATATATATCTAGGTATTGTAAATTTATGAATTTTGTACTTCTCGTGTTAGGTACAGAACGGCAAAATTCATGAGAATAATTGACATTGACATTTACAAAATATTCCGTACTAAAAGGTGCATTGTATCAATTCCAGCATTGCGGACAGAGAATCATCTGCTCACAACTAACATTAAGGTCAAGTTGTCTTTAGTTTTAAGTATTCTATTTTTAGCAGAACACCTGCGAATTTGAGACATAAAAAAGAATGCAATGTTAAGATGAGAAATTAATTTGTAAATATAGTATGAGGTTTAGTAAAACATTTATTTTGTTAGAGCCCCAATGATATAATCATAATTATAAGTAAATACATGTCTAACTTTACTTATGTAAAATAAGGCTTATGCTAGGTACAATCCGTGTGTGTGTGTGTGTGTGTGACATTACTATTTTTCTTAACGTATTAGATTTATGTTCCTGCATCTTGAGCAGAAGCAGGCCTGGGTGGTATCGTGAACGCTGCAGAGCGCGCTGCGATGATATCAACAGTAACTTAGGCTACTTTGACCGAAGACTAGCTTTGCCCCGCGGTGTTACTCGCGGTACGACCATAACTGCGGGTAACACCGCGGGGTTCTGCTACTACGTACATATAACTCATATAAGTGAATAGTTAATTGGAACCTTGCATTAGCTGTTGCGGATTACAATGACTTGTCATCTATTTCTGATTTAAACTTCTTAGACATTACAGTAATTATTTGAATTCAATATTTGGCCAAAAATGTCACTAGTCGCTAATATTACATTCAAGGGCCGGCTCGATCGGGGCGAAACAATCCATCATAGAAAATCAACTTATAGTGACAGCATTCGTATTATCGTGTTTCGTTGTTGAGTGCGGGACACCAGGAGACATAGATGACAGACGGTAGCTCCTATGATGTACATGCATCTCAATAGGCCGCCACAACGTGCTTCATCATGTTGCATTGTTACCAGTGCCGTCTTTACCATAAGGGCACTCGGGGCACGGGCCCAGGGCCTCCATTCTCAAGGGGGCCCCGAGGAACCGACATTTTTTTCTCAGACATATTATTATGTTCTCGTTATAAATTTTCGAACATATTACACTTTTTTTTACAAAAAAAACAGGTAGTAGGTACATTAAAATAAGTAGTAATAAACATAATTACTAGGCTTTCAATTTTTATATTTTTTTCGGTTGAAAAATGAAAGCGTACAAAGTTGTGACTCTTCACCTTTGTTACGATCGTTAAATCCTAAATTTTATATTTTCTCTGCCTTTAGCGCTTTGCCTGAATTTAGTCATCTTATTTCAGTTAGTTCAGTAGTTTTTAATGAATGTCAAATGTAATGAAAGTCAAATGTAATCTGCAGTTAGCAAACTAGCGTCTTCAGACGCTAGGATGGTTTCTGATTGACTGAATCATTTAGAAACCTAATTAGAAACGCATTTAGGAAGGTGTAATCGCATTTAGTTACTAACTTCAATCGCCACGCAACTGTCCGTGCGTGAGGACGTATTCTTTTGTTTGGTACCCACTCACTCATCTTTTTATTAATGTGCCAGACATTTATAAATAGTCCGTGTTTCGGGGATATTTTTGTCAGCAAGGACTAGAAAATCAAAGAACTGAATTATGATAAATTTTGATACGAGTTTTCAGTTGTTGCAAGAAATCATAATGTTACTACCAATCTTTCTTTTGCACTTATAATGTCTCGTAGCATAGTTTTTGCTTTGGAATAAACGGTATCATAAGATTTAATAACATGTCAAACGATTTTGAATCTATTCGTAGATTATTTCTGACACCAGTAGCACACGTCGCCATAGTCTATTAAAGGGATGACTAGAGACTGCACAAGCGTTGATTTAGTTTTCACCAGGAATTTTTTAAAAGGTATAATGTCCTTAGACTGAAACTTCTCTACATACGTATATAACTTGATCACGCCAGGTAAAACTGCAGTCGAGATGTAAGCCTAGGTCTTTTACCGTTGAACAAATAGGGATAGCGGTACAATTTAAGATTCTCTTCGGTAACATCTCGAGATCGACACTGTTCATCGAATGGCGGCTGCCGATTATTTTAGCTTGGCATTTTGTCGGATTAACCGATAATCCAAACTTCTCTGACCAGTTTTCGATAGAAGATTTGTGTTTGTCCTGTCGATTGCTGTTGCCCGGGAGGACAACCTTCACTCGGAACTTATCCGCCGCCCGCGACTCGGGCGGCGGATTAGGTTTGAGTGGTCCCGATAGGCGCGCCTATCAGCGTGTCATGCCGCTCTGAGTGTGGTCGCGGATGGTCGGGACGGATTTTCCCTTCCATCCGCACTTTTACACAGCGCTTTAGTGGCCAACTGCGAGGAGCCGACGACGGACGCGTGTGTCGTACGTCACCTAAATTAAGAGTTAACACCAGACGGTGCCCGCTTCAGTGCGGGCAAGCGCTGGCAGGGGTCCGGATGTGTTAATAACAGCAGTTCCCGGATCCCTCCCGTCTCAAGCGTAGAGTGGCACACCGTGCCCGACACATATGCATAGAAAAGCCCCAAAACTGACAGGGTCCGTACTAGGTGATTAACCGGATTAACGACGTGACCTGCAGGATTCAGCGACAATCGAGTTCAAAGTAGTGCATATCCACCACCTGGCTAAATATGGCGTGGTAACAATAGCGATGCGATCTTACAAAAAATGAACATTCCAGAAAAAGACTTGTCAATCGGTTTAGCCGAGAAAGTTCTAGTTGGATTGATGAGGCACAGAATATATACAGCGTGAGGCACACATAGCGTCGAATATGGACTGATTGTTGTTGGTTGGCTTGTTTACATTCAACAGCGTTTTTTCTGAACTGGGCTGTTGAACTTGCCCGAATGATCTAGTTATTACTAGATCATTCGGGAAATCTAGTACGTTTAATCTAGTATGAAAAGGCAGTTTAGTTTGAGCTACAGTCATTAAGGACTATTAGTCTGAGTTATTCTGTGGTTTTAAGAGTGTTTATATAATAAAGACTTTTTTACATGTCAGAAGGCTTAAGTCTCAAATTCGTCGAACCTGAACACGTAATAATAAATAGATGGTTTTGTTTAACATGAACCTGAAAGAAACCACTACTGTTATTGTAACCAAAAAAATTACAGCATACACGATTACTCATAATGAAAATTATCATAGTAAAAAAAAGGTTGGCATAATACACTTTCTTTAATTTCCAAAAGGGCCCCAAATTCTTATGTGCCCAGGGGCCCCAGCTCAGGTAAAGACGGCCCTGATTGTTACATTGTTTGCATTCGCAATGGCCAGGCCACCCTTCTTGGATTCTGCTTATACTTTCCATTAGGCAGAATGGAGTCAGTTGGCAGGCGCAAATAAAAATCTGTTCTGTGCCAGGACTGATTGATATAAAATATGGAAGGAGATTAGATTAAAGTATTAATTTAAGTTTTTAAATAAGTTTTTCAAAGGTACTGTTGAAATATTTTTACATTTTACATTAATCTTAGTGATGTAAGGAAGAAATAATTAAGATCAAGCAGAGTAGAGTCATTTTGCCAGGCTCCTATAAAAGAAATCAGAGCAAAAACGTGTCTATTGGTCATATGACGTCATGCAACATCAAGTTACTTTGTAGCTACTGTTAATAGGTACTTAAGTGGTTTACTTACAAAGTAACAACTTAAAACAATAAATAAACGCCTTTGTAAATGTCACCGTAAACTTACACATAGATAAGAGCTGTTCGATAATAAAATAGTTTATTTTAAAATGGAAGATGTCTCTATGAGTGGAATTTTTACGTATCACTAAAATATAAACTTTTCATTTATTGCAACATATTTTTCAGCAATAGCTATTTCCATTTTTTTACGCAAAGCATTAAGGCTTGATTTAAACTGGTTAAACATTATTTTTTATTATTAAAAGTAGGAAAGCGGACTCCAGCACTAAGCAGGCAAAACGCTTGGCCGTAGAAGAAGAAGAAGAAGATAAAAAACTAGCTGTTCCGACGAACTTCGTTCAGCCATATTTTGGGTAGTAAATATTTTCTAAATTACTGAAAAACTTGTTTTTAGTAGTTATGCCCGCCTCAGTTTCCCAAGTTGCAGTCGTGGACTAAAAAAGATTACCCCATTAACCTCTGAGTTTTTTAAATACAAACCTTGTCCTAACAGTAACGAATATATATTGTGTTATTTGTGTTATTATATATGTTTGTGATATTTTTATATATTTGTGTTATAATTTGTTACCTGTGTGTAAGCTACCATAAATTGTAAAAAACATAATGTCTGCGTATGGTTGTCTGGAAGAAATCGCCGTGAGTAATAAGACCGCCAATTGATACACATACTGTGTAACTGATTTTGTTGTACTAATTTAATTTGTGTATACAATAAAGATATAATATATAAATATAAATAGATAAATAAAATATATATGGGTCGGCGACGCACAGGGGTAATTGCTAACAATCAGGTGATACGTCTGCTCGTTTGCCCCCTATACCATACCAAAAATGTCCTCCATGTAGAGACAGTATCATCACTCCAATTTATGCCTATTGTCGTAATAGATGACTAAAGGCACAAACTACTCGCTGTAAAGAAAAAAATACTGCACGGTTGTAGTTCTGAGTCTGGGTGTTATATGTGTCCGTTTCATGTATGTTTGTAAAGTTACCGCGACACAGCTAGGATGTATATTCCTAGTGCTCGAGTTATCTTTAATTAAAGAAAAAAAAACAAGTCGCGTCTGGACAAGGTTGTATAGTAGAAACATCTTTTGTAAGGAGAACCCTAAGCCCAGCAGTGGACAGTTAAAGTTTGTTGAAGTGATATCAAATATGTATGCAACTACTGTTGGCTCTCTCGTTTTATAAGTTACTTCAAAATCTTAAACAGAAATCGTGATCACATTTAATTGATCCCGAGTAGTAATATAAAATTTAGAAATCTACATCCTGTGTATAATATCTTATCATTTATCGAGGAGGATGGTAAAACATTACCGTTATATGTAATTATTAACAGTAAAAGTTACATCCTGTTTAACAAGCCGGGCCCTGTTTAATCAGTATGGAGCACGGAACCCCTAGTAGACAGGTAGATTTGTTTACTTATATTTGCCAAGATTGTACGATTTAGGCATTTGGAAAATGTTGCTATTTACGGTTTATATTCAATTCTTCAGCACAGAGAAAAGTATTAGGTTAGAATTGTGCATTTCAACTTTCCGTTTGGAAACATAATTATTTCTAAAAGTGCTACCCACGCCTCGCGGTTTATTGCAGTTCTTGACCATAGGTAAGTTCCAGTCTATCCATCAGAATTCTATACGAATATAAAGTTGGAATATTTTTTAATCTTAATTAGAAAACATTAAGTAAAATCAACACTGACACTGACATAGACCAAACTTTGTACTCACATGGACTATAATTATTTCAGATGTAAATCGGCAGTACATATTTACATACTTACTACATTTATTTAGTCTGGCACGCCACTAGCCAGTTAAGAAACAGTAAATCAGGGTTACTACCAGTATTAGCGAACCTACATTTTCAATTTGGCATCATTATATGGGAGATTCTGTTGACCTGGCAAAGTGTCTTTTCAGGTTCGGCTATCAATTCCAAACCATGAGTATTTTGTGAGAGCAGAGAGCCTAGTTGTCCATGTGTGGTGTTGGATTAAGAAAACGGAATGTCACCACCATGGCGATTAAGAGATAACTACGCAAAATAACACCACTGTAAAGGAACGGAGAGTTTGTAGCAAACCCTATACCTACCTGTTTGGCTAGCATTATACAGTAGCCCAAAACCTCCTTGGTATCTAGAAGCCTATGCCCCACCAGTGAACTGTTAAAACTGTTGATGATTAATGATGATAGAGTCTAGTCTGAGTTTATTTACCATCTACTTGAGAGTCACAGTAACCACGATCGGGGTTGTGATTGGTTTGCCAGAAATCTTCACAAATCTTGAGGTCAACAGCGAGTTAATGAGAAGTAAACTCACACTGGACCTCAGAATTCGCAATTTATTACTAAATGAACTCATAATATCAAATAGAAATATTTCTACTACTACTACTGTTTCTGTGATATTTATGCGATTGATAGCCATAGTAACATCGCCGAGGCCTGCGAACTGTATAATTTAAGGCGTAACTCAAACCTGACATGTGTTTCCTATCGATAATGTAGGAGTCTGTCAATAATAATAAACTACTATTAATTATGTTGGCGTGTCTACTAATAGCTCTATATTTAAAAGCTATGGTGCAACGGAAATATGTTATTCCTTTACGAAAGAATCTAAACAAGAATAGTTCGATGATTGCTTGTGTAGTACAATTACGATAAAATCTAAGAACGTTTATACTATTATGACGCGCAGTATTAGTTTTAATAATAAATTTGAAGTGCACTAAGTAATTAACCAAGAAGGTAATACATTATTTTGTGTGTTTATCTACCCCTAGTAGTAGACATTAGATTTATTCATTTGGATGGCCAAAGGTGTGTCGCGTCAGGCCCAATGTAAGGTTCCATAGTAAGGGTGTTTTGTCATTTCATATTATTCCTTTACCAGCCAATACAGTCAAATTATTTGGAGAACTATTACTCTTAAACTATTAAAGTGTAATGAGTTGCGATAGGACCCTAACTCTGGAGAAATATGATTGTCTGATAAGCGTGGTCATTTGTTCCATGTCCGGATATGATTATCAATAACATGCATAATTATGTTACCGGCAATCTGTATAATTCAGGTATTGTATATAATACCTAGGCAATATACAAAATACCTGAGCAGTCCAGGCAATGTATGAAATATTATGAATATCATTGTTCATTTCTATTTCCTAAAGAGGGCCAAAACTCCATCTTTCGTCTGGCAAAAGCTCGAAAGAGGGCGACACAGGACATAACCAAATGTCTCTGTGTCAAAGACTCAAACGGCAGTTTGCATTCAGGCTAAAGAAGAGGTGGCATAGCTAGTTTAAAGAGTTACTTAACACGCAACACGCAAATGCATGTTGCATTATTATACATTTTGCATGACAAAAGCAAGAGCTGTCAGTGCAAGGAATTGGAGTTAGTGACCACCATTAAGTACTTGGGATTGATAATAGATAATGGATTTGGGTGGAAACCACACATAGAATTAGTATGTAATAGATTAAGGTCAGCTCTGAGTAAGTTTTACATCCTCAAAAGAATATTAGATAGACGCACTATGTTCATGGTGTATTATGCACTGGCGGACTCAGTTATTAGTTATGGGTTAAGTTGTTACGGACTAACATTTAAAACGTATATAGAGGAAATTAAAAAGATACAGTTGAGGTTTTTAAAAATAATTGTAGATAAAAGAATTAAAAATAAGTATAAAGAGGACTATAATAAGTTATTTTCCGAATGTGCCATCATGCCAGTAAGTGAAAAAGTTAAGTACTTAATAGCATTAGAATCATATCATAGCGAAGAACATAAAATAAAGAAAATATATAATTATAGTGTAAGACTTAGAAAGAAGGGAAACTTAGAGCAGTTAAAAGTAAATAATTATTATGGGGAAAGGACTAGGAAGTATGTAGTACCAAAGTTATGTAATAAATATCAACTATTGAGAGAGGAAAAAAGAATAAAATGTAAATTTAAATTGAAACTAAGACTAAAAGAAATGTTTGGATATGGTAATAGATTAAAACGTGTACTTAATTAAGGAAGTAGGTTCCCAAAAATAATGAGGTTATACTGATTATGTATTGTTTATTTCTTAGATATAAGTATTTTGTTTTTTTTGTTAGTTAATATACCGGTGAAGTAATAGTTTAAAAAGTAGCATTTAAGTATTAAGTTTATTATACATTGAGCGGAACGCCTACAAACTGTTAGAACAGTTTGGCGAATAGAGACACTGTAAAAAAATGTAACTTAAATGTGAATAAAGATTTAAAAAAAAAAAAAAAAAAAATGTCTTCTCCGGAACTGCCCCCTAATCTTGGACTTGTTGCCACTATAACACCAGACGATTTACGAGTACAACAATGTCTTCGCACTATGAATAACCGAAAAGCCGTGGGCCCTGACGATATACCGATTGAAGAGTGGAAATTGATGGGTTCTCGTGGTGCGATCGTACTTACTGACCTTTTTAACCGCACCCTTACCAGCCGCCATGCCCGCCCCTCTATATACTCTGTACAAATTAATAAAATTGGAGTGTCTGTTTATAATATTAAAATAATAAATAATTTTGAATTAATGCATATGTATGTATACACGGTACATGTACCAAAATATTATTTTTTTAAATTTTTGTCTCTCTGTCAGTCTGTCTGTTTGTTCCGGGTAATCTCTGGAACGGCTGGGGCGATTTTGATGGGATTTTCACTGATAGATAGCTTATGATATAAGGAGTAACTTAGGCTACTTTTTTTGACTAGCATCACCCCGCGGCTTCACCCGCGCGGTACGACAATAACCGCGGGTAACGCCATGGGACTCAGCTAGTTCTATATAAAAAGTCAATTTATCAAAGCAAAAGCTGGCACGGATTCTCCTAAAGTTGTAGTAGTTTTCATAAACAGGATATTTAAAAGATATTAGGCGTAGGCTTTAGATATTTGTTACGAAAAACTACGTACATGGCTAAAAGTTTAAAAAAATATCTATCCCTGGTGTGACAATATCTACAAAAAACGACAAAATATATAAAGAAAACAATATAATTTTATGCTCTCATAAAAGTGTTTACATTGTTGGAATTGATTATCCAGGTGATTCAGAAGGTTGGTTCGTTAAAACAAAATAAATAAAACAACAAAACCAACTCTGATCGCTACAATTTATATCCTTTTTTTATAAAAACCCTATGTCTGATCCGAACCATAGTCGGCCTTGAATATCACAACCATTGATGTTGAAAGGGAAGCGCTTATCATCACCTGGTTTCTCAAACATCAACCTTAACATTAATTAAATCCTACCGATAATTAAAGAGATTTTTACGACTTATGGTCCAAAAACAACCAGTCAGAATATAAGTCTAACCTTCTAAATAAAGGATCGCTGCAAACGTGACGGGGAAGACTTATTACGACAATTAATAATTTGGTTGCCTACTGTGGGAACAAAGCACAAATACACATATATATACACACACGCACACACATATACGCGGGCGCACACATACACGCGGGCGCACACATACACGCGGGCGCGCACATACACACTTGGTATTTAGTGTTGAGATAATGTGATATAGTCTCTTCCTTTGTCAAAGACAAAAGAGGTAGAAGCCCAACAAATGTTTGCGCGGCTCGCACAGACTATATATGAAAGTATTTGGTCTGTCGCTGAGCCGCAATCTGAGAATGGGTAACATTGGCTGACATTATTTATTTTCCATAAAAATATATTTCATCTTTCACTATTTATATAATATATGTATGGATATAATTATTACATTTTATCAAACACACTACACAAATATACACCACCGGACACGAACAGACAAACGACACCGGGCGCGGGTCCTATCGTAATATCAGCGCTGCAGTCACCCTGACTGCAGAAATATGCTGAGATAGGCGCCTTTTCTGGCACTGCACAGGGCATTATAATTGCTTATTATGTCCTATAACCTCAAATAATGTATTTGTCCTGTGTATGTCAGAATAAATGTTTTTTCTTTCTTCTTCTTTCTTTCTTTCATATAGAGACATTAATAAGACTACAGTTGTGACTTTATTATTGTGAAAGGTGGAATTTTTATTTCATGACGAGCGTGTTAGTCTATTGATAAACTGTCCTGCCTGTTAAGCCAGAGATTGTGGCTTCGCAGGCAGCACAGTTTATCACTCGGTGAAACACAGAGCAATCGCTATTTCACACCGGTTTTCTGTGAGGCCATGGTATCACTCCGGTCGAGACGGCCAATTCATACCGAAGCGTGGCTCTCTCGTGGTATGAAGTTGTATAGTTAATTCTAGTTATATACATAAATAAATAGTAATCTATACCAATATATAAAGCTGAAGAGTTTGTTTGTTTGTTTATTTGTTTTAACACGCTAATCTCAGGAACTATTGGTCCGATTTGAAAAATTCTTTCAGTCTTAGATAGCCCATTTATCGAGGAAGGCTATAGGCTATAAATATATCGTAATGATAAGACCAATAGGAGAGGAGCACCAATGAAAAATGATTCAAAAACGGGGGAAAATTATCACGCTACGGGCAATAGGAGACGCAAACGAGGTTGCGTGGGTCTGCTAGTCGAGAATATGGTGATAAAAATTTAAGAACAACTTTGTAGCAAAGAGTGAGTTACTGGCACACACCGAAGACAGTAAAAGATAACACCATAAAATGCTTCTGTTTATCATTATGACATTATTAACGATATGAAATAAAAATCACACATCGGAACCATTTTTGTTTTTGTGTCGTTAAATATAGTCGTTACATGCACACGTCAGACATTTTATTACTGGCCATTTTAGAAGCCGATAAAAATGTATGAATTTTAGTGCAACATCGAAGGAAAACAAAATGATAATTTTAATGCTTTTTAGCATCAGAACTTGACTTGATAGCTTTTAACAAGATGTAAGTATGTATTGAAATTTTGACATATCTTCATGATACAGTAACAAGCGAGTTAGGTCAAAATTTGAAGCCTTTGCAAACTCTAAATACTCTAAAGATGACATTTTCATGCAATGTGGCACTACATAGAGTTTATACTTAACTAGCAGACCCACGCAACCTCGTTTGCGTCTCCTATTGCCCGTCGCCTGATAATTTTCCCCCGTTTTTGAAACATTTTTCATTGGTGCTCCTCTCCTATTGGTCTTAGCGTGATGATATATAAGATAACCTTCCTCGATAAATGGGCTATCTAACAATGAAAGAATTTTTCAAATAGGACCAGTAGTTTCTGAGATTAGCGTGTTCAAACAAATAAACTCTTCAGCTTTATATCTTACTATAGATTTTGTTACAGCTTGTGATGATCATTATTCTTATATAACCACTTCTACTAAAATAATTATTACCAATAAGAGTTTGTCTCTTTGAGAATAACCAATTTTTGTACTGGATAAAGAAAGAAAGTTAATTTAGAAAACAAAAGCGAATAAGGCTAGAGAACTACTGTTAGATATACCACAGATTTAAGTTGGTAAGCAGAACTGAGACTACAGCAGTTCGAAAATACCGGAGGAAGAGGACTAATGTCCATTCTGTGATTGGAGATATCTGAAACGGAATAGGCGAGGTCTTTCGGTCAACCATTGTGAATGTAAAAAAACTGCATTTGACTTAACCGTTGAAGTATCTTCAATTTAATAAAATGTCTGTTATCTATACATCTATACAATTAAATAAATTGAAGTATCTGTTTGTAATAGAAAAACTAAAATAAAACGCTTTCTACTAAATGGATATGTATGTATACACGGTACATATACGAAGAATGAATTATATAAAAAATTTGGCTGTCTGTCTGTTTGTTCCGGGTAATCACTGGAACGGCTGGACCGAATTTGACGGGACTTTCACTGATAGGTAGCTAATGATATAAGGAGTAACTTATGCTACTTTTTTTAGACTAGCTTCGCGAGTAACAAGCTCAGTGACTCAGCTAGTTTTCAAATAAAAGAAGTATTTTATAACCGAGTAGTAGATGTTACATTATCGAATAAACATTAGTCCATTAACTTTCGACGGTATTGAAATGAAATCTATATAAGATTAAGTATTACCACGTCTTGATTAAGGCGCAACCAATTAACCTCCTACGGATGTTTGATTTGTGTAAAACATTATAAAACAGTGGCCTCAGGCTACTAATAAATAATCCTTAAAGCATAGTAAGTTGTTGTAAAGATGTAGATCAGAAGCAGGTGTCGATAACTAGATCAATTATGTTCAAATTATTTATAGAACCGGTACAAGACAGCTGGTAATGTTTTGTTCTTAATTCTAGAGAACAAATTAAACGTTGCACGCCAAAATTGTATTATATATTGTACTAACATTTTTAGTCACTAAAAATATATGAAATTCAGTTTGACTGCGGATGGCGTTGTGGTTTGATGCGGTCACCTTAGCGCTTCCTCGTTACGGGTTTGATTACCGCATGGGACAATACTTTGTGTTCTTCCAACTGTTGTTTTGAGTCACAGTAATCTCTGTGTCCCGTTCATGTGTATTTGTAAAGTTACCTACGAATCTATACTAACATATAAAGCTGAAGAGTTTGTTTGTTTGAACACGCTAATCTCAGGAACCGCTGGTCCGATTTAAAAAATTCTTTCAGTGTTAGATAGCCCATTTATCGAGGAAGGCTATAGGCTATATATCATCACGCTTAGACGTACAGGAGCGGAGCAACAATGAAAAATGTTATAAAAACGGGGGAAAATTATCACGCGACGGGCAATAGGAGACGCATACGAGGTTGCGTGGGTCGGCTAGTCTTTATACATTCCTGGTTCAAGAGTTGTCTTACGAAAAAAATGTTCCTGTTCCCATGGATGAAAGAGACGGAAATATAAATCAATGTTATCGTCAGAGAGAGCTAGTTATGGGTCACGTATAGATACTACAATATCCTGTGTTGAGTGCGCGAAGTGGTTTAGGGAGCATTTTAAATTATCAATATAAAATACCTATGAAAATATTCATGTGTAGTTACTGACGATGACTGTTTTAGTTAGCTTTGAATGTATAGTGTGTTGATAGGTATCTTACTAGTTCAGCGATAGGAACCTTCTACAGGACCGCCGGCCACCGGAGGATGGAGACCTCTGATGATAGATTGCATAATTGTGCAATCAGCTTAACACGCTGGGCTGTAATGCTGTTTGTATCTCAAGCACAACAGAACAAATAAATGGATCTAGATGAAAGATTTCCGCAAAGATATATTATATACTAGCTGAAACCCGCGGTGTTAGCCGCGGTTATTGTAGTACCGCGAGAAACGCTGCGCGACAAAGGTAGTCTAAAAAAAGTAGCCTAAGTTACTCCCCGGATCATCAGCTAGCTGCCAGTGAAAGTCCCGTCAAAATCCGTCCAGCCGTTCCAGAGATTACCCGGAACAAACAGACAGACAGACAGACCGACAGACAGACAGACAGACAAATATTTTTTTAACTGCATTTTTGGTATATGTACCGTGTATACATACATATGCATTTAGTAAAAAGTGGTTATTTTAATATTACAAACAGACACTTTTTATTTATTTGTATAGATTGGAACAACATATGCTATTTTGTATCTCGCAGAGCTTAATTAACTTACAACCTAATCTTTTAGAAAAAACTAGTTAAATCAAGTACGACTTACTAGTTGCTTTAAAAACGTTTTAGAGTCGATAAAATCGAACTTAAATAAATTAATTACTGCGGCGCCTCAATATAATTAACGGTAATTAATTAGAGAATGAACAAAGCATGTTGGTGCGTCCCGCAAAGGCATTAGTTTCATACAATCACTTCACAGAACGTTTATTGTGAATCAATTAAACTAACTAAATGCCACTATAGTACGGTATCTGGAAATAAATTGAATAGTCTAATTGGTTCTGCTGGAGATCTTTGGAAGAAAATTATCTTGAATAGTTTTGTATTGAATTTGAGATGATTATAAAATAGGTTTTTGTCTCCATGAATATAACATAGTTTTTTGTCGTCACAATTATGTGACAAAAAACAGATATGAAATTATTATTAGGATACTTTTTAAATGATTGTAGGATTGATGGATTGTTTTTACTATTGTTTTAAGTTACTTAATAAAACTAGGATTTTTTCTTATATGTGTTCATTGCCCTTTCCATAAGAAAAAGTTTTACTTATAGATCAAGGTTTATAATAAATCTATACAAATAAATAAAATTGGAGTGTCTGTTTGTAATATTAAAATAACAGCTTTTTAATTAATGCATATGTATGTATACACGATACATATACCAAAAATGTGGTTTAAAAAATTTTTGTCTGTCTGTCTGTCTGTTTGTTCTCTGGAACGGCTGGATGGATTTGGACGGGACTTTCACTGGCAGGTAGCTAATGATCCAGGGAGTAACTTAGGCTACTTTTTTAGACTAACTTTGGCCCGCGGCGTTACTCGCGGTACAACAATAACCGCGGGTAACACCGCGGGGTTCAGCTAGTCATACATATAATCATAAACGCAATAAACACAGTGTTTTTAATAATCAATATTTTGAAACAAAGCAATGACTTTTACGAATCTTTACCAATACAAATTTATGCTTTAAAGTATTGTCAATCGATTTTTGCTAAAAAACGTTAGTAATAAATAGTTTTTTTTTATCAAATATTAAAAGATAATAATTTCAGCTTAAATCTTCCATATTACAAGCGGCACAAAAACTCAATATATGTACCATTGCGATACCGCAAAGATGAAAGAGGTTCAATTGTAGCTGAGGCTGGTTTAATAACGTACCATGTAATTTGCGGACCTGCGCAGTTCACGTGATATTCTGACAACTTCTCAATCAGAGGGCTACAGAATGTTCAAAAATTAACTACAATTGTAACAGGCCTATATCATAATTTACTTCGCCAAAATTCAGTGGGGTCTTTTACATTTCACTGAAAATTACTTTTATCGTAAGTAAGATAGAAAAACTGATAGATATTAAAATAAATATGCACTACGATTTTATAACTGAATTGTTATATAACTGACCAAAACTGAACAAATTCTAAACGTCTTTTTAAATCTGTTATATTATTTAAACACATTTTAAATCATAAATTTAAAATGTTATTCTGATATTAAGTAACTGTAAGTAAGTAAGTGATATAAAGTATTGTATTTATACAATAATAATAAGCGTTGTTTTTTTTAGTTACAAAGTTTGAACACGCTGTATAGCGCCCAGTGTGCCGTTCGGCCAGTTTTTATACATTCAGTCCTACCTCAACTCGCATCGTGTTGTACTTGACCACTTTTGTATAAATAAACATTTTTTGCCCCGACGTTAACAACTCAAACACTTGATCTAAATACGTAAGCCTTTGTTTAATAGTTTTTGTATTTTCTTTTGATTCCTTTGATATTTTCTAACGCGGATTTTACTGTTAAAGAGTGGATTTTATTGATTACTATCTTTCGTTTTCTATGTCTTCTATGAGGAATCAAAGTATCTCCATGGCAAATTTAATCGAAGAAAGCGTGACAGAGAGACAGACAGAGTAACTTTTAAATTTATAATAGCTATTAGTGTAGAAGTATTGATTGAAACATAAAAAAAACTATTCTTTTAACTAAGTTGTTTTAATTATTTAAGTGTTTAATTATAGATTTTAATTTTTCTATATATATTATGAAACCTCCAAACGCACAAACAAAGTTAAAATTCTAAATATAGCCTGATTCAGAATAAACCCTGAAACTAAGATATACGCTTCCACTAGCCAAGCAATTAATCTGCTCAACTCTCAGTATCTAAATGATATAGAATAACTCAAATTCATATAGAATAAGTCAAGTATTCTATATTAATTTGAGTACATCTTTTAATTTTGTATTTGTTTATGGCTCTTCCAAATTGACTCCACTCTACCTGATAGAAAACATAAGCAGAATCCAAGGGTGATGATCACCATACTCATTACGAATGCAGACAATGCAACAATGCTATGGTGACTGGTGACCCATACTATGGCGACCTAGTGACGCATCTGCATCATTGGGCCTCCGGCTATCCTTATCTTTAAGGATAGGTTTCAATATGCGTATGTATACATACTGTATGCGTATGCGTCTGCTGTGCTTGAGGTCTCGGGTTCTATTCCCGGGTCGGAGCAAATGTTTGTATGAACTGCAAAAATTTCGGAGTTTGGGTGTTTTCTATGTATAGGTGTGTATTTATATCTAGTTCTCTAGTATCCATAACACAAGCTCTGCTTAGCTTGGGACTAGATGACGTTGTGTGGCAGAGAAAAATATAAATTTAGTAACTTAAACAAAACTTTTTACCCTTCGAAACTCTATTCGAAGTTCTTCAATTCCGAATTCATAACTATCTTGTTTTTTATATATATATTTTTATCCACCACCCGAGTATCAGTGATATTTTTATTAAAAAGGTATAAGAAGTTAATTGGTTATATCGTTATATTGGTTAGTTACTTTGCTGTCAATAACGAGGTACTCCAGCGCTCGGTTTTACGCAGAATTTACGCTTTCAAATACATATAAAGTGCAACAAACAGAGAAAAATGTAACTTTAATAACTTTAACAAAATTTATTACCCTTCGAAACTCTATATGAAGTTCTTGAATTCCGAATCCATAAATATTTTGTTTTTATATGTTTTGAACCACTACCAGAGAGTTACTGATATTTTTTTATTGAAAAGGTGTAAGAAGTAAATTGGTAATATCTTTGTTTGTAAAGATTGTGAAGATAAATCGATGTCGATATTGATAACGACGCTTGAAATGTAGGTATAAAAAGATAATGGTACGGAACACTTCTTGCGCAAGTCCGACTCGCAATTGGCCGATTTTTTTAGAACTCCCAATAGAGGGAAACAATTTCATCATATATTATTTTTGCGAAACTATAACTGTTTACGATGGGCACGCAATGGAAACTCTCTAAGAAAAAAAAGATTCCCCGTTTTTGTAACATTTTTCATTGATATTTCGCTCCAATTTAATAATTTATTGCCTTTCTTGATTAATGGACACTGAAATAATTTCTAAATCAGACCAGTAGCTTTTGAGATTATCTGTTTTAAAAATGAATTAACTTATGTTCATTATATTATATTCGATGTGTTCGATAGTTTCCTTTAATCCTTCTTTATTGCAAACATTAATTTATCGGTATAATGTGCTTCTTTACCTGCCAGCCGATAAAAACCCTTATGTTTCCTAATTTAGTAATGTTTATGGAGCCAATATTTATCAGGTTTTGCCAATAAATTTGTCATTGTTAACCCATCTAAACTACCTACCTGAACAAGGATTTAAGGTTTGATTTTCTAAATGCACGAAGTAAAATAAAAGCTAAAAGTTATTGTTGAGGAAAATAATATAATTTTAAAAACGGAATATGAGTAAAACAACAATGTATATTTATTTATAAGGTAAATAACTAAACATCAGAACAGCCATAAATTAGGTAATATTTTATTCAAATCTTAAATCTTCTTCTTAAATCTCAATTGCATATTTTTTAAATTTCGTACATCTAACACAAAACGCCATCTAGTCCTTAACTAAGAAGAGTTTGTATTATGGGTACTAGATAACTGATATAAATACATACATACTTTTTTTGTAAATACATACATATTATACATAGAAAACACCCAAACTCCGAAACAAATATTTTCAGATCGTACAAATACTTGGCCCGATCGAGAATCGGACGCGAGACCTCAAGCCCAGTAGTTGCATGCGCTATCACTGCGTCACCGTGGCAGTGATACAGTTTTACATTTAGTTCAAAATTTACAGATTGACATGTCCATTCTGGTTGTTTGGTGGCGGATTAAGAGCACAAAAGGTCTCCACACTCTATTCATTCTAAGAGTAAGAGGCGAGTAAGAGAACAATCCATGTCGGGCACCATGACTGTTAATAAAAAAAGGAAAAACTACGAGTAAAACCCAACTACGACAAAAAGCGACGCAGAAAAAGTATGAAACCAGTTTGTAAAGCCGTAGTCACGTGTTGTTAAAGTGTCACGTTTCTATGTAATGAGTGACTACGGCTTTTCAAATTTCTTTCATACTTTTTCAGCGTCGTTTTTTGTCGTAGTTGGGTTTAGTCTTTACTTTTTTTTGTTTTAAAATATTTTCGGAAGCAACCCTTCGATTATCTAGTAACTTGTATAATATTTTTAACAAGACTTCAAAAAAAGGAGGAGATTTCTCAATTCGACCGTATATACTTTTTTTTAATGTGTATTCGCGGATAACTTCGTCGTTTATGAACCAATTTTGATGATTATTTTTTTAATGGAAAGAATATGTCCCAACGGTGGTACCATGATAAGGACATTAATATCTGATGATGGCATCCAAGAGAAATCGAGTCGAACCTTGAAGTCAATTTTATTTTTGTTAAAATTGTACTTGTAACCATTTTATTTAACCGACTTTGAAAAAAGGAGGAGGTTTCTCAATTCGACCGTATATATTTTTTTTTTTTTGGTCAATGTTTTAGGCCAAAACATACTTTCTAAGGAGAGGCCTATGCCCCGAAGTAAACTTCTCCATACGTTTCCAAAGTTTCCATACTAAAAACAGCGCAACACTCATCGCTTATTGTTATTGGCATGACGCCTTAACCCCAATAGATAATAACAACTTGACAGATTAAATCATATTATTTACTAGCTGAACCCCGCGGTGTTACCCGCGGTTATTGTTGTACCGCGGGTAGCGCCGCGGGGCGAAGCTAGTCTAAAAAAAGTAACCTAAGTTACTCTTCTGGTCTTCAGCTATCTGAGAGTGAAAATCCCGTCAAAATCGGTCCCGCCGTCCCAGAGATTACCCGGAACAAACAGACAGATAGACAAAAATTGAAAAAAAAAAAATTAATATTACAAACAGACACCAATTTTATTTATAGATATAGATATAGATACGCCTATGCATAATTATACAGCGTTTTACATCAGTAATCATACAGAAATATATCATTATGTCAACTACTCTATTTCATCATGTCAAATAGTTAAATATATTGCAAATCAATTCACATACAGCCTTGAAAGTTCTTTGATTTTAATCGTAGATAGTGTCTTTAGTTTTAGCTAACGGATAGATATATGGCGATAATTGTTCTTTAGTCATTTATTATATCGTCAGTTGTATGTTATTAAGTAGGTGTGTTTTATGTAATCTTTAGTAAACATCGCAAATCTCATTCTGTTATTTTATCTTTCGTCACCACTTCTTTATTTCCTCATCATCTAAGACAAAAGCCGTCCGTCTACTGCTGGACATAGCTCGCCCCATTTTTAATGGAATAGGGGCAAATGAGAAGACATATCGCCGCCGTAAGCGATTACCGCCGCCCATGGACACCCGCAACACCAGAGGCGTCACAAGTGCGTTGCCAGTCTTTTAAGAAGGAGTACGTTCTTTTCTTGAAGGTTTTAAGGTCGTATTGGTCCGGGAATACCGCAGTCGTTTATTGGATTGCATTGATTGTTGCTTTCAAGTATATACATACTAACCGATCGCTCCGATATCGCATCGAATGATGTTCTGCCTTCTTTATTTATTTAAACTGTATGCTTGGTAGTATAGAAGTGAACTTAAATTGGTACGGTTCTGTACTAGAGAAATAATTTCTTGAAGATTATTTATTTTCTATCGAATGTCAGTATGTTTACTAGGCATTTGCTCAAAGTCTGTTCGGCATCTAAAATTTACAATTTTAGTTTCCAAGAAGTTACTTAAACTAAATTATTATTGAGTTAATTATTATTATTCATAGAAATTGACTTACCGAAGTGTACTGGCGATGGTCATGGGAACATTTTTGGATGTTTTTTCAATAGTAATCTGTAAAGAGAATACACAATATTTATTGAAGTTTTAACAGAATTAGAACGCGGAATTTTGAAAATAATTACACTAATGGGACTAATCCCGCCCACACGCCCACCACTGTAACTCCTGTACACCAGGATCAACAGCAGTGACCCACGAACACACCGAGTTATGACACTCGGGAAGTCCCAGGAAGAAAATTAACTGTCTTGGAACCCGCAACGAAGTTAATCAGAAGAAATAACAGGAGGAGTTGGAAATATGATATGATATGAATAATTGCACTAATGTCTGAATTTTGATGTTCATAATACACTGACTTAACGGTTTCTCCTTTGATAGTGAATTTAAAATCTTAAAATAATTATTAAAGTATCAAAGAATTAAATAATAGTCCCCAACCCGCACCCGGCCAAGGTGGGGACGCATGGCCTTAACCCTCTCCCGAGAGAAAACCCCAAGCCCAGCAGTGGGACATTATGGGTTAATAATGATGATGAAACAAGATAAATGCTTAAACACAGACATATTTGCGTGTACATAGAAACACGACTACAGACACAAATTCGTTTTTTAATCACAATAAATCGTAATCAATATTATATTAAATACTGCAAAGGTCTTTAAATAAATATTCAGTTAATATAACTTCAAGTTAGTCACCGTTCATTTGCTCTAAATGTTTGTGCAGTCTACTTAAACTTATTCACTTCGTCAACAGCCTATAACAGTCCACTGTTGGACATTGGCTTCTTCTTTGAGAGAAGGTTTTAGCTTACTATAATATTCTGGCCAAAATTTATTAGAAATAATTTAGAAATTAATTCCAAATAAATTAGAAATTGGGTCAAGATTTCCTTCTTATTACAGTGCTGTTATTCTGCGCTCTCAGTTGCTTAAAGGACAGAATTCCAAATCATGTCAAAATCAGCTTTCATTATATCAAATAGCATCCTTACCAATTATCCAATACTTATTAATTTCATTTAAAAACTTCAGTTAAGAAACTTTTGTAAAAACGGAGCTATTTCCTCAGTCAAATTATTCTCGTTCAAATGAAGGTTACGCCATTTTAAAACTATCTTAAAATATTAAATTTCGCTTTTATTGAGACATTACTTTATTTGACCTCAATTTCAATAAAATAAATAAACTTTATCGCCGTTCACCAGTTAAAGGAAACAGTGATACATAAAAGATTTTCCAATTAAATCAATTAGTGTTGATTGGATTGCAAAGGTTTAAGTGTGCAAATATCAATTAAATGTTGCATTTTTACATACTTTTCGATATTAAGAATTCGGGTTAGTTTAGTTGTGAAATCTATTTCAACACATAAGCGACTAGTGAGTAAATAAGAAGTCGTACTTCTTTTTTAAGAACTCTTACTGGTCCGATAAAAACTTAGTACCGAATGATTAATTAAAATCTGCTATCTATCATATAGGCCTCTCTATTTGCACGCCGTTCAGTTAGGTCCTCCTTTAATTGGAGAGGTCTATGTTCAATACTGGACTGCGATTAGCTGATGATGGTGACAATGATTTTGTTTTAGCACTTGGTCGATGTGGTATACACACACCATAGTAAAGTTTCATATTTCGAGCACTAACCGTTCGGACGGTAAGCCAAAAACGGACGGACGAACAGATGGACATGACGAAACTATAAGTTCCAATACGTTAACTACGGAGCCTTTAAAATAAAGGTCTACTAAAGATACCGGCTGTCTACTTATCATACCTCTCTTCACATTCCAAACACTGGTCTGGTCTAAAGACTGTCATACGTTACATCTCATTTGAATCCTTGTGCAATATCCGTCAGGATCCTTTTACCGGTAAGGCATTACCCACATTCTGCATGTAATATTACTGCATGCTGTACGATACACTAGTAGCGTAAGCAAAATAAGATATTCATATATATTAATTTACAGAAATCTATACATCTTCTATACAAATAAATAAAATTGGAGTGTCTGTTTGTAATATTATAATAACTGCTTTTTACTAAATGCATGTGTATCTATACACGGTACATATAGCAAAAGTGTAGTTGAAAAAATATTTGTCTGTCTGTCTGTTTGTTCCGGGTAATCTCTGGAACGGCTGGACGGATTTTGGCGGGACTTTCACTGGCAGGTAGCTGATGATCCATGGAGTAACTTAGGCTACTTTTTTCTTGTCCCGCGGCGTTATTCGCGGTACAACAATAACCGCGGTTAACACCGCGGGGTTCAGCTAGTATTACAATAAAATTAACATATTAAAAACTTTCAGTATTAATAAGTACTAGCAATAAAATTTCAATTTTTAAACAGTTTCTTATGCACTGTTATCTACTTGTAACATGATTCGTTAAATTCTGACCACTAGCACTTAAGCTAAGATTAAACTTGAGTTATGAGTGCTAGGGTTATCAGCTACCAAAATTTTAAGTTTGTAGCCTCAGAGGTTTAGGCTCTGTGTTGATGAATATCACATCGGGATAATGTCATGAATAATGAAATGTAGTTTTACTCCATATAAATGCTCATACTATTTCTGTAGGATACTAAAATTACATTAAAAAACCCTTATTAAAGGTGGCATAAAGTTTTAATTAATAGAATAGTATCTGGATGACCGTATAATAGTTTTTCTTTTCGTAAATTTCTGAAAGAATCCGATTTATCGCCCCCAAAATCCCCTACATACTAAATATTATGAAATTCGTTGAAGCCGTTTCCGAGAATTGCTCGTTTAAAGGTATTAGATATCGCCTTTTTAACCGACTTCAAAAAAAGGAGTATGTTTTCAATTCGACCGTATATTTATATATTTTTTATGTGTGTTCGCGGGTTACTTTGTCGTTTATAAACCGATTTTGATGATTACTTTTTTAAAGGAAAGGAGACACCCCAACGGTGGTACCAGGATAAAGACGCTAAGATCTGATGATGGCATCCAAGAGAAATCGAGTCAAACCTTGAAGTCGGTTTTATTTTTGTTAAAATATTACTTGTTACTGACGCTACATAAGGCGTTCTCGCAATCGAAATTCTGCAATTTTTCCAACGGTATTTAACTAATTGACAGATGTTGCAAAATACTACTGATAAACAGAGCTAAGTATCGTCTGATACATGTATAGTACTCGTCGATAATATTAGGATCCCCTTATAGAGGGAACCTTACGTTGAAATCGTCGCAACTAATATTATAACAGCGAAACTAACTTGTCTGTTTTTCAATTTATATGGATATCTGTAATGTTATTCTAATGTGAATCAATACCGCCATAAAATACGTTGTGATATTTTCAGTTTTCACCCTGTTATTAAGTTTATTTTTGTAGGTGAGTGTATCTATTAATACCGTAAATACTAGGTACACTGCAGTACATACCTATTAATTAAAATACGTACGGCGCTGTTAGGCTCGAAGTTTAGAAGGAACCTACATACACTATTTTTAACGTTGCGTTGATATAGATTTCACGACGTAGTGTTTTCTTATCTATATCTATACTAATATATAATGCTGAAGAGTTCGTTTGTTTGTTTGAACGCGCTAATCTCAGGAACCATTGGTCCGATTTCAAAAATTATTTAAGTGTTGGATAGTACATTTAACAAGGAAGGCTATATATCATCACGCTAAGACTAATTGGAGCGGAACACCAATAAAGAATATTACAAAAATGGGGAAAAATTATCACGCTACGGGCAATAGGAGTGGCAAACGAGGTTGCGTGGGTCAGCTAGTTTGACTATAAAATGGGATGGGATCACATAGATCTTCTATGTGACTCTACCCCGTCTTAAAGTTAAATGAATTTTAAATTTGTAATGTATTTTATACATAAAGTAAATACAATTATATATTACTAGCCGACCCACGCAACCTCGTTTGCGCCTTATACTGCCCGTAGCGTGAAAATTTCCCCCGTTTTTGAAACATTGTTCATTGTTGCTCCGCTCCTATTAGTAGTAGCGTGATGATATATACCCTATAGCCTTCCTCGATAAATGGACTATCCAACATTGAAAGAATTTTTCAAATCGGACCAGCGGTTCCTGAGATTAGCGTGTTCAAACAAACAAACAAACAAACAAACAAACAAACTCTTCAGCTTTATATATTAGTATAGATGACTATGGCTTTTTTTAAATTTTATCAATAAATACGTTATTGATTTTGAGTTCATTATAATTGAATTGTAGCATTGGATTGGGATGTGGATTGGAATTGAATACATGTAATTATATCATATCATATTTCACAACCACGTAATAACTTTAGAACTTATATACTTACAGAACTCATTTCTACACAAGTGTAAACTTGAACTCCTTTTCTATTTTTAAAAGATAACTTTTATTAGAAATACATATCCCGTGTCACGGTGCCCTTACTAACATACATGAAACGGACACAAAGAACACCCAGACTCAGAACAACAGTATATGGAGCACACAAAGTGTTATCTCATGTAGGACTTGAACCCATGACACTAGGCGCTATAAAAGCTACTACATTACACTAGGCCAATCGTGCAATCTGAGAAAAAATTATGCAGTACCTAGTCACAGCCCTTCGCTACCAAAAAAACCTATATCATATATATTTTTAAAACTTTAAAACTTGTTCTATCAAAACTTTTAACTTTCAGTCTACCTGGTTCCTCACTAGTTAAAAGCGTAATAAGACTATATGTCTGCTGTAATATATTGTGCGTAATATTTCTCACTTATTTTACATCGACAGTGAACTGAACCAGCGTTTCTTGTATAGCTTTTAGCCTTATATGGAGCTAGTGTACCCCTGGAGAGGCAAGGAATTATAACTGTATTTGCCGGCTCCCACGATACAGGTCAGGCCTATTGTTAGGATTAACTAGTTTTTAGTGTCTCAGTTTGTTATAATTAGTTTGACTAAACTGTCTGATGACTGAGTATTTTGTCTAAGATAAAGTACAAATTTTTGTGTGTAAATAAATAAATGTTCATAGGTATAAGGTTCATTTGTAGAGAAAATAAACATATGAGTGGTTTGAAAAGCGCTAACTCATCTTATAAGAATGTAAATATTTTAAGGAGAATAAACGACAAGCGAAAAGAAAATAATTTTGTTTCGCGAATAACAAAAAGGGTAAAAGAAAGAACTGAAGTGGTATTTTTACCTAAGAAAAGGGGCGTTAGAAAATTAAGGCTTAAGTATGTGATTATTAGAAATATTTTGAGGGTTTAGTAAAGTTTAGTGTTGTGATGACATTATATAACTAAATTTCATTAAGATTTTCACATTTTGCAATTCTTCTTGAATCTTTTGATGTAACAATAACAATTTCAATTTCTATAGATTTTCAATAATGTCTGTCTTTGGGTATATACTTCTTTCTGTATATACCCAAAGACAGACATTATTGAAAATCTATTGCGTAACTTGAGTCCCAAGTTAGCGATAGAATCTAGTTGAATAGCTTTTAATTACGTTACATTTTAGTTACATTACGTTTTCACTTCAAGGCTTCTCAAGCAGAGAAGCATAAAAATAAATAAAGTTTACTTAACTTAGATTTTATAAGATAAAATAAAATAAGATTAAATAAGGACATTACAATCTTTCCGTTACGATAGGTATTTTAAATCTTGCGTTGGGTACCTCTTACTATATTTAAAATTTAATTAAAATTAACTGTACAAGCAGATTGTAGTGGTAAGAAATAGATAAAAACCATATTTGAACTGTGTTATATTACTATTTCGTGTTAAAATTTGTGCGCTAACGGAGCAGTACTATTTGGGTTATTGAAGCACACAAACACATCGACATAACATATATGGGTGATTATACACACATCTATATTTTGATTCGGACCTGCCCTATTGCCACACATGCTAGTCTTTTGCGTCATTTATCCTTCGAAAATCACTAATGCCTTTTTTTCTTTTGTAGGTATTGGCTAACATTTTCTTTTGACCACGTAATCATAAATTGATATACACACCATTGGTATTATTATTACACATTTTAAAAACCTATAGTATCTTTATAGATAAAAGCCTAAGACGGGTTATCAGCATAAAATGTGTCCCCAATCATCTACAACGATTATATTATACTAGCGTCTCAAGCCGAGCCGAGCGAGCCCGGCTTCGCACTGAAGTCTTTGACATTCTCAGATTTCTTTGACTATAATATACATGTATTATACATATAAATCATCCTATTGAATCACTCTTTATATGGCTTACTACATTACCATGCGTTGAGTACTTTGAAGATCTAAGCGAACAGATAGCGGAAGCGACTTCATTATATACTACTAGTTTTTGTTCGTGTCTCCGTCCGCTTGTATATCGGTTATCACGGCAAATAGTAGCCTATGTATTATTCTGATGTATAAGCTATATTACTGTAAAGTTTCATCCAAATCCGTTCGGTACTTTTTGCGTGACAGAGTGACAAACACCCATCTATCCGTCCATCCATCCACACTTACAAACTTTCGTGTTTATAATAGTAGTAGGATGTAACTAAGATGTAAAACAATGTAAGTCATTAAAACCTATTAAATAGTATTAAAATCCTTAAAGTCCAAACCTAAAATTTCTTTTTGTCTAATTAGACGAAACGACTAATTAGACGATATGAATTTATACGTTCCTAAAATATTAAAGCTTCAATCAAGCCACAATATAAGTTACGTAGCACACCCCACTCATTAAATAATAATTTAACGTTTCTACAGATACCATATTAGTTTTATTCGTATGTTATAAAAGTTTTATGAATACTATAATATTAATTTAAATGTTTTATAGACGAATATGGAATAGTTTTACTGCGTCAATTTAAACTTGTATAAGTTGAGATTGGTAGGCAGAAACGGATTTATATTTCATACTGCATCTGGCCGAAGAGAAAAGTTTTAGCTATGATTGTTTCACGATAAAGCTGTTTGGAGATTTTTTTAGAATACATTATTATTACATTAAAATATTTATGCTAATTTGTGTAACCTTGTGCAAAAAATGATTATTTTATGGTTACCAACGTTCAAAAACTTTTTTTTTGACAGTTATCTTTTCTTGGTAACGTTAAAACTAAAAAGTCAACGACAACTCGCAGCATACTGATTTTATAATGATATATTTTTATTTACTGCAACTAATGGTTTTTTTTTTTAAATATAGATAGGGTAGATACTTTATTTGTACGAAATTGTAATATGTATCGTTGTTCCCAGCAGTAGCAACTCTTTTCTCTCAACTTGAGTTTTAGTACGATTATTAATTTAATTATATAAAAAAATTGTTTAAAAGACCATCTCGATTCTGACATTAGGTATCGTGAGAGAAAAACGACTGAAATAGTCGATGCCAGTCCTATACAGCCTTATCTACTTAGAGGTGGTAATCGAGAGCCAATAAAAAAAGGATTATGTCAATAGAAATCGTAATACCGGCACTGTATTCGATACATTAATGAAGAAATTGAACCGTTAATATAATTTGTGATTTAAGGACATTATTCTATTCAACTTTATGTACAATAAAGTTCATTTTAAATAGTCATAAAGATGGGATTACATTTAATCGTTTATGCTATTCATATTTTATTAGCGTGAGATTATTTAATGTGTATCGTTGGACATAATTTTGTTTCTTGTGGCGCTAACTTTATAGATAAATTTGTCTGTGGTATTTTTAGAATTTTTTTTTTTTGTTTACGATTTAAACGGTCTGATATTTGGCCAGACAGGTATGAGACACAAGTAAAATTTTAACAAAAATAAAAACGACTTTAAGGTTTGACTCGATTTCTCGTGGATGCCATTATAATATCTTAGTGTCCTTATCATGGTACCACAGTAGGGATATCTCCTTTCCATTAAAAAAAGAATCATCAAAATCGGTTCATAAACTATAAAGTTATACGCGAACACACGTAAAATATATATATATATATACGGCCGAATTGAGAA
The DNA here is from genome assembly GCA_905220595.1 of Spilosoma lubricipeda. Taxonomy (NCBI): domain Eukaryota; kingdom Metazoa; phylum Arthropoda; class Insecta; order Lepidoptera; family Erebidae; genus Spilosoma; species Spilosoma lubricipeda. The sequence continues at coordinate 8,835,925 of HG992294.1, read as the reverse complement.
ACCTCCTCTTTTTTTGAAGTCGGTTAAAAATATAATTTATAAAATTTACTACGTAACTATAAAGAAGTGTTTCCCGTAGGTATATATTTTAAATCTTTCAAAAGGCATTAAAAAGTACTAACATTACCAATATTAGTTCAGTATCGTTCCCCATAAAAGGGTACAAAACGGTTTCTCGATATATTAAGCTTTAAAGGCATAGTCAATAACGAGGAACGAACCATCCTAAGACCGAATAATAAATAGGTGAGACTTATAACAAAAAAAGCGTGTGTTTTGAAGCTCATTTATTATAGTTTTTTTCTAAATAAACGAATTACATGCTTTTAAAATAATAATGTGCATTAAATGTATGTGTATGTAAATTTATAAGCATTTAAATAAAAAATAACGTCGTCACAAATTCGTTGCAGTGGAAACCATCTTTAAAACAGCTTACCGCTTTCCATGTTCGGGTTTGCGTTGGTTTCTGTGAAAACGTTTAAATACCGTTAGAAATTGTAAAAACATTAGTTAAAATCAGATTTCTTTTTGAGTAGTAAAATATTATTTATTAATTGGCAACTTTTTACATTAATGACGTAATCACAAAGCTACATATTGCTATATGATGTAATGGCTTATGATTGTTTAAATTCAACAAAGGAAAGATCTTTTTCGTTTTTAAATCATTACTTCTTTGTTAATTCCAAATAAAGTTTATTCGAGCCCATACGTATTATTCAAAATGGACGCAACGCATGCATTAATCAAACATGGCGCACAATTTCAACGCTTACTTTGGTTTTCATTTTTAATTTAGAGTAAAGTGAGAGTTAGTTTTTACTTATTATTGTTATTTTTAAAAGTTAAACTGAAGTATGACCCTAAAGTTACTTACATGGAGGTTTAAACAGCCCCATTTCCAACTTAATGTTGTCCATTGCGAACAACTTGCTTTCTTGACTTTCTTTACTGGAATGAACCGTGGGTTAATACCAAGGTACTAAACACCTTATGGGGTGATACCACCACCACCAGGTGAATACCACGACGCATGCGTCCATGGGTGGGGCAGAAAAATATTGATTATTTCTACCCCTATTTCCATGATGGACTGATAAGGGCTGTACACACGGTAAACCAGACAAATTGTTGGTGGGGGTGATTCGAAAAGGTATTAATTATGTAGTGAACGGAATGATTGATTGGGTTTGTCCTAATCGAGGTCTATGGTACGGCCAACACTATACTTGAATAGATGGTGATTTTGATTTATCATCAATTTCTAATAAACTATGAACCTTATTTAAACATTTTACTTGTATGTATATACGTGAGAATCAATTCGTATGACAATTGTTTTCACTAATGACGCCATAGGTAGACTAGGACTGCCTAGGGTTGGCAGTGCAACTTCCATAGGGCTCACCTATTTGCGCAGTTGTACAGAATGAATGAAAAACTTAAAGTAAATAACCTTTAAGTCAAAACGATATCATAAATAATAGATATATTTTGTAATGTGAGTTGACTAATTTGAATATTTGAATGGTCAACATACTAGGGCTCTGAAATAATTCATCGTAGGAAGGTCACGCTTCGGCATGACTGGGCCGGCTCGACGAGAGTGATACCACGACCTCACAGAAAACCGGTGTGAAACAGCACTTGCGCTGTGTTTCATTGAGTGAGTAAGGATACCGGGCGCCCACCCCCCTCACCATCCCCTTTTTTTTTTTTTTTTTTTTTTTTTTTTTTTTTTTTTTTTTTTTTTTTTTTTTTTTTTGTCGAGGTGGAAAATCCCTTCGGATCTCCGGCTCCTCGGGGGCTGAGGAGCTAGGTATGTGGTGATTCCACTAAAAACCACCCCGGCATCCGGTCTCAGGCGCCCAGCTCTGGGGAAGACCCGGACCATGTTATTTCAGGTCCCCCCCAGGAACGACGCCGCGTCTAAAGAGACTCTATCCTGGGGGAAGCGTCGGCTTCCCCCTGCCTATCGGCCCAACCATTGCGTTGCGTTGCGGCCTGACCGCAGTTTGGCGAACAGGCCGCCCCCCTATCGCTGACCGCATCAATCAATCAGCCAGAGGTCCCCACTCTCTGGCAGCTTGCGGTCCTGTCGGCGGCTGGTATCGCCGGCGACGCCGCCTACGCTCGGGATCGGCCCTCTCCCGATCCCGTTCAGCGGTCTCTTTCCGGAGCATTACATCCTCACAGAAAGAGACCACTGCGTCCCAGCACTCCTCACCCGCCAGCATGGCAGCAATGATTGCTGGCGGGGACAGGTCTCGTCCGATTTGGCCGACTAGGACTTCGCGTTCAGATGTCCACGCAGGGCAGTCTTCCAACGTATGCTGGCCGTCTCCTCGCGTCCGATCCTTTTCAGATACTCACCGAAGCAACCGTGTCCGGTGAGTATCTGCGTCAGTCGGTAGGTAACGCGACCTCCCTCCCTTCCAACCCAAGCTTCGAGGTTAGGCAGAACGGCACCCACAGCGCGTTGGCGCGCATTTTGCGGTTGCTCCAGCCGTGCGCGCCACTGTGCCAGTGCCTGTCGGTGAGCGTTCTGCCGCATTTCGAGCTCGTCCAGCTCGTTCCCGCTCTCACCCCGGCGGAAGGCACGAATTTGGTCATAGACCTTCGCATCCATATCCGCCAGGATATCGAAAGGCGGAAAACGAGCCAGGACTGTCGCCGCCTCTAACGAGATGGTACGGTATCCCCGTACGATCCGAATGGCCGCTACCCGCTGCGCTTGATTGAGTTTGGCTCTGCAGCGGGAGGAGGCCGATAGGCGCTTGACCCATATCGGCGCTCCATATAGGGCCATGGATCGTATTACCCCACCATAAAGGCAGCGGACTTCTTCCCGCGGACCCCCTAAATTAGGCAATAGCCTCTGTAGGGAGCCCGCCACCCCCCCGAACTCGGGGGCCCTCACCATCCCCTAAAGGCCGGCAACGCACTTGTGACGCTCCTGGTGTTCATTGCTTACCATTAGGCGATATGTCTTCTCGTTTGCCCTCTACCCTATTCCATGGAAAAAATGACTCTATGAGCAGCAAGTATTACTTTAATTATAAAATACTTAAGCTAAATACTTTTTTATTTTATATTTGGCGCTGCCATACTGACTCTGCTCTGCCTGATGAAAAGCATAAGCAGAACCCAAGAGTGGTCGTCACCATACTGCGAATGCAGACAATGCAACAATGCAGCATGGTGACTCTCAACATGACGGCGGGCCTCAGGTCTCGCACTCACCAACGAAACACGACAGCACGAACGCTGTCATTTTACGTTGATTTTCTGTGCGAGGTTATCGGTCGAAATCCTGGCCCGTTCGTGCTGAAATCAACGTGGCTCATCTACCTACAACGCTCTACTACCTGCTTGTACTCGTATTAATAGTAAGTTTTCATCGGTAGAAGAGGTTCGAATTCGTAACCACTTCGTCTGTGTCCAAAGCCTATGTCTTACAAACTTACTTTGTCGTAAAACAGTTTTGGCATAGAGATGATATTTATTTGTACTTATTTAAATAAGAAAAAAAAACTTCAACGAACGGAGTTCTCAATCTGATTAATATTTTTTCATGTATACAAATGTTCTGTAAGTTATTTGATGAATTGGCTATTGTCAAGTTTGGTCTCATTGAAATTTACAGTATATTTTTCACCTCTGGAGGACCACCCAAAAATTTTTCGTAATTACTTATGTAACTTACTGAATTCATTAGCGTATTACAAGTCATTGAGATTTGGGCATAATAAAGTACAATGATTCTTTATTCTATGAATACAGTTAAATTTACAGTTAAACAATATTTTTCCCAAATTAATATTTATGTTAGTTAGTTAGTTGAGCTGTATGTTTCAAAATTCCCCTAAATTGGTTTAACAATACATTAAAAAGTATGTGGATACACAATCTAATTGCCCAATTTGGAAATAATGATACAGCGGAACCACTTATGATCACTGAAGAATTGTATAAAGGGTTTGATTTGTTCAGACTTAAAGCCAGGCTTAGTAATGACCAAATTGAGTGTGATTTTCTAAGGTTGTCTGGAAGAAATCGCCGTGAGCGATAAGACCGCCAATTGTTACATACACCTATGTTAATCATCTTTTGTTATGTATTTTTTTTTGTCATTTTATGTATACAATAAAGATATAAAAAGAAATAAATTTTCGTTCTTCGACCGAACTTTACATAAAATAATCCTAGTTATTTTTAGTATTCCGTACCTCAAAAGGATAAAATAGAACCCTTATGGGATCATTTTGTTGTCCGTCTGTCTATCAAGACGTTCTTTCTCAGGTATCAAGCTGAAGCTCATATTAAATACTCAGGTCTACTGTCCCTTAGAACTGTAAAAAATCTAACTTTTAAGCCAACGCAATCAAAAGATACAGCCGTTTATACTGTAAATTTTCGACACTCGCAAAGGAGTCAAAACCTAAAGGCTACTTTCCGTGAACTCAGAATTTTGAAACTTGATACGAACAACGTCTTATAGTACAGACTAGCTGAAACCCGCGGTTATCGTCGTACCGCGAGTAACGCCGCGGGAAAAAGTTAGTCTAAAAAGTAGCCTAAGTTACTCCCCGGATCTTCAGCTACCTGCCAGTGAAAGTCCCGTCAAAATCCGTCCAGCCGTTCCAGAGATTACCCGGAACAAACAGACAGACAGACAGACAGACACAAAATTTTTTAACCACATTTTTGGTATATGTACCGTGTATACATACATACATACATACATTTAGTGAAAAGCGGTTATTTTAATATTACAAACAGACACTCCAATTTTATTTATTTGTATAGATAAAGAAAAAAATACGGAAAACATAAATTTTACTTATGCGAGTCGGTGCGCGCCACAGGACCGGTCGTTGTAGAGAACATTGGGGGAGGCCTATGTTCAACAATGGACGTCCTTCGGCTCAGACGATGATGATGATATTGTGGACACTAATACCATTTTTTTATTATTTTTAAAGGGCAGTAGTTGTACCCCGATACAATTTAGTGTGTCACATTTTGGTTGTATGATGAGAAATCTATACAAATAAATAAAATTGGAGTGTCTGTTTGTAATATTAAAATAACAGCTTTTTAATCAATGCATATGTATAAGTTAAGTTAAAAAAAAATTTGTCTGTCTGTCAGTCTGTCTGTCTGTCTGTTTGTTCCGGGTAATCTCTGGAACGGCTGGACGGATTTTGACGGGACTTTCACTGGCAGGTAGCTGATGATCCGGGGAGTAACTTAGGCTCCTTTTTTAGAATAACTTTGTTGCGCGGCGTTACTCGCGGTACAACAATAACCGCGAGTAGCACCACGGGGTACAGCTAGTAAAGAATAAAACTGACGGGAAATTGGACTTTATCTAGTGTCATAGAACATTTTTGTTCTGTGATCGTGTCGAAATTTGTTTTCAAACAGTGCAGTAGGTACTCCAAGTTACAACGCGTACTCGTGGGTTCGTCCTTCTTCGATTTCTCCACCCAAAGGTTGCCTGGGTGAAATCGCTTTTTAGCGACAAGACCATCGTTTGTACGTGGACATTAATATGTTGTATTCTTAAATGTATTTTGTATTAACTGGTGTACTATAAAATTTTTCCTTTTCTTTTCTACTTTTATGATTATTTGAAGATTCCAAAAAACGACCAACATTTATATATTACTAGTCGTTGCCCGCGACTCCGCCCGCGTATATGTCGGTTACCACGGCAAATAGTAGCCTATGTGTTATTCTGATGTATAAGCTATGTTACTGTACAGTTTCATCCAAATACGTTCAGTAGTTTTTGCGTGAAAGAGTAACAAACATCCACCCTCCATCCATCCATCCATACTTACAAACTTACGCGTTTATAATATTAGTAGGACTAACTGTCACAGTTAACTGTCGCATATTATGATTCAAAAAGTCTAAGCTCAAACGGTTCAGTAGGTACTTTTTGAATTTTAAAATTATCTATACTAATATATAAAGCTGAAGAGTTTGTTTGTTTGTTTGTTTGTTTGTTTGAACACGCTAATCTCAGGAACCGCTGGTCCGATTTGAAAACTTCTTTCGGTGTTGGATAGTCCATTTATCGAGGAAGGCTATAGGGTATATATCATCACGCTGCTACTAATAGGAGCGGAGCAGCAATGAAAAATGTATCAAAAACGGGGGAAAATTATCATGCGACGGGCAATAGGAGACGCAAACGAGGTTGCGTGGGTCGGCTAGTATATTATAAAAAAACTAACATAATATATGTATACTAGCTGCCCCAGCAAACGTCGTTTTGCCATAATTTTTTGTTAAGGATGGGTGACCCTTACCATTTAGGGGGATGAAAAATAGATATTGTTCGATTCTCAGACCTACTCAATAAGCTCACAAAAAATTCATGAGAATCGGTCAAGCCGTTTCGGAGGAGTTTGGCAACTAAAACTGTGACACGAGAATTTTATATATTAGATGTATAGATATACCTAGGTGGCTCGCAAGTGAAGAGATTGGTCACTTAGATTTAAAATTTTTGTTTTTAAAATTTAAAAAAAGAAATTATAGACCGTCATTGTTAACGGCCAGTAGTTAAACGACATAATAGTTTAAAAATGACCTAATTCCATATTTAAATACACGATAAAATCAACTTTCCTGTTAGTAGTAATTAGGTACATTTTCTAGGAACTTGTTTTAATCCTTTGACCTCGCCTGCCGCAATGCGCTTTTTTGACGTCCAACTGCTGTGACCAAAGCTCTATTTTAAGTAATGTCGAACACGAAGCGGTTAGGTATCAAAATGGACATATTTTTCTATGATTCAAAACAGCTTGTTGTTATTATCAAGGTATATTTTGGAGACATAATATATATGCTTCTATAAAGTCTTGGCTAAGCGTTTCGCTCTAACAACATCTCTCAACTCTAACAAGGACACATTTTTCATTGAAATCGGTGTAGTATTTTAGGAGCTACTGGATAGACTGCCAAAACAGTTACCCTTTCTGTTGGCTTCTTTATACTCGAGTAGTAAATACAGAAGAGTGTAAGAGACTCATGTAAGAGTGTAAGTTCAAATAAGACTTCAATTTGATCATGGTATATTGAAAATCATTAGCATAATAAAACTATCAAAATCTTATCATTAATAAGTTTTATTAAAAATACTTACGTATCTATTGACACCTTTTTCATTGCAATCGGTTCAGTATTTTATGCGCTAGGGTGGAACATACAAACATAGGTAAATTTCCAAACCTCTTAACCTTCCTTTTCGCTTTTTCATAGTCAGATAATAAAGAGGTAAAGAAGTCATGTAAGAGTATAAGATCAAATAAGACCTCAGTATGATCCTCAATGTTATACCTATTGACAATCATTAGCACAATAAAACGATTTAAATCCTTTGATTAACTGATAATTAAAATACTTAACTTTAAAGTCGGATAACAAATACAGAAGTCATGTAAGAGTATAAGATCTTCGTAAGAGATACAAGACTTCAATCTGATCATGGTATATCGAAAATCATTAGCACAATAAAATGATTTAAATCCTATAAATAACTTATAAATAAAAATAATTAACTTTAATTTAAATCAACAACGCTATCGAATCCGTGAAATGCAGCTTCACAGTGACATTGAATTAATCGCTAATAAGAAAAAGATAAAAACTTTAAAATGTTAATCAGTCGGCGTCTTTTGATGTCGAAAGACAAAAGGTAATGCCGCTCTTCACTTCAATGAGCCTTTATTACGTTTGTTGCTAAATAAAAGCAATTTGCACAATCCCACAAAAACGGATCTTTAGAACACGGTACTAACAATGCACACTTTAATAGTTATTTGTTATAAAAGAGTGCAAAGTTGCTTTTTATCCGCGTGCCCAATTTTGATGACCGAGCAAGCGAAGGATTCTAAAATAGAATCACGAGGGCAGCGAGTGTTTCTAAAATTAGAAGCCTGAGCGTTAGCATAGAATCTTTGCACTCGAGTGCAACATGCAAATTTTCATCCCACCTCAGCGAGGAAATGACTAAATGATGTAAAAAAAGTACACCGAGAAGGTTCCGAGTCTGAGTTTTTAACAAATTAAAAAAGGTTGTATTATAAATTCGGCACCACGGAGGTAGAAGTAAATAGGTTTAATCATGTTTTGAATTCACAAGATTAGTGCAAACGACGTTTTAAATTCAATTTACTTTGTCCTCTAGCGGATAAAAACGGCTTTTGCACTCAGATATCGAAGGAAAAAAATACTCTTTGCGAGATGGGATGGGATGATGAAAAATATATATAAGTAGGTAGATCCTTGTAATTTGATTTCTAAAACACAAATTTAGTAAAACCCTGTTTGATGCCTTTTAAACTTATTTCAGAATAACAAGAAAAGCTGCCACCCGAGTTCGTAAAAATGTTTCATAATATTTAAATAGCCTATTTCACCCGCATAATTAAAAATCTATTGACACTTCATTCATTGAAATAGTTTCAGTAGTTAAGGCGCTACATTGGAAAATTTACATAATATTACAACCACTAGAGATAGAACGAACCTAATGACCTAATCCTTTGACTGCACGATTGACCTAGTGGTTTAAGCAGTCGCCACGCCGTTTTTTACTGCGCTAAGTGTCGTGGGTTCAAATCCTACACGGGACAATACGTTGTGTAATCCACGATTTGTTGTTCAAGTCTGGGTGTTTTTTTTTATATTTGAGCTGCTAAAATGACTCCGCCCCGCCTACAAAGCACAAGCTAGATCCAAGAGTGGTGGCCACGATCCTCAATGCAAACAAAGACAGCGCAGCAAATATAGATATTTTAATTTGGTCAAAATATCGAAGCGCAAACTGATGCCTCTGGTGCAAGAACTTAAAATCCTTTCTTTGAATTAATATTTAGTGAAGACCTCGCCTCACATTAGGTCTCGTCTATCAAGTTTCAATAAAATAGAAAGGTTAAATACTGAATGCCAGACGAATAATGAGTTCAAGAATATAACAGAACAATTAAATTCATTCCAAGTGGACACGACAGTAGCAGGCTACCATATCCGTGCATTGCACCTGTTAACCAATGAACCTGCATTAATTACATTCATGTAAATTATCAATGATTAAGTATCACTATCCGATGTATTGATCATTTAGTTTTTTGTGAAATACCACTCTTAAAAAGTCAAACGGAATTCCATCGAGTACTTGGCTGCAAGGTGAAAAAGCGAATTGTATTTTATATTATAAAGGATCACATTACACCAGGAATTGTAAGTTTTTATATTTTTTTGCAAAATAAGACCGCCATAGCCGTCAAAACTAAACCGATTCACTTATTAATATAGTTCAAAAATGTTACTACACTAAACGGGCGCATGCGAGTTCTCAACATAGCAACAAACTTTAAGCTACTTTGACACTCATATCACTTAAGAGAAGTCTTCTTGTAAATTGTGTAACATTTTTTTGACTACTCCCGTGATTACTCTTTTTGTTTTCTTTTTTAAAAAGAAAATTCCCGCATTAGGAATATAGATACTGTGTCGCGGGGGACTTAACAAACATACATGAAACGGACACAAGAACCTAGACTCAGAACAACAATTTATGGATCATACAAAGTGTTGTCCTATGTGGGATTTGAACCTACAACATTCTTTTTACGTGTGAATACCCTCTCGGGCCGTCACCCCGCCGGTGTTTGCGGCGGGGCGGTGTGTCGGAATCAAACCGACTAAAACCACACGGTGTGCCACTCTGCACCTGAGATCCGGGAACTGCTGTTGTTAAGACCTCCGGACCTGCCAACCGTACAGTCAGTCTTGTCAAAGTGACAACTCTTGTCAGAGTTGTTGTCATATTGATGGTTGTTTCGGTCAGGGTTCGCCCCACGACATTACGAAAATGACGGACGTTTATGAAAATGTCTTAGTGGTAATCATTATCATCTAATAAATGATAATTTATTAAAGTTTTATGATAATTTTATATTAGCATCAATTTAGTAAAAATAAGTAGTAGCGTAGTTTTTTAGTGAAAAGATATTTAGTAGTAATGGAAAGTCATCTTAGATGTAGGCTACTGTCATTCTGTTACAGTTTAACAGGGACATTGCATATAGTAGCTTAGTTACATACATCGATTATTTGTAGTTATTAACCCAAACACTACTCGTAAAATCTTATCCACTTAACCATTTAGTAACACATTAGATTTGTATAATTCTGTACTTTAAATTATTAGAACATATGTTTTATAAACTTTAGTGTTATCGAAACTGATATCGAATGCGTCAAACTCACACGTATCGTTATTTACAATGAGTTAAGAATTTATGTTTCTATGCGTAAAGTTTTTGCTTTGCTTTTTTGATAATGTAAAGTGAAGATGTACTTTGTGATTGTACATTATCATACCCAGCAAATGCGCGAGCGGACCTGATGATCTATATCACAGCACCAGTCTTCCACAAAGATGTAATCCTGATACCAAGTCACTATTGTATTATTTTGTGCTATATTTATTATACTCTTCTAACTTCTAGCTTCTAACGCGAAAGTTTGTAAGTATGGATGGATGTTTGTTACTCTTTTACGCAAAAGTAATGAACGAATTTGGATGAAACTTTACAGTAATATAGCTTATACAGCAGAATAACACATATGCTACTATTTGCCGCGATAACCGACATACAAGCGGGCGGAGCCGCGGGCAACTACTAGTAGTAACATATTTACAGTTTAATGTTGCATATAATTATTTTCAAATGGTACGTATGAGTTGCACTTTGTAGGAATCGTGACACGATTGCTCTGTCAAAATTAAAGTGTAAACGTGGCTTAACGTTCATCTAAATGAATGGATTTGAATGAATTCCCGTTCAAATACTACTTAATATGTCTTAGAATCAATGGTTAGTTAGTGTGGCGATAACGTTTCATTTAACTACTAGTAGAATAAATCTTACCAATATTATAAACGCGAAAGTTTGTAAGTATGGATAGATGTTTGTTTCTCTTTCACGCAAAAACTACTTAACGGACTTATATGAAACTTTATAGTAATATAGCTTATAGATTACAATAACACATAGGCTATTATTCGCCGCGATAACAGAGCCAAAAACTAGTAATAACAGTGTTTGGAAAACCGAGCTTGGTTCGATATTTTTTTTTATTTGGTAATTTTTAAAACATGAAGCCTAGCTAGATCGATTTTTCGCCACCGAAACCCCCTGCATACAACATTTCATGAAAATCGTTCTAGCCGTTTCCGAGATCCAGATTACAGGAATTGTTCCTTAGAAATGTATTAGATTTATGAATAACTAGCTGATCCCCGCGGTGTTACCCGCGGTTATTGTTGTACCGCGAGTAACGCCGCGGGACAAAGTTAGTCTAAAAAAAGTAGCCTAAGTTACTCCCTGGATCATCAGCTACCTGTCAGTGAAAGTCCAGTCAAAATCCGTCCAGCCGTTCCAGAGCTTACCCGGAACAAACAGACAGACAGACAGACAGACAGACAAAAAATTTTTTAACTACGTTTTTGGTATATGTATCGTGTATACATACATATGCATTGATTCAAAAGCTGTTATTTTAATGTTACAAACAGACACTCCAATTTTATTTATTTGTATAGATGTCGTTATATTTATCACATTGTTATGGTATGCACTAATAGTTGTTTTAAGACTTTTGTGTTATGCTTGTATTTTTATTATTATATCAATGTATATCTGTTATAACACCATTTTAAAGACAAGTAAAAGTTTAACAAAAAAAAACAGATTTCAAGAAAGACCAAATTGAAATGGGACTTTTTATGCTACTAATGTCTATTTTGGCAATAAAATGTTACATACCAATATACAAATACACTTTAAACTTTTACTGTTAAATGACAAAGAGGTACCCACTATTTTTACTTGCGCACCTATACAAATTTATTACAGATCATAACAGTTTGAAGAAAGATAGCTGTAAAATTTTGCCATAACAAAGTTTAATACTCTACTTTAAAAAAAAAGTGTTCTTCATATCACATGACTCAAGATATTAAAAGAACAGCGATGGTTGATTGCTACCGGTCATTCGTTAATAGAAGCCTCTCCAGACTAATTAAGACCCATCGAGATCAAGATCAAGATTCAAGGCGGATACACACGGCTACGATATTCGGCTTTACATAATTTAGTATCCGGTTTCGGCCCGACTTGTGGAGAGACATTGTAATTGTTTATTTATTAAATTACGTGAGAAACTAGGTTTAAAGTTAATTTTAGTTTTATAGTTTATCTTGGTATCCAAACAATATGAACATGTTAGGTTTTATAAATTACTATTATAAGTATCTAAAATATTTTACTGTAGCAAGTGAGTATAGTCGTAGATTTCAATAATATAAATATTCTTTTGACAAAACGGCAGAACGAGTGTTACGAACGATAAAGCTCTATAAACAGTTGAAATAAAAGAAAACAGGTTTATTTAGAAAAAAAAACATCCTCAAGAAATAAAAAGAGAAAAGATTTTAATTTGTTCTAAGGAAATTCAATTAAAAGTATTCGCTTTGTCTAAAGCAAGAAGTGAGAATATCGTCAAATTATCGCTCGTATTAAATTTGTATTGGAAGAACCTCTACTGACAAAATTGTTGCTTTAATTTAATATAAGATCATATATACTTATTATTCATATTTACATTTTGACAAAAAATTAAGAAAAAACTACATGAAAACAAAAAAGTTCGGCATCGACATAATTCGGTATTCGTCAGTTGAAGCCGAAAGTGTTCGTCACTATTTTGCGCAATTAAAATTTCAACTGCGTATAATATTATTCGTCAATTTTACATAATGATCTCGTAACTAGATTTAGTGATTAAAAGTTGTATCTTAATAAATAATTAAAGTGAGAAGTTGTGTTTCAATTAGCTTAATATTAATTTTGAACAGTAGCCAACCAGTTATTAGATAAACAAATTGATAAAATACATATTATAAATTGATTGTACTTAATGCAAAAACTTGCTGTTTAGCCAAATCGTTGTTTTATCTATAGGAATCTATCGAGAATTTTGCCTATTTAGATGGAATTCAATATTTTTTATACATAAATTAAAGTGGTTTAATAACAGACTTATCCACATGATGCGTGTCTTTAAAAAGAGAATTCATATTATTGTTATAAATTGTGACGTTTAAACCGTTCCACCGACTTTAATGAAATTTTGCGTGGAGATACTTTAATTCTTAAAGAAAAACGTAGGCTGCTCTTAGCCACAATAACCGATATACACGCGAGCGTAGTTTAAAAGCTAGTAAATTATACTATAGTGCTGCTAACCAATCTAAACCTATATAAATAAAAACGAATCGCCAAATGTGTTGCAAAGCGCAAAACACACAAGGAAGGCTCTAATGGAGAGAAAAACGTAATAATTACGAGGAAAATAATAAAAAGAACACTTTACTTTTAGGTACATACCATAGAGTAAATTAAAACATCTGTCGATATTGTCAACATAACAAGGTCTTGTCCGGGGCAGCTAGCTGATCATAAATCTGTTCCTATTTCTTATACTTTTAGTCGCTGAATACCTTCCTAAGAATTTCATTACATCAAAATATAAGCTGCCTGTCTGAGCTTGGGTATTAAAAGGATGATTGTTACCACTGTACTACCATTTTCGGACCATTGTAAATGGGATGTGACAGAACAGAATATAATATCAAAATAAGGTAAATGGAGGAGATCGTTTTTTGTTTTTTCGGAAGACGGTCCCCATTTTATCTCATCAACATTTTTTATATTTTATATCATTAATTTCATCACAACGAAGACTTATTAACTTGAAGACTTATAATTTGAAGACTATAAACACTTGACATTGGCAGAAATAGCTGATCCGAGAGATCCGGCTGGTTACCATTTCATCAAAGAAGAAGAAGGTAAATGGAATTTAGTTAATAATAATAAATTTACTTTACACGTACGCACGGTTGCTGTAGTAGTTTGAGAGGACACCACGCTGTTTTCTACTACGCCAAGTGTAGTGGGTTCAAATCATACATGGGACAACATTTGGTATGATACGCAAATTGTTGTTCTCAGTCTGGGCGTTTTCTGTGTCCGTATCATGTATATATATAAAGTCCACCGCGAAACAGGATGTATATTCCTAAAGTGGGGGATTTTTTTTCTTTATTTTAGGAAGCTACAATTAAATAAATAAATAAATGTTTCGGACATCTAACACACAACGCCATCTAGTCCCAAACTAAGCAGAGCTTGTATTATGGGTACTACACAACTGATATAAATACTTATATACTTTTTTTTTTGTAAATACATACATATTATGGTCTAGCGGTTGACGTGTGCGACTGCTGATCGTGAGGTCTCGGGTTCGATTCCCGGGTCGGACCAAATGTTTGTATGATATACAAATATTTGTTTCGGAGTTTGGGTGTTTTCTATGTATAATATGTATGTATTTACAAAAAAAAAAGTATATATGTATTTGTATCAGTTGTCTAGTACCCATAACACAAGCTCTGCTTAGCTTGGGACTAGATGGCGTTGTGTGATAGATGTCCGAAATATTTATTATTATTATTATTATTATTATACACAGAAAACACCCAAACTCCAAAACAAATATTTGCAGATCATACAAACATTTGATCCGACCCGGGAATCGAACTCGAGACTTCAAGAACAGCAGTCACGTACGCTACCACTGCGCCACCGAGGCAATTTAGCAATTATGACTATGTCGCTCAAAAAAAAGAGAAAGAACTATACGGCACCAATCATCTCAGCTAAAAGATGTCTCTACTGCTACTGCCAGAATAACCAGTCCTGTACTGCTATCCATAGTTTCTTACATTGTTATTATAAAACTCGAGAGGTGTCAAGGGACACCCGGATGGAACGAAGTTCACTGTCAGGATTCATTATTTTTATTACTTTTTACTATTTATTATTTACAAAAAACCTGTATATACTCAACAAAAAAATAATCGTCGCGACACCACACTGTTCAATGCGAAATAGAAATGAAAATGTCTGGCTTGCTTTCTGTAAGAGAGAGAGAGAAACAGAGAAACATGCGCACGCCGCAGAGCTTACAATCGCTTACTGTAGCAAAAAGTGTCGTGACAAATTTTCGTAAGAATTTTTGTATCGTGACAACTTTTCGTAAGATTTTTTTTTACATCTAGCCCCCTTTCACAACGCGCGAAAAGTAACTTCGTTCCAAAATCTTATATAAAAATCCAAATAGGAGAAATTAGTTTCATTTAAAGGTAAAAACTATATAATTAAAACAGTCTCAATTCATATGTGATTGATACATTCGTTAGAAGCCGGATGGGTTACAATGAATATATTTATTACTTAGCGTTCTCTCATGAATTATGAGACGACTGTGTGAATTAATTGAGATTCATATTACATTAGTGTTTGTGTGAGAAATAATTGGGCTGAATGATTACTACATGTATCATATACAAGTAGCTACGGAGGTTTATGTGATCGGTGTTATGTTAACTTATCTTTCAATACAGTTGTTTGCATATCATACATATCATATATATATATATATATATATATATATAGTATATGTGTGTAAGTAGATATATGGAGATATGACCGATAATATTCTTTAGAATTAAGTTTAAATAATTCTTTAAAATTAATTGCACCGTCAACTGCTACTGACTCTCCGATACATTTTGTTCCATCCTTAGGTTGCCTTCGCAATAAGGCCGCCCTATGTGCATTAAATTATATATTTGTCATCTTATGTACTCTCTTGAAAATATGTGAAAAATAAAGAGTTTTCTATCTATCTATTTATCTCGGAAATGGCTGCAACGATTTTCATGAAGGTTTCGGGTGTGCGATAATCGATATAGCTAGGATTCATTTATAGTTCTACAAAAAAAAAACTGAGTAAATCTTAGTCATTCAGGTAATAAGAAAGTATCCTACATCAGAATATAACCGACCGAAACCGAATATAAATGAAAACACTAAGATATATATTAACACATCTATACAAATAAATAAAATTGGAGTGTCTGTTTATAATATTAAAATAACCGTTTTTTACTTAATGCATATGTATGTATACACGATACATATACCAAAAATGTAGTTAAAAATTTTTTTGTCTGTCTGTCTGTCTGTCTGTTTGTTCCGGGTAATCTCTGGAACGGCTGGACGGATTTTGACGGGACTTTCACTGGCAGGTAGCTGATGATCCGGGGAGTAACTTAGGCTACTTTTTTAGACTAACTTTGTCCCGCGGCGTTACTCGCGGTACAACATTAACCGCGGGTAACACCGCGGGGTTCAGCTAGTCTATATATATAAAAACTAGCTGTACTGTAGTACTATATATATATATACTACTCTTGAATTCTGCTCAAGCTTTCGATGAGGCAGAGTAGTAATTTTGGCAGGCTAATACATAAAAATGACTATATTTTTGCCATCTGCGAAACAGTTGCATTTGAGGAGTTCTGAACCGTTTCATAAATCTATTTCAATTTTTATCTTTCCATCATTCTCTATAATTAGCAATTGCCACCATGGTTTCTACCAGTATTTTGAAATCGTCATACCACCGCATCTGTGGTCTTTTTGGTCAGCGCTTCTTCTGTTCATATGGGTCTCTAATATACGACTTACCAGTTGCACCAGTATCTTTATGGTGAAGTTATAAAGGGAATAAGCTATTACTAAGTTTTAATTACAATTACAAGCTATTAATATTAATAAAGTCACACCAAATAACCCGCACCGTTTGATTTATAGATAATAGTTTTAAGCTATATTCATTTCGTTAAAATAACTAGTCTACTAAATGTAACTTAGATTGTTGCAAAATGTTAATTTATCTAAGATTTATTAAGATGACTATGATGAATAAGTTAGTTAGTAAAAAGTGAAGTTAACGTTGGAAGGTATGGAAAAGGGCATTTAATTTGTGAGTAAGTAGATCTTGTCAGTTTCATTTAAATGCACCTAGTGGATTTCAAACCTTTATTCTTATTATATTCTTATCTATATATATAAAAGAGGAAGTTGACTGACTGACTGACATACCCAGAAATCAACGCACAGCCCAAACCGCCGAACCTAGATCCTGAAATTTTGCATGTAGGTTCTTTATATAACGTGAGCGAGTACTAAGAAAGGAATTTTGGAAATTCCACCCCTAAATCCGGGGGTAAATCCGGGGATGAAAGTCTGCGTGAGCGAAGCCGCGTGCAAAAACTAGTTATTAATAAATTTTTAATTCCATTACAATTTTTGAAGATTTGAAAATTTCTGAATAAGTGTGTAACAGACAGACAGAGAGTCGTCAGCAGTCAATCGCACATAATGAACCCTAATTGAATTACTTAGGTAGATTATACGCATGCATGTAAAGACAGTATTTATAGGCAGAATCAAAATATATAAACTTTGATGTGCAACAATAGTAAAAAAAAGCGACCAAGTGCGAGTCGGACGCACCCATGAAGGATTCCGCAGCAGCAAGAAACAATATAATTTTATTTAATTTACAAATTTGTAATGATTGAATGAAAGGTAAATTGCAGTTTACGATTTATGACGTATTAAAAAAACTAGTCCCCAACCCGCATTCGGCCAGCCTGAGGACGAATGGCCTTAACCCTCTCCTCCTAACCCGAGCCCAGCAGTGAGACGTCATGGGTTGTTGATAAATAAAACTACTTACTAGATTTCGTTCAAACCAATTTTCGATGGAAGTTTGCATAGTACGAGTAATATACATAATATACTTTTTTTAGTTTTACCATTCTCTTATTTTAGAAATTACAGGGAGAGGGGACACATTTGACCACTTTGGTCACTCGCGCTAACTATTCACTTTAGAAAAAAAATTTTAGAAACCTCAATATAATTTTTCAAGACCTATCCATAAATGCCTCACCCGTAAGGGTTTGATGAAAAAAGATTTTTTTTAATTTAATCTCTAAGTATCCCCAAAATTTGTGTGAAAATCTTAATGCGGTTCACAGAATACATCTACTTACCAAGTTTCAACATTATAGTTCTTATAGTTTCGGAAAAACAGTGGCTGTGACAGGCGGACAGACAGACATATATGACGAATCTATAAGGGTTCCGTTTTTTGCCTTTGGCACGGAACCCTAAAAAAAAATGTTTTGTGAATGACTCTCTCTCGTTCCGATTCATTGAAATTACTAATAATAAGACTCTCATCATACGTGTTTCTCTACTAAAACATTAGTATATGTCTTTTATTTTACAATTTTCTTAAGCAGCCAACCTAAACATCAATTTCCAAATGCTAATTTGCTTTGCTTACCTGTCATGTCCTTAACGTGAAGAAACGTAAGAAAGCTTTTAGACAATGGACACGAATCAATCAAATGTGTTACAAGAGGCATCCTATTGTTCAACAACTGTGTGCTAAATACTTTAGAACCATTATTCTTAGGGTTAGTAATGTGGAAAGTGAGGCAGTTCCAACGATTTTCCAATTGTTTATTAAATAAATAATTTCAAAATTGACTTATAAGTGTTTTGAAAAGGGTTTAATTGGTAGTGCATTATCAGTAAGGCTTTTGTCTGCTGTCAGCTGTCGCTGTGATTCTTTAAACTGATGTAACTCTTTTATTTATTAAAATTCAACACACTCTTAATATTAAGTGAAGTGTACACAATATATAAGAACCACATCCAATTCATTGAAGCCACTTCTGAGAGTAGATAGCGCGCACAAACACAAAAACAAATAGACAAAAAATTTAAACCCCTTTTTTTGTTTGGAGTTAATGACTCCAAGAGTAGTGGTCACCATATACACTGCGAATGCATGCTCGTGATGCTTCTGCATCATTGGGCCTCCGGTCTCGGACTCACCAACGAAACACGACAGCACGATCGCTGTCATTTCACGTTGATTTTTTGTGGGAGGGTTGTATCGCCCCGGTCGAGCCGACCCGTGCTGAAATCAGCGTGTATCGACATCGACCTTTGGCATATTATAGATTACTAGCTTTCGCTCGTGGCACCGTCTGTGTCTATCTCGGTTATCGTGGTAAAAAGTAGCCTACGAACTTTCTCAAGAGTCAAAGTTTCTCCGTGCCAAATTTAATTAAAATCGGTGTAACAGTTTAGCCCTGTAAGCGTGACAAACAGACAGAATTACTTTCGAGTTTTTAATAATAGTATGGATGTTAGAGAAAAAGTGTCTAAAAGCGTGTTACTATATAGTAACGAGATAGAAAGGTCCAGGACAGTTTAGGAATAACTGATACTAAGATCATCCGGGTAATTAGAGTAATAAATCTTAATCACGTACCTATTTCAGTATTGTATAACTAACGTTAACATGCTTTATTATATAAGGACCACACGAGTGAAAAATTTATTCTCTGTGACTTGTAAAAATGGTAATCCAAAGAAACACGCACGCGAATTTGCATGTTAGTATTGCATAATATACGCAAATCATCTTTATAACATGCTAATCCATGCCCCGATAAGAAAAATGAAGTTAGAAATAATCCTTAATTCTTCTACGTACTTATAAAGGTACGGTATGACCCTAAAACGAACAATAGATTACAAGCTTTGCTATGGCAGGAAACATAGAAGCATTGTTTGATGACGAGAGAATTTAAAGTAGTATCTGTACAAGTCTTTCACGACATGTCTTGCAACCGTTACACGTAATGACTCTTGGTTGTTAAGAAGTATAATATTCCTTATTTAAAGGCGATAAGAAATCTAATCCTTACTAATTTGATATAAGGAGTCTAGCTAAAGAAACGCATTAATTTCAAAACGGGTGTTTTTGCTACCTGTAGGGTCCATCGCCATATGATATCCCAAATGTAAAGTTATAGTATTTTCATTATAACCATTTATAAATACTAAGTTTCGATGTAAAAGGTACGTCAAAGTTACTTCTCGTGTTTTTTTTTATTTAAAGAAAATGATTCCCGCACTAGAAATAAGTTCTGTGTCCCGGGCGACTATAAAAGTACGCCTAAAACGGACACAAAGTACACCCAGACTCAGAAATAGCGGATCGAACCAACAACATTCTGTGCAGTCGGAGGCGGCGAGGAAACATCTAAAACTACTAAGCTATCCGTGCAGTAATACCTAATCATCACTTAGTTGACGCGTGACAGAGAGTAACATATTATAAAAAAAAATAACAGCGTCAATATCTGCCATCTTTATTAAATGCATTGAGGAACAAAAAAGATAGAAAGAACTGATAATATATATTTTTTTATTATTTATAATTGTGTTTCTTTATTTTTAATTTTGATATACCCAGTGTCACTCTCACGACTGAGACGTATCTATTGACACCACTCACATAAATATACGACGAAAGAATTATATACGAAAAACATAACCCTCCTTCTTTCGCAGTCGGGTAAGCAGTAACCGGACCGATCACATTTTGATGCAACCAAGCCGCCTCCTCATTTCCATCGTAACGCGTGATTCACTGCCAGAGATCCCAACTCTCCACCGCCAGCGACCCCGTTTGTAAAACGTCCTAGATGGGCGGGGCATATTGTTTGCCACAGTAACGGCAATGTTTTAAGACACAAATCTCACGCTAATCTACAACACTATACGGTTTGCGAACACAGTTCCTAGTCGTAAAACTTTTGAGTACACACTTTTCCAATTATGCACGGTGTTTGCGAAGGAAATTCTAAGTACAACTGTTTACCACACAGTTTTGCTTTCACAGTGACGACGGCGATTGTGGGAAAACACATTATGAAGGCGGGTGTCTGTAATGACTATGATATCTAAAACTAGTGGCAAAACTGCTCTGAATTTAGGGCAATTCATAGTGTAATTGTATTAGTTTATCATTTTCTTAACATAAAGGATCTTTGGACTAAGATGACAATGTCGCCACCCGATATTTAAGTGAGTCTCTTAAAATACACTCATTTTCTTTCTTCAATTATATAAGTACAAAATATTTTTTTTTACTGCTACGAGCTATTTCTACGACTATGAGTATCTTGGGACCTTACAAATTGATACTAAATCAATCAAATTATAGTTAGATTAGTTATGTATTTTAGTTCGGATGTAATTGTCCCTTAAAAGGTTTTACAATAAACGTTTTAGAATGAAATGCTTTCTTTGTTGGCAAGAAAACCTCGGTGGTGGGGTTCATCAAAGAGTATTTTAGATAGTCATCATCAATCGATAAGCAAAGTTGATGATGACTAAGCGAAACAAAATAACTATTCGTTGTTAATTTTACTATCTAAACTGCATTAGTGGATTTTGTTGATTTGAGTTCCATGTGTTGTAACCACTTTAACTGATGTAATAAAACTGTTATTATTTGTTAGAAATAATATTGTAGTGGGTAAATAAATAAGGTATGCATGCAAATAAATAAAATGGAAGTGTCTGTTTGTAATTTCACATTAACAGCTTTCATTTAATGCATATGAGTATAAACTGTACTTACATAAAAAACAGTTGTTAAAATTTTGGCACTCTGTTTGTTCCGCTAATCTCTATAACGACTGAACTGATTTTGACAGGATTTTAAGTGACAGATAGCTAATGAAATAAGGAGTAAATCAAGCTACCTTTATTTTTAGACTAGCTTCGCTCCGCAGTGTTACCCGCGGTTGTTTTAGTTTTTTTAAGGTTATAAAAAACTATTATTGTTGTGTAATGTGTAGACACAGCACCAAACACCTTGTAACATTAAAGAAATAATGTTTTTTACCACTTTACGATATAAATAAGTGTTATGTACAGGAAACAGTAACTAGGCTCCGACAGTCACAATAGACGGAAATGTCGTTATGCGTCCCACATGGCGACAGACCGTGACAAGCTAGTAAAATGACGTCATCTCGCAGCAAAATAGGTGGTAGGCTGAATTGAGATTAATACATGAATGAAGATAGGATCTATCGTATGAGTAGTCCTTTCAATGTCGTTTAGTAGGCAAAGTTTTCAACCCCGAAATGCTGAGTTTATCTTTCCCAAAATATGAATGGACGAAAATTATATTTTTTAATTTTGGGAGTGAAAACTTCTCTAGTTGCGTTGAGCACTTTTTGGTTTGTGAAAATCTTATGAGTTCGCGTCACCGACATGCTGACGTCATAAAACTTCTTTAGCCGAGTTGAGCACTTTTTTGGTAGGGGAAAATGTTTTGGGTTTGTCAATTTATTTGTTACATTACGGACATCGGACACACAACATCACCTAGTCCCAAAATAAGCAACGTTCGTATCATGGGTGATAAAAAATATTTAATCATAGAAAAACACTCAAACTCGGCAATAAATATTTTCCGTATATTGTTTTAAACTTTCAAGGTCAAGGATTATTAAAATAGAAATCTGCGGGATTGTTACCATGCTCCTTTTTGTTTGTGAGTATCCGATATTTCGGCGCTGTTGCAAGCGCCATGATCACGGAGTAACTGAAGATCTTGCGGGTGGGCTGTTATTGGCAGACATATCGGTCTACCCTCATTCGTAGTCTTTTACTACGATTGTCTCCAAATCATGCACACATTTGGTCCGACTCGAGAATCAAACCCATACGATAACACTGCGCTAACATAGCATACGCTAACACTGCGCTACCAAGGCAGTTTATCCATTTAAAACCAATCTAAAGTGAACATTTCCATAAACCAAACAAAATTTTCAGGGCTTTCACGCTTGAGGATATAAAACTTGTAAGCCCAATATACCTAGCTACCCAATATGCCTACCTACCTATATATTTTAATAACAATACATTATAAAGTGATTTTGCAATTTCATGTATTTGTACATTGGTCACCACCAAACTGTGAAGCACATCATTGCGAAAAACGGAGATGCGGTCCCGAGATGCGTTTGCGCATCGTTGCACACGCATCGGGGAGTCTATTGCTTAACAATTGTTTCAAAAAACTTTTATTTCATTGATGAAATATACTGTCTTTCATATCATTCAATGAAAGACAGTCTGAGCAAATTGAAATTGAATTGAGAGTTTAGTTTTCGTTGCAGATTTTATATTTTGTAACTAAGTGAATCCATAATTTAATAAACAGGATAAACGTAATATTAAAATAAAATTTATTCATGTGACTCCTTTTTTCTAATAAGGGGCGTATGTCCGCCAGTGGACTGTTGAAGATTATTGATAATGTAACTCTTAAAGACAACACAAATATTAAATTCACACTCGTTATTGTACACCAGATTAATTATAAGATTAACTAAAAACTAGGGAAGTGCAATTGGCGGCCTTATCAACGGGAGGCTATCGCTTAAAGGCAACCATGAAATGTATTTTATATTTTTGAAATCCTTCCCGTTTTTACTTGAAAGCAGATTGCAAAACCAAGAAAATAGAATTCGATTTTCAAATATGTATTGATTTTAAAAACCTGGTTACCATTTTAACTGTAGAAAAAGGATAAGTGGCTAATTTATATATTAAATAAACATTTAACTAACAAATTCTAATTGCAATAAGTAATAGTAAAAAGCTGTCACTGAACAAACTTCACCGGTACATAAACTAACATACAAAACGACGTGTTGCATTTGTAACAGACGTTCGTAGGTGCGAAAATTGCAATGACTACTTGTAAGCATCCCGCAACAAGTCGTAAAGACTAGGAAATGTGTGAAAATTCAAAGAAATCGTGATAGCAATGCTATTTGGATAATATAAGGCTCGTACAGTGAGGTAGTGGTAATGAATTTGCTATTGAGTTTACAGTATACTAAGAAGTTTATTGTATAACTGTCACTGGTGTTAGTATATTACGTTAAAATAGGTTAATAAGTTGTCTGTACGGCGGTTACATAGGCCTTACAACTACTAGAAAGGAGGTTATGTACATAGTATGTCAAAATCCAGTCAAAGACGAAATAACATTATGCACGTTACTTTTTAGGAGAGTCTGCTACGGCGCAAACAAATTAAAAATTTAAGTAAAAGTGTACATAGAAAGAAAGATGTTTTAAATAGTTTAGCAGTTTTTTTTAAATAACTTTGACCAATAAAACACAAACAAAATAACTGCATTCAAATGATTTTAAACGCAGTTATTTTGTTTAATCTACGTAGACTAGACACAGGCGACAAAGGAAAAGTTTAAAAAGCAATGGTGAGTTTCACGAAATATTGTTTAATAACTAGGATGAACATAGCTATCAGTTGCAGTAATTCATATCAGAATTTTAAAATGAATCTTCAAACAAGTTACAAGACATTAGCATTAACAGTCTACATCTGGAGATACGTTTCTTAGTATACTATAATTAGGAACAACAGGTAATAATCTAAATTAATTAACTAGCTGAACCCCGCAGTGTTACCCGCGGTTGTTGTTGTACCGCGAGTAACGCCGCGGGACAAAGTTAGTCTAAAAAAAGTAGCCTAAGTTACTCCCCGGATCATCAGCTACCTGCCAGTGAAAGTCCCGTCAAAATCCGTCCAGCCGTTCCAGAGATTACCCGGAACAAACAGACAGACAGACAAAAAATTTTTTAACTCCATTTTTATATATGTATCGTGTATACATACATACGCATTAAGTAAAAAGCGGTTATTTTAATATTACAAACAGACACTCCAATTTTATTTATTTGTATAGATTAATTGAAATGCAAAATCAAGAAGGAGCCTTAAATGACCAACATAACAAACAAACAATGAGTAGACAAAGCAGACTTTGTAAGTCAAAAAGATTTAAATTAATAAGAGGCTAACTTTAATCGTAAGCATAGCAATGTTTGAATCCTGAGGGGCTAAAATAATTATAATAATATAAAGTATATATCACAAACCATTTACATAATGGCGTGTCAATATTCAACGGTGTTTACGAAAAGGCTATGGCCGGTAATGATATATTAAACATACTCCATTACTATCAGCGTCGAATTATTGATGTTTGACGTTTATTTTTGAAGGTATAGCAGCTTGCACGATCGTGGCTTGGAAGCAGAAAGATAGATGTAATGTGGCAGTTCATTTGTTTGTTCTAAATATATACGTACTAGTTGTTGCCCGCGGCTCCGCCCGCGTATATGTCGATTATCGCGGCAAATAGTAGCCTATGTGTTATTCTGTTGTATAAGCTATATTACTGTAAAGTTTCATCCAAATCCGTTCAGTACTTTTTGCGTGAAAGAGTAACAAACATCCATCCATCCATCGATCCACACTTACAAACTTTCGCGTTTAAAATATTAGTAGGATTAGTAGGATAGTACATGACTGTAGTTTCTACTATCTATTAAGCTACTGGAGCTTTATCAATACATGAATAAATATATAAATTAAATTATGAATAAGCAAACACTGAAACATGCTGCTTTCGTCTATGTAGTCATAATTAAAGTTATGATGTGATATACATTTACATAACATCATTCTTATGTATAATATATTTAACATATGTATATAACGTGCATATTAAATTTTCAATATACATTTTTAATCAAGTACTGTACATATTTTCAGCTGAAATTAACGTCTGCTTTTTAACCGACTTCCAAAAGGAGGAGGTTCTTAATTTTATTTGTATTTTTTTTATCTTAACTTCACAGAACATTTTGATATTAATCAAATGTTATTTCTGAAAGATTCCGCAGCGTAGTCATTCCTACTGCTGATGGAACTGTTAAACAGGAAAATTAACAAACAAAGTACATACTATATTTATATATATATATATATATATATATATATATACAATATGTAGCAGAGTTTAAAAGACCGACATAAACTTTAGAGATAAAGTCATTCAAAAGGTTCGTGAAAATATTGAGTTCCCTTGACTAGAAACCGAAATTAATAAAACTGAACTACGAGACTATTTGGGCATGCTCACATTTGTTATAAAAATTTCTAAACAGTCTTTTCTACCAACAATTTGTTGTAAGGAACAAATATACCTAAACCGTGGTTCCCATACTATGTTATCAATAGCAGCACGACCTTCTCAGAAAACGGTGACAAGAGATTTCGGAAGTTCGACTCCAGAATAACAAAAGAGACAAAAATGTGTAAATCGTAATTTTGTACGTATTTTATTGAACTTGAAATACAGACAACTGAGACATTGACAATCGGAATCGATATTCAATCGTTTGTGTCAGACAATTTATGTATTTTAACTTCACCCAAAATTACAATTTCCAATCTCAAAGAATAATAAATGTGTAAATTAGCTCTAAATTTGGATATCGTTTATAAGAACCACACCGACCGAAGGTATCCGAAGGTTTAATCATGTTGCATTGGTTCAATAAAATCTTGAGATATTTAATTTATTCATAATAAATGAATTAGGGAGTTATCGTGATATTCTCAATAAATACGAAATTACTGATACGCAATTTTCTATATTTTCTTTTCGATGATAATTCTGATCACAATTAATCAATGATACACGGAAATCCTTCCTTTTACGTTTTCATATCGACAGTAGTTGTTAAAACTGTTTTCAATTACAAGTATATTATAACTCTCTCTTTTAGCCAAATCGTAATAGTATTGTTACGTGTTAGGGTTCGATGGGTTGGAGAAATAAAACCTTCTGACGAACAAAAGAGACTTTTTTAAAAAAAACACTCTTAAAAGCACAATATGAATGAGAATAATAGTTCCTATTTATCGCCGAGATTGCTAGGTTAATCACTGATATCATTCAGATATTAATCGCATTGTAGCTCGAACTGAACTGAACTGCGGCCCGCGAGACACCTTTTTATATTAGATGCTGTTATTACTAGTACATTCGAGAAAAGTCGTTGACCGGTTCCAAAAACGCGCTGCGAATGTATTTGAACCGACCGTGCGAAGGTCAATCTATATTCGACGCTATGTATATTGAAGTAAGGTTTATTGTACTTTCATTGCTTTAAGAAATCAACGAGAACTTTCGTGATGTTTAGCCGTGTCGAATCTTGTTCTAGAATGATCTTTCTTCGTAACAGTATGATTTAATATTATTTGTATTGTCATATTAGATTCCACTAATTGTTAAACTTAATAACCCTAGACTGATTAGTTATATAGTACTATTAGTCGTATAAACCATATTTTTGTAAATCCTTAATATATGTCCCAATCACTTTAGTAATAAGACTAAAAAGTTCCCTAGAATGCTAGTTACAAGTAGTTCGCTACATCATTTAACCATTTAATACTGAATATTACCCATACTTATAACGAATATTAGACATACTTTAAAATGATGTATAAATCGATGATTTATTCATTATAGTGATGACATAAGCGCAGATCCCACATGTTATAACTGTAGAGGTTCCTCATATTGTTGTGTTTCAAAGTTTTAGGCCGAAGCTTACACCATAAGTGAATTGTTCAATAGAAGAGATAAGAAACTGAATAAAATTCTTTTAACCTATGTCACTGGTTTTTTTTAGATCGAATTTATCAAGTACAATTTGAAATCATCAGTGGTCAAGTGAGGACTTTTAAATCTTGACTTGCGTTTTTATGATTTTTTTTAAATACCTTATAAAGTTTGATATATACTGTTTAATTTCGCCGATTTTAAACAATAAAGACATAAGAAGCAATACTTCCTTCGTATTCATTTAAATGTGTTGTGGATTTATACTATCTGTCCAAAGGTGTCCAAGAAATGGCTCGACGGTGACTAGTTCCGTGAATTAATACGAAGGCATTAGTTAACGTGATCAACCAACCTGCAGCCCTACAAGGTACCTAAACAAAAATTCTTATAGAAGGGAAGAGAAAGTCTGAAAGCGTTCAAAAGGGCTGGAAACTTATAATTACATTTCTGTTTCTTATAGTCTTTCAATTCTTAAATACTCCACAAAGCATGCGTTAGAAAAGTTTTTGTCTCTCTAAAAATAACCGATTTATTACCTATCTAGTGTGAATACTAATCGCCAAAGTAGATAAACAGTAAAAATATTCAATTTTGTTTCTAAATTGCATTAGATTTTTTTGTAGTAGCATAATAAAATATTTGTCTTGTATACATTCAAAGACAATACAAGTTATCTCACATCATGCATATTAATGGTCCACAAAATACTTTGGCGTAAAGCTCCCGGAATTAGATACTATCCACTCTAGACATCCATTTTCTGTTACTTAAAATGACATATCTACACAATATGACGAAAATACTCGTACTAAGGGTATTACTCATAGGTGGTAGGAAAAGTTGCCATTCTCAATGTGAAGATAATAGCACTCGTTAATAAAAGCTATTGAAAGTGCAGTCTGTGCATCTTTGGATTTGCATTGTGCATCGCTGGAAGAAGTGTGTAGATTTCAAGAAGACTGTTGAATAAAATAAGAAGTCTTGTGTCATCATTAAGTCAGACACTCACATAATTGTAAAGTGAATGTTACTTTGCACGTGTAAGCACATTCGACTTGAAATATTACTATTGGTGATCTTAATTCATCATTATCATCAGACTACCGCAGTTCACTTCTAGACATAGCCCTCGTCAATTGCACGTAACTGGGTTCGACCCTCGACTTCTCACATACAGCTCCAGCTTATCGGCTGGCAGGAGCTGAATTAGCTTCTTAGAAGCTCCACCAGACGAAAATACTTTTGGGAGTTTGGGACAATTGTATATCGGGTTTTTAAAGATTAAATGTAGCTGACTGTTGAATTTGAGAATTTCTTCGTACCCATTGGTATTAATTTAAACCAATAAATAAGAGGAATGTGCTCCTAGTGACCTGTGATTTTTATATATATTTACGTTTCCAGCATGTTAAGTGCATGAGAAGGATATTTTGAAAGCATTTTCTACCAGTGAATCTTTAAATGATATAAAATCTATTTGCTTTTGTTGATTTAAATTCTTATCTCCAAAAGTTCTGATTAAGACTTGAGAGATATATCTTTGTCAGTCAGTTGCATTAATCAATATGCAAGGTATATTTTAAACAAACCACCGACCATTGAATCGACTAGTTTGGCATGGTATAAACACCCTTAACACATCACATGAGTTCCTCAGAGCACTACGCACTACACAGTTCATGTGTAGAGCTCATTTGTTCGTTAAATCTTTATTATAAAAGTAGGTTGTGATACATCACACATCAACAGCCTATAACAGTCCACTACTGAGAATACACCTCCTTCAGAAAGGAGGATTAAGCCCATGGTACAAGACGGTGTAACAACATTCCAGTTAATTGTGAGCCGTGTCTGTGCTATACTATTATATCGTTATATATGAAGAAACCCACAATATCGTGATAGAGTAAAATGTTGTACGAATACTCGGCAGGAAATACTTAGAAATTGTAAGTACTATTGCATTTGTATCGTGATTTTGTCAGAAATTATGCAGCCATTATAATAAGCTTCGTGGAAAAGAATAACGGTGGGAGTCGCCATGAGTAGGTTAGGCTTGTCGTTGCGGTCAAGCATAAATTGGTTAATATATGCTTGTTTCATGGAGAAGATAAAATATTATTATCTTTTCCTATGTTAATTTTGTGTTGTGTTTTTCGTGAAGAACACCACCTCAAATGGAACATATTGGGAATTTAACTTTTTGAAAGCTAGTTTGAATTTGAAACCTTTTGGTTAAAGAGACGGCCGAGGTTCAGCAATGGACTATAACAGGCCGTTGGTTATGATGATTGAATATAAATTTCGCTCCAGTAAATTATTACATTCGGCAAAGAAGTTAGAATATCATGAAAAGTTAAGTATTAAAAAATGAGCTTTACTTAAATGTTAAGTTTAGAACTGTCATCATTTACTTAAATCACCTACTTCGGGGATTATCCGCACAGACTCGATGGAGCCTTAAAAAAACACGAAAAACGAATAAACACACAAAAAAGTATGCAGTAAGAACCTCCTCCAGGGTTTACATTCGGCTATTTTGAAAGTCGATTAAAATGTTGAAAAATTAATTATTTAACACACAAAAAATTTGGTACCGTGTGTTACCAATCTCCCAATATAACAATCAAACATGATCTAGTTTTTCATTTCCTGTAGCTTTTCTCTGTACAGAATTATCAAGCCATCTTTGGAGAATATGCTAAAAGGTTCTGTACATAACAAATCTTATTCCCACGTCTCACGACATAGGTGTGAGTTCATATGTTGATAGTATCGTCATAATTAGTTGTACCAACGCTTTAACAATGAGCCCGCTATGTAAA
This sequence comes from Spilosoma lubricipeda, assembly GCA_905220595.1. NCBI lineage: Eukaryota > Metazoa > Arthropoda > Insecta > Lepidoptera > Erebidae > Spilosoma > Spilosoma lubricipeda. The sequence continues at coordinate 8,805,680 of HG992294.1, read as the reverse complement.
AATTTGTAAACGTTGTTGATTAAATTATAGAAAGTTTGTATAATTAGCTTACGTTATGTAATACTACAATAATAATTATTATAAACGGAGAACTGTTTTAAAACTATTTATCTAACGACTTGAAAGCAACTGTCATTTTTTTTGGTACACAATGCATTGTTTATGAAAGAATATTTATGTATTTCGATAACTAATAAGGAAGAGAAAGAATCGAAAGTAACTTGTCTACCTAAGCCTCTTATAAAATGTGCGTTCATGCCGGTAGTACACTGGATGGCTTAACATTATGTTTCGAACTTGTTAAATACTTAATGTGATTTGTAATTAGTGTGATATTCAAATGCAATGTATTAATCTTTACTACAAATAAATAAAATCATAGTGTCTGTTTGTAATATTAAAACAGCTTCTTAATAAATGCATAAGTATTTATACACGATACATATGCCAAAATAATATTTTTTTACAGTTTTTGTCAGTCTGTCTGTATTTTTCGGCTAATCTCTGAGACGGCTGGACCGATTTTGACGGGACTTTTCCTGATAGGTAGCTGATGATATAAGGAGTAACTTGAGCTACTTTTTTCGACTAAATTCGCAATGCGGCGTTACTCGGTACGACAATAGCCGCGGGTAACACCGCGTGGTTCAGATAGTTATCTATAAATATCATTAAATAAAAGCATTTTTCACTCGAGTTTTAAGTACCTGGATGATCCTGGTTTGCTCGTTATTTTTTGTAAACTTTCTAAAAATGAATCCATCCAGCTAGATCGATTTACCTGCCTTAAAACTGCATACTGAATTTCACGAAAATCATTGCGAGCCGTTTCCAAGATTCAGATTTTATGCTACATAATTATACATATATACCCGTACAGGAATTGCTCCTTTAACGGTATTAGATCTACATCCAATGTTCGCCATCTAATAGTCGGATTACAAAATATTCTCAATCCCCTTTCTCATTCCCTTTTTTTGTAGAAATGATGTGAGCAAAGTGGCATGTAACAAATTCCTATCAAGAACAATCCTTCGCAAAGTCGGCCTCTCAATTCTATCGAAAGATGTGCTGTTTCGATATTTCAATATTTAAGTAACAATTAAACAAAGCAATATAACCAAACATTCTCAGTAAGTGTTCCTGTCTGGTGGTCACCATTCAAACGTCGCTTACTTTAACACTCATTAATTAACTGTGATTGTATCAAACAAAATAGAAAACGTGTGAGCTATCGTTTGCGTTTGTGAAATAGAAAGTACAATAAGGATATTTGAAGTTCTGTTTAACTATGATTGTATTTTAACGTTTTTTAATATAGGACAATTGCTTACTACAGCCTGGCGAAAACAAGTTTATAAAAAAAATACAGGGAAATTTGGATGCGTTACCCCTATGACATTTTTTTTTTCTTTCAAAAAAGCTACTCTCGCATTAGGAATATATATCCTGTGTCATTGGGGATTTTACAAACATACATGAAATAGACAAAAAGAACATTCAGACTCAAAAAAACAATTTCTGAATCATACAAAGTGTTGTCACATGTAGGATTTGAACCCCCGACACTAAAGCGGCGTGGCAATCACTTAAGCCACTAGGCCAACCGAGCAGTCTAAAGTCAAAGGTCTTCGATCAGTGGATTTTCCATGTTATGGTCATGACATAATGACGGCTTTTGGTAAATTTAGACGACTTCACCCTAGATCGATATGCAATGGCACATAACTTCATACATTATTCTATTAAATAAATATAGTACAGTTCCACAATATCTTTAACGAACAATGTCGTTTTTATGAATCAACTAGCATATTTGCCCGCATTTGCATTATCTCTATTGGCAATGAGTATGGTAACCACCACTCTTGGATTCTGTTTATGCTTTCCATCAGGCAGAGTAGAGTCATTATGCTAGGGCCATATACATAAAAAAAACTTTTTTTAGAAAACGAAGGTTTCGCTTCCATTAAATATTCGTGTAGTAACTGAGCCTATGGTGTATTGTGTTAGCATGACAAATGGGGATTTATTCCCATGATTGCCGGTTCGATTGTTTGTCCGTTGAATAGATCCGACAAGGTTGTTTTTGTGTTGGGTTTAATTACAGTTGAATGTGTACATGCGTATATTTTCAAATAATTCATGCATATTCATTTGTATTTCGACTTTTGGCAGCAATAAGTTATTCAAGAAAGTATTCACATTTACATATCTTGACTGTCTCATTAGAGAATATACTTTTTTGTATTGAATAAAGTACAAACGAGCAGACGCATCGCCTGTAAGCGATTACCGCCGCCCATCGACAAGCAACACCAGAGGCGTTGCGTTGGCGTACCTATGAATGTAACACATTTCATAGGCCTGTATCATATCTATATTATAATTTAAATAACAATTACTTTACACTACGATAAATATAACAAGAACTAAAATCTGATCATCATCTTCCTCGCCTTTATTATTTATTTTGTTGATATCTAACACACAATGCCAATCAGTTTCAAACTCAACAGAGCTTGTACTATGTAAGTTAGATTGACTACTGATAGAATACTTATATACTTTTTTGTTAATACATAAGTACATAACTATTACACATAGGAAACACCCAATCTTCAAAACAAATATTTGTAAATACAAGCATTTGGTCCGACCCAAGATTTGAACCTGAGACATCAAGCACCGCAGTTGCATATACTACCACTGCGCCACCGAGGCAATTTATTCCCAAGATTAATTAGGATCGGCTACTAGCAACAATGTAACCCTCCTTCTCGCGCAATCCGACATATCAACAAATGCCTATTCCTTCTTATGACATATGAGCAAATGCCAAAAAGCTATAACAGCAGAAGCAAATAAATACAAATGTTATTTAGTACAAGTACTTTGACACACAAAGGCGTGAAAAGCAAAAGAATTTATAAAAGAATAAAAACCAAAGTCCCTCAAAATCGATTTCACGGCAATACTTTCAAGTGAACCAACGACCTGCAATTAAAACAAAATGATTGGAATTTCACAATTCATTCAGTCACGCTAGTACTAAAATTAAAGGAAATATCTAGATCATTGAAATTTTAAAGCGCTATTTGAAAATTACTTGCATTGTTTTATACATTATTTACTCACATGAGGTTACATGCCTAACCTCCATGATCACCAATATTCAAGAGTACCTATATTTTATTATTAGCTTAAAACTTGTTAAAAATCGACAATCTATTTAATAACTAAATCTAAACTAATATTTTTTAACAAAAAACAAAACGTGACTAAGCAATTCCTACTAATAATTCTCCATGTATCACGTAAATACAGAGAATATTAGTTTCGTAACCCAAATAAATGTTTAAAATACTTAATAAACTGCATCGAAGATTATAGAACTCGATGTCATTAGAGTACAGTAGGTAACTGATCACTTAAATAAATATGTATTAGATTAACACATATTAACATGCCATTAATATAATTAAAAGCCTAATAATTTATCTTAACGCTACAAAAAGCGTATCATATTAGATGTATTTGAAATTAATTTAGAACTTTATTATGGTTTTTAGATGGACAGGAAGTAGTGTGTCATTTAAAACATAAAATACTGGTTAGTGCAGGTGCAAGTAAAGATTTATGAGTGATCGTTTGATCACACTTTGACTTAAAGTCAGCTTTAGACGTCGCTTTTGTATATAGTTAAATTAAAATTTGTGTCTTTTCTCCGATCGATTCTTAGTACTGAAATTATGCTTAGTAGTGAGATCCCACTGAGAATCGAGGTAAGTGGTGACGGTTTTACCTTTTTTTTATGTTTGACCCTGCCACAATGACTACTCTGCCTGATGGAAAGTATAAGCTGAATCCAGGTCACTATACTGCGAATGCAGACAACGCAACATTGCAGCACGGTGACCCACACGTGATGCTTCTGAATCATTGGGCCTCCGGTCTCGCACTCACCAACGAAACACGCCAGCACGAACGCTGTCATTTTACGTTGATTTTCTGTGCGAGGGTAGTACCGCCCCGGACGAATCAGTTCGTGCTGAAATCAGCGTGACTCTACTACCTACACCTCTAAATAAAAAAAGCTATTACATTTTAATTAGGAAATTGAAGTGACTTTTCACTAAGGTATCCTAAAATTTATTTGCCCTACCTAGGTCAGTTGATGCCTCAGAGTCTGGTTATTTTACAAATAACAAATACAGTTTATTTTATTCACTCACAATTATTTTAGTATTTACGTAGCTAGAATCTAAAGCGTTCTTTTAAGCAATAATATGCTTGTATTAAGACACTTCGACACTTCGACTTAAGACACTTATATAGGGACATAACACACCTAACCTACTTACTATTCTTCCATATACAACGTTTATGAGACTAGTTTTTGCCCGCAGCTCCGCCCGCGTATATATCAGTTATCGCTGTAAATAGTAGCTTATGTATTGTTCTAATTTATGAGCTATGTTACTGTTAAGTTTCCATCAAATCCGTTTAGTAGTTTTTGCATGATAGAGTAACAAACATCTGTCCTTACAAACTCTTACTCTTATATATTTATTACTTTCGCCATCGGAAAGTTATATTTATTACTTCGCTTGTATATAATAAAAAGTATACTATGTTACTTCTAATACCTCCAAAAAAATGTGTACAAATTTTCACGATGGTCGGTTAAGTACTTTTCGCGTGCAAGCGTAACAAACAAATTAAGTTTCACCTTTATAATATTAGTGTGATTATGATATGATAGGGATATCATAGTATCGATAACAATTATAGTTTAAGTGTAAATACATATATTTGTGCATAGAATTCCTCCACCGTTTACCAGTCGAGAATAAACCTCGTCTAAGTAAACACGTGAATTAAACCTTTTGTTTCATTAGTTGTTGCAGCTTAAAATAATTAACACATTACACACACGTACATATTACCCCTTCTTAGGTAACTCTTAAATCGGTGGGCCTGACTTAAAACACTCAAGCTCCTAAAATTCAGAAGCCAGTAATTATAATTCTCTGTGACATATGGCAGATAATATGCGAAATTCATTTTCTAGAAACTCAAAGTAGTATAAATACATTAAAATCCTTATGCACACATCTTACATTTAAGTAGCTGTTCTAACAAGAGTATAAAATATTCAACAAACTTATTGTGAAACGACATTGATATTCTGAATGCGTTATTAGTTTCTTTGACAACCATTGGTCACACAAAAGCTATTGAAGAAAATCATCAATTCAATTTGCCACAAGCTAAACAGTTTTTTTTAAACGAAACTAATTCACACGGTGACGGTAGCTAGTGGTCATATGTTCATTGAGAGTTGGATTCGCAGTAAGTCAACTCAGTTTAGTACTTCAAAATGGATATGTTCATTACTTGTCCATGTGATATCAGATTAAGAATAATACCATTCCACCTATAAGACCACAATACTACAAAGAGAAAGAAAATGTGATACAAAACTATACTAATCCCAGGTGGATTTGGTTTGGTCTGGTCTCCTTTCTAAGGAGAGATCTGCGTCCAGCAGTGGGCTATTAAAAACTGTTGATTACTATTACGAGCCCGAGGCATAATATTGTTACTATTAATGGAGTAATCGGATCCTTCTATTATTAGAGTTCAGCATTTGATAAAATTAAATATCCTTTTTGGAGAGATAATATCAATAGACATACTAATATTACATTAGTCTTGCAAAACATTTACTTACTAATAAGTTAAAGCAATATTATATTTCATAACTGTCTTAAAAGTTAGTTCATCAGTGAACGTTACATATAAATCTATACAAATAAATAAAATTGAAGTGTTTGTTTCATTAAAATAACCGCTTTTATACCAAAAATTTAGTTAAAAAAAATTTTAACTGTCTGTCTGTTTGTTTCGGGTAATCTCTGGAACGGCTGGACCGAGTTCGACGGAACTTTCACTGGCAGGAAGCTGATGATCCAGGGAGTAAGTTAGACTACTTTTTTAGACTAACTTTGTCCCGCGCCGTTACTCGCGGTACGACGATAACCGCGGGTAACGCCGCAGGGTTCAGCTAGTGCAAAATAAAATTCTAAGCTGTAAACCAATGTACCATGTATTGAATGTAGTATGGTAAAAAACATAAATTTGTAAACAAATAATGTACACACAACACATGTGTTTCAAATAACGATTTGCATTGACTTCATTATTAAGCAATTTTAAATAATCATCATTTAATGTAATTTTTATAATGTTAGGAAGTGTCTAGTTGCAATGAAATATATCTCTTGCTTAATTTCACTGTAACACATACTTAAGTATTAAGTTTAAAATTCAATACTTATCAAAGTTTTATCCAATTTTTTATGGACGTATGTTATATTAAATTAGGATAAAATCTGTCAGGGTTCTCTGTGAATTTCTCTATATTGGTTTTACTGGTTTTCTATAAAATAATATTTCGTTTCTAAAAATAGAATTTCATTTAGTATAAGAAGACGTATTGACTGTAATTACTAGTTCAAAATAGACTCAAACCCGGTATAATGTTCAATATCCTAGATTAATTAGTTTGTCCCCGAAATATGATAGTCAAATTTACTATTATTTCAACAATGCATTCTCTTGATGACTCTCCTAAAGTTCCTTTTACCTAAATGTTTATGTATTGATTGTTTTGCTATATTACTTTTAAAGAAAATTATCTGCAATAGATATTAAAAAATTAACGTGCTTCAACTTTAAAACCAGTTCAATGACAATATTTCCGAGTTAGCTTACTGTCTTGATTGCACAGTGGTACTGCCAATAATCACGCGCTTACACTACACATAGCGACACGTAGATGTTACTAGGCGAGCAGTGACGGGAAAGGATATTTAACGATATCACCTTCCAATGACGAAACTACTAGTACTTTAAACGGTTTGTAGGCATTTTGTGAGGCAAGACTTTTTCCTTTCATTTTTTTTAAGGACTTTTCCCCTAATATGGTATACCAGTTGCATACGCTGGACATAAAAAAATATCAATTTACATGTTACATGTACAATTTATTAGATTTTTACCCGATTGCGAAAGAAAGTGGGTATACTTATTTATATTTCACTAGCCGACCCACGCAACCTCGTTTGCGCCTTATATTGCCCGTAGCGTGAAAATTTCCCCCGTTTTTGAAACATTTTTCATTGTTGCTCCGCTCCTATTAGTAGTAGCGTGATGATATATACCCTATAGCCTTCCTCGATAAATGGACTACCCAACACAAAAAGAATTTTTCAAATCGGACCAGCGGTTCCTGAGATTAGCGTGTTCAAACAAACAAACAAACAAACAAACTCTTCAGCTTTATATATTAGTATAGATTAACATGCCCTAGAGCCTTACGCTTGTCGTATTTTTATGTTAGTGATGTCAATAGATTTATTTGTCTTAGTCGTAAGTTTCCTTGGGTACTTCAAAAAATAATATTAAAAAAAAAAACTGAATTTAATAATTTTACTTGTTTAGATATCGGTATATACACTTTGATTTATACCGACTTCCAAAAAATTCAATTTTAACATGGGCAATCCTTTCAGCTATTACTTTGCATGCCTGAATGAGCTTTGCTCAATTTTTTTTTTGGGTAAATTTTCTCAAAATAAATCCTAGCTAGATCAATTTATCGTCCCCGAGACCCTCTGCACACTATATTTCATGAAAATCATTGAAACCGATGCCGAGATTCGGTTTATAGTTATGTAAACAAGAATTACTCGTTTAAACATATTAGATGTTTGTAATTCTTCTGATTATTCATGATTATTATGACATTGTAGTATTTTACTTATGGAAGTCTGATAGAAGTCTTCTTAAAGGCCGGTATTGTCTTTGATTAATGCGATTGCAGTTGATAAGTGCAGGTAATTAATGATTAGTAGAAAATACGTGTTGATGGCGACTGATAAGTGCGAGTGATGAGTTGGCTGCGTAGTAATGTGATTAGAAGCGTTTTCTATTTATTGCGAGTGGACTGCGAGTAGCCACGTCCCGTGTGCCCTTACTTACCCTTCACTTGCAGCGTGCCTGCAGTTTTGTATTTAGCGTCGAACGCTGGTATTGTTGTACCTACAAAAAATGAATTCACCAAACAGAGCCACTACACAAGAATTGGACACTACACACACCCTCATTCACTAACTCATCACCTGCACTCGCACTAATCAAAGTGAATACCGGCCTTAAGTGAAAAATCGAAATTCAGCTGTATTGTAGTAGACTTCAAGCCGATACTAACTTAATTTGGGCAAAGCCTCGGAAGTCTAGAAATTCTTCTGATTACAGCTATTATGATTGAGATTCGAATTTCTTATAATTCTTGAAAATCTCAAGGTTTTAATTGAATACCTAATAGCTACTTACTATTTTATAAATAAAAAAAACACTTTCTCGTAAAAATTCAAGACATCTCGATAGCGGCGCTCTGGACAGCATCTTACCTGAAAATAAGTAAAACAACAGTCAATATAACTGAAATCTTTTTTTATGGTTTAAATGATTCTTTAATTAAATATAATTATCACAGTCTCGTAAAGTCTAAGTAAATATAGACTTTCAAGATTCATTTACATAGTTAGCTAAGTAGGTAGTTGCAAGTAAAACTAATAAAATAGTGTCAAAATACTCAACGATTCGTCATTTGTAAGACATCTTTAAGTCACGTACTGTCACCGTTAATTTGTGGTAGACTCCGAATCGATATATTAGAACAAGAATCAGCACTGTCTTATTTTTTTATTTACTTTTAATATTGACATTTTATGTAGTCGTCTTAAAGATGCGGGCAAAAGGAGAAAGCTAGGATTGAACCAAGTTGATGGACTGTAAAGGCTGATGATGTCCACATAATATAATTTATAAATTATTGTTGTAAGTCCGGTCTCTACGTTATCACAAATTATCATTTCTATAATTCATTCCAGAAAATAGGTCATTCCAGGTAATGGACCACTTCCACCAGTTCCAGATAGGTATTTGACACACAGACAAAAGTAACTGGTATGTATATTTTTCCCTATTTGCGGCTTATAAAAACAAAATTAGTAGTGATCTGGCACACAAGTTTAAAATAGTCTATTAGGGACTTTATCAGCAGGTGGTAAAACTGGTCTTTAATATTTTTCCCGAAACCCTAAGTTTGCTGACTGATCATCGAAAACGTGTTCTTCATTTCATCACGAATATGTAATAAAAACTAAATTTCACGCTTATCACGAAGCAAAAAGAGGCTCGTAACATTTCTGGTTATTTTTTAAATATCTATTATAAGTATTCAATAACGTTCAAACTGACAATAGCAAAATAATGTGAGCCGTTAATACACCAAACGATAAGTGTACCGTGGGTATCATTACAGATACTTGGCAAAATGAAATTATGAGTTACCCGCATCCGTTACGACTATATTATAATCCTTAGCAACTTGCATGCATATTAGTACAAAATAAGGGAATAAATAAGGTTAACGTTTGTAAGGCTTAACACATTTACATCGGATAACGGTTGTTGTCGTTCCTTTACGAAAACCGCGGGTATGACCGCAGGGTGAAGTTAGACTAAAATATAAGTAACCTAGGTTACTTCTTATATCATCAGCTATCTACCAATGAAAGTCCCGGTCCACATCGGTTCAGCCATTACAGAGATTAGGAGCACCAAGCAGACTGCAATCTTATTTATTTGTATACAAAGATAACCACGATTATAACGGATGTAGATGACAATTCTGCACACATGGTATGGGAAACAACAAGAATAATTCATAGAAGGTGACATAAAAATAATAAAATTGATTAAAATGATTAAATCATGGTTACTAAGTAAATGACTTACTAATATCACGATACTTAAAAGAAACAGTAAATTATTGAAATATTTATCCAAACCGACACTGACGAAGTTCTTCGTTCTGAACCAAACGTGACCTTTGCGCTGCAAAATACGACTTTTAGTGTTTTAATATAACGATTTCTGTGTTTCACGGTTTCGGATCGGGCTCAAGAAAACCACCCTAAGTCTACTTTTTATCCAAAAAAGGTATATTTAATTATTTTTACTTAAAGTAACAAACAATCTTAATCTTATTAAGCAACTACGTGAAGATATTCCTTGCTTACAATTCTTTATATGACATACAGTCACACCACGTAGTACGTGAGACGCCTGGCAATGAATGTGTCTATATTCATAGTAAATTGTTTGTAAATTTATAGTTCGTTTTAGTAGCAAAATATTCTACCTTAATATGGTTAAAATGTATGTAAATCGAAATTTCCAGAAGCTTGTACGTCAAACATTTAAATCGCATTGATTATTGATAGAGACATCCAACGTGTATACAAGTTATGAAAGTTATTTTTCAAAACAATTATTTGCAAATCGTTTGCAAAGCTATCGATGAATTATTTATTGTAATTTACTTAACGTGCATAAATTTCTAGTAAAGAAAGGTGAATTTGGTGTGGTATTTTTCGTATGAATACATATAAAAAATACCACATCGTCCACACTGAATTCAGCCAAAAAGAGCCTGGTAAAGTGAGTCTACTCTGCTTAATGGAAGGCATGAAAAATGAAAAGTAGTAGTAAAGAATGCAGAAAATTCAACGAGGCAGCATAGTGACCTTAACTGTGTAGAGACTACCTTGAGCTATAATTTTAGTATGATAATAGATTTTATTAGGTACACTACTAGAAGAAATATAATCAATGGAAGCGTAGGAAGTTTTTTGGAGCATAAAATTTTGATATTTTTATTTTGTCATGCGTGCGCCGCTGGGCCAGTCAGCCTGTGACCACGGCCAGTGCAACCTGGTCGAATCGTCAGGCAAATCAGAGGTATGTGATACCTTTAAATAAGTGATCGCGTTATTCCCGTAAAAATAATAATTATTATATCATGGAACGCGAAAGTTTAAAAGTTAGTAGAGTATAAGTTAATTTCGGTTCAAATTATGATTGAAAATGTAATTAATAACTGTATTCATCGAATCTCCGCTAGTAGGTAACAAAAACATCAAAGTTGATAGAGAAAACCCTTGAAATAGTAAAATAGAAATACCTTGAATAGTATCAACAAAAAGTCCGCTGCAGTTCACCGCTAAACGTCATATCAGGCGTTTCAAAAGCATACCACAGAACCTTGTCTGTTAGGCATAGTTAGTAAAATGATCCACATATGCGATACAAACCTAATAAAAACAAAAGATGTAGTAGCAGACTAGTGGTACCCGATTGTAAAACTCGTCTCTAAAGACCTATATCTAAAGCTAGTTTTAAAAAACCTCGACCCATTAACATGGCGAACCGTATTTGTGATAGAATTAATGTAACGAAAGCAGCAATGTAAGGTATTTAAAATATCTATATATGGCAACATTAACTACAGCATGTGAATTAAACTTAGTTCTATTAAGGTCGTAAGTAGTAATATAGACTGATTTATATCATAATTCTAAAGAGTTTGTAACGAATTTTTATATTGATTTGGGTTTAAGTTGCGTTTAGATTTTACGCTCCATATATTTTCGAAATTATTTTTTGTGACTTCTTTAGATAGGCAATAGGCAGTTTAACTTCTGCTTGTTTCTGGGTTGTATTAATTATATCAGGCGAGTGGTAGTTAGTCGCTTTTAAAATTTCAATAATGAAAAGAAAATAAATGCAAATCGATTACATTTTCCATTCTGGGTTTTTAAAACTAGTTGAACTCGTAAAATATTTTTTTTATGATGAATGATGGTAACACATTCAAATGTGTATTAATTTTACTTCATTAACATACCAATTTAATTGTTACATCCCTGGCATAACTAGTACGTGAGAATGCAATACATTTGATAAGGTAATGCCGTCAGGTAGTGGCTATATGGTCTCGCGTTGAATTCCATACAACCACACCGATCCGCGGAAGCCGTCCATTTAGAATATTACCAAGAAATGATTGCTAAATTTATCAGCAAGCTAGCCTCAACTTGTTCACAATATTATTACCATTGATGCATATTATTTTTACTAATACAATCCAAATGGAAATAACAATCGATGGTTTAGTTAGGTATCATATATTATTAAATAAATAGAATTTATACATAGATAAGACCAAGCAGCTAGGTAAGTAGTATTTAGATATCAGTATGTTATCGTCACATAGTAGTTTGACAATCCTTTTCTCGTCGAGAATAAGACGTGATTAAATGCATTGTATCGATATATTTTACTATATATAATTAGCTGTAAGGGTATAGAAAAGAGACGCCACCATGTAACAAATAGAGTATTATGGAGCCGTGGCTCCATCATAATAAATCCAGATCACATCGTTGCATATCGCCGTTGTTAATTCTACGTACCCATAAGTTCGCTACAAAGCACATTACTATTTGGTCAATAATTACTATTTAAAAAAATTAAGAGAATACTGAATGCAATAATATAAATCAGCCTAAGGGGAGGGGTATGTGCGTCAACTATAAAAGTCTCGTGATATAGATGAATTTATGTAGTCTCGCATACTATATCAATTAGGAAAGACCTATACTGCTGTTTCATATATAACAAACGATTGGGGTCAACCAAAACACTATTATTAAAACATCGATCAAAGTTTCAACGAACTACAAGAAATTTTATATTATGTTACTTGCTGCGAACCCTTCATGGACGAGTCCGACTCGCACTTGGCCGCTATTTTTCATCCTATGGGTGTCGTAACAATATATATGTAATTGTAACAGTATATATGTAATTGTATATATGTAATTGTATCAGTTGTCTAGTACCCATAACACAAGCTCTGCTTAGCTTGGGACTAAATGGCGATGTGTGCTAAAAACTAAAAAAAAAACTACTCTTGACAACATCACTACAAAGAGAAGGAATACTTGAAACAAACCGTTTATTAACCCGCCTGGCCAGAATAGTATGGAGGACCAAAACCTCCTTTCTTAGGTGGTATGGATTATGTGGGAGAGCCACGCTTCGGCATGAATGGGCGGGCTCGACCGAAGTGATACCACGGCCTCACAGAAAACCGGTGTGAAATAGTGCTTGCGCTGTGTTTCACCGAGTGAGTGAGGATAGGAGGCTCATAGCTCTCCCCCTATCTCCCATCTCCCCCATCCCCCAAAGGCCCGCAACGCAATTGTGACACCTCTGGCTTACCATCAGGCAATACGTCTGCTCATTTGCCCCGCTTATTCCACAATAAATATAAATAAATAAATAGAAGCCCATGTTCAGTAGTGGGCTGTTAAATGCTGTCATTGTCATCATTTCTAAGTAAATAAAAAAAACATGCATGTAGTCACCATTATTTGAAATCAAAATTAGTTAAATGTTATATTACATTAATATCTTCCTATACAAGCCAGATCTTTTCAACCGACTTCAAAAAACGAAGGAGGTTATCAATACGACTGTTTTTTTTACTTCATAACTTTCGACTGGGCCAACTGATTTTGATGATTCTTTTTTATTAGAAAGCTGGAACTTCTCGTGTGGTCTCATTAAAATTTTGTCCAGTTCTTAAAGTCGGTTCCTTTTTTATTAAAATTTTAAATGATACTGTATATAGTTCCAAGTACTTGATCCTATTCAGAACTAGTGAATAACTTGCCACCCATTTAATTAATGGCCTATTAAGTACAAAGTTATGTTTACAAATTGAAATAGCCCGTTACAGTTTGTATTATTTAACTATATGACGCGTTGAATATTGCAGCTAGATATTACGAGAAGACGATTATTAAATACAATATTAGAAATGCTGGGACTGATTGAAAGCCACAGGGTAAAGCTTGACTTGTTTGTACGGAGTATCGCAAGTTTAATTTCTGTTGTTTTTTTGTCTGTTTTGGTGCTAATTTTAAAAGATTTATATATGTTCTGAACTGTTGATTTTCGGAGCACACAATAACATGATATCTGGAAGATGAGCTATATACTGAACATAAGCTGTTCTGTTCTGACCAATTGGCCATGTATAATATTTTTGCTCGAATCAGTACGATCAGTGCTCGAATTAACCGACTTCAAAAAAAGGACGAGGTTTCTCAATTCGACCATATATATATATATATTTTTTTTACTTTTTTTTAAGTGTGTTCGCGGATAACTTCGTCGTTTATGAACAGCTTTTGATGATTATTTTTTTAATGGAAAGGAGATGTCCGAATGGTGGTACCATGATAAGGACATTAATATCTGATGATGGCATCCAAGAGAAATCGAGTCGAACCTTAAAGTCGGTTTTATTTTTGTTAAAATTGTACTTGTTGATGTCTCGTACGGTTGGTATTTGACAAAACTTATATATTTTTATTCATCCACACTATTATCACTAATTTTAAGTATTAACTACTAATTCTACTTACTATTATCAAACTGTGCCTATATTCACTTGTAGCCTCTGTCAAATGCCATGTACAAACAGTGATTCAGTTCTAATCCATACTTATATAAATTCGAAAGTAACTCTGTCTGTTTGTCTGTCCGTTACGCTTTCACGGCTAAACCGCTGAATCGATTTGGATGAATTTCGATCTAAAAATAGGTTGCACCTTGGATAAGGACAAAAGCTACTTTTTGTTGCGTTAACTAACATACACCGGGGCGGAACCGCGGTCAAAAGCTAGTCTTTTTATTTAATCCTATATCAAGTGGCGCTCATTATCCGGTAGACATTAGTCGTATGGGAACTGACAGGGGTCCTATTCTGGTATTGTTTTTCTGACAAACTGGTCGGACGAAATTAGCTTTGCAATAAATATAGCATTTTTTTATGTTTAGGGCTTTGATGTTGCTAGACTGGGTTTAAAACATACTTAGTTTTTGTTACAGTGATACAGTTATAATTGACTTACGTTTCTTCATTATGTTTGCCTTGTATTTAATTTTGATTTGCGTTACATCATAAAATTACTTGTGCACCTTAATCGCTGGGATTCGTGTTGTAAAAACACACAAGGAATTTTTTTTTGAAAGTTTTATGATTTCGTTATTTTCAAAGTTAGAAACGTGACATTTGAAATGATCTCGCAAACGGAGACGTAGGCAATAGCTAGTACATAATGTGTTGAAGTCCATATTTTTACTTTATTGAAAATCCCCATATTAGGAATATATATTCTGTGTCTCGGAAGACGTTACAAGCATGCATGAAAGGGACACAAATAACACCCAGACTCAGAACATCGAATCGTGGATCACACAAAGTGTTGTCCCTTGTGGGATTTAAACCCACAACACTTGGTGCAGTAGAAAGGGGCGTGACGACCGCTTAAACCACTAGGCCAATTGTGCATTCAAAATACCGAAGTAGTTGGTGTAGGCGTAAAATGATCGAGCGTCGCCTAAATTGAGAGTTACCAGCAGGCGGTGCCCGCTTCAGTGCGGGCAGGCGCTGGCAGGGATCCGGATGTGTTAATAACAGCAGTTCCCGGATCCCTCCCGTCTCAGGCGCAGAGTGGCGCACCGTGTGGTTTTAGTCGGTTCGATTCCGATACACCGCCCAGCCTCAAACCCACACACACACTCGTATTCTTGATTTATACATTGGGATTGCAACCCTCGATTTTATCCCCTTGTCGCATGATTTTTGTACGGCGTTGCGGAATAATGGATTAGAAGCAGTATTGAAATAGTATGACACAGATGCCGTACAAAGTCAAATGACCTAATTTACCCTGGTAATTGTCGGAAAATAAAAAAAAAACCGAAGAAAATTTTTTTACGGCACAGCGCGTTTTCTCATTATTTTTCATGGATCTATCGGTGGTAAGAATGCCGTACAAAAATATGTGACCAAAATGTACTCACTCTACCTGTACTTTCGAATTCTCACCTGCACTCAGTTGGACAGCTTACAAGTGACGACATAGTGCTAAATCTTATTATTATATGCTCTTATATCGTTGTAAATAGGTCACCTGGTGGTTCAAATGACCCATAATTTTTCAGCACGGGCCTGTAGTCTAGTATCATCCTGCATTAAATATTATTGAGTATGTTTGGCAAGAAAATATAGTGATAGTAATAAAATTAAATTCAAATGCAATTCCATGGGACAGTTAATATCTCTAGGTTTTTACTAGTATAAAGATAGTTTATTTCGAATGCTAGGTAAACATGATATTATACGAGGGTTATGTTAGTAGCGACAGCCCTAATTGAAGTTACAAGGTTTTTCCGCTATAAAAATGTTTAGCTAAATCTAGTCCCACGCTTGCGATGCTACGATGGAGAAGCTGGAAATCTAATGTAGTATCTTTAGCCTTTTTTTCAACAACAATTCTAACGAGGCCACCGAAGATTATCTGACGTATAATCGAGTGCCTTGCTCTGTTTATTAATTAGCAGTAAGCTAAAACCAATAATGTCTTGATTGTTCATGGATTTGGTATATTTGGTTTTCGTGATTGTTCTTGGGTAAGCAATTTCCTTTTATTTAGCTGTACTATCCAAGAGTATTCTTAAATGGAGACTGTTATCAGGCGAATGTTGTGTAGGATCTCCTAAAGCACGATGGACTAGCGCTTGACAAAATGACCTGGCGGTGAAAGGATGTGGAGGGCCCAGGTCTGGGTTAGCTGGTGCTACGGGAGAGGCCGCTGTCTACTATTGGACGAACTAACAGCAGCTATTTTTTAATGAAGATGTTAAAAAAGTTTAGTCAGAAATCATTCTTTTTTTTATGGAATAGGGACAACGAACAGGCGTATCACCTGATCGTAAGTGATTACCACCGCCCATGGACACCCGCAATACCAGAGACGTCACAAGTGCGTTGCCGGTCTTTGGGAGATGGGGAGGGGGATGGGGGGATTAAGACTCATTTCTAAGAAGAATGTAAAACAGTTAGTTGATACAACTTGTTTCACGACTGGTGTACTTACTGTGCAAAAATAAGCAAGCTTGATGGCCCATTACGATTTCAGTGAAGGTGAAACCTGTTATGCGATAGAGAGAAACCAGCTTTAAAAATGTGTCTCTTCCCGTTTTCGACATAAAACCTTTGACGCATAATCTGTATGAAAAATAAATGTTAACAATGACAATACCTATTCACTTAACGTATAACTCCATAGACGGATCGTTTTTTTGTTTTTTCGAGAGATTTTTTCATGTATATTCCATTTCATATCATCCACATTTTTTATCATTAATTTTATTACGACGATGACTTGAAGACTTAACATTTGAAGACTATATTGTTATATACTCGGTATTGTCAGAAATTTCGGCCACTGTCAAATGTTCAAAGTCTTCAAATCTTAAGTCTTTTTATGCCTTCGTCGTGATGACATTAATGATACAAAATGTGGATAAGATGAAATGGGAACCGTCTTTCAAAAAAAAAAAGACTCCGAAGAAGTGCTCCATAGTTTCCCAACCTACATTGATAGTACATGACATTAGTCATACTATTATTCACAGTCTGCGTATTCAAAGTGCATTCATAAAGATAATAATACAAACAATAGTGTCAGACGTATCCAGAATTACCAAAGGCTTGTAAGTACCTATCGGTTTTTAAATAATTCCAAGGACTTAAACCTTAACACGAAACACTAACAATACAGAGACTTAAAAAAAAATTACATCATAACTAAAGTTAGGGAATAATGAATTTCCTAAGTCACTTTATTCTTTGAAATTGTCTCTCCCTACAATAATATGAATGTGTTGCACTTAGTTATATAACTCTTTTCTTGAATCACTATCTATTGCTAAAAACTGCATTAAAATCTGTTGAGTAATATAAAAGATCTAAGCGTACATATTCAGTTTCGTGCAACAGCGAAAGCGACTTCATATGATACTATGTATAATATGTATCTTTATATATATAATTCTTCTGTGAACACTCACAGAAGAATTATATATATGTCACTGAACTACTCTCAAACGACTGGACCGATTTTGATGAAAATTTTTGTGTGTGTTCAAGGGGATCTGAGAATGGTTTAGATTCACAATTTTGTCCGCTGGACAATGTTTTTTTAATTAATTTTTAATTTATTAGTAGTTATGGCAAAACGACGTTTGCCGGGACAGCTAGTATATATATAAATGTTAAGTTGTTCGAGTATGCTTAGGAAACTCAAAAAGTTAACTGGAGCTGCTTCCAATTATTTCTTTTATATTTTTAACTTCTTTGTTGTTCCCTGAATATATCCTTCGAAACAATGTAATTTTTTATGCTAATAGTAAAAATTTATAAGTAGCGCACTTTAATTATTAACTTATAAAATGTTAGCATTCCTTGCCGCCATCATATAAGTAAGGTAATAAAAAGTATACAAGCAAATATGCACATATTTGTTTGAATACTTTTTTTAATGAACTGACAAGTTCTTTAAACAAATTTTCAGAAGCGGATGTTATCGACTAGTAATTGAACTAGATTTACATTATATACATATATGAATAATTCGACAATAGTGGTGATTCTCTTGTCATCACTAAATTAAAATTCACTAAAATTTGTTATTGGATACTTTAATCTCATCTTCAGTCTACTTTTCAATTCAGTACCGTTCAGTTCAGTACCGACTACAAGTTGATCTGAGGTACACGGTTGTTTTTTGGTAAAAAAAAAAAAAACAAAAAAAACTAAAATAAACTCTAAATGTAAAAATTATAAAAAATAATTACGTAATTAATTTATTCGGCATGTATTTAGACGATGTTAAAGTTTAGTGTGGCATGTCAAGTTTTACGTCACACGTTTTAAACGTTCAACACAAGAATAGCAAAAGAAAAATCTGGTCTAAGTTGAGTAATTTTGGCTATGCCAAAGTAATTTTTACTTTTTCAAGAAATAAACGAGCGTGTGTATTTGGTGCAACACTAAACACAGTGACAGCTGAGATGTGAGAATTCGAGTTTAGTAAGGACAACAAGAGAATCACCGCCAATGATTAATGTTTTAATTACACTAAAAAAAATTATAAAATGGGATTAATCATAACAGTATACCCATAATAGTATACATTCACAAACCTACATAAATAATACAGGAAATAACAACAGATTTTTACTATAAAATCGCTTAAAAATCGTGTGACATAGATTGCAAACAAATCATCAATATATGTAGAAACTACTTATTTATGTAACACTTTGGCCACACTTGATATTACCTAAATACTAACCTGTACCTATTCAGGTAGTCATAAAATTTACATTAGACACACTCGACTGACTACCTTTCAAAGTACACAAATAAAAAACGCTTCAAAAACACATAATACCCATTCATGACTCGTTAGACATATTAGTTAGGGTCAAAGACCTTGTGAATTGTGATCGTCGTATGCGCACCTCTACGGTTTACTTTTTGAGTTATGATTTATTAACTTGCACTGCCATTCAGAATGCTTAAAGCCAGCAAAAAATACTTTGCATGATAAAATATTGTCTTTTGTACGTGTGTTTGCTTGCATAATAGAATTTGGCGTCTATATTTAACCAGTGTGTATGAAAATTCATAACGCTAGTGTTATGTCGGTACTCTTGACCTTTTCTTTTTTTAGAATTAAAACATTAACAGTTAAACAATCTCAGATTGACATTTATGATACTAGTTTTGCTAGCCAATCCTCCTTTGTAGACAAAAACATGTACTCGCTGATATCTATCTCTGTGTCAAATTATCATTCTAATCCGTACAGTCGTTCAGGAGTATTTAACGCCACTCACAGTTATATTCATGTATATTTCGTCACTTTTTGATATCTTTTACCTAAGGCGTTATTCGGTACGACGCGGATGACTGACGCGGATATCCGCAATGTATGGTACAATGTATGAAGTCTATACAGCGCGTTCAGTGCTACGCGAAGCTATCCGCGACAGATCCGCGCGCGGACGCCATTGCACAGTCCGATTCCGCAGCACTGAACGACATATTCATCCGCAAGACGCTCCGCGCGGTCCGCATCAAGCCGAATAACGCCTAACATATTATGAAATAATTGCTTCAAAACCAGATCTAAACTCCAACTTCCTTTAGAAATCCATAGTAATACAAACCTTTCCCCGCATGTTCGCTTCCATGTATGGTCACTGCTCTAATTCTATACATCGTAAAGCATTTATACTTCCGCAGTAAACAGGCTAATAAACACATCAAGAATTAATAAAAAATAATTGTTATGTGCCTTTCATTTCGTTTCAATAAACAAACGGTCAAACTGTATAATGTTTAGCGTAGATTATACAACTTAACACATCATACTTATTTCTTTTTTATATGACAGTTTATTATCTTTGTTCATTAATAATGACGTGTATGTCGATTTGATGTCACTTAATCCATTTATTTTCATTTATTTTTCTTTATTTAATATTATAAAGAGGTTAAATTTGTGAGGTTGTATACTCCTACAACCTGAACTATCTTTGGATCTACTGAACAGATTTTGAAAATTCTTTTACCAATGGAAAACTCCATTAGTTATGAGTGTCATAATGTTGTATATTAACCCAAATAATGATTATAGTAATATCCGTCATACACGCGGGCAGGGCTGCGAGCAAAAGCTGGTTTATATTTCAAAACGCTTAGAGCTAGTTTCACCACCTTCTGAATTGTCTCTGACAGACTAAAGAACGATTTCGAGTCTTGTATAGACACATACATGTTATATTTACATATATTAATCTGTAACTTTTATCCGTGTTAAATGGCAGAAAACTATCCGATACTTTATCAGTAACTGATAGTAATGAAACTGGTCCTTAGATTTGTCTCTTTTAACGACTATTCATTTGCCTTTTTAACAATTACTATTCAGTAACTACAGCCAAGGTTACCAATTGTACATAAAAATGTGGCTTAAAATAAATAATACCGAAACTGCTACCACGGTTTGTGCACAAGATGATTGTCGGACATTATGGCTTTACCGCGGTATGGCCACGAATACGTCAGCCATCTGCCGTTTCCGTGATCAGTTCAATTCTTGTGGCTTCTACCATCCGGGAGGTTTCTTTTTTAATCTTTTTTTTTTGCGTCCGTTTCGTAGTTTGGTCACGTGATCTCCGGAACAATTAAATTAACTAACGTGATTTTTGTTTTGCATTTTAGAACCGTTTAATACCAACTAATCTTCTCAAATGATTGGTTAATTCCTTGATAGGCATGATTTTGTGATTAGCGATCCTAAACACTAAGCCAGTTTTGGGTTTGATTCTCACCGAGTACAAAATTTATTCTCTGTTTTTGTAGAATTAATGTACAATATTTATGAGTTTAGAAATCTATATACTAATATATAAAGCTGAAGAGTTTGTTTGTTTGTTTGAACGCGCTAATCATAGAAATTGCGATTTGAAAAAAAAAACAGAATTAGGTAGCCCATTTATCGAGGAAGGCTATAGCTATATATCATCATGCTAAGCCAATAGAAGCGAAATATCACCAAAAAGTTTTTAAAAAAAGGGGGGGAAAGTTATCACGCAACAGGCAATAGGAGACGCAAACGGGTTGTGTCTGTCTGCTAGTATATAATAATAATTATATTTGAGACATGTATGATAATCAGTAATCTGGATTTCATAGTGCAAGGCTCTAACTAGTTTGGGATATGGCTCTTTGTGAGATTTGTGAGGTTATTATATCATAAATAATCACTAAGGCAAAGTCCTGAAAGCATAGCTAGCAAGCTTATAATCACATTTATTCATTAGTATCTTAATATGGTATAAAATGAAGTCGTTTTCGTTCCTGTACGTTTAGACCATTCAAACTACGCAACATATTTTAATGGGGTTTCATCAATAGAAAGTTTGATTCAAGAGGAAGGGTTATATGTATAATATATGCATTTTTAGAGAGAATACCAGAGTTTCAAATATTTGTAAAAACATGAACCAATAAGAAAAAGTGTTAAAATTAAAACCTGACTATGTAAAAACTTTTAATAAAATAAATAAATACCGCACCGGCATATACGCCACGAAGCAAAATGTATATGTTACCCGGGCTATCATTATGAATATATTAATAACTCATTCATTGAAATCGGTTCAATAGATTTGGTGCTACAGTGGAAAATATGTGGTAAAGTACATATATTGCCAAAACTGTTACGTTTCCTCGTAGTTGGATAAAAATTGCACCCACGTGAAGCCGGGACTAGTCGCCAGTTATTTATAACCCAAAGGCACATACTCTACACTTTACAGTTACCTGCGATCATTACTCCAAGTTCATAAAAAAACTAAGTGTTGATGCCTATCATCAAATATGCCTGGTATCAAATAGATCTCCCATCGCCACGGTGCGTGAATCTGATGATTGAAGGAACATTATGGTATTACCGCAGCATTTCTATTACAGCTGCGTCGGTGAGATGGAACCAGGTGTAACGATCATAAACATTTAATATATCCGGAATTACTCTTGACTCTTTTAAATAAAATGCAATATGTAACTGCGGGTAGCCAAGATGGCAGCAATGCGACCACTTTATAGTAGCACAACCTTATAATATTCTTCAACGCACATCTATTACAACGGTCGAAATATGAATGTGTGTGAATTACTGAAATTGACGGTAATTTATAATATTCGACAGGCCACCCAATTTAATACAAAATTCACATATTTAGTGGACAATATCAGGCATTATTTATCATAATTATTGTAATGATTATTAGCATACAATTATTATTTGATAATACAGAATTGGGTAACATAAAGATTAATTACGCCGGAAGTAGGAGTAGTAACATAAAACATAAGTCGCGCCGACAATCGGAAGACGCCAAGATCTTAATATGAATCAACTATATACTTGTTTATAAAATTAGCAATTGAATTATCAGATTATAATATATAATTTTGTAGGCTTAGTAATTATTAATATTTAAACGAACTAAGAGTTTATACGGGGTTGCAATCATTACTTATAACAAATATTATTAAAGATGTATTTTTTCTATTTACTGACTTTTTATTAGTGTTCTATAGGGAAGACTTTTGTTCAGTACTGGATGCCGATAGATTGTTTTTTTTTTTGATAGATTATTTTTTTTAAACTAAATTTGAATTTGAAAATGGATGCGCTAAGGATGTAAGACTATTCAAAGAATCTCCAACATAAACTTCGGATGTTAGATACAGTAATTGAAACTTTCATAACGACATTTTATGCTACATTTAAAGGATAGAAGGAGCAATAGTAGAAGAACTAATTCCTCCTATTGCTCTGTACGTTTTACCTAAGTTTTTGTCCCAACCCAAATTTCTGTCTATGAGCCAAGTTTCATCGAATCTGGAATCGAGAGTTGATAGGTTTTAAGTTTTGAAGCAAAATACAATTGAATATACTTAAATACATAAATAAAACATAGCCCCATTGCTACGATGAATAGATTTAACGTCTCATTCAAATATAATGATATTCAAAATCAACTGGTAAAAACAGACGAAGACAGCAGAAAACTGAAGAGTAACTGAACATATAAAAACAAGTAAACATCAGCACACTTATGTTCAGTTTCTGCTATAGGCAGATAACAAACTTATTCTGGTAGTATTCAATTCATATTTTTTTTATTTTATCTTTAGTCGCATGTTTAGTGTCAACTTAGTCACCGACAGATATTAATTAAAATGATATATCTGTTTACACTTCTTTTCTCCCACGGGCTGTGCATTTACTATGCTTCTAAGATCCCAAGAATGTCATCAGTTGAGATCCCGTCACACTAATTAAAATATCATTTCTTGTTGTTTATATCACGGTACATTAAAATGGGTGTTTTCTCTTTGCATTCTTTCTTTTTCACACAAACTAAGTAGTTTGTCTTACGTTTAAACTTAAGTTTAGCCAAGTGACTAAACTTAGTTTTAAACCCTTGTAATTCTTTAACATAGGGCTACCAATTTTACGAAAAAAGTGGTTTTGGTTCTGTGATTCTGACGTCAGTTGCAATATTTGCTGCAGTATTTAACGACAATAGAACAAATTTTGTAAAATACATAATCACAAAATAGTTTTATGATAAATTAACATTACATTATATATTGTTACATCTTAAGTACTCTCTTGTAAATATGTAAAACGGTGTACAAATAAAGAGTTTTCTATCTATCTATAAATTACAATTTCGACGTCGGGGTGACGCCTAGTCATCGGATTAGTCATAGTCGTAGCAAATTCTGCGAAAACAAGACAGTTTTTTTATTATATAATAAAAATGTTATATTTATAACATGAGCCCATTACAAGTTCTCATTAAAATTTGGGGCATTCGAATAAAATAAGGCCTGCAATCTGACCGCACCCACCCAATGAATGTAGCACAAACCCTTACGTTTTAAGGTAATTTGAGAATGCTTTCGTAAATAGTTCACGACCTCATTTCGTCCTCGCCCCTGGTCCCATGATGTCATATAGGGGACCTTTATATCTCAGCCCTTGTTCTGTTAAGTATGTCATGTTATTGTATCGAGGATGTTTCGCAAAATAGGGTACGTTGTTGATAGCATAGTTAGTTAGTTGGATGGTGGCATAATACATTACCATTTCATACATAATAAGGAGCTATGAGGGAACAGATGAACATCATACATAATCAAAATCATAACCCTCCTTTGGCCTGGCCGCAGTCGGGTAAAAATCATAGTTTGTTCTTAATTTATGCGGTTTCATACCTTTCTAATGATCTAATCTTGTAATCACGTTGCTTCAAATACGACAATGAACATGAATACCTTTAATTAATAGAGTATGAATATGTAGTTAAATTTTCTTTATGAGATCAAAGCTGTAAGTAAAAACAAATACATAATGAAATACTACTTCCACCTCTGTGCTTGGATACTGTGTAATAAATTTCAAACAAAGGAACGACCTATATGACTAAGCTTATATTGATGGCTATGATGGCTATAAACATTCTAAGCAATACCTATTTTTTCTCTTAATAGGGTTGACGAGAGTTTCTACTAGTAAATAATAACACTATGCCAGTAGTAGGTTTCGTATACGGTTTCATTATCGATGAATAGATTTTATAGAAGTCATAAGAAGGCTTTCAATGCGTAATAACAAAGACACTGCTAAAAATCAATAACACGGGTTATAACAGGACACTGGGAACAATTGCAGATGGTACTGCTAGTTACCAGTTTGCGCGCAAAAGTTTAATGTCCTTTTCTTTACTATCATGTTAGAAGTAGAACATGGAACTATACAATGAGAACACAAAATTTGTTCTAAAAGTAATTACTCGAATGTTTGGTTCGGGGTAGAACGTATATAGGAATACTTTGGTCAATTTACTGACGTAAAACTCATGCTAACAAATAGTTACATTTCTTCGTCAGACAGTTCAATTCGAAAACGCACTTTTGACGCCCGAGTCGCAGGTATCAATGATGTGGTATATCTCCACATAAAAATAAATTAGCTTTGTACAAAACCGTGAAAGCGTCATATTCTGACTTGTCCAGTTTTTTTACAGTCTCATCCATATACCAACGTTTTATTATTCTTTATGGCCGAAGCGATTACTCCACGGTTTCGGTCCGTGGTCACCATTTGTCGGGTCACTCGACTGCGAACATTTGAATGCGGCGGTTTGAGCAATGTCTCCCATTGTCGGTGACCAGACACCATCCTATGCAACATTATTGCTACACATATGTGATTTTCTAACGTTAAATTGTTATAAAGTACCTTTGGAAGAAGGTCTAACTGTGTTTAATTCGTATGAATGTTACGAATGATAATTATTCATGAGTATGATTAATCATTAAAAAAATGTTAGTTCTTGAATTCTTTGTACATCATTTGAAAAATATCTATTATATATACATGGTTTATGGTTCTCCTCTCATTTGATTTATCAAGTTTATTATAGAGATTTCATCCTTTTTATTGACCCTAACCATCGATGCAATAAAAATACAGGGTTTTATTTTTACAGATTTTAGTCGGTTCGATTCTCGGGTGTGGCGAGCGGATTTTCTTTGAATGCAGTTTTCTTTCTTTTGAAAAATAAAGGAATGTTTTCTTTGAGTAAAATATTTTACCTACTATGTATTAAGAGTACTTTCTATTCAGGTGGCATTGCAAAATTCCACCCTGTATATGTCACATTTTTGCTTACAGTGAACTCTGAAACTATATAACTGAATTTTAGGAATTTTACGTTGTGTTTTAGTATGAGTGTTTTTCTAGTATGCCTGATATAGGATTGTTAACAAAGGACGCGCTTATCTATCTATATATATAAAAATGAATCGCCGAAATGTATATACGCGCATAACTTCCGATCGGCTGGACAAAATTTGTGTACAAGAAAAATTAAAATACAACGGGCGATTATACACTGCCTGTAGGAAGCTTAGACAGATATGTAAATATGACGGTACTAAGTTTACCCTCTGTGTGTTATACCCATAATTTTTACGATATATACTTTTAAACTTAAAACTGTCGTAAAATTTTAACTATTTTGTACCATGACAGCCAAAAACTACTAAAGTTGTTAAGACTAGCAGTTTTGATACTGGTCGATATCCTTAATGGAAATCAATTTTTACGATTAAATTCTACACCAAGAATTAACACTTATGGTGAATGATATATATGTATGCAAGGTATATTAGGTTTATAGATCTACTAGAGATCTAAGCAGAGAAATACCAATTGAAAGTCGATCTCTCTTAAATTAACCTCATTGAACTACATGCCCTTGATTAATGATGTAACAATTTAATTGAAATTCAGACCGCCTGATCAAGAGTCAATACTAAAACATTTAAGCATTTAAACTTATAAATCTTGAAGGCAGAATGAAGTTAAAAAGTTCTAGTCATTAAATAACTAAACTTTTAGAAAAGGATGACTAACTTCGATTGGCCTACGTCACTACGACTTGTACGAGATTCGAAATTTAAACACATTCGAATATAGAACAGTTCAAAATTCAAAATTGCCGGGAAATATGGAAACGACAGAACTTAAAAGGCATGCCTAGTAATGATACAATAATACTTCTAATATCATAAATGCTAAAGTTTCTGAGGATGTATAGACGGATTTAAGTTTCCAATAATATAGTTAAGCATCAGAATAAGGCGCCCTCCTACTGCTACCCTGATTAATGTCACTTAATATAATATCCGTACAAAGGTTGTCTGATAGAGATCGCCATGAGCGATTAGATCGCCAATTATCACGGTTGTATATTGCAACTCTTTTTTTCTATATATTGTGTAAAGAATAAATAAACAAATCTGTCGGACATCTAACACACAACGCCATCTAGTCCTAAGTTAAACAAAACTTCTGTTATAGGTACTAGAGAACTGATATAAATGCAGATATACTATGTATAATATATATTTTTGTAAGTACATACATATAATAAATAGAAAACATGGGTACTAGACAACTGATACAAATACATTTATACTTTTTTTTTGTAAATACATACACATTATACATAGTAAAAACCCAAACTCCGAAACAAATATTTGCAGATCATACAAACATTAGGTCCGACCCAGGAATCGAACCCGAGACCTCAAGCCCAGCACATACACATACATACACAAGCGTTGCCGGCCGTTGGAGGATGGGGAGGGGGTTGGGATATAGGCCTCGGGTATCCTCATTCACTCAGTGAAACAGCGCAGGCGCTGTTTCACACCAGTATTCTGTGAGGTGGTATTACTCCGCTCGAGTCGGTCCATTCATGCCGAGGCGTGGTTCTACCACGGTAAATGTTGTTTTTAATTAAAGTTAATAACCTTAATTTAGGTGATAGCATAAGAATGGATTGATCTCATTGAAATATAACTATATAATAAATAAATAAAAATTAAAAAGCCTTTATTTGATCCTGCTACATTACTTCTTAATTTACTATTTATTACTATAAAAATATGTTTATGATTAATTATTAGCAAGGTCCCCAGGTTGGGTAAAGGCCTCCTCCAATGATGTCCACTTCTCTCTATCCTGTGCTATTTGCCACCACAACACACACACAACACCAAATATAACTATATCTGCCCAAATATAAAATACAGGTATATATTTATATACATCAGTAACAGAAAAGAACAACCGAATGGAAACCTCCGCTTAATCTATATAAATTAAAAACTAATCGCCAAAATGTATAACGCATAACTTCAGATCTCCTGCACCAAATTAGATAATGCTTTTTTCTATGTGTTCCTTATTTAACAATAATACCTAACCCTAACGGGTTAGGTATTTTTATTTATGTATGGCCCGCCAAAATGACTCTACTCAGCTTGATGGAAAGCATGTGCCGCAAACCCCGGCGGGGTGACGGTCAGAGGGGGTTTCCACACGTAAAAAAAAAGTACTAAATATAACTGATAGAGCCTCATTAAAAACCATGACCAAACTATATTAAAAAACATATTCTAGATTAATTCGTGGTAGTTTTGTTACAAAACAATGCAATAACTCTATGCATAACACCATCATTACGGTTTAATAATGTCATAAGCAGGTCAATGTAATAACTTCGCAAACAATAAAATTACATGACTAACGTGCATGAACATAGAGACTTTGTATTTAAGCTGATCATTGTTCAGCGATTTAAACAAAAGAAAAAAACAATGTGCGATATCTATGCTTTGGCGGCTTGTTGGCCTAGAAGTGGTTATTAGGTATAGCGTATTATAAAAAAAAATTGAAGTGTCGGTTTGTAATTTCAAATTAACAGCTTTTCACTAAATGCATATAAAAGTTTTTACGGTGTTTAAGGTTCTTGAGTGGAGACCGCGTCTCGGCAAACGTAGTGTAGGACGTCCGCAGGCCAGGTGGAGTAATGATTTGCTCGAGACGGCTGGCAGGAGCTGGATGCGAGAAGCCGAAGATCGAACTATGTGGCGGGAAATTGGAGAGGCCTATGTCCAGCAGTGGACTGCGATAGGCTGATGATAATATGATGATGAAGGTAGTATTACGGTCGTGTGTGATGCTGCAAGGCAAAGTGCCGAATTGCGAAAACGATGGGGAAAATATTCTGGCTACGAAGGTATTCGCAGACGATGAAGGGAACTACATAAATAATAATAAATAATAATTAATTCAGATCATAAAAAAAATATCTAACATGTAAGGTACGATTGAAAAAATCGCGGAAATTTAAACGAAACAATTACCGCTCAAATTTACGTAGGGGAGGTCGCGTCACAGATGGTACATAATAATTGCTTCGTATGTGTATGTATACATGCGTGTGTGTGCGCGAGCATGCGTGCGTGACATGCGCAGGCGCAAATGAGTAGACGTTATAGCATGTGAGATCATAGCGCGTAACGAAGTTATTTTATTTTGGTATTTTTATTTTTTCCTGCATCATGATGGATATAATAGAATTATGTCCACAAAAAAATACGTAACCGCTTACCAACATAAAGTATATATTTATATACTTTTTTTGTAATATGAATCAGGCACAGTACGCATCGCACCAATTTTATTTCCTTTCAGTTTTAACATTTGTTTGAATTAATATGGATTTCATTTGTCAGCGCATTACTTAAATTTAAACGTCAGAAATGAAGTTATATTTTATTATTGATCCACTTCAAGCCATGTCATCGAGTAGTTGAATAGACATATTTAGTACGCGCTTGACAAGATGGTATGCGTTGAATTGTTCAATATGTAGTCGCAACACAAAGGCCTGAAGGCATTTACGGGATCTCGTCAGACCCACAAAGGGACCTGCAGGCTTTGGGTCGAGAGAAAGCCGATAGTACAGCCCTTTATATAGATAGCGTAGATAATAACTGATTTATAATCGTATTGATATAGTTATTAACCGAGTTAGGCCATGTACCGTGGCATAATGCAGCAAAGCTTTATTACTAGACTAGACTAACTTTTGCACGCGGCTTCGCTCAGCAGACCTTCACCTCCGGATTTTTCCCCTGGGATGTAATTTCAAAAATTCCTTTCTTAGTGCTTACATACGTTATATAAAGAACCTACATGCCAAATTTCAGGATTCTAGGTTCAGCGGTTTTGGCTGTGCGTTGATCTCTGGATATGTCAGTCAGTCACCTTCCTCTGTTATATATATTTACTTACCAGGCTCCAATAAATATGCCGTTAGATGCATCTGTCCCTATGATATAAGTTATAAACAAAATTACTTTCTAATATATAAAATTCTCGTGTCACAGTTTTCGTTGCCATATCCTCCGAAACGGCTTGACCGATTCTCATGAAACTTTGTGAGCATATTGAGTAGGTCTGAGAATCGGCCAACATCTATTTTTCATCCCCCTATGTGGTAAAGGTCACCCATCCTTAAAAAAAAATTATGGCAAAACGACGTTTGCCGGGGTCAGCTAGTAAATCTATAGAAATCTTTTGTGTAAACTAATGTTTGTGTTAATTATTAAGAAATGTACAAGCTTAACCTGACCTTTAAAAGTAATTAAAACTATTACGCACAACACCGTAAGTTCATTCTCACCTTGCATAAGCATAAACACAAAAACAAACCATCAAAGAGTCCTAAAAGCCGTTAGAGAATAATTCACTTATAAATATAATCGCGGCATCATCGGTGCGGGGCTTCGTGGTTGAGCGCACGCGCATGCTACGTCACTTCCGTTCCCCCCTCTGACTTCCGGTCGGTATAACAAGCGGGACATAAAATTTTATCTTTTTTACACCGATTATGTATAAATAAATAGTTATATCTTTATGTGGGATATTTATTGCTTTATATTAATTATGTACTCAAATCTTACACTACATTACCTATGTGAATGAACTCATTTCTGATACAAATAATTGATACTATTAGTATTTGATTATTTAAAACTTTTAATTTTTCACTGTTCAAACCTTCCCTGGACTACGACTAACATTTCAAAACCAAAATCAGCTAAATCTTCCCAGCCGTTCTTGATTTTTAGCGAAACAAACGAACAGCAATTGATTTTATATAAGACTAGCTGAGTCCCGCAGTGTTACCCGCGGTTATTATTGTACCATGGGCGACGAAGTAGCTTAAGCTACTCCTTATATCCTTTATTGTATTTGTTTATTTCTTTATTTGTAATATTAAAATATCCTATAGGTTATTTTAACATTACAGACACTTCAATTTTATTTATTTGTATGTATAGATTAACTTATGCCCGCGACTCGGGCCACATGTATGTCGTATATCACGGTAAAGAACAGCCTTTGTCCTTCCTCAAGAATTAGAGTACCTCCATGCCAAATTTTATTGAAATCGAAGACGTACTTTTGAATTTACAATATCAGTACCAAATACTAAAAGTACTATAGTAGTAAGTACAACTGGTACTAAGTATGGAGTAAGGATTGGAGACGCATGTGGATTATCTAATAGAGAGTTACAAACTTCGCCCATAGCCGTTTACAAGAGCATTGTCAACCTTCGAGATGAGAGTATGAGGCCCCATCAGTCCGGAAATACCGTAGATGACAATTTGTTCCACAAATTGGATACGCAAGCCAAAGGTTTTTTGAAAATTTTATACTGACAGGACGTAACGTGAATAGGTTCCTCCAAAAATTCCAACACATAACATTTCAGTTGAGGTTGCGTGCATACGCGTTACGAGTTCCGTTGTACAACGCGTTGCTAAAAGGAACGAATTGTTAATTCTTTTGAATCACACGAGAACTGGAGCCGTAACTTATCGATTTGTGCGACGATACTGTGTGGGATTAATTAGTGAATGATCCAACTAATAGTGTTGAGTAATAAATGATTTCATGATGAAGAAGTCACAAGAGAAGAAAACAATAGGCTTTTACTGAAGCCATAATAATACCGGAGAAATAGCTCTAGTATACGGAAAACTACAGTATACTCCCTCATTCTATTATCATTTTTTTTAAAGACAACTGGGAATAAATCCTGTTTCACAAATATGGAGTTTGAACCCATGACACTCAGCACAGTAGAAAACGGCGTCGCTACCACTTAGACCAATACGCTATCAGTCAACTGACATCAAAGTCCAACTGATCGACTACGAAGGGACTAAACGAAGAAGATTTAAGAGCTATAATGAACCTAGATGTAGCAAGTTTCTGCTCGATTTCTTTTGTTGAAGTACCGATCTTAAGGTTCTGCAATCCGTTTTCTACCATTAGATCTATACCAAATTTTCTTTTTTTAAAGTCATATGTTATGGGTCTTATAAATTTAGTGTTCGTTGAGTATAATGTCCGGTCATGTTGTAAAAAGCACGTGCGTGACTTTTTTTTGGAATTGCAATAAAAAATTACACAGTTTTAAAACTATTGTTGAGTAACCGGATTTCGGTACCTTGAAATAAACTTTAATATCCTCGTGGAGGTTTAGAAGTATTTTTAAAATGGTATATGCGCGCAGCATCGGTCCGAATGTTGTGGAAAACTGGTAAAGGTAAAAAATATAGTTTTTGTGTAACTATTATTTCTTTCACCATCTTCATGGTCTGTTAATCTCAGTCCTCCACCAGACACCAGACATAGGCCTCTCCGATTGCACGACACTTGGTTCGATCCTCGGCTTCTCGCATCCAGCTTCTGCTAGCGGTCATAGGACACCATTTGACATAAGCCTCTTCAAATCAATCGGTCGGTAATCCATCGAGGTATGACTTGTCACACTTGATTGTCAAGTCAAATAAATATCGACTTATGAACGACTAGTCGTTGCTCGCGGCTCCGCCAACGTATATGTCGGTTATCGCGGCAAATAGTAGCCTATGTGTTATTCTGATGTATAAGCTATACTACTGTAAAGTTTTTGCCTGAAAGACTAACAAACATCCATCCATCCATCCATCCATACTTACAAACTTTCGCGTTTATAATATTAGTAGGATTGAGAGAATAGATAGATAGATAGATAGAATAAAATTGAATAGATTAGACATTCAAAACACCAAGTATATTAAAAGGAATTTATGTATATTAGCTTTTAGAACAGTTAAAACTAAACTTGAAACTGAATATGTATGCATTTACTCCCTGCAACGAAATGCGTAACATGCCGTTATGCGTCATCATCACACCGTCAAGGACAAGTAACACAACTACCAGACAATTTTGTTGTATTTTACCGAACGGTAATCTATAATTGAATAATACTGGTATAGCATCCGTGTGGGTAGATCAATCTATACAAATAAATAAAATTGGAGTGTCTTTTTGTGATATTAAAAATTACCGCTTTTAAATAAATGCATAAGTATGTACGACAACACAAATATAATAAATGTTATTTAAATAAACTAAACTAAAAATAACATTTTATTTAAATTTTATCTGTCTGTCTGTTTGTTCGGGTAATCTCTTGAACTGCTGGACCGATTTTGACGGGACTTTCACTAGCAGGTAGCTGATGATCCAGGGAGTAACTTAGTCTACTTTTTTAGACTAGCTTTGTCCCGCGGTACGACAATAACCACGGGTACAATAATATGATACTAACTCATTCCTTTCTTCAATAAGATATCGTCAAGAGAAGCGATTAAAAACATCGTCTAAACGAATACTTTGATGTGATACACCAACATGTATTACTGAATATACTTTTTGTGTATATTCTAATTCTTAAATGCATTTTTGCAAAATATAAAGAAGAGTTTTAGCCGTTCGTTAAATATAGGTGCAATTCGCAAACAATGACTTACATCTCTAAGGGGTTTTAGTTGCTTAGTAAAAAACATAGATCGTTGACAGAGATCCGCTCTTATCTCTGCTATTCTCAGCTCTGATTAACACAAGATTCTAAATACAAACATTTGAACCGAGGACTTTAAAAGTTAAGTCCCATTAAGTTATTACTATTCAAGCACTTGCACAATTCCTTTTCTATAATTGTAAACTTTGCAACGAACATAGTTAATCGTCAGCAAAAAGTTTCACTTGTTACTTTATGTAAGAACTGACAATGCAAAATTGTATAAATCCATTGAGTGGATTACACGTTTAAATGTAACAAACAAATATCTACTAATATCATAAAGCTGAAGAGTTTGTTCATTTAGTTGAACGCGCTAATCTCTGGAATTGTTGGTTTATATAACATCAATGATGCTACAACTAATAGAAACTCCAAAAAAGAGTGTTGCAAAAACACGGATAAGTTTTAATCTTTATCTTTACATAGTATAAAAAAATCTATTCCGCTAATTCGCTTATATCTTTTAAATTACTTAACGAATTTTAATAATGTTTTAGTAATATATAGAACGATTCAAAAAGAAGGTTTATGTATTTACTACATGCTTGTTATAGTAGACGAAATGAAAGAAATGCAAATAAAGTTTTTTTTTTATGTATGGCCTGCAAAAATGACTACTCTGCCTGATGGTAAGCATAAGCAGAGTCCAAGATTTGTGGTCATAATACTCGTTGCTCGTACAGACAATGCAACTATGCAGCTTGGTGAGTGGTGACCTACATTTTACGCTCATCTTCTGTGCGAGGGTAGCACCGCCCCGGTCGAGCCGAACAGTTTCCTAAGTCAGTGACAAATGTTGTTTTTTTTTTTTTTTTTTTTTGCCGTGCCAAAATGACTCTACTCTGCCTGGTGAATAGATAGATAGATAGGTACTCTTTATTGCACACCAGTTAAAAAAAAAATACAATGTCTAATTTACACGATTAAAAGCAGTGGTACAATGGGCGACCTTATCGCAGACTGCGGTGGAAAGCATAAGCAGAATCCAAGAGTGGTGGTCACCATACTGCGAATGAAGACAATGCTACAGTGCAGCATGGTGACCATCACCATGGCGGGCTAGTGATGCTTCTGCATCGTTGGGCCTCCGGTCTCGCACTCACCAACGAAACACGACAGCATGATCGCTGTCATTTTACGTTGATTTTCTGTAGAAAATCAACGTAAAATGACTGTAGTAGAAAATGACTGTAGTACTGTAGTAGAAAATGACTGTTGTTCAGTTACATTACTTCACTCGGTTATGTAGGCCATACTAGCTTGGCCTAAGTAAGTAACCGTAATCCTAACATTATCAACAACAACAACATCAGATGTAAACAACACACAATATGAGCATCGTTCAATCGATTACCATTTGCATCTCATTGCAGACCTCCTAGGATAAACTGTAATTACTAATTCATTGCAATTACTATGATGTTGACATGAATATCGAATGTGCGTATTGCATAGACTTTATAGATCCTGTTTATACGAGTGTGTACCGTTAGGAGTGGGCTAAAGGATCTGGTTCTTTCACAGTGATACTAGCAGCGTCCCACGGTGTTTTCGTCTTTTTGAAATGTATATTGTACACCATTTAATGAATTTCAATATTATTTTCGCTTATCCCTAATTATTTCCTAAAATGACTGCGTCGTTGGTCTAGCGGTTGGCGTGTGCGACGTGAGGTCTCGGGTTCGATTCCCGGGTCGGACCAAATGTTTGTATGATCTACAAACATTTGGTGTTTGGGTGTTTTCTATGTATAATATGTATGTATTTACAAAAAAAAAGTGTATATGTATTGGTATCAGTTGTCTAGTACCCATAACACAAGCTCTGCTTAGCTTGGGACTAGATGGCGCTGTGTGTTAGATGTCCGAAGTATTTATTATTATTATTATTATTAAATATAAAAAAACACATAGCAATCATGAGGTCTGCCGACAGAAGTGAAAACTCAGAACTCTTAACAAAGAGTTGTTTAAGCTCACCTGAAATGAACCTCTTTGCTCTTTAAATGAAATGCACAATAAAAAGAAGTAAAAAATGGATATGTGATGATAAAAAATATAGGTTAATGCTGTACATACAGAATAAACATATTACCAGTTATGTCATATTAGACAGTCGAGCCAATTTATAGCCCCTGAAACCCGTTGCATACTAGATTGCAATAAAATCGTTGCAGCGGTTTTCGAGATTAAGATTTTATATGTATACTAGCTGAGTCCCACCCATCCCAAAATAATTTTTGCCGTCAACAACGCTACAACGCCGCTCAACAAGTTTTCACTTCCAAAATAGCCTAATTTACTCCTCCTTATAACATCAGCAATCTGCTAGTGAAAGTTTCGTCAAAGTCGGTCCAGCCATTCCAGAGCTCGAGGCGAGCAAACGGATTACCTGATCCGCCCGATCTTCCACACCAACACCAGAGGCGTCATAAGTGCGTTATCGGCCTTTTAAGAAGGTGTATGCTCTTATCTTGAAGGTTTGAAGATCAAAATGAAAGAGATTAGGGACAACAGACAGATAGGAAAACAAAAATTAAAAAAAAATATGTAAGTACCATTATATTCTTTCTCGACTGCCTCGGTGGCGCAATGGTAGCGTATGCGACTGCTGTGCTTGAGGTCTCGGATTCGATTCCCGGGTCGGACTAAGTGTTTGTATGACCTGCAAATATTTGTTTCGGAGTTTGGGTGTTTTCTATGTATAATATGTATGTATTTACAAAAAAAAAGTATATGTATTTATATCAGTTGTCTAATACCCATAACACAAGCTCTGCTTAGGTTGGGACTAGATAGCGTTGTGTGTTAGATGTCCGAAATATTAATATTAATTTCTCCCACGATCAGCGTAACGGTCAGTCTTTAAAAGTAATATATATATATATTAGTTAGTTATATATAGTTTAAAAGTAATGTTGCATTTTCTGCATTCGCAATGAGTATGGTGATAACTAATCTTGGATTTTTGTTTTTACTTTCCATCAGGCAGAATAGTCACTTTGGCAGGGTCATACATAAAACGAATTGTGCAGCTTGAAGTTTTCTTAATTTTACATTCTTACTTTCTCAAAAAATCCTTTAAAACAGGCGAAAATAACTATTCACATATTGATCTATCTATCTAGGGATACATATCACTGGACATATGAACCTGTACACGACACCTCGAATAAACGTAACTTTGGCCAAAAATTTCTCTTTCCACTTTCCCCATCACGCACAAACTGTACTTCCCGCTACATTCTAAGTTGGACATTTAATTTTATACCAACTTTATTCGGGTGAACTGGCCGTCATATATTTTCCGTTACTTTACAAATACACATGTTAAGTTACTATGTAAAGCCGAGTCCACACCGGACAAAAGTTGGTAGCTTTTGTGTTATCAGGACGTGTTGGTGAAAAAAGTTTCTGTAATTTCCTTGTGTTGGCAACAAAAACTGTCAACAAATGTTGGAAACCGTGTTTCTGTTTTTGGCGGTAAACATTAAAAGAAAACGCTAGTAACAGATATTTATTGACTCTGAGGAGACGCTTGGAATTAAATAGAAAAATGCCTGATACGCGAAAGAACGAATCAATGGAGTTGTTGACGACTTGGTGTAGACACAATGGAAACAAAATTTGGCGATTTTCTGAAGAGTTGCAAACAGTTGGAAACGCTGAAATTGCCAACAATTTCGGTGGATACGCGTCCTAACGTCATAATCATAACCAACTGACTGGTTGAACTCTAACGGATTTCCTGCAGTTGTAAGTAAATGTTGCAAAGCTTGTTGTACAAATGCTATTAACGCTGTACGAAAATTTTCTATGTTGACATGTATGAATTTTCCACCTGTCGAGGGGCTTAACTTATAGATAAGGTTTATTAGGCGTCTTTTCTCACATTGCATAAATTGATACACTGCCATACATCCGTTCATTCTTAGAGGATTATCAACAATTTGGTTATAAGAACACAAGCTTCGTCTAAACTGGGATAACTTGGTCATTTGTGAGATATGGTAACATATTATTATTATTTTATTTAGTGACACTAAGTCCCTTTTCTAGCACTCTTTCCATTTATAACGACAATATGTACTTATCTGCAATCCTATTGACTGCACGGGTGGCCTAGTGGTTTAAGTGAGCGCCACGTTGCTTTCTGCTGTGCCAAGTATTGTGGGTTCAAATCCCACATGGGACAACACTTCGTGTGATCTACTAATTGTTGTTCTGAGTTTGGGTGTTCTTTGTGTCCGTTTCATGTATGTTTGTAAAGTCCCCCGATATTGAGGATGTATTCCTTCCCGAAAAATATCCTGGGTTCTTTGAGCTACTCCAAACTTAATAGGTACCTTTTCGCTATCAGCATGAACATAATCGAAAATAATTCTTAATAAAACTTGATTTGGTATGATGTAAAAGTTACTTGTAATATAAAATTTGACACAACCATCTCTATCAAAAGCTTCAACATGTGTGTCATATATCGGTCAGAATTAATGTGTCGCATTAATTAATTATGACCAGTATAAATACTATAAAAAATTAACGCTAAATCTACCACTAATCACACCAGCTAGAAATTCCCATGCGCAGTTATATAGTTATAGTATAAACAGTATTTTGCCTGCCAATTATTACACAAACTCAACGTATTCGCCATATGCTGTCGGCGCTGCGTGTTTCCGTCATGTCTACCACTTCCGCCGTTCTCTTAATTAAGTCCTGACTAATAAAATCAGGTTGATGTACTACGATAGGATACGAAATTAATATGTAACAGAATAATTAAAAAATCTATTTGTAATGAGCTTTCGTTGACTTTAATAATAATCATAGCTTCTTATACAAGGTTCACATTTATGAGAACCAGCTTGCTGATAAAAACCGTGTAAGTTGAACATCAGCATTAACTAATGACGTCATGCAACATCAAGCTGTTCAAGAATTCTTAACATTTATTATGTGTTCTCGTTGTTTCCCTACACCATCTATCGGGTCCTTAGATGGAAACCGATAGTTGGATATTTCTAGAAACTAGCCACAGGCATGATTGAACAGGTGGACCGCTCAACACAGCTTTAACTCACCAATATATCACTCTACACCACTCTAACGCCGTGATCTGGAGATACTTGAGCGCATCACCTTCGTATGAAAGCGAATAAGAGACTAACGATTTACCAGCCCCTCCTAGGCGCATGGCTGGTTTGTTCTTCAGAGAGACGACGAGCGGTCCAGGTTTGTGGCAGGCTAGGACCCAACGACCGGTTTATATTGATGAACCAGATTAAAAAAAATAGTTTCCTCGTCTTCTAAAAGGACAAGATGAAAACTACGATTGAGGATTATTAGCCCTACAAATTTAACAGTACTATATACGTTGACACTGGCTAGCTAACACAACACATTATTCTCCAAAAAATAAAATTACTATGTGACGTGTAAACTGTATCTTTTGCTCCTTCATATTAAGTTAGAATTAGGGCAGAACAATATGTTAAATAGATTTCCCAGACTTAAACATCACGGGCACTCATGTTGACTGTCACTTTTTCCTATGTCGTTGTCGACTCGTCACCTTTCATCTATCTATACTTATGGACTGACTAAGTAATTCATCATCGCCGAGCGGAAACTATTAAAGTTAGAGCTATGAAATTTGGTGAGTATGAACGTTTCATTGAGTAGACAACCACTAAGGAAGGGATTTCGGAATTTCTAGACATAAGGGGATGAAATTTACTTTTGGGCTACTGATTAAAAATGAGTAGATACGTATTTAAGCCTTTCTGGATAGGCTACCACTAACTAAGGCGGTGAAATGGGGATTGAAAGTTTGTATGGAAGTTCGTCATTTTTAAGCTAGAGATGTGAAACGTTATCTTTGGGTAATAAGTTAAAACGAGTAGATACGTATTTAAGTGTTTCTGGATATTCTACCTCTGAGAAGTGAAATAAGTCTTGAAATTTCGTATATAGGTTAGTCTGGAAGTCCGTCATTTTTGAAGTTAGTAAGTGAATATCTATATCACCATTTCTTAACTGCCTCTGTGGCGTAGTGGTAGCGTATGCGACTGCTGTGCTTGAGGTATCGGGTTCGAATCCCGGGTCGGACCAAATGTTTGTATGATCTGTAAATATTTGTTTCGGAGTTTGGATGTTTTCTATGTATAATATGTATATATTTATAAAAAAAAACAGTAAATATGTAATTATATCAGTTGTTTAGTACCCATAACACAAGCTCTGTTTAGCTTGGGACTAGATAGTGTTGTGTGTTAGATGTCCAAAATATTAATTTATTTATATTTATTTATTTCTGGGAATTTTATCTCTAAAAGGGTTAAAATAAGGGTCGAAAATTTGTATGAAAGTCCTTTTTAATGGGCTATTAATTAAAAATAAATAAAAACGTTTAAAAAATATGAATAAATTATTCATACATACTTTCACAGTTTTAATTAAATACATATAATGAAGTTCCACGCGAGCAAAGCTAGCACAGCTAGTAATGTCATAAACGTGTCGAGATAAGCATGTAGTAAACTTAGTTTGCGTATAGCACCATTCAGAGTGAACTTACTTATAAATTTTTATTCCTACATTTTGCGGTTTAAAGTGCAAAATACACGCGAAAAAAAAAAAAGAATCCATCCTGAATCAATTTCCACACGAAAATATTCTATGCAAAACAAACTCAATAAAAAAATGTACTAAAATGTAATATAAAAACTAAGATTTTTTGTTTATGTAATATTTTAAACGCTCCCGAAATCTAAACCTGTCAGTCTTATTTGCATTATTGTTTATTGCATCAGATCAGATTATTTAATTAGGAATAGTATGAACCATAAAACATTACTACTACTAAACTATGATCCATATAACCCGAGAAATAACCATAAAGGCAAATAAAACTACGAGAAACGTCTAATAAAAGTTTAAATGAAATGCATCTTTAAACTCAGCACACAAACACAGGTGTCAAGTTGAACTGGATGATATAATAGTTGTAAAACTGAGGTTTATTTGTTGCGAATGTAATAGTCATGGTCGTGCGATAGGCGTGGCAATTTGTGGGACAGTCGTGCACTCGGTCAACTTATAAAGGTAACTGTCAACTGTTAGTTGTAATCCGGGCATTTTCTTTATTCATGATATATTTTTTGTTTTATCCGCAAGCTGACATTATTCGTATTAACTTACTTAACCATAATAATATACTTATTAATTCAGAAGTCAATAACTTTCTCAGTTAACTTCTTAGTCAATAACTTCTTCGCTAACTGAGACGTGCAACTTTGTATCACAAAAAAAGAAAGGTTTTTGCAAAGTTTTACATTAATGTTTGGCTGTTATTGGGTATATCATGATCTTATGTAGCCCATAGCTTTCCTCGCTAATGAACTATTCAGCACTGAAAGTATTTTTTTATTTAATCTAGTAGTCCCTGAGATTAGCGCCTTCGAATAAACTTCAACGTCAAAACACGTATTCTTTACTCTCCTCCAAAACCATTACTATCCAAATCATCACTATGACATCAATAGACTTTAACAGTTCACTGCTAGTCATGGATATCTCCTTAGAAATGAGCGGGGATGCTAAAGGAGTTAGTTTAAGAATTGTTTTAAGTCTTCCTTCTCTTTTGTAGTGATGTTCCGCGTAGTTTGCTCCATCTGTCATCTCTGACGACACCCACAGAATGAGTAGGGATAGTACACTATGTATTCCTAATGCGTCACCGCATGGACAGATTTATTATTTTTATCATCGAAGTAAAACATTCTGATTAGTTACATAACCATCCATTGCGGCCTCGCTAAGAAAAAAATTACAATATATGCATCTTTGCTAATCAATCGAAACATTATGGCATCACAAATTAGGACATGGGAACTTTACTAATTGAATAAAAAGAGCCTTACATTCACTTACATAGTTAATTGATTTCTCGGAGGTGTGAAATCTTACGCAAATTTGTAGGATAGAAACATATTCCAATGATTGTATGTAGAATACGCTCATAAATCAACCGAAATGCAAATTATTTGTGATGTAATGTACTGTGTATAAATGGACAATTTGTTAGGTAAGAAGGAGTGTTGATATTGGTATTGGAATTAAAATAATCACCGCAAAAAAAGTCAAAAAATAATTTTCATCATCATCATCATCATCAGCCTATCGCAGTCCACTGCTGGACATAGGCCTCTCCAATTGCACGCCACTTAGTTCGATCCTCGGCTTCTCGCATCCAGCTAAAAAATAATTTTAGTGATATTCTTTTCAAAAAACTTTTGTGCTTTATCTTTCTTATTTAAAGCAGTTTTCTTAAAGAGTGCTTTATGTGTCACCTTCCAATGTAAATTTTCTTTTTAGTTTAAAAAATGAAAACCTTTCACGTTCTAGTAAGTCTTTTAATGCTATGCTTCACGATATCTATACAAATAAATAAAATTGAAGTGTTTGTTTGTAATATTAAAATAACCACTTTTTAATAAAAGCATATGTATGTATACACGACACATGTAATGTATGTAATGTTTGTCTGTCTGTCTGTTTGTTCTGGGTAATCTCTGGCTGGCTGGACTGATTTTGATGGGACTTTCTCTGGCAGATAGCTAATAATCTAGGAAGCAACTCATGCCATTTTTTTGACTAGCTTTGTCCCACGGCGTTACCCGCAGTACGACAATAACGGCGGGTAACATAATATATTCTTCGAAATAATGTTCTCATTAACTTATAACACCTACGTAAATTTGGGTTAAATATTTCAATTCGAAGAACTACCAATTAAAAAGCAAAACATCTAGAAATGGTAGTGTGTGACAAATAAATTTATCGATTCGCGAAGTCTGTTTTTTCACGATTCCATTCGATAACCAATTCAGTCGGCTAATACCTTAATGCTTATGAATATAAATATTAATAACACTTCTTACATCGTAACTAACGTACCTAGTCGTTTTTTGTTCTGCATCGTAATACGTATAATTTATTATATGAGATTTACAATCTATACAAATAAATAAAATTGGAGTGTCTGTTTGTAATATTAAAATAACAGCTTTTTAATCAATGCATATGTATGTATATCCGATACACATACCAAAAATGTAGTTAAAAAAATTTTTGTCTGTCTGTCTGTCTGTTTGTTCCGGGTAATATCTGGAACGGCTGGACGGATTTTGACGGGACTTTCACTGGCAGGTAGCTGATGACCCGAGGGGTAACTTAGGCTACTTTTTTTAGACTAACTTTGTCCCGCGGCGTTACTCGCGTACAACAATAACCGCGGGTAACACCGCGGGGTTCAGCTAGTTACAAATATATTTGTTCACAGGTGTCAAATTTAACTGGATGATATATTTAAGAAACTGAGGTTTATTTCTTGCGAATGTAATAATTATATATGTTTATCAGCAGTCTGGTTATCGAAGCACAGGCTCGGCATTTGTTTTTATGAAATAGATGGGTAAACGAGCAGACGTATCGCCTGATGGTAAGCGATTTCCGCCGCCCATGGGCACCCGCAACACCAGAGGCGTCACAAGTGCATTGCCGGCCTTTTAAGAAGGAGTACGCTCGTTTCTTGAAGGTTTAAACGTCGTATTGGTCCGGGAATACCGCAGGCGAAAGTTCATTTCACAGTTTCGAATTGCTATTTGAAGTTTTTTACTAAGGAATTCTTAATAGCAGCCAGGAGTATGTGAGATGGCGGTGTTACCCACCCGTGCCTCGGAGAGCATAATACGCCGTCGGTCACGGTAGTCATGAACACCTATGACATTCGTTATTGGGAAGTCAGTGCCCTCAAATATGCTGACAACTAGTTAAACTTTCGAATTCAGTTCACCCTCAGGGTTGCGTAGGTCCGATACCAGTCGCTCCGTGGAAAAACTGATATTCGGGTAAAACTGATTGAACTGGTAGCCGATCCCAATTAATCATGGGAATAATAATAATAATAATAAATATTTCGGACATCTAACACACAACGCCATCTAGTCCCAAACTAAGCAGAGCTTGTATTATGGGTACTAGACAACTGATATAAATACTTAAATACTTTTTTTTTGTAAATACATACATATTATACATAGAAAAACCCGAACTCCGAAACAAATATTTGCAGATCATACAAACATTTGGTCCGACCCGGGAATCGAACCCGAGACCTCAAGAACAGCAGTCGCGTACGCTACCACTGCGCCACCGAGGAGTAAAAGAATAATAAAAGCTAGGAAGATAATGATACGTTTATAGATATGTAGGTACGTAGACTTCTTCATAACCTTGCGGTCTTGATGCATCCCATCTGAGTTTAACAAACAAAGTTCCTGTCATTAACGCCGTGAGATGGTTATCAGGTTAGGTGTAAAAAGAGCGGCCGGCACAAAAGGTAGAGGAAAAAATATCTTTTACCATACTGAGTGACTTATTCCCACTTGGATTTGCAAATACAAGATGAAATTTCCAATACTTTGCAGCGTAGCTTAACCATAACATATATTTCTTTTAGCTGGGTATAAAATGCTTTTAAAAAAGCTCTTATCTAACGAATACATCGCTTAGAAACTGACCTGTATTTGAGTACAGTGGAAAGCTCATAAATATTAATCGTGCCTATTTTCGTCTATGTA
The DNA here is from genome assembly GCA_905220595.1 of Spilosoma lubricipeda. NCBI lineage: Eukaryota > Metazoa > Arthropoda > Insecta > Lepidoptera > Erebidae > Spilosoma > Spilosoma lubricipeda. The sequence continues at coordinate 8,761,249 of HG992294.1, read as the reverse complement.
TTGATCGAAGTTTCTACACTATCTGATCATCATTATACATTTCCTACTTCAAATTTAACAAAGAATTAATTTTTTTAATGGAAATTTGATGGTTGCCTTTGATACAAAACCTATAGGGGATTGAATTTAATTCAACATGTTCTTTGTAAGGTTTTCAATTGAAATTTTATAAGGAAATAAAAAAATGGTGTGTGCTTTTATGTGATTTTATATATTGTGTTTTGAAATATGTTGTAAAATATTAACAATTATTTTTACGGGAATTAACGCGATCACTTATTAAAAGGTATTACATACTATGCATATAGACAAACGTGGGGTATGTAATACCTTATAATAAGTGATTGCGTTAATTCCCGTAAAAATAATTGTTAATATATTGTAAAATGACTAGTATGATAGTTTATGTGAAAAATAATACACATTATAGAGCCATATATTTATTACTGCCGACTATTTTTTATTAACTTATTTAAATATATTTATTTTTGATAATTTCGTAAAACATTTTACTTCTTTATTTAACTAAACCAACTGACAAGGATATTCCTTGCTCTGCCGCTATAATGGAGGTGTTATTCCATTTGATAATAAACTTATAACCCATCTCGTCTTCTGTGATTTTCCAATAGCTGCTTCCGATACAAACAACGGCAGCAAAACAGGACTACGCCTAAACAGACTACGTGTATTCGATATTTTACATTCATAAGGTAAACCTGGGAGAGCTGGCAGCGACTGGATGCAAAAAGCAACAGGAGGGAAGCCACGCTACGGCATGAATGGGCCGACTCGGCCGGAGTGTTACCATGGCCTCATAGAAAACCGGTGTGATATAACGCTTTCGCTGTGTTTCACAGAGCGAGTGAGGATACCGGAAGGCCATATCCCTATCCCTCCCTACATCCCTTTCCCCATCCCCCAAAGGCCGGCAATGCAGTTGAGACGCCTGTAATCGCTTACCATTAGGTGACACCTCTGCTTGTTTGACCCCTATGCCATAAAAAAAGGACAGGCACTGTTGTGTTCCTTAGGAGAGGGCTATGTCCAGCAGAGGACTGCAAGGGGGTGATGATGATGATGAAGCTGAGGTTTACGTTTGGTGATATAAAGTGTGTAATATTAAACGCGTATTTGTAAGTGGGTAATATGTTTGTATGTAAGAAGTAGATGGAATAAAATAAACGTAATCACGTCTATGACCAGGAAAGCCTATATGCTTGCTTTGGCTCATGATTACTGACTAGTATTCGGTGCTTAATGAGTATACACATGTCTTATGACATACTCGATCTGTACGATCATAGCAAGTTCAAGTACGAGTTGAACAAATAATAATACACCGAAACACGATGTTTGAATACGCGTTTCGAATTCGTCGCGCTGTTGGTATTGTCTAGATATCAATATATAAGAGGGCAAACACACTCACATTTCATATAATAAGTTTTGAAATATATATTTCTTAAATGAAGTAGGTATTAGGACAACGCCAGTTCATCGTGGTTCGTATTTTGGGTCAATTTATCTAGTAACGTGTTAGTTCAAATCTAGTCAGACTTTTTCCCGAACTTCAAAATCAATAAAATTTAACCCAAGTGTGTAGTCTATCTAACTTTCATGGTAGTATATTACTCGTTTACTTGTCATGATGACAATTTTACGTATTAGTCGTACTCTGAGTGACTTATACATTCTGTCATTCTATTTTAATGCTTCTTGTGTAATGATAAGGTCTAAATTATTACGGTTTTTACTAAACATTTACGGTGAATGATACGGTACTTAAGGAAACGGAGAGGCTTTTGTAATTATACCATTAATATTAGTATACATTAGTTGTCAAATAGAAATGTTTGTTGTTATATGGAATGTATTATATTAAGTAGTGCCTAAAGAGAATATAGTCTGTCTGACGACATGTGGTTATGGTATATATATGTATGTTGCACGTGCATACAATCGCTAACACCATTTAAGTGTTTTTAAAGTATTATCTGTTGAAATGACTCTACGCAGCCTGTTGAAAAGTATGAGTACAATCCAAAAGTAGCGGTCACTATCCTCAAAGCGAACGTAGACATAGAAATATGGTGACCCATGCTATGGCGGCCTAGTGATTTGCTTTTTGGTGTAAATTAACGTTGAGTTGTAAGACATTGCGTGTGCCACAGCGTGGCGTTGCGTGGTAAAGGGTAACATTTCAACACATGACGTTGCATTGAATAGTAGTTAAGAACTACAATATCAATTGATTAGTATGCAAGCATGGTTCGAGGGTTACACTTTTATATGTTAAACAAGTCACTTGAAAACTCCAAAATCCATCGAGATATTACTTAAGAACCTTTATCTGTAACCACGAAGAGAACACTCATTAAATATTTGAAGACTATTTTAATGACGTCACCGAAAAAACATCTTTACAAGAAATCTCTACGTAAAGTCCAAGTCATTTCTACTATACTAACATATCAGTTAAGTAGCAACTTAACAAACACTTATACCCCAAGAACGTATAAGTTGTCTCATTGCTTGGAACATAAATCTTTCGTTGTTGAGAGCTTTCCACACAGCTTGTACTTAAGCGTATTGTTCTTTAAAATATTATTACAGAGGTGCTAGTTTTGTAAGGTCTCCACGGGATGGAATTTTTATGGCCATTCTTTTTTCGAAGCATTAATATTAGCTTAGTTGGTTTAAATCACCATCAACTACCTTCAATAATCCATTGCTGCACATAGGCAAAAGCTTTGACAACGCTGCTCAAACCGGTTGGTATAAGCTTCCCTTGCAAGTTTCCATTTACTTTGCAGTGCTGCTGTCAGTGTCGTAGTTTAGTCATTTAGTATGCAAATACAGTGGCCCGGGGCGGTCAGCGGGAGCGGGTGGCGGGTCGAGCGGAAATCGCATATATCATGTGGATGAACACAGTTGCAAAGGGGCGATTGAGCGCGAATGGTGGCTAGAGGAGTACGAAGTGAGTTTACTGATTACTTTAATAATTAAAACAATGAAAATAACTAATAAAAGTGAATTACCATAGGAATCTTCACTTATTGTTTTTATTTCTTCCCATAGCTTTTTAATTACTAGGCGATTGGAATGATTTGAATCATTATAACTCCACAAAGGTGGTCGAGCAAATACGGCACTTTTTAAATCTTTAGTCGGTAACGGCATGTTAAGAACATATCGAGCGGGAAACGCAAACAGACTTGCGTCCACCCGCCCTGCTCGCGACAACCGCTTGTTACGTTGCGATTCCCGCTCACCCGCCACGCCCGTACTTGGCGCACCGTAGTCAAAAACTATGTGTTTGCGTTCCCTGCGAGCTGAATCCGCTGCCCGCCCCGCTGCCACTATAACTGCACCCTTAGTTATAGTAGACGTCGTGTACAGGATAAATAAAAGTAGTGATATTTCGTATTCTTAATACGTCACCACACAAACTTCACAGTCTGACTGAAGGTTCAACTTACTTTTTTTAACTAACGGGCTAAGCCTTAAGTGTTTTTTCCTTTTTCTTCTTCACACAGTTTTCTCTTAATAGTCTTACATTTAAATGCACTATTTTAATATTCTTCGAGAACTTCGGTATCTGTTATTTTAAAATATTTTTTGGATATTAAATATTTCGGATATATGTCTCACAACACATCTAGTCTCAAGCTAAACATAGCATGTGTTATGGGTACTAGACAACTGATATAAATACAAATATATACTTATTATATAATTATTTATATATATTGTTACAGTACTATTAAAATGTTGTAATGAATGCAAGTTCTGATATTGAACAGTTTCTTCCCTATATTTGCGCTAGCTAGTAATGATGTTGTAAACCATAAACAATACTAAATATCGTCTATGCAAATTTTATCTCTCAGTCTATAAATTATAAGAAAACGGTAATTATATGTTATCTATAAAATTTAATCACCATAATAAACACACGTGCCATTTGTCATTCTTAACTTATGCAAATAAAAAATTCACGACACCACGTTAAGTATGTTCTTGAATAAGTAATACACGTTTCAAATCAGATATTTATAATATTACTAAATGTATCTAATAATTCATTTTCATGGTCTAACTTTTATTGTCATACTACCTTCTTAAATTACTTCTGCTAGCTTGGCACCCCTAATATTCTAAAGTACAAAGAAGAAAGTAAAAAAACATTAAAAAAAATGCGTGGGCTCTAAATACTTTTTTAAGTTCTAAAAGAAATAGTCAGAAAAACATAAAAAAATACACTCACCTTTTGCAGGTACGCAAAGCAAACATGTAAGCAATTATAAATGTAAAAAAAACTCATAATAATAGTAATACAGGAGCCAAAAGTAAATATTTCCATACCTTTCTTATACCATACTAGCTGACCCACGCAACTTCGTTTACGGCACCTATTGCGTAATAATATTCCCCCTTTTGAAACATGCTTCATTGGTGCTCCGCTGCTATTAGTCTTAACGTGATGATATATAGCCTATGGCATTCCTCGATAAATGGGCTATCTAACACTGAAAGATTTTTTCAAATAGGACCAGTAGTTCCTGAGATTAGCGCGTTAAAGCAAACAAACTCTTCAGCTTCATATATTGGTATAGATAGATAATGCACATAGTAGTGGTAAAATAGCTAAAACCTCCTTTCTATAGGGGCCTATGACTAACATAAGCAATTTATAGAAAAATGAAGTGTGACGTGATATCTTATCGCACTTGAGAATAACAAATTACCCAAACGCCTTTTTACTTAAAACCAGTAAAATCAAAGGTAAGTTTGAATAAAAACCTAGTGCGTTCTACGCTACTAAGCATCGTGTAAATGTCCTGTCAGCTGCAAACATCTTGTTATGACATGTAACTTGAGCTTACTACTAAATTTTAATTTTATCTTTAAATAATGGAGATAGGAACTAGTTTCAACTTGTCTCTATCTGCAACATTACTGTCAATCCTTTAAAATTTTCAATAAATAGAAACCATAATGTCCCAATGTGATTATTTGACATGGTCACTGACTTTACATACAAATTTTAGTTCCGATTCAACATAAAGTTAGGTAAATTAATTTCCAATACCTATTTAGTTAAAAATGAAGCTCTTTAGTGTCTCTCTCACTCTAGTTCTCTCTAGTTCTCACTTTAAAAATGTTTTCACTCGTTGAAATATATAGTATTCTAACAAATATTTTTACGGGAATTAACGCGATCACTTATTAAAAGGTATTACATACCTCTACTTCACGGATTCGAGAACGGAGGGCGTGCGCCGCTGAGCCAGTCAGCCTGTCACCACGGCCAGTGCAACCTGGTCGAAACGTCAGGCAAATCAGAGGTATGTAATACCTTTTAATAAGTGATCGCGTTAATTCCCGTAAATTTAATTGTTAAAATATCATGGAACGCGAAAGTTTATAAGTTAGGATATATGGTATTGTGTAGTTTTACATTGATATTTGTTTAAACCTATGATGCCATTACCTTTACAATCATTAAATATAAATAAAGTGAGAAATTGGTTTCCAATTGAAGAAATTACATCTAAATATAGATCAAAATTATATGGAGTTGTGTATTACTATGTCGATTGAACATACGATTAGAAATAAATATTTTATCGATATGTATGTATTGTGACGTATTTCATTTGTACAGTGGTTTTGTAGCATTCTAAATACGGAATGAAATAGATGATTCATAATTTGTTACGTTAAAGCTAACGATTATTATCTAGTTTATCATACTTAAATAACTTATCTAATCAAAGATCAAAAAAAGGAATTTATAGAGCGAATGTTGCGAACCAAAATGATGAGGATTAAAAAAAACTAAAACCGCCGTTTTTTTTTATTGAATAGGGTGCAACCTAGCAGACGTGTCACCTGATGGTAAGCGATTACCGCCGCCCATGGACACCCGCAACACCAGAGGCGTCACAAGTGCGTTGCCGGTTTTTAAGAATGAGCTTGAAAAGCACCAAAAACCAATTGTATGCAGCGATTGATGAATATGTGTAAGGACCGTGGTAAGTGGAGATCTATTATCTCTACCTACCCCTCCGGAAAATAAACTTGACAATATGTATGTAAAACTTACCTATATTAAAATAGTTTTCATACCTGAAATCAGAAAAATGATTTTTAAAATCTCTGTTAAAATTAATACAGGATTATATTTCTCTTAGATTTTTAGTTCAATAGCACAGTTTTGAAGTAGTGAGTATAAAAATAAGAGGGCGTGAGTCACAAGATATAAAAAAGAAAAAGCGAGAAACCCTTACTTCAGTGACTTGAGTGCCTATTTATTTCTTCCTAACACCACTAAAAATTATATACAACTAGCTGAGCCCCGCGGTGTTACCCGAGGTACAACAATCACCGCAAATGAGCCGCGGGCGAAGGTAGTCTATATAAATGTAGCTTAAGTTACGCCTGATACCATCAGCTATCAAAATATCCCGTCAAAATCGATCCAGCCGTTCTAGAGAGTAGCCGGAACAAATAGACAGCAGGTAGTAGAGCCACACTGATTTCAGCACGGTTGGGCCGGCTCGACAGGGGCGGTACTACCTTTGCACAGAAGATCAACGTAAAATGACAGCATTCGTGTTGTCCTGTTTCGTTGTTGAGCGCGAGACCGGAGGCCTAATAATGCAGAAGCATCACTAGGCCGCTATTGTGTGGGTCACCATGCTGCATTGTTGCATTGTCTGTATGTTGACCACCACTCTTGGATTCTGCTTATACTTTCCATATGGCAGGTATTAAAAATTAGAAAAAATGTTTTATTGATGATTGATGATAACCACCTTATATACTTTCACATGTATTTAGTGAAAAACAATTAATTTGTAATTATAAACAGACACTTAAATTTTATTTATTTGTATATATATGTATATCAATACATTATTAAAGGGATTGATTATCTAATCAAACCCTCAATACTACTAAAAGGTAAAACTTAGTGTCAAACCATTATTTTTTAAACCTTTTCCTATTATTGTACATTCAGACTGTTTTATCTATTACTAATCTTAGTTAACAACGTGACATATTAATTGAGCGAATTAGCACTTTATGCGAACCACCGAAAACAATAGTTGCTTTAACAGTACTTACAGAGTGATCCTTTTAAACTTAAGTGTTATGAGAAAGATTCAAACATTCTCAAGTGCCTGGCAACTCCCACACGTCAAGAACATTCGTTGTATTTGCATATTATTAGTGATGGCAATCATTATAAAAAGTTTACAACAATAAATCTGTCGAACATTTCAACTACAAATTTGACAGAATTTGTTTGTTTTATGCTAGTTAATGGAATATTTAGTGTTAGTTATATTCGAAAGGTGTACGCAATTCAGTCTCAAAAGTTCACCGTTCACCTTGGGTGTCTGTACTACTACTAAATTTTATCTTGCTTAGTTTCCTCTCCTAGTCCACCTTCAGGGTATAAATAAGGGTGGTGATATAATTCTTTCTCCGTTACCACACGAAAAATGGTCTAATTGTGAACTCACATTATGAAGTGAAATACTAATTTTAAATCTTTGATAATGTGTGAATTTTACAGTAATATAGCTTTTAAATCAGAATAACACATAGGCTACTATTTGCTGCTATAACTGATATATGGCGGCGGAGCCGCGGGCAACAACTACTCACTTATAAAATTATAAGCAAGTGGCACTTACAGACAAACTATATACTTTTTTGCCTCTGTAGCCGTTTAAAAAGGGCTTTCAAACTCTCGATCCTTAAGGTACGATGTGAGAGGTTAATATGCTAATTAATAACGCCTCGCTACTTGTTTGTTCACAAACACTTAGTTCACACGAACACTCTTAGATAATGATAAATCCATACAGATGTAGTGTGACAACGAGTTAGTAAAAAACAGAATTTCTGTAACTTTTTAATATTGAAACGAGTTCTTCTCAATTTTATTATGATAACGCAGACACTAATGGAGATCGATAATATTTTATTATTTAAGAATTATATTAGTATCTCATAAAAGTACTAAGCTAAGTGTCATATAACAAACAAAAAATGTTTAGAACGTTTTAGAGAGTAAAAAAAGATTTTATACGAGTGAAAATAATATTTACTGCATGTAATACTCAATATCGACAAAGTTTTAGAGGAGAACTTTGTAGAAAGACAAACTGTAGACAAATCAAATGCCGAGACGGATAAAGTAACATATTATAAAACGAAAATAACCAGATGAATATAAATCAATAATTTACAAACTTAAGTGAAATTTTCATATTGATTAAGAAATAAAGGGTTAGCTATATATATCAAAGAGGAAGGTGACTGACATACCCAGAAATCAATGCATAGCCCAAACCACTCAACCTAGAATCCTGAAGTTTTGCATGTAGGTTTTTTATATAACGTAAGTGAGCACTAAGAAAGGATTTTTTTTTAATTCCACCCCTAAGGGGTGAAAGTCTGCGTGAGAGAGCGGCGTACAAAAGCTAGTTTTACATAATTTAGTTTAATACTCAATCGAATTATATATAAATCGCTTTTGATTGCGGTTTCACTGGTTTTTTTTGGCTCCTTTTCTTTATCTATCTGGTTTTAAATAATGATAGTTAAAGTTGAAAAAACATTATGTTATCAATTATGTCGATCATTGATATGAGCGAGTCGTTCATATCGTCAAGTATTTGCCAACTCGACAAAAGTGATACAACGAGCTCGCTGAAAGCTGTGGTTAAGAAATTACCATTAATAGACTTTAGTAGTCCGCTGGTAGACGTAGGTGACTCCTCAGAAAGGAGATTTTAGCCTATACCACATTGGGCAATCGGGCTGGTCCAGGGTTTATGTCAAGTTTCCTTATCTTTGTTGTGCTTGTCCAGGTTTGTTCCCTTAAGGCATTCACACGGGATGGACCACGTTGACACTTAGCATACTACATCTATCAATACACGGATATTAAGGTCGTAACTTTTTACCTACTGACTAAGGTCATCAAAGAATTCTGAATAATATTTACTCTGTGTCTATCTTTTGACAATGAGTATGCAAAATTACTAGCTTCTGTAGTGACTAGTTAAACCGTGAAAGCGTAACCAACAGACAGCGTTACTTTCGTATTTATTATATTAAGTATAGATGTGATAATGACTGAATCGAATCTTTAGAATTAATCACACACAAGCCGCGAACCGCAACGTTTTACATTAGGCATTCATTTCACGAAACATAGTAAGACACTTTAGTATTTAATTCTTAATTCTACACCAAAAGTTACACCTAGACATGTTATTTGAAGATAATACGAAAAAAAAAACAATAATATAGACCGCATTAAAATATTTTATCAAAGGTGGAGCAAGCAATTAAAAATAAACATGAAATATGCTATAAATTTTTGTGTTCCTCATAAATTACACTAAATTCAAATATTTATAAAAGTTTTAATGTGTAAACGCATAAACTTGAAGGCAATGGCATATTTTTAGTGTGGCAATTATAAAATATATATAAAAGTAATTTTACGAACTCACATTTCACTTTTTAAGACTGGATATTGTAATGTGACGGCTACAAAATCTCAAATGGGTTGAATGATTTAATATTAGCAATTTTATTACTTAATATAGGTAATTCACAGATGCTTTTAAATTTTACTTTGAGATAGACTAAGTTTTTAAAAAACCTATATTTAAGTACACAGTGCCTAACTAATAGAATAATACATAATTATCAATTGTCACTCAACAACATGCCAATTACCCTGTCATACTTCTCTATTGGGCTCAAACATAGTAAATATGTTGCGTCTTCTTTAAGCACTAAGAAAGGTATGAAAATCTATAACAGTAGAACTCCCACTAGTATATGTGCCTATACTATTGCAAATAAACTTTAATTGAAACGAGAATTATCTTTAGTTATTTAAAAAATATGGTAACCCACAATACCTTAAATTCAAATACGTTGTGCATTGTTGCCTGGAGCGTGACGTCATCGCTCGGTTATTAACGCTTGCTGGCACCTGCGCCTGCGCTTGTACTTACAGTTTATTTGTCATAGAACCTTATTAGGACTTCTTAAGCGTGTTCCCTTTAAGGAAGTTCTACTGAGATCCCATTTCAAAGCTTCTCACTTAGATAAAGTTATTCTAAGATTGTTTACACATATTGTCTTGCTTTCACTATTGCATACAAACTGATGTGTTGACAAGTAATCTAACCTAAATTGAAAGCTGAAAGTTTTTTTAAAATATAACTTATTAATAGTTACCAGATCTCTACGTTCCCCAATGGTTGGCTGGCAAAGAATGCTCTGGGTATTAAGTCCGCCGATGTACACAAGTGCATGAAGTTGTAAAGTAATCTAAATCCTAATCTTAGACAAAGCAATCGATGACAAAGTATTAGCCAATGACACACGGGAATTACACGGTAACGATTGCAGAAAGAAGAACGCTTGCAACTTGGCTAGGGGGGCTGGCCCGTTCCCGGGCCTGACGAACTGGACGAACCCTATAATAACCCGACTGGTTAGCGAGGTATTATCATAATGGGGTGCCATAATCAAAATGAAGTATAGAGGTCAGCAGACGGTATCCTTTGCGGTCATGAGCGGCCTCTTTCAGTTGGTGATACCTTCGTCCGGTCGAGGACACGATGTCATCTATCCAATTCCTTCGTGGTCGACCTGGTGTCCTCCTGCCCGGTATTTTTCCTTCTAGAAGAAGCCTCAGGAATTTAAGTTGCTACTTTTCTTTTCATTATAATAGCCATCAGTTTCCAAGCGTGGCATAGCAATTCTTTCTTTCTAAAGACATGCATATGAGGCCATGCTCAGGAGTGGATTAGTAAATGATGTCGATGGAGTTCTATGCCCCCAAATACCCGCAGTACGCGAATCGCTGTCTAAAAACCAGTTGTCTATCATAGTCTAGACAACAGTTTTTTTTTTATATGCATTGTTTATCAGTCAATCAGCCACTGTTAATTTTATTTAGAGGATTAGAGTTCACACTGCGAGTAGTGATGAATTGTATCATTCAACTTAATCGCAACTTAATTATAATATGAGGACGTCTGGTGGGCGAATGAGGATATTAATTCTTTAAGCTTTCTTTTTTATTTCATTAGACGATGTAACTTGGTTCCTCATTGAATAATTTAAAGTACATTATCACATAAATATACTCCTAAATACTGAAGAACCGAAGCTTCTCATTGCCTTTTTCACGTAGTTTTAAATCTGACACTTTTGTTTAACTTTTTAGTTTTAATCTTACGTTTCTGCGTTTCCGATTAATTAACAACGTACCGCGTACAAAGTGTTTGCTTTACATATTAAATAGATATGTCTTCGAAACTAAGAAAAAACCGAGATTTCCGAACCGATTTTTCAATCCAATTTACTAATGACACTTTTGCAGACACATAAATATATTTAAAAAAGAATATTATAAACTTATAAACGTAGCATATATAAGTATTTTATGTGTGCAACTGACCGTCACGAAGTGTGAGCACAAAATTTAGTTTTTACCACTATTTATTTAAAATAATATGAATTCATTTTTCATTCATGTATAGTGTTGAATGGAATACTTAATTAAACATGTACTATATCACTTTTGAGCACAATGAACGACACAACAATGGGTAAATAAAGATAACGTACAACAAGAAATAAAAGTTAAAAAATATGTTTTTTAAACTTAATTTCTGTGTTAATGTAACAGTATTAAAAAAAGCTAGGTTACATTTTGATCCAGATACGCGAAATGATATGCGTTTTATAATTTTACTAATATTATAAAGACGAACTTCAGCCTAAACAGCTAGACTAATTATGTTAAAAATTGGCGTCCTACTAGCTGACAAACGGCATTAATTGCTCTATTACGTACAATATCCTATTATTTACTATTTATCCCGAATAAATGTAGCTTTCCCGTGGCATGAGCAACAAATTGAAATGTATTCGTCATAAAATAACAGTAGTACCTAATATATAACAAAAACATAAATCATCCATATTGAAGTTGACTTAGAAAACTTCAAGCAACTTACACAAAAAACACACACAACGGGACAACTCGTTGTGGGAATAAACCCCGAATACTTAGAACGAGGTGTAAAAATAAAAGAAAAGATAAGTTAAATTATTCTAAAAATCTGGCTACTCGTCTTCCATCCATTTCAAAGTGACATTGAATCGAAAAGCCACAGAACATTTACAATGCGAGACGGTAGCCATGACTCATCAGTCAACGGAACTGTGACCTCGCGCTTTACGATTTATCGTCTTGATCATTCATTTTTGTTTAGTTATATAATAATATTGGATTAAATTTAAATTCCTAATGGATTTTGATGATTTCGGCTATCTATATTTGCCTTTTTTAGTTTCGAATCTTTAAATGACCGAAAGTAGATCTAAATAAGGCAATATGTTATCAGGCGAGATTGGTGTTGAATAAAATAGAAATAAACCAATTTTGGTGATGCTATTTAAGATATTGGAATAATTTAATGCGTCACATTTATGAATGTTTTTATAATATAATGATAAAGTCCCCCGTCGCGTCTGTCTGTCTGAGCGCAATTAACTTCAAAACTGTGAGACAGAAAATCAGTTTTGAAATCTGTCTGGTTTTAATTTTGCAGGTGTTTATGGGCCATCGTGGTCACTTATATCAGGTGAGCTGTCTACTAGTCTGCCACCCGGTATGAAAAAGAAATGTTTCCGTTCTTTTCAAACTCTTCCATCCACAGACTGAAACAAGAAAGCGAGATGGAAAATCTCATACTATACATCAAAAAGTTTATACTCACTTTAATCCTAGGTAGGTACTACTCTTGCTGATACATTTATTACTAATATCATTATTTTTAAATTATATTTGTTAAAGTTTTCACATAACTACGGCATCCTAAAACAAAGAACACAATCGTGATACGAGTTACTAAAGAACATTTACTATTCTTCCCAAAAAAACTATCTACAACATAGTAAAAGTAACATCAAAGTAAACATAATTACTGAGTACTTTACTATGAATCAATTCAACCTAACATTACCATGTAATTGCAATTTTCTTAAAAGTATTCTGTTAACTACAGTAATTGTGTTGAACAGTGTATTTAGGGCCCGCACACAGGGTAGGTACTCTACTCGTAATAGGGAGATGGTTCATTACAAATTATATATCATTTTCTGTAGTCTCGGTACTTAATCGCTAATTATTACTTTGCATATTACTGCAGCTTGTCCTTAAAAGGTAACATATTCACTACAGCTAAACGTTGTCAGACTCAAAACAATATAGAAACACTAAAATAAAGGGTTCTCTCACATACTGAGTAAATACTTGATGGCTCAGGTAGCGAAGTAGTTTATTCGGTCACCTTGCTGCTTGTCACTCCTTTGGGTATATTGGGCTCAATCCCCATATGAGATAACACTTTGTGAAATATCTTTACTATTAATGAAACCAAGATTATCTTAGCTGTTCTCTTCTACCGTCTAAATTAATCAAATATATAACTATTTCTTTATTATCTACAGTTATACAATCCATTAAGACCTCGAGCTTGAATGCAAAAAGTCAACAATTCAGAACGTGGTATATTTTAAGCAAACAAAGCTAAAAATATCCGTGTACAGTAGGCCTTAAAATAGCAGTACAACCACGATGGACGGATTAGCCATTGTGAGTCTCCTAAACAAATTCTCAGTAATTGAGATTAGTTGATATGGAGAATAATAACTGTTATTTATGAAGGTTTAGCGGATCAAGAGCATTTGAGGATGTGTTAAGAAAATTGAAGGTGAATACAATAGAAATTATGAGACCATTTATAAAATACCAGTTTTCACCCACGGCTTTGCTCGCATTTAATAAAATGGTGTTCTATGTTACTGCTTATACCTCCAAGAATGTGTATAAAGTTTTATTATGATCGGATAAGTAGTTTTTGCGTGAAAGCGTAACAAACAAACTTATTCACATTTATAACAATGTCTTTATTTACACTTTTACAATGATGTGTTTTGTCCGAAATAATCTTTTATCTATTTCTATTTGTTGATGGGGTGAATAATTTATTTGAACCTCTTAGACCTTGAGCACTCACGAGCCAGAGGTTATGATGTTTCCGTTAAAAAACACCCTGTTGGCCGATCCCAGGAGCCCTGCTCGGATCATGTTATTTCAGCTACCACTCAGAATCGACGCTCTATCTATCTCGAGGGAAGATTATGCCTATGTGTGACGGCCTAATCATTGTATGTTGCGGCCCATCGGATTTTTGCTATTACCACTGGCTGCAACAAATAATTTATCTGCCAAAAGAGGTCCCTAGTCTCAGGCAGCTTGCGGTTGTCTGATATGACCTAAACAAAATAGTTTGTTAATTTTTTATGTAACGTCATTATTACTACCACATAATAGCTCATACATACTTCTATATATTTAACAATCAGTTTCTAATTCAAAGTAGCAGTGCCTAAGATTAGCGCGTTCAACCGAACAGTATAACAATATGGAGGTAATTTGAAATGTGAATCATTTTTAACCGACTTCAATAAAAGGAGGTTCTCAATTCGACTGCTTTTTCTTTTTTCTTAATGTTTGTTACCTCATATCTTTCGATTGGGGGAACCGATTTTGATGATTATTTTTATTTGAAAGCTGGTGCTCCGTGTAGTCCCATTTCAATTTGGATAAGATTGAAGTCGGGGTTTCTTATTAAAATTTGTGATTATTATGTAGTAGGAAAGAAAGTAGGAAGTAACTTATCTTGGCGGGTCTATATTGGTGATCTAACATCATCATCATCATCATCATCATCATATCAGCCGTAAGAAGTCCACTGCTGAACGTAGGCCTCCCCCATTGACTTCCATTGCGACCGGTCGGTAGCGGCCTGCATCCAACGAGTCCCTGCGATCTTAACTAGGTCGTCTGTCCACCTTGCGGGAGGCCTTCCTACACTGCGCTTACCGTCACGTGGTCTCCACTCAAGAACCTTTCTGCCCCATCGGCCATCGGTTCTCCGAGCTATGTGCCCTGCCCACTGCCACTTCAGCTTGCTGACTCTCTCTGCTATGTCGGTAACTTTAGTTCGTCTACGGATCTCCTCATTTCTGATTCGATCTCGTAGAGAGACCCCAAGCATAGCCCGTTCCATAGCTCGCTGTGTGACCCCGAGCTTCCTTATGAGGCCCATAGTAAGAGACCACGTCTCGGCGCCGTAGGTCATCACTGGTAACACGCACTGATTAAAGACCTTTGTCTTTAAGGACTGTGGTATTTTGGACGAGAAGACGCTGCGTAATTTCCCGAACGCAGCCCAGCCGAGTTGGATTCGTCGATTGACCTCTTTCTCGAAGTTGGATTTGCCTAGTTGGACCGTTTGTCCCAGATAGACATAGTCATCAACAACTTCGAGAAACGAGTCTCCCAATAATACGGGGGTGGGCGAAACATGGACATATGACATGACTTTCGTCTTGTCCATGTTCATCCTCAGGCCCACCCGCTGGGACACTCTATTGAGGTCTCCGAGCATCGTGCTGAGTTCCTCCAAAGACTTTGCCATGACTACGATGTCGTCGGCATACCGAAGGTGAGTGATGCATTCGCCATTAATATTGATGCCGAACCCTTTCCAATCCAGAAGCTTGAAGATCCAAGAGCCAAATTAACCCGACACTACTCAGAAGATATCCCGGACATCAGTCTGTATGAGATTAGGATGGCCCTCAAACAGTTCAAGAACAACAAGGCGGCGGGTGAGGACGGAATCACATCGGAGCTCCTGAAAGCGGGTGGAACACCGATACTAAAAGTCCTTCAGAGGCTCTTCAACTCCGTCCTGCTCGACGGTACTACGCCCGAAGCGTGGAACAGAAGCGAGGTGGTTCTCTTCTTCAAGAAAGGCGATAAAACCTTATTGAAGAACTACAGGCCCATCTCGCTTCTGAGCCATGTTTATAAGCTGTTCTCGAGGGTGATCACGAATCGTCTCGCACGCAGGTTTGATGACTTCCAGCCTCCCGAACAAGCCGGTTTCCGTAAAGGCTATAGTACCATAGACCACATTCATACGCTGCGGCAAGTTATACAGAAGACCGAGGAGTATAATTTGCCACTATGCTTAGCGTTTGTGGACTATGAGAAAGCCTTTGATTCGATCGAGACTTGGGCAGTGCTGCAGTCTCTCCAGAGATGCCACATTGACTATCGGTATATCGAAGTGCTGAAGTGCTTGTATAAAAACGCCACCATGTCGGTCCGAGTACAGGACCAGAGCACAGAGGTTATTCCGTTGCGGAGGGGAGTTAGGCAGGGTGATGTCATCTCGCCTAAACTCTTTACCAATGCATCATATAAAAAAATAATTTACCTACTTAAAGCAGAAGGTAGCTATTATGGCGATGATGCTTGACTTCGCTTAGTCATATACTTATCCAGGATGCATTTAATTAAGGAAGTAATCTCTTCAGTCTTAATACTGAGATGAAATTTTGCATATCCTGTTATGTATTATAAAAACCATATCACGTCTTAATCTTATTTGTCATGATGTAACTGTATTCTGCAAATTATTCGTAGGACGATCTGAATAGAGCCGGGTTACGCCAAATATTTGATCATTTACATTGATGAGTAACGTTTATGAAGGTTCATAAGGATACATCTAATATATGTTATTATTATATGAGCTCAATCAGTTTCTAATTCAAACTAGCAGTTCCTAAGATTAGCGCGTTCAACCAAACAGTATATATGGAGGTAATTTGAAATGTGAATAATTTTTAACCGACTTCAAAAAAGGAGGTTCTCAATTTAACTGTTTTTTCTTTTTTCTTAATGTTTGTTACCTCGTATCTTTCGATTGGGTGAACCGATTTTGATGATTATTTTTATTTGAAAGCTCGTGCTTCCCATGTAGTCACATTTCAATTTGGTCAAGACTGAAGTCGGGGTTTTTTTGCCTAACTCTTCTCTGCCTGATGGAAAGCATGAGCAGAATCCAAGACTATGGTCTCCAAGCTCTTTGCGAATGCAAACAACGCAATGGTATTGTGACCCACGCTATTGAGCTATTGAGCAAGCAGCCTATTGAGATGCTTTGGACTCTCGCACTCACCAACAAAACCCGACAGCTCAAATATTGTCATTTTAGGTTGATCTACTGTGGAAAGGTAGTACTGCTCTGGTCGAGTCAACCCGTTCATGCTGAAATCAGAGTCCTTTTACTACCGTACTATATTGTTTGCTTGGCTTGAACTGTTTTCTTACTTCTTAAAGAGACGATAGAATAATTACATACGATATTTATTTTCCATCAAATTATAGACTGACTCCTCATTCTCTCCTCATCGATATGAACTGACAGTGGTCATAGAATAACATGGCATGGCATGAGCCTAATTCCAGGGTGGTTCAAAGTTCCGTATTATTTAAGAGTCGCATTAATAACGTTCAAATTGAAGTAAAATTTAAAACCAATTCGCTGTTGTTTTATTGTTGTTCGCACCTAGTATTTTTTTTAGTAGTTCCTATTTTTAACCCTTGAAGCAGGGACATCAAAACTAAATAATAAACTACTTTTTCTTGTAAGTTTTTTTTTTCAAAAATCTCTACCTCTCATAGGTAGTATAGGAGAAAGACTTCATTTATATACATTGAACTAGTCACTTTTAGTTGTATTTGTTGTACACAAGTATTTTAGAACAGCCATATTCCGTTTTCGATCATTGATGACTATCTTATTCATTAAAAAGTTACATATAACACTGTATTTTAAAACAAAATCACGTTACAATGGTATGACAGATTATGAGCTCATTCTTGCTGCACATTTCTATTCATTCGTAGAAGATTCGCGTAAGTTATAAAGCCATTATTCCTTTCTGCTTTGTTTCAATTCAAATTACTAATCCAATTCTATTGTCTTACTCATATAAGTAATCAAAATACGCCCAGCCATTGATAACTGTTTTAGAATATTTGATCTATCTGGATAAATATATTCTAACTTTGAATGATCAATCAACGTATAGCTAAAGTCAAGCACGAAATTTAGGATAAATAAATAAAATAAATAAATAAATATTTCAGACATCTAACACACAACGCCATCTAGTCCCAAACTAAGCAGAGCTTGTATTATGGGTACTAAACAACTGATATTAATACTTATATACTTTTTTTTTGTAAATACTTACATATTATAGATAGAAAACACCCAAACTCCGAAACAAATATTTGCAGATCATACAAATATTTAATCCGACCCGGGAATCGAACCCGAGACCTCAAGAACAGCAGTCGCGTACGCTACCACTGCGCCACCGAGGCAGTAAATGTTCCTTATAATGGTGTAAATTTTTGAAAATTCTAATATTTGAATAGTATAATTCTAGAATATTATCTACTAGAGGGCTTAAAATTTTATATATATCAAACTTGATCAAAGAAGATATAAATGTAAAAATACATATATATATTTTCTCATTGTTTGAAACAAGTTAACTGTATCTCTTTTTAAAAGAGATAATTATTTATAGTCTGCGTAGTGCGATTCTTTTGACTAGGTAAAGGTTAATTATTCATGCGAAAAAATAGTCAACACACAAAACTAAATCACGGTATCAGTTATGTATGACATAATATAATTTTTTATGTCTTAATCGGTCTCAAAATAATTCTACATAAATGAAAGAAAGGCAAATCAAAGCTATCGACTTTTAACAATAAGTCGTTACTGACCAACTGAGGCTTAAGGTACAGTTCTATCGCAGATAATAAAAAAAATACTATTTTTGTAAATCATTAGATCGTAATTAAGTTTCATCAGTTTTGAGGTACGTGGGTTCTGTTTTGCACGACCCGTTCTAACATTTCCCGCAATGATGACTAACCGCAACCCACAACAATTTTGCAACCAGGACATAAATGTTTCTGCATAGACAATTTCAAGTACAGCTTTTTTAATAATTAGCACTTCATAATTACTCTAGGAGTGTCTATCAGTCCTAAATAAAATCCCAAAAAAAGAGTGTAAACGTCGATCAGTAAATATGGTTTGGGTAAAGAAGGGTTCTGTAATGTTCCTGTTCCTTAAAACTAGTTTGGTACTTAGACTTCTTGAACAACATTACATGTATAGGAACTTCAGCACCTCAAACCTTCTTAAGCTTTTTTTATATTTACTGTATCATATTTAGGGTCCCTGGAAGCCGTTAGACGCGGGTAGCATAAAACCGATTGTTGGGAAAAGCATTGGGGGAAGCCCATGTCCAACAGAGAACGTCCATCGACTGAGATGATGATGATGATATCATGATTATCAGTATAATTACACAAAACTTGGAAGCATTTTTTGTAAAAAGAAATAACAATTTGATAATAATATATTTTATCGATGTTGTAGTAGAATATAATATTATTAAAAAAAAAACTGTCTTTAAGCCATCGTGGTGGACCTTTTGGATTTCTTTTTGGAAACACCACTACTTATATTGTCACATAAATAAAGTTGCTGAGTTCCAATATTTTTTGCGTCATGGTTTATCATCGA
Organism: Spilosoma lubricipeda; assembly: GCA_905220595.1. Taxonomy (NCBI): domain Eukaryota; kingdom Metazoa; phylum Arthropoda; class Insecta; order Lepidoptera; family Erebidae; genus Spilosoma; species Spilosoma lubricipeda. The sequence goes on along the minus strand of HG992294.1, from coordinate 8,741,648 downwards.
CAACGTATTTGGCTATTGATATATATTTATTCCCGAACACTTTTCATGACGCCGCAAATAAAGCAATGCCATGAGGGCGGGGCAGCGGATTAGGGACTACTGTGGTTTCAAAAACGAGGACTTCATCTAAAAGCTGTAAGTGGTCAAGGGTCCATCGCAGTACTAGAGATTTTCTTACTAAAGTACACCTGGTTCCCCGGCTAATGGAACCCGAAGAAGATGTGCAGTTTTTATTCGATTCGTTGACAACATAACCATGCCACCGTCAATCGGTGAATGCAATTCGAGTGTATTGCCGTACAGAAAAAAGTTGGAGCAATGATATATACCCATCTCAGTCATTTTACTTAATTTATATTCCGCGCTCAGAACCGTACCTTAACCGTACATAAACGGACTGACCCGCCGCAGTGTGGCTGGGATTATATCGAGCGATCACCACGCGAATGCAATCGAGATCTCACCGAAGCGATAACGAACACGTAATAACGATAACGTATGGATTAAGGTCTGTTCATATTACCGAATTGCAGAAGGGAAAAATACTAAAGGAATTTGTTATAGTCAATTTAGTTTGAGATTAACTTTCCTATGCATTATAGTAACTTTTCTACCTACTGGAAAATTTTGAACGGTAGGAATTAGGAGGTTCTCGTCGTTCGAGTCGTTGCTTGTAATTTTGTTGATGTGAAAAGACTCAGTATGATTTTTATATTATATTTAATATACCTAGCCATCATTACGAGTATTACCTACTTCGGACGCGTGAAATTTGGCTTTTGCTATTATTAGGGGGAATAACTGTTATTTTATATACTTTTATGTAACTATTTCGTTTTAACACTTTTCTTGGACTTCTACAAATATTTTAAGACCAAAATCATCTAATCAAATTCCAAGCATTCCTAATTTTTGTTAGACTTACCAACATTAAGTTACTTTTAGACTAAACAAACAACGTGGGATAGTTTTAAGATGACATTTTCGTAATGGTACTAAATTAACTAACTATGACCTATATTAAAGGTACTGTTCATTTTCTAACTATACTTAAACATTTCCCTTAGATGTTAAAGAGGAAGGGCTAATTTTCTGCTTGAATAAACCATACCAGGGTCACTGTTATTACCGCGTCTGAAATGGGCCTTACTGCGCCATATTGTGGCCTACTGACCTCAGTCAAAGAATAATAATATATTCACGAAGGATATAATGCCTACAATACATTTATTTTGTATTAATAATAGTAAAATCTAGTTCATAGTATTTCCGTAAATATTAAATTTAACTACAAATTTTGTTGATTTGGTTTCTTCAATTCAGCTTAGCGTCAATTTTCAGCATCTTAACTCTACAAAAAATTCTGTAAGTAGTAAGGCATACTGTTATTTTCATTTATGTTACTACATATTGCGTATTTTTATTTTTGTTAAAATCTAAAGTAAATTTTGTTGAGTCTAAGAATTCATCAACAAAAAATATTTTAAAACAAAAACACTTATCATTGCCATGTTAGGTAAAAAACTATTAAAAGTTTTAGTAAAGCCAATGAGTTGAACGTCTGTGAAAACCAACTTCTTTGATAAGTTACTTTCGAAGCCGCAGGAACCGACTCACCCACGACTCGCCGCCGGCTTCCCCATGCTTTCGGAAACTCAGAATTTATCGTCAACACACATACGTTTTAACTTGCGATGAAAGAAGCCGAATGCTCGAGGCAAATGTAAATTTTTCAAGCAATTATTATCCAACAAGAATTGATTGTGGCGGCTGACGGAGTAATTCGCTGTGGGCGGAAGAAACTTCGAAACCTTCCAAAACTTGCGGTATTTTATGTTATTGTGTGTTCAATAGAAAGATTGCTCCTTGAGGGATATATTATGGGGAATTTTGGAGTGTAAATTGCTGGTAATTGTTGGAAAATATGTGTGGCATGTAGTATAAACTGGGCTGTTATATTTCAGACACGCAAAGAAGGAAAAAAAATGTATCACATGTAAAGAATTTACAAAATGGGTATAAATATAGTGTATTTTAAAAAGAGTCTAAAGAATGTCTCCTTTGTGTGAACAGGAGAAAATTCAGCCATCGTCATTGAAAGAAGAATAGATTACTTAGGACAGAACAAATATAATGAAAATAAAAAAGGTAAAAAAACTTAAACCTAACTACAAGAAAAAAAAAACCCTGAAAAAGTATGAAACAAGTTTGAAAATCAGTAGTCATTCGTCTATGTAACGTGTAACCACGGCTATTCAAACTTGTTTCATACTTTTTCAACGTCGTTTTTTGTCGTAGTTAGATTTTAGTTTTTCCTTTTTTTATTTAAAATGTTTTGGTGCCTATGAAATATTGATTGCAAAGTATATTTTAAATAGGTGTCATAGAAATACCACAATTATCGAAAAAATACGGACAAAGTCACGAGCAAATACTAATAATATATTTATTTTCAATGATGCCAGACTCGCCATATTTATTTCAAATTCATTTTTTAACACAGTACTTTATGACCGCTGGAGGGCGCCACATTAGAATTAGTGACACGTCATATAGTCTATAACCAGAGGACGATTAAGACACTTCTAATGATACCTTATTTGTCCAATTCTAATAAGTAGTTGAGGAGCTATGAGGGAACAGATTAACATACATACATAAATAGCCTGTCAAATGATAACCCTCATTTGGCTTTGCTGTAGTTGGGCAAAAGTAATAGCCTATTATTCATTGTACCCTGATAAGGAAATATTAGAAAACTTTTCAAAAAATTAAGCTTTTGGTGGTTAAATTAGTAACACACTGCAAATTATGTGATAAGGGTCAACAAATATTGCCTGCAAATGAAAGAGCCGCGAAATGTTAGAAAGACTACCTAGATGAAAAGATGAAATGTAGCAACAAATTAATCTATGGGCAGTAACACGCTTAGATTGATGGACAAGAAAAAGTTTTGTCGCTACAAGAATTTCAAAACCAATGTTCATTATTTATTTTTTTGCCTTTAGTTGAAAGCTGTTGGCCTGAAGGTAGCTGGTCAAAGAACCTAGAGGCGCGTCAGGCATGTTTCTAGTATATTAATAAAACCTCTATGTATCTATTAGCTTGCAAGTTAGAAATATAAACGTATGAATTTTGGCGTACAAATACTTAAATCTGCAAGACACGAGCTATATTTCATAGTATTTTAAATAATAATATAACTGTTTCTGTTAGCTATGCTTTCTCATTACACTTATTTCAATTAATAATATATGTTGTTATTATTAATTTAAAAAACATTAATTTACACAAGATAAGTTACGAGCGAAGAACAGTCTTAAGTTATTTAACTCTACAAAATAATGAGAAACGACTCAGGAAGGTGGATCGTAATAACTAGTTATGTAAGTGCATCTGTTTAATTAATAAAAAAACAAAACAATAAGGTGGTAAGGGTATTTGCAACCGTGCTAAAATATTACACCAAAACAAATCAGCATTGAAATTACCTCCCGTAAATAACCCGCGAAATTCAAACTGTATAATCACAATTTCACAGCGCTGCGGATTAGCAATTAATTTATCTTCTGTTAACAAACAATAACTAACAATTATCTTGTAAGGAAAGTTTGACTTTCACTTGTGAGTCGACACACCCGCCCACCGGCCATCCTCCGCAGTCTTCGCAATGCCCTTACTTAGAAAAAGTAATTGTTTTAAAAATCTCTTGTCTAAATCTTCATCTAAGAATGTTAAGTATGAAATGGGTGGGTTAGCATACAGTTTGACTTGCCAAGAATGCAATTTAAATCTCTAAATTGTAGTCTCTAAATAAAACTTATATGCGTGTAGTGACCTGAAAAGTCTGCTGAGCTTTTGGCATGATCTAGGATGATCGGAGTAAGAAGATGACAAAGACACGTATAGCGGCCCAGTTAGAGCCTAAGTGCGGAAATATTTTTTTAGTTACTTAATTACTATGTATGTATCTATGTAGTATGTTTGTTTTGTTAAATTAATTAAGTCTTATAAGGCAGCTGGACGAAAAGAGACTGGATCTCAAGACACAGGGAATCCTAATTTGGGATCCAGGGATCAAATCCTGTACTTCTATAAAATTTTTGAAACAATAAAGAAATTATTATAATAAAAAAAATTGCCCGGCATAACAAACAAATTATAATTTGTAGTCTCACAAGTCTCTGTCCTCATTGAATATTTAGATTGCACGGTTGGTTTAAGCCGCCGCTTACTACTGCGCCATGTATAATGGGTTCAAATCCCACACGGGACAACACTTTGTGTGATTTACGAATTGTTGTTCTGAGTCTGGGTGTTATTTGTGTCCGCCTCATATAACTCTGTAAAGTCTCCTGCGAACAGGGTGTATATTCCTAATGCTTGGAGTTGTTTTTTTTTTAATAAAATAAATAAGAATGTAAGGCATGCAGATATATATTAGACACTTTATATAATTGTTAGTTAGCAATAATAATCTCAGTTTAATCAAAATAACTAAGCAAAATGTAAAGTAACGTAATTAAATAATAGTAGTAATTTGAGGTCATAAACCACATGACATTGAGTAAAAAAAAAAATTAAAAAAAGGAAAATAAATAATACGATAGTAAATTGTATAAATAATCACCAAAAGTTGAATGTGCTTTCGATTAGAATTATTATGACACTAATTTAACGCAATTTTCTCTCTGTCTATCTCTAATGAGCTACTTAGATTCCCGTGGGATTTGACCATCTGTCCGTATGCAAGCTTTTAGGCTGTCCGTCCCGCTATCCCCAGCACTAGCGCAAATATGCACGATTGGCCTACTGGTGTCTGTGGTCCTGGGAGGGGTCCGGATATGTTAATAACAGCAGTTCCCGGATGGTCTCAGGCGCAGAGTGGCACACCGTATGGTTTTAGTCGGTTCGATTCCTACACACCGCCCCGCCGCAAACCCCGGTCTGGTGACGGCCCGAGGGGATTTCCAAACGTTAAAAAAGTGGTGTCCGTGGTCGCCACGCTGCTTCCTACTGCGCACAGTGTTGTGGGTTCAAATCCTGCATAGGACAATCCTTTGTGTGATCCACAAGTTGTTATTCTGAGTCTGGGTGTACTTTGTGTCTGTTTCATGTATGTTTGTAAAGTCCCCCGCGACAAAGGAAATATACTCCTAAAGCGGGAGTAGGAGTTTTTAAAAAAAAACGCTTTTCCTATAATGGAAATTTAATTTTTGTAGTCTATGTCACTACCTAGAAGTAGGCTTAACAATTGTACAACTTGTGTGTTAATAAGTACACAATTTGATTATTTAATTTTTGAATTATATGACGTCCCGCCTTGACAAAAAAAACTTAAGTGGTCACGCACTTTGCGTATGTAGTCTTGAAGTCGAAAAAGTTGGTTTTAAGTTGTGTGTACTGTCGTTTTTCTTTTGATTACTAAGTATGCATGAATGTGTCCTTGCATTTCTTTTTTATCGTCTATTCACTCATGGTTTGCTGGAAGAAAACTCAATTTTTATGTTAATCATTTCTTTGTGCATGACACTTCCTTATACCTTTTATATTTATGTGTTGAGTGTGTACAATAAAGAATAAATACATATACAATACATTATCTTAAGTGTCCACTTAAGTATAGTAAATATTTTTACTGGTAATATTTTCAATTGAAATCATATGCATAAAAGTATTTTAGTGACATAAGTTTAACCATACAAGTAACATTAAACAAGGCCTACAGATAGTCAAACATTCAGTTTGTAAAAATTTATTAATCAGATAAATTTTAGTTAATTATGTAGGTGACAACTGAACAAATGTGTCACCAGTTTTAATGGACAGTAGTCCATTAAAAACAGTCAGAAGTAAATGACGATAAATATTTGAAACTCAGAGGGCATAATACATTTGATAGTTGTTCTTTCCTTTCCCCCGAAATTCTTAACACCATTTGTGTACACCATAGACGCTGGTTTAGCTATATGTATATGAAAAACCATCATACACATACAGACATCAATTGCCAAAGATTCTTTAAAACATTGTTCAGTGTTTTTTATCTAAAATTAAAATGCTATAAAACGTATGCTACTCTCCGTAACACTTCACATTACTCCAAAAAGGAAAGCTGTCGTGTAAACTATATATTTCATACATTTTACACTCATGTTTGCAGTGCTAAGTGACTTGCGACATTACCTGTCAATGCAACCACATCTATGTATGACTTACTATATGTGACACACTGGTGAAATATGTTAAGAGCACCGCTAAAAGCTATGTCTCTTTCTCATTAATGTTCTTTTTTCAAAAAAAAAAATAACGCATTTCGAATATACATCCTGTGCCGCGGGGGACTTTACTAACATGAATGTTAATTACTTTGACTGCCTCGTTGGTCTTGCGGTTGGCGTGTGCGACTGCTGATAATGAGGTCTCGGGTTCGATTCCTGGGTCGGACCAAATGTTTGTATGACCTACAAATACTTGTTTCGGAGTTTGGATGTTTTATATGTATAATATGTATGTATTTACAAAAAAAAAGTATATATGTATTTGTATCAGTTGTCTAGTATCCATAACACAAGCTCTGCTTAGCTTGGGACTAGATAGCGTTGTGTGTTAGATGTCCGAAATATTTATTTATTTATACATGAAACGGACTCAAAGAACACCCAAACTCAGAACAACAATTTTTGGATCACACAAAATGTTGTCCCACGTGGGATTTGAACCCATGACACTTGGCGCAGTAGGAAGCGGCGTAGCTTATACCACTAGCTCAACAGTGAAGTCAATGTAAAATGATAAACAATGTTATTACCACAGCAAAGAGAATATATTCCTTTGTTCTGTGGTTATTACCGTATTTTATTTAAACTAAGTAGAACAAATTAGATATTTAAAAAAAATAGGTATGATGATTTCTTTAAAGGAATTATTTTTTAAAAATTACGGAAGGAAACATTCCGACATATTTTTTTTATTGTTTTGCAACAAAGTATATATATCGAAATGTAGAAACTATTTAAGCACTAATGCACAAAGAGATTTGTAGGTACACAATCAAACATAGACCAAAAATATATAGACATATTCACAATTACACTTTGCAATTGAAAGTTAAAAATAGTTCCTCGTTAAGTGCAACATGAATAGCCGTAAACAAACCGTCACTAATTCCATTCAGTTTATTGTAATGAAGTTATTTAAAATCCTATCGAACTTAAAGAGCGATAAGCTCGCAATAATATTGAGCATTGTGTCACGCACGTGTCAAGTGTTCAAACGAGTAAATTCAATAATCTTAGCGTGTTTGTTGAACAGTTATCATATTCGTGTGTTGATTGTATCGTCTAACGGGCGTACATCATTCTTTTCATGTGATGCCTTGGCAACTGGACTCGGTGAGCAGCTGTGCATAACTATACTTCTATCTATCTATACTAATATTTAAAACTGAAGAGTTTGTTTGTTTGTTTGTTTAAACACGCGAATCTCAGGAACCGCTGGTCTGATTTTAAAAATTCTTTCAGTGTTGGATAGTCCATTTATCGAGGAAGGCTATAGGGTATATATCATCACGCTACTACTAATAGGAGCGGAGCAACAATGAAGAATGTTTCAAAAACGGGGGAAATTTTCACGCTACGGGCAATATAAGGCGCAAATGAGGTTGCGTGGGTCAGCTAGTACTAATGTATAAAGCTGAAGAGTTTGTTTGTTCGTTTGAACACGCTAATCTCAGGAACCGCTGATCCGATTTGAAAAAAACTTTCAGTGTTAGATAGCCCATTTATCGAGGAAGGCTATAGGCTATATATCATCACGCTAAGACCTACAGGAGCGGAGCAATAATGAAGAATGTTACAAAAACGAGGGAAAATTATCACGCTACGGGCAATAGGATACGCAAACGAGGTTGCGTGGGTCGGCTAGTAGCTAATATAGTTGCTTGTAACTATATTAGCGGAAATACAAATACAAAAATTATACTTATATTAGAGGAAATACAATTTGTATAATATATTCATAACACAGTTGCATTTACGTTCTGGACAAAGCTTTCCAGGTTTTTCTTCTTGATTCAATTTCGCTTTCACAAATTATGGTATATTTTCTTGCAAGCATGGGCTTTGATGTTTCGAAGTTTGAGCATCAAATAATCTCTATTCGTTTTAGATATTTTTGTTTCTTGTTTTATTTATAGTTGATGGTAATAAAGCAGATAGTACACAATAATCTTTCTTTCCTTTCGGAGTTTTAGTGCCATTGTAATAGTTTGACTATAACTAGTAGCCTATAATTACATGAGTTGTGTAATTTTAAACTAAAAATATATTCTGGATATTACTTATTAGTGTATTATAGACTTGGTTGTATTTTAAAATTCAAGATATAACCGTCAGACCCATTCAATCGTACAAGTTATAAAATAACGCCCTCGTATATGATTTATCAGGGTAGCCTATGTGCAATCCTGGTGTATAAGCTATATTACTGTAAAGTTTCATTTAATCCTTTCAATAGTCTTTGCGTGAAAGAATTACAAACATTTACATTCATAATATATAAGTGGAATCGGATATTAAGAATACAAAAATATGTACCACCACTTTTAACGTTCTCTAAGTTTATTATTTTTACTTACTTTTCAGTACCAGGTTTGAATGTATATAGTTATTTCCTTGACAGTAAAGTTCACAATAATTCTATTCAAACGCGGAACAGTAGTTGACATAAACGAAAGTGAATCATGATTGTATTTTATCTCTTTCTAACTCATACTATGTGTAAAGGACATAAAGACACTCATAGGATACTGAACTCTATTCGGAAGACGTTTTTGATTAGCATTATTAATTAAAGGGATACGTATGCACATCGTGTACACACGTCTCGTCGGCAATGCCAATTTAAATATAGAAGCATACCTGACAATATTTAAACAGCTTATTTTTTTTTTGTATGAGCCTGCCAAAATGACTCTACTCTGCCTTGTGGAAAGCATAAGCAGAATGCGAGAGTGATGGGCACCTTATAAGACAACAATGCAGCATGCACCCACACCATGGCGGCCTAGTAATGCTTCTGCATCATTGGGCCTCCGGTCTCGAACTCACCAATGAAACACGACAGCACGAATACTGCCATCTTAATTTGGTCTTCTATGCGAGGGTAGTACCATCCGGGTTGTGCCGGGCCGTTCGTGCTGAAATCAGCATGGCTTTATTACCTTTATAAAATTGCGATAGTAAACGAGTACACTAGTAATCTAAAAGATATTGGACAGTACTGCAGCATATTGACCTGTATAAAATATATGATGCACTGAAATATACGAATATTTACTGAATTTTAGTTTAAATTGTGTGTCTTGGAAAAAAAATACAATAAAAATACCCATGGGCATCCATACTTATTATTATGAATTCGAGAATAAGTTTTTCTGCCTATGGGATTGGAACCAACAAAACTTGTAGAGTGAAAATTGAGTAATATTTCTTATGAACAGCTTTTCCAGATGTTATAATGAGAAGTATAAGCATTGTTACGAATTACACACACTAAAAAATGAAGTATAATATTCATAAAAAAATAAAAGTACGTGTACTACTAGTATAATATTACTATGTGTTCTAAGTAAAATTAATACCAGTCATATCAAGTCATAAAGCACAACGTGCTGGTGTATTAAAATTCTGCGCACGCGCTTTACGCCGTCACCGCCCCTCCCCCCTTCACCCCTCCCGTAGACGTACCTATGTACCGCACTCACACGCAACGCTTAATGGTTAAACCCTATGTGACACCTGAAGCTATGCTAAAACACATATTACGTTTCTTTTTACGCACGCTTGACTTACAATGCGTGACGACAGTGTTACGAAAAGTGTGATCGGGCAAGGCGAACGGAGATATATAAGTGAGTGAATATAGACACATTTTCTTTCTCTCTTTCTCTCAAAGAAGTTTTACTTCAGGCATGTGGTCTAAAGAACACTCGTTCTTATTATATATGTTTATAAGCCTACCACAGTGAATCTACCTGCCTGATGAAAAGCATTAATGCATTATAGTCCTGGATCTTCGGTATGATCTGGCTCGTAATATGTATGTGGTATATGGGGCGAAATCCTCCATGAAAGGCAGCCTTCCTCAGCCGTCGCATAAGCCTATTTGTGATAACCCTAGAAACATATGGCTCAGGTGGATAAAAGCCGGTAGTTTTTGAGTAGGGTTTTGTCTTGAAGACTTGAAACTGAATACACTTTCTTTACTATTAATTAACTACAATCAAACTACTGCACCATCTAATAAATTCAGGAGTAAAGACTATTATTACCAATATTTTTATTTTGAACCTTTTTAAATACTTTTAATTACCTAGCACCATCAAATACTATTGTTAGAAACAACTCTAGTTAGGGGAATTATTATTTACCTGCTGATATATTGATGCATGTTGCAATTAAAGTTAGGTCGTAGTAAATTACGTATCTTGTCAATTCATTTCTAGTTGCACGAGATTTTTTAACTGACTTCAAAAAAGAAGGAAGTTTTCAATTCGACTGTATTTTTTTCTAAGTTGTTTTACGTCATAACTTTCCACTGGGTGAACTGATTTTGATGATTCTTTTTTTATTTGGAAGCTTGGTGATGCTTTTTTTGCGGTCCCATTTCAATTTGGTTTAGATTGAAGTCGTTTTTTTTGTTAAAAAAATTGTGATTATTTGTTATAGAACTAATCTCTCCAACACGACCACTATTGCATTGCACTGTTTGCACATTGTAATGCAACAGCAACATACAAACACATCACACATTAATGATACTCGCAATGTCCCGGGAAAATTTTAACAATCCCAAAACCCGTTACACTAACGGCTTTAACTATCACTATTTATTTTCTTTGAAAAAAAAATCTTTTCCACAGTCTTACTTGTATACTCAAATCTAAAGAATAAAAACGTAGGAGATTTCACTGACTTCACATGTTTTAATTCATATCCGTAGCTTAGCTAAACTGTGACAAGGCCCTTACATAGATAAATTAAATGCGTATGGTTGCAAACGGACAATGGAATTCCCAAATAATAAAAGTATTTTTTGAGTCCTGTTTCAAACCGCGTAATAAAACAAACCTGTACTTGAAAAGTTTGCCCAGCGTTGGGACTAATTCAACAGACACAATCTTAAGTATTTCTAAGTAGAAAAGTTATCAAAAGACCTAATGGTTTTTTCTGGTTACTTTGGGTATATTTTTTATAGTATATGTGAAACGAGCAGACGTATCACCTGATGGTAAGCGATTATCGCCGCATTTAGACAGCCGCAACACCAGAGGCATTACAAGTGTGTTACCGGCCTTTGGGGTATGGGGGGAGGCGTGGGGGTATGGGCCTCCGGTATCCTCACTCACCCGTTAACACAGCGGAGGCGCTGTTTCGCACCGGTTTTCTGTGAGGCCGTGGTAATGCTCCGGTCAAGCTGGCCCATGCATGCCAAAGCGTGGCTCTCCCATGGTAAGCGATTTTACTTTAAAGTTATAAACACATACAATAATTTAGATATTTATACAAAAATAAATTACTTGACATGCAAAAAAAAAATATTGACATGTTTATCTGATTATTTAATTGCAATGGAAAATTTAAAACGAATAAAATTGACTTACAAAAGACATCAACGCGAGATAAGTTAAATTACCATTTAAAGATATTTCTTACAAAAGCATATACTGTACATTTGATTAACTAATTAGATTTTTGTTTAATTAAAAATAAGGAAACTGTATTTTAATATTGGAATTGCTATTTTGAAGTAATTGAAATAAATAATCGACTACCTCGGTGGCCGCAGTGGTAACCTATATGCGCTTGCTGTGGTTGAGGTCGTAGGTTCGGTTCCCGGAACGGCTCAAATACTTATATGATCTGCAAATATTTCTTCCAAGGTTTAGGTATATTCTATGTATAATCATTATAGCGAACTTCGTAGTGCAGGAATAATAACGGCGATAACTTTGGGTTGTATTTATTTGCAGTAGTCACGGCTGCATAATACTCTAATTGTTACATGGTGGCGTCTTGTTTCTTACTTACTTACAGTTCCTTATTTATACTAAAATCTATCGATACATTGCATTTATTCACGTCTTATTCTTGACGAGATAAACCGTGTCTTTATCTACTAATCTTAAATCTGCTGACCTGGCTGATTGGTCTTAGCTATGTACACATTCTATTGATTTAATATATGACGTAGGAATAATCATCATCTGCCTAGCCTTTATAATTCCCAAGATTTGGGGTCGGCTACTAGTTCAACCGGTTTTACCTGAATATCAGTTTTTACACGAAGTGACTGGCATCGGAACTCCGCAACCCGAGGGTGAACTGAATTCGAAAGTTGAACTAGTTGTCAGTATATTTGAGGGCACTAACTTCCCAATAACGATTGCCATTGATGTTCATGATAACCGGGACCGACGGCTTAACGTGCTCTCCGAGGTACGGGCGGGAAACACCACCATCTTCTATACTCTGGGCTGCTATTAAAAATCTATCTATCTAGTACCCATAACACAAGCTCTGTTTATGTATTTTGTTAAAATTTTACTTGTAAACTACTAAAACTCGTAGTACTACTACTTATAATAAGAACTTGACAATTCTCATACACGGCAATCTCATCTAGTATATTATCTATATATTTTGTATATAAATAATAATTAAAATAAATATTTCGGACATCTAACACACAACGCCATCAAGTCCCAAGCTAAGCAGAGCTTGTGTTATAGGTACTAGACTACTGATACAAATACATATTATACTTTTTTTTTGTAAATACATACATATTATACATCGAGAACACCCAAACTCCGAAACAAATATTTGTAGATCATACAAACATTTGGTCCGACCCGGGAATCGAACCCAAGGCCTCATGATCAGCAGTCGCACACACCAAACACGAGACCAACTAGGCAGTCGAATATTGCTAAATTATCATCTTATCCGGAAAACATGCTTTACTGTACAACCTATTTCTAAACACGTTATTTGCTTTAGGTGGGAGTCGAATCTACGACCACTGAATTAGTAGTCATGGTTAACAACTACACAAGAACTACACTTACAGACTAGTCAACCAAAAATCACACCGCAGTTCAAGTAGAGCCGAGTAAAAGTAACCTATTTTACAAATTGTTTCAATTCAGAGATATAATCAAAGCAGACGAACAATAATGCAATCTGTTCAGAATTACAAAACGATGATAATGGCTATAACTGTTGGTATATTATGTCAATACTCGCGATACAATCGATATTATTTTAACATTTGGATTCGATCATTATTATTACTATTACAATTTACATAATTGTAATTTTGAGTAACTAGAGCAGTTATGTAATGTCAAAATACAGATAATAATCTCTATGTCAAAATGTTATTGATGTTTTTTTATAAGTTAGAAAGACAAAAGCGAGCGGCCCTCTAAATAGCATGTATTTCTATAAATTGCAATCTAGACATTTAAATTATAAATTTTCATGAAATCAAGAAAAGGTAGATCATAATCTATCATACGAAAATCGAATCTAGATAAATAAATATAAATTACAAAAATGTATGTACGCGCATAACTTTCGATCGATAGCACCAAATTGTTTTTTTTATGTGTTTGTTATTGTGTCAGGACAAGGTTTGTGTAAAGGAAAAGTAAAAGAAAACCGGTGGTGTTATATTTTCTTTGTTCGGTTAGTCCTATACTGAGGCCTTGCGGGAAGTTGAGGCGGGTTTAAATACTAAAAGCAGTTTTTGGATAATTTAGAAAATATGGTCAGCCAGTAATCAATAATCTTTCATTTTTTTTTCATACTCAAAAGTATTAAAAAATTTTATGTAAATAACTTTTGTATCTCTGTACTCTAATAACATAATTTCATAAATTTTAATGTTAACTAATAATGTTTCAACTTTTTTCAATATAATTCATAATACTGACATTTGAAAGTAAACATCAAGGTCTATCTAATAAAAACGTTTGAGTCGAAGTTAAAATTGATAATAGTGCTAATTTTGTTGTTCGAAAACACTCCAAACTAAACTAAAAATCACTAAAAGTGAGTTTTCGCCTGTCTGTCGATGTTTTAAATGTCAAGGATTAACTTATAATTAATTAGATATGTAACACTTAAATCGATGTTACCTAAATTAACACATACAAAAATATCATTTTAGAAATAAATTTACTGAAACAATAGGAGAAAATCAGATAATTTTACAGAATTTTTTGTTGTGACGCAAGAACAGAATTAGCGCCATTATCAAACTTTATACTATCATTCATTTTAAAATTAATCTATTATTTTACTATATTGAATGGCTTATCGTCGGTTCTTTGTGCTACAGCAAATTTCATAAAAGCATTATTTTTAGCTGTAGATGAATAGATACATAATTACAGTTTAAACTAATATAAATCATCTAATGATCTCAGTATGTCAAAATTGACGAATCTGATTGTCAACAACAGAACGTTGTCGCCGTCGGGAGTGTTGTGGGTTCAAATCCTATACGGAACAACACTTTGTGTGATCCACGAATTGTTGTTCTGAGTCTAGATGTTCTTTGTGTCCATTTCATGTATGCTTGTAAAGTCTCGCGACACATGAAAAAACATCTATACTTGAACTTGTACATAACTTTTGAGTACCTTCAAAAGTTTGAATGGAAAAACCTGACTGGTCCATGAATGTAATTAGTGTTTGTATGGCTAAGCCGAGATAGACATGAGCAACTGGTTCGTACAGTAGTCTTGGCAGCCTCAATGATTAATGGTGATAGATCCGACACGTATTCGCCACAAGTAAATATGGGTTTAGAGTCTTTTATAGCTCCGTTCGATCGACCGAACAATATGAACATTCATGACTTATCAAATACTGTCTATTACCCGTCGCATTGTTTGCGTTGTACTTTGGAAACAACGAACTTATATACAACTTATTTTATCCCCCATTCGGTTTCGGTTTATTGACAAAATAATTTAAATTTAATCACACACTGACAGATTCTAAGAGCTTACTTGCAGAGCACTAGTCCAAAAAACTTACATTCATCGCTCGAACTAAGTTGCCATATTGTTGTACAATACTTTTATTTACATTTATCACATTGAACGTCCATTGAAGATATAAATAACAAGTTTCTTATTAACTTAGGTTGTTTACGATGAACCTGGGGCTAAGCAATCTGGTTTTTGATACCTAATGATGGAAGATGCCGACGTTATGGTGTATTTATCATCCTTTAGGCGTCAGAGCTACAAATTTTAAAATTATGTTGAATATTTCGGACATCTAAATTTCGGACATCTAAACATACAACGCCATCTAGTCCCAAGATAAACAGAGCTTGTGTTATGGGGTACTAGACAACTGATACAAATACATATATACTTTTTTTTGTAAATACATACATATTATAGATAGAACACACCCAAACTCCGAAATAAATATTTGTAGATCATACAAACATTTGGTTCGACCTGGGAATCGAACCCGAGACCTCATGATCAGCAGTTGCTCACGCCAACCGCGAGACCAACGAGGCAGTCAATATAATATATTAAAACCTGATTAGGACGCTTTTCAAAACACAAATCTTTAAACATGGATTTCTCCTAGCCGAATTTCTCTTAACGGATACCAGCTAACTACGCAGGATATATTATAGTACGTTTTAAACATTATTTTCTGTGTGTATATCCTTCATAGATCCATATTAATAATGCAATAGGTGGGGTTAAAACCTACAGCACGTGGGATATTATATTTTTGGCAGAAGGTGCTGGCACGGTGCACCTATAGTTCAATTTACGTGGGACAGCAAACCCCGCGGTTAAATACAGAAAAGCACATAACTGCATTCTTTACACATAATAAAATTTATAAAAAAGATAGAAAAGGGGATAAGTACATTCTCCATCTAAAAAAAGATGTTCAAGGAAGATAAAAAATAACTATTAAATTTTAATATAAAATTAAGGCTAATGAAATTGTTGTTAAAAGCAAGTTATTCAGCTGTAATACTACTATTACTATCCTGTAGAAAATCACAAGACACTTCTAGCCGGAAATGTCTCAATGGACTGTTAAAGAAACATATTCTTAAGTCTCCTAAATAGATAAGAAGCTTCTTGTCTAACCACCTCATCAAGTTGGTCTCCGCAAAACGCGGCTTCCTTTTGATCTACGTACGTAGTCGTTAAGACGGTGTTTATGGTGAGTTAGACTAGACCCACCGGGACTTACCCATCCGGATGAGTAAACAGTACTTAAGTTAAATAAGCACGATCACGTTAAGCTGATTAAAGTGTAAATAAGGGTGAAATGTGCAACTTGTAATTAAATATCAGGATTAACGATTCAGCAATTAAATTTTTAATTTTATATTTACATGTGTCTTTAAATAAATAAATAATTTTGAGACCATATCATTAGATTAATGAGCATCCATGAAAAACCAGTATTCTATTATACGTATACTAGCTGTTGCCCGCGGCTTTGCTCGCGTGGAAGTTGATTTTATGTATTTAATTAAAACTGTATAAAAGTATGTATCAGTAATTTATTCATATTTCTGAACGTATTTATTTATTTTTGATCAATAGCCCATTTAAAAGAACTATCATACAAACATTCGACCCATACTTCATCCCTTTTAGGAACAGAATTCGCATTAATGCTGATAATGCATAAAGTTACATGGTACTAATTTAAAAAATAACGGACTTCGATACAAACTTTCAACCCCTATTTCACCCCTTTAGGGGTAAAAAATCCAGAACCGCTTAAATACGTCTTTACATTTTTTTAATCAGTAGTACATGAATAAAGTTTAATGGTTCTAACTTAAAAAATGACAAACTTCCATACAAACTTTCAACCCCTATTTCACCCCTTTAGGGGTAGAATATCCAGAAACGCTTTAATACTTATTTACTCACTTTTAATCAGTAGCCCATAAATAAAGTTTCATGTTTGCTACTTCAAAAATAACGAACTTCCATACAAACTTTCAACCCCTATTTCACCCCTTAGGGGTAGACTATCCAGAAACTCTTAAATACGTATCCGCTCACTTTTAATCAGTAGCCCAAAAATAAAGTTTCATGTGTGTAACTTCAAAAATGGCGAACTTACTTTCAAACTTTCAACCCCTTTTTCATCCCCTTAGGGGTAGAATATCCAGAAACGCTTAAATAGGTGTCTACTCATTTTTAATCAGTAGCCCAAAAATAAAGTTTCCTGTATCTAACTTAAAAAATTACGAACTTCCATACAAACTTTCAAACCCTATTTCACCCCCTTAGGGGTAGAATACCCAGAAACGCTCAAATACGTCTCTACTATTTTTAAATCAGTAACACATAAATAAACTTTCATGTTTCGAACTTCAAACATTACGGACTTCCAGACTAACCCATATACGAAATGTCAACCCCTATTTCACCCCTGAGGAGTAGAATATCCAGAAACGCTTAAATACGTCTTTACTCTTTTTTAATCAGTAGTACACCAATAAAGTTTCATGATTCTAACTTTAAAAATTACGAACTGCCATACAAACTTCCAACCCCTATTTCACCCTCTTAGGGGTAGAATACCAAGTAACGCTTAAATACATATCTACTCTTTTTTAATCATTAGCACATGAATAAAATTACATGTTTCTAACTTAAAAAATGACGAATTCCATACAAACTTTCAACCCCTATTTCACCCCTTAGGGGTAGAATATCAAGAAACGCTTAAATACGTATTTACTCACTTTTAATCAGTAGCCCAAAAACAAAGTTTTATTGTTTGTAACTTCAAAAAAGGCGGACTTCCAGACTAATCTAAATGCGAAATGTCAACCCCTATTTCACCCCCTTAGGGGTAGAATATCCAGAAACGCTTTAATACGTATTTACTCTTTTTTTAAACATTAGCACATGAGTAAAGTTACATGTTACTAACTTAAAAAATAACGAACTTCCATACAAACTTTCAACCCCTATTTCACCCCTTAGGGGTAGAATATTCAGAAACGCTGAAATACATATTTACTCATTTTTAATTAGTAGACCAAAAACAAAGTTTCATGTTTGTAACTTCAAAAATGGCGGACTTCCAGACTAATCTATATGCAAAATGTCAACCCCTATTTTAACCCCTTAGGGGTAGAATATCCAGAAACGCTTTAATACGTATTTACTCTTTTTTAATCATAAGCACATGAGTAAACTTACATGTTACTAACTTAAAAAATAACGAACTTCCATACAAACTTTCAACCCCTATTTCACCCCTTAGGGGTAGAATATTCAGAATCGCTGAAATACGTATTTACTCATTTTTAATTAGTAGCCCAAGAACAAAGTTTCATGTTTGCTACTTCAAACATAACGAACTTGCATTCAAACTTTCAACCCCTATTTCATCCCCTTAGGGGTAGAATATCAAGAAACGCTTAAATACGTATTAACTTTATTTTAGTCAGTATCCCAAAAACAAAGTTTCATGTTTGTAACTTCAAAAATGACGGACTTCCAGACTAATCTATATGTGAAATGTCAACCCCTATTTCACCCCCTTAGGGGTAGAATATCCAGAAACGCTTTAATACGTATTTATTCTTTTTTAATCATTAGCACATGAGTAAAGTTACATGTTACTAACTTAAAAAATAACGAACTTCCATACAAACTTTCAACCCCTATTTCACCCCTTAGGGGTAGAATATTCAGAAACGCTGAAATACGTATTTACTCATTTTTAAATAGTAGCCCAAAAATAAAGTTTCATGCTTCTAACTTAAAAAATGTCGTACTTCCAGACTAACCTATACGCGAAATGTCAACCCCTATTTCACCCCTTAGGGGTAGAATATTCAAAAACGCTGAAATACGTGTTTAATCATTTTGAATCAGTAGCCCAAAAATAAAGTTTCAGGTCTCTAACTTAAAAAATGACGGACTTCCATACAAACTTTCAACCCTTATTTCACCCCCTTAGGGGTAGAAATTTCAAAATTCCTTTCTTAGTGGGTGTCTACTCAATAAAAGGATCCTACTCACCAAATTTCATAGTCGTAACTATCATAGTTTACGCTCGGCGATGATGAATCAGTCAGTCAGTCAGTCAGTCAGTCAGTCAGTCAGTCAGTCAGTCAGGACTTACTATTTTATAAGTATAGATTATTTTACGCCGAACATGGCAATCAAAAAATTACTAAAAGAGAATTTCGTTGAATCTGCCACTTACAGAAATGAAGTTTTTTATCCCGCAGTCCTAAACTTACATTTGGTGAAGGTTTTGCTCACATTTAGCCCATGTTCAGATGATGAACGCTCATCACGCGTTTTGCTGACGCGTGTTTGACAACTACATGTAGTTTCGTTCTAGGATTACACATCTAACGCGCGTTTTTACGTGTAGTTGTTATCACGCGTTGAGCGCTCGTCATCTGAACTTGGCCTTACTGTAATCGAAGAACAAGAAGAGTAAAACACTAAATGAAATCTATACTCTATACAAATAAATAAAATTGGAGTGTCTGTTTGTAATATTAAAATAACCGCTTTTAACTAAATGCATATGTATGTATACACGGTACATATACCAAAAATGTAGTTAAAAATTTTTTTGTCTGTCTGTCTGTCTGTTTGTTCCGGGTAATCTCTGGAACGGCTGGACGGATTTTGACGGGACTTTCACTGGCAGGTAGCTGATGATCCAGGGAGTAACTTAGGCTACTTTTTTAGACTAACTTTGTCCCGCGGCGTTACTCGCGGTACGACGATAACCGCGGGTAACACCGCGGGGTTCAGCTAGTAAACAATAAAAACAATTTTATGTATTATATTCTTCAGTATAATATCATAATTAACAGCTTTAAATAGTCCACTGCTAGGCATAACCGGAACCATCTCCTTCAAAAGGAGGTATATTATGCTAAATATTAATTTCGTTTCAAGCGTTTTGATTACTCGGTCTGTTAAATTCAGGTAGTCAAAATATTTGTTAAGATGCTCATGGTAACGATAAAAGACCTGGTTGCTATTTGTAAAAGCTGACTGGACTGGAACACATCGCGTATCGTGACAATATACTTTAAGATAATCAGAGATATCAGTGAAAGATTGAAGTTCTATACAATTATATAGCACGAAATAGACTACTATAGGACAACTAGTTTGCACTAAATTACGCAGTCATGAGTGTTGTAATTCATATGTCCATAAGAGTGAACGTTACACAGGAATGTAATTATCTC
This sequence comes from Spilosoma lubricipeda, assembly GCA_905220595.1. Classification (NCBI taxonomy): domain Eukaryota; kingdom Metazoa; phylum Arthropoda; class Insecta; order Lepidoptera; family Erebidae; genus Spilosoma; species Spilosoma lubricipeda. The sequence goes on along the minus strand of HG992294.1, from coordinate 8,721,326 downwards.
TCTATATTATATACCAGTTGTTGCCCGCGGCTCCGCCCGCGTATATATCGGTTATCGCGGCAAATAGTAACCTATGTGTTATTCTGATGTATAAGCTATATTACAGTAAAGATTCATACAAACAAATAACTAATCCATCCGTTCAATAGTTTTTGCTTACAAACTTTCGCGTTTATAATATTAGAATAGATATGTAAATTTCTTGACCTGACTGACTGATTGACCAACGCAGAGCCAAAATCGCTGGGATTACAAAATTAAAATATTGGCAGGTGATGCTTATTAGGATGTAATCACCCACTATGACCGGATTCTTAGATTTTTTTCACTAAAAAAGCAATGGGATAAAATAAGGGACAAATGATTGCATCGATGTTCATAATTTTCAAAGTATTACAATTTTAATCACTAAATAAGAATAAAGAAGAAAGAATCACCGTGGGCGAGCAACGAAGTGGGAGAACGTTCTGCGAGTGAGTGAGGATACCGGAGGCCCATACCTCAACCCCAACCACCTTCCCCCTCCCTATCCCCCAAAGACCGGCAACGCACTTGTGACGCCTCTGGTGTTGCGATACTATCAGGCGATACTAACAAAAACATTAAAAAAAAATTGAATCTCGACCATTAGCTTACCTTTGAATAAAGATAACCAATATTATGTCTATGCTTAAATACAACCAGGATAAGTAAAAAAGAGAAAACATGACAAAAAGACTTTTAAAATGATAGTTGCACTTATAACTCTCAATCGATTTTTCACTGTCAATATTTGAGTGGTTTCGAATCAATCAATGTCCAAGTAATAACTACCCCTATTGTAAGTAGGTATTGTGTACGGTAGGTAGGTTTTGTGACTTGTGTAGTGTTGATTTCTTATTCTATAAACTCACTAGAAATTGCTATAATATTTCCTTCTTTCTTTTTCCAAATCTAGATTTGGGTGGGCTTTAAGTTTACTACGAAACGAGTGAACCTAATTTTTTATACGAAGACTATTATTAGACCTCCACCACCCAAGTATAGTCCATTCGCTTAGATACGGTCGTTTTGATTGTGCCGCCGATGCAGGTGCCGCTTTTTGTTAAAGCATAACACCCTCCGCAACGCCTCGTAAGGAACTTCGTTCTAAAACGAAACATTTGAAATTAGTACTGTACTAGTAACGTAATAGGTTAAATATTTCAAAAAAGAACGTTAAGGAAAATCACAGGGGTGTGGTGCTAAACTAAATACAAAAAGCAGAAAAATTCTAAAAGTTAGAAGATTTCATCTTTGATGAAATAAATAAACCAGGTAACCGATTAAAATGATAAGGCGAATAATTATTTACTTATTAGTGTAAAAATGAAACAACAACTCAATTTTAAAATTCCCAAAATAGCTGCTAAAATTTACATATTAATGTAATTATTTTTTTTCTAGTTCTAAATTCCTTGATAGTCACATATCTGTGTTTAACTTCTTAGGTAATTTTATCACTTTGTGCGGCATCAATATTTTCTTTCTGTCTTCGAGCTTGAGTCAAATTAATTTATGCAAATTTGTATGTAAATTAAAATAGTTTACAGTAGCATAAGTTTGTTGCAACGAATATTTAATTATTTTTTATTAAATTATCAAAAACTCTTCTAGTTTTATTTAAATTTAGAATATAATTAGGAACTCGTATATGTTAAGATACCATCGAATATTACACCTATATCAACAACAGTCTTTAATAGTTCACTGCTAGACATAAGAGTCACTTTAAAACGGGGATGGGAGAGCCACGAGCATTAATGGGCCAGCTCGACCTGAGTAATACCACGGCCTCACAGCAAACCGGTGTGAGAGAGCGCCTGCGTTTCAACGAGTGAGTAAAGATACCGGAGGCCCATACCCCAACTGCTCCGCCCATCACCCAAAGGCCGACAACGTACTTTCGGCGGCGTTAATCGCTTACGATCAGGCGATACGTCGGCTCGTTTGCCACCTACCCCATAAAAATAGTTTTGGTCTACTTTTATGTCAAGTTTTATTTCTCAATGCAGCGCTGTTGTCCTGCGTTACTCACTCCCTGAGTCGACTCTTACAGTACCCACAGGATAACTAGACGAGGTCACACTCCGATTTCTTAATCCGTAAGCACGCGGAAACATTATACCTACATAATATTTAGGAACTATTCAACTTGATGTTTCGCAGATAAAATTACAAGGTTATAATACTAAAATTTATAACAATGCAATTTTTGAGTGTATGATAATTTAAACTAAGTATTCGATTCTCCTTGAGTCAAATACATTTTAAGTATTTGTAAAACGGATTTAAGCTATGGTACGTTTGCTCGGAAACATTTTATCGAGAAAATGGTAATGAAATCAAAAGGCTAAAATGAATTCCATTAATCAACGAGTCTACTCAACCCGCTCATCCATTGTATTCATTATGAGTCCAATATTTTAACTTAGACTTTAACATTAATCTCTCTATTAGTCTGAGGATGGCTGCTCTAGAATCCAAAAGCAGTATCCCAGATACTATGGCATGACATAATCCGCCTGTTCAAAACTTAAGTAAAGAAGACAGGCCTTCCACAATTGGCAGTTAGATCCCCAACTATATACGTGGCTGCACTCACCATCTCTTAATTTTTCTAGCCTTTATTATTCCCAAGATTAATTGGGGTCGGCTACTAGGTTAACAGGTATTACCTTAATATGGCTGAACTATTGGAATATTTATGGATTTTCTTTCTAGGATATATAAAAAAATCAGAATAAAGTTCACAGCGAGATAGTGATGTTTCTAATATGTATTACAAATATCAATAAGCACCTGTATTTATTGATTTCAATCAGTTTGTGTATAAGTCTGCTATCTTTGAGATGTAAAAAGGTGATTTATTACTCATATGAAGTCACTATTAATTAAAATATTTATATAAGTTGTAGTTTACTATAATACTAGTGATTTAGTATCATTCTAACGTGTGAGATTAATAAAAACATTAGTCAGCATCTAATTATATTATGAGTGTCTGTTAAGAATATATTATCTAATGAGTTTTATTGATTTAATAAGTTTAAGAATCAAGCCTATAGTAGAAACTTTATGAACTTGTAGTCCTGCAGTTTTATTTTTTTATAATATGAGTCTGCAAAAGTGGCTCTACTCTGCCTGATGGAAAGCATGAGCAGAATCCAAGAGTGGTGGCCACCAGTGATAGTGACAATGGAACAATGCAAGATTGTGACCCACACTATGGCGGCATGTTGAGACGGTTTTGCATCAGTGGGCCTCTGGTATAATTATTATATTTTTAATTAAATCAGACAAATATAGAAAGACCGAGTCCAAACTGCAGAAGACATTATATACAAACGCAGTCAATTATCATGGACCGATCAGGAATGAACTGACCTTTTAGACCAGTGGTTAATAAACCTGTCAATTTAGCCAAAGGTTTTGATTTCAATTCCCACTACTTTCATTATTGTATGATCAGCAAGATTGGTTCTTGCTTTGATTTTTAAGTATTTAGTTATATGTATATAATACTAGCCGTGCTCGCTACTTTGTACATGTGACATTTGGATTGTCAAGTTATTTTTAATTTTTCGACGTTTAAACCTTCCCTGAACTACAAGAAACATTTCAAAACCAAAATCTGCTAAATCGGCTCAGCCGTTCTCGAGTTTTAGCGAGACAAACGAAAAGCAATTGATTTTTATATGTAAGAAAATATAGTAATATGTTTATAATAAATGTAAGTATATTCATCAGCCGTCTAGATTTGTCAAGTTTTATTCTAAAAAAACACGGGTCGACCGTGCTCTACTTTTAAGAATTACTTACATTGCGTTAATACCTACTACTAATTATAATAAGGGTCTATAAATAGTTGGCGGTTAACGTTTACCAACAGGCGTAGGTACCATATGCTAGTGGGCCAAATTAATGAAAACCTCCTCCACTACCTTGCTTCATAAGACTATTATAATTAAGTCTATGACTCGTCAAACAAGCTAAAATTTAAAAAACACCCTATACAAGCACTTAATTGAGTAATCATACGTCTTACATCATTTTAGAAGAGAGCTGATAATCTTACACTGTTGGACCGATATTAACCAACCATAGCTAAACTGGCTTTCAAAATAAAAAACCACATCGAATTCGGTCCATCCGTTTGAGAGCTACGATCCCACAGACAGGCATACATCCACAGCACACAGACATCAACGTCAAACTTATAACACACCTCTTTTTGGGTCGGGGGTTACACAATTTATATTTAACGAAGGGTTTACTATTAACTACTACTAGGGTATTGTAAGTAGAGCTCCCCTAGGTAGCTAAGTTCACCGATCAAGAGACAAAATATTTTAATTGAGTCGCAAATTAAGCGTAACTTCTAATCGACTTCCAAGATTTATTTACCAACTTACTCAATTGCAAGTGAATAAAATTCTGTTAAAAGCGAAAGTCATTCTTAGTTTAATAATATATATAATAGTATTAAAATACTCGAGTATTTGTATTAGGTAATTATATTTACAGCATTTAAACTACACTATTCAATATTTTCTATTCATTTCGATATTAGTTTTAACTAACATTTTCGCAATATTAGCAGACATTATTCTGTGCAGACAATAAGCGATGTCTTTATTCAAATAAATTAATGTCGGGTAGGGCAGATTTGCAGAAGATAAAATTAATTGTCTAGCTGCTTATAACTATCAATAAAATCATTGAAAAACTAAGACAATACCTTAGACGACATTGAAATGATTGACGTAGCCTTTCATGGTTATAACAGTAATTATGCAGCGATTATCTGTATACCTAATCTAACATATTTTCCTTAAAATGAAAACATCAAATTTGAAGTTATCAAGATATCATATTTTGTTGCAATATACTTAAAACAAAACTGAAGTGTATAGGTATTTTGAATAGCACTCGTGACGACACTATAACAATAAAGCACACCCAATTAAAACTAGCGTAAACACTCACCGAAAATAATCCAAAATTTTAAGCAAAACGAAGAACAGATTATCCAAAAAATAACTGATAAAACACACACTGTCACTCACACAAATATATATACCAACAATTTGTATACACACAAACAAACACCGAAAAGAAAATTTTCTAAAATACGCTCTCACGTGATTGGATAGTAAACGCGACGCGCGACCAGCTCCTACGCAAGTTCGTTAGAGACTGGCTTACACACTGCGCCCGCGCACCTGTCAGAGACTAAAAAACAATGGCAAACAATAAACATAGTAACATTAAGGCTATACGTTCTATAGAACCTTATAGCGTAAATAGTTTAAAAACAATATTGAGTAGGTCATCGCTCATAGGAGGTCGATGTACGTATTAATAAAAATACATCCTTTTCGTTTCATCTCTATGGTGAGACTGTAAACTATAATAAAGATAACCAATGGTGATTAAGATTATAACTTTGTGTAACACGATTTTAATAAATTAGGTAACGGTTCTTTATGATGCAGCTGACTGGCTCTCATTATCATAGTAAAGTGTATACTTTGAGCTATTTATTATCGATTATATTGTCGATCGAATTCTTTAAATTAAAATCCGCTACAAATTTATCGATAAATGTGGACCCAATATTAAAAGAAAAGTATAATGTCAAAACAGAAGTATATGAAATGTTTATTATTTTCGTTAAAGTTTTTAATATTCTATCAAATTAATTGCAAAGTTGAAATTGAAGAATACCCTATCGTAATATGTTTTATATAAGTAATGTCATTAAAATAAGTCCCCGTTAAATCCAATCCAATGTACATATATTATAAAGACGCAAAGTTAGGGAAGTTAGAGGGTTAATCTCTAGATCTACTGAGCCGCTTTTAAAAATTCATTTGTGTCACGCTTTTGAGTGTCATAGGCTATATATTAATCCGAAAGGAAAATATTTTTTCATGGTAATCAGATTAAATATTTAACGCCCAACGAAATAAGCTCAGGTCTGCTAGTTTCGCATAAAATACTATCCGTAAAGATGAATAAATGGTTCCCATAAAAATACATTGTATTTGCTTTTAATAAATATCTGTTATAAAAATATAGGTTAATAGCAGGTACTAAATTACTAAGTACAACAAATAAGTATTCTGAAGTCCGTGAATAATTCATAGAATGTTATTAATACCAATATGTCGTTCTGTGAATAAATTAAACCATATTCCTCGCTATCCAACATTCACTCAACAATAAGGCGAATGCAACATTAGTCGATAAAAGCCGCAGGCAATAGCTAGTACATTAAATTATTAATCAGACTGTCATCAAGTTGGTGGTAGTTATAATTCGAAACACGATCGAGCAACGTTAAATTATGCACTTATAAAACTTTAACTTTGAGTAAAACCTATGTAAGTGCTGCTTTTCATTTCTTATTTTCTTTATTAATATTTTATTGCTAACTTCGTTATATCCATATATTAATTGTCTATGCCCACCCAGTCGAACATTTTCTGGTAGCAAAAATGGCTAGCTTCATTTTATTTATTTATTTAATTGAGATAATTGTTTTCGTTAAATAATAAGAAACTTAATTATTATCAATAAATTTGATTTTTTTGACTTCTGTTGCTTTTTATAAATCTTTATCTATACTAACATATAAAGCTGAAGAGTTTGTTTGTTTGTTTGTTTGAACACGCTAATCTCAGGAACCGCTGGTCCGATTTGATAATTCTTTCGTTGTTGGATAGTCCATTTATCGAGGAAGGCTATAGGGTATATATCATCACGCTACTACTAATAGGAGCGGAGCAACAAGGAAGAATGTTTCAAAAACGGGGGTAATTTTCACGCTACGGGCAATATAAGGCGCAAACGAGGTTGCGTGGGTCAGCTAGTACTAATATATAAAGCTGAAGAGTTTGTTTGTTTGTTTGCACACGCTAATCTCAGGAACCGCTGGTCTGATTTGAAAAATTATTTCAGTGTTAGATAGCCCATTTATCGAGGAAGGCTATAGGCTATATAACATCACGCTAAGACCTACAGGAGCGGAGCAGCAATGAAGAATGTTTCAAAAACGGGGGCAAATTATCACGCTACGGGCAATAGGAGACGCAAACAAGGTTGCGTGGGTCGGCTAGTTCGATATAAATCTTAAGTATTTCTAGACAATATGACTTTTTGACTGTCGAATCATAGAAAGAACAAGGTGTTATTGTCAACTTCTTTACATGTTCTTCGGGAGTTGTCGTGCTGAGGTTCGTAGTGTATTGGTACAAAGCCTTTAACCAACCACTGCAGGCCAGGTGGAGTGATCATACGCGCAAGACGGGTTGCAGGAGCTGGATGCGAGAAGCCGAAAATCGATTAAAATGTCGTGCATTTTAAGATGCCTATATCCAGCAGTGGACTGCGATAGACTGATGATGAACCAATACAAAAAAACAGATCCGTCTGTTATCTTTGGATGTTCAAATAAACAAGAAACGAAATAAATCTATGCTTTATATTTGTATCGATTACAACTTGGAGCAAGAATCTAGTTTTGAAAACTGGATTAAAAATTAGCTTATTAATATAACATTGACAAATTTGTTGATATGTCATAAAACATAATTATGTAATAATTGATTTTCTTGTGATAAATTTATGGATAGTAGACGCACATTTTTAAAAAACAAGATTTGCATTTGTAAATAAGAATAACATATAAATCATATTTCACAGTTGTAGAGAAAATAAAATTTCTTCTAGACCTTTGCTAACAAACACATAAGTTATTAATTTATGTATAAAGATAAATATTAATTATATAGATCTAGATATTGAAAGCTCTCATTGTACTATATAAAGAACTCGTCTATTCAAGTTTATTCCCGTTCGTCGCGGTTGTCATGAGGACCTGGAAGTCAGTACCCTCAAATATACTGACAATTAGTTCAATCCTCGAATTCAGTTCACCCTTAGACTTGAGGAGATCCGATGCCAGTCGATCCGTGTAAAAAATTATATTCAGGTAAAACCGGTGGAACTAGTAGCCAACCCCAAGTAATCTTGGGAATAATAAAGACTAGGAAGATGATGACTTTTCTAAAGATTTGTGCATCCTCTCGGCGCTATTAAATGAAAGAATTATTACATCATTAAAAATATAGGGCATGCACTAACGTAGATAGATCTCCCTTAATAATTTCCAAGCATCCTACATAACTTTAAATCAAAAATAAATGTTTTATCAATAGCTACAATCAAGTTTTTTTTTCCTATATACACTAAAATAAATATATTTTCACTAAGCATGTTGTCTAGTGACGCATAATTTAAAATATTATTAATAACAGTATACCCTGGCAACATTATATATATCATTGTCCTTGTCTATTGACAGGTTAGCAGCCTACTAGAAGCGTAATTTATACTCTATGCCACCGCGGGGTATAACTGCAATCTGTCAATAATCCGCGTCAGCTTTTGGATGTAAATACTTTATGACCAAATCAGGGATATTAACTGAGTCAATTGCGTTCTAGTTAGATAATTTTAGTTATTTTGCTATAAATGTGATAATTTATGTGGGTATTAAACTGGCAACAGTCTTATTGCAAAATTGTAAATTAACTTGAAGTGACGTAATTGATTGTAGGTAATGAAAAGTATTTCAGATGTGGTGGTTTTTACCTATTAAAATTTAAACTTATGTAAACATTTAAAAGGTCTATCGATGTAATTAATCGACATTTTCTTTCAATGTTACCATACAATACCCTACCCTACGCGGCGGAGGCACTTTTACCAACGCCTCCACCACCCTGAGAGTGTCCCGCTGGTCGGACGGGACGTGTTTCATTTCCATCCGCTACAGTTGCCAGCCGCGATGAGGCGACGTTCCCGTGTGCCGTTAATAGAGAAATCACTCAAAGGTGGTGTCCGCACCAGTGGGCAGCCTCCAGGAGGGGTCTGCATGTCGTAATATCAGCTGTTCCCGGATCCCTTTGATCTCAGGCACATAGAGGCACATCATGTGTTTTTAGTAGGTCTGATTCCAATACACCACACCGTCGTAAATCGCGGAGGAGTGACGGTCAGAGAAGGAGGAAAAAAGGGGGGTTATTCAGGATTTTCTCCTCTTTTGTAGTTTGGTCTCTAAATTAGCTCTTTCGCCACTCTGGATGTAGTAATAGCAATGGTTTTAACAGCGGTGGTGACACTGTATCCATAATCCGTCCCCATGAATTTAAAACCATTAGAGATTAGAATTAAAGTCGACTTTAAAGACAGAAAGTCAGGAAAGTTATGGGGTCTTTCGTAACTTTGTAGCATAAACTTTGTAAGATTATAGAACTCATCACTCTCTTTTCGGAATCGGAATGTGATCTTATGCAATACTTTTAATTACTTACGAGTTAACTTTTTTTATGTTTGACCCTACCAAAATGACTCTACTCTGCCTCATGGAAAGCATAAGCAGAATCCAAGAGTGGTGGTCACCATATTATGAATGCAGACAATGCAACAATGCAGTATGCTGACCCACACCATGGTGAGCTATGATGCTTCTGCATCATTGGGCCTCCGGTCTCGCACTCACCAACAAAACACGACAGCATGATCGCTGCCATTTTACGTTGATTTTCTGTGCGAGGGTAGTACCGCTTGAGCCAGCCCTTTCGTGCTGAAATCAGCATGGCTCTACTACCTTGCAAAACTGTTATTGATTGTGCCAAACTTAATTTTATTCTAACATGCCTATTTCTGATATATTTGTTAATAAATTATCCACCATTTAAACACAATGGTAAAGAAACCGTTAAATAATTACAAAAATGTACCATAAATTCAAATGGGTGTTTTGTGTGACATTACAATAGTCCCACTAAAATAGTTAATGACGCTATAACTCACTCTTGTTTTACACTCGTTAGCTAACAGTTGAAAAATGTTAGTCTTAGATGTTTTTCTACCGATTTTACGAGGGAAAACAAACGTCATTCGTATTAATATGCTGTTAGACATCACAATAGTTTGTACTATATATTTTGTTATGGTATTATATGATGGTACTCATAGCGGATTTTGGCCACGGAGGTCAGTTTCAACGAAAACCAGCTAGTTAGGAGATATTATAGTGCACAAGAGTGTATGTAAACACAGGTGCATTCTCCATTCCGTCACTTTTATAATCGAGGAGAGATCTGGAAGGAGGAAATGTGTTTTGAGATTGCTGAAACATCAATTTTTCGTACCACAACAGTTTTCATCTACTTTTACTAAACCTAGTATTACTCTTCGTTACAAATTCTTCAAACCAATATTTACCAGTCATAGACAATTAACTGACTTAACCCAAAAAAAAACACATAATTGACAACAAAATACTACATAAGCATTACTCAAATATGATGTTCTTCACGGCGTTGGTTCGAGTTTGAACCCGGGTCATACACCTCTGACCTTTTGAACTTAATGTTCGTATTAGATATTAATGACCACTCGATTTAACAGAGATGGGACATATCAGGAAACTTGCATACGTTCTCGTAGGTTAATAAAGTCTGTCAGTCTGTACTAAAGAGTAAATAAATAAATATTGTTCGGACATCTAACAAACAACTACATTTAGTCCCAAACTAAGCAGACCACGTAGTTTTAGGATATTAGACAACTCGGGACCGGCAGCGATTAAGAACTCTCCAGGTACGCCCGGCCCGGGAACAGGCCAGGTACTGCAGACAACTCCGGCGCCGGCGATAGCAAAACGATCTTCGTCCTCCATAAGCGTAAGCCTGAGGGTGACAAATGAGGACATCTGACACTCTAGCAGAAGCAGGCCCGGGTGGTGGCACGAGAGCTACGGAGCGCGCGTGCTCTTTTGGGGACAGCAATGGAACATTCTTCACAAACAAACAAGCTTCTGACTAACCGAGTAGTTAAGTACACTGTAAGTTAAGCAACGCTTGTCAGGTTAATCTATGGATGGGGTTTTAACACATCGAGGCCCCTCTGTGCCTCGGAAAGTACGATCGGTTATGGTTAAAAATCAAACATCCGTTGCGATCGATACAGGTCGATTGGACATTATAGTTTATTCGTTTAGATAGTGTCCGTACACCCGCAGGCAATTGTGGTTATTGTTGTGGAATACGAATATATTAATTCACTCAACGGCGTATACTGACAAATCTAAGTAGCTGCAGGTGTACACTGCGGGCGGGCCCTTTGATTTCCTGGCGGCTTTGCTTTGACAACTTCGGTATCGCCTAGTCCTTGGGTTGTGTAGGTCTGATAGTAGTCGCCACACATAATAAATCGAAGTTCAGCCGCGTCTTAGTAGACTGATTGAAAGCCAGCCTCAAGATAGTTTAGGTAAACGAATCTGAGGATGAGTTCGTGTATGCATCTATAGTAAATCAACAATTTTCAATATATTTACTTATCTATGTTCTAAATTAATATCTTTTTTTCACATAAACTTCATATTAATTCGTTTGTAAGGATTCATATTTTATTAAATATAACGGTATTAAAATTCAAATCGATTGTGATTTTTTTTGGCATTTCAAGTCAGCTGTCAATTTTAAATTTAGAACATTCCCGCACGCTGGTGTAGACAAGATGTTTTTTTTAATAATATTTTTTGAGTAAAAGTAGGTAGAAGATTTAATACATAATAATATCTTTATATATATAATTATTCTGTGAGTGTGTATGTCACTGAACTACTCTCAAACGACTGGACCGATTTTGATGAAATTTTTTGCGTGTGTTCAAGGGGATCTGGGAATGGTTTAGATTCACAATTTTGTCCGCTGGACAATGTTTTTTTAATTAATTTTTAATTTATTAGTAGTTATGGCAAAACGACGTTTGCCGGGACAGCTAGTATATATATATATATCAATACAGAATTATCTAAAAATACATAATTATGGAGACAGAAGATACTGTTTCACTAGAACCTAACAAAAAGGGTAACAAGAGTAATTTAATATTATGACCAGGTATTATTACTAGTTGTAATTTATTAATTTGTGATTTTAAATAAGAAATATTTTTGGGCATCTAATACACAACGCCACTTAGTCCCAAACAAAGCATAACTTGTATACCTTTACATCTATACTTTTTTTGTAAAAACATACATATTTTACATAGAAAATACCCAAACTCCAAAACAAATATTTTCAGATTATAAAAAACATTCGTTCCTACCCGGGAATCCTACCTACTACCTACCTACCCGATACCCCTAGCACAGTCATAGCACAGTCGCATACGCTACCACTGCGTTACCAAGGCACCGAGTCATTATACTTCATTTAACATATATTTATCTGATATACATTATTTTGTTAGAACCAGGATATTCTTAAAACTATTATACAAATAAAGAATAATATTTGTCTTTTTCAAGTCACTTATTAACATTTAAATCTACATATTAATTCGTAGTCCATTCAACTTTGTTGATATGCAATTATTTCATTAATAATCACTTTTACTAAAAACCTTGTCTAGATTCGTCTACACGAACATAAACTATCACAGTTTTTCAACAAAGCGAAACGGACTCATTATCAATAAATAATCTGTTTCATTTACAAAATGCAAAGCATATTTAAATGGACAAACTGTAAACTCAATTTTAAGTATTAAAAAATGCATAACTTTAGCATATATAGTATAGTAAATAATTTTGTTATTTTTAAATTATTGTATGTTTTAGACGTTTCAATAAAAGATTTTATAACATATGGGTCGTTTTCAAATATTTGTATTGTATAGACTAAACACCTGCTTTTCTGAGTTATGAAGTAATTTTATAGTGTGAAACATAAAACCTATTCTATTCATAAAAGATGATATACCCATGTTACAATATTGTTAGAAATTATTACATAAATTACGAGACAATATTCCAGTAATTTAAATATTTTATGAGTTTTTTTGTAATAAATTATATTTTAAATAAGTTGTTGAAAGTTATTTTTGTAGTGTTGTTTATTTTAATACAGTCCACAAGTATTTAAATAAGAGAAGAAACATAAAAATAAAATGTCTCAATTCTCAATACTGGACAGCTCAGAGCTTTAGTGCTTGTAACAATAATGTTTTATAACAAGATTAACTATAGATGTCTTGAACATTTATAAGTTTTGATATTATAGCCCGCTTTTAACCTTCAGTTATATTATTATGACTACCGAGCAATTGCTGTCTTATTTCTTTAAACCAATAAATCAAACCGTCTGGTTAGCATTCAAAACCTCCTTCGAAAGAAAGATATGTTCAGCCGTAAACAAGTTTACATACGAACAAGAAATATCCCTCTCATGTATTTAGACATTTCATAGTATATACCAGTAATTATTACTCAAAACTTACTCCTATTTTTGTTCTTAGTTTTTCTACTATAATAACATAGATGTAAATTTTAATACATTTATACAATTGAATAAAATAGTTGAAACCACACTCGTGCACTTTATAAATACTAAGTTTTACATAGTTTCACTGGTCGTTTACCAAATTTACACCTGTGCACGATGTCAAATGTCGTACAAGAAACTATTTTGTTTCGAATGAGATCGATCTTAAGATTAATATTAATAGATATTCAAACAGCCCTGCTTGTAAATCTTTAAAAAGACAACCCAGACTAAGAACACAGCCGAGTTAGTGTATCTATGTCTGTTCTTAAGGCTGATCTGAGTTTTGAATCGTATGACTTAGACTTACCTCAGGTAAGGTATCGACTAGAAAATCTGTTGGATATATTGATGATGTTCAATCTAAAACCTCCTGAAAATTGTTAGAATAATCATCCTAACGTTTATTGCTTTTTAACAATAAATGTATAGTTAAAAAACATTTATATTCAATCAATTCATTTGAAATATATTTAATTAAAATACGTTAGATTCCGTTCAACACGATTATAAAATTAACCTCCTTTAAAGATCGCTACTTCACGCGCCCGATTCGTTGAATAATTAATTTCAAGATCATATGTGTGTTATAAAAATCTGTTCCGCTTAAGTAAAACATTGAACAAATAAAACTTAACAATCCAATAAAATAAATATTACTTAAATTACTCGTAACAGCTTTAACCGCTTTGTAACATACATTGTGTAAACAAACCGGGTTAATGTTGAAATAAACGGACTTATAGCTGGAGAAAATTGATAATGACTGGAAAGCTACCTGGCAATTGAGTCATAGAAAAGTCTGGAATTAAGAGAAAGATTACGACTAATGGCAATGATAATCTTTATTAAACAACACAGTATTTTATTAGCTTATTTTCAAGACTTTCATGTGATGACATATGAATAATACGAGTGATCACTACCCTTGCAACTCGTAAGAGTCGTAAGAACCGGCAAAGGGAGGAAATTGCGTACATCAATAGCACTGTGGAGAGAAAGAAAATTTGAACCATTTCTGAACTACTGACCTGTCTATCAAGCGTGGTACAGTTGGCCAAAACTTCCATTGTAAGGAGAGGCTGTTACGACTAGCTTTAATATGACCTGGTTGACCTATAACGATTTACTAAAAGGGGTTGAGAAATGTAACCACAACTGTAATCTGATCTAGCCTCAAGCATATATTTGTTAACAAATCAAAGTATCTTACTATGAGGTAAACAAATTAAAGCGCGTTTCAGGCGAATTGTACTGCGCTATCTGTCGATACTGTTTTGGTCGTGAACAGAGGTTTATCTAAACAAATAAATAAAATTGGAATTTCTGTATGTAATATTAAAATAACCGCTTTTTACTAAATGCATATGTATACACGGTACATGTACCTAAAATTTAGTTTAAAAAAAATTGTCTGTCTGTTTGTTCCGAGTAATCTCTGGAACGGCTGGACATATGTTGACGGGACTTTCACTGGCAGGTAGTTGATGATCCAGGGAGTAACTAAAGGCTACTTTTTTAGACTAACTATGTCCCGCGGCGTTACTCGCGATTTATAAAAAGATATGATTGAGATGAATTTATTTAAAACTACACATATATCGGTTAACGCTATGATTTTTTCAAAAGATATAACATTTTTCTATTGTCAACCGATTGAAATAAAACAAGCATTAAATTTTAAGAGGTATGTCACAATACATGAGAGAAAACCACATCTATATCGGTTAAATTATTTCTACACGCTCAGACACACAGACAAAAATTCTAAAACTGTTGTTTTGTGTTCTACTACGTTGGCATCATTGTCTCAAAACCTCTATGGGAGAGACCTCTTCATTGTCAAGACCTATTCAATATTTTTAATGTAAAGACATAGACCTGTTACAATTTTATTTTATGTATAGATTTAAATGAAACATAAATAATAATCTGATTAACTACGGTTTGTATAAAAGTTAAATTCCTTTCGTAAAATAAACAGAAGTAAAAGTAGTTTATACTTTTACTTCTGTTTAAAATAAAAATCGAAAATATTGTTAAACACGTAGCATCGGACATCGTTAGAGACGACTAGCAACAGGTGCGTACGTGCAGCTGTTGAAGCGCGTGCTCTAGCGTAGATCCCTTTCTATGGGGAACTGCCACAATATGGCTGAGAGACCGGAAACTAATTACAACAGGTTTTTTTAATGATGTTGTGGCAAAAGCGATGAGCTGATACTAATAGGATTACATTCGAATTTCATCACTTACTAACCAACTTCAAAAAAGGAGGAGGTTCTCAAATAGACTGTATTTTTTTTGTTTGTTACCTCAGAAGTTTCGACTGCATTTTGAGGATTGTTTTTTTTTTATTTGAAAGCTGGTATCTCCCGTGTGGTCTCATTTCAATTTAGTTCAGTTTTTGAAGCTGTTTTATTTTTATTTATTTATATTATTGTTAAAGAATAGAAGTATCTACAAATATATTCATTTAACGTAAATGTGTAGTAATCAAAGATAACTAACAACCTTAGCCAAGATGCAAGTGTTTCACGTCGATTCTCTTTCTATAATCGCTAACGTCTTCATTCTTTTCTATCATCGTCTGCCTATCGCAGTCCACTGGTGGACATTTGCCTCTCCAATTGCACGCCACTTGGTTCGATCATCAGCGTCTCGCATCCAGCTCCTGCCAGTTGTCTCGCGCAGATCATCCCTCCGTCTGTGGACGTCCTACAATGTCGAGATAAAGCAATTATAAATATTTATGGGAATGAAACGGCAATATAAGAAATATTTGTAATATTGCCGTTTCTGTTGTATTATTCGCTAATTTTATGTTTTGGGCACGTAACTAAGCGTTAAGAGACGTCATACATTTGTTAGTTTTCTATTAACGTTTTCGCTTGTTAAATCAACTTAGCCAAGGGCCATTTTGCTCATGTCCTCGCTGGCATGTATTAATACTTGCCTTCTGTGGCATAAAGCGTACCATTTTGTCAGTTTTAGATAAAATAAATCAAATAGAATATTTTTTTTAAATAACTGTACAGTTATGCTACTCTTTAATTATAATAATATATAAATATAAGATATAGGATTTTACTCTAGTTTTTATTTTGAAATATCGCATTACAGAATAGTGTTTTCAGGCCTGATGGTCTCCCTATTTTTCAAGAATCAAAGCTTCCTGACCTGCCAGGTTCAGACGCGTAACTTCCAATACTTACACTAACACATCATGAATGAATAAATTTTAATGGTATTTTTTTTTCTGATGTGCCGCAATGTATATTTTAAAATATACCGAATATATGTATATTTTAAACTATTATTTCAGTCTATGGAACAAATTATTGTCTGCAGTATTTCTGATTCGATACAACCTTCGAACCTTTATGAAACGAGCAAAGCAACTTTTGAGGTAAAGAACTTATTACTCTACTGAGCTGAAAGTATTTATAGGCACTGGTAGCAACTTTCTATTAAGTTTCTGATCGTTTGTCTTCTAAAACACGTATTTAATATTATAATCAAAAAGCTTTTATTTTAAGTAGGCTGTTTCAAATACTTTCGAAACGTTCCATTACTGACTATTTGTTTATACATTTACTAATAGTTTTCTATTACATGTTTAGTTATAAGTTTAGTAATATTTTTATATTTAAGTAAACTAAGATCTTCAGTTATCCTATCTTAATTCAAGTGTCACCAAGATTCCGATTGTAATTAGAACACTGAAGTGTTCTCACGCTTTTTAAAATATTTTAAATCTATTTACTTATGTTCAGATTTTATAATAGTAACACGTCTCTGTTTCATTATTTTCCATTTCCCTGAACAAGCATTATATCATTTCTATACTGACTCTAGTTACTAGTAAGATAGGCAATAGACAACGATCAGGTCTATTTAATCAGAGTCTTCACAGTTTCAAGGACCTTTTACCATCTTTCCACTAAGGTATCAACCTCTAACATTTCATCAGTAAACCAACAGCATTACGTATACTTACTCAGTGTACCTTGACGCGGTAATCACCGTGATCATTACACGGTCTGTCCGTCTGTCTGTTTACCGTGACTGACCATAGTACGACATAGTGCTTTATTTGGTGTTTTATATATATGTATTCAAATTTCTTTTTTATTTTGCTAAGTGATAGCCGAGTAGGTTAGATGTTTGTTCATGGTTGCATGTGGCTGTAAGATATTGTTTTGAAGCGATAAGGCCGTTACTTGTACTTCCTTAGTTTAAAGTTACCAAGTAACTGGGTTGTTAACAAATTGAGACCCATCCGTGCCTCGGAGAGCATGTTAAACAGTTCCCCTATATCTATCTGATTCCGTCGTGACGTAATTATTTTCGTATATTATAAGAGAAAAAGCTAAAAAGATGTTGATAATTGAAACGATTTGCAGAAAGGACATATGAAAGGTTCAATGACAGTAGATGTGTCTAGAGAGATGTAATGAAAGAAGTAACTACGGCGTTGTATTGTGACCGTATCGTAATACGCGCGTAGGACGAGAGCAATCTCGACGATTCGTTTGTGGAATAGAAACACTGCTACCCCCTTAGCCAAGTTGCAAGCGTTTTTATTTTTGCAATCGTTAACGCCTAAATTCTCGTGTGTCATGGGCTAATTTTAGACAAAGTAATCTTGGACAAAGTATTAGCCAATGACACGCGAGAAATTATGCGTTAACGATTGCAGAAAGTAAAACGCTTGCAACTTGGGTAGAGGGTACGCCGTCTCGTACGCGTTGCGTTGTAACGATACGCTTACGACACGATATGTATTCCTAAACGTTGTCGTTTAAAAATCTAATTGCGTAATCGACTTTAATTCCATAGTATAATTAAGTACCGGTAAGATGAGCTAGATTACATGTGGTCTTGCTAATCTACCGTCAAGTATGGTGATGCTGGTTAGGAATGGAATCATGTGCGGATTTTTTTCTCTGATAACGATTGTAAGTACAATGAACTTATCGTACTCTGTAATATAGATTTTTTCATTCGTAAGTCATGTTTTTATTTATTTACACTAATGCTTTACTTACATATTACATTTGGCATACATTGGCATTAATTTACAGTGAATTTGTCATTTAAAGAGGTACACAACAACTCCATTAAGATGGTTATACACATCAGTAAGTCGAAAAAGATATAATTAAACTTTATGTTAATTAAGCTGCTAAATAAAGTAACCACGCCAATCAAGAATACAAAATTCAGTGGTTAGATAAAACACACATATGTACCCACATACCTATGTTAAATTGATTAAACTATCCTTGTAAAGAAATTCGAATAACATGGTCTGATGAAAGTGTTCAGACATTTTTCATGTGATTATTCGAAAGCCGACATCTATTTACTAGACATTTTTTGGGTCTAACCCCTCCTATGCGCCCACCACTGTAACTTCTGTATATCAGGATTAATAGCAGGGACTCAGTAACACACCGAATCGAGAAGTTGAAAATGCATCATGGAGGATGGTGATCACCACTCTTGGATTCTGCTCATGCTTTCCATCAGACAGCACAGAGTCATTCTGACAGCTATTACATTTAATAAGCATACATATATTTACTGGACATATCAGAGACGCTCTACAGCTGTAATTTTCTTTACACAAGATAGTTTTTTATTTACATCCATCAAAAATAGAATACCATGGCAACCAAAAACAAACCTTTCGAATAATAACAATACACATATATCAATATCAAAGAAATCACAGTGATTACAATCGTGATATTGCTTTTTGCCATTAGAACGAATTCTTTGTTGAATGTTGATTAATTACTTTACGCCAGTTGAATAGAGCTTTGTTGGTTCGTTCTTTAGGTATAGGTGGTACCCACCTAAATAAAATTGGGTTAATTTATATAGCTTTCGAATCTATACTTATAATAATAATGTAACAGGTTCAATTCTGTAAATTAAATATATTTTGAAAATTGGGTGGCTCTCTGTATCGATACTGAAGCAAAAACTGTATTTTTTTTTGTCTGTCTGTCTGTATCTTGGCTGCGAATTACGCTGAAACTACTGAATAGATTCAAATGAAACTTAAAACTTAAACGTAGGACATAGGATACTTTTTATCCCGAAATTCAGCACGGTTTCCTGGAGACAGGGGATGAAAGTCAAAATATGTACTTAGTTGTAATTCAATAACACATAGTCCGATTTCATTCATTCTTTTTTCACTAAAAGGCAAGTACTTTAAAATGTTGTTCCGTGGTTTATTTATTTGTTTATTATATGACTTTAGTGTGTATTTATCGGTGAGTTCTATAAAATCCTAATAGATGGCGGTTTGGCATCTAAGTTGCACAGATATCCGGTAGGTTGTGTCGTATTTATATTACTAGATTATACGGTAGATGGCTTCGTATTTCTATTTCTAGAATTTTCAGAAATGTCGAAAATATTTACAAAAAAAAATGTGGCAGTACGAAGTACGCCGGGTCAGCTATCCATAATCTGTCTAACTCTCTGACACGCTTTCTTGGCTCAACCGCTTCACCGATTTCAATGAAATTTGGCATGGAGATACCTTGATTCTTGAGGAAGAACATGGGCAACTCTTTCTTCTAGGCTTAGGTATGATCGAAAGCTAATCTGTTATAAAACCAAGTAAGGTAAGGTATATAATAGTAATATGACGTGGAAGAGCCAAGCTATGGAAAAGTCGCAAACGATTCGGGAGTAATACCGCAGGCTCGCAGACAACCAGCTTACAAATACAGGTGAAGGAAGCTAATAAAAAAAAACTCCCGTATTAGGAATTATACATGTGTCGCGTAAGACTAGACGAACATACATGAAACGGACACAAAGAACACCCAGACTCCGAAGAACAATTTGATGATCACACAAAGTGTTGTCCCATATGGAGTTAGAACTCACTCCGCGCAGTAGAAAATGATGTGGCTTCAACCACTACGCTACACTACACTATGCAAACCAGTGCTAAGCAATTCTTTTATTTGCTTTTAACCGAGTAGTAGGGATACGGACTGATCAATCTACACCTTAAACTCCCTCATTATCTCAAGCTCAAAGATCAATAACGCATTTGAAAAAGGAAGGCATTTACCATCAGATCTTTTCGTCTGGTCTTTTGGCATCTATACGTTGCAAAATAATAAGAGTTTCATGTATATTCGAAGTAAATTAAAGCGCAGAAAATATTACCGTGAGGTAAAACTGTATCCTTAATTAAACGGAAAGCGTGGGCGCATATGCCTTTATTTAGAAAATAAATCAGTCAAGTTTTTACTCGGTAAGCGTAACTAAAGCTAACTAGTACAAGCCTGTCTAGAAAATCTTACTTACGTAATAGCTTAGAATCATTAAGGTTAACTTATTTCTTCATTTATTCAATACTTCACCCGTGTAAAAACTAGGTAATTAAATTTAGAGAGCATGTTAAGCCATAGTCCGACTGTTCTGAACATAGAAGTGATGGCTTAACTTGATGATAATCGTTATTAGGAAGTCAGTACCGTCGACAACTAGTTCAACCTTCGATTTCAGTGTGCCTTCACGGTTACGAAGGTCCGATGCCAGTCGCTCCGTGAAAAAAACTGAAATTTCGATAAAACCGGTTACACTAAATCCCAATCAATAATCTTGAGAATAAAAAATTGTTTTAATCCTTACATATTAAGCTACATTGCTGACGAATTATCATGACCTCTTCGTGCAGACTGTAAGCAGGTAGGTATGTCTTCTATTGGCTCAGTGCCAACACTGCCCGGGTCTTACCGTGTGTCCGTTAGGGCATAATGAGGGGATGGTTTTTTCTCTATTCCTATTAGTAAAAACAGTATCAGTAATTTATATGTAATAATTCGTTCTTGAAATATTTAATCTTGAACTGCTATGTCTGTTATAGGGGAACCTAAGGTAATCTATCTGCGTTAAAAATCTGAAATAACTTATGATGGTAGTAAATATAACTGAGTTATGTAATATTTGTCGTTAAACAATCATCCAAATAAAATAAATTTAGAAAAATACTAATGAAATTGTAACTGCTGGTATAGATAATATCAGCTCCAGAATTCAGAACGCCCTTGGCCGAATTTTCTCAATCAAATGAGAAGTTTTTTGGATAGACAAGCCGAACGTGTAAGAAATAAACTAATAGTCCGGGTTTTGGAATTTGAATCTAATAGTGGAGTTTTGGAGAAAACAAACTTCACAAGTTATTACTATCAAGCTAATTTTTCGTGAGTGGCTTCGTTTTGCTGAGGGGAGATATAATTTAACAGTCACATTGTCCTACAAATTGCGAGGTACATTATCCTCCGGTCCTACGCTCTAAAGTTTTTTTCCCTGCTAGCACTGTTAGCTACCACAATCGAAATTTTTTGTAAGGTGAAAGGTGGACCCTTCATCAAACTGAAGCCACTCACGAGAAATTAGCTTGATAGTAATAACTTGTAAAATTTGTTCCAGGGATCCCAGACTATAACCCAAATAAACCGAAAACAATTGAGTTTCAACTAATTTGAAATTACACGTTATACTCGATAACCATACAATGGCAGTCTTTATTGATAATCACCGCCTGTAGACGTTGACAGGAATAAAAATGAGATTTCGCGTGAGATTTCCTACCGGAGTTTTGTGATGGGTATGGTAGCAGTGTCAGCGACTAAACTGATGAAGTCTACGTAAGAAGACTTGTGTGTTTTCACTTCTTTATCCTCATCATTGTCAACAACTTTAATAACTGTCACGTTGCTTTTGGGGTTAGTTTGTCAAGAGGTCTCGGGTTCGATTCCCGGGTCGGATCAAATGTTTACATTATCTGCAAATATTGGTTTCAGAGTGTGGGTGTTAGTTATGTATAGAATGTAGTACATACATATTACACATAACTAACATAAACAAAGATATATAAATATTCTATCAGCCAATTTTTTTTTTTTATATTTGGCCCTGCCATAATGACTCTACTCTGCCTGATGGAAAGCATAAGCAGAATCCAAGAGTGATGGTCATCATACTGCGAACGCAGACAATGCAACAATGCAGCATGGTGACACACAACATGGCGGGCTAGTGATGCTTTCGCATCATTGGGCCTCCGGTCTCGCACTCACCAACGAAACACGACAGCATGATCGCTGTCATTTTGCGTTGATTTTCTGTGCGAGGGTAGTACCGCCCCGGTCGAGTCGGCCCGTTCGTGCTGAAATCAGCGTGGCTCTACTACCTTTTATCTAGCAATCATAAAACAAGCTCTACTTAGTTTAAAGCTAGATGGCGTTTGTGTGTGTAATGTCCGAAATATTTATGTATTTCTTTATAATTCACCGCTGGACATGAGCCTTTCTTTGGATAAAAGGTACTATAACATGCTGGCAAATGAATTATTTCAAGTTTTACTTCTCTTTTGCAGTGCTGCTCCATTAACGTGCAGAGTTTGATCCTTTTGTCTACTCTTACGACGTCCACCAGATGAATAGGGAGACGGTGATCCCCTCCTCCCTATTCATCCCTTATGTTTATTAATGTTGTTATCACGGATGTTTATTATCATCGTAGAAATAGTTTAATAGTTAAATTAAATAATAATAGATAATTAGACTCAAGTAAATAGTAATAGACTTTATATAGATCGGTTTTACTTTGACATGAATTAAATATTTTCGTCAAAATTTATTTAATATCCTCATAAAAGCATTTTAAATTTATTTTAAACCTTATGTTTTTTTCAAAAATAGTTTTATTTTTAATAACATACGGAATAATGATGGAAATGAAATTACACATTATTAAAGTAGGAATAAAACCCCGCTGCAAGTGAGGCCCAACATTTAGGCGCCGTCAATCCGCGTCGCTTCATTGTCATTCCGCAAGCGGTCGCACATGATACATAGGACTATTGTGTGACTAGGCCATTGTTGGGACGTGGCACAAAACTACGCAGGCTTTATCACCGTTAGGTTATGGGCTATGATTGTCAAAATACTAGTTGACTGTAGTTCTGTAATATTTTCAATTTGCAAGTATTTGGTATATAAATCCATTTATATTAGCCCCACCATCATTAAATTTAATTTCATTTAACCATTTTAGGGATTACACCACAGATATTATCAATGAAACAAGTGACAAAAAAAATACACTACTAAGAAATCCTACTAATATTTAATATTACAAATGCGAAAGTTTCTAAGGATGGATGGATGTTTGGATGGATGTTTGTAACTCTTTCACACTAAAACTACTGAACGGATTTGGATGAAACTTTACAGTAATATAGCTTATACATCAGAATAACACATAGGCTACTATTTGCCACAATAACCGACATATACGCGGGCGGAGCCGCGGGCAACAACTAGTAGTAAAAAATTTACATAAATGTGATTTAACTTCATCAAATTCTAAGGATTAGTAGATTTCATTCTTCAAAACTATAAAACTTTATGATTTATTAGCTTTATGTTTCGTAAATCGATAACTTTCTTCGTACAATGTTATAACAATTTTCTTTAGAAACTCTTTATGTAAAAACTTTTATTGTAAGAACATTACCGGAATATTATGTTATGCTTGAATTTTCTTATCAATGACTCATAACGGAAATAATTACATAAAATAAAAACTATAGTGGATTTATTTGACAAATTGGCATTGAAGGTACGTCCGTTTTGCCGTTTCATTGCTTTCTTCTACTATAAATTAACAATTATAATACTTTAACTATTCATTTACGATGCATAAATTACGTTAACACGAATGTCGTTATTAAAATAAATAAATAAAATAAAAATTGCTTTTATTAACTGTAACCTGTTTTATAGTTTTTTTAGTTGAATCTAGTTGACAATATAGATGATATAACTTAAAATAAATGATATCTGATCAACTAGCATTATCAGTAACCAGGCCAAGTTGTCTTCTGACATAGGCCATCTCTAATTCTCTTCACTTGTTTCGGTCTAGCGCAGTTCTCCTCCATCCCTTTGGCAGGTCGTCTTCCCATCTTTTTTTAGGATGAGATGGGTAGATGGGAACGTCCTAATTATTATTTTCTGGTTCCCCTCCACCCTCCTTTCTTTGGTCTGAAGCCATTCGTTTTCGATTTAAGTTTCTTTTATTTTCATCGGTGCATGTAATTCACTTTAATCATTGCTCTTCATATATGTATCATAGTAGATTTATAGTCAACTGTCCTTTATTTTTTACTTATCCTAAAAAGTAGCCTATGTCCTTAACGATCATATTATCTCCATGCTAAATTTCATTGAAATCAGTGCAGCAGCTTCGCCATGAAAGTATAAACGACAGACAGAGTTACTCTCGAATTTATTATATTAAAAACTAGCTGAACCCCGCGGTGTTACCCGCGGCTATTATTGTACCGCGAGTAACGCCGCGGGACAAAGTTAGTCTAAAAAAGTAGCCTCAGTTACTCCCCGGGTCATCAGCTACCCGCCAGTGAAAGTCCCGTCAAAATCCGTCCAGCTGTTCCAGAGATTACCCGTAACAAACAGACAGACAAATAGACAGACAAATAAAAAAATTTTTAACTACATTTTTGGTAAATGTACCGTGTATATACATATGTACATATACATATACATACATATACATATGCATTTAGTAAAAAGCGATTTTTTTATTATTACAAACAGACACTTCAATTTTATTTATTTGTATAGATGTATAATTAAGTATAATTCTTTTTCACCGAATTTCACTGAGTTTCATACTCTCCAGGCTGTGTATACTACAGAAAAGAGAGTATATTCCTTTGTTCTGTGGTGTATACCTACTGCTAAAAATAGGTAATATGCTATAGAAATATTAATCATTCTTATTTGGTCGAAGATGCGGACAGGGATATATTAAAATATAATACTCACATTTGAAAATACATTAATTTGTTTCACCTCATATTCATTCTGTTCGTCTCTAAATTTCGTTTTTTAACTAAAATAACTTAGATCTCTAATTCTCTTATTTGTGTAAAGTGATTTACAAAATTCTACTTTTGTTTTATATTTAGAAAACGTATATTTTACTAAAATCTAACTTTTAATTTAGAATAGCGTTTCACAGAACAGAACTCGAACAGAAGAGTTTTTGAAGTACAGAATTATTCCAATAATCAGAATGATGTAAAAATGAAAGTTAATAACCATCACCAGGATAGCGATTACAATTTATATGTCTATGTAAGCAAAAGATTGAGTAGGTCAGGAGTTGTACAGTTGTAACTGGAAGTGTGTATGTTAGGTGGTCCTATCTATTACATTTATTAGTTGAAGAAAAATTTAATTATAAGATCAAATATTATTAGTAATATCGCAAACCGCACGGTACATATTAAATGTATACCAAACTATATCAAAAGTCATAACTAAATAAATCGTAATAGCCACCATAACTAAACCATAAACCTGACCACCGCTGTAATGTTACGAAATTTACATAATTCCACATAAATTCGGCCACAACCACCCCCTCCCTTCTTTTGTGCCCCCCCCTTTCGTTTCACCCCCGGCTACTTCCGGGCGAAGTGGCGCGTGACGCAACAGTCACGCACAGGTGTGGTGCATGACACGAGGGAGAGCGGAATGACTTTGTGCTAATACGGGATAGATACTATACGTCACTTTAGATATAGCAGTGGCCGCCCTGAAAACTTAAACTGTGTCTAATTTCATACGCCTTCATTCACATAATTTTGGTAAAAAGGGATACAAAGTTTTCGCATCACGTATTAATTTAGGTATATATAATTGAGAAGTGGTTCAAGGTAGTAGAACTTCGCTGACTTCAGCACGTATGGGGCAGCTCGACCGGAACGGTACTACCTAGACACAGAAGACCAACCCAAAATGACAGCATTCGTGCTGTCGAGTTTCGTTGATGAGTGCGAGATAGGAGGCCCAATGACGCAGAATCATCTTAATAGACCCCCATAGTCTGGGTTCCCAAGCTGCATTATTGCATTGCTTGATTCTGCTCATGCTTTCTTTCTTTCACTTTGGTAGGCCCATCAAAAAACGATTTTATATATCTATATTGATTGTAAGTTTTTCATTTTTCTAATGAGGTTGAAAATTGATCTCATGTCTTTTAATGTAACTTAGTTTTCAATCTGTCTCATTCTTTATTCTGAAATTGGAGTTTTTTTTTAATTGACATAAAAAATCACAAAGCAGTCATATGGACTGCCGACAGAAGCGAAAACTCAAAACTATAAACAAACAGTTGTTTAAACTCACCTGAAATTAACCTCTTTGCTCTTTAAATTAAATGCGTGATAAAAAGAAATCAAAGATATAGCTCATGAAAAGCGTTCGGTGAGAATGACGCGAGTTCCATGATTTTTGTTCACCCAAAAATGTTTTTAATGAAAAAGAATTTTAGGTGTTAAATAAAATAAAACTAGTCACGTTTTACCACTTGTAAGGTGTAAGTTAATCGATTCACTCCGTTGGCGGTCGCGTGAGGGTGGATTTTTATAAACAAAGTTGAATTTTGTTGAATAAACCTGCTCTTAGGTTATATAATGTTGATTGCTGTGATAAGTTTGACATAAGTATCGAAGTAGCATAAAATAAAATAAAAACGAAATAGCTGCAATTGAAATATTACATCATGGTGAATGATGGCATATATGAGATATTGAGCATTAGGTGTTTGTAACAGTTGCTACACAATTTAAAAATTGAAAGCACAGGTCTACAACAAGTTATAGTTACATATGCTTATATTTCATTTATACGCTCTTTAATTATTGCAACAAACCCAATGAAAGAAAGTTAAGCCTCATCACAATTATAAATCTGTAATCATTTTATAGGGTAATAATCTAAAAAAATAATATCATAATAATATTACGTGCTTAAAAAACAAAGAAATTATACAAAGTCAAAGTGAAGAAAAATAATTTCATACCTTATATTAAATATACCACGCATTTTTTTAGATGTAAACACGTAAGACGACATATGGAAATATTACTACATCAAAATATTTTTTCATCAGACTGAAGCAACTACAGATCATCATATTTCTGGTGAATATCATTAACCATTCGTTTAACTGTGTTATTTTTATAAGTATCTTAATACTACGTTGAAATTAAAATTTAGTTTATCTCCTTCTTAGGGAAAAATTAAAAATAACTTGAAAATCCAAATGTTACGTGTACGAAGTAGCGGGCACACCTAGTATTAATATAATTATTTTTAGTTTTACCTTGTTTGCTTATTGGCTGTTAATTTTTATCGTGGCAATAACACGTTTTCTTTTTAAATATAAGTAACCTGCCAATATGACTCTGCTTAGCCTGATGGTAAGGCTGGTAGTGAGTTCCAGTTTTTAACTGCTCGGCACAGGAAGGAAAAACCAAACCGTTTGGTTCGAGAGCGTATTTCTACGACTCAGAGACTGACTTCCGAGGCATGCACGTGTTATTCTGTAGAGGAAGGGAGAAGGTGGTGGATCAATTGGAAGAGCTCTTCAGATTGATCTTGCGAATGCTTATACTCGTACATTCCTAAAAAATACCCCATCCTGTGTATTCTTATATACGCAGACGAGTTGACCAGAAGGAAATCAGAAACGACAGTTTGTGGACCGGAACCACTAATACCCCTTGCCCCCAGCCCAAATAAAACCATGGCTACGTGCCAATACCGAAGAAAAACATTGAACCCAATGGAAGAACAACGAAGGAGGCAGGCAAACAAAAATTTTAGTTCCGGTGGCATCAAAAAGCCTAGCCCGCAATCTGATCATACTGAAAAGGGACGATATCAGGAAGGTCATAGGTATCCTAACTGGACATTGCCCCCTAAACAAGCATCTGCTCACTATAGGTGCTACAGATAACCTTCTGTGCAGGGGATGCATGGAGGCAGAAAAACGCTGCGTTCAGGTATAAGTGCGGCAGCTCAACGGGCAGACATCCTTCAATCAACATCACTCTCCAAACAAGTAGTGACCTGAAAAGGCTGCTAAGCTTCTGGGATGATCTAAGATGGTTGGAGTAAGAAGATGACTAAACTTACGTACAATGGCCCAATCAGGAGGCTAAGTACGGAGACAGACCGGGAAAAATATAATAACAAAGTGTATTCTTTTAAATTTATTTGCGTTACAATTCCTTTGATTCAATATAAAACTGCAAAGGTCATTCAAGCGTGTAAATAAAAAAATTGAAGCTTTATCCACCCCTAAAATTCAGTAACTTTACTTTAATAAAAACTGGGTGATTATAAAATCGACTAACATAATTCCACTTATTCCAAAAAAAAGAAGTCGGTGCCCCAAAAAATTAGCATGGTAACAGGGAACACAATAAAAACTTCAGCTATGATTTATGGTGTTCTTTTAAGCATAAATGTGGTAGTAAGTGGTCGAAAATTCCTAATTAGTTCGCCCCTACGGTGGAGTCAAATAACATTTCTTGCCTTAAAATCTGGGTTATACAAACCGTATCCTAAGCAACGGATGTATGCGTGCCAAGGAACTTATAGACCACTCATAGAGACCGTTCAATAAACACAAGTGCTCCGATGTGAAAGCCATGTTAAATCATTCTACAAAACTTTTCATAAAATAAGTAACTTTACATGAAATACTTGACATGATATTGTTAATCAAAATTTATACTAGAAAATAAACTCCTCTTTGCTAACTATTCCTCAAGAGCTACCATTATTAGGAACTCAGAGTATCTACCATAAGTCTCCTTTGTACTTGTTCACAAGGTGTCGCATCAATAGGTTATCTTGTCAATAATTATAATTAAAGTTCAATATATAATAATTTGTTAAACTAAATATAACAAATATTTAGTTTAACAATTTAACAAGCTTAAAAACTACAAATAATCACACTACGTAAAATTTGTTGATAAAATTTATACCCATTGCCTTTAGAACCTAGGCCATTATAGGGAATCTGTTGACAACTTATTCATTAAAATCGATTCAGTAGTTTAGGTGTTACGGTGGAATATTGTGTGAAATTACCATCTATACTGTAGTCGGGTAAAAAAGCAACATATCAGATGATAAACTTTCGTGATAAAAGCTGTAAAAGTTGTAAAGAATTTTTAATAGACACTTCTATGTAGTATAAACATTTTTAGGAGTCGTTAACGTAGCACCTTGTTGTGGCGTGCGAGTAACACATCGTTATTTCCAAAGTGTAATCTAAGCGATTGTGAGTCGCGATTGTGAGATGGAGCCTTTGCGTGCGCTCTAAGTCCCTCACGTACCTACACAGAATTTGTTGTAGCCCTTATTTCGGTTACACTGTTATTAATTTCCCTTTTTATTGTGATTTGTGATCTCAAATCTCAGTCTATTATCGGTTAATTTATACCGGTGGCGACGTTTTGTGCGTTTTTGAAAGTAACGTTCTTGCTTTTGTATTCAAAACACTTTTATTTTTGTTTTTTTATTACCTACCTAGATCACGCGGCAGGCCTAAAAAGCGTTGGCTGGACGTTGTCAGAACGGACATGGAAGTGAACGATCTCACACCCAAGGATGCCGAAGATCGGGCAAAGTGGAGAAGGCTAAGTAGGAAAGCGGACCCCAGCACTAAGCAGGGAAAACGCTAGGCCGAAGAAGAAGATTACCTAACCCATAACTTCTATTTCAAAACTTACTTGAAATGTATTTAATGGTAAGGAAAATGTCCGTTTTTTCAAAAACAAAAAAGTGCTCCAACAGGTAACACTGCTTCAGGACAATGAATATAACACGAGTAATTGTGATTGCCAATAGAAGAGATTTTCTAACGTTCTTTTAAATACAAGTTTTAAATTTTATTTTATGCTAAGATGCTAAGATTTAAGGTTTGATTAATAAAGTCCTATTTTTAATGTAAGACCAGAAACTGCAATGAAGTATTTCTAGAGAGAAGGACCATCGAAAGAGACAAAGTTACTCACAAAAAAACGACTGCCCCGTTGGTCTAGCGGTTGGTGTGTGCGACTGCTGATCATGAGGTCTCGGGTTCGTTTCCCGGGTCGAACTAGATGTTAGTATGATCTACAAATATTTGTTTCGGTGTTTGGGTGTGTTCTATGTATAATATGTACGTATTTACAGAAAAAAAAGTATATATGTATTTCTATCAGTTGTCTAGTACCCATTACACAAGCTCTGTTTAGCTTGGGACTAGATGGCGTTGTGTCCGATGACCAAAAAATTCAAAAAAATTTTTTTTTTTTCAAATACAATAATTATCATCATCAACAGACTTCAACATTCTACTGATGGACTAAATTCCTTCTTTAAAAAGAAGCTTTTGGACTACTGTACCACTTGGTCTAAGTACTGTAGCCAGACTGCTTGATATTGGGTTTGTTTCATGTTTTTCTTTCCCATGCAGTGATGTTGTCCTGCATAGTTTGTAGTCCAGGTCGCCTCTTACGAAGGTATCAATAGCGATGGTGGCAGTATGAAGTAATCTTCACCGTAAATTCCTCGTAAATTTTAGCGCGGTATGCTATTAAGTATATATGTGGTTACTAACACTTGCCTATAAGTATTAAAATTTTGGTATTTAGCATATTGCTCTTCTTCCACATAATGAATTTCAATTTGAGAGTACCTAAGTGTGTGAGCACAAGACCGGGTAAATTAAAATCTACGGAACCCAGCTGGCGGTCTAAATACTGATGACAGACTACTAAGTAGAGATACTAGACTACGGAGTATATTCGACAAATCTGGGTTAATATAATCACTCACATATATACCGGCCCCTTTGGCAATATATATTGCTAGGGTTGCCGGGTCTCGGTATATTTGCAAACGTAAAATAAACGTTTTTACGTGGACATATATTAGAAACTAGCATAACCCCGCAGTATTATCTGCGGTTATTGTCCGGGTAAAGCCGCGAGACAAAGGTAGTCTAAAAAAGTAGCCTAAGTTACTCCTTAGATCATCAGCTATCTGCCAGTGCAGGTCCCGTCAAAATCGGTCCAGCCAGTATTACAAACAGACACTCCAATTTTATTTATTTGTATAGATTCGAAAGTAACTGTATCTATCTGTTAAGCTTTCACGGCTAAAGTGCTGCCCCGATTTCAATGAAATTTGGCATAAAGATACTTTAATTCTCGAGGAAGGCCGTATGCTACTTTTTATCGCGATAGCCGATATACATTCAGAGTAGGGGCAGAGCCGCGGGTAAAAATTAGTCCTATTACTTATAATTTAAAAACTTTGTTTTTGCCAATTATATAATCATAATAATTAAATGAAATAAGTAGTTAACTTGCCTATCATTCCTAATCTATGATTTGTTGTAGAAATTGTGGTAGGTTAAGCAAACATTTTCGTTTTTGTAATAAACTTCCAAAAAACTCTCAAGTTTATTATAGATTTAAATCTATATCTATACAAATAAATAAAATTGGAGTGTCTGTTTGTAATATTAAAATAACCGCTTTTTACTAAATGCATATGTATGTATACACGATACATATACCAAAAATGTAGTTAAAAATTTTTTTGTCTGTCTGTCTGTCTGTCTGTTTGTTCCGGGTAATCTCTGGAACGGCTGGACGGATTTTGACGGGACTTTCACTGGCAGGTAGCTGATGATCCGGGGAGTAACTTAGGCTACTTTTTTTAGACTAACTTTGTCCCGCGGCGTTACTCGCGGTACAACAATAACCGCGGGTAACACTGCGGGGTTCAGCTAGTATATAATAAATATATAAGATTTAAAAAAAATTAAGATCAAGTAGCCTACTTCTGAAGGTATGTGGTATTAGTAAGTTTTGATATTAGATACGCTACAATTCTCAGGAGCGCTACGTACCCAGGAATAATAAAAAACCTAGGTCTACAACCTAAATACACACAGTAAAAATATCCCTCAGAAACTGTCAGAGCAAATACATTTGGTTTGAATTCAACTGACGACTGACAACATAGTTGGTATATTTAGCAAATGTTTGGTGAATGGATTGGCATCGTCTTGTAATGGAATTGCATCGATAAAAAAAAACATACTAATGTTATGAATTGGAAAGTAGCTCTAACTACCTACGCTTGCATGGCTAAACCGCTGAACCTATTTGAATGAAATTTACATTGGAGATTCTTTGATTCTTGAGGAAGGATATAGGCTACTATTTATCGCAATAACCGACATATGTGTGACGGCTGTAATCACAGGCAAAAGCTAGTAGTAAATTAATTTGTTGCGGTTAGATTAAGTGATCGCTTTACTAACTACTTTGAAGGATATGAAGTATCATTAATGATTGTGTGCTTTATATAGTTATAATAAAACAGATCAACACCCGACTGTATTGTCGTCACCAGTAGAGAACACTATTGTTTCAGATACTATGAAAGACCGGCAAACAGAGGGGTGTTATAAGTTTGACCACTATGTCTATGTATGTAATCACTCTACTAAACAATTAAATTAATTAGTTTTTATAAATTAATCCTTTCCTAATTTAGTGCCATCCTTTTCCCTACCACTCCTCCTTGTCAGCATGAGAGGCAGATGGCACTTCTCTTTTTTTTTTACGAGTGGAAAACGTGTGGCCCCAACGGGACGTCACCCCACGCTGTCGACTAAAACCACACGCTGTGCCACTCTAAGCCCGAAATGGGAGAGATACGAGAGCTCCTGTAATTACTTACGATATCCGGTTTCCTCCCAGCGCCTGCTCACAGTGACGCTGTCACGTAGTAGGCAACGTACGGTACACGTGTACGTCACCCCTTCGCCGTTAGTCACTTAAGCGGATGAAGGGGAAAATCCGTCCCATCCATCCGCGGCCACACTCAGGGCGGTAAGAGGCGCTGGTAAATGCAACTCCGCCTCACGGTTCGAAGGCGATGAATTCAAACGACAAATTCAGCAACAAACAGCTGTCGCTACCGGTCATGGAGCATATGACGACCGGTAGAGAGAGATCTCCTCCGATGACTGCAGTAAGGGCACGACGTTGCGACGCTCAAGCGAGAGTAAACCGCCAGCGTGTGCTAGGCCGAGTTCTCATTGCAGTCGCGACCTCCTAGCGACCGAGTGCAGATACTTCCCGAAGCAACCGTACCCGGAAAGGACGTGCATCAGTCGGAGAGACAGTTTTGTGCTGCCGCCTTGCACACTCGAAGTTGAACGGCTGGAGAGCCTCCACGGCAAAGACAGCGCGTTGCGTCTCGCTCCACTCGCATACCTCTTCGAGTGGAGGGTGAAAGCCGTTCTCCGCCCGGAAGTTAGCTATCCGCCGATATACTTCGGCGAGTACTTCCGCCTCTAAATCCCACGGAGGAGTGCCAGCCAAGACGCACGTCACCTCCGTCGACACGGTGCGATAACCTCGTATGGCTCTAACCGCCAATATCCTTTGAGGGCCAGAGGCGTGCCCTATTCTGAGAACTCACACCGGTCCACCGGTGCCATCAACCGGACAACACCCGTGTAGAGCTGAAGGCAGATGACCCTCTGTTAAACCTCACGCGGTGAAAAACAACCGCAAATAGAGAACTCCGGTCGACCCAATCGTTATAATTAGTTAAACAAACAACTCATTCAATGCAAAGGTCCACTGTCCATGACTCACCATCGACGAATTCGATTTCGTAAACAGGTCTCGTATATTTCTTGGCAAAGTGTTAATCAATCGACGCTTGTGACCTTACTAATGTTTTGTATGTAGGTACTGTTTCTTCCTGGGAAATGATTTCATCACATATCTATTTTGTTACACTAGTAGGGACGATTCATAGGACTGAGGGTCTAGTGTGAGTTTATCTAGCATGAACTTGCTCTCGACTGCGAGCGTGTTCGGCGTTGCGATTGGTAGAGATTTCAGTGCGGGCCAATTGCAATGCGGAACGGGGTCGTCCGTAACCATCGCGTATTTGTGAAGTAAACTCACACTAGGCTCGTTATTGTTAATGGCGTATATGTTATGTTTAGTAGAAAACATTATACGTCAATTAAGCTTTTGGCCCCATCCGTGGTCCCATCTTAACATGCAAAGGAAAATGCCAAGTATGGCGCTAGTACTGTGTAACCAGAATTAGTGATAAACTCAAAGGCCAGAATAATAATTTGAAAATCAAACAAAAAAGGTATTAATTTATAATTTTTATTTTCATTTGTATGAATTGTATTGGCATTTTTACAAAATATATTGACCCCTTTATTTTAATGGAAGAATTAAAACAAGGCTTAAAGTAATTTGGCAAATCCAAATTCACCTCAGTAACAATTACACTATGTATAAAAACTCCAAGTAAATAATTATAATAAAAATATACATTTTTTACAAAAATGTAACGTTACGTAAAAATTACAGCTAGAAGACTATTGTAATCTTGTTATAAAAATACTTAACAGGCACAAGTATTGCTAAATAGTTAATAATAATATTCATAAAGTAAAAATTCAGATATGCAAATTCTTTCATTAATCATATTTTTATTCAGATTATTTACACAGACTTATTATACTAGAATAATAATATTAAATATGTTATATACAAAATGTACAAATAATGTTTACAATTAATTGTTGTTTACAAAAATATATCGACACTTAAAAAGTTAACATTTTATTGTATTAAAACATGTAAGTTATTAAATACGATACATTTTTATTCACAAATTTAGCTAGTTCTTTACTGACAAACGGTTTGCTACTAAATCCTTTCTTATAAATTTGTAAATCAAATTTAGTGAAAGATTATTTTTAGGGTATTTACCCTAAAATTCACTTGGCGTTTATAAGTAAAGTTGTAATAGTGATTAAGATTGAGACAATATATTCAGTACATACTCAGATCTGTTATCGAAACATGGAATTACTGGTACAGAATGATCTTTACATAGAGTACACATTTTTATTGGCAAAAATAATTTCTGCTATTGTGTGATAAATAAATACAGAAAATTACTCAACATAAATATCGTCCTGTATTGAAATGATGTTTAGAATTAGTTTCACCATTTACTAATATAATATCTGATAGGTTAATGTCAACAGATTTCGGTTTCACTAGTTTTGGTTAGAGACATAGGTATAATGTCAGATAAACATATTTTTATCAGCATCTTTTATCTGTTATATGGTAGATAACTATCTGAAACTTTATCAGGTAATGGTGAATTATTATACTGTACGTTTACAACGTTAATAGGTATGTGTTTAGTTAAACCTATATGGTTTTTAATCATTTTGTAATTTCAGTTTGGCTCTGTATTTGTCAACACAATTTCTTTACACTTTTATAAGATATGAATGGAATTTTTTAGGTCAGTTTATATATTAAATAGGGCAAGTACTCCACATAACTAAAGCCTTATGTACAAAGCTTTTTTTTGGCCTTTCAAGTCCTACATATTCGGTGGAGGGAACCCTAACCAGACATAACTTTTGCAAAAATGGAAACAGGATTGAAAAAAAACGGGAGATATTAATTCAAAATGGAATTGCAAGGTATTGGCTATAACATGCAAATAATGCAACAATTTTAAATTAAAACTCGACATTTTTGCAAAAATTATTTGTTTATTACATTTTTTTTTATTTTATCTACAGATGAACTTAGTCGGTGGGTCCGAAATTTTACGTATTTTTATTTACAATGACCGTAACCCCACATTATGTTCTAATTACAATAAAAAAATATGTTTGGCATACATTTTGTGACTCGTCATACAGCTACTTTGTACCTATTCACCCCCGTCTGGCATGCCATATATGGCACAATCGCAGGCTCTTACATCAGGCACCAATGATTTAAAGGCACAATATATTTACTCCTGAACCACAGTAAGTTTCGACTAAATACACAAACCAATATTACTGTCAAAATTTTTTTGAATAATAAATAATAATAATTACAAATGGACGGGTTTTATAAGTTATACTTATAGTCAGGAGTTTAAACCAAAATATTTGTTCTTATATTTATACATATAATAAGATATATAAAACTGGTATAAAGTATAAGATCAATGTAATCTTTATGGCACTCTATTTGCACACATACGTACATGTTTTAGAGCACGGATATATATAATATAACCAATATTCTATAAGTTTTTAGCTTCAGTCTTCGAACCAGAAAATCTCAATAGGCAATATCATCACAGTTAATGTTTAATTTGCAATTTTTATGGTGCCGTATTTTGCCATAGGCCATACTTGGAGTTTTAATTACGGCTGATTTCCGAACGAAAGTTGTATTATCGTTCTGAAATCGGTCGTGATATAACCCCCCTCTCATACCTGTACACCGAGTGTTCTATCAACCAATCCAATTTCATACCTCACCTCATCAGTCTTAGTGTCGTCCTTGGGTTCTTCCAAGCAGGGGTTCTTACACTCAACCACGTTATTTTGACCTTCGCGCCGGAGTTCGTAGGAGGTCTTGGAGGATCGTCCGTCCGGAGTGCGTCGTTCCTCGAGCTCGTCCTCCCAGTCGTCTTCGGATAGAATTTCGTCCCCTTCCTCACCAGGTAAGACGGGGACGGTTGATTTGGTGCGAGTGAAGAAGGCCATTTTTTCCCTGTAAAGAATAAACAATTATTAAATTTGTATATTATTTCTTGGAAACTTTTTTAAAGCGAATGGACTGAAGTAATGATTAAACATTGTCGACAACAACTAATTTAGTCTATAAATATAATTATTTTAATACTTAAACTTATTTTTTTCTTAGTAAAAGTGAGAAAAAAAAAAAATATAAAAAAAAAAATAACAAACGTCGTCAAGAATTGGATTAAAGTGAAAAGGGAAGCACCAGCTTTAAATTGAAAAAAATCATCAAAATCAGTTCATCCAGTGGAAAGGTCTGAGGTAACAAATATTTAAAAAAATACAGTAAAATTGAGAACCTCCTTGTTTGAAGTCGGTTAAAAAGAAAAAAATACGCCCGAAAAATGATTACGTTGTGCTATTGTTCCAATATTCGAAAAGTAAGAGCTCACTTGAAAGTGACGAGGTCTGGCTTCTGACTGCCTTGCCGCGACTTCCTGAGCCGGTAGATGTTCCTGGCGGTCCTGGCCAGCAGGCGCGAGGCGCGGTCTCCGGGCGGGGAGGTGCTGCCCACCAGCCTCCGGAGAGTGTCGTCCTCCGCCACCCACGCAGCCACGGCTGGGTCACCGCGGTTACACGCTTCCTCTAATCTGCAGAGAATTCAGAGATTTTGTCATACATTAAGTGGATACCTTCATATTTTCTGAAATGTTGGTGCTCACTCATGTCTGGTAATCATTAGGAAAAAACACGCAAATTGTTAAACCTTTCGGTCACAATTCTAACTCTAAAAAATAGGAATTGTGTTTTCAAATACAATTTTGAATGCAATTGGTCTAGATAAAAAGTGTTTACGAGATAAATGAAAGGCACAATACGACGGCGTGGCGACGTGTCATCACGACAACAGCTGATCTGACGCATTAGGTGTTTTACAACAATAATATTAAACCAACAAGAGAAATTGTGGATAAAATTTAATAAAGATCTATTGCAGTTTTTAGTAGTTTGAAATGAAAATTCGTGGTTTGCGAAGTTTACGTGGTGACGGATTACATTTTATCACAATTGTTTTAGAACCAAACTAGGAAATTACACAGTAAAAAGAAGGAAAATTTGGCCTACCAGCTTGGCATTACAATATTAGACCATAATCTCCTTTTTTTGCAAAATTTTGGCGAATGAGAAGAAGCTTACCTCTTCTTGAGCGTGGTGAGGTTGGCGATCTCGGAGCGCAGGTCGTGCAGGCGCGTGTGCTGGGCGCGAAGGTCCAGCGCCAGGTCCAGCGACGTGCGAGTACCGCCTCGTCTCCAACCTGCCCCACGTGTCGCCCCACTCGCCCCACCCGCCCCACTTGCCCTACCCACCGCACCCAGAGACCTGCCCCACCTGACACAAACATACTATTGTTACATATGCCAGACATCTATCAATCTTTCGAGAAATTCTAACTAAACTAAAATTCAATCAAAAAGGTATACAAAGTTTTTGCTTCACGTATTATTAAATGTCTATATCAAATCAAATGAAAATATTTGAGTGAATGACTGTACTGTATACACATGACTACACTCAAATCAACTATTATTTAACGTATAATAATTATAAATTTAAGAAAATAAAGATCCTATATCGATACATAAACATGTGAGTTAATTTTCTTACATAATACTATATTTATATAAGAAGTTACCTAAGCGATCGGCGCTCTCGCACAGTCCTGTCGAATGGAATGCCTGAAGGCGGCGGTTGTAACGTCACACGACGGTATGCTGCCATTGAAGAATCCGACTCCGAACGGTTCAGTCTGTTTAAACAATAACATAATCATAAAAAACTAGATATAACTCACATACGACCGACTGATTCCAAACTAGGCAATAAGTAAGTTATATACTAGGGTTTTTTTTCGTAGTCTAGTAGACTACTGATAAACATATCTACTATCTCTTAATTTGATACATATTTTGGAGTAATTACACTCAGAAACAGAAAAAAAAATTGCCTATAGAAGTGCAACTTATAATTTAGAATGTTATTTGTGAAATTAATGTTTAAAATTAGAAATTTCATAATGTTTAAAAATTCGGTGACGTGGTGAAACGAACTCATAAGATTTTCTCCTACCAAAAATTTCTGAACGCGGCTAAAGAAATTTTCACTTCGTGTTCAACAATTGGATGGGAATCGACCCATGATTCTTGGCTAGAAATTGCACTGACCATCAGACAAACAAATCTTACAAACTTATTTTGAGTGATAACTTCTTAAGGGAGGGTAAACCGCTTCGTTGCGTAACGCGTTACGGTGCCAATTTTTCTGGCTTCCCTTTCTCTCACGCATACGGCAACAATAGGCGGCAGAATCCTCTTCTCTCACTCGCTTGTATTTCGAACAATTTCAATAGAAATAAATGGTTCAACTTAGATTAGTTTAAGTTATCACGTCTGTCGGACGTCCCGAGACGCATACGTTTTTTTTTTATTAATGGCATATAAATTTCAAAAGGCCTATGTCCAACAGTGGACTATTAAACCTGTTAATGATGATGGTGAAACTCGTAACATACATACCTGCATATATATTGTGCTTTAGCGATGCTCTGCGGTTGCGGCGAGAATGTTTGAGATCGCTTGATTGTGGCCAGAGGTTCCGACAGAGCGTTCGCTTGTTCACTTTTCCTATAATAATTAACATTTATACATGAGATTTTGTTATATTTCATTCTTCGCATCAGTGGTTGTTCGTTTAAATCTATAGTTAAAGATTTTATATTGATAGTTTTAGTCAGTTTCATGATAAATATGTGACAGTACAGTAAAAGTTTACTGTTTCACATTTAAAAACACTATAGTCGTTTATTCAACAACAAAATGATGCTAATTCTGTTGTTAGGTCATAAAAACAAAAGTTCTTTAGTAGATACGTCTAATTTTAGTGTGAAATATCTACCCACATTTATTCAAATAATTTAAAACGTCATTTGACAATAGAAAACTCATTTTAAAGATCTTTAGTTTAGAGTTTTCGTACAATATTAATAGCAACAATATGTACACAGAATTCATAATCACTGACTAAAACTCTTCAAAACACAAAAAAAAACCTGTTTGTTTCAGATACATCCACATTGTGCCACGTTGTCATGCGATCATGCACATCACACTTGTGTATTTATTACAAATAAAACCATGCTAAACGACATACTCAATAGAATACATAAATATAATGACACACAAAACAATACTTATTTATTGGAATATAATATTTAATAATCACTTTGAAAGCTTCAAACAAACCTTTTATAGAAAGTTCTCAATACGGTGTTTAATTCTATATGATTGAACGGCACTGATTAAACAAATACATTTAACTTGAATGTTCACTCAGAGGGCGTGATGTAGAATAGACTCACACTAGGCCCTTTGAGCTCTTTAATAATAGCAACGTCGAACGCAGTCTTTTTATTTTTGCTGATTTTCCTAGATTGTTAATTCAGATCAACAAAATCAGCTCAAATGGTTTACGAAGAAGCATAGTTTTTGTGGTGGCAGCTGGTGGCAGCTGGTGGCAGCTGAGACCAATACGTGTTAGAGTGGAGATAGTAACTAGAAAAAAATGGCTAGCATCGGATGTATGCTAATTGCCCAAGATAAGGCACAGTTGACAATCTCTGGGGGACTAATCTGACGACCCAACAGTGAACAGCTGAAGGTTCTTACTTAAACAAATTTTGTATTAGTTTTATATTTTACTACAATTTCAAGCATTAAAAAAACTATAAAGTCGCCAAAGGTTCATTTGAAGCTTAATATCTATTGAGCAAATCAGTATATAACAACAAAATCTCACATAAACAACACTGTCGTTGAGGTCACAATGTAAACATACCTATATACAAGACTATGTACACAAATAACGTAGGGGTATATTATTTCTCGAGACGTGGCTCGTGAGGCCGTCCGTCGGCCGCCAGTCGTCTCAACTTCATATATCTGGGAGAAAATTTGTAATACTCAGTATCCCGTCACCGTTTAGTAGATAAAAGCGTGTTTATTACTTTACTCGGCAGAAATAAATTGCCTCGACAAGTAAATATTGTTATTAATTCCTTATATTTCAGGAAAAATAGCAGAATTAAGTTGTAAATGCTAAAATGTGTTATACTCAGTATCCCTCCACTTTCTATTTGATAAAAGCGTGTTTATTGTTTTACTCGAGGCAGAAATTTATTGCCTCGACTAGTAAATTTTGTTTTTGATTTTTTTGATATTTCAGGAAAATTTGCAGAATTAATTGTGAATGCCAAATTGGTTAGTTTTACCAGTTCTTGACAAAGTTTCAGATAGTTATCTAAGATATAACACTATTTGACAGGTAAATGTTGATGATATTTAAATAGATATCTGATATAACGTGTCTACCCAATACTTAAGGCATCAAAATCT
The DNA here is from genome assembly GCA_905220595.1 of Spilosoma lubricipeda. Taxonomy (NCBI): domain Eukaryota; kingdom Metazoa; phylum Arthropoda; class Insecta; order Lepidoptera; family Erebidae; genus Spilosoma; species Spilosoma lubricipeda. The sequence goes on along the minus strand of HG992294.1, from coordinate 8,679,922 downwards.
GTACTTTATCTGGCATCTAAGTTGAGGATAGTATATCAGGGACTTCATCGGTAAGTGGCGAAACTAAACCTAAAATTATAACATAATCGACATCATCTAAATAATCCCACTACAATTATCATAATACCCATATACCACAAATATAAACTACTATAAATAGGAGTTATACCACAATCTGCCAACTAACATTTAATATTAAATCCGCCTCAAAAATAGTAAAATTTTGCTCAAATCGAGGCGTACCTTCTATGCAATTGCCTCGCGCCTTCCGGACAGAAGTTACACTCGGTATTAGTTTCTTTTTCCGCAGTGGTTGGGTGTAGGTACTCATCTTCTAAAGCCAAGTCCTCCTCAGGAATGTAGTCCTCAAACGAATCTTCCTCCACTATCTGCAAACATAATAAATAGATAAAAAAAATGACAATGGTTTAGGCGATGGTTAGAACTACATATTTCATTAGAAAATCTATACATTACATATATTGAACAAAAAGTAATGAAAGGAACTCTTCTAAAGTAACAGTTTTAGAAATGTTGTCCATTTGTGTGTGTGTATGTGTTTGTGCTCGCTAATCTCAAAAGCGGTGTGAATTGAAACCGACTTAAATGCGATTTTATTATGCAAATAAAAAAGTTATTGAAGGATGACCGTGATAGCTGTGTGTTTGAGTGACTGTGAGATTTCTTATAATATAATATATATTTATTTACCTGATTGAGTGGTTCTCTAGACTCTTCATCTTCTGACGCTGAGTTGTCTCCGCAATCTACATTACACTCTGCACTCGTCATACTTTCTGGACCTGTAACAAATATAGTAGATATGTAGTTATTAACCTGTACTTAAGTATCAAAGAAAATAAAGAAAGAAAATTCAAATAGAATGTGATATGATAACAGTTTAGTACAATGTTAATTCAAACGTTTATATTTTCACCCGGCAATACAAAAACGAAGAGAGAAAAAATATAACTAATTAAAAAAAAAGGCGGTAAAGCGAACTCATAAGATTTTCGCCTACCAAAAAATGATCAACGCTGCCAAACAAGTTTAGTGACGTCAGCATGTCGGTGACTAATGAATAGATAGATTCATAGACAAGAAAACTACAAAACATAAAAGATTAAATCATCATCATCAAAAAGCCTTTAAGAGAGATCAAAATAGAATAATAATAAGAATTATTGTTTGGAATTATAAGACATGAATAACACAATAAAATAATATTAATAGACAAAAATTCATTCTCACCTCTATTCCTAGTAAGCGTAGACGTTTGCGAAGATATAACTGTGCTCTCGTCCGAGCTTTCGTCCCTTCTCATACATCTAAAGCTGAGTATATTGTACCACTTCTGGGACACTGAGTCTGGTTCAAAGTCTGCTAAACTCACTTGTGCACAGCCCTAGAACAACATAAAACTTGTTTTAGATATATTGGAGTACATAAGAGTGTATACAGGAAAAAAATAATGTTTTCAGAAAGGTAATCGCTCTCGCCTGTAGTTTTGTCACATGGCACTCAAAGCTTGAAGCCGAATACTCGAATTTGGCTAGTTTTCATCATGGTTAAAAGTGAAAAAGCTCTAAAAGTGAAAATTAGCAGGCGTCTAATCGACTGCCTCGTTGGTCTAGCGGTTGGCGTGTGCGACTGCTGATCGTGAGGTCTCGGGTTCGATTCCCGGGTCAAACCAAATGTTTGTATAATCTACAAATATTTGTTTCGAAGTTTGGGTGTTTTCTATGTATAATATGTATGTATTTACAAAAAAAAAAAAGTATATATGTATTTGTATCAGTTGTCTAGTACCCATAACACAAGCTCTGCTTAGCTTGGGACTAGATGGCGTTGTGTGTTAGATGTCCGAAATATTTATTTATTTATTATTTATTTATATTTATTATTTATCTAACAGTGTAGTAATACAAATCATCTTTAAATATACAGAGCACAGCGGGTGTACTTGTGGTTTACAACAACTATTCTGAAAAAGGTCTTCTTTTTCTTCTTTGATGAAATGGCAATCAGCCGGATCTCTCGGATCAGCTATTTCTAAGCCAATGTCAAGTGTTTATAGTCCTCAAATCATAAGTCTTCAAGTCGTTAAGTCTTCGTCGTGATGAAATTAATGATATAAAATATAAAAAATGTGGATGAGATGAAATGGGGACCGTCTTCCGAAAAAACAAAAAACGATCCCCCTGAAAAAGGTCTAGTATAAGTAACCGTTTATATCAACAGCTATCTGTCAGTGAAAATCCTGCCAGTAATCAGTCCAACCTTTGCAAAAATTAGCCTGCACAAAAAGACATACAGGCAAAAATTAAAAATATATGTTTTTTTTATTTAAGTACTCTATAGAGTACTCTATAGAGTTTTTATATGCATTTAGTGAAGAACTGTTAATTTTGACTGACTGAAATTCTCCGGTAACGTCACTCAGTCGGTGAAAAGTAACGAAATAATTGCTTAAAACTCTTAAAAGTGAGTTTATTGCCTAAAATACTCTGGTCGATCTTGTCCTTATATACATCGAAGCATGACTCTGCAATAGTGCAGCATCTCCCATAACACACCAATATTTGGATAGAGATTTGAGCTCGAAGGACCATGTAAAAATAAGGTTGTGTACTCACGAGACACTCGTTGTGCGCTACGAGGTTGACCTGCAGCGTGGCAGCTCGAAGGTGCCTCGCGTCCGGGAGCGGGGCGCGGCGCGAGTGGCGCCACACCAGGGCTCCACCGCGCCACGCTGCGCTGTCTCCGGTCCACGCCACGCCACAACCACCTCCCACCACTAGCGCGCAACGGACACCACTGCACAATATACCATTCATTTTATTGTAGAGACAAGGTACGACCCTCGAGTTCATTCACTTCATGATTATTAGCCTACTGTGGTCCACTGTTAGGACTGGCCTCTCCCATGACACGGTATTTTTTATTTTATTTTGGTCCACGTGCCAGCAATTTTTTTAAATCACAATTTTACCTTCAAACGTTTATCCCTTATTTTACCCGTTTAAGAGTGAAATTTACAAAAATATTTTCTTATTGAATGATTCTAACATAAATAGTATCAGATGCTCATACTTCGAGCTTGACGCCCCAGCGTTTTAGACCCTGCATTGATAAATTTGTACATGTAATTTTACATGTATATATTTTCATATCATTTTGACTTTCAAACAATGAAAAATACCGTCTCGTTTATTGTTAATACTAAATTAATTTAATCAAAATTAATTGTTATCTATTCACAATAATAAATTGAAACACAATGATATTCTCACTTTTCTGGTTGTAATATATCCAACTAGATGATACTTACACTTCAGTGCCAATATCAATGAACAAGGCGTGTAGGTTGCGCGCACGCACTATGCCAATCTCCAGCATACTCTCGTCTGGACAGTAGCGCAATTTGATTTCAATTTGTGCACTGTTCACTGCAATATAAAACATATTCAATTAATTAACTTTCAGAAAATCGTAAACCATAAAATACCATAAAATTCCAAAAGTATTGAATATCAATAATAATTTGAGTTTTCAATTTGCCTTTTTTCCATCTATACATATAAATAAAATTGGAGTCTGTTTGTAATATTAAAATGTAATATACGATAAATAATTAAATAAATAAATATTTCGGACATCTAACACACAACGCCATCTACTCCCAAACTAAGCAGAGCTTATGTTATGGGTACTAGACAACTGATACATATATACTTTTTTTTGTAAATACATACAAATTATACATAGAAAACACCCAAACTTCGAAACAAATATTTGTAGATCATGTAAACATTTGATACGACCCGGGAATCGAAAACGAGACCTCGTGATCAGCAGTCGCACACGCCAACCGCGAGACCAACGAGGCAGTACTGTATTAAAAGTTAAAAATAACAAAACAAAATGTAAATTACCGGCGTTACTGGGATCGTTGGCGGCCTGTGCTGCCTCGAATACACCGGAGTCACCCGCCACCGATTCGTCACTCACTGCCGCTGATACTGATCTAGTGTTTGTACCTGAGAAAAATACAATGAATTCATTAAAACATATTTTCCATATGAAAAAATAGAAAAATGTCCCAAATTAACAAAGTATTTGCAACTTTATAACTTTAAGGTTTGACTCGATTTCTCTTAGATGCCATCATCAGATCTTAGTGTCCTTATTGTGGTACCACCGTTGGGATATCTCCTTTCCATTAAAAAAAGAATCATCAAAATCGGTTCACAAACGACGAAGTTACCCGCGAACAACCATAAAAAAATAGTATACGGTCGAATTGAGAAACCTCCTTCTTTTTTTGAAGTCAGTTAAAAAAATTATACTCTCGATTGTCGGCACTTGATGGAACTTGCTGTAATACATTCTAGAATAAAACTCCGTAATGCCATAAGGCATTCTCAAACCTTTGAGAATGCCATAAGGCGAAACCGGTCAGGTGTAAAATAAAATAAAATAGTGGAATAAGTACAAGTGAGTTTTATTCTAGAATGTCAGTTAAAAAAGGAAGAGATTCTCAATTCGAATGTATCTATTATTTTTAAGATTCTTTTTTTATTTGAAAGCTGGTGGTGCCTGAGTCCCATTTGAGTTCGGTCCAGTCCTGGAAGTCGTTTTTTTTTGTTAAAATTGTTAAACTGGTCATTCCAAGTTTACTTTTACCAGCTATACCACAATATGACACGTTATTTAACATTGTAGTGACAACCAATAAATAAAAATTATCTTTAAAATAGATTATATATCATGTCTAATTTCATCCTAATCGGTTTAGAACTTTTTGAGTTTATGAAGCGTACACAAACAATCGAACATAGTTCTAAATTTCGTCATCTAATGCTTAATAAAGATTCGAAACCTAGATAGATAGATACAGTGTGCCAAATAGAGTTGTTATACTCACCACTAGAAGAGGGAGTTCTTGGCGAGGGTGGTGGGGGCGTCTCGGATATAGGCGATAATGGCTCCAACGGTCGTCCTGGACCTTGAAGCTGTACTGGAACTGAACATTTATTGATATTATTTTTACGTTTTGAGTTAATAAAACTTCAAAAAGTGATAGAACTTTAAACAAAGGTAGTAGTGCTAAATCTGAGAGTATATAAAACATTTGCTTGGAAACTTACTAAAATTGTTTTTAAATTACCAAATTCTTTCTCTATCAACTGACTCAAAGTCGCAAAAGGAGAAGGTTCTGTTCTTAATATTTATTACTCCATATCTATACAAATAAAAAAATTGGAGTGTCTGTTTGTAATATTAAAATAACCGCTTCTTAATAATGCATATGTATGTATACACGATACATGTACCGAAATAACATTTTTTACAATTTTTGTCTGTCTGTCTGTCTGTTTGTTCCGGGTAATCTCTGGAACGGCTAGACCGATTTTGACGGGACTCACTGGCAGATAGCTGATGATCTAAGGATACATTTTTAGACTAGCTTTGTTCCACGGCGTTACCCGCAGTACGAAAATAACCGCAGGTAATACCGCGGGGTTCAGCTAGTATATAAATATAAATAAACTTACTTGTTGCAAGTCCGGTGATTTCATTCAATCCAGTCGCAACACCTACTCTCATTTCTGCTAGTTTCTCCTCTAACTCTCTCTGCTGCCGCCGTTGTCTTTCCACCTAAAATGCGAACAAACACATTATATATTTAAGTTTCAAATTAAAATCAATAACAGCACTAAACAGTCAATATTTCAGATATCTGATACACAACGCTGTCTAATTTCAAACTAAGCAAGACTAGTGTGCTATGAAACTTTAAATACTCTTTTCTACGTAAATCCATTTATATAAATAAATATTTCGGACTTGTAACACACCAACGCCATCTAGTCCCAAAATAAGCAGACCTTGAATTATAAAAAGGCTTGTATTATGGGTACAAAACAACTTATATAAATTTTAAATTCATATATACTGTTTGTTGTAAATACATTCATATTACATTAAGAAAACGCACAAACTCCGAAACGAATATTTACAGATCATACAAACATTTGCTCTGGAATCGAACCCGAGACCTCAGCGCAGCAGTCGCATACGCAACCACTGCGCCAGCGAGACAATTATTCGTCTACTTACTAACTATTGACTGTGTATGTAGAGTGAAAGTATTTCTACACGACAAGCATAGCCGCAAGGCGTAATACACTTTACACGAATCTGATAATGTGTATGAATACTGGTTGCAGTTTCGTTGTTACGTAATATGTTTAGAATGCTCGTAAAACTTGCTATGACTGTGTCAATACTCGGTAATTTTAGTTTTTACTCTTTTGCTTTCGATGGTAAGCCATTTAAACTGCACATTTATTATGGTATACATATAATTTTATGAATAATTGAAGGTAGTATTGATGGTTAAAAGAAAATCTGTATCGCAATATCCCAAATGATATTATCAGTAGGTTCTAAATTGTTTTTTTTCCCAGTAGTTCCATATAGTTATGAATTTTTGCATCCCTCGTACATGGAACTTATTAATTAGATGAATAATGTTACTGGTAATTTATGGGTCATGTGAACCATCAGGAGACCTTTTTAGAAAGATACAGGGGCATAAAACAATAATATTCAGCATTATGCCGTCACTTGTATATAAACTGTCGCACTGAGTACTGGTGAAGGGGAGGGGGTAGCAACCCTCAATTTTTCTCCTTTGTCACATGATTTTTGTACGGCGTTGCCGAATAATGGATTAGAAGAGGTATTGAAATTGTATGGAACCGATGCCGTACAATTACATAAACCTAATGGGAAGAAATAGTATAATTTAAGGTTGCAGTTCCAAGTGATTGGCTATATGTAACTACTGGGAATAAATCTCTAAATTAACATTAAAAATATTTTTTTTATTTTTATTATTTTTCTGAGGAAACTATATTCAGACTTAGTAAATTATGTTAACACTGACTACCTACACTATACCCAGGCATTTACCAGATTTTAGAAAAAGCTGTATATCTAACCTGGTTGTAGGGTGGTGGTGGCGGTGGCGGACTAGCTGACGATAAACTACTCCTAGGGGATAATGATGGCTGAGAAGGAGAACTGCTTGCTCCAGGCGTCACGCTGTCTGTATTATAGCTGTTACCACGAAGTAGCCTGTCGAACACAACATTCACTTAATTATATATAATTTAGATCATACATTATTTGTTATTGGGGAGGTAGTTTCCTCAAATGTACTGACAGCTAAGTTCAACGTTTGAATTCAGTTCACCCTAAGAGTTACAGAGGTTTGACGCCAGTCACTCTGTGAAAAATTGATATTAAAATAATCCTGGGAATATTAAAGGTAAGGGAGAAGACCCACACAATAATAGCTGTTTTTAGAAATTCCGGACGGGTCTACACATGTTTAATATTAAATCAAGTCCTATCAAGATTTAAGTATTCTAATAATTATGAAAAAACTGGAATTGAGGAACACCTTTTTTTAATGCTTTGGAATCATTTAATAAGCATATGCATATTACATCAAATGGAAAAATTCGCAAGCAATAACCAAACAAAATTATTCACCAAAAAATATACTAATATCAAAAGCCTACTTTCATTTGTATATTTATTTATTTATAAGGTATACCAACAGCACATATACGACATACTTTTAAAACTATTATGTAGTATGCATGCCCATTACAGGTACAAAATAATTGAAGATATGTAATGATTCAGTTATCCCCAGAGAAAGTAAAGACCAAAGCAATAGACCATACTCCTTTTTAGGCGATGCTTGTAAATATTTGGATTGAGAAAGTCATACGAAAGAAAGCACGTATTGTCTAACATGGAATGGCTAAGTTGGAAATCGTCTATCACAGCCCGCGTATTACAATTTGTGGACCTGTCAGAGTGAAACGGCGTGACATTAGATGACCTCTCATTAATCGAAGCTAGAGGCTGTAATATATTGTGAACAGTTTGTCCACTTTGAACATAATTTACTGCGCAGATAAATAAGGTCATGAACCCTTCTTTGACTTCCTCAGCAACAGTTTTATTGGAGAATTTCTGGTCACTTAATCGATTATTTCCATACTCATTAACGGACATAAAAAATTAAGTTTAAATATCTTACCTTTCAACTCTTTTATGTAAATCAACCATATCAATGGGTTTGTCTGCTTGGAACAACGTAGCCATTTGAGGTCCACCATATATATCCGTAAAACTAATTCCAGAACTTAATGAACCTTTACTACTAGCGGTGGACAGAGACCCTAAACTTGAACTACTAGACACAGACAATGTACTAGCTGACAATGTCTTCAATTGTCCTTCTAAAGTGGTCATTGACGTTAGGGCATCTTTCAACTGCTGCAATAGCAATTGTTTCTCTTCATGTAACCTTAAACGATCTGTGATACATTTACTGGACATTTCAAATGCGTTTTTCAAATCCTGTTCTAATCTCTTACACTCAATCTCAATTTCACTCATCTCTTGTTTAGATCTCGTTCTTGGAGTGATACTCCTTAATTCTCTTAACAGTTGTTCTTTCTCTTGGAAGAGAAGTAATCTATCCTTGTCGGACTCAGCCTGTCCTGGTTGCACTTTATCTTCAAGATCTGCTAGCTGTTGTTGAATTTGTTGTATTCGTTTTCTAGCTTCGTCGTATTGAAGGCGAACCCGCGCCATTTCTGCTAGCCTTGTACCGATAGGTACTAAATCAGCACATAAATCCGTTTGAGATGCTGTGCTAAGTTTCTCTTGAGGAAGAGATAAGGTAGAAAGGTCTGGTGATGCGTCACCAAGTTGTAATCTCGTTAAATCATCTTTTAACTTTGCAAGAGATTGCATGAGATCTGCTCTCTCTTTCTCACCAGAGGTTAGTGATTTCTGAATATTTTTCAATTCGGTCATAATAGCTTGGGCTTCCGTGATATTATAGCAGCCCTGTTGCGAGCTTATTTTTTGCTCCACTCTGAAATAACAAAAATACTGTTAGCATATTATTAATGAAAAAAATATATAAACGGTTTATAGTTAATTGGCGTATTAGTTTCGGCCACTTTGATTGATCTTATTATAACAAACGAGTAACACAGCTCACCAATAACGTTTAAATATTTTTTTGTTAATATACAGGATTTAGTTGCATACCAAGTTTAAGAAAGAATAATAAAAACAACGAATCATGTAATAGACTAGCTTTGGACCGGCTCAAATTTAATTAAAATGCAGCGGTTTAGACGTGAAATCGTCACGTGCAGACAGATCCACGTTACTTTCAAAGTCAAAGTCAAAAATATTTTATTCAAATAGGCACTTTCTTTACAGGCATTTATGAATAGTCAATATATAATACACAAACAATATCGAATATGTAATATTATAGTATTGATAAAGATTTTATCAATGTAGTATTTGTGATGTACTAACTCAGTGAGCGTGTCCACTCCACGTCTTGCGCTGGCGACTTCAGCTCTAGCTTGTCTTAACTCCTTTCTAAGCTGGGTGACTCGACCACGAGCTTGTATCACCTCCGACCGGAGAAGCTCAGGATCATGTCGTGACGTCGTCGACGTTGTAGTCATCGACGTCGTTGATGAACACACTACAAGAAAAAATATATGGTTATATAAAATAGAAACGGACACAAGGAACACTCAGAACAACGATTTGTAGATCGCCACAAAGTTTTGTCTCATGTTGGGATCGAACTCACAACACTCTTGACTCTTCGCAGTGGGAAGCGTCACGGCGTGGTAACCGCGTCTCCGTGCTGCAATACCTCTTTTATTTATAACTAGCTGACCCACGCAACCTCGTTTGCGTCTCCTAGTGCCCGTAGCGTGAAAATTTCACCCCGTTTTTGTAACATTATTTATTGGTACTCCACTCCTATTGGTTTTAGCGAGATGATACATAGCCTATAGCCTTTCTCGATAAATGTACTGTCCAACACTGAAATAATTTTTCAAATCGGACCAGCGGTTCCTGAGATTAGCGCGTTCAAACAAACAAACTCTTCAGCTTTATATATAGTATAGATTAAAACTATAATACCATTTTCATATAAACTTCAATCCATATACCATAATAACGAAATAATATATTTGTGTAAATAGGATACTAGGTAATACGTTAATCAGTTTTGAATAAGTATTTTAGAATACAGATAATGGAGTTCCAGATAATTGTTTTTACGTATTGTGACATTGTCTGATCTTCATATAATTTAAGTCTCAGTAAGAATATAAATTATATCCTAACTTTAAAATGCAAAAAAGTGATATGATAATAAGAGAAATTTGAAGGCAGTGGCCAAATGTACACGTAAATATTTGCACAACTGATTAAAAGGCTCCACCGACACACGTTGTGTTTTAAAAATAATTTAACAAGCGGATGCGCATATGATCGCGTAAATGTGCGAAACAAAATTATACTCAAGCGTATCGACTTGAGATGTTGAAGATAAATAATGAAGCCTTGCAGAGTAAATAACACAAAAAGTTTAACATAATGATGTCTCCGGACCACGTTCTAGTGAAATACTAAATTACATTCAATAAACGGACACGGCGCATAAACATTATGAGACAAGTTTTTGCGATAAAACTGTGAACCCTACCTATGGAATCAGATAAAAATAACGTTGTATTCGAAGAGGCATCACGGTTTTATTGGGAAAAAATGGAAAACGTGAACAAACAACATTGCTTGGCAGAATTTACACAATATTTAGTATTAAAACGAGGATTGGACGAAGTTACGTTTTATAGAATATACTGATGATAATGGCACAATATTTAGTAAAGTCCATTCGTTTAGATAATGTCAGTGCACCCACACACAATTGTGGTTCTTGTTGTGAAATGCGATTATATTAATTCATGCAACGGCGTAAACAGGCAAAGCATACTTGCTTGTGGGTGTACGCCGCAGGCCCTTTGATATATTTGATATATCGCCCTTTGATATATCGATACGCCGTATCTAAGCGAATGGACTATATACAGATTATACAGGGAGTCAGGCTAAATGAAACCGTTAAAATATTACCGATATTCAATTGGGGAAATAACATTTCAGTAGCAATTTTGAAAGCGATTTTCTTAGAAACCTCAAACGATTGGTAATTGGCACGTGCTTTCAGATGAGAAATAGCCGTTTTAATTAAATTCAGAGTTAATTGAGATAGTATTTAGGCGATATAAAATCAGGCTACAAATGAAAAATAATTACCACACTGACTAGACGAAGTTTAAAGTTCATTGCCATTATGTGTTTAAAGTAGCAACCAATATAGGTACCGAAGACAAATATAAAGTGTCTTGAATATTCTTTACGTTCGTTGTAAAGAAATAGTGATTCCAGTTTACCCTACTAGGAATATAAATATCTAGTTATTATTCCGACAGATGTGAATAGTGGATACAAAGGCTTTATTTATTGGTCTATTCAGCAACCATTCCCTGATATACGATTGACCGTTATACTAAGTAGCTATACAATAACTTCTAATTTTATGACGATATTGTTCCCTCGAGATGAAGGTAAGATGAGTTTATAACCCAAACAAGAAACCAGGGTTTACTAAGACATCGAATATGGAGTTGGAGAGGTTATAAACCAATTTCTAATTAAACTAATATAAAACCAGGCTAAAAAAAATTATTAATTACCTAGTAACTAATAATAATAGTAAATAATAAAGCAACTATGTCCGTCCAAGTACAGAATAGTCAAACAAGACAGATCCCTTTGCATCGTGGAGTAAGACAGGGGGATGTGATATCCCCGAAACTGTTTACAAATGCCTTAGAGGACGTCTTCAAGACTCTGAACTGGAACGGACGGGGCATCAATATAAATGGCGAATACATCTCGCACTTAAGGTTTGCCGACGATATCGTTGTCATGGCAGAGTCGCTGCAGGAAGTTCAAGAGATGCTGCACGGCTTAAATGAGGCCTCCAAACGAATTGGTCTCCGGATGAACTTGAGCAAGACGAAGGTCATGCACAATGACCTTGTCGTTCCGAGACAAGTTATCATTGATGGCACACCTCTCGAAGTTGTCAAGGAATATATCTATCTTGGGCAAGTCATGCAGTTGGGTAGACACAACTTCGAGAAGGAAGCCGATAGGAGGATTCAGTTGGGCTGGGCGGCATTTAGGAAGTTAAATTATATATTTTCGTCGGATATACCACAGAGCCTGAAGACGAAAGTCTTCAACCAGTGCGTCCTCCCTGTAATGACGTACGGTGCCGAGACGTGGACACTGACCGTGGGGCTAGTCCATAAGTTTAGGGTCGCTCAACGTGCCATGGAGAGAGCTATGCTTGGAGTCTCTCTGAAAGACAAAATTCGAAATGAAGAAATTCGTCAGAGAACCAAGGTAACCGACATAGCTCTGAAAGTTAGTAGGTTGAAGTGGCAATGGACTGGTCACATATGTCGCAGAACTGACAACCGCTGGAGTAAGCGCGTTCTAGAGTGGAGACCGCGTCTTGGCAAACGTAGTGTGGGACGCCCTCTGGCCAGATGGCGGGACGACTTGCAAAGAGTGGCTGGCAGCGACTGGATGCGGAAAGCAACAGACCGGGCTCTGTGGTGTTCCTTGGGGGAGGCCTACGTCCAGCAGTGGACTGCAACGGGCTGATGATGATGATGATGATAGTAACTAATATTCATTAAAGAATATTCAGGCTTAGAACAACAATTTATTGGTCACACTAAGTGCTGTCCCGCGTCAAGATTAAACCCACAACACTAGGCGCAGTAGATAGCAGCAAGGTGAGCGCTTAAAGCTCTACGCCATCTATGCAATCAGTCCTTCGACAGTTTGTAAGTACCTCACAGCTTTTTAAAAGTCTTTTGTAAAGTAACTGCTAGTCAAATGTTACAAGTGTAAAGAAAATTATACTCACGACTAGTTCTAGAGGCAGTAAGCGTTGAGTACTCATTGTTTAAATGCTTGTACTCATCCTGCGCTAAACACAGCCTCTGCTTCTTCACATCGCGTCTCTCTTTCTTTGCCTAAAACAATAAAAAACATACATTTAGATTATCAACCGAATTAGAGAGATAAAACAAAACACATAAACAATCGCTTATAGTTTTTACAAGTTGTTTAATATACTTAATTGATTATTTTATAACTTAATAGAATACAGCATGACACATAGTGATAGTTGTATTATAAACTGAAAATAGGCGCTTTTCATAAATGTTTTTTTCGTAACCAACCAAAATTAACATTCTCCATTTTCTCTATATCTCAAACACTTGCTTATGTTCTTTTCTTATACTCTTTAGTGATAAAGATTTGATACTAATTGCATGGTATACTAGTAAAGATCCTAAAGTCCAACTTGTAATACTAAAATAAAATCCCTGTTAACAACTGTTATTTCGATTTATCAATAGCCCTGCTGGACATATAGATCTGTCCTTAGAAAAAAGTTGTTAACAACTTTTAAATTAAATGCAACTTATTTACAATTTACTAACTTACAGTTTACGGAATGTAAAGTTTATGTTCCTTCAAAACAACACGGTTTTCAGAAAATATCAATCATTACATTGAAGAAGTCAGATGATTATTTCACATAAATAAAAAATATTTATCATAATCTATTTTTATATAAAAGGAAACATAATAACTTGAATCAAACTTCGAGATTATAGTTTTTGTTAACATAAAATTGATTGCGATATGAAACAGTATTACAAAAAATTAATTATTGTGCTACCGGCTCCTGACGAACTTATTTAAATTCCTTATGTTATATTTATTTATTTCTAATTTACGAATGTTTGTCTGGATGTAAAATTATTTTAGGTTTATTTATATATGATTTATATTTATGCTAATTAGTAACCTGTCAATGTAATATTGACAGAGCAGTCAATACTTCGCAAAATCGTAAAATATTTATATCTACTCGATGTTGGTCCATATTATGTAATATTTAAATAACAATCATAAAATTTTAATAACATTGAAGTGTATTTTCATGTCGTTATAATAGTTTTTTACTTAATATATATCGATGTTTACACGGTCGTAACACTAAAACACACATTTGAAATGATTTGTCTATCTGTCTGTTTATAAAATAATATGTACCTATCAATTTTGCCGGGATTTTCACAGGTGGATTGCTAATGAGTGAGTTAAGATACGTTTATTATCTTCACCCCTAGGTATGTTCGTTTGTCTGAAACAGACATTTTTAAGCAAGTTTTTGTGTATATTTTAAAGTACATGTATTTAAGTTAAGTAAATAAGTAAGTTAGACTACTTTTAGTAAAGGAAGCCTGTGTGCACAGCTAGCAAATAATAAATAAATGTAAGTGAGATCTTTCAGATTATTAGGTTAACACAAGTCGCACGTACATACGAAACTTAACAAGTTACAAATGAAATTAACAAGTCATTATAGCAAAATACCGAAATACATTTTTTGTTCTCTACCTCAAGAATACAGTAAGTATTATAAGTTGGGCAATGACTTTTTGCTTTGGAATCCGTGTAAAAACAACGAAGTGCGGTTCTGCAAAAAATCACAATTAAATTTAAACAATGTAGTCGCCGATGACGTCAAATTATGTTAGATGTACTCTACAGATAGCACTTCAAATGATAATACAAAATATATGACATTTACAGTAAAAAGACGTAGCGATCCATTGAGTCTGCTTGCCTCCTGCAGGCGACTCCAGGTGTGAGGTGGGCACTGTGGAAAAGTTCCATTTCTGCTGAGCACCTGTGTAGCAACGTAACCTTGACCTTCGTAGTAAGCCACTTCTGACACCGGCACTAAACGCACTTCCGCGGATCGTATCTGACGCACTGACAGTATATTCTCGTAAATAGCCTCATCCTCTAGGTTTTGACCTTCGGGGCAAAGCCGGTAGCCAAACTCGCGACTAATCTCATCGAGGTTCGCGTACTCAGGACGCTTGCGCATTTCTTCAATGTTCTGGTATTGAGGCTCATTGCGTACACGCAGTCCGGCCGGCTGGACAGACGTCGGCTCGACGCGGACGCCGTACTCGGGAGGCTGGCGGACCATGCGCGCAAGTTGTCGACTGCCAAAACAGCCGCGGCACCAGGTGTGCGCGCGCCCTCTTGATGTCGGCATTTCGGACTCGGGCTCAGGGGGAGGCGGCTGGGACCACATAGTGAGCGCTCGCCGCAACGGACACATCTTAACCCCCAAAAGGGCGCGCGTCGACTGGCGCGGGCGCGCGGAGCTCGGATGGCGCGCAGTGGAATGCGCCCGCGCCGCCGAAAGAATGCAATCTCGGGCGCATTTCGGAGGTCGATCTCTCCGAAGGGCCGGGGTCCGCGGGCGCTCCCGCCTCCCGGGCCGCGGCCATCTGTCGTAATAAGTTCGTCGAATCAAAACGCACGGCCCGCCAAGGTGTCGGCATGCGGCGACGCACTAACGGACCCTCACTGACCTCATCCCGTGTCCTCACGCGAAATCATTCACCGAATTTTGTTTAGTCGTTTTAAAATTTAATTCGATTGAATAAATATGTAGGATTACCTGCTGACAGATAACATTCCAAATTTTATGGGATATCATGCTGCTTCAAAATCATCTAACTCACGTTGAATAACAAAAAATATACACATATGTACAGTTACTGTTTTTTCTGTTCAATTAAATACATTTATAGAATACGCAGAGCTACAGAGAGAGAGAGAGGGACAGAAGGCGCAAACCCTACACGTAACAGTTGTTTAATTATTCAGAATCAACTTAAGCTTGGTAACTAGGCAGTAATAAATAATCGTAATCGCTGAAATCTTCGTATGACTGCGGTGAGGAATGCAAAAAAGCCGAGCAATTTCACATGTGACAGTCGCAATGTAGCGGTCACGCGCACTCGCCACTTAGCGCACGATTTTCTCAGATTTTCCACGTAATCAATTTACGTAGTTTAATAGCGGTATGCGAAGGACGAGGTGAGCGGGCGCACGGGGAAGGGGCGGCTGAGGGAGCATCTGCCGGCTGCAGGTAGACGCGCACATTTTTGTTCCGGAATTCCTTTACACGCATTTGCAATCCCGTCCCGACTCTGGACCGTATTTAAACGAAGTTCGGAAGTAAAAAAAAATCTAATGAAATGTACCTGTCCGTTTTCGATTTCAGTGCGCAGTGGATCTATTCTCACGCTTGTTGTAAGCTCAAATAGCCCGCATTTTTTTCTAGCTAACTAACCGCATAATTCCAAAGCCACACATGTGCGAGCGCATGTTTGATTTTTCAATAGACACGCAAACACGTTGTTCTGCAATGTGATTTTATGTAAAATATCTACATTAATTCATAATGATATTAAGTGATACATTCTGATCTTTAGTTTTGCCGCTATGTATATTATTATGGATATGAAAGTGCAGATAAGGCACGAACTGCAAAGCAACAAAATAGGCAATTTAATTCATAAAATTCAACGGTAACGAGTTGATGGTATATAGACAGACAGGTAATTTGGCACGATGCCTACATTCCATCGTGAGGTATGTAATAGCACCATGTGTTTTTTGCTAACAAATACCGGTAAAAATTCAGGTAATGACCAAAAATACCACAGTTAATGTATGTACAATAACTAATTTTTTGCTGAAAATAAAGATTTTCGAATCGTCGAGGAATGTTTTTTATAAATTAAATACGTACAGTAAAAAAGGTTTGAATTTTTATAGAGGTATTTTTGTTATTGTTAAAAAGTGTAAAGATATTTTGGAATAGTCGTACTATTAGGTCGCATAGACTTTTTAAAATTTCATTTGACGGCCTCGTTGGTCTCGCGGTTAGCGTGTGCGACTGCTGATCGTGAGATCTCGGGTTCGATTCCCGGGTCGGACCAAATGTTTGTATGATCTACAAATATTTGTTTCGGAGTTTTAGTGTTTTCTATGTATAATATGTATGTATTTACAAAAAAAAGTATATATGTATTTGTATCAGTTGTCTAGTACCCATAACACAAGCTCTGCTTAGCTTGGGACTGGATGGCGTTGTGTGATAGATGTCCGAAATATTTATTATTATTATTATTATCTATTCAAGTAATCATTATTAAGGTCCTCTGGAAGGGTCAATATTGGTATTTAATGTTATGTAATGTTATATATTTCGCTCTTCCTTATTGTACATATGGAGCATAGATATAATGCCTACATACATCATGTCTGTATGTAATATTACTGCCTGAGCTACATCTACAATTTGAATAAAAAATACTTGATTGTTATTTTAAAAAAATATTGGATTTTGTAAGTTTGCCGTGGGGGTTTCTAGTAAGAGCATCTGCTTCCTTTGGACCGGTTGCTTTTCGACTCACTCTACCACGGTTCCAACCCTTTCTTTCCTATACAGGTTCGTTATATAGCTATCTTTATCACACTTGCAGGCTACGGAACTAATTTTACGTCTTTTTCTTCTCGTTGGCTATCTGCTGTAAACGACCGACACATTCGAGTCTTCTTTTCCTCTTTAAATTGTATGGTTTATTTCACATAAAATAATCAATAAATACTTTACATCAACCTAAATATAAAAGAAATACATGCCACTTTTGTATATTAAAAAAAAACAATTTTCCAAATTCAAATTAGTAGTTTCAAATCAAAATTTAAAAACAAGTAGGTACATAAAAACAAGTGGGTAAGTCGCCAGCTAGATAAAACGTCTTTCTATATCCTAAATTCAACATGACTGAGGTTCAAAGTTTTGTTTTTTTATTGCTTTTGGATGGCGAGCAGCGGCCGGGGGCTTGGATGCGATTAAAATTCCTGAGATACCTCACGCCTGCCTTGGGCGTTGCGATGACCATAGACCGGACAAGGCGTGTAACTTTCTTACGCTATTGTTGCTCAGTACTAACAAATTGCTGATTTTCTGATAAACTGTACCTTTTTATAAAACCTTGTAGGTAAACAGGTGTATACTTTCGTGCTTCGTTTTAATAATGCTCAAGATAACTATAGCATAGACCAAGAAATATGATCATAGTATTTCTTTTAAATAAAAATATTTTTTAAGAAACCTATAAAATGTAGAAGGTATTTATTTCAACACGTGCGGATGAAACAATAAAATATTTAAAGATAAAATAATTTAAATAATAAACGTGTTACTTATAGAAAAAAACAAAATACATATTTATGGTTTTGATTAGTTTCCTGAATTTATTGCATAATTTCCTGTTTTTCTAAATAATAAATAATAAGTAAATAACCACAGCTTATGTTATTATATATTTAGGTTGAAGCGGAGCCGAAGGAAAAACTTAGATAAAACGATATTAGGTATAGAGGTACTATTAATATTTTATTATTATTTTAGCCGTCCATCATTTTGCTGTTCATTTTGAGTCGGTCATAAAAAATTATCATGTCCTTCCATCCATGTACAAGCCATGGCAACTCAAAGCAACCCCTCTCCAAAGCAATCTCCATCAGGAAATACCATCACAAACGTTACACAAGTGTTGGCACTAAACAACCTGTTCAGAACATTTAAATAAGTTAATATAATAATATTTCTTCATATTTTGTAAAATACGATAATAAAATGTTATAAAAATATATTCCAGTATGTATTAATACAATCTTGATAACAAAAATAATGAAATGAGTTTTCCATTATGTATTAATTAATACAATTTTAATAACAAAAAATGTCACGCCCACCCCGCCAAGATAATCTTCTATGAGAGAAAACATCTTATGAGGAGATGAACTTATTTATATTGCATGTTCTTAGAAGTGAATAGCTACGTAGCTATTTACTGTGGAACCATGCTAGGATTCGATCCCAGGACCGAGTAAACGGCAGTCGAACGTGTTAACACCGACGCTGTGTAGACCATTACATGCCTTACGAAATAAGTCAACGTATTTTACTTTTCTTCTCTAACTTATGTTAATTCTATATTTCTAGGACCTTAACAAAAAAAAGTAAATATATATTGCCCTAAATATTTGAATAAAAGTAAAATACTAATCGCCAAATTAATCATGCTGTGTCAAACAGACGTTATTGACGGTGTTTTAATTAGATATTCTTGTACATAGTGGTATTAACATGACATGTAATACAAAGTCCATTAATTTCAATGAAAAATAGAAACAAGTTGTACTAAGTCATGTTACTGGCACAACAACAAAAAATCAAGGACACGCATTCACAGAATCTTAATCTCATCCATCATATAGACGTACATACAAAGAGAAGAATGTACCAAATATTCATATTAATAAACTCGAGTCGAATGCGGTCTAGCGTTATACACGATTATCCTACCAGTGGAAAAGAAAAACGTTGGAAAAAAAATATATGACAGAAGGCGATGGAAGTGAGGGGTGGAGGGCGAGGCACGCGGGCGCACGAAACACGCGGTTTGACGTATTCGTTTTTTACGCTCATATTCTTATTATTGAGTCCAACCGCTCCCGGTGTTACGGGCGTGGAATGCGCCATAGATCAACTCATGCACAGACCCGACAATATATTCTGTACGTAGCATTTAAATTTCATATTTTGTCATATGCAAAACGACGTGCAGTTAATTTACGACTAAAGACACTACATGCTTATTTGTGACTTAAGAATAACTCTAGTGTAGAAAATATTAAGATTACAAATATCATTTAATAACGTAGCTGTGTCCATTATCAGTTCTACAATAATTTTTATAGTAATCAACCTATCAGTTTGGAATGTCAGTACGGCGGTAAATGGCTATTTCTTGATAATTGCGAGCACTAAACTTTGTGGAATAACATTCGTCATTGCCCCTACATAGTTGCAGAGACAATTAGAACACCTAAACAATTTTGTAATTTGGTTTCAAATATGGTTTAATTAAAGTAGGGTAGTATCTAGACACATTGGAAATGCCTTAGATATATTTCACTTTTATTTCAATTTACACCCCATGAGGTGCAACCTAACATCGCTTGCCATTAACACCGCTCATTATCTTTGATATTATATTTTGTTAGTGTAAGGCGCATTAGGGTCTTATCGCTTCAATGGTATCGTATCCGTCCGAAGTTGAACAGTTGCTGTATACATATACAAATATAATTTTAATACTTCATTTAACTTTTGATCAACATGCAAATGACAAGCGATCTTCATGTGTTATAAAATATCTGCAGCTAAACCTAATCTAAGAGAAAATGATAATAATGTTGTTATTGACTACGTTACTTGCATAGTTGTATAAATTATGTAGATCAATCCTGTATAAATGAATATTCACTCAATTGCTTCGAAATCACAGTAAACAAAGTTCCGAATTCAGACACCTACAAACTTCACAACACCATAACGTAAACATTTTTGGAATTTGTAGAAAAAACAAACGAGCGTACACCCTCGTGAGAAATGGTTGAAAAAAAAACAGAGATCCCTTTGTCGTGGATGGGAATCGTGAGTTCCAGGAATTCGCGTGCCATCCATACAATAAATATGTCTGTTCATAGAACAGGCACCGCCTCTATAGTAAGAAGAACGCACAGCTGAACTCGAATCGTAGATGAGAGGAAAAAATTGTACGAAGCCATTTATCTGGTACATTCCTAGGCTTATGTGTTTCATTTTAATGTGTCGGGTGTTCTTTGAAACTGAAGACTTGAAACGCTTTTTTACGAATTAGCCGTAGCATATAATCATCGGTTATTTAGTAGAAATACAAACTAAGCATTTACAATATTTACGTCAGCTAACTTCTCAGAACGCTACTATCATCAATTTTCCTCAACGAAAATAGAAAATCAACTGAATTACAATTTACTTGGAACAGGCAAATTACACTATAAGTAACAAGCTTGTAAATCATGTATTCGCATTTAGTAAGAAAGCACGAAGACAGACAAATGCTGTAACCCCCGGGCAAAATGTTAAAGATCCCTTTATGAGGCTCGGTTGTAACAACCCGCATGAAAACATCGGTTAACTTTAAATTTCTAATGTATATGAACATGAACGTTTCAAAGATGGAAATGATTATGAAGACAGAATCTTATACACTTTATAGATAAATTATAAGTAAAGACATCAACAATATACTGAATCATATAAGAGTTTACAAAAACCTGAAGTAAAGGCAGAATTAAGGACATTCCTTTTTATTATTAGTGTTACATTTCAAGTTTATACTTATTCATGCAGTTGTACTAAATACTGCCCACATACGCATACCTCACGAACACTAACGCGGTTAAAAGCTTGAATACACATAATTGCAAGAACGTGAATCTGTACCGCAGGGTTACCAGATCTACAACCAGATTTAATTTATCAGTCAATGGTATTCGATCTGCAGTTGATTAAGTTATATAATTTTATGCTAATTTTATAACCATTCGTAAAGCGATATGTTCACCACGCTTAGGATTTAAAATATTGAGTGTCACCCCATGATGGGTGTCGTAAGAGACGACTAGGGGATAAAACTAGGCAGGACTACATGCAAGAGAGAGGAAATCTTGAAGCAAATTCTATACCAAACCGTGTGACTATCGCGGATTAGTAGGTCAAAATCTCTAAGGAGACACCTCCACCAGTGGAATGTTAAAAGCAGTTAATGTAATGTGATAACGAAAAGGAGGTTTAAAAAATGAAATGTTCCTAGTATAACTATTTACAAATATAATACAAAGGTCATCGATTTAACATAGAACCCTTTTTGTGTTTCCGATATTTGAAAATATAAAGAAATACATAGCCGGAGAAAAGGTTACCTCTTGTATACGTTTTTTTATTTATTCAGCGATTGGTAACCCTACTCCAAGGTCCAGCGTTGAGGTCGTCTGCGCTCGCGCACGCGTCCCTCACTTCGAAAACAATCTCGGGTTACGGGCCGGGCTCGTGTGGGCACGCCGAAGTACCACGGGGCGACACGAACTCGCCCGATTAACATCCCAACATTGATCGTGTGTATAAGCGCAAAAAGTTGCAACAACATCAAAAGATGTTGATGACATACAAGGAATGGTTTTTGTGTATAGATAGGAGTTATAGATATGCTATATAATTATTAACATCATCAGGTTTAACTGCTGACAAACAAATTTACAGTAGAAGCTACTAATGATATTATTTATTTCGTATTTCCAGGATTAGGAACAAATTTGAGCATCACATGACATGCCTTGCTCTTTGAAACCGGTATCAAAGAAGCTACTAAAGGTAGATTAAGAAATGAATTTACGCGATACTGTGGTCATGTAAGTCCAGATATTTGTGCAAATAGGCTTGCAAAATTATAAAAAATCAAAACTGTGTGTCCAAGTGGAGCGGGAGCGTTGGTCACGGTGCTCGCACGCAATTTTACGACGAGGTGTAACATTAGCCGGGCGGCGGAACAATGGGCGCACGCGCTGAGGTCGCCGCGCCGGGTCGAGGACGAACTCCGACAGCCTTCCCCGTCCTTCAGTGCTGCCCGCTTTATTGCACGTTGCTAAGGACGCTGTTCCACGTTTACTGAACAATTTCAATCGACTCTTAAGTTATAAAACCAGGACTCTTAACATTGAAGAACAGAAACAATAAGTAATCCAGTAGCAAAACTTGCAGAATCTCTATATGAAGGTTATATTTTGATGTACAAAAGCAAATATATCTTTAAGGCCACTAGTAAGTGCCACTAGTCTCGTAGAATAACTTCCAAAAATGAATGTCACAAAAGCTACACCGAAGAAACACAATCACGGTCATAATTCAATCCGTGTTGAAACATTTTAGAGTGTCAGTTAAAAATGCGACGGACGGGACTCATGTCATCCGCTTATGATTGGACAGACGCATTCCATTGCCTGATGCACGACCGACATGTTTCATGGATGAATACAAATAGGATAGAACAACATTTTTTACTTCAATGTCGGATTTGTTATGCACATTGGATGGGTATAAATCATGTAACTCTACAAACATAGCCTTCAATGTTTTTACGGTGTTTGATAAACGCTACCTTTTCTAAGTATTCTTAAAAACTTAATTGTAGAAACAGTTCGTTATACCAATGTACGGATGTTTCGCTTAAAAACCTATCTATACTGTAAATTTCAACTTCTGTAGCAGAGTTTCAATATATGTACAATATATTCATCCAAACACAACAAACCAACATCTACTGCCACTAGATTTCTATTAAAGATGGGTTCCAAGCCACGTCAAAACCCGTTTTATTTTTACGACGGAGATTTAAAAAGGACAATGTGTTTCGGCTACCAAGTTACGCTCTCAGAGATTAGATAATATCCAATGATCCTTTGTGTAAACTGCTAGCTCTTAAAGATTCTTTATGATTTGTGTGCCATGTAAGTCAAGCATCATCGTTTATGTTGTAATAGCATTTGGAATTTCATTAGAAAATTGATCTTGATATGATCTCTCTATTTTCAAACAAATCAGAACTTTGAAATTTTAATACTCTAATTGTATTAAGAGAGATAGTAACGTTATGTAATTAATTACGGCGAGGCAACGTGACGTTTTGTTTAATGCCAAACTAACAAAAACTTATCTGACTTTCTCCTTATGTTCGTGCGACTATAGATCATCAAGCGCCTACGGCAGAATAAAAGATGGTCCTGACACACGACGAGATTGCTACATTATTATTTATACTTTTTATAACTTGCTTTATTGTATTAGTTGCTCAACATTATTACATTTTATTATAAAGTTGTCATTTTTGTTTTTACGTATATTATTATCGTCATCATCATGTGATTTGATCATGTTTACAGCCACATACTTAGGTTTGCAATTAACTATGCTGACTTTTGGTCGTGCCATGCTACTTGGGCTAAAAATCTGTTTTTTAATTCATGTGCTTTAAATATTTAATTTGTATTATATGTATATACTTATTAGTTCATATTTTTATGAAGTTTAACGAGGTACATTTTTAACGACCCCAAATTTAAAAAAAGGAATAATTTAAGCTTCACGAAATTCGTCAACTGTACAAACCAGATGCTCCAAAGGTATGAATTTAGTGCAACATTCTTGCCCAAGGCCAACCTACAATTATTGGTTAAAAACAACCTGTAATTTATCTACAGTAGCTTGCACGTACGTAATAATTATTTTTTTAAATATTTTAAAACACCGACTGATGTAAAAAATGGACGTTAAAATGCTTTTTAAGTTGAATCCTTTGATTATAAATTTTGGGTTTAATTCTTGCATACACACTTACATGAGAATAAAACAGGTAATTGTTACTTTTCAATAACTGAATAGAAACTTATGACAGAAAGAATCAGACCAAGGAAACGTTTCGATTTTTAGGGGGTAAGTAGTACTGGCGATGAGGGTGAACAAACTAAGAGTCCGGGATCCCCGGAACAATTTTTAGAAGTTATTACTATCAAGCTAATTTTTCGTGGGTGACTTCATTTTGATGAGGGGCCCACCTTTCAACTTACAAAACTTTTCGATGGTGGTAGCTAACAGGGGTAGCAGGGACAAAAAACTTGAGCGTAGGACTGGGATATCGAACCACGCAATATGTAGGGCAATGTGGTTGTTAAATGATATAAATATTACCTAAAATTATTACATAATGGAAACAAATATACGTCCCACAAACTGTATGGTTTGATCCTTCCAACATATATCGATAACGATGTCATAAAAAATGATAGCTGATTTTTAACTGTTGCTTAGTTAATACTTATATCATTTAACAGCTACACTGTCCTACAAATTTCGTGGTATAACGTACCACGAAATCCCGGTCCTACGCCAAAAGTTTTTTTTCCCTGCTATCCCTGTTATCTACCACAATCGAAAAGTTTTGTAAGGTGAAGAGAGGCTCCTCATCAAAGTGAAGCCACTCACGAAAAATTAGCTTAATAGTTATAACTTGTAAAATTTGTTCCGGCATCCCGGACTATAATATTCATTCCACATAGAAACTCAAGTATTGATTTAACATAACTGTTGACTTAACAACAAATAAAGGCAACGTACTATTCTGATCAAAGTTGTTTCATGAAACAACACTTCGCAACAAAATCCTTGTAGCAAGTGTAATTTAATGAATACAAACACATAAAGTAAGTAAGTACTAACTGATATTTACTTCAATAATCAACCAACTATGTAGGAATTTTCCCATAAAACTCTAAGTAGATCTTGTTTACGATAATTTATAATTATACAGCGTGTTACAAGTATTATCGAATGGAATGCGATATGATACCCGTGATCCCAACGACCTGGTCTCTGTCAACATTTTTATAGATTTATACAAGCCGTTTTATGACAATCGGATTTAATACCGGGATCGTGTTAAGATCCAGCTAAGGTGATACGAGAATCAAAGCAGTCGTGTTTATTTTCTTTTCATATTTTATGTTCAATATGAATTCATAAGTTATTTGTAATGACTTGGAAAATAATATATTTCACTAGCCGACATATGCAACCTCGTTTGCGTCTTCTATTGCTCGTAGCGTGATAATTAACCCCCGTTTTCGAAACATTTTTCATTGGTGCTCCGCTCCTATTGGTCCGAGCGTGACGATATATAGCCTATAGCCTTTCTCGATAAATGTACTATCCAACACTGAAATATTTTTTCAATTCGGACCACCGGTTCCTGAGATTAGCGCGTTCGAACAAACAAACAATCTCGTCAGCTTTATATATTAGTATAGATATAGATTAATACTATTCATCGCTCCTTTTTGTATCCCCCTGGTAGTCAAACCCTGCAATACTAAATTCCTCTTCACTTTTGTTCAAAATTACGTAATTCTAATTGACATCCCACATTTTTTATTCTTGAAAGCATTAACGACATCACTCGTGTAAACCATTACCACAAGTTGGGTTTAAAAATATTCATTCACGATTAAAAGGTGATATTTAAAACGCTACCGGGAGAAAGATCTCGGTTCACGCGTTTAT
The DNA here is from genome assembly GCA_905220595.1 of Spilosoma lubricipeda. Lineage (NCBI taxonomy): Eukaryota > Metazoa > Arthropoda > Insecta > Lepidoptera > Erebidae > Spilosoma > Spilosoma lubricipeda. The sequence goes on along the minus strand of HG992294.1, from coordinate 8,653,959 downwards.
ATCGAGTGGTACTGCTTAAAAATTCCAACGTCTCATGATAACGATGGCTTTACTCGTTAATGTTATGGCCGTTACATGTTTTATACGAGCCAACGATAAAACTGTGGATTTTAAACAAAAGCTTTTCATATTTGATTGCACAAGACTCTTAAGTTTGCAAGAAGAATTATGGTGTGTGAAAGTTAAGTTCAATCAATTTCGATCATGGCAATCTGGATATGTTTTAAAATGAGACTTATTTCGAAAGCAAGTAATCAATAGATGACTGGGTAGCTAATACAAATAATAGAAAATCCAAAAACTGTAAAAGAATCTCTGATAATGATGAAAGGTGAATGTTATGCATTCTTGCTACTGACATTAAACCTACAAATGTTATATTAATTTAACACAAGCAACTTTTGAAGAGTAAAACGGTATAATCAAAATACGAACAACAATATTACTGGTTGGAACAGTCTGTCATCGTATAGTGCCTTCAAGAGTTTTATTGTACAACTGATCCCCATTCTGAACATTCCAAAAGTATGAGTGTATGATGCACGTGTTTTAATAACTGGAAAGGATTGGGCACGACATATAAATATGAAAGGCATTCGTCCCTTGAGCTTTTGTACGTCTCTCTTTATTTTATAGTTCTTGAAGAAGGTAAAACTTTTACTAAGAAATACCTTTAATCCTACTGATACTAGAAATGCAAAAGGTCGTGAGGATGGATGTTTATTACTCTTGCATGCAAAAACAAACGAATGGAACTGAATGAAATTTGGCTCATGTGTTACTTTTGGTCTCGAAAAATATAGTGTTCCCGTAGGATGTGTAAGGAAAAGCAACAACCGAGGTTACAACTAGTAATATTTTCTGACATTAAATGTTTTTTCTGAGATAGCACAAGTGACTATCTATCTACTAATATCGAAGATGGTTAAACCAATTTATCTACGTCTGAAGTTCATATATTTATTTAGAATTCAAAACTTGAAATCAAGAAATAAATCAATCTACCCGTTAATGACTTAAAAATCAGATTAAGTGTTAACACTGCATATATTACAATTAAATATTGAAATTCGCCTCCATACAAACTAAGTTATGCTTTAGGTAGACGAGTATAAAACACACCTTATTGGAATCTTATGACATTATGCGTGGAGCCAGAAAATTTATATCGTCTGTGTTTTAATGGGTTTAATCAATTCTCCTAGTGCCATTGGCGCGTCTACCATGAAAAATGGAAGAATCGCTTTGCATATTATCTAGATACATCGTTGTACAAATGCTACCGAGAACATTCATTTATTATACAGCATATTGAAATAATGCTTTTAAACTTTCTACCGTATATCATTCATTATGAATGACATGTGTATGGTATAAATCGCCTTATATGGGGCTGTTCAACATATAAATAGTTTTCAACAAAATAGGCGTAATAACCCACGAATTCCTCATAAATTTAAGGCCTCAGGCAATAGAGGGCTTTAGAGGGCGAAACGACGTGTAATACGAACGGTAGATATATCATAATCAAGCCAGCATCTAGAATCAATATATTATCTGGGCGGTAGCCGGTCGAACGGTAGCCCAGCGTTGTATTACACTAACAAACGACCTGTTTCTAACTCAGCGCTCTTATAATATTATGCGATATTGTGCATCCACTGTAATTATGTTATGTTGACCCGTTTTATGGTCAGCTAGTGTTGAATACTCGTTTTACATTTGCCAGCATTTATTTACAGATTCCTATAAATTAGATTTCATGTTTTTGCGTTTAGGTTTATACCAACATTTATTTATAATGTACGTTTGTGAGATTAATGGCTTACATCGTAACCTTGGTTGAGACGTGTATAGGAATCGTCTATCTTGGCATGGGATATCACTCAACAAAGTTTATGCATGATGCACTGAGAGACATATGTGTCTCAGCGACCAGAATGTCAACGTCGACAACTTTACGACACCATTCTTCTTTACGATTTCCGATGGACAAGACTAAGATCGCTTGTATCCAATTAGCAGGTATATCATTTTCTGTGTCACAGTTATTACTGCCAATTAGGAATGCTGATACCTAAATAAAATGCTTTTTAACTTTTAAATCAAGCCAGCAAACTTATTTTAATTAGCCGCATCACAAACTCACAGAAAATTATGATACTTCTTTTTCTGAAAGTATACAAAGTAAAATTTACTGTGTATATTAATATATATAACTGCAATTGGCCTGTAAATGAAATATATCGTGCTTTGCATATAATTTAAACTAACCAGTATTTAAGTAGAATATATTTTTACACAAAAATTTTCAATGTTAAAATTCACAAGATTAATAATCACCAATTTATCTCAAATCTCATCAATTTCTAACAAGAAAAAAGAAGAGATTTGAGAGGCGCTTGGGGAAAACTCAATTCAATTTATTACTGATAACAGTAATATCTGCTTCAATTAATTTGATGCTATTATGAATCATTGGGCGGATAAATTGGTTGCGGTCTACCGGATATGCTTGGTTATATAATAAAAGTAACAGGACTTAGCTTGTCTATAATTGAATATTTAATAATATATCGATTAATACCATCGTAATTATAATTGATCTATTTACACATATATGGAATCAATTATGTGATGACACAACACATCGACCTAGCGTCACGTAAATATTTTAATTAATCAAACTAAATTTTATTGAAAATGAGCTAAGCCCCGCGATGTTACCCGCGGTTTTTGGTGTAATACTGTGCCGACACGAAAATGTTATTTTTGAAGAGCTGGAATAATAAGAATTCCCTTCAATTTTATTTATTTGGATAGATATTGTACACAAAGATTTATATAACTCGTGTTATATCTTTTCTTGTAAAGTAGAGCACGATTATAATGTACTTTCTATGAGAAATTGGCAAATAAATTCACTAATTTTTTTTTCCACGCATATACTATTTTATTACGTAATACAGTAATTGCGTGAACATATTTTATGGGACTGACGTATATGAAACGGCTTATCGCGTATCGTAATGCGACATTGTTGGTATGTTCATAAAAAATCTATTTTCAATTGACGTTTTTAAATAGTAAGCGTAGTGTACGTTCTACAACTCGACGTTTCGTTTCGTTACGGTTATGATGTCTGCGTAAATACTATTTAGGTACGTCACTGCGTTATAAAATAACTCGAGATAAAGAAATACGTTGATACAATTCTTAAAATTGTTTTATGCTCTTTGACAATTACATCAAGCTTTACACTATATTTTACAAGACTTTACACTATATTTTAAATTCATTTGGCCAAACCCAAATGAATTTAAAATATAGTGTAAAGTCAATAGTTTAGTTTTTGAATTAATTTTAGATAACTGCGTAAAGTTTGAGTAACAAAATATACGTTAAATCAATTATCCAAAAATTTTACAACAATTGTTTTTCTAATTAATTAGATTTTTATACTTTTTAAGGAAAACTGTATTAATCTGAAAGTTGACGTAGAAAAAGCACGGCTGAGAAACGTCTGCTGTAACACGAACGTTTAGGTGAATGTGTAGAACACACGTACACACACACACCAACACACAGAGAATGTGTAGTGAAGGCACAGAACTGAGAATACCATAAATAGTCTAAAAACTGCGTTAGTAGTTCACCACTCCATTGACGTCACGTCACACTACAATGTCATGTATTTTTTAACTTCAGTTAAAGAGCAAAATGTGGTGAAGGGATTTTTATTTATGAAAGTTGAGAGGGACAAAAAAGACGAGGATGTTGCATAGAGAATGCCGTAAGTATGATATCTAGAGTAGAATTGAAGAGAAAGACATGCCAACAATCGAGGATGGGAGATGGGAATAATCCTCAACGGACATAAAGTTGAACACTCGACCTGATATTTGGAAGATGAGATAAATACCTACATCATGTTTAGTTAAATAACATTTTTAGTAGAATAATTTAATACAATCATTTCTATGTAAACAATGTATATTAATAACAAAGGATCCAAACAATCATTTGAATATGTATGTGACATATATTTAAAAGAAATAAATACCACGTGGATTATGTTTTGCATTATTCATGTGTACGTACGCGCATTTGAAAACTCGATGGACTTCATATTTGGAATATTTAGGTTTAATACTTTTAATTTCATATGTGGGTAGTATGTTTTGATTTACCCGTTTATACTCTAGTTTAGATTTTTAATACCTCAAGCTTAGAATTCATGTACCGTTAAGATAAACAGTTTAATTTATTGTTTGACATAAAAGAACACCGATTTCAAAATGGTTTCAACGCTATCTTATTCATCTAATAGGTAGTAACAAAAAGGACTTCCATCAGAATATACGTGGCTTTATATATGGTCTTAGACAATATTCGTTTATTTACAACAAAAGCCTAACAACGGAGAATTTTAAAGTCTGTCATTTTATTTATTCTAGTAGCACACAAAGATTAGAGAAACTAGTTTTTCCAATATATTATTCACAGAAGTCTAAAATTATGCCGTCATTTATAAAAGACACACCTTCATCTTAATGCTTGCTGTGTACCTAATTGCCTTACTCTGAACTTGATTGAACCTGAAATAGAAACTTCCGTAGAACCATGGACAATTAGTTCAAGAACCGGTGCATCACATGCTCGCTTCCATCCACAGCAAATGAAATATCCTAGTGACATAAAATTATTTTTTATTCCTATATACTAACAATATGTTACCGTACAATATAATTACCGTGGGAGAGCCACGCTTTGGCATGAATAGGCCGGCTCGACCGGAGTGATACCACGGCCTCACAGAAAACCGGTGTGAAATAGTGCTTGCGCTGTGTTTCACCGAGTGAGTGAGGATACCGGAGGCCCATAACCCAAGCCCCCTCCCCCTACCTCCCCTCCCAATCCCTCAAAGGCCGGCAACGCAGTTATGACGCCTCTAGTGTTGAAGGTGTACATGGGCGGCGGTGATCGCTTACCATCAGGCGATACGTCTGTTCGTTTGCCCGCCTATTCCATAAAAAAAAAAACATAAGAGCTGTCTAATGAAGCAAACTATGCAAGGCAACTGCAAAGAGAAGGAAATCTTGAGACAAACTTGAAATAGAAGACCAAATTATCAAATTATTACAAGTTCATGTACCGAATTATCTAAAAGTGCGTTGTCGTGAAAATTGATAAGTGCGCAGATGGTTAAGAATGATGATGAGATGTCAATAATTATAAGAGGCCAACAATAAAAAGTCACATCTATCCTTGCAACTCGAACAGTTCACGATATCATAAACGCTGTAACAATATTCTCATCCATTTTAAATAAGGTAAATAAACATTCGTTTATTACACATAACCTCAATGTCATATTGAACGTCATTCTTACAGCATTACCTTCCAAAATTGTGTCTAACACGTTAGAGTAAAAATTGCAATTGCTTTTGATTGAAATTTGATCTACGTATATTATTGGTATGTATAGCATATTGTATGGTAGTAACATATACAAGCCAGGCCTGAGGATAAGCGTACACATACAAACGACACTATCAATTACTAGACTCATGTTATGAACATACTCATTCGCAAGATTAACAACAATGTTATGTAGTTTTTATAAAATTCAAGTAAATCAATACCAAACACAAAAGCTCAGGCCAATCTTAGGTTAGGAGCCCACACTTATTATTCCCGATTCATTTTCTGAAGGAGATATTCTCTTATATATACCCGACATCGACCTTAAAATATTTCAGAACGTATATTTCATTAAAATTTATAATTCTAGTCAATAATCTTTAATAACTTCAAGCACTTAAAACAGTATTCTTCGAACGTTACTGCTTTTTCAATTAAAATATTTCAAGTTCGAAAACCGAATGCGGATTCCATGCTTGAAAGCCATACTTCTGATAAATTATCAGTTGTGTCGTTTATCACCCGATACATTGTAGAGGTAATAAAAAACTGTTGGGGTTAAGATGTTTATCTGGTGTAGTTACGTTAAAAATCGGCTGTATTGCAAAACGTCTAACTAAATGTGAAAACATATAGGTACCGGGATAACTAAGTAAAAATTTGGACATAAATTGAGTATGTGGTACACGTTAAAAAAACTAATGGTACAAATTCTAAACTGAATGAAACTTAGTATGGACTTATAACAATATATTTGATGATATACCTATAGCAAAAAATTGCTGTTTTATTGTCGACAATTCAATCTAATAACACTCGACAACTACGACCTAGTTATTAAATTCTCATTTAACAAAAAGAGAACTGCACTAGAAAAATATCCTGTGTCGCGGGTACTTTCCAAACATACATGAAACGTACACAGAAAACATTTAGACTCAGAACAACAGTTTGTGGATTACACACAGTGTTTTCTTACAGACATCGAACCCACAACACTTAGCGCAGTAGTAATCGGCGAGGTGACCACTAAAACCACCACGCTATCCATGCGTCAATTAAAATAATGAAAGTAGTGGTTTTCTGTAATTCATTAAAAGGAAAAATCATTGAATGTTTGCAATATAATATAACATAAGAAAAATGACAAATATTCAGTCCGAGATAAGGCGGAATTTCAAAAGTGCTTGCTACAACGTCCACGTACTTCATGCACACGACCGGCCACCTCAGTTCTTATACTTTTTGCTCACAGCGTAACTTGGTGGCTGGATCATAACTATTATTTATGGTCGATTTGTTTCGTTTTAAATTTAGTGTAATGATGAGTCTTGACTGCTGTGCCGAGCACACTTCACTTTAATCGCTCCTCCAATACAGGTATGGAGTTGGTCAAGCGCGTTGGGAGGAATGTATTGATTTATTTGAAAGTATTTTTTTTCTTAACGATTTATCTTATCGGATTCTACTTATAAGACCGACTTTTATTGTTCTTAGAATAAAAAATATAAGTTTTTCAAATCATTTAGCGTGTGTTGGCTTCAGGGGCATCGTAAAACTAGAGATTGCAAAATGGACCCGGTAATCCGACGGATCCGGCATCAATATACATTGACCGGATCCGGTACCTATTCGATAAATAGGAATCCGGTCGGATCCGGCCGGATCGATGGGAATCCGGTCGGATCTGACCGGACTAATATGACACCGGGTTGCAATCACTACGTAAAACAGTTAATTATACTACTGGTGTTTAATTAAAGTAATGGTAAAGGTATTTTCCCATAATTAGTTTTCACGATGAAATCTTCATCATCATCAACAAGCCTTTAACAGTCCACTACTGGACATAAGCCTCCATTAGAAATGCAATTCAAAACCGGTTTCTGATAATTTATATACATTTTATTATTTTCCCATGTTTATATTTTGTGATTCAAATTAAGTCATATATCTGCAAGTTTATTTTTCGAAGTCATTACCATGTACCACATTTTTGCATAATATTATAAATAGCTAAGTCTATAAATAAGTATTATATCAAAGCTCACATATAGCCGCGCTGTTTCATTGGACAGAGATGGGTCTGGAATGTTTGTTCTTCCTGTTATTGGATATTATTGTTTTAATTTTACAATATTATGTCAGTTATTTATAAAATTAATTGTCTTTATCTATACTAATATATAAAGCTGAAGAGTTTGTTTGCTTGCTTGAACGAGCTACTCTCAGGAACTACTGGTCTGATTTTAAAAATTCTTTCAGTGTTAGATAGCCCATTTATCGAGGAAGGCTATAGAGTATATATCATCACACGACCAATAGGAATCATCTAAATCGGTTCATAAGCGACGAAGTTATACATTTTAAACTAGTCATTGCCCGCGGCTATGTGTTATTCTGATGTATAAGCTATATTACTGTAAAGTTTCATCCAAACCCGTTCAGTATTTGCGTGAAAGAGTAACAAACATCCATCCATACTTACAAACTTTCGCGTTTATAATATGAGTAAGATACGGTAGAATTGAGAACCTCCTCTTTTTTGGAATCGGTTAACAACAAAGTATGCAATATCAAATTAAAATTTAGTGTGTACCGTCTTTTATTTTTGTGTATTTGATTTCTATTGACTGCCTCGTTGACCTCGCGGTTGGCGTGTGCGACTGCTGATCATGAGGTCTCGGGTTCGATTCCCGGGTCGGACCACATGTTTGTATGATCTACCAATATATGTTTTGGAGTTTGGGTGTTTTCTATGTATAATAAGTATGTATTTACAAAAAAAAAGTATAAAAAGGTAGTATTTATGTATTTGTATCAGTTGTCTAGTACCCATAACACAAGCTCTGCTTAGCTTGGGACGAGATGGCGTTGTGTGTTACATGACCGAAATATTTATTGCGTTTATATTTATCCAAAATTATGATACCATCAACATTTCAACGGTCTGTTCTGATTTTATAGAACAACATAGAAAACAGGTTGGGTCAGTTGCCGTAGCAGACTGCACCCAAACACGCTCCTACGAGCTCAAAAACGTATTATTATAGTTCATTAAACAAAAAGCTACCATAACAGAATCCCGACCTCCAAAACATCAAATAACCTTGTCTATCTCGAAAAAATATTGGGAAGCTAAGCCACTCCCTCTCATCTGTACAGCCCGAGGCTGTGGATCACGTCGACCTTGGTTCCAAGAACAACCTGGGTTAAAAATAATAACCACGCCAACCATCAATTTTCTACCATCACAATCAAAATAATACAAATTATACGTATCCCTTTTAGGGTTCCTTAAAGGCAATGTATTTTATAACGAATTATTAAAACGCAGTTTAAGATTGACTTTCAGGGTAAAAATTTTCAAGCTACTGAATAAACTAGTAAACCCATTTTCATGGGTACTGTAAAAGATAAAAAATAGTAACACATTTGTAATTAGAAAAATTTAACTAACTTTTTAATTATGTTCCTTATCTTTTAGGATGTCAATACCATATCTAAACAGTTTCCGTCTTATTACAAAACGTAGACTAACGTTAGTACTAGGTTTAAACCACCTTTAATCCAAGTACCAATCAAAATCCGTATTACAAAACATAGACTAACACTAAACCATGGACCATCTATGGTAACAAAGTTAAACCTCCGAGACCCCTAGTTTAACAGTGGTCTAAATCGCAAACGTCAAAATTCTATTGTGTTGATTGTGAATGTTGTTGTATTTTTGTAGTTTTTAGTATACTATAGTATATTTATATATATATTTTTTAGTATTTACATAGAGAAAATTTAATATACGGAAGTTATTTAGTTATTACAAGTTAGCCAATAAAATAGATCATAACATGATTGATGTGATTGATTTGAAGGACATGATGGTAATAGAAGCGCACCGGCAGCAATCCAACAGACCTCGTATTCATGTGAACCCTTTTGTTTAAATATACCTTAATATAAATAATCAATCAATCACATTGAAAACAATATGTTGATTGTGTGGAACTTGCACTTGAAAACCCATTAGTATATTTGTTATATGATTTATAAACTTTAAGATTACGCGCGCATAAACTTTGCTTTGTTTCAAGCAGTAACGGCTGAGTCGTAAGTTGATGCTTGTACCGACAAAGAAAGATATTAAAGCACAAATAAACTTGATCTAAGTAGCTAGGGTTAAAACTTAAAACAAGTTGTAACTTACAATGTATTAAAATAATAAATAGCCCTAAAAAAAATATTTATTTAACATTACATTTCAAGAAAATATTAACTCTACGGGAAACGGAACGATAAAATTGAATAATTTCAGATTGAATGGATCTTTTTAATATAATCTGTGGTTGTTATTTTGGTCCAAGGACTAAATCGCGGTACTAGCTAGTCCACGGTTAGTTTTAGTTTTGTAATAATGTCAGGTTTAAAACATGGTACTAATTTTGATACCGTAACAAACCTAGACTTTGAAGTCCTGGTTTAAACCTAGTACTTTCTGGATTTTTTGTAATAAGACCGTTTTGGTTTAAATCATTATTGCCAAGCCCAAAAGTATATTCAAGCCGACCCCAATTCATGAATAAATGTTCTTTAAATCTCTTTGAAAAAGAAAATGGTGATTAAAAACCATATTTTTAAAACTTCGATTTCGAAATTGTTAGGCCCATAACCAGTTGTTAGGGCGCATATAAAATGTACAGGGCGTGCTCAATTAAATATGTATTAGCGTATGTTACCGCTCAGCATTTGAATAAATGCAATGCTAAACAGAATTTGCGGTCGCTTGCTCACAATGAAGCCAAGAGAGGCTTCGTTGAATGGTAAAGTTTGTAAATATACGGAACACAGATCCGTGAAGAGGTACAGAATGTAATTGTATTAATTAGACAAATCTTCACGCTAATATAGGTACTTAATCTTTATTCAATGGGGTAATTAGAAGAGATGTGAATATAAAATATTGACCTTAATTGTACGATTGGCGAAATGTCAACAGCAGGAAAGTCTCATAGTAAGACAGGTTGTTATGTAGATAAGCAAAAATGACAACGATTTATGCACATGAAACACTATTTATTATATTGACACTAACAAAATTAATTTCAGAAAAGAATGTAGTGATGTGATGCGGACGACGCGGTTGGAATACTTAACCTTCATATGTTTAACCACTTATCCAAACTAAGTTTGAGTAGTTGTACATACAATAAATCAAAGGCGTATTATACATAAATGTATTAATTTCTCGCTTTTAGTAAATACCTAAACCATAAGATCCTCGTTTAGACACACAAGTTCAATAGGTATATCAAAGTTAATACCTATTTAATTACTAGCAATTCTCCGCAGTTTCACCTGCGTAGTTCCCATTTCCGTGGGAAAACGGGAATAAAATATAGACTATGTCACTAAGGGAAACTGTAGGATTCTAGTGGTGGTGGAATATTTTATAAAGGGTTACAGTAGTTTTCGAGTTATTCGTTACAGACAAAAATACAAATCTTTCCTCTTTATAATATTAGTGTAGATTTATGCTTTTCTTGGTAGCTTGAGCGTTTCGTCGAATAATCCAATCCTGGAAGGACCTTCCCGGAAATATACGGGCTACTTAACACGAAGATAGAATCGAACTACCGAAGGGAGACTTAACGTAATGGAGCAATCAAAACAAAGACGATTATTCCTTTTGGCGATGATGATAGAATTGTAAAAACCTGTTTAAAAGTACGTCATTGGAAATCCTGAAGTTTTTTCCCGATATAGTTTTTTGCCTGTATTTACAAGGTCAAGGTCTAGAGCACCTAAGAATTCTTACTTTTCCCTTTAAGGATTCATAAGTAAAACCCGTTATAATACTGACTTACTTTATTTTTAAATTGAAGTATGGAACCGCATTCTTTGGTACGTAAATTAGTTGCGTGAGCAGGTTCTAAGAAGCGATGTGAGAAATTTTATATTTCTGTGAAGGATCATTTTACGATCACAATTTTCTACTTCTGAAGTCTACTCACGACTCAAAAATGTGATAAATAATCATACGATGTGACGCAACCCTACATAAAATTAAAGATGTTTTAAGAATCAAGTTCAAGAATTGTTTATTCTTTCATCGATAGTAACAAAAAATTTAGTTACGTTTGCAAAAGCTGAAAATATTTTTATTGGAAGAATTAATTTGTTTAGAAATAGTAGATAAATATTTTATATATCTATACTAATATATAAAGCTGAAGAGTTTGTTTGTTTGAACACGCTAATCTCAGGAACCACTGGTCCGATTTGAAAAATTCTTTCAGTGTTAGAAAGCCCATTTATCGAGGAAGGCTATATGCTATATATTATCACGCTAGGACCAATAGGAGCGGTATTCTTATAAAGGTACAGTAGTAAATCTAATAAATAACACCTAAGGGTTATCCGAAAGTTTAACCAACTGGTCTATTTATCAATAATATTAAAGAACAATTATCCATCGAGTTTCTATGTTATACATTGTTCTAATTAATATTCTTTTCAAAACCCTATTTCTGTATCAGTAAACATGATTTTATTCACGTAGTAACTAACACGAACAAACGTCTGAAGTCATGTTTGCGATATGACAAGCTTTAATGTGCGCAACCTAATATTTGTTACTTCCATATTACTCAGTCATTAGGAATTACTTTTGCTTGACGATAGTTTTATATAGCAGTATACTGTTCTGTTTAACATAATTATGTGCAGATGCCTGCACGTCTTAGCACTGGAGTGATTATTCTGTAATATACTTCGAGATAATTCCATGATTGTTTAAATGCAGATCATGTGTTCTACTTGTCACTATAAAGTTGAAATACTTATACCTAATCTATAAAAACTTTTCTGTGAGATGAATGACGAATTAGAACGGTACACCAACCACATTTTTTTGATAAGTCCTTTATCGTAGGGGACTTAACAAGCATACATGAAACGGACACTAAGAACGCCTAGACTCGGAACAAAAATGGCCATACAAACCTTCTTTGGCCGCGTTGAACACTTTTTCGTAGAGGAAAATCTTATGAGTTCGCGTCACCGCGTCACCGACATGTTAATATTAGATGTTGACAATTTTAAGTTAAACGCTACGAAATTTCTAATTTTACACATTAATTTTAGAAATTACATTCTAAGTTAAAAGTTTCCACTTCTATCGGCAGTTCATAAGACTGCCATCACAACACCAAGCAAACATTTAAGCATCGTAAAGTCAAAGTAAAGTAACAAATTGTTATCATGAACTTCTAATTCGATTTGCAAGTCCAGCACACGCCCTGTATCTCGAGGTAAGTGACTTTGATGGCCCGTTGAGTCTATCAACTATGATAAAACTCTCGTAAACCGTACAATATGCACAACTTTACTGCCTACGTACGTCTTTGTTATCTTAAAAGTATGAAATGGGGCATCGAGTGTCGATGCGTATTTACGATGTGTCGGTCGTTTATGAGCTACATAAAACTGGCCAGCCTATAGTTATTGGTACTAATACGTTTTTACTTTCTTTAAGTTTTTAAATAAACATGTTGCAACTAAATTCCATAGTCATTGTAACGCCCAGCGCTATAGTGATAACTTCGTAACACAATTCATTACTTGATTAGTACGGCTGTGCAATTTTAAAATCTATCAAGGGACAAAGGTTTTGAAATTGAATTATGACCAAATTGGATTTAACGCGATCACAGGCTGACTCCCGCGATCGCGTTAATTCCCGTGAAAATAATTATTGTGCCATGAAACGCGAAAGTTTAAAAGTTAGTCTAGCAAAGGCCGTTGCTAGGTTTAAAAATGGTTGTTTGGTCATCATTAACACATATTAACAAGTTTATCCTTAGTAAGTGCTTTCTAACGTGCACTATTAGAAATATTATGATAAATACTCGTATAAATTAAAGCCAAGGTTATTCCGCAACTTTTTAGCCAACTACCGTCAACATAACTTTCATAGTACTGACTTCTGATAGGACAAGCGCTCAAAGTCGAGAAGGTATTATTTCCCTCTCCTGAAAAGAATATTTCATATCCCTTACTATGTTTTAAAATTGCGCAATCGAGTAGTTATTATAAATTTGTAACTGGCTCTCAACTTTTGAAAGACAATTGTGAAGATAACTCGAATGATATCTTTTTTCTTCCGAAACCAAAACGTCTATTCGTCGGACTAAAAAAGAAAACTGCGTGATCGCAGGCATATCTATTCACGGAGCACTCACTACGCAGAATTAGAGCGTCTATCAAATGATTGACTCACGCATCGGAACGCAATATCCGATCAATAAATGCCCATAACGCAACTAATTCATGATTATCGCGTTACAAATGTATTCAGGTGTTGCTGTCGATGACTGGTTATAAAGATAGTAGAATGTTTATGCCTTATGCGAATGATCAAACTTGCTCTTTTTATATACATACATGGGCCTGCCAAAATGTGTATAGCACATATGTGTGTACATATATACCTAGTAATGTTTTATTCCATATGTATGTGTACAGAAGTGTCTAAAACAAATAGAATTCATAATCAGTCACGACTTGATAACAGAAAATTATAAAACAACTAGCTGACCGGGCGAACATCGTACCGCCAAATTCACATATTTGATTCAGCTTCCCACAGGCAGTGTACCGTCGAGGACAAAAAATAACTTTTCCCGTTGTCTTTTAATTTTTCTTGTACAGAAACCTTGTCCTAACAATAACGAACACATAAACAAAAATAATTGTTTAGCTTAATAGTGAAATTTTTGTGTATAGGTTTTCTAGGATTCTGTACATAATTCCATAACTTCATTTAAGCACTTCTAGTCGTTGTAGCCTAAGCGCTATATTATGCTTAAATATACATAAACAAGTAGAGTATTTAAAACATTTATGGCAATTAAGATTGCCGCGTTAATTATTGTCGTCATATTTTTGATTGGCGCACAATAATTTATGTACATTCCATCTATACCTATGTATTATCAAAACAGCGCAGTTTAAACGCCATGGTTGCAAAATTTGGAGGGCAATCAGAGGTAATTAATTATTAAAACTATAGATGTTTTTAGACAGACAATAGTTTAGAATCACATAGAATTTGAAACCTTAAACAAAACAGTAATTTTGATAATTTAATTATGTAAAACATTGAATACACGTATGTACGTGTATATGTACACAAAATATAATTTATGCACCTATCGATATGCCACATATTATTCAGCCTAGTTCCAAAACCAAACCAAACCCATGCCACTAGTTAAAAAAAAAAGTGATTTGATTTTTGAAACCGTTATACAGAAGACTGATAATTTAAATTTCAGACCCTTTCATATAGGTTTTTTTCAGGTTTTATTTTAGTTTCATTACCTTATTTTTATATACCAACAAAATTACTGCTACGCACTTCCATAGATAATATATTACGAAGGGTTTGGTCAAATAAATAAATAAATATTTCGGACATTTAACACACAACGCCATCTAGTCCCAAACTAAGCAGAGCTTGTATTATGGGTACTAGACAACTGATATAAATACTTATATACTTTTTTTTTGTAAATACATACATATTATACATAGAAAACACCCAAACTCCGAAACAAATATTTGCAGATCATACAAACATTTGATCCGACCCGGGAATCGAACCCGAGACCTCAAGAACAGCAGTCGCGTAAGCTACCACTGCACCAAATACAATTGTATATTTTTCTAAAAGCTAGAAACTATATTTTCTGTTTGACTTCTTGTCATATACTAATGTTAACGGCCAAACCCTTTTTCCTCAGAATCGTTTGCAAAAGAGGTCCCAAAAAAATCAGCCAACAACAGCTTATCTGTCGTCTTTAGAGAAGAATGCATATCTTTTCCGGCGACAAACTAACTCGCAACAGCTAATGTTTACATACTTTAAACGATCAAACACGTGGGATTACATAAGTTATACTGAAGCTTTATATTCTCGGTAATATGACTAATCAAACGGGTTAGACAGCGTTTTATTGAAGATAGCATAACTATGGGCGACATTAAGTGGTATTAAAAGAAATATTGAGTCAGTTTTACCTGTTAGTTGTTAATAGCTACTAAAAAGTTGTGGAATTCGTGAAATCTATACTAATACTAGCTGTTGCCCGCGGCTTTGCTCGCGTGGAAGTTGATTTTATGTATTTAATTAAAACTGTATAAAAGTATGTATCAGTAATTTATTCATATTTCTGAACGTATTTATTTATTTTTGATCAATAGCCCATTTAAAAGAACTATCATACAAACATTCGACCCATATTTCATCCCTTTTAGGAACAGAATTCGCATTAATGCTGATAATGCATAAAGTTACATGGAGTACCATGTAAATTTAAAAAATAACGGACTTCCATACAAACTTTCAACCCCTATTTCACCCCTTTAGGGGTAAAATATCCAGAACCGCTTAAATACGTCTTTACATTTTTTTAATCACTAGTACATGAATAAAGTTTAATGGTTCTAACTTAAAAAATTACAAACTTTCAACCCCTATTTCACCCCTTAGGGGTAGAATATCCAGAAACGCTTTAATACTTATTTACTCACTTTTAATCAGTAGCCCAAAAATAAAGTTTCATGTTTGCTACTTCAAAAATAACGAACTTCCATACAAACTTTCAACCCCTATTTCACCCCCTTAGGGGTAGAATATCCAGAAACGCTTAAATACGTATCCACTCACTTTTAATCAGTAGCCCAAAAATAAAGTTTCATGTTTGCTACTTCAAAAATAGCGAACTTCCATACAAACTTTCAACCCCTATTTCACCCCTTAGGGGTAAACTATCCAGAAACTCTTAAATACGTATCCGCTCACTTTTAATCAGTAGCCCAAAAATAAAGTTTCATGTTTGTAACTTCAAAAATGGCGAACTTACTTACAAACTTTCAACCCCTTTTTCATCCCCTTAGGGGTACAATATCCAGAAACGCTTAAATAGGTGTCTACTCATTTTTGATTAGTAGCCCAAAAATAAAGTTTCCTGTATCTAACTTAAAAAATTACGAACTGCCATACAAACTTCCAACCCCTATTTCACCCTCTTAGGGGTAGAATACCAAGTAACGCTTAAATACATATCTACTCTTTCTTAATCATTAGCACATGAATAAAATTACATGTTTCTAACTTAAAAAATGACGAATTCCATACAAACTTTCAACCCCTATTTCACCCCTTAGGGGTAGAATATCAAGAAACGCTTCAATACGTATTTACTCACTTTTAATCAGTAGCCCAAAAACTAAGTTTCCTGTTTGTAACTTCAAAAAAGGCGGACTTCCAGACTAATCTATATGCGAAATGTCAACCCCTATTTCACCCCCTTAGGGGTAGAATATCCAGAAACGCTTTAATACGTATTTACTCTTTTTTTAAACATTAGCACATGAGTAAAGTTACATGTTACTAACTTAAAAAATAACGAACTTCCATACAAACTTTCAACCCCTATTTCACCCCTTAGGGGTAGAATATTCAGAAACGCTGAAATACGTATTTACTCATTTTTAATTAGTAGCCCAAAAACAAAGTTTCATGTTTGTAACTTCAAAAATGGCGGACTTCCAGACTAATCTATATGCGAAATGTCAACCCCTATTTTACCCCCTTAGGGGTAGAATATCCAGAAACGCTTTAATACGTATTTACTCTTTTTTAATCATAAGCACATGAGTAAAGTTACATGTTACTAACTTAAAAAATAACGAACTTCCATACAAACTTTCAACCCCTATTTCACCCCTTAGGGGTAGAATATTCAGAAACGCTGAAATACGTATTTACTCATTTTTAATTAGTAGCCCAAAAACAAAGTTTCATGTTTGCTACTTCAAACATAACGAACTTGCATTCAAACTTTCAACCCCTATTTCATCCCCTTAGGGGTAGAATATCAAGAAACGCTTAAATACGTATTAACTCTATTTTAGTCAGTATCCCAAAAACAAAGTTTCATGTTTGTAACTTCAAAAATGGCGGACTTCCAGACTAATCTAAATGTGAAATGTCAACCCCTATTTCACCCCCTTAGGGGTAGAATATCCAGAAACGCTTTAATACGCATTTATTCTTTTTTAATCATTAGCACATGAGTAAAGTTACATGTTACTAACTTAAAAAATAACGAACTTCCATACAAACTTTCAACCCCTATTTCACCCCTTAGGGGTAGAATATTCAGAAACGCTGAAATACGTGTTTACTCATTTTTAATTAGTAGCCCTAAAATAAAGTTTCATGCTTCTAACTTAAAAAATGTCGTACTTCCAGACTAACCTATACACGAAATGTCAACCCCTATTTCACCCCTTAGGGGTAGAATATTCAAAAACGCTGAAATACGTGTTTAATCATTTTTAATCAGTAGCCCATAAATAAAGTTTCAGGTCTCTAACTTAAAAAATGACGGACTTCCATACAAACTTTCAACCCTTATTTCACCCCCTTAGGGGTAGAAATTCCAAAATTCCTTTCTTAGTGGGTGTCTACTCAATAAAAGGATCCTACTCACCAAATTTCATAGTCGTAACTATCATAGTTTACGCTCGGCGATGATGAATCAGTCAGTCAGGACTTACTATTTTATAAGTATAGATTATAAAGCTGAAGAGTTTGTTTGTTTGAACGCGCTAATCTCAGGAACCGCTGGTCCGATTTGAAAAATTATTTCAGTGTTGGATAGTACATTTATCGAGAAAAGCTATAGGCTATATATCATCACGCTAAGACCAATAGGAGCGGAGCACCAATGAAGAATGTTACAAAAGCGGGGGAAAGTTATTACGCTACGGGCAACCTCGTTTGCGACGAAACGAGGTTGCATGGGTCAGCTAATAAAAACTATTTTGGGGAAAATTGTTGACGAAAATTAATGCCAATTAATGTGCAAACCCGTTATGTAATCAAAAATAATGTTTTAGGATATTTTATTACTATTATACATATATTTTTCTTGTAATCTTAGTTCATATGAGTTTTTTATTTATAACTTTTATTCATAACCTCAACATCAAATAAAACATTATGCTACAATATCTATAAAAATATTTCCATGTGTATATAATATTTTATTATATTAACAGTACTTAATATAAGAACATTTTTATTTATCCACTAATGGCTTAAAATGAGCAAGTAAACACTTGCAAGCTTGGTGGCAAGCGATTATTGGCATCAATACGCATAACTCCGAACCGAGAAAACTGTAGTTAGAATTGTACCTTTATTCTTTAAGAAACAGAAACAATTATAACTTACTAAAGTATTTTTATAAATAAATATTAAAACATAAATAAACCATAACAATCTTGCAAATAAAATCCTAACAAAACTAGATTAAAACATTAAAATTTAATTTATTCGAATTAACTTTCAAGATGAAGGCGAGAGGTCAGTTTATAATAATCTGATGATCCATATCCATTGGCGCACACTCAAGAGGTCATAGGTCCCAGGTTACAGTAATTGATCACTTTAAGTATCTTTTTGTTTACTTGCAGCCATTATCAATCAATTGACGTCAATTCAATGAAGGTTATCACTGATGACTGGTGGTATTCTATCGTGACGTCTGTCGCATTCCTATTCCTACCTATTAAATTGATTGGTCGATTTTTAAACTTGGTTTTTTTATTTTTATTTTTGAAATTTTTCGATAAGGTAACAATAAATTAGGCCTGAGTAGTGATGTTTTGGATATTACTTTTTATTTTTTTTTAAATATTAATTAATCTATTTTATTCTGATTAACTTAGAAATGTAAATGTACCAAATCTCCATTTTATAATTGCTAATTAATTAAAATGAAATTTAAATTATTTCTTTACATTTTAAATGGTATGGCGAAAGACTCTTAAATTATGGATTTATTTAAGATAATTCAGGTTTAATTCGTAGAACCTTTTAAAGTTATGTAACGTTATCAACAGCAACATTTAGTGGGCGAAATGTCTTGGACATAAGAGCCTTAATATTTTGACAGCCGCGTGTAAAATCGACCCAAATATCAGGGTTCAAGTCGAAACTGTAGAAACTTTAAATATCATTTCCTTCACACCGCACTCTTCATTCTTATTAATAAAAAATAATCTGTTTGTCTGTTCTTTTCAGATTAAATAAGGATCAAATGTACGTCTAGTGGTATTCCCAACTAATATAACACAGATCGATTTCAAAATATAAATCAAGTACTAATGAATTCCAAAAGTATAAAAGTCAAAGCTAATGTGTTCATTAGCTTTTATTTTTATATCCTACTTTTATACAAAACCGAATTTTCGCACCACACGAACTATAGAAACGTTTTAATAACGGTACACATACGGATGTGGACGTGAGATGTTTTTGCAATTCCATAGCCTATTCACATAAAACTTTAAATATAGCTAATAACGTTATTTTACCTTAGTCTCGTGGGTTCGATTCCCATCCAGGATAAATATTGTATGATGAGTACAATCATTAGTTCTTTGTCTGGGTGTAAATGATATGTGAAATGTTTATTTAGAAATATACAAGTACTAGTTGTTGCCTGTGGTTCCGCCCGCGTATATGTCGGTTATCGCAGTAATTAGTAGCCTATGTGTTATTCTGATGTGCTGAGCTGATGCTATATTACTGTAAAGTTTCCTACAAACCCATTGAGTACTTTTCATTCATTACTATCCATCCATCCATCCATCTATCCATCCATCCATACTTACAAACTTTCCCGTTTATAATATTAGTAGGTAGTAGGATGTTTATCAGCAGGCTGTCTGGTTGTCATAGTAACGGCTTTGCCTAGTTTGGGATCAAATTACCGAGTTTGAGATGTGGGTAGTTACTTTATCATTTATTTACTTATAATCTTGCCTATACTAAGTTATTACATTAAATGTACCATCAAGAAGTTGGTAAAGAGTTTGACAGTCATTAGTAAAATCATATTTCCAACTCCTACAGTTTTCTTCTGATTAATTTCGTTGAGGGTTCCAAGACAGTTTAATTTTTTCCTGGAATTGCCCCAGTGTCATAACTCAGTGTGTTCGTGGGTCACTGCTGTTGATCCTGGTGTACAGGAGTTACAGTGGTGTGCGTGTGGGCGGTATTAGTCCCATTAAAGTCCTTAGTAAAATTACAAAATGTTGGTTAATCGCAGTAGTGTGCTGACAACTTATTTGTCATCAAAATGCAAATTGTTAAACGTATTCATTTATTACGTATTCGTTAAAGTTCTTTGAACAATATCAAAATAACTGCATTAAGGAAGTACCATTAACCTTTGAGGCTTTAATCGCAAGCAATATGTACGTGAACTTTAAAATAATTATGAAACTACAAATGATTTTATTGTTTAACAACTTACTTTAATGTGTCCTTGGCTTATTAACGAGATTTAATTACTTAAACAATGTTTTTCTTATAAATTGTGTTCCCTATATTTTTGAGTTCATATAAATAATGTAATGAACTATTATCTCGTGTTTTCATAAATGTGTTTGTTGCCGTACTCCTCGGAAACGGCTGCGTCGATTTTTTTTTTTTTTTGTTATTTGCTAGGTATGAAAATAGATCGAAAAGTATGTAATTTTCAGCAACTGTCACCACATTTTCTAATCTAAATTTTAGATAGCCGAACAACGTTTGCTTAACAACTATTTTTTTATTTAAAACTAGCTGAACCCCGCGGTTTTACTCTTGCTTATATATCGCGGGTGAAGCCGCGGGGCGAAGCTAGTCTGAAAAAAGTAGCCTAAGTTACTCCCTATCAATGAAAGTCCCGTCGAAATCAGTCCAGCCGTTCCAGAGATTACCCGGAATAAACAGATAGACAGACAGGCGAACAAAAAAATTTTTAACTAAATTTTTGGTATATGTACCGTGTATACATAATATACATATGCATTAAGTAAAAAGCGGTCATTTGAGTATTACAAACAGACACTCCAATTTTATTTATTTGTATAGATGCTTCAAAAACTTTCCACCGAACGCAACATTATACGAACCTCATTCTTGATTCTCATTTTTTGTCCACAAACATTAACTGTGAAATTTATATTGTTTCAAACTGAACTATGATCGCTCAGTTCCCATTGCGTGCTCAATTCGAAACAATACCGCGGCCACTTATCTCCTTATCTAAGTATCAGAGCACGATCGCATTCCTTCCTTATCTCGTGGAGAAGCCACTAAACGACTGTTTAATGTTCTTTAAAGCACATTAATTATAGATAGCGCAGTTTCTATCACATTTTAATGACTTTGTTTAATTTTTATCCGCATTTCGATTTTTTGTACGTTTTATTCGATTGATTTATACTTAGTGTTAATAACGATAAGAATAAATACATGCAGGACAATGTTATTGCGGTTTACTTATCGGCGCGATGAGATTTGTCGCATTCATACGTGTCATAACGATAAGAATTTAATATTTGAAAATTTCATATCTCATCGAAAACATAATCTATACAAATAAATAAAATTTGAGTGTCTGTTTGTAATATTAAAATAACCGCTTTTTAATAAACTTTGTCCCGAGGCGTTACTCGCGGTACGACAATAGCCGCGGGTAACACCTCGGGGTTCAGCTAGTCTATACTAATATTATAAACAAGTGAAATTTGTGAGGTTGTAGGGATAAATCTATCTCAGGAAGTAAAGGTACGATTTGAAAAAATATTTCTGTGTAAGATATAATAGTACAGTTATTGGGAAAGGCTATAGGCTATATCATATCATCGCGGTACGATCAAGAAGAGCAGAGTATATAAGTGTATGAAAGACGAGTCCTAGAGCGGAGACCATGGACCAGTCCATGGTCTCCGCTCTAGGACTCGTCAAGCGAACTAGCGAAGTGTGGGACGCCCTCCAGCTCGCTGGACCGATGACCTTAAAAGGATAACCGGTAGCAGCTGGATGCGGAAGGCAGAGGACCGGGAGAAGTGGCGTGCCATGAGGGAGGCTTATGTCCAGCAGTGGACATCAGTGGGCTGAAGTGATGATGTATGAAAGAATTCTAAAAATAATCGACAGCATGTGTCTATCTTTGAAGGTTAACTCACAAACAAATTAATTCATGCTGTTATAACATCACGCCACGGGCAATAGGAGACACAGACAAAGTCGCGTTGGTCAACCTCTTTTAAAATTTTTAAACACAAGCGTATTAACTATAATATCTATGTAACCACTTATTTGAGCAGCAGAAAGCTTTGTAATCTAAAACTAACTTAATCTATGACTAACAATGTTTTAATGATCTTGTCATTTTTAAATAGATATATTTATTTCTTGAATCGATAGATCTATAACTCGGACACCGCACATCAGCCTTTATGTATACACAAACATCACCGTATGCGAATACCAAGTCATACTTATAATTAGATCATTATGTAATTATTTATTACTAAGTATATAATAGGTATTACTATTAAGTCATTATGTTTACTGAAAATTCAGGCTTTTGGTTTTATCAATAACGAACTCACACTAGTTCTAAAATGTGGTAAATAGCTTTGAAATGCGGACAGTACAGCTTCTCGTGTCCCAGATACGTAAATCATGCTTAGAGCATGCTTTCAAATGTACGTCATGTAAGACAGGAAATGTTTAAGTACCGTACAAATTTTGGTTATACATGTAATATATTAAGATGAGTAGCTTTTGCCCCCGGCTCTGCCTGCGTGTGTGTCGGTTATCGAGCGAGCGATATTACGGTAAATACAAACGAAAAGGAACACGAATGACATTTAAACTCATGAACTTGAAGTACCGCTATAGAAATTCCAAATGACACGTAAATCGAGGCTAATTCTCTATTCCCGTCAAAGTCAATACATTTTACCAGATGGTGTATGCGTAAGAATACATTCGCCCTTTGTGGAATTCACCACAACTTTAAATTTAGTCATACATTTATCAACTGTCTGTTTCCACTTAAGAATGAGTAACAATGCCTAGTGATGAATCGTAAAAGAAACAATAAAATATTAGAACAAATTCTCGTTGTTACAAGTTAATTTGAGTCTACGTTCAAAGTTATTGGACTAATGCGTTAGGTCAAAGCGTTTATAGATAATTTAAATAAATGTAGACTCGAAAATTAACATAACCCGAAAGTTGCATTACAAAGTGTCTACAAGTTTTTTATTACTAAATTGGGCATTTGGATGTTACAAAAGTTGTGTTTTATTTTAATCCCGGACTAAATATACCTATATCCTGTGTCTCAGGGGACTTTAAAATCATTCATTTAAACGAGCACAAAGAACAATTAGACTCAGAACAACAAATTATGGATAGTGTTTTTCCATTTGAGCATCGAACATGCAATCAATCAGTCAATTACTTTCGTTTCAGCATTTGAACATTTGATTATCAGGCATAAGATGAAAGAAGATATGATTATTAATATCATCTTAGTAGTATAATTAGTACATACCTCGAGGGACACCTGCGCCGTGTGCAGATACTCCCTCAGCATCGCCTCCTGGATGCTCAGCCATTCTAGCCTCGGGTCTTCCAATTGCGTCACCTCTGCAACAACACAATACGTGTATTAGTCATTTCATTTAGTCGCCTTTCTGTCTAGGAAGTGATTTGTTTCAACTGTTAAGCTGGTAAATACACCTAAATGAAATGATATTTATTGTAAGTAAATCTTTACAGATATTTTTACATGTCGGACTTTACTGCTAGAAGAGGCCGGTATTTCCTACGCCTCGCTCTGGGAAGAAATGCCGAAACAAACCACAGAGACCTCCTTTTTTTTAAGTCCGAAAACAATGTTCTCCCACACATCACAAAACAAAAATCTATTGCTATATGCTATGCAATTTGTACATCAATTCAGGTAAATAGGAATCTCCACTTTTCTTTCTGGATGATGTATTTCTTTGTACCTACTTCTGACAAAACGCGTAGAAACAGGGATAAAATTTACAGGATGACGAATTATGATATTCGCAAGGGCCTGCGTTTGTATACGCTTTACATAACTTATGAACAGGTTTAATTGACTTTTTCTGGCTATCCCCAAGTATGAAGAACCTGATACTCACATTGTTTGAATATTCCGACAAACTAATATACGCATGAAATGAGATTGGCTAACAAAAGTGTTACATTTAAACGAAAACCACATACCTATAATGATCAGCTGAAAAGTGAACTCTAACAATCGCCTAAAGAATGTTTATAAAAAGAGAAACGAAACAAATCAGCGCAATGGAATTTGATTCAAATAATTTTTCCTCTGAGTCCAAATAAACGCAAACCAAATACCTACATTTACGACACAGATTAAGTAGGCGTTACTCATCACAAAGGTATGCGATACGCTTATCGATTACCCGCCAATTATGGTCAAGTACATTCGAATGTTTGATAATGGTAGCATTCAATAAATTCAGATACGATCGTTTTTACTGCCGATTGTCAGTGTCTTTGGCTGTAAACCGTAGCGTGATTTTAATTAGTAAGTAACCAATTCAAATACTTATAGGAGTTTTTGTTTGCCATGGCAATGGAGTAATTATAGGAAACTGTTCAAATATCAACGACTAGCTGACCCACGCAACTTCGTTTACGTCTATAGCGTTATAATTTCCCCCCGTTTTCGCAACATTCTTCATTTGTACTCCGCTCCTATTGGTCTTAGCGTGATGATATATATTTATATTTTCAAATCGGAACAGTAGTTCCTGAGATTAGCGTGTCCAAACAAACAAACTCTTCACTCTTCGCTTTATATATTAGTATTGATTTGCGAATTATGATGAATTTTGCATCGTCGATAGATAAGATAAAGCACACCTGTAAATAAATTTTTATATTTTTAAATTTCTTTGTGTATTGGCTCAGTGTCTTGAACTCACTTAGTGTTTGTTTGTACAGAACACTCATGTATAGTTCAACTAAACAAATGATCCTACATTAGAGCTCAACATAGCGACAGGAACCAATCATAGACCCAGTCATAATCGTGGCAGCTGCATTCCTCCATCATTCGCACACCGCGTGACATACAAAGTGCGCACGCAGCGATCTTTCAATTATTATTCTCAATTCTGAACCAAGCAAGGCCGGAACGATCCTCCAGACTTGATTGTTACTCACTTATATCAGATTAGAGAAACAATGCCGACGAAATTGCTACGTAATTTGGCTACTGTTCGCGATGAAGGTAAAGTGATAGTGGTTTAACAAAAGGGTAACACAATCAAAAAACTTACGGTTATTGACAAGATTTTTAAGTGGCCGAGAATCTAAATTGAACTAGTAACAATAGCAGCTGAAGTTATTAAATTAATCTCTTTAAGCAAAACTTCAGAGCAGTCATATCAGGAAGTAAATTATATTGTTTAGTTTCCACCAAAACGCTTCTGAACAGTACACCAGGATGATATTAACAAAACATAATTGTTACAAAAGACTATACGGATATATTGACGATCTGTAATGAAAATGTTTACACAATCATCAACAAAGGAAAGAAATGATGCACCCAGAAAACAATGCTAATGTTTATAAAACATCTACCTGGAGACAAAGAACAGAGTCGTCACGTAACAATTAATTATTCATAGAGGGCCTTTCGAAAACGGATTATATACAAAATCAAACACGCAAGACGATAAACACACAATGCACGTGACGACGCTTCTTTTGACAATAAAATTAGACCACACACTGTCATTATATTAATATTCATTTAAGTACATTAGATACGACGTGTATGTTACAATAAATAGGATAGAGAAAATTACAATTGTCTATCAATAATGTTAGACAAAAGCTCCCTTAAAAATTAACTGCTCAAAACACAAGATCTAATTGATATAAAACAGTATCCCTCGTTTCATACGAACTTACTTCCTTCCAATTAACCAAGAAAGTTATCTTAAGTATCAAATGAAATTCTCGACAACGCATGACTCTTGTAAAATAAAAGGTGGCACGAAGCATATAAATATTGCGAGTTTATGCAGAATATAGGTATAAGGGAGATTGCATACCTTGATAAAGAACGTGGATGCTGCAAACTAAATATGTAAAGTAGAGAAGGTATAAACAAAGTAACGTATGCATATTAACAGAAATATGTGCAACCGGAGAATACAAGGTAGCGAATTCTCTAGAAAATATTAAAATTAATTGGATCGTCAATTAAAAACGAGTTGCAATACCATGTCCTTTTTTACTATAAATATCAATGGTTAATGAGTTGTTTGATACTATACTGATCATGTAAGACTACCATTTAATTTCCAATTTATCTGTTATATTTAAATAAATTACAATTTTATTTCTAGTACAGATTATGAAATGTACTAATTTTAAATATATTAGTCTACTAGCTGACTCACGCAGCCTCGTTTGCGTCTCCTATTGCCCGTAGCGTGATAATTTTCCCCCGTTTTCGTAACATTCTTCATTGTTTCTCCGCTCCTAAAGGTCTTAGCGTGATGATATATAGCCTATAGCCTTTCTCGATAAATGGGTTATCTAACACTGAAAGAATTTTTCAAATCGGACCAGCGGTTCCTGAGATTAGCGTGTTCAAACAAACGAATTCTTCAGCTTTATATATTAGTATAGATTACAGATTGCATAACAGTCGTATTTCTCAGACTTTCGTTACTTTGCGTGTGTGTGTCACTGTTTTATTAATTGTGTTACATTATTTTTATTTTAAACTTATCTTTTTTTATCGCTCTTATTTTTAGATAGGTTTTAATAAATACCTAAGCTCAGGCCAATACTTACTTGAGAATAATAAAATATTTAAATCCGTGTGCAAATATATCGTACTAGCCGACCCACGCAACCTCGTTTGCGCCTTATATTGCCCGTAGCGTGAAAATTTCCCCCGTTTTTGAAACATTCTTCATTGTTGCTCCGCTCCTATTAGTAGTAGCGTGATGATATATACCCTATAGCCTTCCTCGATAAATGGACTATCCAACACCGAAAGAATTTTTCAAATCGGACCAGTGGTTCCTGAGATTAGCGTGTTCAAACAAACAAACAAACAAACAAACAAACAAACTCTTCAGCTTTATATATTAGTATAGAGTATAGATAAAATAAGCAAGCTGAGCCTAGTTAGGAGGTACATGTATGCACCTTGTATCAAAGACTTCTAAGAATTTATTCGCATGCAGTTCCAAAGACTTAAAATAAATTGAGACCGGGATTTTAGAATATAAATTTCATGTAACGAAGCCTGAAATTTACAATACTTTCGATCCATATATTGTAACGTGAAATGAGACTATAAGATCCATTATCTATACTAATATATAAAGCTGAAGAGTTTGTTTGTTTGTTTGAACACGCTAATCTCAGGAACCCGATTTAAAAAAATCTTTCGGTGTTGGATAGTCCATTTATCGAGGAAGGCTATAGGGTATATATCATCACGCTACTACTAATAGGAGCGGAGCAACAATGAAGAATGTTTCAAAAACGGGGAAAATTTTCACGCTACGGGCAATATAAGGCGCAAACGAGGTTGCGTGGGTCAGCTAGTTTATTGATAAAATTGGAGAAAGGTGCCATGTACTGTTTAAATCCTCACAGGGTTGGTTCCTTTAGTAAATCCGTGGCTGGACATAGCTATAGTGACAATTCTGAGAGGAAGAGAGGCTAAAGATAGTTTTTTTTTATGTATGGGCCTGCCAAAGTGACTCTACTTGTCCAGGTGGAAAGCAAAAGCAGAATCCAAGAATGGTGGTCACCATACTCATTCCGAATGCAGACAATGCAACAATGCAGCATGGTGACCCACACCACACCTTTATTGGGGTTTAAAATAGATGAGTATTTAAGTCTATCTAATTTTCTTCATACAACAGGGAATAATGGTCATTTATTATGTTGTTGAGTGCAAAAAAATCCATACACAGAACAGCATGTACATGAACGGAACATGCATTTATTTCTATTATTATGTTAACGACTGGCCGCGTTAGTGTTGAATAATGGGCTATCCGCGAGGCATTCTTCTTCAATGAGCTTTTAAATGACGAGCAAAACATTTGTAATGTCCTGTATCTCGTCTAACTTGACCGCATTGTTTAAATGTTTTAGGTAAATATAAATTTAAAAGCTCTCCTTGCATTATGTCTTTGTGGTCGATATATTTTATCTTCTATCATCGCAATGTCATCATTCCTTATTTCAATGTTTTCTCCCTTTCAAGACATATACCTTTTCACGCAGCTATTTCGTGTTTTGACATCCCCTGCATACGTGAACATAGATATAACATTATACAATCCAGCCAATTTCGATTTGGAACAATCATTGTTCTTATAAAATGTCAATCTCAACATATACAATCAAGTTAGCCTTGCATATACACTGGACATACCTACTACAGATAAACTTAATCAAGGTCAACTAATTTCATATTAAAGCTGTCAGATTTTATTAGTTTGTTTGTATGTAATCGTATATTTAAAACATTCAAAAAGATTATACTACAGCTTATTACTGTTTGGAATTATAGTCATGTGTTTGCGTATAATTGCTATTTAGTAAAACATGTTATGAATGTACTGAATTAATTAGTTTGCAAAATTAATGTAATCACAGTACGGTGGGAGTAATTAATAAAGAAGTATATTTATCTCGTAATTAATTCATATATGGGGAAATTTATGGGACAGTGCATTATCATTAGTATTATTAGTTGGGCTATCGA
Organism: Spilosoma lubricipeda; assembly: GCA_905220595.1. Taxonomy (NCBI): domain Eukaryota; kingdom Metazoa; phylum Arthropoda; class Insecta; order Lepidoptera; family Erebidae; genus Spilosoma; species Spilosoma lubricipeda. The sequence continues at coordinate 8,624,788 of HG992294.1, read as the reverse complement.
TAGATCTACCATAAACGAGTGGTTCATTAGCATATTGTATTGAATATTGCAAATGGACAGCTCAGAAGCCGCCTGCAATGTATGAATGTACAAGCGGATAACTTGTCATTTTAATGGTTTTTTAAGTCATCTGCCTCTACCGAGAGGTATTTATCTTGCAGATAATTTTAAAAATATACTATTCCCACTAGATTCTGCATTAATTTCACTTATTGAAATCTTATGCAGTTATATTTACTTTAAAATAAACTGTGTTTGCTATATGTAGTGTGTGTGTATGTGTAGGCCTACATGCATTGATGAAATGGACATTTGGACGTAGAAACAGAAAATGCGTAATAGTAATGCTTTACAAACTAAATGTAAATTGTACCGATAACTTCTCTACACTAGTTACGCCCATGGTAACCGAAGGCAACACGACGGAATAGTTATGTGACGTGCAAATGCATCTTATAGACGTAAAACCACCTACGTAACTGTGAATAACATCTAACTTGGTAAACAAGCACTCTACCTGTGAAAGATAAGCGATTACCGAAACATATTCATATGTGAGTCTATAGCAGTACTTAGGATATCTGGTAACCATTGTCAATATCCTCAAAACAACTATGTTAACAGCAGAAATCTACGGTAGCCAACAAAAGCCAAATCTTCTTTTTCAACTTAAAATGAAACTTTTTAACCGATATAGAAAAAGGAGGTTGTCAATTCGACTATATTTTTAACACGCTTTTATTAGTTTGACCTGTATGTATGTAATGGAATATTTTTCAAGGGTCGATGACAATACAATACTTTGATAAACATAAAACTAAAAACAATTAGGTTTTTTCTAAAAAAAATTGTTTTAAAACTAAACAAACATGCTAAAATGTAGAAAATAAATTGCAATTTAAAAAAAATAAAAAAACACCCTTTTATAGCAATCGCTTTAGAAGCTTTAAAATAATTTTAATGTAAAAAGCGTGGGGCGACATTATTGCAATATTTTCAGAAAGCACCTCACGTTCTTTAGTTTGGTATATTTACAAAAGCGTGTTTGTTTAGTTTTTAAAACAATTTTTTGTTTGTTACCTCATGACTGGATGAACCGATTTTGATGATTATTTTTTATTTGAAAGCTCAGTTCTTCAAGTCGGTGTTTTTTTTGTTAAAATTTGTGATTATTTAAACTTTAGAATAATAATGCGAAAGTAAATATTTCTTAGACAATAGGTGTCGTAGCCTACTTATTATTTAAGATAACTTCAGAACTCTTGAGCAAATAATAGTTTGTTTACTTTAAGCTCTCGTGCCTTGATGTTGTCAATTTTTCAATTTAAGTTTGATAGATTTTTCTATTGGCTGATAGAAAACCCCACAGCCTTATTACATTGTTCTTTAACTATTGCCTGACTTTTGCGATGTTCTTTTTGATATATAATTCAAAACGCTAAGATTATTATAATTTCAACAATTTTACATATCTATATCTTTATATATATAATTCTTCTGTGAGTGTGTATGTCACTGAACTACTCTCAAACGACTGGACCGATTTTGATGAAATTTTGATGAAATTTTTTGTGTGTGTTCAAGGGGATCTGGAAATGGTTTAGATTCACAATTTTGTCCGCTGGATAATGTTTTTTTAATTAATTTTTAATTTATTAGTAGTTATGGCAAAACGACGTTTGCCGGGACAGCTAGTATGGTATATAATACTTTCTTATCTTTTTACTAGTAACACTCTCATATTCACATTTACTTTCCAACATGATTCTTGCAATTGGAATGTACCTGTTTCCAGAATTCAGTATCGATGCGAGGCAAACGTGTCATAACAACGTTTTCTCCATATTTAGTTAGACACCTATAGATATTAAATGAACGGGGGTTTTGCTGAGAATCTCTAAGAAGGTCGTGGACTATCTGGTTAAGACATGAGAGCGATAGATATACGTGTCCACTACGCGTATTCAGCGCCTTCCGTCTCATCTACATCACATCACTTCAACAGACTTTAATAGTACACTGCTTGGACATAAACCTCTCCTTAGTAAAGAGGTTTTGGCTTAATATACCACGCTGGCAATATGGGTTCGTATAGTTATATGTTTTTTTCAAGTTTTCCTTCTCTTTGTGGCGTAATAACACTACAAACAGACCTGTATAGTTTGCTTCCTTACTTGCCTCTGACGATACCCATGGGACGAATAAGGATGAAGATACTCTGTAATCCTAATCCTTCACCGCATGTACTTTCTGTCAATTCCGTCTGCTGTCTATCATTGAGATAAAAATAAATAGTAACTGGACAATTTACCACGACATACGAAGGATAATAATTCCTACACTTGAAATTGCCAACAAACCTCATCAATATACTTTCCGTTCTCGAAAGACAAACGCAGTATAGGAGTGACCAAATTTGGGTGTAATAACTCCTACACGCATATATATAGGCATAATTTACAATCTTTGTACTATGGCAATTTCTAAAAGCTTTCCAAGTACCCATTATGTAACCAAGATTACGAGAGGCTTTATTGATGATGTTATCAAGTGTTGAGAGAACAGCAATTTCGAGTCAAGCATTCATATAATGTTGTACGTAAAAAGAGTAGCTGATTTTAAAAAACAACTTCAGGATTATTTTTTTACTTTCGGTTCATAAGTCGGCATAGAAGTAGAAACAAAAAGTTTGGATTCATTTGATGATTATTTTTGTGTGATGGTCTTGGCTTAACACGAAACAATTTAATCTACTTTTTTTTAAACGTTCTGTGGCTGTATTTTTAGTAGTTTAGTTTAGTGTCCTCAGGGTTGCAGAAGTTAGAGGTCGTACTAGTAGCCTACCTTGATTAATCTTGGGTATAATAGAGACTAGAAAGAGGATTCAGTAGTTTTAGATTTTTCTTGCAAAGACGTCCTGAGTATCATATATATCGGTGTGTTCGTGTGTCATGGCTGTAAATTCTAGTCTGCAGGAGTTACAGTGGTGGGCGTGTGGAAGCCCCGTTAATTCCGTCAAAGTAAATCAACACAAAACTCAAACGAGATTTGAACGCAACGTTGTATCCTAAACACACGAGGCGGTAGTGGAACGCGCGTCTATTGCGCGTATACGCTTATATACAGCGATACAGACGCGCTGTAGTCGCTCGTAGACAATTTTATCCAGTTGTACAATGACGTCGGTTGAGACAGCACTGCTTACGCTGGCTTTAATGATGTTTTTAAAAAGAAAAAGATAGATATATTTACGAGTGTAAGAAGATTGTGTGGTCATTATTATACAACATTTACAAAATTGGAATCCCTCCTCTACCCCTCCTCCGACCATTTCTACGCCCTTCAAACGCGCTTCACACGCGCGTATCTATACTAATAAATAAAGCTGAAGAGTTTGTTTGTTTGTTGGTTTGTTTGAACACGCTAATCTCAGGAACCGCTGGTCCGATTCTTTCAGTGTTAGAAAGCCCATTTATCGAGGAAGGCTATAGGCTATATATCATCACGCTAGGACCAATAGGAGCGGAGCACCAATGAAAAATGTTTCGAAAACGGGGGAAAATTATCACGCTACGGACAATAGAAGACGCAAACGAGGTTGCGTGGGTCGGCTAGTGAATATATAAAAAACAGAAAAATCGATAACTACGGCACAAAAACGCGCGTTCCTTAAAAGCCGTCATCTGCGCGTTTATAATAAGCCGTAAGACTGTATTATGTAAAAAGGCAATAAGGCCCCTAGCCTTATTGCCTTCTACATAATACAGTCTTACGTGGAATGGTAACTAAGAGGCCTTTACCTATTTTATTACCGTTTCATTCGCAAAGTACGAAAACATCACTATTATTCATTTTTACTTTTTCTGTTTTATTACATACTAGTTGTTGCCCGCAGCTCCGCCCGCGTGTATGTCAGCTATCGTGGCAAATAGTAGCCTATGTGTTATTCTGATGTATAAGCTATATTACCGTAAAGTTTCATCCAAATCCGTCCAGTAGTTTTTGCGTCATGAAGTAATAAACATACACACTCACAAACTTTCGCCTTTATATATTAGTGTGATTAGTGTGATGTTTATCTGCGTTGACTAACGCGTTTGACATAAATGACTATTTATGTCAAACGCTCATCGTCCCAATGTTGGCTTCCATCAGTATAGCGTCCTGGGTCAGCGACCAGGTTAAACGATAAAATCATCATCAGTTTATGGCCATTCACTAATGAACGAAGATCTTTTCCCAATGAGATAAATAAAAAAAGACAAAAATGTTGAATGGGGGAGATCAATATTTTTATTTTAACACTTAAAAAGCTATTGCAATATTTGTCGATACAGGTATAGATTTAACTATTAATTGTAAAATTATTGTATTCATCACATGCCTAACAATGAAGGTATATTAGTATAGCTGTTACTAAACGTTAATTATGCTTAGATTTTTTTCTAAATTCCAATAAGACGCGTTTAGTTTACCTGCATGTGAAATTACACGGTAGCAATATCTATGCAACGAATAATCAATTCTATACGACTCACGAAGATGCATTTGCGTAAGTAAACGATACGTAAGCATTCCATTCATAACACGACTTAAATGTCCTACCAAAGAATAATCATAGAATTCAATTCTAAACGTGCGTGTGCGCAGATACAGCCAAGTACGTACAACGCCATCTATGTGTCATGGTGTGAGGTTAGAACTGTGGCTCTTTTCGATTTCAAATACCGAATCCAAGATGGTGGCCACAACAGTCGCAACATTCTATAAACTAGACATGTATCAAGCTGTTCAATAATTCATAGAGTATAACTAAAGCACCATGGTACTTCATAAGCCCCCCGTGTTGTACATTTTTCACCCAGACATACTGAACAATCCAAGGCATAATAAATAAGAGTTAAGACTGTTGTAACCGGTACAAACAATTCATTGTGCTAAAATGAATTATTGCATTATTGTTATGGACTTATCATATTCCTGCTATTTAATATAATAAGTAGAAATATTTCAAAATCTTTCATAGTATGTTTGGCTTATTTACAATTCACTGTCAATTGTTTTAAGATTAATTACTATCAGACTGACAAAAGAATGTTTTTTTTTTCAGAAAATACAACTTCCGTACAAGAAATAGTACACCCAGATTTGAGATTGTAGATATGTTGTCCGATGCGGGGGTTGAACCCACAATACTCAGTGCAGTATTAATCGGTATAAATAATTAGCTTTTAAACCTCTCAAAAAGGCGTATACCGACCAAAGAGTTACATCACATAAGGAGAGACTCCTAAGCTAAACAGTTAAATATTCAGTACACGGACAACCTTCAAAACTCCAAGAACAGAATTGACGAAAAAAACTGTCCATTAAACAGGTGTTACTCACGATTGACATGATTGATGTAATAACGTCCGATCTGTGGATCGAAGGCCTCCTCCCAACCGAGCGGTAGCTCATTGCCGATACAGTCCGCGAATGTCTGTGGCTTTGTATATCTGAAACAATTGATATTTTGTTGTTAAGTCTAGGAAATGTTTTGATATATTGGAAATGAGGACAACATTGAAATTATTTATGTTTGGAATGCTCTAGGCTAGACAAAATTACTGTTTTAAAAGTACAAGTGATTGAAACTAGCATGCTATCCCTGAAGTATAACATTTAAAAAGTACAAAGTAATTGGGAATATGCTAGTTATGGGGCAATAATGCAAGCATATATAATTAGACACGATAGTCTAAAAAACATTTTAAACTATAAATTGGAAGGCATTTTACAACTTTGGAATAAATCGAGTTTTAAATTATACAAAAAACTTCCCATGGAAGACGTACATCAATTTGACGTTCTTCCCACGAACAGGGGCGAGCTTATTACGCTGCTCCTACAACTATTATTAAGATAAAATAATAATAAGCTCCAGTTATAATCTCGAATCTTTCGCCCGGATAATTCCACTGATTATTTGGTAACCAGAACAACAATCATTTCAACCAGTTTATGGATTCTTATTTTCTATTTGTAAACATGAAACTTGTTTATGCTTCATTTTGGATCCAAATAAAGAATGCCTTAGTAAAAATGTTTTATTAATTGGCTTAACTTTACTACTTTTACTTACTTACTTTACTTTCTATACAATTAAAAAAAGTTTTAATCATGTAACCTTCATTTAAAGGCTACAGGAGCAAGAGGACGCAATCACTTTCATTCTATTTGCTCTATTCGAAATAGCTCGTTCGTCAATCACGTAGTTCAGAAACGAGGCAATCAGGTTACAAATTGATGTAAATAAAAATATATAGATAAATAAATCGCTGCAAGTAATACAAGCGAGAATATATTTTAATAAAGATTTTGATCGAGAGTGTAGTATAAGAAATGCGATAGAATTATAGATAAAACATAAGAAGAACAAAAAGCAGGTGCAAGTTTCTAGATTCAAGTTGTACCTAGGCGTGCAGATAATACAGGCAGGTTGTGTCTTGTGGTATGAGAATAATTAATGATGGTGGACGCAAGTGGCCGGGAGGTAGCGCGCACGCAGACTTGCACAGGGCGTGGAGCGCTGGCGCCGGCAACCTGCTCCACTCTCCACTGCTGTTACAAGTTTCAATCATGATTCACGTACCACGACCAGTCCATCGATAAAAAGCGGACACACTCGCATTTCCTATGGTGACGAAAACGAATGAACACCGCGTCTCATACGCATCCCACTTAACGGTTTTCGTGACTTTTAATATGGCGTTTATACGGTAGTCGGTTATTAAATAAGATTCTTCGGTTAATTGGCCACGTTTATGTCCAGTTCGGTGTACGTGCAACTTTTGAAATCGACGTTTCGATGTTCGCGTGATTTTGTTTTACCGTTTGCTGGTTGTTTTACAGTAAGCAGTGAAGTAAAGGCTGGTTTAATGAGTGCGCATAGCTTTATGTAAGCTTATGTTCTTTTCCAACCGTCCATCTTATTGTAGGGGTGTTAAACAAACATGTTTTACATGTTTTGTAGGCATCCGTTGAACAAATTGAACCTAAAAAATAAGTTCCAAGTAAAAAGAGATCATTAATTATTTTTTTGCCAATCAAATCATTACGATAAGGTCGAGAGGGTAAAACTCTTCAATGGGAATTCGTTACTCCTTCCGCACACGGCTACCGAATGCGCCGTCCATTCCAAAACACGATCACACTTATCGAGGTGCGGGGATAGAGGGCGCGTGCGTGTGCGCATCCAATGCATCTGCGTGAAAGAGGGATAGCTATATAATAGTAGTAAAAGTGAGCGAGACGAATAGAGAAAAAATGTTGCTGCGTTATGGGAGAACGGCAAAACCAGTCCTGTCAGCGGGACGTCAAGACGAGTCGAGTTCTTGGAAACGGTGACCCGTGTCACGGAATCCCTAGCCGCACACACAGACACTCCTTTAAATACACATATACACATTCGCACGCGCCCACGTAAAAGAACTACTCACTGAAATCAAACACCATTGTGACAGAATTATTAGTACTGTAATGCTAGATAAAATTAATAAAATGCTCTTGAAAATATCGTACAATAGATTTCACATAGTTGAAATATTTTCTATGAGAGTTTAAGTTCGAATTCTTAGATAAAATTTCAGAAATTTATTAGTGATAATAAATTTATGTTTAAGTTCAAGTAGTGTTTCTATTCTCCTTTTTTAACGTTTTTATCGATAAAAATGCAATAGGTGATAGCGCAATCTTTATACAGATAAGATTTAATTTCCTTCTTTACTGGAATTTCAGGAATTCTAAATATATATATGGAGTGATGGGAGGAAACACAGTAATAATTAAACAAAAAAATATGTTTCTTATTAAACCCATGTTTACAATTTATGATAACGCCATCTGTCGGTATCTACGGGTAATTGTTGGCCTTATAAACATTATCAAAAATTGTTAAATATTGCAATGTTTATGAAGAACTTTGTTTTAAATCTTTAATAACTACATCTTCCTTCCATAAAAAACACATTTGGATTAACGCGGCAAATAGTAGAATATGTGTTATTCTGATGTATAACCTATATTACTGTAAAGTTTCATCCAAATCCGTTCAGTAGTTTTTGCGGGAAACAGTGACAAACATCCATCCATCCATCCATACTTACAAACTTTCGCGTTTATAATATTAGTAGGATTTTGTAGAAAGCTACATAAACATTATTTTTATTTTCAACATTCCTTGTAATTATTTGCAAAATTTTGTATGCTACTAGAACCCGATCATTCAAACATATTTTTATTTGCATATAAAAAGAATTTAGTATTTTTATCCAAAATACAATATTTTGCAATCACTATTACATAATTATGTTCTACTTTACTTCAGCCGTCGTCGTATGTTTTCACAATGTGAAAACACACGAAACATATAATACAGTTTACACCACGAATTGAGTCCACGCACCGCAGTACGCGTAATCGATGCGAATAAATCCGCGAGCTTTGCCGTGCGATATGCCAGTGCATCTCGGTCTCATTGGAAAATAGCGAGGGAGAAGGCCAATGTACTGCCGTTTAGCAGCCGCAAATAGAAATACGAAGGTTGCTGCCCGCTTTGGACAATTCAGTTTCATGCCTCTACAGCATTTCTGTCAATTACTGGTGTCAAAATCTTATTCAAACGTCAAATCTCGTTACAACTACTTATTCAGAACCGTCAAAACTAAAAGCATTTTTTCTATAAACTCCAAAAAATAAAACGGACAATATTAGTCATGTAGCATTTCTAATCTGGGTAATATTTCTAAAGTCCAATGACCAAGTCCAGGATTACGGCGAACTTGGAGCACGTCTGGTGGGAGGCGGTGCCATGCTGTCTCACACATATCGAACGACCGACAGACGGACACGCACACCTACTAATGCTCTATAAATACCGCCAGGGAAATATTTTAATCCGGATGGCCCGTTTAATGCACATTCCTTGGGCTTCGGAACAATCTCATTTTTTTACTCCTTTATTCGAAGAGGGCATTGCCCCACTTAACTTTTAGTTAACATGATAATCTTTCATAAGAAACTGTGTCATAGACACAGTTTAGGAACAAACTAAGTATTAGGTTAATAACCTGTTTCTTGTAGTTTAAATGTATTGTTAGTGCACGGCGATGTCACGTATTCTTTTGTGTGTATCTACATATTTGAGTATATCCTCTTGCTGTACATAATCAGACTCACGGACAGGAAGATTAAAGACGTTCCGATGTCCAAAAAAGGAACCGAGTTAGGGGTCAACGTGATTTCCCTTCGCATTCCATACCGCTGAGACAATCACACAATGTTAAAATCAAATTAAACTTGCAATGTAATCGTCGAAGCTCGTCGATCGAACGAGCCAATGTGTGAATAAACACGTATAGCGATTAAAGTTTTTCATAACATTAATGGACGGATTTATGGACCAGATTAATACGCAACCAGTCGAAAGTATAATTTGTGTGGAGGGTAAGCGCAGCAGCTAATGTCACTTTATGACGTCAGGCGTTATTCGACCATTGACAAACGACATTCCAACGCCTAGTGTGAACCGTGTTGTTGAAACGCACGTCACGTCATACCCTCCAAGGTCTCTGGCTCGTCTTGAGAATCGAGAATATACACACATGAGTGTTCCGATCTGAATAATAAAGATCTCTTGACACTAACTGCCTTTTAAAACTTGAAATCCTTCGTCTTGCTTCAATGAATTACGATCTTCATTTGTAATATTTCTCGTATGTACCATAAATTTTATAGCGTTAATTACAAACCATTATTACATTTGAATTTTCCATATAGGTTCTTTAAAGCATTTGAAACAAAATAAAACTGCACATAGCGATTCAAGAGAATTTATTAAATTCAATGTTGCATGTTGTCTGCAGAAGTGATGGACAAACGGACAGCGGGTTGCATAAACACTGAATATATAGGGTTTCCGTTTGAATCACACCGCATACCAACTGCCTTCGTCACGCAGGCAGCCGGCGCGTGCGACACAATATCATGAGTATCACGACTCGGCTCACAAACATTCGATAGTATGATACCTAGTCTAAATAATGTCTATACAGATGACGAATTGTCGGTCGCTGCATATAATATAGATGAAGCTCAGAAATATCTGATTTTGTAAGTTTACAATGCTTCCATACCGTAGATATCTGAGCATGTAAGATCAAAACATGAAAACCACCGTTTTAGACCAAACTCAAGTTAAGGTGACCATTACGATACAAATAATAAAAGTAGACGTCATTCTCTTAAAATTCTTTATAATTTAGGAATGAATGAAGTATTTTTATTGACGAATAATAATTAAACAATTGTTATAAAAAACTGCCATTCAATGTACCAACTGACCGGTACCGAGATTTGCATTCATAAAGCACAGGTAATGAAAATTATAGGCACGATCAATAATAAGAAAGTACATATGCAATAATCTATTTCACATTTATAAGAAATTCAAATCTTATCAAGTTAAAATTGAATAGTTGCAGAGTATAGAAAACCAAAGAGTAATATTTGTTAATACTGCCCTCGTAGTATGGCAGAAATGTTGCTAATGGCTTTTATCGATGTTTGCGGGCAACTTCACGACTGCACAAATGATACTTTCCCAGCAGTAGAAAGTCAAACATTAGGTAGGAATGGCACCACAGCCACTCCATTCACATATCGTTGTTATTAGAGCGGTGTCAAGACCGGAAAGTATGGATTAAACAGAGTCCAAACAAGCAGATATCAATGTGCGCGAACGTACCGAATGAATGGGAGGCGCCGAGCTTCTGCGAATGTTTGTTGAGGAACAAAATTCCTCGCTCCATTGTTTCGTGAATGATCGGCCGTGTGGAATGAGGTCGGGGAAATATTTGCGATTTTTACCGCGATACACTGTTGCCAATTTCTTTGGTAATACAAGAATGTTAGACAAAAATAGCCTATACATACGTGATATAGATATACCTGATGGGTTAGGAGAATTTATAACAGTTTCCTAATTGGTTTCAAACAACATTTGGATATCATAAAATTCAATCTACCCAGTGTTAAACTGCTAATATAGAATATCTATTATTTTACAACAGAACGGTTTTGTTTTAAAAGCAACTTACACTACTCTTTCATTTTCTTTACTATACTTTTCACCACCTTCATAAAATAATTATCAGCAGTCAATAGAATGAGAATTATTTTGTGAAGGTAGTATGAAGGAGATACCTAAAAACTGAAGTCGAAAGTTTAACTAAAAACCATTGAACTCAAGCAGCTAAAACCATAAAATTTATGGTCTTCAGATTTTAGAAACAAACGACCTTGTGGCATTTCGAATTGAAAAAGTAAGAGGCCAAAATATACCGAAAATTCACCACAACCCGTCGATACTACACGTAAATAGAATACTATCACTTAATCGCTGTTAAGTACAGGTGTTTTCGCATACCAAAGCGCTTACGATCATTCACAAATTCACAATTTCAAATAGTTTAGTATTACTAAGAAACAAGGTACACATTGGAATGGGAAAATTATTTGTTATAGTCTGTTGTCGCATATTTCGCCCACGCCCAAATGTCGGGTCGTCAACAATTTATACAAAATCAAGGATTTGTGCCAGTTTGCCTCACAGTGCCTCTATTTATGGACACTTAAAAATTAAACCATTCACGGTATTAATATTGGCCATAGACCTACATTATGAACGGATAAAAGAGACGCCGTTTCTCTATACATACTTAAGTTTCAAATTAAAATATCTAATAGATTAATCTGTACATCTTTTTAATACAATTTTAGTTATCTATATCTATACTTATAATAAAACTGTAGAGGGGTCAATTCTGTACATTGAATATATATTAAAAATTATTATTGGGGGATGAATGGTTATCGATACTGATGCCAAAAATGTAATCAGTAAGTTTTTTGTCTGTCTGTCTGTCTGTCTGTCTGTCTGTCTGTCTGTATGTGCACGCATGGATCAAAAACTACTGAAGGGATTTTAACCAAACTTTGTACGATTATAGTCCATACTCCTGGGCAGGTTATAGGCTATATAACATAACGCTAAGATGCATAGGAGCTGAGCAGTGACGATAAATTTGAAGCAAGTCGGATGAAAATTTTCGCTTTCGAGCTCTTATCCTCGCATACGTTGATCATACACCAAAAATATGTATTACAAAGATGATGGTCTTCAAAAGATCTACAAAAAAGTCCTCAATAGTATATTTCTATCTTTTATAAATTAGCCACAATAACGCGTTTAAGCGTTAGGCATTTCTTCAAGGTGTATTAAATACTTAAATATATTGTATTTCACATGGATATATCCTTATCACTATACACTTTAATATCTTTTTTAATAAAATATAGAATTATAAAATTATATAATTAATAAACACATCTATATACTTATAATAAAACTGTAGAGGGGTCAATTCTGTACATTGAATATATATTAAAAATTATTATTGGGGGATGAATGGTTATCGATACTGATGCCAAAAATGTAATCAGTAAGTTTTTTGTCTGTCTGTCTGTCTGTCTGTCTGTCTGTCTGTCTGTCTGTCTGTATGTGCACGCATGGATCAAAAACTACTGAAGGGATTTTAACCAAACTTTGTACGATTATAGTCCATACTCCTGGGCAGGTTATAGGCTATATAACATAACGCTAAGATGCATAGGAGCTGAGCAGTGACGATAAATTTGAAGCAAGTCGGATGAAAATTTTCGCTTTCGAGCTCTTATCCTCGCATACGTTGATCATACACCAAAAATATGTATTACAAAGATGATGGTCTTCAAAAGATCTACAAAAAAGTCCTCAATAGTATATTTCTATCTTTTATAAATTAGCCACAATAACGCGTTTAAGCGTTAGGCATTTCTTCAAGGTGTATTAAATACTTAAATATATTGTATTTCACATGGATATATCCTTATCACTATACACTTTAATATCTTTTTTAATAAAATATAGAATTATAAAATTATAATTAATAAACACACAAGATATAGATGAAATAAAACTGCCAAATCTCGCCGCACCAGTATAAGTACGACATTACGGTTGATTTTTCTTTAACACGCGAAACGGCCATCCGCTGAATCTACAAAAAGGCGGGAGCGCTCACGCCGCTCACGCGGTGACTTCGACTTCACTCGAATTGTCACTGTTAATGCGAACGAACGTGGCTCTTATTGACTGGGAATAAGCGCGTTTTAGATTTAAAAAATACATAAGACGTAGTTTTTAGATATCAGTTTAAAGTAGGTATTAGATAATAATATAATTAGTTTGTTTAGTGTTTTTGTTTGTTTCTCCTTCTTTTCTTTATATTTATAGTTGTAAAATTAATAAGTATAATTTCAAATAAGTAAATTTATGCAATGACAATTAATAAATCTCATCTTCAGACTTCCCGTGTTGCTGGAGTAGATCTTAGTCTCAGATGTTTTTCACGTGGGCAGTTTATGTCGCATGCCTGCCTGGTCAAAGTACAGAATATTGCTTTATTCATCGGGTGGTGAAACGACTACTTACCGAATCAAATTTTTTGCAGAATTTCTACTGTATTATGATTAATTATGAATTTAAATTTAAGATAAAGTTCAAGCTTGACAACCAAAAACGATATTTCTGTTATGGCGCTGGTCACATGAGACGCGTGACGTCACACTCTAGCCACAACAAAACAAAACAGCGCGGTTTAAGTTAATTTTATCAGTTTTCTCCAATTTTATATTAATTAAAATGTCGAATAAATGGTTTGTAGTGCCACAGTGAACAAATCTATACATCTATAGGCACAAATAAATAAAATTGGAGTGTCTCTTTGTAATATCAAAATAACCGCTTTTTACTAAATGCATATGTATGTATACACGGTACATATACCAAAAATGAAGTTAAAAAAATTTTTGTCAGTCTGTCTGTGTGTCTGTTTGTTCCGGGTATTCTCTGGAACGGCTGGACCGATTTTGACAGGACTTTCACTGGCAGGTAGCTGATGATCCAGGGAGTAACTTAGGCCACTTTATTTAGACTAACTTTGTCCCGCGGCGTTACGCCGAAATGTATGTATGCGCGTAACTTTCGATCGGCTATACCAAATTTTTTTTTATGTGTTATTCTTAGGACAAGGTTTGTGTACAAGAAAAAATAAAAAATAAAGGAAAAAGTTTTTTTGTCCGTGACTACACCTTACTCATGGGTAGCTGGTAACAAATGAAAAATATGGTGGTACGAAGTTCGTCGGGTCAGATAACATCTTTAAATACCACGCTTTGTACTATTTCAAAATGTAACCTAAAAGCATTGAGATATACCTACCTACATAAAGTAGATTTTACAAAAATAATGAATGAATTTTTTCCAGAGGTTATTACAGAAACAACTTATGCAAGTGCAACATAGCTGCTTTAACATTTTTCAGTTCTGCAGCATAGTTATCAATGTTATTATTATGTACTAGCTGAACCCCGCGGTGTTACCCGCAGTTATTGTTGTACCACGAGTAACGCCGCGGGATAAAGTTAGTCTAAAAAAAGTAGCCAAGTTACTTCCTGGATCATCAGCTACCTGCCAGTGAAAGTTCCGTCAAAATCCGTCCAGCCGTTCCAGAGATTACCCGGAAGAAGCAAACAGACAGACAAAAACATTTTTAACTACATTTTTGGTATATGTACTGTGTATATACATAGGCATTTAGTAAAAAGCGGTTATTTTAATATTCAAACACACTCCAATTTTATTTATTTGTATAGATAGAAAAGTGCAACCATAAAAGCGTCTATCTTATGTAGGTTGATGTTATCGGCACGCACAAAATTTGGTTCCTTTTTGTTTCGAACCACTTATTAAATAGTTTATTAAAAAAAGTCCTGCAGAAATAGCTCACAGATCGATTATTACCACTCCGAAAAAATAAAACGCAAACAATATTCAATAGAGGAATCTTTCGTTTATTAGCATGTGACGTCACCAGAGTTGCAACCAATCACAAGACGTTTATGTCGAAGACAAAATTTCAAAAAAATTGTTAGTTTTATTTCGTGCCATCTGCGAGAAACTTAAATTATTTTGTTTGATTTATAGTGAAATATGTCTTTTTAGACTATTATCTTAAAGGATGACCCCAATCCATAGTTTATTTCCCTTTCCTCTTTAAACGCGTGCAGTTTTTGGTGAGTCTGTGAGTCTATGCTTTGCGATGACGATAAACAAGACATAAGGTCAGACGTTGCGCACCGCAGGCATAGACGAACTGTTTCAGCAACGGAAAGCTCTATGTGGCTCTGTCGAGGGCGAGCGACAATGCTTATATGTTCATATATTGTTCCAATGGCATTACACATAACATAGTATAGCTCTTTAAATAAAGGTAACACTGTAATAATATGTGGACATATCAGTGAAATTGCACGCAAAACCTACTGAACGGATTTGAATGACACTACAGGAATTTAACTTATACATCAGAATAACACATAGACTACTATTTGCCACGATAACCGACATACACGCGGGCGGAGCCGCGGGCAGCAGCTATAGCTAATATATTTATAAAATGTTAAAGCTATATTAACACTTGTACAAATAATGAATGAGCATATAAATACATAATACATCTGATCTTCACCTTATTAAGTGTGTCGTTAATTAGTTTCCCATTGAAAATAACTTTCTTTAATGAAAACGTCAGTAAATAACGATATTCATTTTTATTTGACGTATTTAAGTCGAATAGCGGTATAGTATCGGTTTCGTTCCATCATTCGGCAGATTAGAATCGTACGTTTTGCTGTGAACGTAGAATACACAAATGTTTATAGAGGAAATATGTATTAAATAGGCAAAATACTTTAGCCAATGATGTACATGTTCAGATGGTTCATCAAACATTCTTATGCAAAGTTATACAATTTTACGAGCAACAACTATTGTAAATCCTACTAATATTTATAAACGCGAAAGTATGTAAGTATGGATGGATGGACGGATAGACGGATGTTTGTTACTATTTCACGCAAAAGCTACTGTACGGATTTTGATGAAACTTTACATTAATATAGCTTATACATTAGAATAACACATAGGCTACTATTTGCCGCAACAACCGATATACACAGCAGCTCTGCCGTGTAAATCTAAAATACTGTATCTTCGACAACGGTAAGAGAAAAATGCATTTTAAAGTTAGTTAGATTTAATTGATTTTAGCTCTATTCTTTTAAATAAAATATGTTATATTAGGTATTAATTGATATATATTCGTACGGTTGATATAGCCGTGTAAGTTTAGAGCAATATTAATTATGTGATTGCAATAATCTTTATAAATGTGTATTGTTATAGTAAAGCAACAAGAAACTTAGCCAACCCGTCATACCAAAACAATGTATTTCAAGCTAAAGTACTTTAGCTTTTTAACAAGGTCTAAAATTTTCCTTTCCCAAGTTTACTATGGGAGAGCCACGCTTCGGCATGCAAGGGCCGGCTCGACCAGAGATACCACGGGCTAACAGAAAACCAGCATGAAACAGAGCTTGCACTGTTTTTCACAGAGTGAATGAGGATGCCGGAGGCCCATATCCCAGCCCCTCCCCCCATCCCCTGAAAGGCCGGCAACGCACTTGTGACGCCTCTGCTGTTCAGGGTGTCCATGGGCGGCAGTAATCGCTTAACATTAGGCGATATGTCTGCTCGTGTGCCACCTATTCTATAAAAAATATCTGAGACACTTTTTTTCAAGTATTCATAAAAATCATTCAAAAAAAATGAAATTATATAGGTATTATCAATGACATAATATACTATGTTATATATAATTAGTAACTTACACGGTTATATCAACCATAAAAATATCTCTTCGTGTTTTTAAAATGCAATTTTTATCTTACCTGTTTTTTTAGAATATAGTATTTTGGATAATGCTATTGGACTATTTCAAAGCCTGCTATGTCGACATAACTTAGTTTGCACGTTTATCACTACTTGCGCTAACTGGTATTATAGGACGAGTCCATAAAATATTGAAATGTTAACCGTACCAAAAACAGCCCAACATAAGTAAAAATAAAAAGATGTGCATAATAATGGAAAAATCGTTTTAAACAAACAACGGCTTGGTGACGGCATTTAGATAAGACTGGAATGCGAATTTTGATTAGAAACGAGAGCAGCCCAGCTTTTATCGCATACTCGCATAGATAACTTTTAAACATGCGTGATTTTAAACACATTTTCATTATTACAACGATAACGAACATAATGGATTTCGATTCGGTTTTGTAACAAGTCGCATTACATGAAGTTTGACTACTTTTTAACACATTCCGTTTGCAATTGCAGAAAATTTTTACCGTCTAAGTGAATTTCTTTGTCATATTTAGTTTAGGATTTGAATAAATGTGAAAAGCTGGTGGCAATAGCGGGCGACATCGACGCGCGTCTGCGTGTATAAAATTGCCAAGGTCATATTTATCTGAGAGGAATGCGTAGAATAAACAATGTTGTACGCTATTTCGCGACCATTCGCCGCCACGCGCCGCACCCTTGTCTAACAAATGTTTTGTAATTTCTTTAAAAACATACAGAAGATAAATTTAACGCCTAATTAAATAAATTAAATCAAATAGAGCTATTTAAAACGCATTAGACTAAAGCCAAGCAACGTTGTAAAATGTCCCTGCCCCTTTAACGTTACGCATGAAGAATCTTAGAACTTGTGCAGTGTGTGGGAAGTCTTGTACACATACTTAAGTTACACAATCTTGTGAAAATACCTTCGTTAAGCTCGATCGATATTATAATAAGTTCTTATATGGTAACAATCTTGGTCATTTCTTTTTGCTCTTTTATTTATTTATCGTATGCATACACATTCTACAAATGGGATTTTATAATTTCTGAAACAAAATTCCACATGTAAAGAATAATATTGTATTATTAAGTTAACTAACTGAGACATCACACCACAAGCCATTCGACCACAGGCATGCAGATTGCATTGACACATTCCAACGCATCCTTGTATTTTCCACATACAATATGCCCTAGTCAAATGCGGATAGATATCTAATGCAGATTTTACTAGCAACATAGAATTATGCATTAACGATCTACGGAACGTAACTCAGGAATGCAACAATGTACTTGGCTTAGTGAAACTGCATTCAACCGATACAATTAAAGTAATAAACACTGGCGAACATAAGTTCCCATTCGCTTGTTAATCGACACTATCATTGTCTTTGCCGCTTCCTTGCTAAGCGAAACAATGAATAGTTTTTTCCTCACAATGTAAAGTTGTCGAACGCTTCTATGTAGTTTACTTTTTGCTTCCACAACTGATGTTGCTTATCACGTTACTTATTACACTTGTTTTAAGATCTGCGTTAACCGCAAAATACTTCTTCACACGCATCAACTCGTTACAGAAGCATTTGGGAAACCCTTTATTGCCTTAGACGTATAGTTTCAGAATCCAACAAGACCATTAAGATCTATATCTTGTTAAAATAGCCTTATTCATCGAAATTCAAGGGACAATATCTTTTTATAAACAACTATAACGTCCGCCTATAGGTATTAACTGACAATATTCTTGTCGGAAGAAAATAAGTGCAGCCAGTCTAAAATAGTGACGCAAAGATGTGTTTAGTAGTAGTACATTTAGGTTCCCTATAAGGTTAATAGCGTCGTATGTGCCAGAGACGTGGCCGGGTTATTTTTAGCATTAATAAATTGGCTTAGTGGCTCGGTTTATTGTGTGCGCGGTTTGTACAAGTAGATGTCAACGGCAAAGTTATATGTGCTGTACCTTTGCTTCGCTCGCCAAATTGTAGGTCAATTTTTACTCCCGTGTTTACTATCTCATACTAGCATTTTTAGCGTCAATGCTCTGAATAGGTAATTTTGCACTGAGTTAATATTTAACTGTAAAGATTTTTTCTGCTACCATTTGGGGTTACAATCCATATTATTTTTGTGTTATTTTTATCTGCGTTAGGACGTTATTGTGTGGTTTGCAATTAGTAAACATATCTCAAATGCTGTAATGTCGAGTGTACGGAATGCAGTTTGCCAAAAGGTTCAATAAAAATACCACTTTATGTTTCCTGTGTCAGTGGCGAATTTTATTGTGGTGTCAATGTACTGGGACCAGATTCTCATGTGCATTCTTAACTTGATTCAATGTAATCCACATTCCGATTTCATTTAATATTTTCTCCTGAATTCGCGTGCCATCAAAATTTTCTGGTACAGTCACAATTAAAGGTATCAAATGTTAAACAATGTAAGCAAAACTGAAGAACATCCTTGTCGACTTGAATGATTAAACGAAACTTACATTGATTATGCATTTGCCTTAAGGTTAGCTTTGCAACTAAAACAGTGTTTTATCAACATACCATTATCCATCTGCAGAGCATTTAACGGTATCGATGTTTTTTTTATATATAAATTAGTATATGGCGAATCTTATTAGCTCGTTATGGCCCAGTGCTATTAGTTCAACAGTTAGCCTTTTAGGATGTCTCGTTTTCTTATGAAACAGGCATCGCTACCGCTAATAGTCTCGCCATTTAACATTACAGAAGTGATAATTGACCAGTTTTAACTGTAACCATGCATTTCGAGTGCAGGTGTAAAGTTTTTAAGGCAAACTTTTTAAAACAATGGTGCAGGTGTCTGTGAAACTATGGTAAATAGATACGTCTAGAGACATGATCGGTATTTAATAGGGATGTGTTGTGCAGCACCTGCAGCTTGGTGAAGTGAAGGAGGGTGTGCGGAGACGGCGGTATGGCGGAGGGGAGGGGGAGTGCGCCGCTTTAGAAAGGCGCGACCATCGCCGCAGGCCCGGGCCGCATTCTACGGCCTGTCATTCACACCGCGCAACTTGCCTATGCATTGCATTCCATCTCCCACCGCGTTCTCTACGCATTGGCATCATACACACATACGCACCTTACGAAACCACCGACCGCACCATCATCCTGACAACATGCCACACTTATACGTAAAGCATTAACGCTTCATCGAATTATTTCTGCGCCAGATCAGCTACTAACATCGCTATGAACCAGTTCCGTGGCCTCATTACTCGTGCTCCACTCCCACCGCTCACCAAATACGAAAACAAGACCACAGTACACATTCCACAGGATAACAAATGATAACCATAATTTGTGTTTAGCTCATTTGTTGTCACTAAATTGTGGAATGTCGTGTGAAATCGAGGTTGACGCACATTTTTGCCACTAGAGAGCAGCAGTATCACGACGACAGAAGAGTTTGTTTTTCACGATTTATTCTATTTTAGAGCAGTGTTTATCACTTGTAACTTCACCACAACAGATTGTTTTATTAACACTCCCGATATATATGCCCATACCAGTTAAATTCAAACAGAAAACATCAGAAATCGCATTGGAATGTAAAGTTTTGACATGGGGCTCTTACGGGTTAACACTTCTCTTTGGAAAACTTACCTGTCTCGCGGGTCGATCCACGTCGTTTTTCTACTGTTGTGGTCGATGAAATACAATTTTCCGTCAAAGTCCCTCGCATAATCCCATCCGTCGGGCAAGGGTATCTCACCGTTTCGTCTCCTTGGCATATTTCACTGATTAAATCCATTCAAACGAGTAACGAAGCACACTCGCGAACTAGCTACACGGCCATGTTGAATACCTCATTACGAGGTGTGACGTCACGCGGGATCGGCCAATAGCGGCGAAGGGCCCCCACGATGGAATGCGGCGCGTACGCGAACGCGAACACACGAAGCGGTTCCGTACGTTACTCCTTCGATTGCAACGATACACGCGACCGCACCACGCGATCTCGCGTCGCCGACTGAACCCCGCCGACTCGCAGCCACGTTATCACCGCACATGATAATATTCACTACCAGTACCTACTGTTTAAATGCATTCCTCAACCACCTAATGTTTACATTACATAGTCTACTAGTAGCGACTGACTGATGCTATGTACGGTGTGGAGACCGTGTAACTGGCAATGTTAGCAAAAACTAAGTAGGTAGGTACATACCCATTCAATCTATTTACGATTCCGCTGTATAAATATGTATAGACGGGCGTGTACCTATACGTATATAGCGCATTCCACAACGTATGTATGTATATACGAGCGTACATACAAATTACTGATAAGTACCTAGTAAGTACGTATGTTTATGTGCAGTTACTATAACAATTTTAATATAATATTATATTTTAAAGTGCCTACGTGTGCAACACATTGTCTTCACGTGTGAAATTATAATCATGTGCAGTTTTAAGTAACCTACTAAGTAAAGCTAAGTTTAAGCTCTCTGTGAACTTTAACAAACGATGTATAATGGATTGGTTGAAAATAACGAAATATAATTGGATTAATATAACTTAAAGCAATAGGTGTTAGAAGTTTTTTTATGTACTGTTGTCAGTTGTTTTGTAAACGTAATCCTCAGAGCCTTATTTTAAAGGTGACACAAAAGAAAAGGGTACTCTTATCGCTATCAGTCATCGCAAACTTGTTAATGTACGTTTTGCATTGATGTATTATTTTTTTGTATATCAATGACGTTTTGTATCTCTACTAATATTATAAAGCTGAAGAGTTTGTTTGTTTGTTTGGTCCGATTTGAAAAAACTCTTATAGTGTTAGATGGCCCATTTATCGAGGAAGGCTATAAACTATATATCATCACGCTAAGAGCAATAGGAGCGGAGCATCAATACAGAATGTTTCAAAAACGGAGGAAAATTATCACTCTACGGGCAATAGGAGACGCAAACGGGGTTGCGTGGGTCTGCTAGTACTTTAATAAAAGTAGTCACTTCGTTATGATCTAAATGATGTATTTTTAACCGACTTCAAAAAAGGAGGAGGTTTCTCAAGTCGACCGTATATATATATTTTTTTATGTGTGTCCGTGGATAACTTCGTCATTTATAAACCGATTTTGATGATTCTTTTTTTAATGGAAAGGAGATGTCCCGACGGTGGTACCATGATAAGGACATTAATATCTGATGATGGCATCCACGAGAAATCGAGTCGAAACTTGAAGTCGATTTTATTTTTGTTTTAATTGTACTTGTTGTCAGTTTGTATTTTGTTAATTAACCGACTTCAAAAAAAAGAGGAGGTTTCTCAATTCGACCGTAAGTAACCGTAAGTAGCCTTATATTTATATTTATATATTTTTAAGTGAGTTCGCGGATAGCTTAGTCGTTTATGAACCGATTGCGATGATTCTTTTTTTAATGGAAAGCAGGTGTCCCAACGGTGGTACCATGTTAAGGACATTAATATCTGATGATGGCATCCAAAAGAAATCGAGTCGAACCTTGAAGTCGGTTTTTTTTTTGTTAAAATTGTTAATTTTATAAATCATTTTGGTTTTGAATTTGAGTTTGAAAAATATTTTTTTGAAATTTAATACTTTTGTTACATTTGTAAAGAAGTATTGTTGCATTTGCAATGAAGTTTGTAATACTTATTTGTGTAATTTCGTCGTCTTTTCTTAGCTTAAAGCTTGCTAGCTAATAGCTTAGAGTTACAAAACTTGGTACGAATGGACGAACTAAACTCATAAAAAGATATTTTAAATAAAATATCCGGAACTTATCAATTTTTTTCGTATTATTTAATCGCGAAAGCAATGCGAAATTTTATCATGCGCATTTAGAGGGTTAAAATTTACGTTGTAATTTTAATTGTAGTATAATTTTAGTTTATAATCTTAACCGACTCAAAGAAAATGTGGTTCTAAAGTTCTGTCTTGTATTTTTGTTAATGTTGATACCTCGGTACTTAGACATTAATTTATGAAACGATTTAGAAAATAATTTTTCATTTAAATGGTTAATTACCGTTTGACCTTGTTAACTTCAAAAAAACAGTTAACGGTGGCAAATTAAAGAATTAGGAAAATAGACAGTTGGTAATGATTTAAGCGACTGGATAGGGCTCTGTGATGTGCCTTTGGAGAGGCCTATATGTTCAGCAGCGAACTGCAACGGGCTCATGATGATGATCATGATGTAGGCGTATTGAAGTCGGTGATACGTACTTACCTACTTAAAAGTTAATAATTTATAGTTAATATTTAAAAAAACCTTTACGTTTATAATCTAAGAGTACCTAGATGACCGAGCTTTGCTCGGGATTTTTTTTGGTAATTTTCTAAAAATGAATCCTAGATAAATCGATTTCTCGCCCCCGAAGCCTCCTGCATACTAAATTTCATCAAAATCGTTGCAGACGTTTCCGAGATTTATATAAATATTTTAATATTATACAAGAATTAGAAGAAAAAGGTATTAAATTTCTTTTAAAGTTCAATAACTTTACAAATATAAGATTTAAATGGTATTCTATAGAATTAACCCAAAAATAAGGATGTAATTGTAACCACAGACAATAGTCATTCATTAGACATGCAAGTATTTTTTTCTTTGTTGCGCTTACAAGACTATTAAACTGATAATTATGACAAACTAGTGGTTGCCCGCGGCTCCGCCCGCGTATATGTCGGTTATCGCGGCAATCGGCCTATCTTTTATTCTGATGTATAAGATATATTACTGTAAAGTTTCATCTAAATCCGTTCCCTAGTTTTTGCGTGAAAGAGTAACAAACATCCATCCATCCTTCCATACTTACAAACTTTCGCGTTTATAATATTACTCGTAGTAGGATGGTTTTTAATACATATTTTATATTTTCTTCGTATACCTAAAGTCTAGTGTCTAAACTCACTTTAAAAAAAACATACATATATGACTAGGCTGTATGTGTTTCTTTCTTTCTTCTTCGATGAAATGGCAATCAGCCGGATCTCTCGGATCAGCTATTTCTGCCAATGTCAAGAGTTTATAGTCTTATGAACCGTGATAGTTTGACAGTTGAAATTGTCTTAAATGATGTTTTCTATTTTCGCTTTAATCAATAGGTAGGTACTATAAAAAGATTTAAAAAATAAGTATTGGATGTGGCACCCATACTACCTAAGTTATTTTTTGCAAAAATTTGCTCGACATTAATAACGTTAACTATTTTAACGTTAACTGGTAAATGCTTGGAATGACTAGAAAATGGTAGGTACGGAACCCTACTCGCGCGAGTCCGACTAGCCCTTGACCGATTTTTTTTACTATACTTACCAAGTACTTTATTACAACTTAATTTCAACGTTACTAAAACTTTTAGATGTCAAATGTTGCTAGTAAGGAACACAAATATTTTGAAAAACTCCGCCTAGATCCTCCTGACTTTAAAATTCTGTTCAGGGTTTTTTGGGGACTTATCTCTCCCACACGCCCACCACTGTAATTCCTGTACACCAAGATCAACAGCAGTGATCCACGAATACGTCGAGATAGAAAACACAGTAAGTCCTAGGAAAAAATTAAACTGTCTTGAAATCCGCAAGGAATGCAATGATGAATAATTATTTTGAGAGTTCTCTTTGAACGCAGGGGTGATGTTTATTTGTCCGACATTGTTCTTGTTATGCCCGATGTTGTAACCAAAATTTGATTCAGTAGGTCTAGTCATGAAGAGTATGGTATACATTGAGGTTTTCGTGACATGAATCTTTACTCTATGTGTTATTTTCTTCACTTGCGGCGCGTTTGACTACTGGCAAAGTTTCTGTTTTTATGGGATTAACAAACGTTAAAGTATCACCAACATCAATGTATATTGGGATGAATTTTTAATAAATTGCCTTCTTCGGGTCTTAATTACAACCCTAAGGGGTCAAATTTTACTTTAAGAAACAAACATAAATAATCAAATCTTTCTCTTTTAGATTCGGTTACAACATAGGTATTTGCATAGGCTGACGAAAATATTATTTTGCTATACAATCGCATATATAATTTAAACCTATTGTAAATCTTTGTTGGCGCTGCTTGTAGTAAATAACAATTTAATTTGTTAATAATAAATATTTATTATTAAAAGATTATATATTTACGCGACATATTGAGTCGACATTGTATTTACCTTTTGATACCTATCTTTATTACAAATCAATAGCGGGAAGTTACTTCAGAGTTCAAAGTTTACGTTTTGCTACACGAGGTTACACTCTCTCCTAGCGCCGTCGGTGAACAAGCAAGCATATTTTTAAAAGCTTTCAAGTTATGTGTATTATATTAAAAGTCAATGTCTCTGGTTTGTTTGTCTGGTCTAGTGGTTTATTTGTCTTTACAGTCCAGATGTCGAGAAAAATAGCTAAGCGAACCTTGTTACAGCTTGTTAAATTGGATGACCTACATGTGGAGGCGGCAAAGACGAGGCTAAAGATCAACATCAGGAAGACGCAGGAAATGAAGTGCGGGGCAACGAGTTCTTTCCCGTTGGTCATCGGCACAGAGGCAGTGGAACGCGTCCACAAGTTTACCTACCTCTGCAGCTGCGTGTCAGAAACTGGAAGAACTGAAAAGGACGTCGCTTTCCGGATCGCCAAAGCATGAGCAACCTTTGCGCAGCTGCGACCCGTTTGGCAATTACAGAAACTGACACGGAGAGTCAAACTCAAAATATTCCGGTCCAACGTGAAGACCGTATTGCTATACGGGTGCGAGATGTGGAAGGTCACAAAGGCTATCACGCATCAACTACAGGTCTTCGTGAACCGATGCCTTCGCCGTATCCTCGGTATATTCCGGACCGAGAGAATATCCAACGCTGACTTATGGAATCGCTGCGATGAAGTCCCGATCGATCAACGGATCAAACGACGCACATGGAGTTGGATAGGTCACACCCTCCGAAGAGATTCCAACCACATCCCGAGGCATGCCCTAGACTGAAATCCTCAGGAAAACGCAAACGTCGTCCAATACAAATCTGGCGGCGTACTATCATCGATGAAGCGAGGGCCATTGGCAAGACCTGGAGCGAAATCAAGTGACAATCTCAAGACAGAACGGGATGACGATGCACTATGGATGCCCTCTGTCCCCTCTAGGGGACATAGGACCTTAAGTCAAGTATGTGAAGAACCTTGTTTCAGTACAAATGGGCTGCTTTCGGCATAGAAAACACCCAAACTCATCATTCATCTTTAAAACTATTTAAAGGGCGGAAAAGCATTTGTCGTCGTTCGGGTCTCGGCGTCTGCCGTTGAGGGTAGGCATTACCTGTCAGGTGACTCGTCTGACTTTGCTATCTTGCCTGCTATAGCGTAAAAGCTAAAATAAAAAACCCCTTACGCAAACACTTAATCGAGTAACATTTTAATTTTAACATTTTGGAAAAGAGCTGATGCTCTTACAGTGCTAGACCGATATTAACCAAACATAGCTAAGAATCACCGCAAGGAAACTGGCTCTCAAATGAAAAAAACCGCATCGAAATCGGTCCACCTGTTTCAGAGCTACGATGCTACAAACAGACATCTACGTCAAACTTATAACACCCCTCTTTTTGCGTCGGGGGTTAAAAATAAGAACTGTCAGAGGAGTACTTAAACCTCACTTACTTAAACACACAAACTTAGAGCTCACAGTGCCATTGCCATCGAGATAATGAGGACTCGGTCATGTTGCCCATCCATCCTTTATCTAAGCTGTCTTGTCTTATTCTTGATTATTACTTTTTAAAATTATCCTATCATAAATTAATTACCTAAACGAGAAAGTACAGGCGTCAGACGGACGGGCTTTATAGAAATATTGCGAGGATCAGAAATAAAAATGAGAAAAATATTTAAAACAATTATTATTTTGTCAATATTTGTATAATATTCTTTAAGTAAGACCATGAAAGTAAATCCGAAAACAATGTTAACCTAAATCCCGCCATTTTCCGCCATTCTAAGGACATTTATTTTATTCCCTTCTTTGTGTATTTCAATAGCCAAGGCACAGGGTACAATTTTTAAGTTGAAAATAATGATATTTACCTACATTGCATAATTTTAATGAAAGTACAGTCAATGAAACCAACAAATTGATTAAACGTCTTTGCTCGTTGTCTAGTTCTAGTAAGTAAGAACACAAGTCTCATAATTACAAGTACCTATTTATTTAAGAACGTTCTTTAATTCAGAAGCCACAACTTAACTCAGAAGCAGAAGTAAAATGCGGAATGGATTGGAAATGAAAACTCACCAAGTTCTTTTGGTGTAGGTACTCAATCACTGCTCACTGCTGATCGTTTTACTGTTTACTTAAATAAAAGATAACAAATGTTCAAAATTAAAGCAAGCAAACTACAAGTTAGTGTAGTTACAAAAAATTGCAGATACTAAATATTAGTGTAGCTATTTAAAAGCAAAAGTAAGGTAGGTATGTATAACCTAATTTGTAACATATTTGAAACTCCTCGAGCTTCATAGATAGTAAAAAAAGACGATGAAGCTCTACTTCTTTTTTTGTAAACATAATATCAGCAAAGGATTCTCCATTTAGTCTATTCAATGATTTTGTATGAAGTTGTTTTGAAACAGAAAGCTATAAATTAGTTTGCAACATAGAAATTAATATTTTTTTGGAAGATGTTTAAAAATCAATCAATAGAATGCTGTTTGTTACTTGGTAACCATATATTTTTTTGTATGTTTATTTTTGTACACAAAAGGCATATTGATCCAAAAGGCGATGCTTTTATAAATTTATTTTTCTTATTTCCAACTGAATCCATTATATTTCTGGAACGCGATATTTATCGTTGACTAATACAAACTCTTTTTTTGAACTGTCAAAGTTGTCAAGTTGTCAATGACGAATCATGTGTTGGTTGGCAATTTTGTCAACTACGTACATAAATCGGAGGGCCTTTTTGGTAAAATTACTTGAAATAATTAAACTGTACTTTACAGTTTAATTGTGATTCGAAGATGCCTACAAGTGACAGTGAGGACTTTGAGAGTGCTGATGAAGGCCATGGCAGCCCAGTCAAAAAAGAAAGAAAGAAGAGACTATCTTCCTCGAATTATAGTGACAACGCACTGGAAACTGATCAGAAATCCTTAAATACTCAGAATCCTAATAGTAGTCTAGAAAAACCCGCAGAAAAGGTGATATGCCCTCGGTTTATGAGAATCAATGCCTATATTCTATTTTACTAATAAGTTAAAACGTGCAAGAATTTTTTTTTGTAATATTTAAGTAACTTTAACTAATAAATTTGAAATGTAATGTGTTGCTTCTAGGGAATATATTTTTACATTTTTATTGCTTTTATAGCATTTACCTTGATTACATTTATATATCTATAATTCAAGACATGGAGCAATAACGAATTACAACAATAAATGTATGTTTGTAAACATAAGAAAAAATTGTCGTTTTAAATCTACATTTTTGAAATTATTTGGGTTATTAAAGAAAAAGCAACACATATCCTTATGCTAATAATAAACCAGAAATATATTAATCACAAAATAATTACATAATGTTGTAAAAAGGTAGTCTAAAAATAACTCGATTAAAATTTTTGAACCTTTCAGGAGGTTACAGATGGATGGGATGATTTTGAAATTGATGAAAAAGAACCGGTTTTACAAAATACTGCCCCTTCAGAAAATAAACTACATAAAATAGAAGCTAAAGCGACAAATGTAGAGAATAAGATTAAAGAGACTAAAAAGTCACAAGATACTGGGTGGGATGACTTTGATGACTGGGGAGATGATGACTATTCTTCAAATACTCAAAAAGTATGTATTTTCATATTATCAAAGCATGCACCAATATTTTATTTTATTTATTTACTAATCTTCATTGCAAACATAATACAAAAAAATAAGTTACAATATTCATAAATGTAACAATTGGCGGTCTTATCACTTACGGTGATTTCTCCCTGACAACCAGAACAAATATTGTAAAAAAATGTATCTTAAATTTTCCATTTTTCACTATATTAAATAACACGAAAATACTCTGTAGAGGCGAAACTCACACAATCTCAATAGCCTTTCCTGTAAAACCATGGAATGAAGTTAACAATTAAGTTATTTTTACTTTAGCACAAAATATACACATCTTTATTACTAAATTTTAATGTTCTAAAACAAAGCAGGAAGAAATCAATAAATAAATATTAAAAATAAATAGTTTGGACATCGGATCGGAACGAAATATTTGCAGATCATACAAACATTTGGTCCGATCCAGGAGTTGAACAATAGCTAGAGGCAGTCAATACATACACAGTAGATGTTTTTTGAGACATAATTTCAAAGTCACATAGTTAGGTCTTTTACCACAGTGTAGTGACTTTTCTAATTCACTTTATTGTCAATAATCTAGATTAAATTAGATGGATTATAAAGGTATTTTCTGCTGTAGAAACATGTCATAAGAAATATGATCAGATTATCCAGAGGGACTTGACTTGAGAGCTGTGTCAAATAATATTAATCACTTTAATTTGTTACACTAATTTTTCATTTCTATCAACAAATTGCATTAGTCAAATTTTTACTACAAATAATGTTTAAGTTACTATAGCTAAATATTCAATCCTCATATAAAACAACCTAATTTTAAGTTAAAATTAAATTTTAAATAAACTATTAATTTATTTTTTTCTAGGCAGAACCACCTAAGCCACAGACTCAACCAGATCCGGATATTAAAGCAGTAACAGATAGACTAGCAGCCGCCTCCACTGGTGGCAGTAGTGCAGGCTGGGGCTGGGGATGGAGTGTGGACTCCTTATTAAGTACTGCTTCAGCTGGTATTACTAATATTACTAGTCAAGTTTCACAGGTATTCTCAAGTTTATTATTCTTTTACTTTTTATAAAAGTATGTTGTTAAGTAGAGTTAGCTGACTAAGCACACAAGTGCACTTTAGTGAGTGTGTATGTGTATATATTGAGATTGCAAACTATCAATGGATTATCAACTGTGGTATACTGCTTACGTGCGTCAAATTGTCAACTGTCTCTGATTTTCGGTTTAACAGTAGGCCGTTCAATGGCCATAGAGTTAGGTTAGAATTTATTTGATTAATCGCAAAATAATTTTACTGTCACAATAATTTTATACGGCCGAAGTGATACCGTGAGGCCGTGTTAATTAGCGCTTGCGCTGTGTTTCACCGAGTGAGTGAGGATACCGGAGGCCCATACCCCAACTTATTCCCACATCCTTTTGGGCGGCGATAATCGCTTACCATCGGGTGACACCTCTGCTCATTTGCCGATTATACCATAAAAAAAAAACTAATTCTAAAGCTGTGAGATGAGATATTTTGAACATGAAATCAATTTACAATCATAAATATACTTTACATTCGGCAACAACAAAGACGAATTAACAAACAAATATGGCGGTGCGGGACATAATTATATTATGCTGTTCAACCAATCAGTGCACGACTTGCGATTCATCGATACCATTTCACAATCTTTCGACTGTTTGCAATCTCGCGAGTTAGATTACGATCTAACGATGTTGACAATCTGACAGTAACATATACTCGTAGATGTTGTGTTTCTATGTCTGTATTTTTTAATAAATTAATGTAATTCAATTGCATTGTGAGCTCACTATCATGAAGGCAATACTTCAGACAACTGAAGATAAACATCATTTGTGTTAGGGATCAGTTTACCTTTTTTCCTCTGAGGAATCAATTATAATTGATCTTTAGTTGTATGTATGCATGTAGCTGTTATGTAAATGTTATTGTCAAATGCATATAAAAAATCTCTAAACTGTAACAAAAATGCTTATAGCTTGATGGGAAGATAGACATTTTTTATTGTGCATTACAAACAACACACTGATTTGAACAAACACACGCTAGACATCAGTGCTGCATGCTCACTGAGAAAGCTCAGAAAGTTTAAATCCTCTACCTTAAATACAAACATAATCTATACTAATATATAAAGCTAAAGAGTTTGTTGGTTTGTTTGTTTGAATGCGCTAGAGATTGTCTCAGGAACCGCTGGTCCGATTGAAAAAAATCTTTCATATCATGTTGTGCGGTACATTTATCGAGGAAGGCTATATATCATCACGCTCGGACCAATAGGAGCGGAGCAACAATAAAAAATGTTTCGAAAATGAGGGACAATTATCACGCTACGAGCAATAGGAGACGCAAACGAAGTTGCGTGGTTCGGCTAGTTAATTATAAACCCTTGAATGTAACTCACCAGCCTTTCTCAAATGTAGGGATAGTAAAGGACGCCAGGGATCTTTTACTGATGTATGTACTGATATATATTCCTGGAATCTACATCTTTCAGGGCATTTCCACAGTTCTGGAAACCAGTATAGGTGCCCCAGACCCAGAAGAGTTAGCTAGAAGGAATATAAAAGAAAAAGATGACAGTAAAGCCAGCAAAGAAGAGAGTGTTACTACTAAAGAGGCACCTCAGAGTGAGGAAAAAGATAATGGTGAAGCATTCCAGTTTGGTAGTCTGCTGTCAGGAGTAACAAAATTTGTGGAGAACACTAGTAAGTTATAATAACATGTACTGGGAAGTTTTATAGACACATTTTATTGTATGGGCCTGCCGAGATGACTCTACTCTGCCTGGTTGAAAGTATTAAGCAGAATCCAAAAGTGGTGGCCGTATACGGCTAGGAGAATATCATTCTTTTCTTGTGAACTGTAGACTAAGGTGTGATTTTTTCTTCTTTTCTTTTTAAAAGACAACTCCCGCATTAGGAATAAACATCCTATGTCGCGGGGACTTAACAAACATACATGAAACGGACACAAAGTACAGCCAGACTCAGGACAACAATTTGTGGATTACACAAAGTGTTGTACCGCGTGGGATTTGAACCCTCGACACTTGGCGCAGTAGCAAGTGGCGTGGCGATCACTAAAACCACTAGGCAAACCGTGCAGTCCAACTGAATGTGATACATATAAGACAGTTCCTACAATTTATCTTATAACATTAAAATTAAGCTATCATCCATTAACAATTTGATTTCAGGTACAAAAGTAATATCCGGTGGTCTAGACACCTTAGAAACTATTGGAAAGAAAACCATGGAAGTCCTACAAGATGGTGACCCAGGTCTTGCAAAGAAACGAGCTCTGTTGGGCCTGGGGACTGGTGACAAGCCTGTGTTGTCTCAAGTGCTCAGGGAAGCGAAGGCTAAAGCTGACGAAGAAGATAAAGTCAAGGAAGAGAAAAGGGAAGCGAAAGAGGTTCATTATGAGAACCTTTTCGATGACTTTGAAGGTATAGAAAATGTTACGTTTTGATTACTACCCACATTAAAATTTATGAACTAATATAAAGGTAACTTCATATATAGAGACTGGACAGAGCCAGAACAATAATATGTTTATATATTTCTGTATATACACATCATATCGTAGAGATCTCTCATGCGTCAGGGTAGAATTCAGAGGCGTCTTGGAGGGGTCCGGATGTGTTAATAACAACAGTTCCCGGATCCCGGTGTGGTTTTAGTCGGTTCGATTCCGACACACCGCCCCGCCGCAAACCAGCAAGTGAAGGACAGATGGGTTTTCCGTTGTGAGAATTTTAGATTATGTTAACAAATAAGTAGTGCATAATGTGCTTACCTATAAGGAATTGTTACACTAGGCTATAAGTTCATTAAATGTATTTTTTATTGTATCAGTGTAACCAATTGTTGGTGAGCAAGAGTGAGAAGGTGAGAAAGAAATAAAAAAAAAAAATTGATAAGTTACAGATAAGCACTAGATGACTGTATCGTAAATGAATGGCCATGTCTACTTCATTAAAACGAATATTACAAAACCTCTCAGAAACCTTTTTTAATAAACAGGTCTCGTCCACCTAGAAGCTTTGGAAATGCTATCAAAACAAGTGAGCATGCGTATAGAGGAGCGTCTACGAGGGGTTGGACCTGAAAAACGACAAGACATGAAGGAAACATTACAGCAAGTTGCTGGTATGTAAAGGATATTCTTATATTTATTATTACTAGCTGACCCATGCCCACTTCGTTGGGCGGTAAACATTTTTTTCTCCGACTTACTTTGTAAATTCAGCTACCACCAACCACCGAACCAACCAACCAACCACCAACCCGAAAAGTCATTCCAAAAATCAAAGTGATAATAATATAGCCTATGTCACTCACAAATAACGTAGCCTTCTATTGGTAAAAGAATTTTCAGAAACGGTTCAGTAGATCCAGAGATATCCCCCTACAACGTTACAAACTCATAAACGCACAAACTTTACCTCTTTATATAATAGTATAGATAAACTAGCTGTGCCCGCTACTTCATACACGTGGCATTTGTATTTTCAAGTTATTTTTAATTTTTCACCATTTAAACCTTCCCTGGACTACGACAAACATATCAAAACCAAAATCAGCTAAATCGACCCAGCCGTTCTAGAGTTTTAGCGAGTCAAACGAACAGCAATTGATTTTTATATATAAGATCAAGATCACTTTATAACTTCCTGCAAGTCTACATTCCCCCCCCCCCGCAGAATAAGGGGGTGGAGAGTTAAGGGCTCCAGCACCTTTTCAAGTTCTGAACGAGCTGCCATAACTGCCATAAACTGACACTCCCACGGTACAAAGAAAAGTCACAAAGTCTACTTCAGTATTATAAAATTAAATTCTTTGAAATCGGATTCAAATGTTAAAAAGTAAATATGTACAATAAAATGAATATTATATCATAGCCACACTTATCTATAAATACATAAAATTGGAGTGTCTGTTTGTATTATTAAAATAACCGCTTTTTAAACAATGCATATGTATGTATATACCAAAAATGTAGTTAAAATAATTTTTGGCTGTCTGTCTGTTTGTTCCGGGCAATTTCTGAAACGGCTGGACCGATTTTGACGTGACTTTCACTGACTGGTATCTGATGATCCAGGGAGTAACTTAGCCTACATTTTTTTAGACTAGCTTCGCCCCGCGGCTTCACAATAAGCGCGGGTAACACCGCGGGGTTCAGCTAGTATACTATAAATTCAAAAGTAATTCTGTCTATACCGCTTGCACGTATAAACTGCTACATCGATTTCAATGAAATTTGGCGATCCTTTGATTCTTGGGGAAGGACATACTCTTTACCGCAATAACGGACATCCACGCGGGCAAGTGCTAGTAATAAATTAAAAATATTGTTTTAAAAATTCACAGAACTATGTGAAATGCCCGAAGAAGACGACGATGATGAAGAACCTCCCAGCGAAGACATGAGCAAGTCTGATGTATTCCACGAAAGACTCCAGACCGCCACACAGGATCTCGGCCTTAAGTTACAGTTCCAGCCACTTGTTAAGTAAGTACAGGTCACAAGACAACATTTCAAGAAAGAGCTTGTACTATAAAAGCTAAGTTGACTGATAGAATAATAATAAATAGAAAACATACAAACTCTGTAACAATATTTAAATATCATACAAACATTTAGTCCGACCCAGGATTGGAACCCGAGATCTCAAGTACAGCAGTCGCACACACTACCACTGCGCCATCGAGGCAGTCAGTTTTTTATAAAATGGTAGAACATGTTGCGCATTCGTTAATACGTCCTTATGTGCAGTAAACATTGTAAAACACTGCAAATGTTCCAT
This sequence comes from Spilosoma lubricipeda, assembly GCA_905220595.1. NCBI lineage: Eukaryota > Metazoa > Arthropoda > Insecta > Lepidoptera > Erebidae > Spilosoma > Spilosoma lubricipeda. The sequence continues at coordinate 8,590,194 of HG992294.1, read as the reverse complement.
GTTCCTAAGTTTAAAATAAACCCCTCTAACGAAATTCTTATGGTGCAGTTAGAATGAAGCTATTAACATCCTATATCTATATTTAGAAATACAGAACAGAAATAAAAAATTATCATGTAAAAGCTTACTGGAAGATTTGCACTTTGTGAATTTACAAAAGTCGATATTTAAAACAACGCCATCTATGTAATCGATGATGCAACACTCGACAAGGTCTCAATCTTCTTATGACGAACTAGCTGAACCCCGCAACTTTTTTGTTTATATGTTTCTGGCTCTGCCTGATGGAAAGCATGAGCAGAATCCGAGAGTGTATACACGACACATACATCAAAAATGTAGTTAAAAAATTTTTTGTCTGTCTGTCTGTCTGTCTGTTTGTTCCGGGTAATCTCTGGAACGGCTGGACGGATTTTGACGGGACTTTCACTCGCAGGTAGCTGATGATCCGGGGAGTAACTTAGGCTACTTTTACAAAAATAGCCACGGGTAACACCGCGGGGTTCAGCTAGTATATTATATTATACTTAAAAGGTAGACATATGCTGTCGCAGACATTTTTGTACAAATTTAAAATGGAATCAATTCTTTGCAACATCGTTTTTGTGAAACTAAAACGATTTAATGGAAACTTTCAAAAGGGATCATTTTCCTCAGTTTTTTTGCAACATTTTTTATTGATAGTCCGCTCCTTTTGGTTGTGATGTGATGATATATAGCCTACAGCTGTCCTCAATAACTGGACTATCTTGTATATAATTTTTCAAGTCGGACAACTTATTGAGTACTTTCTGAGATGAGCGCGTTCAACAAAACAAACAAAGAAACTCTTCAGCTTTATAGCATTATAAGAATAAAAAAAAATTAATAATAACTACTTAACATCGCCCGCCATATTTGAATTTAATGCATAAATTTAGTTTATTATTGAAGTAATAATGCTCCATCCGTAGATTGTCAAGCAGATAAAGTTAGTCTTTTTTTAATTTTTATTTATGGACATGCCAAAATGACTACTCTGCCTGATGGAAAGCAAAAGCAGTACGTTGATCTTCTGTACGAGGGTAGTACCACCTCAGTCTAGCCGGCCCAACCGTAGTAAAATCAGCGTAGTGCTACTACCTTAGAGTAAGCAACTAGTCTTCTTTAAATTGATTCTCTGCACTCTTTTCACAGCAACATAATAGCGTTACCTAAGAAAATAGAACCATGTGATCATTTTCCATTTTAATCTCTCTCTTTCTTCCTACATCCTTACAGAAATTTCCTTACCATAAGATCATTTACTACAGAAATCTTTGCTTTAAAAATAAACGTACTTTTTTTTGTTCCACAGACAATATAAAGAAGTTTTAGACTACGTTACATCAGACTCCGAAGCAACTGTAAAGATAATTTACAAGCGAGCGGTGTCAGGTCTTGCCCAAGCGACTGCACTGTCTGTTGAACAGTACCACAAAGCTGCGGAGATGTTACTAGTGAAAACCAGGAGGTCTACTGCTGATGAAGCTGATGCACTTACTCAGTAAGTATTGTTTTATAACTAACATGATGAATATTTAAAGGTATGTAGAAGGAAATGTTGAAACAAATTTTATACCAACCCATCTCTTTCCCAAATTGCTTTCAGCGATAAGAATAACTGTTGTACATTGTTGAAGCCATATGAGTGCAATGATCAATCAATACCTTATTCTTATTGAGCTTCATGACTACCGATATAAGTTCATCATGAAGACATATCCATTGATTAAACATATTTATTATTAACTACCTTTTTTTGTACGCACGTTATTCTAGTGTCGCTATCATATAATTTTCAAAGTTTCATATAATTCCGTTCAGTAATTTTTGCGTGGAAGAGTAACAAACATCCATACATGTTACAAAGTTCCGCAATAATGATACTAGTAGAATTATAATAATTAACTTAAGTAGTATACCGCTAGCGGCCTTTCCACTAATCTAATTTTCTAAGGTTACCATTGAACATGACTAGTATAAATAGTAAATTTAGGTCGATTCATTCCATATATCCGCCCATTGTACCTACTTATCTCATATTAAGACCCTTAATAAATTACCTAGTATATAATAAAGATATTATTATAATTTTACCATGTCAAATAAATACATGACTGACTGTAAAGTAACTGCACTAATGTTTAAAACGGATTTTAACTGTAAAATCTTATCTATAATTACAGAATGACCGTGGTCCTAACAAAACATATCAGTGAGCTTGCAACACTATTTACGGAGAAAATGAACTCACTACCAGCCGATGACAAGGAGCTGATCAACAACTATATCACTAATATATTTTTAGAGGTAAGTTGGCATAAATAAATGTTCGATAACAAAGCCCTGCCAAAATGACTCTTCTCAGCCTGATGAAAAGCATAAGTAGAATCATAGAGTGGTGGTCACCATACTACTGTAGCACCTAGCTACATTGTGTTATGAAGCATTTTATTTTCATTACAACAATATTAAATGTTAGCTGCGCGCACTCACCGGTCGACGCGATGCTGTTACTATGCGCCACCTCGCCGCGCCAGTCAGCCGCACGCTCTCATAGCGAATCCACGTTGCTTGGCTTATTATTTTTGCTTTGTGTTTACGCTTTATACATAAGTGCTTATTGTTTCTTTAGTGATCGTATTTTCTATTCTTTTGCTTTGAACTGTACTTACCTTCTTGCCTTTTGTTTCTCGCCTTGTGTATTCCCTTCTGTGAATTAAATAAGTGTTAGTTAAATCTGTGTATGTTATTATAAACTATAAACTTACCTATACGCAGATAGACGTAGTGTACATAGTGATAGTAGGACTGAACACATACCTATATATACCTACAGTTACTTAACCTACAGTGGTGACCCGCCTATAACACGTTTTGGAATTTACATAAGTGCACGGATTCAACAAAATGACAACCGCTTCGAAGAGTGATTATGTAGTCCAGGAGCCCGTGACACCGATGTCGACTGAAATATCTCGTGTTGGTGTTCGCATGCCGCCGTTCTGGCCCAGTAAACCTGCTTTGTGGTTTGCACAGGTAGAAGGTAATTTTATATTGTCGAACATCACCTCTGACGTCACAAAATTTTATTACGTAGTTTCACAGCTAGACCATCAAATCGCTTCTGAAGTAGAGGACATAATTACTTCGCCACCTACCACGGATAAGTACAATAAGCTCAAGAGTGAATTAATTAAAAGATTATCCAGGAGTAAAGAGAATAAGGTCAAACAGTTATTGCTTCATGAGGAGCTAGGCGACCGCAAGCCCTCGCAGTTTTTACGACACCTACGTCATTTAGCTGGTGAGGACGTTCCAGAAGATTTTTTAAAAACAGTCTGGTCCAGTAGGCTGCCCAATAATATCGAGACGGTCGTAGCCTCACAACCTACCCTCGACTTACAATCATTAGCTGATTTGGCTGATCGAGTGCACGATATCGCTGCTCCTCAACAGATTGTTTCAGTGAGTTCAAAGTCATCGTCGATCACAATGGAAGATATGGCTCGACAAATTAGCGAATTAACCAAGTCTGTTGAGCGTTTGTCTCGAGGTGATAGTCGATCACGGTCTTATAAACGGAACAATAGGAACCGGAGTTCAAGTCGTTCACAATCGAGTTACCGTAAGTACCCAACTTGTTGGTACCATTCTAAATTCGGTTCAAAAGCCAATCGATGTATTAAGCCTTGTGATTATACACAGGAAAACTCCAGGAGCAGTCAATAATGGCGGCGGAAGACTGCTCCACCTGTAAGGGCCGCCTGTTTATCACTGATAAGTACACAAAAGTCCAATTTCTGGTAGATACAGGTTCTGATGTTTGCGCTTACCCTCGCAACTTATTTAAAAACAGACCTAGCAAATCTAAATATCAGCTTTACGCCGCTAATGGTTCTATAATCTCAACATATGGAACAATCGAACTGAACCTTAATTTAGGTCTTCGCAGGAGTTTCACTTGGAGATTTATCGTAGCGGATGTGTCTAAGCCAATTATCGGGGTAGACTTCTTAAGTTTCTATAACTTATTAGTTGACTGTCGTAACCACCGCCTGCTGGATTCAGTTACCAGTCTATCAGTGGACGCGCCATCTTCTCACAGCCTAGCTCATGAGTTAGTTTCACTTAAGGTGTTCACAGGTGACTCACCGTACCATAAATTACTTAATCAGTTCCCAGAAATAACAAGACCTGCTGGATCCTGCAGAACTATAAGGCACAACACAAAACACCATATTAGAACTACGCCCGGACCGCCCGTGTCTTCTCGCCCTCGTCGTTTGGCACCTGATCGTCTTAAGATTGCCAAAATCGAATTCGAAGACATGTTGAAGGTTGGAACTGCCCGACGGTCTGAAAGCCCATGGTCTTCACCCCTGCATATGGTTCCTAAAAAGGACGACAGCTGGAGACCCTGTGGAGACTACAGAGCACTTAATTCTAGAACAATACCAGATCGGTACCCGGTGAGACACATTCATGATTTTGCTTATCAGCTTTCAGGAGCCAAAATTTTCAGCAAAGTTGATCTTGTGAAAGCTTTTCATCAAATACCAGTAGCGGACGAGGACATACCGAAGACGGCTATAACCACGCCGTTCGGCCTCTTCGAGTTCCCCTGCATGACATTTGGTCTCAGGAACGCAGCACAAACTTTTCAAAGATTCTTAGATGAAGTGCTTCAAGGCCTAGATTTTACGTACGGATTCTTAGACGATATTTTAGCCTTCTCCAAGACCGAAGCTGAACACCTGCAACACCTGGAAATTTTATTTGAACGCTTAAGAAAGTATGGTTTACTTATAAACACTTCTAAGTGTGTTCTGGGTGTAGAAGAGGTAACATTCCTTGGTTACAATGTTTCATCTGCTGGAATACGCCCTTTGCCTGAAAAAGTTCAAGCTATTCAAGCTTATCCAGTTCCTAAGACAGCCAGACAGCTTCGTAGATTTCTTGGCATATTAAACTTCTATAGGAAATTCATCCCGAAAGCTGCTGAAAGTCAAGGACCCCACAACGCAATGCTCGCAGGCCCGAGTGTTAAAGGATCAACGCCCGTGAATCTCACTCCAGAACTTCTAAAATCGTTTGAAGATTGCAAAACTAGTCTAGCTAACGCGACTCTCATCTCACACCCAGATCCAAACGCAGAACTAGCCCTGTTTACCGATGCCTCTGATATCGCCATAGGTGCTGTCTTGCAACAGAGAGTCTGTAATTTGTGGGAGCCCCTAGGATTTTTTTCGCGCATACTCACTTCTGCGCAGAGTAAGTATAGTCCTTATGATAAAGAACTGTTGGCAATTTATGAAGGAATAAATTATTTCAGGTACATGGTTGAGGCCAGAACCTTCATAGTGTTCACCGACCATAAACCAATCACATTCGCCTTCAACACCAACCGTGACAGTTGTTCTCCGCGCCAACACCGCCACCTTAATTACATTGCTCAATTTTGCACTGACATACGACATGTATCTGGAAAAGACAATGTTGTAGCCGACGCATTTTCACGCGTCGATAGCATTGCTAGTTACATTGACTACAGAGCATTAGAAAAGGAACAGGAATCGGACTCAGAATTACATAACCTGCTTAAAAAGGGTACATCTATGAAATTAGAGAAACTTTCAACATCTGACGCCACACTATATTGCGACGTGTCTACAGCTTACCCAAGACCTTATATAACACCTGCTTTTCGACGTCAGATATATGAAAGCCTACACAATCTGAGTCACCCAGGACCATCAGCTACAGCAAGACTCGTATCAGAACGATACGTATGGCCTGGAGTTGGACGTGACTGCAGAAAATGGTCACAGACATGCACTGATTGCCAAAAAAATAAAGTTACCCGTCACACTACATCTCCTTTGTCATCATTTCCTTTGACCTCAGACCGATTTTCCCATATCCATATGGATATAGTAGGGCCATTACCCTGTTCTTTTGATTACAGGTACTGCCTAACCGTTATCGACAGGTTTACCCGATGGCCTGAAGCGTTCCCGTTGGTTGATGTCACTGCCGAGACTTGCGCCCGAGCCTTCATATCCGGCTGGGTCGCGCGTTTTGGCTGCCCTCACACCATCACTACAGACCGGGGCCGACAGTTTGAGTCCCAGCTGTTCAAAAACATCTGCAGCCTCGTCGGTGCCACGCATCGCCCCACTACAGCCTATCATCCTGCCTGTAATGGAATGGTTGAACGACTGCACCGACAACTAAAGGCGTCCATCAAATGCCACAATAATACCCAGTGGTCAGAAGTTCTTCCTCTTGTGCTCCTAGGCATTAGGAGTGCGTGGAAAGAAGACCTGAAGACATCTGCTGCAGAACTGGTGTATGGAGAACCCTTGAGACTACCTGGACAATTCTTTTCGCCGAGTCACAACACTGAACCTGACTTCACCAGCTTCACTTGTCGTCTCCGCAACCACATTTCCAATCTGTCTCCAACTTCAGTCTCCTGGCATGGCAAGAGAACATTTTACTTACCTGCAGACATATTTTCTTCTGACTACGTGTTTCTTCGCACGGGTCCAGCCAAAATGTCTATGGAATCACCTTACTCTGGCCCCCATAAAGTACTGGAAAGAAAAGCAAAGACTTTTAAAATAGAAGTTAAAGGAAAAAGTGTTACAGTCACCATAGATAGATTAAAACCTGCTTACCTGGTTGACAATAGTCCTCCATCCGAAACTAGTCCACTAGTCGAAGCTGCTCCACCTGTAAAAAAGACTAGGAGTGGAAGAGTAGTAAGATTTCCAGATTACTATCGCCCGTGATCCGGTCTCGGAGGGGGAGTGATGTAGCACCTAGCTACATTGTGTTATGAAGCATTTTATTTTCATTACAACAATATTAAATGTTAGCTGCGCGCACTCACCGGTCGACGCGATGCTGTTACTATGCGCCACCTCGCCGCGCCAGTCAGCCGCACGCTCTCATAGCGAATCCACGTTGCTTGGCTTATTATTTTTGCTTTGTGTTTACGCTTTATACATAAGTGCTTATTGTTTCTTTAGTGATCGTATTTTCTATTCTTTTGCTTTGAACTGTACTTACCTTCTTGCCTTTTGTTTCTCGCCTTGTGTATTCCCTTCTGTGAATTAAATAAGTGTTAGTTAAATCTGTGTATGTTATTATAAACTATAAACTTACCTATACGCAGATAGACGTAGTGTACATAGTGATAGTAGGACTGAACACATACCTATATATACCTACAGTTACTTAACCTACACTACGAATACAGACAATGCAAAAATGCAGCATGGTGACCCACACCATGGCGGACTAGTGATGCTTTTGCATCATTAGGCCTCCGGTCTCGCACTCACAAACGAAACACGACAGCACAAACGCTGTCATTTTACGTTGATCTTCTGTGCGAGGGTAGTACCGCCCCGGTGGAGCCGGCACGTTCGTGCTGAAATCAGCGTGGCTCTACTACCTTGTAAATAATACAATCCTACTAATAATATAAATGCGAAAGTTTGTAAGGATGGATGGATGTTTGTTACTCTTTCACGCAAAAACTACTGAACGGATTTGGATGAAACCGTACAGTAACATAGCTTATACATCAGAATAACACATAGGCTACTATTTGCCGTGGTAACCGACATACACGCGGGCGGAGCCGCGGGCAACGACTAGTAATATATAAATGTTAGTCGTTTTTTTGGTATCTTCAAATAATCATAAACGTAGAAAAGAAAAGGATAAACTGCATGGTACACCAGTTAATACAAAATACATTTAAGAATACAACATATTAATGTCCACGTACAAACGATGGTCTTGTCGCTAAAAAGCGATTTCACCCAAGCAACCTTTGGGTGGAGAAATCGAAGAAGGACGAATTCACGAGTACTCGTTGTAACTTGGAGTACCTACTGCACTATCTGAAATCAAATTTCGAACGGATTTGGATGAAACTTTACAGTAATATAGCTTATACATCAGAATAACACATAGGCTACTATTTGCCGCGATAACCGACATATACGCGGGCGGAGCCGCGGGCAACAACTAGTTAATAATAATTTTAACAAGTTTCACCAAGTATCCACATCGAGTATGAATAATTATTCATCCTAAATACAGTATAATACTTACCTGTTTTTTTTTTTCAGGCAGGCAACAGCTCTACATACATACAGAACGCATTCCAGCTAGCGTTACCAATATTGCAAATAGGCGCCGTTTAACTTACTACTACGTTTTAAACTATTGTTATGTGATATTTAATTTTAAAAAGTTGTTAGATAAAAATGTATGGTAAAATCAATGTTTTTGATAATAAAACAGTAGGTAGTTTAATTCTACAGAGTTAAATTGATAACAGATTTAAATAGGTATATGCTTCGGCGGTGTCGTGGAAGCGTATGCGACAGCTGTACTTGAGGTCTCGGGTTCGACCCGGGTCGGATCTCGGTTTTTTCTATATATAATATGTATGTATTGACAAAAAAAATGTATTTATATCAGTTGTCTAGTACCCATAATACAAGCTGTGCTTAGTTTGGGAATAGATGGCGTTGTGTGGTAAATGTCCGAAATATTTATAATATCATGATGTATGTCAGTACGATTAGAGCAAAACTTCAGGGAGACTAAAGGGTTTGTTGTATTTCATGATCGTGTGGGGTACAGGAGTGCCAAGCTGAGATTTCGGGTTTCATTTCTGTTTAGATCAAGTTGTAGTGTAAAAATATTCAGCACAGTTTGCGATGCATGGCCATAGGAACAAATACAGAACGTTGAATCTTAGGTGGCGTTCATAAGTCTCAAATACGGTCAGTGTAGTTTCATGTATACTAATTCATCGTACTTTATAAATTCATGTTCAAAGTACTACAATATGTAAATACTTCATGTTTTAAAAGGTTATTCATGTCGAATAATAATAAAAAACTTCATAAAAATAAATATATTTAAATGGGAATAGGTATTTGAATCTTTACGATACTTTGTTGTATCAACTAAATTTTTTTATATAAATGTGTGAATATGCCTAATATATTGTGCTAATATTACTCTTTCATTTAAATATAGTCAATATTTTATATTAAAATCTTGTTTTATTGCAAACAATGGTCTGAACCCTGAAGCTATTTTTGTCTCTTTCTAACATGTAATAAATAATTCCTAATACTCCCCCTCCCCCTTACCTAAGTTCTAAGTTTTGGTGGCCGGTGGTAGTAACGATCAGAACCATGAACCAACTTTTAAAAAGTGAATTTTGCATAGAACATGTTACAGCAGGTTAGTACCCGGCAGGTGTTACATTGGCGGGTTTTGATTATACCATAATTATTCTGACTTGTTCTGGCATGACAATATTTATTAGCTAACAGCTAATAAATATAAAAATATAATGAATAAAAAAATAATTATGGTATTTTTTACGCGAAACGGTTGCCACCAGACCTTCACAACCCAAGTACCATTACCAAGTACCGTAACCCAACACAAAGTGTTGTACCATGAAGGATTTGAACCCACAACACTTGGCGAAGTAGCAAACGGCGTGGCGTGCCAAAAACAATTTTGAAATTCTATAGAAAAACTGTTATTGGAATTTATAGGAATCGAGCTACCCGTAACGATTGACAAAGATGTCCGTATGGCAACCGGGACTTACAGTTTAATGTACTTTCCGAAGCACTGAGGATTTTCAATATATTAAGATTGGTCACCCATTCATAGACTGGCCTGGCTAGGATGGCATGACTTAGCAATATCTTAACCTACTACTATTAAAGTAGTTGCCTGGTCTTTCCAGGTCGTGGCGGATTACTGTCCTGTGCTTATGAGAGTTAGCGAACAGAGACGTCCTTTTTTGAAGTCGGTTAAAAATAGAACATCATTTCTCATGATTTCATACCTTTTGGAATAGAAAACCTTTCGCATTTACAGTTCCAAATGGAGGAACCCAGAGTATGTGGTGTTTTCTCTAGAAATCAGTCTGCGGAGGATAAGGAACATTTACCATAACATAAAAGTTAAATTAAAACAATATTTTTTAAGTTATATTATATAAGCAATATGCGATATTAATGTGTATTTACATTGAATCAATTAAGTATTTATGTGTTTGTTTGTATTTTTGTGTTTTAGGTATTTGTGTGTAGATTTATTCTTTACCTTTAAATTTGTTAGAACGAGATTCATTGTATTACAACAAGACAGACTCATGATAGCACAAGTATAAACCTTGGTGGTTTTTGGATGCTATTAGTATGTAAGACATTGTATACTTTTCTTTATAAATAATAAATAAAAAAAAAAAAAAAAAAACACCTAATTCCTAATTCCCCGCGGATCGACTGTATATTCCGCCTATTTTTTGAAACTATTATTTTCAAACTGGCAACATTTCAAAGCTCCGATAGTTTTAAAAATTTATAAGTAGGTTTGTATACAATCCATCAGAAGATTTTAAGTTAGAAATGGCGCGAATGATGGCATATATTGGCCATTGTGCCACCACCTGTTGCCTTTTGTTAAATACGACAGCTTAGTAGTGACATACCCGTTGATTGTAATCAGAATAAACGTCAATCCTAATAAACTTAGATAAATCGAGACTGAAATTGAATTAGAGGAAATTTTTAAGTTGAATAATATAAATAACTAGCCGACCCACGCAACCTCGTTTGCGCCTTATATTGCCCGTAGCGTGAAAATTTCCCCCGTTTATGAAACATTCTTCATTGTTGCTCCGCTCCTATTAGTAGTAGCGTGATGATATATACCCTATAGCCTTCCTCGATAAATGGGCTATCTAACACTGAAAGAATTTTTCAAATCGGACCAGCGGTTCCTGAGATTAGCGTGTTCAAACAAACAAACAAACTCTTCAGCTTTATATATTAGTATAGATAAAAAGAAACTCACTTACTAAAGTCGGTCTCTAAAAACATACCGGTGAAGCTAATAAAAGCATGTTAAAAAGGTAGAAACTCAGACCCTACACTAGTCGTTTTTTTTGTAATATCTTTTTTATATAACTAATGTGTTTTAAAAACACTTATTATTCAAATAACTGGAAATAAGAAATTCGTCGTTATATTCTTATATCACAAAAAAACCACTACCAAAAATATAGAAGTTATCGCGTATGCTTAGTAAACGCCTTTGTACATTTTTGGGAACATCCCATTTGATAAAAAAATCCCATTTAAAAAAGTTAATAAATAAATCTTATTCATTCCTAAAAATAAACTCCAACACAGACATTACAGGAAAGTCCAAACACTTTTATGTGAACTTATGAAGCAATAAGTTATTTTGTATTTAATAAGGAAAAATGTTGAAATAGTAGGTATGTACTCGAGAAATTCCTACACTCTTATAAAAACTACTGCTACAGTAACTTTAAATTCAAGTTCCGAGAATATATTTCTTCTTAATAAAAATGTTGTATTAAAGGAAAGGTTATTCTAATATGAACATATCAACAATCAAGTCCATACTATCCTTTCGTACGTGGACCATTTTTTTTTTTTTTTTTTTAACGTGTGGAAACCCCCTCGGGCCGTCACCCCGCCGGGGTTTGCGGCGGGGCGGTGTGTCGGAATCGAACCGACTAAAACCACACGGTGTGCCACTCTGCGCCTGAGACGGGAGGGATCCGGGAACTGCTGTTATTAACACATCCGGACCCCTCCCAGCGCCTGCCCGCACTGAAGCGGGCACCGTCTGCTGGTACACTCTCTAATTAGGCGACGTACGGCACACGCGTAACGTCGCCCCCTCGCGGGCGGCCACTAAAGCGGATGGTAGGGAAAACCCATCCCGACCATCCGCGGCCACACTCAGGGCGGCATGAGGCGCTGATAGGCGCGCCTCCGCCGCCCGGTTCGCCGGCGACGGATCGGGTCCGAGTGGATATCATCCTCCCGGGCCTTCTCCGCCGCCTCCTTCTGCGAAATTATGTCTTCGCAGAAGGCTGCGACCGCGGTAAAACTGCTGTCGCTGCCGGCCATGGATCGTATGACGGCCGGTAGCGAGAGATCTCCTCCGATGACTGCAGTGAGGGCCCGGCGCTGCGACGCCCAAGCGGGGCAAATCGCCAGCGTATGCTGGGCCGAGTCCTCACTGCAGTCGCAGTGGTGGCAGGCGGGACTCAGTTCCCTCCTGGCGACCGAGTGCAGGTACTTCCCGAAGCATCCGTGCCCGGAAAGCACCTGCGTCAGTCGGAAGGAAAGAGTCCCGTGCTGCCGCCCTGCCCACTCGAGGATGACCGGCTGGAGAGCCTCCACGGCGGCAAAGCCAGCGCGTGGAGTCTCCAGCCGGAACGACCAGCGAGCCATCGTGGCTCGACGGGCGGCTTCACGCCACTCGCGTACCTCTTCGGGCGGAGGGCGAATGCCTCTCTCCGCCCGGAATTCAGCCACCCGTCGATAAACTTCGGCGAGCACTTCCGCCTCCAAATCCCACGGAGGTGTTCCGGCCAAGGCGCACGCCGCCTCGGTGGACACCGTGCGGTATCCGCGGATGGCTCTGACCGCCAATACCCTCTGAGGCCGCCAGAGGCGGGCCTTATTGAGGGCAGTCAGAGCCGCCACCCACACCGGTGCCCCATACAGCGCCATCGACCGGACCACCCCCGTGTAGAGGAGTCGCGTTGCGACGCTGGCTCCGCCTAAGTTGGGCAAAAGTCGCCCAAGGGCAGAGGCAGCGCCGACCAGCTTGGGACCAAGCTGTCGGAAGTGCTCGTCGAAGAGCCACCTACCGTCGAGGATCAGGCCCAGATACCTCATCTGGGCCCGAACCGGTACGAGGACCGAGTTGACCACTATGGAGGCGCCGGGGGGCGGCCCACGACGGGGCCCATGGAATAACAGGGCCTCCGTCTTGTCCAGGGCCACCCGTAAGCCCAGCGCCTCGATGCGCCCGACCACCAGAGAAACACCAATGGTGGCCAGGCGCGCCGCCTCCTGGAAGTTCGCCCCCCGGGCTGTGACAAGGGTGTCATCGGCGTAACAAATTACGCCCAGCCCGGGGGGGAGACGACCTCGTAGGACCCAGTCGTATCCCACGTTCCACAGGAGTGGTCCAAGGACAGACCCCTGCGGAACGCCGCACGACATGGGTCGCCGTCTCAAGGCGCCATCTCGATCCTCGTACACGACGGTACGCTCCTGCAAATAGTCTGCCACCAGCCGCCTCAGGTACTCTGGCACTCCGTGGTATTGGAGTGCTTCCCCGATGCAGCTGAATGGCAGACTATTAAAGGCGTTGGCGATGTCCAAGGACACCGCCAACACCACGCCGCCACAGCTCACTGCCTCTTCGGTCACGGCCCTAAGGCGCATCACGGCATCGACCGTCGAACGCCCCTCTCGGAATCCGAATTGGGCGTCCGACAGGTCGGGCCCCACCTCGCGGAGTTGCCGGACGATGCGGGCAGAGAGTATCCTCTCAAAAAGTTTACCCGCCTCGTCCAGCAACACGATGGGCCTATAGGCCGCGACCGAATCGGCAGGCCGTCCCGGCTTCCTCAATAGGACCAGCTTCCCGCCTTTCCAGCACTCAGGAAAGCGTCCGGACGCCAGGCTAGCGTCCAACACTTCCCTGAGGCGGTCCGACATATGGTCGAGGGCTCGGGCCAGAACTCGGGCTGGAACCCCGTCCGGCCCGGGGGCGGTGTTCTTGGAACGAATCCGCAGAACAGCCGCCCCAACCTCCGATTCCCTAACGGGCGGCACGTCTTCCTCTCGACCCCCGTCGTCTCTGACCGGATAGGCCATCGACGGGGGTGTGTGCTCCGCCCGCTGCGGGAAAAGTCCCTCGACCACTTCCTGCAGGAAGCTGGGCTGAAGAGTCTCGGTAAGGGGGGGGCCCGCCGTGCGGAGCTTCTGTCGCACCGCACGATATGGGCGACCCCAGGGGTCACGGTCGAGACTCTCCAGCATCTCCTTTTTCTTCACCTCTTTGGCGCGGCAAATGGCCAGCTTCAGAGTTTTCCGCGCTTCGCGGTACTCCTCATGAAGCTGGTCCCCGCCACCGTCTCCGCGGTGACGTCGCCGGCTGCGGGTGTAAGACCTCCGGGCACGAGTACAAGCCGCACGGAGGTCCGCCAACTCCTGGGACCACCAGTAGACCTCCTTCCGAGGAGGCCGACGACCCTGGACGCGGGGCATGGCCGTATCACAAATCTGCGTAATCGCATCGCGAAAACGGCCAGCCCCCACGTCCACGCCGACCTCCTCGGTCGGGGCCTGCGGAGACAGCCAAGATTGGACAATGGCCGCCTCCTCTAGTAGGTCCCTGTCGAGCTTGGCGACAGCCCACCGCGGAAAGTGGGACATTTGCCGCGCCACGTGACCCCTACTGGGGCCCTGGGACCGGGAGAGCTCGAATCGGATGTACAAATGATCCGAGAGCGTCTCGACCTCTTCCAGGACACACCAGTTCCTTACTCGTGCGGCGACAGCAGGGGTAGCGAACGAAAGGTCCACTATCGACCCCCCCTGCTGTCGCACGCACGTGTTGGTGGCGCCTCTGTTCAGCAAACAGAGGCCCACCGAAGCCGCCCACTCCTCTACGGCTTCGCCCTTGGCGTCCGTCCTGGGGGACCCCCACGCAATGGACTTTGCGTTGAAGTCCCCCAGCACGAGGACGTGCCCAGACGCTAAACGCCGCATCGAGGTCTCCAAGCTGTTAAGGAAGACCTCGAAGTCGCTCAAACTCCGGTTGGGGGAGAAGTATACACCGTAAACGGTGATCCCCCCCCACTCGGCGGCCACATATCCCGAGCCCTTGTCTCTAAGCGACAAGGGCGGGGAATGAGCCGCCCCGGAACCGACGACTGCCACGGAGCCGTCCCAGTCACCCATCCAGTTTGGACGGGGAGGAACGTAATAGGGCTCCGCGACTACGGCAACACCGATCGACCACTGCGCCATGCTTTGCAGGAAGAGATCCTGCGCCGCGGCGCAGTGGTTGAGGTTCGTCTGGACAAGGAGGTTGGAGACGTGGTCCATTACTGAACCGTCTCTACAACCTCCTCCATGGGCGACGATGTAGACGCACTAATGACTTCGGAGGCAGCCTGGGTCGCCAGGCTAGCCCCCGAAGTCTGCCGAGAAGCTCGGGAAGTCTTGCAGCCCCCCTGCCCCATCTGGTGATTGGCGGGCTTATTGCCCGCCGCACACATAGGGCAGTGAGGGGCGGCAGAACATTCTGCCGCCTTGTGCCCCGTTCGACCGCAGCGGAAACAGAGTCCGCTGCAGTCGAAGCAGCTTTCACACTTGGTGCGTGTGTGTCCCGCTGACAGGCATTTGTAGCACCTCATTGGCCTCGCCGCCAGGATTGTGATCCTGGCGCTGACGAAGCCAACGAGGAGCCTGCCGGCGTCGCCCAAAACTTTGGCCGACGCCACGGGACAGCTCATCCACACTGCACCAAGGCCCCCTGGACCGGGACGGATGGTGCCGACCCTGATGTTCTCCGCGTTGCACTTCGTCCTTTCCTGGACTGCAACGCGGACATCATCAGCTGTGACGGAATCGTCCAGGCCCGAGATGCGCAGTTCTGCACACTTCGTGGGCCTGGCGATCCTGACACCATCCGTGGCTGCGAAAACTCCCCTGAGCTTCTCGGCGAAGGAGTCCGCCGTCTTTGCGCCATCGGCCCCAGGGAACTCGAGGACTCGAGCTCCCGTTTGGGCGAGGCGCAAGCGGACTCCTGCCGTCGCAAAATCACCGGCGAGACAGTCTCGGGCCGTCTTGAAGACGGCCGCGTAGGACAGCCCGCCGGCAGTCGCCTCCGGTGACACCGTGACCACCACAGCCGCGGTCTTAGGCGGCTGCAACTTCCGCGGCTTCTTTGGGGTGGCCCCCGTCACCGGTGACGACTGCGGGCCAGAGGCCGCCTTTTGGGCAGCCTTCTTGGCCCGCTTCTTCGCCTTCTTAGACATCTTGGCCCCCCCAACTACCTGCCAACCCTCATTGGAGGGGGCAGAGGTGGAGGAGCCAGGCAGAGGCGTTGGAGTGGGGAGCGGAGGAAACTCCGCTCCTGCCCCCGTCGCCGTCTTGGGCCCCGTCTTCTTGGGCGCAGCCGTCTTGGCTGGAGCCTTTGGCCCGCGTTGCGTCTGACGAGCAGCGGCTGGGCCCGGCGCCGATATCGCCGCCGCGTACGACACGCGACCCCCCACCACGGGGAGCGGGGTCGGTGCCGACGCGACCTTCGGCCTCGGCGCCGCAAGAGGTGGCCGAAGAATAGGGGCGGGAGGCAGCCTCGCCTCCAGGCCGGCCAGACGACCGTCCACCAGATTCCCCACCGAGGTGAGGATCTGCTGCAGCATCTGCTGCAGGACGGCGTCTGGTACCCCGGGGATGGTAGGGGCCGGCTGGGACGTAGACGGGGCCGGCTGGGACGTAGACGGGGCCGGCTGGGACGTAGACGGGGCCGGCTGGGAGACAGACGGGGCCGGCCGGGACTCAGACGGGGCCGGCCGGGAGGCAGACGGGACCGGCCGGGACACAGGCGGGGCCGGCCGGGATGCAGACGGGGCCGGCCGGAACGCAGACGGGGCCGGCTGGGACGTATTCGGGGCCGACTGGGACGCAGATGGGACAGGGACCCTACGCTCAGGAAGCTCCGCCCGAAATTGGGCGAACTGAGCGATCAGGTCCGCCACCTGCTCCGTCAGTCGGTCATTGGCCGCCTGTAGGCGCGCCACGTCTCCAGCCAGGGTCTCCACGACCCCGGCTACGGCGGAAGAGGAGTCCTTGAGGGCCCTCACGAAAGGGCCCTTCAGGTTCACGGATTTGGTGGCCACCTTGTGAATGATGGCCACCGCCGCTTCCGCTCTCTCCTGCAGGGAGCACGGTGTTTGGGGCACTGAGTCCCCATCCACTGGCTCCCCGATCTTCAGCAGGAGACCAGCGATCTCCTCTTCCGCCTGCAGTTCCCCGTCCGCCCGGGCCCGCCTGTAGGATTCCGCCTTAGAAAAGACGGAACCTGACGAGGCTGACACCGGGGTCCGCGATCGCCCCCTATGGCTGCTTGCCACCTTAGGAGGCAACATCTCCTGAGCGATGTCGCTCTCGCAGCCAGTAGGGCGTCCGCGCTTTCGACCGTCCGCCCCCGTTTCCATCGGTTCCGGTGCGTCCGTCCCCGCACCGGAACTGCCGCCCGCGATTGCCACGGCGGACTTGGAACGCGTGCGTTCCGATTGTCTTCGGCTCCCAGCAGTCAGATTGACTTCTGGGAGCCCCGCCGATATAGGTGTTACTGCCACATCCTCCGCAGACGAGTGTACGTCTGCCTTTTGGAATTGCCCCTTGGCATTCCTTCCCACCTTCTTCTTCGCTTCGCTCTCCTGTCCGGTATGCTTGCCAATAGTCGTTGTTTTTAAATCGATCGTATCATTTTTATAAAGTTTATCATCTGCCATAATATAACCCACGAGTAGGGGAGAACTAAAAGTCGACCCGGGCAGAGATCCCCAATACCCGGGCAAGCGAAGGTTTGTGCCCAACCGAGGGGTCCGCAGGTCCCTGGCTGGGGGTGTGCTTGCGACTGAACTACCCATCAGCCATGCATCCCCTGGTCACACACCAGAACACGGGATTCGGGGTAATTTTTTATAGAGGTTTTCTTCCTCGCGGTCCGGGCGGTTAAGCCAAGACCCTCGTCCCCGATCTAATCGGGATTACGATATGCCAACGGTGGCAGGAACACAAGTCCACTGCCTGCTCGACGGTAGGGTGAGTACACGCCGAGCCCGTCCCTATGCGGCATGGCGTCTGAAGTCCACGCCTCCGCCTCGACAGCCTGTAAATCGGCTGTCTTTCCCTTAGTCGCCTTTTACGACACCCACGGGATGAGATGGGGTGGGGCTATTCTATGCCGGCCCCACACGGCCCTTCGTACGTGGACCAGCACCGACCACAATGAACCGGTGAATAGATCCCAACATCTGCCTTTCACACACAATGGAAGCAAGGGTTGCTCTCTGCACTGCATCGCGAATTCCTTCCATGCGTGCATGATTTATTATTAGAATTTATACTATTATTATTTTAATACGAATGATGAATATGTTTTAGATGAAATGTATTGTTACATTCAATCAAATTTGATTTTACCGCCATTGTTGCAAAATAAAGAAACTTTAACTAAATTTGGTTCTGAAAGCTAACTTAGGTATTGATGAAAAATAAGATTCCGAGGAATTGATAACCTTCTCCTATCGGAAATATATTGCAAAAGTAATATCCTATAAGTCGGATATTACTTTTGCAATCTAGAACTGAACTCACTTGTACTTGTAGAATGTATTTTAAAAAGTTCTATCAAGTGCCGATAATCGAGAGCATAAATTACATTACCTTTGCAGTAAGCAATTTAACAACTAAAGTCGATAAATAAATAACAAACGTACAAGAAATATTTACTGCCAAGTTATAACTGTCCCTAAGTATCTAAGATGTTAATACAACATCGACACGACACCTGCTTTAAATGGTCAGTTCGCAGCTTCTTATTACTTTGAGAGTAGTGAGTTCTATCCCCATATGAGACAATATTTTGTGTGAACCACTAGTTGTTGTTCCAAGTCTGAGTGTTCTTTATACTTTTCACGTATGTTTATAAAGTCCCCCATGACTTGACACAGTATTTATTCCTAGTAATACAGGAGTTGTAGAAAAAAGAAAAACCGAAAATAATAGTTTCTAAATAATTTACAAGCATTAATGTTGTAGCTAGCGCCATATTGGCCTTGAAACTCAATTTCTTTGCACCTACCGGATTATATTTCTATATCACCTGAAGGTCGACTGGAAGATAATGCCTCATGGCATTGAGTCTACCTGTGTACAAAATGTGCAATAAATTCTAAATAAATAACTAACGTAAAATCGACCAAAGATTTACAACAAACGTGTACAAGAAAAGTGAAGTGAAATATGCTTCTTTGTGCTCCAAAAAAGTAAATATGCAAATATATACATTACTCACCTACAGACAAGATTACAAACAACCACAATGATCCAATCACTTAAGCTTCGTTCGTTTTTTTGTCTAAAAAACTAGCCAAGTTACTCATCATATCATCAGCTATCTGCCAGGGTAAGTCCCGTTAAAATCTGTACAGCCATTCCAGAGATTAGCCGAAACAAACAGACAGACAAAAAATGAAAAATTGATTTTTTTATGTAAGTACTGTGTACTTTCATAATATGCAATTAGTGAAAAACTTTTCATTTGATATTACTAACAGGCACTTCAATTTTATTTATTTCTAAAGATTAACTTTTACGTAATCGTATTAAATATTTTTAGATTACAAAATCTTATTTTCTTATTTCAAGTTTACTGGACGCCGCTTTGCGCGAAACTCCAACAAAATAATTTACAATTCCATTAATTTTAAAATGTAAATTCATACAACGTTTCATTTTACGCAAGCCTTTAAACCGATTATGTCGAACAAAGCTTTTTGAATTCAAAATTATGTTCCAGGTTTCGGCAGAATTATGTTTACCATATGCCTTTGCAAGAGCAAAAAAGAAATACCGGAAATTATGGGCGCGTGTTGTGCTGCTATTTTAGATATAAAGATTAATAATAGAAATACCTGTTTTTATTTCTATGATTGCCTGTTTTTTTTTCATTTTGATTACTTACTTTGTTAATGTAATCCCTAAAGTACCCGTAGTACTATAGTAGAGTAGAGAATCGCATGTGTGTTTTGTAAATTAGGTACACGATTAATTTAACACTTCACCGATTTTGTAAATGATCTGTGTGACATGTGTTTTTGTTTTATTAAAACCTGCCTGCGTGACCTAATGACCTAGTATATTACATCAAAAAGCAAATTAAATATCCCGTAAGTGATAGGCATGAATTTGATGATAGTAAGTCAGCAGCATGAGGGCGACCTGATCGCAACATATACATGACTAGCAGACCCACGCAACCTCGTTTGCGTCTTCTATTGCCCGTCGCGTGATAATTTTCTCCCGTTTTTGAAACATTTTTCATTGGTGCTCCTCTCCTATTGATCTTAGCGTGATGATATATAGCTGATAGCCTTCCTCGATAAATGGGCTATCTAACGCTGAAAGAATTTTTCAAATCGGACCAGTAGTTCCTGAGATTAGCGTGTTCAAACAAACAAACAAACAAACTCTTCAGCTTTATATATTAGTATAGATTGGGTCGATAGGAAGGGGGAAGTCCAGGCTTCCACTAGATTAATGTCTGGATAGTCGAATCAACACATACCTGGTTCCTCTGCCTCGAAGGAGCCAAGAGATCCAAAGGTATTTTCCACCCAAATAATAAAAAAAAGTGTCTTTATCAATTAAATTAAAACAATAATAAATGAACCATAACTTTCTCAATAAAACAAACCAAGTCCATCAAACACTGCCGCAGATATTATTAAAATTTATTCGTACTATTTTTAGCAACAGTGAGTGTATTGTTTAGTTTTCGTACCATATTTGGCAACATTACTAAAGCAGGAACTACCATACGTGCACCATGCATCATAATTAGTTGGATCCTGTCAATGTGACACATGAAATGTACTTTTGTTACTTCGCAAATATCCGTGGCAGTAATATGATAGGTGCGGCACAATCGTGTGCACAATATTACTGCAGGCAAGGGTATTAGAATACTTAAATATTAACTTTTACTATTTCAACACGGAGCGACTGGCATCGGACCTCTGAAACCCTGAGGGTGAACTGAATTCGAAGGTTGAACTATATAGTAAAAGTATAACAATAAACTTTTACTATTTATTGTCTATAATTTACTACTTATTCTTTATTGTTATTTAAAATAACATTTTACGAGGCAGAGATGTCTTCTAATGTCCGCCTCCATTGATTTATTTGAGCTTTAGGCTTTGGATGGAGAGTCGCAGTAGAAAACAACTAATTCCAACGCGCAAAATGTTTATTGTTGTGCGTTTTGCGTTACAGCTATGTTTATCTCATTTTTCTTTTTCTAACACCTAAAAAATAGACTTAGGGCTACTCGCACATTACTGCGAATTCGCAACGCATCGCAAATATCTGTGAGCTCGCACAAATGCACTAGAACTTCCAATCGACGCCGCATCGCATCGCAGTTATGTGTGGGAGCCTTAAGGGCTATTTTAACAACCTGTTTAACGGTTTAGTAAAGTTTTTAACTTAACTAGAATGTTTAAGTTTGATTTACCTTTTTATAAAGTAGGTATGTCATTGCATTATGTTTGAAGACAGAGGAAACCAGATTACATGCAGACGCAATGTGTGTACAAGTATTGTTATTTACATAGTTGAATGTAAATAACAATACTTGTACACACACATATTCGAATGACGGACGTTGAATGTAACCGAAATATCCTAACGTTTACATTAATCAAAACACAATCATCCCGTAGCCACTCAAACCATTCGATAGGTTTCTTTTTCAGACCCAAAAGGTGTTCAAGAACATCTGTAACTAATCCGTCTGACGATGACGTTCAAGAGCCCGCATTATATATTGTCTATGGTACTACGAGTCCTTCGAAATTCAAAATATTATTAGCAAATAGGAAACGTTATTAGTGGCCAGGTGTGGACCTAATATTTTTGAATGAATGTTTTTTTTACGTTAATCAATAAATTTTTAAAGTTGTTAAAACAGTCATGGCCATTGTATGATTTTTTAAAGGATATAACAATAAATGATGCCAGTTAACTTCTCAAGATTAGGGCTCATATATCTAATAACCAAATGGAACTAATAATGTGCGAAGACTACCATGAATTTGTCTGTATCTAGGACTAGCCGACCCACGCAACCTCGTTTGCGTCTCCTATTGCCCGTAGCGTGATAATTTTCCCCCGTTTTTGTAACATTCTTCATTGTTGCTCCGCTCCTGTATGTCCTAGCGTGATGAGGTATAGCCTATAGTCTTCCTCGATAAATGGGCTAACTAACACTGAAAGAATTTTTCAAATCGGACCAGGTTCCTGAGATTAGCGTGTCCAAACAAACAAACAAACTCTTCAGCTCTATATATTAGTATAGATTAGTTTTTTTATAATTTAAATAAAGATTTAATAATATTCATATATGAAATGTTCTGAAACATCCTAGCTTGTTACTAGACGGCCGGATGCCTCAAGATATTAATATTATTTTAAACCGATGCATCAGAATTGCAAATTTGTTCTTACGATCGATCAAAGTATTGCTAGACAAACGCCATCTTAAGTGCAGGTAATATGACACAGGGCCACTCGTTTCATCGTTATTCTTAACCAGTATATTATTAACAACCTGAGCACTGATCAATAACATAATTAACTCACTAGAACCTGTTGGAAAGGAAACCTAGGGCATCCGTCTCCGGATGCTTGTCGCCATTAAAATATAATAGAACAACATTTAACATAATCTCTTTTAGTTTTCCTTTTATTTCAATACCTAAGCCGGTAGCGTTACCTTACAGTTGTTTTCGAGTTTGTTATTGCTACTCAAGTCAAGTAGGTGTTATACCGACCGCAAACCAGACAAACTGTCATGGTACAATGTCTGCTTTATTATTATACTAGGTGTTGCCCGCGGCTCCGCCCGCGTATATGTCGGTTATCGCGGCAAATAGTAGCCTATGTGTTATTCTGATGTATAAGCTATATTACTGTAAAGTTTCATCCAAATCCGTTCAGTAGTTTTTGCGTGAAAGAGTAACAAACATCCATCCAAACATCCATCCATCTTTACAAACTTTCGCATTTATAATATTAGTAGGATATTAGTTTTGTTATGTTTTTTTCTCAGCTTTCGCTGATAGTATTTTAGTGGCATTTACGGACTAATTCAAGTAAATGTCACGGTTTTTATACACGTGAATTAAGCGTGTAAGTCCATTGCATTATGAGTCTGTTCGTCTATTTGTAAAAACTTTCTGACGATTCTGCAAGTGTTCAGTATAGCAGCATAAGGTATTTTTAGGTATTGGGTTTCAGGTCAAGGAGTTTCAAACTGATGTATGTGTTTTGGTATAACACCAGTCGTAGACATTACTATGGGGACAATATTATTATTATTTATGACTATCGTTTAGTCAAATCGAAAAAGTCTGTAAATGCGTATATTTGAGTCACATGATTTCTTCAAAATTAGATAGAACTTACTACAATATTCCATCCTGTCATATATTTGCACCAACTAATCTCAAAGTTGCGAAACAGTGAGACACTAAGAAACAAAATAAAAAAAAATTAAGTGTACGTCACCAGCGTGGGGCGTGAGACAATACAGCGACACTTCCGACAGGGGCAGGTAACACGCAGACTAGTACAGACGAGGAGAGAAGTCAGTTTGTTTCCCCCAAGAAAGAAAATTAACTAAAACATCGATATACATATCCATTAGATGGATTTAAATGAAGGTGGTATCACCATGACTATTTTAAAGTTACGAAAAATCTGCTTAGAAAATATTCATTAAAATAGAACAAAGGATGATATTTTGTAAAGTCTTGAAACTCTCTAAGTCTATCAAGCTAATAATAAATGGACTAGAATGCCTGCACAGATGTCATTCTGGCCCTAGGGTAAATATAATATATGTCATTGGCATTGAATTTAATTTGTCTCGTAAAACAATACCTCACTCACTACCGGCATACGTGTTTCCTTCCCACTATGATTCCGGGTCCTTTAAGCGGGGCGTGAAAAGGCATCTCAACAAGCCGCCATAGTGCGGGTCACCATGCTGCTTTGTGCTTATTCGCAATGAGGATGGTGACCACCACTCTTGAATTCTACCCATGCTTTCCATCAGGCAGGGCAGAGTCATTTTGGCAGTTCATTATAAAAAAAAAATTGTTAACTAACAACTAGGTAAAATGTTCCAACATTTTTTTTTCAAATCTAAATCACTGATAACGTCTCGCCGGTCCAAAATCCATTAAATTACATAAGGCATAAAACTAAATAATATTTCCATTTTTAAAATATTCGTTAGGATACTGCGTTTACAGCGCGATAGTACCGGAAGATAGAGCGGTGCAAGCACTCATTGTGTCAGTTTCCGCCATCCTACGCCCCTAAGATGAATTACTATAAAAAATCGCAAAACATTAAATGCTCGATACAGATAAATGTAATAATTTTTAGAAAAGGTGAGTATTACTTTTAAAGAGATATACGGCCTCTTTGGTTCTGAAAAGTATTATTGAAGAGGCAATAACCAGACATTAACACAGTAGTGAGGTCCTTTCCCTTCTACGTATAGCCACTTGGATGGTTTTCTGAAGAGACAGCAGCTGTTTTGTGAATGCCAATTTTATGCTCCGGTTTCAAACAATGTGTTTGCAAATCGTGACCCATTTTGTAAAGGATACTTATAGTTTGATTTATTTATTACCCTCTGATTACTTGTTAAGCGTATTTCAACTTGAAAATATGTTTTCTTCTCTGATTTTATGGCAAGGAAATGAAAGCAAAGAATTATTTAAAAGAGTTATTTAATTATTGTGCTATGTTATGCTTATGATGAACTCCAAAACTATCTACCTAACCAATTTTTTCGTTTCTTTTTCCAAATGTATTTCACTGGCCTGCCTACAATAGGATATTTAACATTACGCTTAGACCAATAGGAACTGAGCACGATTGAAAAGAGAAGAAGAATTTGCGTGAATCAGCTAGTCTTTTATAAACCTAGACATAGTCAATATCAGTGAGGTTTTTTTTTTGCTAACGTAAATTTTAACTTTTTTATTTTATTTTTATTAGTTGTGGGAAAACCATGCATGAGTGGGCTGCTTACTGCGGTTGCGCAGTAAAAAACCAGTCTTCCAGGAATTGAGTTTTTCCGAGTGAGTAAGGTTACTGCAGCTTCAAACCCTGACCTTAGGGAGACATAAAGGACTGCAGCAGATGGATAGTTGGCGCTCCTTAGAGCCTATCCTTCCTCACGAAACATAGTATTTCCATGCCGAATTTACTTAAAGTCGGTGCAACAGTTTAGCCATGGAAGCGCTACAGACAAACAATTACTTTCGAATTCATAATATTAGTACGGAGGTATAGATACGGATAGTCACGAAGATAAGTAAAAGTATGGTTTAAAAGCAAATTTAAGAAACACACAAAAATCGGTTACAAGCAAACAAATAAACACACAAGTAAAGCTAATAATAAAAAGCGTGTTAACAATAAGCGAGTATTGCAATTGATTGGTGTACTTAGCTACTTATTACAAAGCAACATATGTCACGCAAATGTCACACACGTGTCCATAACTAAAATTAATTTACCAATAACAATAATGTTGACCCTCACCTAATATATATCGGAAATCATTACACAGCGAAATTTTATTATTAATTGTTTACTGCAAACCGATGATTTTGTCAAAATACCGTGAAATTATGAGGCCAATGACATGGACAATCTGTTTCGTTATGACATATTGCTAATGATAAAGTGCAGTTAATGATTTATGGTTGTGTGTCCGGTCGCGTTTTATTAGTTTTGGAAACGTATGGCACGCGATAATAGGTGTATTTTTTGTTATATCATTAATATTAAGTGATACAATAAATGGTATAGTATCTAATAATCGGCAGGCAGGGAATACAAGAATTTTAGATGGAATTTATGATTTTGGTTGAAGGTTGGAAACCCCGGGTTGGACACTAGAACACTTGCGCAGTAGAAAGCGGTGAAGAGACTACTTAAGCCATATCATCTGTGCAGTCCATTCTCTTATCTCTCTTATTTCAAATTTCTCCTTTATGTGATCCACAAATTGTTTTTCTGAGTCTAGGGCATTCTCTGTGTCTGTTTCTTGTAAGTTAGTACAGTCAAGTCAAGCGACACAAGTATACTCCAGCTTAGGGAGCTGTCCTTTAAAAAACAGACGACTTTATAGCTTCACATTCTGTGCTGGTAGAAGTAATATTCAGTTGTTATCGAATGAGCATTTTATACACTTCCTTTTGTTTCAATTGTTGGTGTTTCTTGTTTATATCCAAATCAGAAATGATTGGCAGATTGCCAACCAAAATCTTCTTCTTTTTAATAAAAAATATCTACAAAGTTTCTCGTGCTTGTTTTTCATATCAGTAAGCCAGAAAACAATCATACGGCCCGTTGCCCACGACAAATGATTATTGCATCCGTCAGGTGTCACTCGCGTCGTCGCCTCATGACAATCACTTAAAAACTTTTTTAATGCAGCTTTTTTTTTTTTTTTTTGTTATCCCTAGGGATAACCCTGCATTCCCCCGTCCAAAGGTTTCGACAGGACCTTGGTTTTATAGAGTTTTCTATTTGCTGTTAATTGGTAAGTCGCGCACCAAAGTGCCTCCCATCCCTCTCTAGACTTTTCTAATGCAGCTTTTATAAACTTAATGTAGAAAGTAAGGTGCCAAGTTAATTTTTTTTTGTATAAAAAATTGTATATTTAGAAGCATTTATAGAACGATGTATATGGCATGTATAAATAAATATAAATAAATAAATATTTCCGACATCTTACATGCAACGTCATCTAGTACCAAGCTAAGCAGAGCTTGTATTATGGCATATGGGTACTAGACAACTGATACAAATACATACTATACTTTTTTTTTACAGAGAAAAGACCCAAACTCCGAAACAAATATTAGTAGATCATACAAATATTTGGTCCGACCCGGGAATGGAATCCGAGACCTCATGATCAGGCAGGCAGTCAGAATGTATGCATCAGCCTCACTATTTAGGTACTAGTTATTTGAATTACATCCAAATATTCTTGAGATATCGTCACTACCTCTCATATTGGTATAATCAGGTTATTTGTAACCAAATGGCTAAAAGGTCGTAATGATGTCACCCCGAAGGCGAATCATGCCTTAATATCATTCTATACAAGTTTAATATATACCTTTCTACTATTATTATAAAAATCTTAAATTCTAAAATTAGACTTGCAATATGCAACTAATAAATAAATGAATTAATTAAGTTTAGTTAATTGAAAATCAAGTTTTTAATAAATTCTAGTGTTTTTATTTCCCACTAGCTGAACCCTGCGGTGTTACCCGCGGGACAAAGCTAGTCTAAAAAGTCAGTCGTTTCAGAGAACAAACAGACAGACAAAAATTTTAAAAAATGATTTTTGGTACCTTTACCGTGTATACATACACATGCAATTATTAAAAAGCGGTTATTTTAATATTACAAACAGACACTCCAATTTTATTTATTTGTATAGATTTGTACTCGTAACCTGTTGGCGCCAAATCAATCAAAATTCTAAATTTAAAGTACCTTTGTCTTTCTTTTATTGGTGAAGTCACAGAACAAAGAATAAGGTTTGTTCTATGGGTGAAGTAATGGTGAATAGTTTAGAGACTATCTAGAATAATCTAGAATAGGTATAGTATGTACCTAGAAGGAGCTTCGCGGCTTTTGGAGGGTTTAATATGTTTTAATATGCTCTACAGTTGTTCCGAAAAATTTTCGTAAGTGATTCATTATCAATTACTTTGGGCAACAAAATTTAAACTTAGCCATGCCAAGAGGACTTCACTTATATTTTTTACTCTGATAGATGACTGATAATGAAAATATGTAATTAAAAAAGAACTATTGACCAAGAATTTTATTCCAATTCGGGTTCCGAGAGAGGTGTTCGAAAGTCGATGCCTTGATGCGCCTCCAATGGTGACACAGGTACCTCATGCCGCCCTGAGTGTAGCCGCGGATGGTCGGGACGAGTTTTCCCCTCCATCCGCTTTCGTGGCCAGCCGCGAGGAGGCGAAGTACGCGAAGAGGGTGCCCGCTTCAGTGCGGGCAGGCGCTGGTAGGGTTCCCGAATCCCTCCTTTGTCAGGCGCAGAGTGGCAGACCGTGTGGTTTTAGTCGGTGCGATTCCGACACATCGCCCCGCCGCATAACCCGGTAGGGGTTTCCACACGTAAAACAAGTTGTGAGTATATTTGAGAGTACTGACTTTCCAATAACGATTGCCATAGATGTTCATGACAAGCGGGACCGACGGCTTAACCTGCTCTCCGAGGCACGGGCGGGAAACACCGCCATCTTCTTTATTTCGGGGTACTACTGAGAATTTCTTGTAAGAAAAACCCACCAGCAGTTCGACCCGGGAAACGACCCCGAGACCTCTTAATTTGCAGTCGCTTATGTTAACCACTAGACCAGGGGTTCCCAATCTTATTCAGCCTACGGCGCACTTTCAAGATTACAGTATTGTCACGGCAAGCCCCCCCCCCCCCTCTCCGTACCTAGCCATTAGACATAGATAGTATCAAAAAAATTATATACCTACAATAGTAGTTATTATTGGTTGCAAGGCACAAAAATTTAAACATCCACGGTAAAAAACTTATTTATTTATTATAAAAAATCAGAATTGCAAAAAAATATCTGCGAAAGAAACTTAAGAAACATAAAAATTAAAAACAATAATTTCTCAATAATAGTAGACGTGAGCCTGGTATTATGCGCCCAGTTTTTCGAAGCGTGGGATAAGGTTTGAGACTGCCACTCTCATTTCTCGCCCAACCTTAATTCTTGAGCAATATTTGTTCTTGATTGCGGCTACTGCTAAAAATCCAGCTTCACACAAATATGACGTTGCAAAGGAAATGAAAATGTTGAAGCAAAATATTGTTGCGGTATGGATACCCGCAAATAATTAGCCCTTTCGGATAATGATAGAAGACCGACTCGCGGCGCACCTCGCTACTTCCTGCGGCGCCGCACGGCGCCGCGGCGCACACTTTGGGAACCCCGGCACTAGACCAATCAGGCAGTCCAGGGAAGTATTACAAATAAAGCTGTATTATTTAGCTTGAAATTTCTTACTGTTTGAAGCCGGTTACAGATTTCTTAAAAGCAATAGAAATTTAACACCACTGATCGTATATCGACATACTCTGTTGCATATCGATTGAAATGTATGCGAAATTATGTATTGATCTTATAGAGTAGGTACTAGATGAGCCCCGCGGTGTTACACAAGTACCGTCAAAATCGATCCAGTCGTTCCAGAGATTGGCCGGAATAAACAGACAAACAACAATTTTAAAAATTACTATAATGATTTAATTACCTTATATACTTTCATAAGTATCTATTGAAAACTGCTAACAATTAATGGAAATTACATACAGACACTTTAATTTTATTTATTTATGTCGATTTTTAGGCGTTTCTTGTTCCCGGCCTTTTTTATATATAAGCAACCAAACTGATCTTCTCTGCCCGATCAAAAGCATTATTAGAATCCAAGAGTTGTGGTCACCTTCCTCAATGCGAACGCGGACAATGCAACATGGTGACCCACACTATGGCGGCCAAGTAAGATGCTTTTTCACGCCCCGCTTAAAGGACCCGGGGTCATAATGCGAGGGAAACACATGCGGTAGTGGGTCTAGCTAGTATTAGGTACATCTTAGTGTCATTTCAGTTTTGTCTCTGGAAAATAGTCTACTCTGTCATCCATACCTACAATTAATAGATTGTAAAGTATGAATAACGTTTAACTAACATAGTTATCATCACTATCTTGTGTCAAGTGGTAGATTACATCACCGCAGACAGTGTCGTGTCGTCCCAAATAATTAGAGGTCACACGGTACACGATAATACCTACTATTAGTATGGGAAAGGAAGCGAGCAGTGTGCGGTCTGCAACGAACAACTATAAGTAGTACCTAATCGATAGATCGAGCTTTGCTTTTTGCTATTTTTTTGTTTGGTTTCTAAAATGAATCGTAGCTAGATCGATTTATAAGTCCCCTGCATTCTAAATTTAATGAAATACTAGCTGAACCCCGAGGTCTTACCCGCGGTTATCGTCAGGGCCGGATTTAAACTTAGTGCCGCCCCTGGGCATCGGATAAAAACCCGCCTTAAGGCGGGTTTTTATCCGGCATTTTACTTAAACTTATAGTTCACATATTTTATTTGTCAAAATTAAATAACTAATTTGTTGAAGAAACTATATTTATTACATGTTACATATTCCAAAAACATTAACAAATATTTGTTTCTTTTCTAACAATTATAAATTTAGCACTAAAGGTGAGTCTTAATTATATTATATCAATTTTATAGCAGGCAAATTCGTCTGACTTTTTGAATTGAGAATTGTTTGATTAAATCTTCGCAATCTAAACGTTGAAGTACGTCGGATTCGATGCATAGAATAGCTAAGCTATTGAGCCTATTAGCAGTCATTTTAGAACGTAAGTAGTTTTCAACTCTCTTCAAACATGAAAACGAGCGTTCTGTACAGTTTGTTACAACAGCTAATGTCATAAATATTCGGTAGGCGATTTCCACGTTTGGAAAATGAGTACAGGTCATTTGCATGCAACAATTTCAAAAGATCGGAAAGCGAATTCTGTTCCATAATTTTTTCAATGCAATAATTTCCTTTTGCGTATTAGCAACAATTTTGATCAATTGTTTATAATTTAACAATGAAGTATGTTTCATCCACTTTATAATATTATAATACTTTATCATATTATAGTGTAGATGAAACATAGAAGAGTTTGTTTGTTTGTTTGAACGCGCTAATCTCAGGATCCGCTGATCCGATTTAAAAAAATCTTACAGGTGGATAGTGCATTTATCGAGGAAGGCTATAGGCTATATATCATCACGCTAAGACCAATAGGAGCGGAGCACCAATAAAGAATGTGTTAAAAACAGGGGATAATTATCACGCTACGGGCAATAAGAGATGCAAACGGTGTTACGTGGGTCTGCTAGTAAATCATAAATCAATAAGGTAAAATATTTTTTTATGATCATGAATGACAATGGCCATATTAGCCGCAGAAGTGATTACCGTTGGGGTAAACGGGTTCTTGAGTAGAGACCGCGTCTCGGCAAACATAGTGCAGGACGTCCACAAGAAAGGTGGAGTGATATCTGCGCAAGACAGCTGGCAGGAGCTGAATGCGAGACGCCGAGGATCGAACAAGGTAGTAGAGCCACGCTGATTTCAGCACGAACGGGCCGGCTCGACCGGGGCGGTACTACCCTCGCACAGAAAATCAACGTAAAATGACAGCGATCATGCTGTCGTATTTCGTTGGTGAGTGCGAGACCGGAGGCCCAATGATGCGAAAGCATCACTAGCCCGCCATGGTGTGGGTCACCATGCTGCATTGTTGCATTGTCTGCGTTCGCAGTATGGTGACCATCACTCTTGGACTCTGCTTATGCTTTCCATCAGGCAGAGTAGAGTCATTATGGCAGGGTCAAATATAAAAAAAAAAAAAAAAAAAAAAAAAAAAACAACAAGTGGCGGGCAATTGGAGAGGCCTATGTCCAGCTGTGGACTGCGATAGGCTGAAGATGATGATGATCATGAATGAACAATACTGCTATAAGCGTCATTGTCATAAATAAATTAAATTAAAGAAAGAGTTGTTTTACTTCTTAATAACGGAATTAATTAATTATAATATATTGAGCAATCTTGGTTAGCTAAACAATGTTTTTCACTTACCAAAGTTTGCCGCCCTAAAAAATTTGCCGCCCTGGGCACGTGCCCCGACTGCCCCTATTGTAAATCCACCGCTATACCACGCCACCGCGGTACGACGATAACTTATCGTCGTACCGCGAGTAACGCGGCGGGACAAAGTTAGTCTAAAAAAAAGTAGCCTAAGTTACTCCCTGGATCATCAGCTAACTGCCAGTGAAAGTCCCGTCAAAATCAGTCCAGCCGTTCCAGAGATTACCCGGAACAAACATACAGACAGACAGACAGACCGACAGACAGACAGAACAGACTTAATCATATAAAGAAACAACTTTTGCCGTAGGAAATAATACAAGAAACAGACACAAGGAACTTCTTTCTTTTTTTTTATAGGGTAAGTTTAGGTTATAAAACATACTTAAGTACTTTCTTTGCTGACGGTATACATTTGTAAATTAAATGAAGGTTTAGTTGCATACACTTGCAAATATAACAGTAACCTAAGTGCCCTAAATATCGTGTGTTTTTAAAAATATAAACTTACACCTACACCTAAAAGAAAATCCAAAATCTGGGGGCACGTTCGTGCCCCCACCAAGACGAGCCAAGCGAAGCGCAAGAGCACTATCTACCTTTTCTCGAAGTGTTTCGTCGTTTTGTACCGATACTTTAGTTTGGTTTCCGATGTTCCAGATAGTTCAAAGTTTCAGGATATGATGTCAATAATAGACTAATTAAACATATAAAGTTTCAATTGCATAGCTCTGAAACTATAGATTTTATTATTATCTAAAATGCACCGATTGCGTCACTGACACACTGATGATCATCAAAACTGTTAGGGTACTTGCTGAAGAGCTAGGAAGCTGAAATTTTCATGCAAAGTAAACAACAAAAAATTCAGAAACTTGTTAATTTTGCTCCCCAACGGAAACGGCAAAGCCATATATTTTTACTAAGATGTAGAGTTTGTGAAGTTAGGGTTAGTAGAGTTAGGACGTGTAGATTCAGAAGCTTGGCTCTACAAGAGATCTGATATCTTTTTCACAGGATAAGCCATATGCAGTCGTCTTGGCAACATTTTAGATGAAAATGTTTTTGGTGGGATATACTTATTCAGTTAATTTGCTAGCACAGAATTTGATTATGTTAACTTTAACGGAAAATGAAGGTAGGTATATACTTAAATGAAAATTAAAAAAAGAATGTGACTGATACAGCTGTCTGTAACCCACAAGCGTTGCAAGTAGTCATAGTTCTTACCTTGAATCCTTAGAAATCTAATTTAAAACAGTGCGCAGTGAAACAATGAACCCTGCTTTAGTACAAACATAGTGACTAGGCTCGATATCTTTGTTCAGATCAAATAAAGCCTTCGCATTAGTTATCTATGACTCATTAATAACGTTCTTTCTGAATGTTTATTCATAACGAACTTGACCACATTTTCGCGGCAAAACATGTTTGTGTTTAGGTGCGGATATTATTGGCGCGAAACAAGAAAACATAACCTCTAATACCGACTGGATGGCGCCAGCCGCCAATACCACAGAATAACTAATAGTAATGATACATATACTTGGACACATACAACGACACACGTGATGCTAAATGTCAGTTTGGTGCTTCAATTGCAAAAAGGTTTTAATGTTCTCTTAGCCGATTACGGCCACGGAGACCAGTCAACTACGCTGGAGATATTATAGTGCACAAGTGTGCGCGCAAACACAGATGCACTCTCTGTTCCCTTTCTCTCACAATCCGATGGGACGGTTACCCGACACGACCTGGGGGACACAGGGAGAGATCAGGCGCAGGACCTACAGCTTTACGTGCTCTCCGAGACACGGGAGTTTAGATCCGAACTTCCAAACTCCGAGCTGTTATTGAGTCCTAGCTATAAACTGCTTTATTAAAAAAATACCTATTAGTTGCAAGTAAGATGGTTAATAACTTGAAAATGGTATACATATACAAACATAGATAAGAATAATATCATAGAAAGACTTTCACAAAGCCATACCTGGTAGCAGCGAGTATGGCTACCTATTTACGTTGTAGGCATTGAAGGAGCAGGTCTAGAATATGCTTATAATATTCCTTTATTCTGTGCTTATATCTTTCTGATCTAGATTTTAATTAAAGTTGCCAAGCCCATGTAGGTACTTTCACAGCTCAGCAATTAATCTACCATACTATTCGACTTTTTTAACAAGCTTTTATTAGCTTGACCTGTATGTATGTTTATATGTTTATATCGGCATCTTTTAACTTCATTCTCACCTATTTACAAAAATGAAAATTTGCACATCGGTCAAGGGCCGATGACAATACAATAATATAAAAAAGAACTAAAACAACAGTTTTTTTTCTTAAATAAATCTTTTGTAACTATGCCAAACTAAAAAATATACATGTAAAATTTTAACAACATAAAATAACAGATCATCAGATCATAGTGTAATTATCTGGTACCACCGTTAGGATATCATCTTTCTAATAAAAAAAGAATCATCGAAATCGGTTAATAAACAACAAAAAAAAATATGTACGGTCGAATTGAGAACCTCTACCTTTTTTGAAGTCAGTTGAAAATGAATAATAGTCCAAAAAACTTAAAAAACACGCTTTAATAGCAATCGAACTAAGAAGTAGAAAATAATTTTAATGTAAGTAAAAAGCGTGGGGCGGCATTATTGAAATAGTTTCAAAAAGCTCCCCACGCTTTTTACATTAAAATTATGTTCTACTTTTCTACGGTGACATTTTTTTTTTTATTGTAATTCACAAAACTGATGTAAGATCTCACTTACATTCATAGATAAGCGTCACAATACTGCTTCCGATTTACATCTACTAGTTGTGAATCTTACATGCATTCAAAACTAAAGCTTAATTAGCATATTTGTTAGTTAAAGACGTATTCAAATCTAAAATTACATAAATAAAATTTATTCTATCAATTCTCTTAGTTTGGACCTAACTGAAGCCAAAGAACCAGTAAAAACATCAAACTCGTTACGGAGGGAGTTAGCGAAGGTAGGTATAAGCGTCATGGGTGAGGATTGACCCATGTTGGTGCGGTAGTAGGACACGGCGAATGTGGTCCGGTTGACTAAACGACTTCCAGCGCGAGGAATGCAAATATTTACCATTTCTAACAGCTCGGGAGAGTCAATTTGACCATGGATCAACTTGAACAAAAATTAAACATCCAAGACCTTTCTACGTGCACTTAATTTCATAATGTTGTAATGATGCAGCCTAGATTCGTAGGAGTTGTAGTGCTGACATTGATTCTCTAGGTAACACGAATTGTATACAAACATTTTCTGGATTCGTTCAATTCTATCACTATGAACTTGATAGAACGGATTCCAGGCTATATACATAATAAACACAGAAAACACCCAAACTCCGAAATAATATATTTGTAGATTATTCAAATATTTGGTCCGAACTGGCAATCTTCACCAGAGACCTCATGACAGCAGACACAAAAGCCGCCACGCGCGATAAACAGTCAGTGCGTTGTAGCGAGCGAATGTACTTTTTCTTTTTCGTTGATTATTCTATGGTTTAAAATTTCAGTGGTTACTGGTCACCCAAGCAACTTATGAAGTTCGAAGCGCTGTACATTTATCACCTATTGTTCACTGTTGTAGAATATGTTGTTACTTTAAAGCGTCTTAAAATTTCCAAATAACACGCTTTAAGTAATACAGGGAGTGATTTTACCCCATAATGGGAGCCTCAATCCGTTTCCCGCAAGGCTGCCATATTTTTATTGCTGGTTTTTTAATAGTGACGCTTTATTGATTACCGAAGGCTTCTAACCGTGACAGGAGTACACTGGCTAGACTTGATTGTACTAAAAAAATGTGTATAAATTTTCAGGATTCAGAAATGTAAAAAATCATGAGTTTTTTATTTCATCAAAACTTTCAAATGCTTCGTCAAAATTGGATTTATGCGGTTACGCTAAGATAATGTCCCAAGTAAAAAAAAGACGTTTTCTTTTTTTAAATTAAGAACATTTAACTGACTGGAAATATCAGGCAGACAATGCAACGTTCCGCCTCTTGTGGTGCTACTGCATCATTGGGCCATCGGTTTTACACTCGCCTACGATACAAGACAGCACAAATGCTGTCAGTTAAGGTTTTATTGGGAAAATAACCAATAAACTTAATATAAAAGTCGTGAGTTCAAATCTCGTCCATCCCATCCCGATCATTACCGATTACGATTATATTATTAAATGCTTACAGCCTAATTGGTTTACAGAAATACCTATCATCAATAATATGTAATCGTTCAGACTCAGAAGAGGGTAAGTACCTAGATGGGTGACCGCTAGTGGCATGTTACCATGAGTGTCTCCCGGATTCGGAGGTCACGTTAAGCATTTGGTACCGGCTGTTATCGTTTGATAAGAGTCTTAAAGTTTAGTTGGAGGCCTTTGATCGGCTAAGAAACATCCAACAGCAAGATGAGATGACGTAGCCACAATGTTGTGTTGTCAGTCCCCAACCACTCGGCCAGCGTGGGGACGTATGGCCTTCACCCTCTCTTCAGAGGTAACCCGAGCCCAGCAGTGGGATGTTATGGGTTGATGATGTTGAGATTCTCACGAGACGACAACGTTGATTATTTAATACTATTATGTGTTAGAGTATCGCCTGAAAACCTGGCAGTTAATAAATATATGGAGATACGGAAGTCACCATGCCGCGAAGTCATTCAACGTACCTACTCTTATACTAGTAACTAGCCGACCCACGCAACCTCGTTTGCTTCTCCTATTGCCCGTAGCGTGATAATTTTCCCCCGTTTTTGTAACATTATTCATTGTTGCTCCGCTCCTGTTGGTCATAGCGTGATGATATATAGCCTATAGCCTTCCTCGATAAATGGGCTATCTAACAGTGAAAGAATTTTTCAAATCGTACCAGCGGTTCCTGACATTAGCGTGTACAAACAAACAAACAAACAAACTCTTCAGCTTTATATGTTAGTATAGATATCGCATCATCGAAGAACGAAATCATAACAGTTATGTTGCTTTTTAGGGTTTGTAATTTCTAAATTAAGACAATGATAAAACTAAACCATATATATGATGTATACCATCCAAACTTCCACCGAAAATTGGTTTGAACGAGATCTAGTTATTAGTTTTTTTTAATAACTTTTAATCAATGAAAACGAAATAAATATATATATACTATATTATGTTACTTGCTGCTACGGAACCCTTCATGGGTGAGTCCGAGTCGCACTTGGCCGCTTTTTTTTGTACCTTTTTAAGTTCTCTAAAAAGTTTTTTTTCTTATGAAAAAGAATAAATTAGAAGAATACATTTAAAATATCTTATTCAGCTCGAAATTGAACGTAGTAAGTTTATTTACTGTAAATATTTTACACTAGCTGACCCACGCGACGTCGTTTGCGCCTTATATTGCCCGTAGCGTGAAAATTTCCCCCGTTTTAGAAACATTCTTCATTGTTGCTCCGCTCCTATTAGTAGTAGCGTGATGATATATACCCTATAGCCTTCATCGATAAATGGACTATCCAACACCGAAAGAAT
Source organism: Spilosoma lubricipeda (assembly GCA_905220595.1). Taxonomy (NCBI): domain Eukaryota; kingdom Metazoa; phylum Arthropoda; class Insecta; order Lepidoptera; family Erebidae; genus Spilosoma; species Spilosoma lubricipeda. The sequence goes on along the minus strand of HG992294.1, from coordinate 8,553,078 downwards.
TTTTCAAATCGGACCAGCGGTTCCTGAGATTAGCGTGTTCAAACAAACAAACAAACTCTTCAGCTTTATATATTAGTATAGATTTGGGGGAAACCTTCGATAAACTACTTTAGTACTATTAGTTACTAGTTGTTGCCCGCGCCTCCGCCCGCGTGTATGTCGGTTATCGCTACAAATCGTAGCCTATGTGTTATTCTGATGTATAAGCTATATTACTGTAAAGTTTCATCCAAATCCGTTCAGTAGTTTTTGCGTGAAAGAGTAACAAACATCCATCCATCCATCCATCCATCCTTACAAACTTTCGCATTTATAATATTAGTAAGATTATAATATTAGTAGGATTCTGTGGTTAAACTATGGACAGCAATAGGCTGAACAACAAGATTTTTCTTGAAATTTCAGTAGTAGTATTAGGTACACTAATCTTATTTACATAACTTCCTGTAACTTTCTAAATTAGTTTTTGAGTTTTTACCTATGTGCCTATGTAAAATTCACATAAATACCAACGTATTTTACATCTACTGTTTTGCCTAATCCAAACTAAACTTATCAGTACATTTAGGTATATATTTTTTTTTCTATCTATCGCGTTTTCTTGATATTGGAACACAATATTGTTGTTTTTTAAGTTTTTTACTCTATCACCTTGTCGAGATGCTGCAAGACGTGGTTGAGCTGTGGAATGTGAATCTCACAATATCTATACAAATAAATAAAATTGGAGTGTCTGTTTGTAATATTAAAATAACCGCTTTTTACTTAATGCATATGTATGTATACATGATACATATACCAAAAATGAAGTTAAAAAAATTTTTGTCTGTCTGTCTGTCTGTGTCCACCTAAAATAATACAAAGGGCTTGAGTAATATGGAACATATTTTGTTTATCAGTACTTATTAATTTCAAGTTTGGTTCGAACTCGATCATAAAAATAAACCTGCAGAACGAAATTGATTTTACCTGTGAATTTTATTAAAGTCACAAGTCATTAAACGCAAATCCATGTTGTACGAATACAACTCAAGTTTAAAAAGTTACCTTGAAAATTAAAAATCTGGCAAGAATGAAATAATTTAATTATCCAAAATTGAATTGTTCTAATGATCACTTTATCTAAACGTACAGAGATAAGACGTCACCAACCGGATCTATAAATAAATCTCGCGGGCATTATATAACTAAATTAAAAGTTAATAGAAAATTATTCAATGCGATATATTAAGTTTCTTCCCCTAATACTCCACCTGTATTCCATTTCCTACAGAAAAAGCGTCCTTGCTTCCATTGTTAAAGGTTTGCGCGCCAAGTGACTGCCAAAATCGGCGCACGAGGCGATGCGCGGGCGCGGGAAAACATCGAGCGTCAGTCGCTATTAAGAAGAGCGCGCGCGTACACGCAGCCACGCCGTACTTTGTAGGTTAGAATTGGCGCGTTCACGACCGCCAGGTGCGATCCGTTCCCCCGCTCTAACCCACTACCGTGCCTATCCTCCCTCTCGCCGCGTTACCTGCGGACAACAGCTGTTTTCTCTCGGGAGATTAGTCAGATGTTTCTTGCGAACCAGTCATAGCACACCTGACGCGCGCTAAGTTATCAGTATCAGTTATGGCAGCCGGAGGACGTACACCTAAACAGAGGAGGTTCGAGATGTCAGCTGGAATGGCTCTCAGGGCATCCAACACCCCAAGACGACGACGCGGTAGTTGCAAGTGTTTATTTGGCGCGCCGGACAGGGACGAAACAAGGAGGCTAATGGCCGAGCAATACGCAAGGGAAAGGAAGCGCTTCATTAGGCGGTTTAATTTTGATATCGAGACAGAATGCACGTATAAATCTGCGAAGATCGATTCACCGGTCAAGTTTTGTGAAGAAGACAAGGAGAACTCGGAGAGTCCGGTGAGAATGGCTACAGATGCATTAGCGTGCGTAGTGAATACTGACTTGAGGGTGTTAGGATCACCTTCGCGACGTAGTACTGCTGGGAGCTCACCTAGCTCACCTCGTACGCCACGCACACCTCGAACGCCCCGCGCGTCGCGAACCCCGCGAACTCCACGCACCCCCGCATCCAGGAGACAGCTGCAAATGACAGGTCAGTAAATACAATTGTTTTGAAAATTCAACGTAAACCTTGTATATTTACGTCCCACGCTAATATTCAAACTATTTTTATTGTTTCTTATTTTGAAATATGTATCTGTAAAACTTATGGTCCCATCGTCTTATTTCGTATTCAGTTGCGGTCTTGCATAATGCAGAAGTAAAGAATTGATCACTGCATGTTTACTTAACATTTGCACTAAGCATTATGGTTTGCATTATCTTGTTAAGTGATAAAACAAAGCAACAGGTATCGTAACATCAATAATTTGATGGAATATAATTAATCCTAAGACTATTAGTTAACCATAATGCAAAGAAAGTAAACTTCTTTAATTTTAATACTACTGTACGTTCGTTCGTTCGCAATAAACGTTTGACTAATTAGCAGCAAGTGTGTCTCGAGAACAATGTCCTACCTAAGCCTAATAATACTGTCTCATACAAAAATGTACACGAGATTTTAAATAAATAAAGTAGGACATTACGAGTACATACCTATAAATAAAATATTAATACATTATTTTGGTTAGACTGGTTAAGTCTGTGAAAGAAAAGATTTTGGCGCAATGCCAACTTACTATATATACGAGCAATGTTGTACAATATGTACATTGTATATTCGTTCAAAATGGCGTCCATACTTCCATACTAATACTCTAAATTCCAAAGTAACGTTTGTATGTCTGTTACGCATTCACGGTTAAACCGATTTCAATGAAATTAGGCATGGAGATACTGTGATTCTTGAGAAAGGACATAGGATACCTACCTATACCTATATACCGCGACAACCGACTTGAACGCGGGCGGAGCCGCGGGCAAAACCTAGTGTAGAATATTATTTCAATTCCGAAAATCTAGTATAGCAAAGTTTTCCTTGTTAAGCCTTATTAAGGAAATTTCTTTACTTCGTGTGTATTATGAATAAGACAACTTTATCTGCGTTATCTGTTCTGGCATCTGGAATCTCGTAGTTATTTGAGAAGCATAGGTAGAATGCATTTATTTGTCGTGTAGTTGGCAATGGGCTTTCAATTCTTTGTATGTGTTTTTGTGATCTTAGTTAGACCCGAGACGAAAAATCAAAAAGCAATCATGAGGACTGCCGACAAAAGTGAACACTCAAAACAAGTAATTAATTTAAAAAGTTGTTTTTAAAAACAAGCTTTTATTACTTGTTGATATTTTTTTTTATATATTAATGAATTCTCATCAGAACTAATCATCAAATTTCAGCTCAATCTTAATTCGGGAAGTGGGTCACATTTAACTTGTAAAATTTAACTTGTAAGATTTGATTACAGACGAACATCGGGAATGGTGAAGCTTAATAAAAGCTTGTAACAATAAACAAACAGTTGTTTAAGCTCACCTGAAATGAACCTCGTTGCTCTTTAAAAAAAAAGAAAGCGTTCAGTTACGATGACGCGAGTTCCATGATTTTTGTTCACCCAAAAAGTGCTCAAGTATCTAAAGACGTTTTCACTTTATAAATTTTTTATTTTGTTATGGATTGCCAACCACAACTTTGTCGGAATTTTACTTTTTAATAGGTGCGACAACGCCTCATCAACTTCACAGTAAAATTCTCTACTATATTAAATTTTAATTCATACATAATGTAAATATCTATTGCTTCTGTAAATAGGCTATTGTGTTATAATTATTTTACAAGAAACACGAATTAAGAAACAATCAAGCGAGGGCGGCCACAGAAAATAATACTAGTAATTATTAGAAAAAGAAAAATCCATGTAAAAGCGAAGCTGATGGAGAAAAAAGTACTACCAAGGTACCATACTACTTATTAGTTTCAACCGAAAATAGGTTTTAACCATCTAATTAGTAGTCCTTTTTTTAAACCCCTAAATAATTCATTCATACAAATCTCAATAATGATATAGCAATTCAGGAGTGAAAACCTAACAAACCTACTATCACACTTATAATATTAGTTAGAAGTCTTAGCCACGCGAGTCAGCAGAGATAGACTGTTACACATGTATTGTGCTCAAACTGGTTATCCGCAGGAGTCAACTACCGGAGCTACTGACTTTACTGTACTATACACGTCATACACTCGATATAATTATAAGTACTAGATAACTACTAGGTATTAATACTAGATATTACGAAGCTCGGAGCTGCGGAAGTTAAGCGAAGTGAAAATAGGTTCCATATTCAAAAAGCTATCTAAAAGGTGTTACAATACTAATATCCAGTAAGAATATTTTTTGCTATTCACTTTGCGGTAAAGTCCTTGACTATTCAATATTGAATATTTAATCCTCTTAAAATAATTTTCTCACGTAGAGCCTCTTTCTTTATTCCCTTTAGCATAGACTCTATGCCATAGAGCAACACGGGCCACCGAGTTTCAGTAAAGATATACTTATTTCCTCTAAAAAGAACAGTATTACGTTAATCTTGTTTGTGGGTTTTTCATATCATTATCCGCCTGTCGCAGTTACTTATTAGACATAGGCCTCTCCAATTGCGTTTCAGAAAGAATAAAGAAAAGAAATAATCATAATTAATTGTCATTTAACCATTATACCGGCACGCGTGAACTAGTCTTAGTCGAGTAATCATACACCAAAAATGTCTTACATCATTTTGGAAAAGAGCTGATACTCTTACACTACTGGACCGATATTAACCAAACATAGCTAAGAATCACCGCAAGGAATCTGGCTATCAAACTGCATCTAAATCGGTCCATCTGTTTGAAAGCTACTATGCCACAGACAGACACACACACACACTGACAGGCAGACATTGACATCAAACTTATGACACCCCTCTTTTAGCGTCGGGGGTTAAAAATGAAAGTATAAAGAAAGTAAATCATGCTACTATTATGATTGAATTAATTTTTAACTGTACTTCCCGAGTGTGACAAATAACCAGACGACAAGCATTATTTAAATTGAGATAAATCATTTTTTATCATTCCAGCCCAAAAGATAAATGCAATAAGTCGTAAATTGCTAACTTTTTTACTATTGCCAATCAGTTCCTTACGGACTGTACTTACAAAGCTTAGCTACTATTATACTTATATTTGTTTATTAAATACATGAGTCAGAGAAAACCGGCTTCCTAGCAAATCGTGTAGGTTAGTGGGCGTCTCCTGGTTCGTAAAGTTAGCTATTAAATTGGTTTCGACTACATTGTTGAAACAATTACGTGGCGTACACGGGTTATTTCGAAGATCCTTATGCTTAATCGTTTGGTAGCAACAATAGTTACATTGTGCTGCCATAACATTAAAAACTTGGTTCTATCTACCATAAACTTTTTGGTTTAACTATACTCCATTAATATTTTAAACATAAAAGTCTGTGAGAAGAGAAGAAAGATAGGTTACTGTCTGGAGTAGCACAGATGCTAAATAGATAATAAAGCAAGCGAACTAAAAATAAAATAAATACATTTAACAAATAAAAAAGGTAATTTTATTAAGAGCAACATTACACGTAACACGTTATGATTTCACGAAACGCACTAAAGAGGTTTTCAAAAGAGGAATAAGTTGGATGTCATTCAACTTGTTCCTATTTTAAACTATTTTTAACAGCCGCCGATCATCAGAGTGTGACCTTTTTGAGATAACTACGCTTACATTAAAAAGTTGTGTAATACCTATTACGATATAATTATTATGTGGTAACACTTTAATTTTGTCCTCCATTACATTCAATAGACTGAACACGTTTAAGTTATAATAATATTATGTTGTTCCTTAAGCAAAAGTATAAGTAAAATCTTCGTCACAAAGATACATACGTAAAAAAAGCAAATTAAATATCCTTCTTTGGTATCCCTAAGTTACTAAACTTGAATCGAAACGCAAAGAATAGTCGATTTAGGATAGTTACGCATTACTGCACCATCACGGCTGTTTACTTCGTGACTACAAAAGACCGTGAGCCAGATATAAGTGTTATAGTCGAATAAAAAGTAATGAAGGTAGGTACTTATAAAAACAGTCACGGCTGACTTCTTCCGGGGTATTTTGAGGATGGCTCATCCACGTACATTGTGGGAGCGTTCCCTATCCTGTGTCCTTAACCCCGATCAGGTCAAGTGACGAGTACAATCGTGGAACAATATTTTGTGTATACGCGACCGAATTAAATAGTCCTATTTTGTTTGAAAGCAAAGAGGTTCTATGTGTAAATAAATAATTTGACCATTTAAACTTAGAATTCAAGCAATTTCAAAACTGAAATAGCATTTTTTTTTAAAAGCTTTTGTAGAGTCAAACTTAATTAAAAAAAGAAATACATTCATTATTTATGCATGTATACATGTAGATATTATAAGTGAGTAGGTAAATTATATTATTTTTATTCAAAGCTTATCATCTACGAGTATACATCTATACAAATAAATAAAATTGGAGTTCTGTTTGTAATATTAAAATAACCACTTTTTACTAATGCATATTATGTATGTTTACACGGTACATATACCAAAAATGTACTTTTATAAGTTTTTGTCTGTCTGTTTGCCCCGGGTAATCATTGGAACGGCTGGACCGATTTTAACGGGATTTTTTTCCTTTACTGATAGATAGTTAATGATATGGGGAGTAACTTAGACTTTTTTAGATTGGCTTCGCCCCGCGGCGTTACTCGCGGTACAATAACCGCGCGAAACACCGCGGGGTTCAGTTATCTTTCATAAAATATTTAAAAATATTTCGGACATCTATCACACAACGCCATCTAGTCCCAAGCTAAGCAGAGCTTGTGTTGTGGGTACTAGACTACTGATACAAATACATATATACTTTTTTTTTGTAAATACTTACATATTATAGATAGAACACACCCAAACTCCGAAACAAACATTTGTAGATCATACAAACATTTGGTCCGACCCGGGAATCGAACCCGAGACCTCACGATCAGCAGTCGCACACGCCAACCGCGAGACCAACGAGGCAGGCATAAATTTACAAATCTATCATCAGGTGGGTGATCTGACTGTCTGTTTGTCCCCCTATACCATAAATTAAACTCTTCTATGATATCCAATCTAAATCTTCAATTTCATAACAATATTATTTATAGAAGTAACTATAAAGGTGTATGACCCAAAATGTTTATCATTACACTAAGCAAGATACAAAAATCAAAGATTCAAGTCATGGCGTTCGATCTGTTCATGGTGTGGGGTTCAATGAACCGTTACGTCATCTAAGGCTCACATCTTTTGTTTCTCGCTCTCATCCAACTTTTTTTTTCTTTATTTGTTTTTGGTATAAACGTAAAAAAATCCTACCACAACGAAAAAGGGTCAAGAATAAAACAATGTTTCTTACTAGAGACGATTAGTGTACAAAGACAAACTGGACGAATTCAACAACTCCCAGGAGAATCACCCAGGTCAACAAGAATAAATTTAAACAAGGAATTATCCATCCATAAATACCGAGAAATGTACCTGGTTCTATTTCAAAAATTTAAAAAGTTCAATATGTATGTGTTCAATTGCGTTTATGGTCATATTTTCGATCGAAAAGGGGCCAGTAGCATGAAGTTACATAACCTTTTTAGACCAAAACATTAAAATTTGTCTGAAATTACAGACATAAATGGGTTCAATCAAACAAACACTTCAGCTATGTAAGTATGTATTAGTATAGATAAGTACGTAATGGGTGCATTAACATTTCTGTATAAATGAACATCCGTTTTTGATCTAATAATAATCAATTAAGCTCCAATAACATTTAGTAGCTTTCAAAGAAACATCTTACTGCGGTCAATAACCTCAGTTCTACGCTTTCGAAACTAATTGGACTTTTTTGTTACTCCCTATCAATATTCAAGGGGTCAGCTGCTTAAATAGAAGTACCAGTGATTAGTTACATGTACAGGAAACAGATAATATGTCATTCAGAAATCCATTAGGCAGACATTAGATTGTTTTTTTTTTTGATAATATGAGAAAAGATGATTGTGGAACGCTGATGGCAGTCGCTCTACGTAAAATCGAACTTCAGCCGCATTGTAGCAGACTTAAAAACCGACTCCAACCTAGTTTGGGAGAAAAAGAAGCTGTGCTCTATGGTTGGAGTTTTTTCTTATTGCTCAATCTACAAGCTTTTAAATCCATTACCTCGAAAGGTTTTAATCTTAGTGTACAATATAGAGAAGAACTTGTTTTTAAGTAACAACTATCTACTTGATATCCTGCGATATGTAGGAGGCATTACGTAAAAACCCTTTCGAATACAAATATCAAAATCGTTCCACAATTGACGGAGTAATCGGTGAACATACATAAAAAAATGTATAGGTACAGTGGAACATAGAACCTCCTCCTTTTTGGAAGTCGGTTAAAAACTAGTTCTAACTAGGAAAAACGCGTACTATCGAAAAATAGTTTTAACTATAACATAGATACTCCGTTTAGAGACGAATTATGATTTCGGAATGTCACTATTCCTATTTATCCTATGGGGACCGTAAGAGGCGAGGAGAGTAAATTTCATACAGGGCAACGGGGTCAGCTAGTACTAGAATAAAGTAATACTCAAATCGAATATCAGTTAAAACTAGTTCTTACTAGACGAAACGCGAATTTTTTAAATCGGACCAATAGTTCCTAAGATTAGCGCGTTCAAAGAAACAAACAAACAAACAAACTCTTCAGCTTTATATATTAGTATAGATTAACAAAGGCATACATTAATTAAAAACTATCTCTAACTAGGAAAAAACGCGTTCTATCTAACAACTAGTTTTAACTGTAGCTTTTATATTAATCACGTTTATTCCCGTTCTTCAGAAATAACTATAGCTTTTATTTACTTATGAATCATAAGTTCGAGTAAATAAAAAAATGTTGTAACACATTAAACAGTGCAATCTCCATTCCCGGTCGCGATGGTAAATATTTTATATTTTTCAGTAAATCAAGATTTAGAGCTAATAATGCTAATATTTATATATGATAACCTTATGTAGGTTAAATTCCAAATCTAGGGTTACCCTAAATATGCAGTATAGTATACGTGCATTTATTAAAAAAAAATGTTTGTGTTGTGTTTCTCTTCGAATTATAGTATTTTTCGGTTTTTTGTATTTACCGAATTTTCCATAAATGACGATTTATACGTTTTTTATACACATATTCTACCATTTTTACATAACAATACGTATGGAAGTACATTTACTCCTAAAAAAAACTAAATGTTTTCTATACAAATAAATAAAATTGGTGTGTCTGTTTGTAATATTAAATTAACCGCTTTTTAATAAATGTATATGTATGTATACACGGTATATGTACCAAAATAACATTTTTTACAATTTTTGTCTGTCTGTCTGTTCCGGGTAATCTCTGGAACGGCTGGACCGATTTTGACGGTACTTTCAATGGCCGATAGCTGATGATCTAAGGTACTCCTTACTCCTAATAGTAACTTAGGCTACTTTTTTAGACTAGCTTTGTCCCGTTGCGTTATCCGCGGTACGATAAAGCCGCGGGGTTCAGCTAGTTCAATATAAATATCTACCTATTTATGAAGATACCAACTTCCTTAAACCGATTTCTTTGACAATAATTCACTGGATAAGGGCTATTATAAAATAAAATTAAACCCAAAAGCAGTACATACTAGAATACTTAATAAACAGGTCCAATATGAAATAGTAGAACTGTACCGCGTAAAAGTTATGTTATCTTATAATAATGTTTAGCTGTACGACAACCATGTGTGGTTATGGAGTGTAGCAAATAAACAACTCGATGTTTACTAGGTGTGGCCACCTGCTTGACCTCGATTGCTCGCAAAAGTATGTAGGGTAGGACATTATGCCATATCAACTCTTCGTTTTATCTTTTGATGAGTTATTTTTTTACCTATAATTTTATACTATAATATTTTTTTACGCATTAAAGATCGCCTGACTATTAAAAGTTATTTGTTTGTATTCGTTAATTAGGTAGTAATTCTATACAGAGATTTTGTCCCATGATACCCCAAAAATGGATCTTAATCGTTTTACAAAATGCATATTGTTTATAAATGTTAATATTTTGCATTCGAAATTAAGCATGTATAGAACATGATTAAATGATGATCTCGGGATCAAACACACGTTGAAACATATAATGACTCAAGGTAGTAGAGCCACGCTGATTTCAGCACGAATGGGCCGGCTCGACCGGGGCGGTGCGGGGCGACAGCGTTCGTGCTGTCGTGTTTCGTTGGTGAGTGCGAGACCCAATGATGCAGAACTGCAAAAACATCACTAAACCGACATGGTTTGGGTCACCATGCTGCATTGTTGCATTTTCTGCATTCGCAATGAGTATGGTGACCACTACATTTGAATTCTGCTTATGATTTCCATCAGGCAGAGTAGAATCATTTTGGCAGAGCATCATCATCCAGCGTATTGCAGTTCAATGCTGAACAAAAGGCTCTGATCAATTTTAGGCTTCTCGCATCAGCAAACTGTAAAATAAGCATGTAAAAAAGTTGAACGTCATATGAATCCACATTCTATGATATATGATGCATATAGTATGTAAGAAAAAAATTGGGTACATATATTTCAATATTTACCAGTAATATTACGTGTTTACGAAATTACATCATAATAATATATTATCTCATACCTTGCCATAACTGCTGTACCCATCATTATTCATCCGCGAGGCACCCGTTCGAACATGTATGTATATTTGACTCATGCTTAAATTAAAAAAAAAACTTTCCAACAGTGTCTTACGTCATCATTTAGACAGCCTAAGCACGTGCTGTAAAGAATTACGTCATTATGTTAAAATAAAATTTAAAAAATCGAAAACCTGAAATTCCATAGACATTAAAAAAATAGCAGCATTGAACTGCTTTTGTTTTCAGTTTCTTTAACGTGTCATACATAATGTAAATGCTGACGTGTAAGGTACTTATAAGTTATTTTAGCATCTTTATCATTAACATGGGACACAGGTTTAATACACATACACACACAACCAATACATTTTCGTAGTATGCCGAGGTTTCTTCTATGAACCTCGGCATACTACGAAAATCATAGATTTCTTTTTTCGGAAATTCGTCCTGGTTATTTTATTTTGAAGACAACACACGACAACACAATCTAACTTTAAGTTCCTTTTATTAACCGCATCTATAAAATAATCCTTTAGCTCGATTTACCGAAAATATCTACCGTCTCCAACCCTTAGTTCCAATAAACGACAATAATAGAGCACAAGCTCCCTTTTTCTATTGACACTTGCATTTCCTAATCCTACTAATATTATAAACGCGAAAGTTTGTAAGTATGGATGGATGGATGTTTGTTACACCTTTACGCAATATCTACTGAACGGATTTGGATGAAACTTTATAGTAATATAGCTTACATATCAGAATAACACGTAGGCTACTATTTGCCGCGATAATCGACATATACACGGGCGGAGCCGCGGGCAACACCTAGTAAGGATATTTTATAGCAGTCAGAGCAGTTGACTAATCTGAAAACCTACCTCACGGTAATTTCTTATTTTTTAAGAATTAAGATTTGCATATAATAATGTACAGAACATAAAAGTATCCATTATAAATAATCCTATTATATTAATGTAAATCTAAAATTTTAAATTCGTTTCTTTCCAAATTATATCGATAAAAAATTTACTAATACGAGTAGTATTTTACCACTTAGGTTGTAGGTAGGGGCACCGACAATTTTTTTGTTCAATTCTCAAATTTCTTTAAAATTCAACAGAAACACTAGTGATGTTATCGCTCATAGACATAAAAGATTGAGAAATTCGAGTATACAACACAATAGAACAATATCAGGAAGTCGGTTTTGATCGACGACAGATATGTGTATGTATCGCGTATACAGAAAATATTCGAAGGACAAAAAGACAGAGTTGAACTACAATGTCTAGACAATGATCCGGAAATGACGTATTTCTTGTTATTTAAGATTTATAACCCTCCAATGTCACAAGTTTATGACAAAACGGTCATAAATTAGTTTAACTGTGCCAGTTCCTTCCATATAATATTTTTTTATCAACTAGCTTTAGCCCGCGACACTGCTTACGAGTAATTTTGTCTGTGCATATGAATTATTTATTGATTTGATTGTTTGTTTAGTAATGCATTTATCTGTGAAACTGACAGTCAAAGTTCTTTGAAAGCAGATAGGCTGTGTAACATATTTGACACCAAGTGCGGGTAGTGACTATAGATAGGAGTATCTGCGGCGATCGATTAGTTAATATATATTATAATACTATTGTCACAACACCTGGCACATCAAAAGTACATATCCTCATGCTTCCGCATATCTGAAACATAAACAAGGTATCTCATTACAATAAAACAAAGAGTTAGGTTAATTATTGATTACGGAAACGGCTTCTAATAACAAGATTGACTGGCACTTAAAGCCAACGACAATTACTGTCTAATCGTAAAAGAAAACCCAATATAATGATACTAATTTTGTTAGTCGATTGGTTTTGAGAGTTTAAAATTTCGAACGTTCGTTCTTCCTTCGACCGTTAAATTCAAAAAGTTTTCCCATCTTCAATAATAAGAATACAACATTAAAATTCTGTGGTTACGTCAACCAGAACAGTGCATAGCGTGACGACCCTACGCAACTGAAGCAACCAACCGTGCCCTATGGGAGCACTTGTCTATGGTATTATTATTCACTACATATTATTATCTGACACTGGTCACTGATCCACCCGCATTTGAGGGTTAAATTTGAAGTTTAATTTGAAATTCGAATTATTGAGTTAATGTCAGAGGTGATTGGTTGTGGTCGATGCCCTTAATTTAAACGATTTGATAGCCCATTTAAACATTTAATTCATACTTCGTTTATAGGCAGTAAGGTATTTTTTTCTATAATGTTTACATTACAGATACCGCTTGCTTTGTGTTTACATTAGAAATATGAATTGAATACAGAAAATAAAACAATATTCTGAGAATTACCTTTAATCAATATAACCAGAGCTTGTATTATGCGCTATAAAACTCGAATAAACTTACATTCTATTTAATAAGTTGGCTTATGCCTACCTCAAATCAAATAAAAAAGGGTAGATAACGCACGGCCTTGTTCTTGTTGAAACAAAAAAAAGTAGCGTAGTTCCAAGTAAACACACGCGTTAACGCATTAACTATGCCATAAACTACGCTACTTTTCGTCGTCGTCGTAGGTGTCGATACTTGTACGCATCATACAAGTATCGCCAACTTGTACGATGGTGACGAAATGTAGCGTAGTTTTTTATCATGTATGTGCGTTATGTTTATTTGTTTGTTCGTTTGAACGCTCTAATCTCAGGAACCGCTAGTACGATTTAAAAATTCTTTCAGTGTTAGATAGCCCATTTATCGGGGAAGACTATAGGCTATATATCATCACGCTAAGACCAATAGAAGCCGAGCACCAATGAAGAATGTTACAAAAACGGGGGAAAATTATTACGCTACGGGCTATAGGAGACGCAAACGAGGTTGCGTGTGTCGGCTAGTTCAACAATAAAATCGTTGGCTATTTTTCTAAACTGGTATCATAGATAATCGATCAGACAAATTTAAAATTCATGCAGCAGTCGCAATAAAATCCTTGCTGTCTAGACTACTTGCAATAAAGTTAGTAAAAGTCACAATGAAAATGGAACCTTAACGTTTACATTTTAAAGTTCAAACCTATTGTTGTTGTGAGGAGGATCGATGCAAAATCATTAAGTTTGATAGATATACATTGCAGTATTATAATGGGCGAACGGGTCACGTGACTGGCACACAAGTGCAATGAACTGGTTTATTATGTCATCATAAGAAGATGTACAACTATAACATCGGTTTATATGTAACTTTAACTTGATCTTTATAACATTGCATACTTACTTCACGATGGAAGTCTTTAACAGTGAACTGCTGGTCAAAGGCCTCTTAGAAAAGGAGCTTTGGTCTATTAGACCTCACTGACTGGACGGGTCGATATAGAGTTTGTTTCACGTCCGGGAGGGGTCCGGAGGTCGTAATACAGCAGTTCACGGATCTCTCCCTCTCTCAGGCGCAGAGTAGCACACCGTGTTGTTTTAGTCGGTTCGAAACCGACAAAAAAAAAAAAAAGGGGTTGTTTCACGTTTTCTTTAAAGTGATGTTGTTCTGCGAGGTCTCTTAGTGTATCTCTGTATTCTTAACCCTTCACCACATTTACTAAACAACGGTACCAAATGACTGAGTGAAATTGTACCTGTAGGGTTGACGCGTGATACTACCACTTGTTACCATTAACATCAATATTGAAATAAGATATAATATACGATATCCAACACGACAGTCCAATTTTAAATCGCATAATGTGTGCACGAAGCGCATAACTTATCAGTAATTTTATAGGAATGCAACCTATTGCCGAATCATACCGCACGAATAGCGTCCTGTCTTGCCGACTGCCTGTTGCCACTATTACATCTATACAAATAAATAAAATTGGAGTGTCTGTTTGTAATATTAAAATAACCGCTTTTTATTAAATGCATATGTATGTATACACGGTACATATACCAAAAATGTGGTAAAAATTTTTTTTGTCTGTCAGTCTGTCTGTTTGTTCCGGGTAATCTCTGGAATGGCTGGACGGATTTTGACGGGACTTTCACTGGCAGGTAGCTGATAATCCAGGGAGTAACTTAGGCTACTTTTTTAGACCAACTTTGTCCCGCGGCGCTCGCGGTGCAACAATAGCCGCGGGTAACACCGCGGGGTTCAGCTAATCCCTAATATATCACATCATCATCATATCATTTATAGGCTAATGTCTGTTTCAGTTTTTTTTCCTTCTTTGTCAATTTTACGCACTTGCTGCGCTTCTATAAGATATTTCCTAAGTTGAGCGGCTATAATTTGACCAGGAATCTACCCTTTCATATTTAGTGCTTCTCAAGTGACGCAGATTCGATTCTCTCTATTTACAGAGTCCTCTTATGCTGCTGGATAGCTGAATGAACTAGGTCTAGTGATCTTGACAGCTGGAGTCATTGGTTTGAAGTCTATAAATATTTACAAATGCGGTGGATGTAATGTTATTTAATGACAGAAAATAATATTTACATCTTAGCTTCGTGCAAACATCGATCATAAAATTCTGGAAGTCGAAACCTTCGTGCTGTTGTCTATATTAAAAAAAAATGAAAATTACTGTGAATTCAGTAGATAGTTAATAAAAATTTATGAACGTAATGCTTATGCATTATTACAAAAATAATGTGATTTATATCACCGTTATCACTGTGTCCCAAATATGGATATGGATATTGACAAATATCTAAAGGGCGTATCGGTGGCGGCCAGGTTCGATGCCCGCACGTGCCCTGATAACTGTCGGTTTCCTTGTTTATTCGATAACATACAATGACTCGGCACACGCTGAGAAAACACCCTTCGTACATATTTACATACATTTTGTATGAATAGGTAGGCGTTTGCTCTCTTTTATAAGATGTGTGCTCTGCGTTTAAGGAAGTTTCTGTATTTTACTGTATTTTATTAGCTCAAAATAGAAAACCAGAGAAACAAGACCTTTAAATTGTTATCATAACCAAAAGAGCACGACTGGTTAGGTTCTTTTTTCAAGAGTATTCCACCATAAATGATACTGTTTCATGGAAAACATTTTTGGCGGCTGTTTTGACATTTCTTTTTTTTTTGAAGTCACATTACTTACGTACTTTTTGGACATCAGTATTCAAATTTACTGTAACCAGCCTATTTTTGGCCGTATATTCACGCTAAATTGCGTTAGTAATCACTTCAATGCTCTTATTATTTTACAATGTTTAAGCGGATCATTCGTCCTTTCTTCTATTCTGTATCCCTTGGCCACGCATAAATGACATCACATGAAAAATATCAAAAAATGATAATTATATTTGTTTCCCTACCTGGTCTCTGGTCGAATTATATGCTCAGAATCGGATGTCAGACACGGAACATATCCGTTTTGTCTTAATACCGAGAAGGACAGAGAGTTACAATTTAGGAAACCTTTATAGCACGCAGATACATGTTCAATATAATGAAAACTACTTTATCCTTAATGGCATCAAGCGCTGTTAAGTACAATCATAAATACGATCTAAGAAACGAAGCGTACTAAATGGTTTTAACTAGCTTCATTGCCATAGCTAATGTGGAATGCTAGAGGGCCAGGTCTTTACGTGAGATTTAAAAATGGAACACAATTTGTTGCCTGAAGCTCTCGTGTTCGACTGCACATCAGTACAATAATTTTAAAAACATTCTGACATTCCCGCCATATCCAACTGTCCAAATGATATATATTATGACGGAAAGTTGGGTTAGATAATTTATTACTCCGCTTCATTAAAAAAAGTCTGCGTAAAGATAAAAGTTATATTTTTAACCCAGCTATGTAATAAAAAAAATTAGTTGTGAGTCCTTTTTACTTTTACCTTTTATTTCACAAACTTTTATTTTAAATCTCTTTTGTTTTTACGTAACTGTTAAACTAAAATTTAAATTAGGAATAAAACTGTACAAGTGACAACTAAATTATCAGTCAACTGTATAATAATCTGACAGCTTTCAATAAACGCCGTTTTTATGATGTCAAAATATAAATCGAATTTTTGTGAATAAAAAAACTTGTTGCTAATTTTATATTTCCTGTGCGTTTACGATTTAAAGAAATGCAAATTAGACATCGGAATAACATAGATTAAACGCAATGTTGATACCTGCCTCGGTGGCGCAGTGGTAGCGTACGCGACTGCTGTTTTTGAGGTCTCGGGTTCGATTCCCGGATCGGACCAAATGTTTGTATGATCTGCAAACATTTGTTTCGGAGTTTGGGTGTTTTCTATGTGTAATATGTACGTATGTGTGTGAGATGTACGAAAAAAAAAATTACCTAGTTTCATACTTGTAGGTCATGGAAAAGAGTACATTTTCTATAGCAATAGAGGAAGATGACATTAGTCTAGAATAGTTTATTTGCTTATAGAATTTCCGCTAGCGTATATAATTTTTACTTTAATTTTTAATCTAGCTTATTAACAGTCAATAAAGGTTTGAATTACTTTAAAATTGTTCTCAATAATAATAACAAATTTTAATAAATAAAAAAATCGACTTCAAGAACTGGACCAAATTGAAATGGGACAACCCGGGAAGCATCAGCTTTCAAATACGAAAAGAATCATCAAAATCGGTTCACCCAGTCGAAAGTTATGAGGTAACAAATATTAAAAGAAAACGTAAAAATACAGTCAAATTGATAATCTCATCCTTTTTTTGATGTCGGTTAAAAAAAGTTAACCAAACATTACCAATTATATAGTAACTTATCTGTGCTAATACTACATAATGGAGGCTTTCGTGATTGCCAAAACAGTTTCCTTAACCTGGTTGTCGAGTCAGACCAACCTAAATAAATGAAAAGAAAGTATAAATTGTCGATGGTTGAGTCATTTACTAGGAACTTGGCTGTATTTTGTTTACCAACATTCACCATGTTTAAATTCGGACATAGCCTTTTGTGTATAGAGCACAAAATGTGGATATCAAAATAACCATAAAAGAAACTTTCAAACTTGCAAATTAATAATAACTATAGAATTAAGATTTATATTTATGGCTCTATAATAAGAATGAACATATAACAAATTAAATAAAAAATAAAAGACGCGACTTATCGATATACTTACTTCCAATTACTATGTAACTATCTATTTATGTTATTTACTGATGTCTCTGAATAAATATATTTTACTTACACTTAGTCGTACTTTAAGTAATATTAAGCACAATCTACTTCAATTGACCAATTATTTAATAAATT
Organism: Spilosoma lubricipeda; assembly: GCA_905220595.1. NCBI lineage: Eukaryota > Metazoa > Arthropoda > Insecta > Lepidoptera > Erebidae > Spilosoma > Spilosoma lubricipeda. The sequence goes on along the minus strand of HG992294.1, from coordinate 8,535,076 downwards.
TCTTTTTTATCATAAAAATATGGCTTAGGCAGTTTACGAATATCATTTTTCCTTCCTGGTCTAAATGTACCATTGCTACGGACACCTACAAGCAACGGGAGTGAGGGTTAATAATCTGCTATGTTTGTTGTAGATTTTGTGTTGTGATATAAAACATACTAGCTAAAAATATAACAATGTTTGAGACGTATAAAGGAAAATACGATGAAACTCAATTGCTTAAGTCAATGGCTATCTAGGATGTCACTATTTTTAAATAAGAGAATCCTACTTCCCTGTAGCACTGGACTACTGATAAAAAAAGTTTTGGTTTGGTTATGTATACAGATGGCGTTGTCCGGAGAAAATTAAACGTCGCAAGCGTTTCTTTTCCAATGTATACAGTATGAAAGTTGAGATTACAGTTTTAGTTTTCAAGTTTTGACATGAGCAGAATCTATATTTAGAATAAGTATAAACTTGTTTAGATGCATGTTTTAGGAGGAGACAATTTTCCAAAACGATCTTTAAGTAATATATATTAAGATTTATTTTACAATTCGAGGATATGAAAGTAACCAAAGCTTGAATAAAAATTAAATCACAAATGAGTTCTTAAATTGAGACGGCCATTAATGAAACAGGAAATATGGACAAGTTTAATAACGGTATCATTACAGATAATCAAATGATAATATAATTAAGCTGCAACATGCTTATTTCTCACAGTATTTTTTTAACACACGCCTGGGAACTAATTCAAGGTCCTGGAATCTTTCACACGGACCCTTATCTGTACATGATTATTTTATTCTTCCTTTTCATTTAAATAATACTTTCACTATAATGAATGAAATCAAAGCACACAGGCTATCTATATGGAACTTTAGAATGTCATTTAATAACTTTTTAAAAATTATATGTAACTGTTGTCAACTGCTCAATACAGTTTCTGGCAACAGGTTTTGGCATAGCCATATGCATTTAATTTAAAAAATAAATAAAAAAATTTAAAGGTATTATTTTAAAATTTAAATTTAATTAAGTATGCGTTTTGGGCAAATTCGACTCATTAGAAAATATATTAATTTATAATGTTTGTCTGATCTTAATTAGATCAGAACACGCAAACAAACATTTTTTGTGTCTATGCTACTATATGGATACTGGTGTTTAATTTCGATGTTTCGTAGTATATGAGATACCATAATTATCGAAAAATCGTTGGTTTAAAGAATATTTTTACTGCATAGCTCTATGAAAGTTCCATCCCGATGTCATGTTACACCATTGAAAATCGTAACATTAACAAGATATATTATGCAACTAGCTGAACCCCGCGGTTATTGTTGTACCGCGAGTAACGCCGCGGGACAAAGTTAGTCTAAAAAAAGTAGCCTAAGTTACTCCCCGGATCATCAGCTACCTGCCAGTGAAAGTCCCGTCAAAATCGGTCCAGCCGTTCCAGAGATTACCCGGAACAAACAGACAGACAGACAGACAGACAGACAAAAAAATTTTAAACTACATTTTTGTTATATGTATCGTGTATACATACATATGCATTGATTAAAAAGCTGTTATTTTAATGTTACAAACAGACACTCCAATTTTATTTATTTGTATAGATTGGAGTTAGACACTCGTTTTTTCCATGTAGATCTTGTGATATTAAAACAGCAAAATAATCGTAGTGTGTTTAACAATGATTACACGAAGCCAGAATTGAATGTTAGTAAGAAATACTATTGCTAGTACTCCAACCAGGAAATACAATGCACCGCTTCATACGTGTGTAAGCGCGGGTTGGAAAATAGGTCATCATGTAGCTAACCCTAGAACCGGTCCCTAGGTCCATAGGTCGTGAGCAGATTCTCTAATGTAAATAGGTACTTGCATAGTGTTACCGCTAACCGCTAACGTAATGAGTATTGTTGTATTGATGAGGGTTTCTTTGTTTTATTTCTAATATGTAGTCACTGTTTTAATCTTTTGTTTTTGTTTCTTAAATGTCAATTGTTATTTTAATACCTGTGGTTATTTAAGTTATTATAATATAATTTATTTCTATCAAGGAATAATTATAGTCTGATCTGGATGATCTGTGGAACTAATGGTTAGTAACTGACTATTGAGCCGCAGGTTGTAAGTTCAATTCCCAACCAGGATAAATAACTGTGTGATTAGTACGATGATTTGTTCATTGTCTGAGTGTATTTAGTACGTTTATGAACAATCTGTTCCCATAGTAAGGACTCTTCATTCGGGTTCTTCATTCAAACGGTCGGGTAACAGGTGCCCCAAGTTGTTATTAATTAATGTTAATAAAATTATTTTTATTAAGCATTTCTAGCTACCATAAGTTTGCTTACCTACTGCGTTAAGTAAAAAAATGTACGTTCGATTTTCCGACTTACAACGTACAAAATAATCAAAATGTTGCAATTCCAGGACCCTTATACGATTCTTGATAATACCTTTATAACATATCCCACGGTTTTCCCAGTAATTCGGTTATACTGACGAATGTAGCCCAACAAATTTTAATTCAAACAATTCGGTCCACGGGCGTAATTCTTCGAAATAAGCCATTCCACTCTCACACGATTTACTTACTCAGCTAAGAAATGTTCCGAGAATATTTGGCACCACGCTAAGATTATATTTTATGATTTTATTACCTTATAAATATTAATTCTAACTTTAATTGTAACAAATATACCTATCGAAATGGATTATGGTGGCCATAAAACACTAAAAACCTACACACAAATTCGTAGACCGTGTTTTCAAGTATGACTTTACGATATGTGTAAATTTTACGAAACAGTACAATAAATACGTCCTTAAAAATAGTAGAAACTTTCTTACTTTCTTCTTGCGACTGTCTCGATGGCACAGTGGTAGCATATACTACTGCTGTTCCTGAAGTCTCGGGTTCGATTCCTGTGTCGGGGAGAAACAGTTCTCTTGGACGACTCTAATTCAAAGATTAATTTGGTTAGTATATCTTCGAAACGGATAGAGAATGTTACATGTTAAAGAACGCTTATCTCGTCCACATCAGTCTCCGTCATATAAATCAATGCAAATTCCGGCTTTGAACATTATTTGGAAGCCATTTCTACTTGAAAAGATTCGTTGTATTATCTGTCTGTCTCCTTGCTACCACCTGGTGCGAAGGTTAAAAAGAAACAATTATAAAATCTCCAATCTGAGTCGGTGTTTTTTTGTACGGAGGCAGGAAGCGGTGCCAATTAGCTGCCGTGTCGTAAATTGCATCAATTATTTATGGTATTATCCTGGTTATTGTATATTTAAATGAAAATCTAGATTTCGCGTAACGAAATTGTATTTACTGCTGTTCGTCTGCCCTTAAATAGATATTATTTTTTACTGGTAATATCTTTTACGTATCGCTAAAATGTTTGTGTAAAATTTTATGACAATCAGTATAGTATAGACTTAAAATTACAAAGAAATTAACAAATTCATATGTTTCAAAAATTAATATTTGTCGTTAGACTATTATTTTTACAACAGCATTCATGTTGTCTTCAAATAGTCAAATACAAACAGCCCAACTTTAGTAGTCCAAATCTAGGTATTTTTTCTAATATTTTATGGTAATACTAGCTGTCCCGGCAAACGTCGTTTTGCCATAACTACTAATAAATTAAAAATTAATTAAAAAAACATTCTCCAGCGGACAAAATTGTGAATCTAAACCATTCCCAGATCCCCTTGAATACACACAAAAAATTTCATCAAAATCGGTCCAGTCGTTTGAGAGTAGTTCAGTGACATACACACTCACAGAAGAATTATATATATAAAGATTAAAACTAGCTGAACCCCTCAATGTTACTCGCGGACTAGCTAGTCTCAAAAAAGTAGCCGACAAAAATTTAAAAAAATGTTATTTTGGTACATGTATCGTGTATACAATTGTATATATTGTGTATGCATTTATCAATGAGTAGTTATGTTAATATTACAAACAGACACTCCAATTTTATGTATTTATATAGATTTAATTTGTAAAACGGGGTTAATTACATTGATGAAGAAAAATATTTAGTGGAAAAGTGTCGTAAATTATAATTAGGCGAAATCGAAAAAGCGAGCATTTGACTTATAAGCTTAAAACACAAAATCGACTAACTTACAGTAAACAAACATTTAATTTTGTGTTTTAAAATAATATCCGTAGGTAAAGTACACAGGGTTACCTATCCATCCTTACGCAGCTTGCAAACTAGGACAAAAGATAAATCAATAATTATGTATGTAGACATTCTAGCCAAATTGTAGGTTATATTATAAATCACATATAAAATTATTTATGTCTGTCTGGGGACTGGGTCGCAAGGTAATTTAAGTGTTCCGAAATAGTAATTCAGTTAATGACCTCTAGCTTAAATGGTTTATTTGTCTGGTTTTGTTTACGACTAAGAGCATGACTTTAATCAGAATGATTAGATATCTGATTGGATTTATCCTTTTAGGAAATCCTACTGTCCAAGTGGTATACGAATAAAGTCAAAATTATTAAGTAGACAGACAACAGATCTATACTAATATTATAAAGCTGAAGAGTTTGTTTTTTTGAACGCGCTAATCTCAGGAACCGCTGGTCCGATTTGAAAAATTCTTTCAGTGTTGGATAGTACATTTATCGAGGAAAGCTATAGGCTATATATCAATACACTAAGACTAATAGGAGCTGAGCACCAAAGGAGAATGTTTCAAAAACGGGGGAAAATTATCACGCCACGGGCAATAGAGACGCAAACGAGGTTGCGTGGGTCAGCTTGTTTCTAATGAAATCTAGCCAATTGAACACAGCCAAGCGCCACGCTTCCGATAGTGTGTGTAAGTGTAATAATGACTGTTAAAAACAATAACCCTTTTCTGTAAGAGTGAATATACGATAGTTTCTAACGTCACATGTAAAAGATATGAACGCCACTCAGGAACTTTAACTTAAAATCAATGATATCATATAAAAAAGAAGCCTAAAATGTTACTATCCATTCGAACACTTACTAAGAAACGAATACAAAAGCTGTGCAACATTTCTCATAAATATCTTAAAGACCATCGACCGAAGTATCATCTGATACAATGGTACACCAATACGGTACTCTTAAGACATTCACTACTTATACAAGACTGCCCAAAAGATGAGTCCCCATAAATATGTATAGGACCTTTCCTTTTATGTAAAGCGTTCGACGGTACCATTAACATAAATAATAATACAAGTAAACCACCTCCTGCCACCATTGTAACAAACTTAAAACAGTCAACAATATAAAAACCAGTTATTGACAGTCTTATCGATATTTATCACGAGAATCGTTTTAAAATCGACTACAAAATGTTCTATTCGAAATGTGCTCTCAAACAAAATAAATGAACAACAAACAATCGAACGGCCGATAATTGGTACAGCTACCCTACACGGGGTACGTGTACGGCGTAACCCAGGTAGCAGAACTCAACTCAATAAATACGTCCGTAATCTTCTTTTTTTTCCTGGCGTGTCAGCCACACGGTCCAAAACCTGTTCTTATTTGCACATAGCTCTGTCTCTTTCTTCGTTAGATCCATTTAACCTTTTTGGAGCGAGTTCACACTTTAGTGATTGTGATTATCTGAACTTTGAATTGAATATTAATTTTAATACATCATGTTTACAAGGTATTTACTTTAACGTTATCATAATCATTACTATATACTTTTGATCAATGCTGCCGAAATGATGTTAATTCTTATTTCATGCCGGTGATGTGAGTGGTTACAGTGGTATAAAATATCGTACTTCTGGATTTATTTATAGAGTCGTTTTTTTTTGACTGGCGAGAAGAGTTGAGGTGTTACAAAATTAACATATAAAGACGATTTGTGTTATTGTTTGTTTGTAGCCTTACAGCTTAAAGGATAGACGAAATTGGATTTATCGTGAGTGTTCGTTTTTAGTCAAAGGGATTTTTTAAGTCAGGTATATGGAATTGTTTCAACGTTGAAGGTGAAGAAAAACCGCACTAAAATTATACTTTTCACATCTCGTTTGCTCAGTTTTGATTTAATCTATACAAATAAATAAAATTGGAGTGTCTGTTTGTAATATTAAAATAACCGCTTTTTACTAAATGCATATGTATGTATACACGATACATATACGAAAAATGTAGTTAAAAAAATTTTTGTCTGTCTGTCTGTCTGTCTGTCTGTCTGTCTGTCTGTCTGTCTGTTTGTTCCGGGTAATCTCTGGAACGGCTGGACGGATTTTGACGGGACTTTCACTGGTAGGTAGCTGATGATCCAGGGAGTAACTTAGGCTACTTTTTTTAGACTAACTTGGTCCCGCGGCGTTACTCGCGGTACGACGATAACCGCGGGTAACACCGCGGGGTTCAGCTAGTATCGAATAAAATATTAATAAACAATTATGAATGCTAATTAACCTATTAGAAATGAATGCTAGACAACTAAAAGTAATTAGTGTCATTATATTATTGGACATATTTACAAAAAAAACTATAAATGTATTTATATCAGTTGTCTAGTAACCCATAACACAAGCTCTGCTTAGGTTGGAAACTAGATGGCGTTGTGTGTTAGATGTCCAAAATATTTATTTATTTGTAATTCAACCCATCGCCGTCCACTGCTAAACGCAGGAGCGCAACTATCCAGGTCTTGAACAGTCCAAATACCAGTTCTACTACAGTTTTTTACGTTATTGAAGAAAATTGCTCCTTATTTGTAAATGAAATACCGAAGATACCTCTTACGGCATATAAGCTCTCAAATACCCGCGGCGGTAATATAATAAGTTTGCCCATTGCGTAATATAATAGATGAGTTCAGCTTCTTTGCGCTCGCGCAGGTTTCAAATAACTTTTGATATTGACTCTGTCGGTGGCTTCTGTTTTCTTTAGTTAGTATAGCTCACAGCTTTTTGTGTTTGTTTGGAGATGTCAAAATGTCAAGTTGCAAAGTTCAGCATTTATACTGATTCCGATTACAGCGTCTTGTTATTTGATCTCCCGGTAGCTTCGTTACAGTATACGAAAAAAGGAACAGGGAGGCTCATGGAGGTCGGAGGGTAATGGCACTCTGTGATGATGGACCGCTTCTCTGAAGCATATAGATCACAGCGCAGTATAACGATATGATTAAAATAAAACGTTTAATTATATGTATTATCCTTCTCTAAAGGTGGAAGAACCGCTTTGGTGATTTTCAATACTTTTTCCATCACAGTCAGACCGAAAAACAGTTTGCTTACTCTTATTTGAATTTATATTTTTTGTTAAGCAATCCCAGCCTGGTCAGTGTTTGGATGGGTGATCATTATTAACACATTAAGAGCTCTCAGGGGCTCGGAGAGAACTGTGAGTGACAAAGACAATCGTTACGGGACCAAAAAGTCGGACCTTCAACAACAACAATCTATACATCTATACAAATAAATAAAATTGGAGTGTCTGTTTGTAATATTAAAATAACCGATTTTTACTAAATGTTATATGTAGCTTTGTCCTGCGGCGTTACTCGCGGTGCCACGATAACCGCGGGTAACACCGCGGGGTTCAGCTAGTCTTTCTTCGATTTCGCCTAGTAGGTATTTTGTAAAATAGTAGAAGAAGTAGTAGACTTAAAAAGCCAACCCCAAACTAGTTTGAGGAAAAAGGCTCTGAGGTAGAAAGTGTTTATAAAAAAAGTATATTTAAAATGTTAAACACACTTAGTAAAATCCTCACAATGGCTAGCGAACTGATCCCAACTCCTTTAGTTGCGAGGTAAATTAACCGTTTGACATGCATTAATGAATACATTCTCTTTGATCGATCCTTGTTGCTGAACGTATGAGAAACGGTTGTACATTCCACCTGCCAACCATTGTTTTAAGCATTCATATTGTAACGGTATGCGTTAAGGTCCGAGCTCACTAAATAATGTTGAGCAGAATTCTAAACAGAAATGTGTAAAGGAGATGATATATATTATATTATATATACTTTAAAATGTACTAGTGTTACTCTCTCCCTCTCACACAGTGGCACATTTTAGATGTATTGATAGAGAATGAGGAACAAATGTGCCGTGACAATGAGAACAAATCTTGAAACGATTTAGAAGTAATGAATGACATCTGAGCTTAATCAGTGCAGAGGTTATTCGTTTTTTGAAAGGTACACGACCCAACTAAACGTTTTTGTAAATACAGAAAGTTCTTCCAAAAATTATTTACAAAGAAAGTTTTTTCCTTATGTAAAACAAACAAATAAGTAAATACTAAATAAAGGAAAGTTCGCAAACTAGGTCTTTATAGCTATTAATTTGGCTAAATTCAAGACTATGCGATATTCTTAGTAGAAAACTTTTATATTTTGTGTGACATTACTTCATATTGGCTATGATATATGGGACTATATTAGTGACTATAGTGAGTAGGGTATACAAGTTCTTTGTCTTTTTCTTTTCATATTTTCTTTTTTTGCGTTTTGCACTCTTGCAAAACTAAAAATTGCCAGCACACAGTAAATTGACGTCACCCGTCAGAATACTCATAGAATACTCTTCTTTCGAACACGAGTATTCTTAATTTGAAATAGTCATAATATTAATTTATTTTTCATTTTTTTTCAGATTACTGGACGTTAAGAAAGCACGCGGACGGTGCGTCGAGTGATAAAGAAAACTAGTAACTAAAATAATAATTAGAATAGTCGATTAAAAATTCAACCTATTGTATAAAGTATGTACTTTTATAAATTATTACAAATCAATTATCATATATATGAACAATGTGTTCAGACACATTATGTTCCTTTTGAAAATCTATATTTAATTTAAGTTTTAATTTTGAAAATTAACAAATTAAAATCGTATTTTTTTAAATGTGCTAAAACGTTTCTGGATATTTAGAGGCTAAATTTTTTTTCCAAAATAATGATTTAAAAATATTTTTAGTTTATTGCATTTGTGTAGATTCCAAGGGAGTCTAATCGTGTGTTATTTGGGGTAAAAAAGATTTTTTTATTGTACACAATTACCTAGAAAGGTTTTAAAGAAGGTTGTATTCTTTAAGAACCACTCTAAGAAAAAAATGTTACGCCAAATATAAATGTAATAGTATGTAGGTATCTCCTGAAATAGTATTTCTTCCTGGTAAAAGAATAACTTTAATATTTGTTATCATACCTATATGGCTATGTATGTTTGTATATTGTCCTTCAATTCTAACTAGAATAAACGTGAATCCATTGATAACAAACTTTCAGTGTTGCTATGAAAAAAATATCTACAATTTTAAAAACAAGTTAACTAATGAAGTTTCACATTGTTTTTATTTTTGTATACTTTTTTTTCACGAAAATATAAACATTATATACACATAAATATTTTTTTTTTAACTTAAAGCTAGCTAGCTATGTTATTGTTAAATATTTTAATATACATTTCTATATTCATTCCCAAACAGTTTAAATAATGCACGTTTGTTGTAGATAAAATAATGAAGGACATAAACTATTTAATCCTTATATGTTTAAACGTTACCTCCCTTATTCATAACGTTATTTACTTTAATCAATTTTTCTGTGTTATTTTCAAGTTTAAACTTAAAGCCTTAAAGTTGAAAACGGTTGCTTAAAGTAAAGCAACGTTTTTGAATTAGTGGGTTAATTTCGTTTTTTATTTTTTCAACACAAGTGGTTAATCAGATTAATATAATGTCCTATGTGCTTGCCATGTTTTAAGGGCTAGCTTACTACTCAATTACACAAATATAATTGTAATTTCTTCATAATAACAGAATGAACTGATTTCGAAGGATATTTTATATTGGGAGGCCTATTTTAAAACCTAGTAAGGACAAATATTTATGTAAACAGTATTTTTGCATAAACTTAGCAGTGTAGTGACACCTCATTGAAGAAAATAGATTATAATAATATATAAGAACTATTATCACTTAAAATATGTAATTATTACATAGATTTAAAAATCTGGTATAACTGATATATAGTGTTTTATATAAACAGCAATACTTCTTTACATAAATAGTTTACGAAAGCTGACTTGTCATTTTGTTAAATTTAGTTTCAAATCCATAGGTTTTAAAATTGCTGATTTCTGTATAAGAGAATGAAGGAAATTAATTAAAAAGGTTTTATGTTTTATATCTACCTTAACTAAAAAGTAAATAATAAGGTTTGTGGTCAAGTCCTGTGACGGCATCTGCGTCAAATCTGCATTTTTCTTGATAATTCTTATGTTACGATATTACAATTTCATATTTAATATTATGCATATAATAAAAATATCTCATAATACTTTATTGGAAATACTACCTCAGCTAATTCTTTTTGGCACAAACATAATATTTTAATCTTTGTGGAACAAAGACAATTACTCGATTTTAAATTATGAGTAAAAATGCATCATTTCCAAAACAATTATGTTGTTTGATTGATCTTAAGAGGTTTAGTTAAATTTTATCTTAATTTTATTTAAATCTGTCTTGTATTATCTGTATAATTCAGTTAAGCACTTTTATGTCGTCCGATAGTGTTACTAATAATTCAGATGTTTTAAATTGATGGAATTGAAATAATACATATTTAATAATTATTTCATTTGAAAATTAGTTATTTGTAACGAGTATAACTATGAGTTTTCAAATTTGGAATCAACCAGGAGATGGATCTTGGAATAGTGATCATAAACAAACAATCTATTTCTTAACTTTTATACAAATACAACCGCCTCTTTCTCTCTTGAACATTTCGAAAGGTATAATAAAGGTAAGCGATAGATTCTCTAGTTGGATGCTTGGAAAAATACCTTTGCTGTTGCTTTACATTATTTCTTCCCTAATTTCGAAATTTAAACAGTTAGAAGTAATTAATAAGGATTTGTTTGATGGCTAATACCAAAACCCTTTCTGCTCAGTCATCCTTTAATATGTACAGTAATACTATCTGATGTCCATCTAAGTTGAATTTACCCTAAATATTTTAAAGTAATATCGTATTTTACTCTATTTAAAAAGTCGATAATGATATATTAATAACTATATGTAGAATCTAGTCTATGATCTCTGCAATAATTATCTAAAAATGGCCGCTTTCAAGTGGTTTTCGCTTCCTAATAATCTGTCCTTTAGTTATGTAAGTTTGTAATAAAGTTAAATGTTTTTTTATTATTATTTAGTGACTAGATGTTACAGAATTAGTACTTTGTGTGCCTAAATAAATTAACTTGATGAAACTAAGATGTTTTTTATTGTATTTTGAATGTTAATGTAAAAAATCTAATACCTTTCAACATGTAATTTTTGTACAGTAAAGTTACTCAAAAATATAGCGAGTGAAACTCGGTCACTCAGATACTACGTACCTGCTTAGGAAAACAATGTCTACATTATATATACCCTTACATAATCTTATATTTGATAATACAATGCAATACAAATAAATACTTATTCATGACTTTCTTGTGATGAATTCTTTGAACAAGTTATTACATCGGCGCAGTCACGATGAAAAAAGAGATCAGACTTTATGTTATGATTTAAAAACTAAAATGAAATTTACACTAACCGTCTTGGTAGCGCAGTGGTAACATATGCGACTGCTGTGCATCAGGTCTCGAGTTCGATGCCCGGGTCGAATCAAATGTTTGTATGATTTGTAAGTTTTGGTATTTTCTATGTATGAGAGTTATCCAGTACCCATAGTACAAACTCTGATTAGTTTGGTACTAGCGGTTGTAGGTTGTACAGGTGTAGCTGTAAAAATCATTCAATAATTTATAGAAATTAAGATATGCTAATTTAAACGAATCACTGCAATGCATATTACATACGCGCATAACTTCCGATTGATTGCACCATATTGGATAATTCTTTTTTGATGTGTGCTATTGTCGCGACAACCGGAAGTGTAATTTTTTTCTAATTCACGACTGTACCACCCGTGGGAAGCTGAGACTAAATAATAAAAACGAGTTTTTCGTAAATTGAGATAATAATTACGAAAAAATGGCGTATGAAGTTCACCGGGTCAGTAGACAGTAAGTAAAAAATAAACATATCTTACTCTTCAACACATTGTTTATTAACCCCGAAGATAGTCACAGAGATATTAATCTTTTTCTCATCAACCAGACATAGATTACAGGTGGATGATTGAATACCGTTATAGGATATAGTAATGAGGCTCGCGCTCAAGCATTCATTGTCTGAGTGACACGTATACTAATATATAAAGCTGAAGAGTTTGTTTGTTTGTTTGAACGCGCTAATCTCAGGAACCGCTGGTCCGATTTGAAAAATCGTACATACATCTGAACAGTTTATTACTTTTGACAATATCTTTATTTTTCTGGAAAAAATATATTTTAGATCTGATATATTCGAGTAAATCTATACTAATATATAAAGCTGAAGAGTTTGTTTGTTTGTTTGTTTGAACACGCTAATCTCAGGAACCGCTGGTCCGATTTGAAAAATTCTTTCAGTGTTAGATAGCCCATGTATCGAGGAAGGCTATAGGGTATATATCATCACGCTACTACTAATAGGAGCGGAGCAACAATGAAGAATGTTTCAAAAACGGGGGAAATTTTCAAGCTACGGGCAATATAAGGCGCAAACGAATTTGCGTGGGTCAGCTAGTACTAATATATAAAGCTGAAGAGTTTGTTTGTTTGTTTGAACGCGCTAATCTTAGGAACTACTGGTCCGATTTGAAAAATTCTTTCAGTGTTAGATAGCCTCGAGGAAGGCTATAGGATATATATCATCACGCTAAGACCTACAGGAGCGGAGCACCAATGAATGTTACAAATGTTACGGCCAAAACGGCCGAAAATTATTACGCTACGGGCAATAGGAGACGCAAACGAGGTTGCGTGGGTCGGCTAGTTTATCTACATATATAGTACGTAGGTATGTATGTAAGTTATATTGTAACTACTACTAAAGTAAGTTGATCAGCATTCTGGTTACCATGCACAGACTTTGCTTCAACCGACTTCAAAAAACAAGAAGGTTCTCAATTCGATTGTATTTTTATTGGGCAGACTGACAGACAAGTGAGCTGTCTCACGTTAAAATTTTTACTGTCTCATTTATTGATTTTGAGTTTAATTCAAGTGCATCCAGAAATTGAAGATGATAAAACCATAGTTTTTGATTTTATTTAACAGCTCAGACACAGCCTTCTAATCCGAAACTTGCAGAGCCGCAACCAAACTCCTGATAAACATAGGTATACAGACAAGTTAAATTTTAACAAAAATAAAACCGACCTTAAGTTTCGACTCGATTTCTCTTGGAGCCATCTTCAGATCTCAGTGTCCTTATCATGGTACCACCGTTAGGATATATCCTTTCCATTAAAATCATCAAAATCGGTTCATAAACGACGAAGTTATACGCGAACACACATAAAAAATATATAAATACGGTCGAATTGAGAACCTCCTCCTTTTTTTGAAGTCGGTTAATAAATAAAATACACCCAGAAATAAAACAAATCTTCGTGCTTGTTACACAACTGCGTGGGATTAAATCCACGACCTAGCTCTAGAGTTTTAGCTAGACCAAAAAATTATGACTCTCACGTGTCGTCTATGACATCTATACATCCTGTGGGTGTCATATAAGAGCCGACAGGAGCAAACTACTCAAAACAACAGCACTGCAGAGACAAAAAAAATTGAACAGAACCAAAGACCACAACGAGGGAAAGAAATGTTAAATCCTGCTTACTAAAGACGAAAAGCTTATATCCGTAGACTACTCAAGGTTGTTGCTGTGATAAACGCAATATTAATGAATTTAAGTAGGCGGTTTTCTGTTTAAGTAAATAAACCAATTAAAGATTAAACATATTGCAACTTTGTTTCACTATCAACTCTAATACATCAAAAGTGAAGTAGTCTGGATTGAATCCCGAAATTCCTTGGCCAACGACTTCCTACCGTCGCGTCGCTGCGGGCTCCAAATATTTGTTCCTCTCCCACGCGGTCAGATCAGGAGTTAAATTGCCCAGTTGAGTGGTTCCGTATCGCGTCAGAATTAAATTGCCTACGTCCGAGACGAAAATGCGTTTTGTTTTAGTTTATTTATTTATCTGTTGAGATTTATTTGTTATCAAGTTGTTTAACTTGAACTCAAATATTGCTTTAAATAAGATATTTCCTATAAATTTTCAGAAATTCCAACGTAACCTCTGTTCGCCTTCCTACCTAATAAGTTTCTACACCACCTTAAGGCTGACTGGAAAATAATGCGTTGGGCATGGATATTAAGTCCATCAATAGGTATACAAAAGTGATAAAGTTTTGACAAATAAATATAAACTTACTGTATAATCGACTTCCAAAAATGAGGAGGTTCTATGTTCCACTGTAGGTATTTTTTTTTGAAATGGTTTAGAAGTTTGGTAAAAAGGATTGATTTGATATCTATATATTAATACGTTAATCAAAACCTTCGTAATCCTTTTTAAGAAAACTATGCGAGTGGTATGAAATGTGGCACAGTTAAAGTTTATACAGAGTTTATACCAAAAAAATGTGTTCGAATTTCGAGCGCTGGGCAAGTTAAATAAATCCACTAGTTAGATCAATCTAGCCTCTGCAGTTCTGTGGCGCATTGGTAGCGTATGCGACTGCTGTGCTCGAGGTCTCGGGTTCGATTCCCGGGTCGGAACAAATGTTTGGATGATCGGCAAATATTTGTTTCGGATCAATCAAATATTTAATCTTTTGCTCTAACTCATTCATTTTAGGTTAACTAATTTTGTCGATATTACTTGCAATTACAAATTCTTTAACTTATTAAAAGTATAAAGAATTTGTACAGGTAAGTAAAGAAAAAGTAATGAAACGAAAACCAGAATTCAGTAAGTTTAAACAATGGGATTGAAAGGTAAATGGTATATGATGTGATACATAATATCTACTTTCCAACCCTTCTTTTTGGATAGGTAACTAGAAAATAACCAAACTCCGAAACGAATATTTGCAGGTCATAGTCATAGATTACATTTGGTACGACCCAGAAATCGAACCCGAGACCTCGTCGCAGTCACAGCGGTGTTTGTAAAACAATTTACCATTGAATATAACATTAGAGGTACGTATATCTATTCATTTAAATGTTTCTCATAACTATTTAAATTTCCCGTGAAATATTTAAGTGCCTCGAGAAAGCCCTTTTGTCTTTAAAAAAATATTTATTAGAAGAAAAAGAAAGTCTTCTCATTTTTCATTAACAAAAAAATGAATTACCATCACAAAGGTACTTACTGCTTTTTATTGTAAGCATGTATATCATGATTTTTTAAATCTTTATTCATTGTGCTTAATTGTTTTAGGTCTTTCAACTTGCAGCAGTCAGAAGATTATTTATTATGGGGAATATTAGTACGGTAATTTCAATTTGTGCCGTCTTTAGATTAAACTACAGCGACCCTGGCGCCGTAAAGATAATAAACTGAAGTAAATAGCTCTTTAGAGCTTGCGGCGGTGAAAATAACATTGCGGCTGTACAAGCAACTAATCAAATGAGGTTTACATCACATCAACAGCTTTTAACGGTTCACTGATGGACATGGCCTTTCCTTAGAATGGAGGGTTTGGCCTTTTTATTTATTTTTTTACTTGTGGAAACGCCCTCGGGCCGTCACCTCACCAGGGTTTGGGGCGGGGCTGTGCGTCGGACTCGAACCGACTAAAACCACACGGTGTACCACTCTGCACCTGAGACGGGAGGGATCCGGCAACTGTTGTTATTAACACAATCGACCCTCTCCCAGATGGAGGGTTTGGCCTTCTATAACATACTGGCCAGAAAGGGTTGGTATAGGATTTGTTAATTTGTTTGAAGTATTCCTTCTCTTTGCAATGATGTTGCCATGCTAAGCTCGCTCCTTTAGTCACCTCTTATGACGCCCATGGGATGGATAGGAGTGGTGACCCTCTGTATTCTTATTCCGTTACCATACTTCAGCCCAAGCCTCTTTAGGTCACCAGGTCCAAGTATTGATTCTAAGAGGGACCTAAAGAGCCGCAACGCACTTTTGTTTCTTGAATAGTCATGGCCCATCGGCGTCTCTAGCCATTTAACATCAGGTGACCTGTTGTTCTTTCAATATGCATTTTTTTTTAATTTATAGGCACGGAACGTAACCAGAACCGATCTTGGCCATACTTACTCTTGGAATTCAATATTTTCCAATTCAATAACTAATTTTCTATTTATCTACATCTATCTAACATATTATTAGGTGCATTACATAACAAGCTGTGTGGTGCAGCCATGTCGCTAGTAAACACGGTTGTTTTCTTTAGAACTCGAAGTAGCGACATGTTTTTTCAGCATATCTCTATCCTATTACGTTTATGAATGCATATGCAATATCATTCTTGTAAGTTTTTAGTAATTTTTAATAGAGAGGTATCCTGTGCTAAAGCCGGGTAAGTTAATCAAGTTGTAGAATTCGGTTAGTCTTCATCGCTTGTTGTGTCCTGGCTGCTTGAAAAGGGTACGCCGCGCTGGCGCCGTCGGTATCGCCGTCGCTGCTTTATTTATAACAAAAAAATCTGTTATTGTCGGGCCACTGGGTATCTATTTTTGTAAAATACTGTAGGCTTTATACCACCTTTTTAAAAAGTTGTAAATTATTTCCAAAGTAAACACTCCAAATACCTACCTATTCAATGACCTCACTTATTAATACAAACAATTGAAACTGGAACGCATTCCTCGCCTCTTTACTCCGTAATACAATATAATTTATTGCTCATTGAAAAAATGTGACAGAAATGACAGACGACATATTTGAAGGGAACCCTAAAGATTAAATTAAAAAACGTACGATGCAAGGGTAGTGAGTCACGAGATTGACGGGAATACTTTAGAATGACTCACAGTCAGTCGCTACCCGACACCATCTTTCGTAATGTTATGTTATTGGAAATAAGTTTTAAAGTGCATGTGGTTTCAGTAGTGTTCTAAGTGTGTATTATTTGAATCAAGAATAATTTGCAGAAAATTTGGTTGTTACAGTAGGTGGTTTACAAATAGATAATAATATGATATGGGTAATAATACAAATCGTTCCCATTGTCATGTTTACAACTACAGTTGTTCCGAGAACTCTTTAAGATAGACTTAATATTCTGGAAATGCCGAAATCCACCCCATACTGATAAATAAATTAGTCCTCCCAAATATATACCGTCTCGCTCCAGAATTTCTCGCATCATCCTGATACTGATCTCACGTAATTCCCATCTGGTACATTTGGCTAAGATATAAAAAGAAGCCGAAAAAGGTATAAAAAAAAAACATCGTGGACATAAGTTGTAGTTACTTAAATAATAACAGAAACTACGTAAATTATAAATAAATATCTAATATCTAGGTAGATAATTAATTATATTCATCACGTTAACAGGTGTTAACGTGATGAATATAATGGCAAAGATATAAAACAGCAGGCACAACCAAAGATAAAAGTTTTTTTTTCTGTTCGATAGGCAATAAATACCCATAAGTAACTGTAACAATAACGGTTTATGGAGGGAATTAAGTCTTTTTGCACAATGTAATTAAAAAACTAATAAGAAAAAGGTTTTGTGAAATAACGTCTCTATTAAATTTGGTGTTATGGAAATTAACCCTTTATTATGGAAACTAACTTTAAGCAACAGAAAAGGAGAATACCTACTCTCAAATGTACAAAGTAAGTGCTAAAGTCACAGTCAATATTACTAGGTCAAGTTATGTTAGTTTTAAGGTAGGAGTGGTATATTTTCTTCTATTTCACGTGTAGGGTGTAGGTTTAGCCCTTTCGACACCAAATCCATGGTGTAGTCAGGGCCTGAGAGATTTTCCACACGCACAAATAGAAATCCTAAGTATCATCCAAATCACTTTTACTTCCTTAGATTTAAATACTATGACATTCTTTTTACGAATGCCAGTAAAAGAAATTGCAAATACTTTTAGATTTCAAACATGAATGAACTAAACTGTACGTAATAAAGTTTGACTTTAACTATATTGCCATGCAAAACTTGTTGCTATTCATAGAAATGCAAGTAAAACCATAAACTATATAATATTATTGTATTGCATTGTCCTATGAGCGTAAGTAACAAAACCAATAAACATTTCATATGATTTGCAAGTACAAATTATATGACATGTTTGTGGTGTTTTGTTTATCTCCACTGGTTCATTGATGAGTTTTAGTAATATTGGAAATCTCCACCAACTCCAATAAGATTAAAAGCAAAAGTTGTAAAAGAGAAAATATTTCCATAAAATAATATTGCAATTAGTTAAGCTTGAATTTTAGAATAGGTACACTTAATTTTAAATTTACAGTGAAGAAAGAAGGTGCTAAAAGGTATTATAGATGTTAGCAATTTTTTCACATAGAACACTTTAACTTTGCATATTCACAAAATGACATTATATCTCTAAATGTAAAGTTCGATTTGCACAGTATAGTTTATTAATACCTACATTCTTTAATACAACGTATTATAATGTAAATGTCTATTACTAAAAAAAATCAATTAATATCTAAACGTAAAGTTAAATCTGCACTATATTGTACATTAATACATTTTCTTAAGACAATGTTGATGTCTAATAATAAAAAATCCAAAAATATAATTGCCCTAAGACGGTTAGCGCCTTTAAAAAATGATATAGCAATCAAGATGAACATCTTGTAAGATTAAGAAAGGTACAGGCGCATTTCTTTTTTCTTTCTGAATATAATAGTCATGGTTAAATTTACGTTAATATTAATTTGTGCTAATAAATCTAAATTCTAGTTAGATAAGTTTATTGTAACATGAATTTGAAAACATTGAGAAATGTTTCATTACTCTTTTATTAGCAGCTTTGTAAGTTTTTGTCATGCATTATATGTGAGTATTAAACACCTAAGTACTATAAAGTTATTAATTAATCTTTAATATTGCATAAAAATAGTGAGTAAACAAATAATTTATTTGCAAACAAAAGGAAACGTTTTAAGTTTTGATATATTTCTTAGAAGAGTAGTGGCAAAAAATTTAAAATGCCTAATTAATTTTTTACCAAATTTGATATGTTAAAAATTAAACTGTAATTTATTAAGAGGAATAGATCTATTGGGTTCTACATAAATCAACGACATCTGTCTAGTTACAAATCAGAGAACGCCTTGAGAGCGATCTTAGCAATCGTCTTTTCTTCGGAGTTACAAATTCTAAGATTATACAAGGCGTCTTGAAAATAAATTATCATAACACGACTGGTAAGATATTAAATTAAATAAGTTTTATAAAATCTCTAAATATAAAAATTACAACATATATATGACTATTTAACTACCGCCAATGCAGGGAAAGACATGTTTGATTC
Organism: Spilosoma lubricipeda; assembly: GCA_905220595.1. Classification (NCBI taxonomy): domain Eukaryota; kingdom Metazoa; phylum Arthropoda; class Insecta; order Lepidoptera; family Erebidae; genus Spilosoma; species Spilosoma lubricipeda. Next base: position 8,515,638 of record HG992294.1, on the reverse strand, counting down.
TTGATGTCTGGATACACCATTTGCAACACATAGAAATAGGTATTATATGAAATAGTTGGACATCTCATAGAATAATCAATTTTCAAATCCGGCTACAACAAATAACCGAATATAACGATAAAGCGCAGATTTCTGGACGATGTAATAGGTATATATAAATACTATCAGCTTAATCAAGAAGCCATCTGCCAGTAGCAGTAGACGTGCCGTTGACCGTGGTCTTGAAAAAGGTTTATCCTCACATCAATAGATAGCCTTAAAAGTTCACTACCTGACTTAGGCTCCTCCTTAGAAAGAAGTGAGGATTGGCCTACTATTTCACACTGGCAAAAAGGGGTTGATACCTATAGGGTTTGTTAGGGTTAGGGGTTGTTTTCTTCTCTGTGCAGTGATGTTGTTTCTCGTATGTTGCTCCCTTAGTGGACACACCTATTGCATAAATATGACACTAGTATTCTTAACCTGTCACCAAGCGGGCGAAAAATTAACGATTAAATTGCCCACCCTATCAATAATAATTAAAAGTTAGTAAAGTAAAACTGTGTTCTAACTTCTGGGTCGCCAGTTCCAAATCCATAATATTCTTTCATAAAAGACCCCTTGACCTTATGCAATTACAATGCCGTACCGCCGTACCCTTATGTAGCATAGTTATAAAGCTGGTACGTTTAAGAAAAAAAATGGTCGTAGCATAAAGAATAATAAACTCAAATGCTTTTCTTACCAAGGTAACACAATGGTGTTAATCAAAGAGCATCATCATTGTCTCAATTAAAAGAGTTTCAAAACTCAAATGACAAAAAAAAACTAGTTTGTGGTTTGACAACAGACTGTATTTAAAAAGAAAATTGGAACGCGCCACAACTGCAATACCGAACCCCTATTTTTTTAAACAATCAGTTTATTAGTAATTGTTGTCTTTACAAAAGAGTTCTGGCTCGTGTTATATCTTTTTAAATGCACAAACAAATGTCAAATTAGTAGACATTTTATTTAGAAGTTAGAAGAAACAAAATGGAAATTTATATTATTATACTGCAAACAAGAAACCGTTACTGCTGACCAATGCTACTGTAACCTGCTGCGAGTGAGAATTTAGGATAATTCCCAAGTATTTTATACAGGTAGGTTTGTGTGGGTTCTACGTATTGAAATTAGTACTAATTAATAATGTAAACTTCGCGAATATAATTTCTGGACAAAGGCTTATTGTAAATGCAAATTAATTTAGGAATTTCTTTGTTAATAAATATAAACCTAAAAGTAAGTACCTTTATTTGGAGACAAATATTTTTATTTTATTTAAATCTGACTAAATATAATTGCAACATATTATTTTGTTTAATGAAATACCATTCTGAGTAGGTATACAATCTCGTGAAAGAGAAACATGTGGACTTCCTAATATGAAAATTCGAATTAGGAATGCGTGTATGAATGATGGCGCATGCGCGGAGCGACTCCCCTGATTAGCTATTGTCTGTGCAGCTTGCATTCTGCATCTGTATTCTGATTTTTAGCTATTGTTTAGGATTTATGTCTGCTAGTAGAAACGTATTTATATAAATAAAATATTTATGTCCTACTACACAAACCATTTATTTCAATAAGTTCTCCTCTGTTGTTTTTAAAATATAAATAAATAAGAAATAATGTTGAGTATGTTCATAGGTGAGTGGAAGTTGTTAGAATAGGTAGCAACGAGCTATAAACAGACTTATGTTTTGTTAATTTGCACATAATAAAGTTTATCTGTAGATTCTGTAGTGTTTCAGTCTGTTTTGTTTCTAATAATTAATACTAGTTTAAGGTTAAATTTTAGTACAGTTGGTTTATACTCGTAATGACTTACTTAAAGGTGCCGATTGACCTAAACATATAGGTCAGTCGGCACCTTAAGATTGGTATGGTCTGTAGCAATGTAACAGCCATCAATATAAAATATGACTTTACTACAGTGTAAAAGTACGGTAAGATATTAAAATCACCGATAAATTGGTAGGTGTCAACACTTAATTACTGTTTTCATAAAATATATAAATGTTACCAATTTATTCAATAATAGAATTATCACGACATACTAGATTTACTTTACAGTCCCTATTTTTAATGTCAATAAAACGCTTTACATAGGTAAATTTCTATACCGATTTTTTATACCTACGCTATGTTTTTGTAAGGGTAAAAATAATATTTAATTTGTTCATAAATATTTACGTCTACATTGTTTTAAATGGAATATTTTTCTCTATTTTTGTGATATAATAACAAAAAAAGGAAAGTACAGACAACTATTATCCAAAGAAACAGCAATGTAAAGTAAAAAAATGATTATTTTAAACGTTTTATTTTTAATAGTTTTTTTAGTTTTTTCTTTTTGCTTACTGTTTTAAGAGTCACCACTCACTAACAGATGTCGCTAGCGGTGAGATCATCGACCTCAGTTGTGACTCGTCGCCACGGGAGGGCTCTCCAATACGCATTTGGACCAATTTAGAATCAACTGGGTAAACATAAGTTATATTCGGGTAACTCCTGGGGAGAAAAGCTTTTAAATATTTTGAGAGGATATAATGGTAACGAGAATACTGCATTTCCACTTTATGTGCTTTGTTGATTCTTTGAGATGTAAATTTTTATGTTCAACAATAGTTCTATATGAGTATCGTTGAGTTTTTAAGTGTGGGCCTGTGCTGCAAGGCCTTATTAGGTGCATATTGCAATACTTCATACACTTCCGTGAAATAATGATGTGGTAATTAAGAATACGCTTCGTTTGATAACAATTTTCTATTCAATGTTTATTTTTAGTACAGGCAGATATAAGAAAGGTAAATGGCTATATAATTATCATTATGTACTTAATTTTTATGTCTAGGTGGAGCATCATCATCATCCTATTGCAGTCAACTGCTGGACATGGCCCCTCCCGTTACACGCCATTCTTATTGATTTAAGGCTACTCGCATCCAGTTCCTGCCACCTATCCCGCGCAAGTCTTCACTCCACCTGGCTTGTGGGCGTCCTACACTACGTTTGCAGGATGCAATCTCCACTCCAGAACTCTTCTACCCCAGCAGTTGTTAGTTCTGCGGTTAATATGGACAGCCCATTGTCACTTCAGCTTGCTACTCCGGTGGGCTACTGCGGTAACTTGAGTTCTCTGCTGGATCACCTCATTACTGATTCGATCCCTCAGAGATATGTCTGAGTTTGTGGACCAACCGTACCGTAAGTGTCCACGTTTCGGCTCTGTGTGTCATGACCGGGAGGACGCGCTGATTTAAAACTTTCGTTTATAGGCACTGTAGAATCGACGACGAGAAGCTCGACGTAGCTTTTCAAATGCTACCCAACTCTTGACGGTACTTCGCCTATTCATCTCATACGTTTCATAAGAACCGGCTGAGGGCACAATCATTGCAAGACAACAGCACATGAAATAGGAGGAACACTTGAATCAAATCCCATATCAACCCTGTATCTTAGGAAAAGCCTGTTGATGACGACTATGATCTAAAATACATACATACAATATATATATATGTTGTATATGTGAATCTTTATTGTTGTATTTAAAAAGTTTAAAGTTCATCCCTCCATAAAAAGTACCCTCAGTTGCGGCAATTTGCGATGTTTGCATAAATTTAACGCATCCTGCGTATACGCACGTCGCGGTCGATGCGGTGTGGTTAACACTAAGGGTGAATAATGATACTATTATCTGTTTAGAAAAGGAAATTGTAAGAATTATGTGTATTAAGAAATTAGAAGTAACTTTCACTGCTAAACGGAAGACCTTTCTAGTTTCACAGAGATTATTTGGCGGCCAAAATTAAGAATGTACAAATTTCTTAATGGTACTCAAAATTTGGCACTGCATTTTTTACGCTCGTAGTGTATGCACAGAAGAAAGAAAGAAAAAAAAATGTTTCTAACAAGATACATAAACAATTTTGCAGCCTTAATTAGTGCCAAAACCGGCACAAATTAAGCATCGTGTCAGATGAAAGCCTGGTTTTCAATTAGTCCTTTGTAACGCTATGCGTTAAGTTAATATACTGTAGCCCAGAGTTATAAATATTTATAACTCTGGGTAAGCGAAACATACATACAAACATAACCACATTAATAAAACAAAACATATGTACAAATACAAATATCATTCATCTATCCTATAAAATTAGTGAGAGCTGAAATAAGAGTCGAGTTTATTTTCTTATGTTGATTGCACAGAAAGCGATATTGACCCATACTGTAATTACTGTAACTACGTACGTACTTTGTAGTTAACGCTTGCTGTGCTTGTTTTTTAAACTCCTGACATGTCATTTTTACCCTACTACGGCGAAGACAAGGAGGGGAGAGAGGGGTAATTTCATTAGTAGTATATGTATGTTTGTACACTCCACCGTAGGGCCTAAATTACTGAGTGAGATGTTAATAGAGTCGTAATAATGAACCAGGTTACATTGAGTAAATATAAATATATCAAAAGTTTTAACATTGTCGGGTTATAGTTTTATTAAAATCTTCTTGTAATGACTATATACATAGTTAAAAAAAGTAACGTCTATGTTTAACCCTATCGCGCTTAAGTATTTAAGCATTTACAATATGGCCCCTCAAATGTACGCGTAGATTTGATAAGGAAAGATAAATAGGCAACAGTGTATCAACAAAAAATATGAAAAAAGGCTAATAAACCCTTTTGCAGGGCTACGAGTATAACGAACCCGGTAATTGTCGCTATCTGATATAAGACAAAGGTCCGCCGCCCTACTTGAGCCCTCAGCTCCACCTGGTGTAGTATATTGGTGAACTTACATCTGGTACTAGTCTTAAGAATGTTTACAGAAGTCACTAATAAAAAAGTATATATAAAGTATATAAAGTATAAAGTATAAGTATATTGTATATTCCTTTTTATTATAAGTACTAGTTTATGAATATTTAATAAAAGGTGAGCGCATTTATAAAGAAAAAAAACTGCTTGAAAAACCAAATATTGTTAAAGAGCAACAATAACAAGATATTTAAGTATTTTTAATTTAGTTCCTCTTTTAAACTCATAGCTCAGAGAATAGGAACTGTCTCACTGAACGCTTTTAGAGCTTAGATTTTCACACAAAAGCTAAGTGCGAATGAATAAAATAGCTTTATTAGTTACGTATAACAACTTACATTATAGTTAATTAAGATATTAATTGATATCCACAGAGTATTTCTTTGTCAGTTTCACGTAGCCCGTAGATATGACTATGTATCTGAGTATTTACTTGTATCGCACTATTTAATCGAGATCCCCTGCCTTTTCAGTTTTGCTGGAGCCTCATTCTTGTTTCTCCAGTTGTTACAGTGCAGCCCTAGTTCCTGCACGACATCTGGTCTCTGAAACAATACTCAATTTTTTCTTTATGTTTGGCCTGCCAAAATGACTCTTCTCTGCCTGATAGACAGCATACTTATTGTGTATGCAGACAATGCAGCATGGTGACTCACACTATGGTGGCCTAGTGATGCTTCTGTATCATTCGGCCTCTGGTCTCGCACTCACCAACGAAACGCGACAGCACGAATGCTATCATTTTACGCTGATCTTCTTCTTATATAAGCATACAGCTAACCTTTAAATAAACCAGTCAAACACTTAGCAAGGATACAAATTGATATTAATAGAGAAAAAAGTTCTGGACAGTTATGATATGTTAAGAGCACTAATTTAGTACTTGGCAACGTCACCAAAATTATCTGAATCCAACTCTATACATTAATAAGTCTACATTTAGGTCGTGTCTTCATTACTTTCCCTTAAGACGATCGGAGGGTTGGAAATTGCCTTTTTTCCAATTAACTGAGCACCTGGACGTGTGGCTTACCCTCACAAGATGTAAAGCACACTCACTGTTATGTCATTAATGGTTATTTATGGGCGAACAAACGGTCATTTACAAAGGGGTTTCATAAATTTGTAACGCCTGTAAGCTGTTGTCGGCTAGAGTATATTACATTTAAGTATAGTTTAAAAACTTAAAATATTTCCACTAGAAGTCTTAAAATACAAATAAAACTACAATATTTATTAGTGTTAATTAAAGTTTAATAATTTAAAGCGTTTTTAAACATTTTTTTTTGTATCACACGTAGGCTGTTGTCGGGTAGAGTATAATAAATTTATGTATAACTAGCTGAACCCCGCGGTGTTACCCGCGGTTATTGTTGTACCGCGAGTAAAGCCGCGGGGCAAAGTAAGTTTAAAAAAAGTAGCCTAAGTTACCCCCTGAATCATCAGCTACCTGCCAGTGAAAGTCCCGTCAAAATCCGTCCAGCCGTTCCAGAGATTACCCGGAACAAACAGACAGACAGACAAAAAATTTTTAACTACAGTTTTGGTATATGTACCGTGTATACATACATATGCATTTAGTAAAAAGCGGTTATTTTAATATTACAAACAGACACTCCAATTTTATTTACTTGTATAGATTAAAAAATCTTAAATATTCCATTAGAAGCCTTAAAATGAAAATACATTATTTGTTATGGTAAAATTAAGTTTTTTTATGATTGACTCTGCCAAAATGACTACTCTGCCTGATGGAAAGCGTATGCAGAATTCAAGAGCGGTGGTCACCATATTCACTGCGAATGCAGACAATGCAACAATGCAGCATGGTGACCCACCTCTCCTGGCTCCTACACCATTGCGCGTTAAGTCTCGCACTCACCAACGAAACACGACGGCAGGAACGCTGTCATGTCATTGTAAGTCGATTTTCTGTGCGGGGGATGTCGCGGTCGAGCCGGCCCGTTCGTGCTGAAATCAGCAAAAAAAATCATAATTTAACATTTATTAACTCACAGAATTACATGAGGTCCTCCTCCTTTAAATAAATAATAATATATAAATAATAAATATTTCGGACATCAAATACACAACGCCATCTAGCCCCAAGCTAAGCAGCTAAGCAGCTAAGCATATATTTTTTTGTAAATACACACATATTATACATAGAAAACATCCAAACTCCGAAACAAATACATATTTGTAGACTATACAAACATCGAACCCTAAATATTACCTTAAATTCAGCCGCTTGATCCTCAAGCAGGCGGTGCGCCGGTGCCTTTGCTATAACACCTAGACTGTTGACAAATAGATAAACATACTTTAATATTAGAAAATACACATTCTTAATACACATTACGATCTTTAATTTAAAGAAGAATATATTCTCACAAAATAAATAATAAAGATTTCGGACATCTAACACACAACGCCATCTAATTCCAAGCTAAGCAGAGCCTGTGTTATAGGTACTAGACAACTGATATAAATACATATATACTTTTTTTTGTAAATACATACACATTATACATAGAAAACACCCAAACTCCGAAACAAATATTTATAGATCATACAAACATTTGGTTCGACCCGTAAATCGAACAATACACCTATAACTTATTAAATTATTATCATAACGTCCCACTGCTGGTCTCCTCTCAGGACAGAGGTTAAGGACATACGTCTCCACGCTAACCGATTGCGGGTTGGAGACTGGCAACACAACGTTGTGGCTACGTAATCTTGCCGTTGGACATATTTAAGTCGCCCAAAGGCCTCCAACTAACCTTCACGACTGGTATCCTATGATAACAACCGGGACCGACTGCTTAACTCCGAATCACGGGGACGCTCATGGTATTGTGCCCCTCCAACCTAAGCGATCACCCATCCAGGTACTGACCGTGCCGTCGTTGCTTACCCTCGGTGACAGTTTGTAATCACCGAGTGCAACGGGGCTATGAGCGCCTCTTATTAAGCGCCGATTATATTCTAAAAGAAATAAAAAATATCTTCTGAATATACAATAAAATTTATATATTTTGAAAGCATTGCGAAGTTCAGTCGTTTCCTATACTGTTTCTTGTTTCTTAAGAAACTTCTACTAAAATATAAATTATACTAATTTTAAGAGTAACCGATCCCTTAAACCACCACTATCAGTAAGACAATCATATTTCACCCCAATTTGTAACCCCCGGATTCACTAGACCCTGTCATTATAATAGACCTTATCTCAATGAAATAATTATGGATTCCTTAATTACCACAGCGAAGCAAATTCTTTCGGTCAACCTTTGACATATTTAAACATGTAAGTTTAAAAAAAAACCTTGTTTTTTTACAGTGCTGCAAAAAGCGACACTTGCCATCTTAGAAAAAAAATCAATTAGGTGATTCAAAGAACGACCTAGTATTTAGTGTGGAAACTGTCACCTGAAAATCTTGCTGAATACTTACATTAGATATAATTATTACTTATAGTAACATACATAAAATGTTTGTTTAAAACAAAGAGGTGTCAAGGGACACCTGGATGGAACGAAGTTGTGGTTATAGTTTGTAACTCAGTAGTCGATGCTATAGTTCGTTCGCTATTGAATTAAAAAAAGCAAAAAATATATTTGAGTGGTTCATTGAGTAGGTATCTGCATAAGCTTTCTACTTGTAATGTTCATTCATTCAAGTCATTAAATCTATGTTCCTATCATGAAACGCCATTTCCAAACAGGAACATCTTGACATAACAAAGAAGCCTAATCATAGTAAGTTTCTACAAAGGGCATAACTTACTAGCGAATTTACCCATAGATTTTCCTATTGAAAATTGTGAATGCTGTTGGACAAAAGTAACTTTAGAGTGACGTTGGTATACCTAGAGCTTGCGTCAAGTTTCTCTTCTCTTTGTAGGGATGTTGTCCTTCTTAGATGTTTCCTGGATAAACAGGGGTGGTTATATTCCATGTTCTTAATCTGCCACTTCACGGATGATATTTATGATACGTACTACACGTTATTAGGTGCGTTTACGCCTTACACGTTATTAGGTATGTTCATGCCCTCTGCTACGAGTCCCGCTTTTTAAATGTCCTAATATGAATACATCAGCTCTGACCACAAGTCACAAGTTATCATCGATCAGCAGCGGCTGCATTAGAAATGTAAATGATGTGCAGTCCATCTGCCGCGCCACCTGGCGGCCGAATGCTGAATTAATTATGAATAGGACACGCGACGCGACGCGTGCGCTACGGACTACGGATGGGTTTAATACGTTCTACTTATTGGCCACATTATGGAAATTACCTTTTTGATTATTGTTTTATGGGTATTACATTGAATTTAATAGTGTTTTGCTTCGTTATAAAAATTTCATTTAAAACAGTCTAAATAAATTTGTTACATTTTATAGGAATTGAAAAGTTCTTATAAAATAAAATAATCGTGGGAGAGCCACGCTGGGCTGGCTCGACAGGAATGATACCACGGCCTCACAAAAAACCAGTGTGAAACATCGCTTGCGCTGTGTTTCACCGAGCGAGTGAGGATACCGGAGGCCCATACCCCAACGGGGGGTTGGGACATCACATCCCTTTCCCCATCTCCCAAAGATCGGCAACGCACTTGTGACGCCTCTGGTGTTGCGGATGACTCTCTAAAGCTCTTCACTGTAAAGCGCTCCTAAACTTACTGAGTTTTTAATTTTAATTGTATCTGTCTATTTTTAAACTATAGAGATATCGACAGAATCATCATAGACAATAACATGTATGTTGTTCTTACGTTATACTTTATACTGGTATGTTGTGACTGATAGAGCCAAACGAGTTTCCAACTCCTCGTCCATCGTAGACAGCATTTTATGTCAAAGACATTCCTTACATAAAGATTTAAAAAAGAGTTTTAACACGATAAGGTAAGACTTAACACGATTTTTGTATCGTTCACAAGGGTGGCCATTAAGTGACACTGATATCTGAAACCGACCTCTTTTTTCGTTTAATTCAAGTTCTGACTGTACCACCGTCAACGTGATAAACTAAAGCATACCCGTGAACCATTAAGGGCGTGAAAACATTTCAAATATTTCTTAAAATTTTAAATGAGAGGTCATTAAAAATGTCATTAGGCCAAAATCACACGCGCGGGTCGTGACTGACCTTAATTTTGATGTTAGATTTTTTATTAAAGGCGGGCATCTTTATAAAAAAGTTAAAATCGACAGTGCTTTTGAAAGTAGAAGTGATCCTTCTCCGTGAAGTCCTGATTTTAAAAATATTGAATAAGAGTGAGTTGGCAATTCGTTGGTCCAGTTACTCTGTTGAAGGTAGTGGACCGCAACGGGCAAAGGGAACAGCTGTAAAGTGAATATCAGCTGTCTAAATGTGTTTCTACGTTTTAAAAGGTGTGTTTCTGTACTTTTGGGTAGGTATGTTTTATCTTTTATTATAAAAATTAAAAATTATGCCAGTCAATAGGTACTATCAGTAGGTGTGAATATAATTTTTATTACATTGTTTTGTTATTTGTTAATTTAAATATATACAATAACGAGTTGATATACATTTTAATGAAAAATTACTATTACATAAACAGATGTATATGTAATCATCGTAATAAATTTTCTGTAATAAAATAAAATAAAGTTGTCATTTGTACTGCATTTATATTCTCAAAAACAAGAAGTTGAATTAATTTGTGGGTATGTTTTAAATGCTAAGTAAATTGATAAACTTCTATAGATATTTTCCCAAGTCCGGCTTAATAGGTAGAAGGTGCCGGCATTTTATGAGACTTACTCTGGGAAGAAAGAAATGCCTAAACAAATTACAGAGTTGTGTTTTTGTTAAATAAGTTGAAATTAAATAAGTGAAAACTAAACTATATGTTAGTTCTAAATATTGTATGAAGTATACCTATGACACTATAATCTCCTAAGGTCAGATCATTAACTTACAGTAAACACAATTATAATAAAGCATTATAATTGCCATTCAACGTGGTAATGCTGCCAGTCTTTTGGGAACGCTACCAGTAGGCGAAGATGTGGAGTTTTTTTGACGCTTGTATTTAAATATTGTTTTAGTGATTCAATTTTCTTTCTGACTTTATTACAATTATAAAACATAAAAGAATTGCTTTTAGAATTAAAAAAACTGTTCAATCTTTTAATTTCTTTCAAAATTGTTATTGCGTAAACAACTTTTAATCTCTCATATTATTTTTATTATACCAACTGTCTTTATTAATACCGGTACTTTGTCAATTTGGAATTCTTTATATAACGTTAAAATTTCAGCTTCTAAAAAACGAAGGGTCTTAGAACTTTGGTTAATTAGCATGACACTGCCACGAGCTATGTTCATTTGATGGTATAGATACGGCCTAAAGGCATTTATGTCATTTGTTTCTACGATTCCACCCTCATGTATTGTATAGCTTAGGACTGTGTAATTATTATTATGGCTGACACTCTCGATTTTTTTTATTCATACTTAAATAATAAATCCGAAATTAACTCTGTCTGTATGTTAAACTTTTATGCTAAACCACTGAACCGATTTTAATAAAATCTGGCATTGTGATACTTTGATTCTTGAGGAAGGCGATAGGCTACCGTGATAACCAACATACACCCTGGTTAAAACATGGGCTCAAGCTAGTTAATTATAGAAGAGTAGTTGGTACATTAATTATTCAATGTAAGTTTTGGTTGAGCTCCATAAACAGCTGCGAAGTTATGACTTATTGAAGCTTATGCACACATTATGAAGTAGTGCATATTAAATTATACTAGACTCAAAGGCAAGCAAAAAAGTTACGTATAAAAATCACGAGGTTGAGAGCTCTGTATGATTTCTGAAGGTTTAAAAATAGTGGACTTGCTCAATATAAACTTGGAAAATTGGAAAGAGTCCCCTAATTTCATTTGAAGAGTTCTTACTTATTTCTGAAGGTTTAAAAATACTGATAAGCTAGACTTACACATTACAAACTAGGAAAGAGTTCCCTAATTTCATTTCAAGAGACTAGGAGCAAAAGAAAAACTTACAGCGTGCTTAACTATCTTTATTGTCTAAGTGGGAGGTTTTTCTCTGCCTGTTTTCAACGGCAAAGTTATTTTTATTCAACGACTTTAAAAGTTATGATTTTTTATATAACAATTTCAATAAGTCCTTTTCAAATATCAATTTTCAAATTTCAAAGCTGTTAATTTAAAATTAGCATTTTCTATGCAAGTTGATGTGGTTGCTAAATGGCCGCATCTGCATACAATAGGAGTTAATTGTGCCACGCTTTTGTGCATTGTGCAGATGTGCATTACCTTTATTCAACCAATTTACTTATCTTTACATAGCATGAAGTCCCTGTCGTTGTACTTTTTAATCAAAAGATTTTCAAAAGTTTTCAATACTAAATAGAGTGATTCCAGAGGAGGGTTTGTATGCATAATACTTACATGCATATTATAGTAGAGGAAATCCGAGAATTTCAAAGATTTCGCTCGTATTTTATAAAGCGAGTTTCATACGGTCTTCACGTGAGATTTTCAATAAGTTTCTATTAGAAAATTGTCATAACAACCTCTTCTTAACTCAATGATAACAACTAAATGTGAAGTAATTTTGAAGAAAACTATAGTGAAAACGGTAGTATCAGAATAAAAAGATATTGACAATTTCAAGCTGTAAACTTTCAATTTAATTTTAAAATTTTTATCATGTCACACTCCATAGGTAATCGTGAAATGATGGTGATACATGTTCGTATCAGAATTGATTGATTTGAGCCGTGTAATATCACCTTCATCTTAACGGAACATACAACTGGTAACAGTTATTTTTTTAAGAAATTTCAAATTCTTACCCATTTTCTTAATAGAAGTTACCTATATCGGAGAAAATGAGCAGAGTTTTGACTCGAAGTTTAAAATTTCTGACATTGTATTCTCTAATCCTTATTTAATTCATAAATAAAAAAAATTGTGTATAAAAAATATCACAAATAAACTTACTATAGAGTAGAGAAAAATAGAAAAAAAATAAAATCCTAAAAAACAACTTTAGGTAGGTACCTACTAACTTCTGTAAGTGTTTGAAAAGGGAAAGAAACAGTCAATGTAGATCTATGGAGCACACATTCAAATAAAGAATGTTACCTATAGTAACAGTAGGTCTATGAAGCAAACGAATAGACAAAATCCATGTTTTATCACTACGATCATAACAGTTTATAGGGAAGTTATGCATAAATTAATACTATTTTATTATAAAGCTATATTTATTGTGACACCTTGGTGGGGCGCCTACAATGTACAAACATACACATACGTAAGGCACGTGCTTTGTTAAGGCGATGACAGAAACAGAAAATATTTTTCGAACGTTTTATTTAGTTATTACTAAATATATTAAAGGTTGATGTTATTTTTTTTTATAAAAACCTGTTAAATGCGTGCGTAAGTGTAACTACCACCATTTAGAATATGTTTAAAAGTTTTGTTTCACTGTTATTGAAGAAATAGAATAGTATGTTGTTTGTATATATGTATAGTGTGTGCTAAAATAGCAAAACGAAGTTCTATATTGCCCCATTGTTTTAGTACTGTCAGTAAAATGACAATGACATAGGTGTATTATGAGCAGAGCTTGTATTATGGGTACTAGACAACTGATATAAATACATAGATACTTTTTTTTGTATGAACATACACATAGAAGTTTCATAGAAGACATCAAACATTTAGTCCGACCCGGGATTCGAACCCGATCGAATAGATCTCATGCATAACAGTCGCATACGCTACCACTGCGCCAACAATGCAGTCAATTAGATAGAGTTTTCATTACTATTACTAAATATTCAACACATTTCAGAATTAAAAAAAATACAATTTTCGAAATTCTTCCACTTAACAATTATAAGGTAGATAATTCAAGCGTGCGCTTCGCTGTCGCATACATCGGCGCACGCGTCGATCGCTATCGCCATAGAACATTATCAACATGGGGGCCCATCTGTCACCACCCATATTACTGTTTTATTTTAATTATTATATTATCTGTACACAAATTGTTTTAGGTTATTATTTTTGGTAGGGAAGAACGGTAATGATATTTTTGAATATTCAACAGTTTTTACATCGATTCATCTCTATATATCATTGTAGTGACACATTGCACAAAGAAATGCTTATTTATGCATTATGTAATGCATTACCGTGTCGAATTAGTTTGAGAGAGTACAGCCAGTCGCCAGTGATATTGTATTGCCGAAGCAGCCCTCTAGCCAAGTTGCAAGCATTCTTCTTTCTGCAATCGCGAACGCCTAAATACTCGTGTGTCATTGGCTAATCGAGGACAAAGTAATCTTGGACAAAGTATAAGCCAAAGCAACACACGAGAATATAGGCGTTAAAGATTGCAGAAAGAAGAACGCTTGCAACTTGGCTAGGGGGTAGGACACGCGCGTAGGGGAATATATACCTCGTGCTGTGTAATAATTATCTTTTATTTATTTCTTTAAAACACAATATTAAAAGAGTAATCTGAACAATCAGGACTTAGTGTTTCTATACTAGTAATAATACATCTTACATCCTCATGTATTCTTACAGAGAAGCTGTATGGTTAACTAAGTACTAGAATTTATTTCATAGCAAAAAATATATACTAACTATAACTATGTCTGCCTGTCTGTTACGCTTTCACGGTTAAACTACTGAACACATTTGGATGCATTTTATCATAGAGATAGATCAGACCTTGGAGAAGGACGTGGGTTACTCTTTGATGCCATAACCGACGTATACCCGGTCAGTGCCGTGGGGAAAAACTCGTAATCTATAAGAAGGTAATCTATAGGAAAACGAATAACATATATCGTTGACGTAGGTAATCACTTACCATGTGACGTGTTGTTAGCTTAATCACCTAGTATAAAGAGGTTAAATAGAATCATAATAACAATTAGTTTTTCATCGTGTTCTTGGGCAATAATAGAATACAACATCAAATTCATCACGCTATGGCTATAAAGGGCCAGCAGCGAAAGGCTGTTACAAATTTCATTAGATTTATAAATTCGTGCCGCTTTTACACAATCAGTAATGTTATTAAATGTCTCGGAACAATTGTGTTGTGGTTATTTAATTGTTTTGTTGTGTTTTTGTGTTATAAATGTTCTTATTCTTTAGTCGAAAGATATGCGGAAATCTAACTAAACAAGAGGTAATACTCTTTAGAATTCTCTTGTGTCAACTGCGGTGAATTTCCGTGCGTTTAGGCGATTCTGCCATACATACTATAGTAATCAAATATAGCTCACTTAGGACCCACAATATTTTTATCCGTGGTGCTTCCCGGTTTAAAAAAAGGTGTCTGCCTATTTTGACTTCATTTTGTCTCCCGCTTTGCTAAGGAGGGAAGTGGACTTATCATATTTCCAACTCCTCCTGTTTTTCTTCTGATTAATTTCGTTGCGGGTTCCAAGACAGTTAATTTTTTTCCTGGAACTTCCCGAGTGTCATAACTCGGTGTGTTCGTGGGTCACTGCTGTTGATCCTGGTGTACAGGAGTTACAGCGGTGGGCGTGTGGGTGGGATTAGTCCCATTAAAAAAAAAACCTCCTCCTTTTTTTGAAGTCGGTTAAAAAATGAATACAGTCTAATTGAAAATCTCCTTGGTTTCCTCCTTTGAAGTCGGTTAATTAGTAGGACATTGTGATGTAAAAATGTGTGCTTGAGCATTGTAATTATGCTAAAGAAAGAAGCAATAAATATATCCATAGACTAACACATCTCCGGGCATCTGGTTTCAGACAAGGCAAAGCCTGTAAGGTGCCAAGACAAGACAATTGATAAACATACTTAAAATTTTTTAATACATACATATTATAGACTAACTGCGCCTCGCGGTATTACCCGCTGTTTTTTTGTGCTACACTAAAATGGTTTAAAACTAAGTTGAATAGAAAGCAGGTAGTATAAAGCATATAATACATATAATACAACTAGCCGACGTACGCAACCTCGTTTGCATCTCCTATTGCCCGTAGCTTAATAATTTCCCCCCGTTTTTGTAACATTCTTCATTGGTGCTCCACTCCTGTAGGTCTTAGCGTGATGATATAGCGTTCCTCGATAAATGGGCTATCTAACACTGAAAGATTTTTTTAAATCGGACCAGTAGTTCCTGAGATTAGCGCGTTCAAACAAATAAACTCTTCAGCTTTATATATTAGTAGATATCTAACTATTTTTATCATGTGGTATTACTGTTTTCTTTTTATTTTTATTGTGAAAAGTAAAATAATCCATTGTGATAAAGATTACAAGATTACGTTTCGCATACTATAGGAAATGCTTCTACCATTGCACTTTATCCAAAGATAAGATAAAGAATCATAACGTGATGCATATAACATTATTTTTTAAAAGCGATTAAAAAACAAAACTTGTTTTTAATAGATGTCTCTGTAATCATATTTATTCATTTAAGCTTAATGCAAATACATTGCATAAGGCGGACTTAATGCCATGGGCATTTTCTTCCAGTCGTCCATTCATTTATTCCATTTTCATTTTATTTGGTGCAGGGCTGTGTATAGCATGCATCGTTGGAGCAACTGAGAAGGATTGTTTAATTTACGTATACTTATATATATATTATGTACTACATAATATCACTAATACAAACATCATATATTTTTATACTTATCACTTCGTAAATAGAAAAAAGTACAGTGGTAAAGAGTCTTCACCACTGTGCACTTTTCGGGAAACTATTTGACTGGGACAACCAACCTGTCTACTAAATTGGCACCAACTGTGCTTCCGGACCAATATCACCTCTTCACCTTTCAGAAACGAACGTGCTCCAAGGTCGGCAACGTCCTCGTACTTAAGTTACAGGCGTTCATGGGCGGAGGGGATCCGTTTACTTCAGGTGACCTGACCCTGTCTTGTAGGTTTTACATCATTGCTAATGGAGAGGATAACAGAAGTGTTAAGAAGGATAACCATGATAAGGACTGATGATGCCATCCAAGAGGAATCGATCGATTTTGTCGATCTTAAAGTCGGTATTTTATTTTGTTAAAATTTTACTTGTCATAAAGACAGTTCCCCAAGAATATCAGCGAGCAAGAAGAATAAGCGATGGAAACAACCTCCTCAGCAATTTACCAGTTATTGATTTCTATTTCTCACGATAGAATCGGGTATCGAAACAATTTATAACAATTATCAAAACGCTCCATGCAGTTATCATAACGAAACGCATTATTTTAAACGAAAAACGTTAAAAAAGTTCGTATACATCTGTCGATTGTTATTAATGATCCAGGTTTAAAACTTATTAGTCATGATAACGTGGGTTTCACACCAGTTGAGATATGAGGGTACGATGCTTATCAGCTGTGTTGCTAAGTTGTGTTACCAGTTAAGGATATTTCAAAAAAAGAATATTAAAATTTGTTTATGGTCTTTTAAAAAATATTCTAACCGTATTTAACTTCTTACAATATGCACAGAAAATATATACCATACATGTGGTTAGTGTTTTTTTAAATATTTAAATAAGGAACTAAAGAAAAAGCAGCAAAAAAATAAGAAAATATAGTAAAAAAACGAAAACATTTTCTTTTAGATTGTCTAGTACAGTCCGTTAATATCTTCGTCACAAAAATAAATTATAAACAAAAATAAATGAAAAATGTTACTTCTAAATTCAAATTATATTGTCGTCTGTTAACTAGAGTTAACTAATTCCATTCCATTCTGTATAACTAAAGTTCTTAGATAAAAAAACACACAACCAAAGCACTTATCAAGTCTTAAGCACCCTTATTAATTTGCACATAAGCGTACCCTTATACTTGATGACAATAAACCCGTATAGATGTCGCCACTAGTGGTTGTTCTCGACACCAACGTGATTTTTATTCATTTACTTAATATTTAATAAAAAAAGGCGTACTATACGGGACATGGTAGGGTTGGATTGTTGAAATTTACTTACAATAGAAGATGATTGACATAATTATTGTCAACAGCTATTGATGATGACATCGTACAGACTTTCACACGATTGATTATAATAATGCATATTATAAAGTAATTTTAGGAAATTGTTGTGGTACAGCAGTTAATTCAGTGTGAAAAGAGACTTAGTGACAGTTTATCTTATGCTTTTACATAATATAATATGACTGCGACTGCTGATCGTGAGGTCTCGGGTTCGATTCCTGAGTCGGACCAAATGTTTGTATGATCTACAAATATTTGTTTCGGAGTTTGGGTGTTTTCTATGTATAATATGTATGTATTTACAAAAAAAAAGAAGTATATATGTATTTGTATCAGTTGTCTAGTACCCATAACACAAGCTCTGCTTAGCTTGGGACAGGATGGCGTTGTGTGTTAGATGTCCGAAATATTTATTTATTATTATTAATATGCAGTTGGCGTATGTGCATTAGTGTGCGCGCAAGGATAAGTGCACTGTCTGTTCCTTTATTCTCATAATATGATGGGACGGCTATCCGACACGACCGGCAGACCAGGGGGCTAAAACCCCAAGTTCTTAACTTTGGGCTGTTATTATGCAATTCTATTATCAGTAAGCCTCAACAACACTTTTGGGCACCACCTGGGAATCGAATCCGAGTCTTCTTAATCGGCAGTCACATACGCTAGCCGCTAGATTGACAAGACTGTCGGTTATGAATAATATCCATATCACATATAAACATGTCTATTTAAAAAGAATCATCAAAATCGGTTTATAAACGACGAAGTTATCCGCGAACATAAATAAAAATTAGAATTGAGAAACCTCCTCCTCTTTTTGAAGTCGGTTAAAAGTACTTGACTGCACGGTTGGCCGGCCTAGTGGTTTCAGCGGTCGCCACGCCTCTTGCTACTGCGCCAAGTGTCGTGGGTTCAAAGGCCACGCGGTACAAAACTATGTATGATCCACAAATTGTTGTCCCGAGTCGGGGTGTTCTTTGTGTCCGTTTCTTGCATGTTTGTGAAATCCCCCGCGACACAGGATGTTTATTCCTAATGCAGGAGCTTTCTTTAAAAAAAATCAAAAATATTGTCTTTACTCTTCCGGACAAACACCTATAAATGTCTATTTCTGTAAAACTAATAAAAATCTCCTAATTACAAATATACAAACAACATAATAATGTAGATATATATCTTCGATAAGACTTTATTACCACTGTGTTGTACCACAGACAACAGATACAAACATTAAACTGTATTAGCATAATAGTTTGTAAGTGGGCCCTTCGCACACTGGCCTGCTAACCTATCTCAGCCAATTGAGCCAATTGACTATCATCTAGCTACACTACTATAATGAACTGTTTTGTGGTTTGTTTGTTCTTCGTAGGAGGAGGCAGATTGGTATTAAACTGTCCGACATTTGGCTAATAGTTTGCAGGTTCGACCGTCCTCTGAACAAGTAATTGCATTGAATTGCAAGCATAGAATATAGGTAACTAGGAGGGTAATTAGCGTGAAAGTTTTAATTTTCTTAACGGTGGTGAGTCTTTCCGTCAGCATTGTGTAGCACTGAAACATTTATACACCTTCTTATAGTAGTTTATACATTTATTCTATGAATTGCTTTATTATTGTGGAATTTCTCGCGCAGGCGTCTTGCATATATATATATAACTCAATTTGAATGGTTATGAAACTCACGGTACTGATCGTAACAAATGTACTATTTGTCCTTTAGCATATCAACGGTTCTATAAATTATTCACGGGTCCTTGCCCTATTTTCTTAACCAGTAAAGGTTCACACTAGCAATACACCAGCTAGATAATTAGGCACACTAATGGAGACAAAGTTCTTTAAAGAATTCTTTCACTAGTATCGAAAGATCTGACAATAAAAATACCACAGTAGTGAACTTTTTACTTCAATTTCTTCTTTAAATCTAGGTGATGTAAATCCTATTACCTATAACTTATTATTTATCAAAATAGACAAGTTTATATACACTTTAAGCATTGTAAGAGAATTGGATTATAGTCCTATGAAAATAACTAAAACAGAAACATCTGTATGTGTCTAACTGTAGAGTAATGTGGACAGATTCAAAAGGTAAATCAAAAAGGTAAAAGGCACTGACGAAATTTGTGAGAGTGGTACAAGTTAAATCAAAAAGATAAACCAAGCATACACTGAAAAAAAAAAATGCTTACTTCAAACAAGATCTTGTTTGTTTCAATCATACATCATGAATCCATATGAGCCTGTCAAGATCATGACTACTGTGACTAAGTTAACTTTGTTAATTTGTCTTAGTCAGTTTTACAAACATGTTGTTCAGCACAATCATGAAACTTTATTGTATCAATAAATTTCGCTTGTTGATTCAACTCATCTCACAATTCCATTAAATAAGATTCTTGTCCAATGTGATTATTTAACTTCTTCAGATCAAAAACATATATTATTTCAGTCAAACAAGATGCTTAGTTGCCATCAACTAAGGTAAAAGTTCATCCAGCAATGATACTTATCCATTTCAGGTTACATCTTGTCTAATATGATTATTACGTCTTATTTAGATCAAACAATATATTACTTCAGTCAAACAAGATGCTTAGTTGCCATCAACTAAGGTAAAAGTTCATCCAGCAATGATACTTATCCATTTCAGGTTACATCTTGTCTAATATGATTATTATGTCTTATTTAGATCAAACAATAAATTACTTCAGTCAAACAAGATGCTTAGTTGGCATGAACTAAGGTAAATGTTGACCCAACAATGATTGTTATTAATTTCAGTTAAAATCTTGGTTAATTTGACAAACTAGATAATTATTCTATCTACTAAGAAAGGTTGTTGATGTAGTCATGACAGGTAATGGATTAAAATAAAACCCTTTTTTATAATATTTTGCAAAGTGAAGGCTAATTCTAATAATTTACTAAATTGTGTCACGGGTGCCTACGTAAATAACTTAATTTACGTAGACATACGTGGTACAATGAAGTAAATTACTAGAATTGACCAATACTTAGCAAAATATTAGAAAAAAGATCATATTTTAACCCATCACATCACCTGTCTTGACAATTTGATTATGTATGCAAAAAAACGTTTTGTAATCTTTATCTACTAGACTATTTATTTTCTAGAAAAGGTTTGTACAGTAATGAAAAGGTATTTTGTATTTTAATATGTTTTATTTATTATCTTATTACTGACATTCAGCCAAGCAATTAAGTTCTTGACAACATGTGTCTTTAGATTTTCGTTTTTTCAATAACTCCAAAATCTTTAACTTTTTTCTTTTATATCACTTATGATTACACTGTCTGGCAATGGCCTGGGAGAAGATGGTCCAGGGCTTTCTTCGCTGCTCCTTTTTTTGTGGCAAGGGACTCTAAATGTTGCAGGAGAAGCCTTTTGTATATCACCTAAAAATTATTATAATAAATGTGAGAACACATCCACACAAATTATCTATCCTCAAACTAAAGCTTAAAAAGATATACGACATCTAAGACCCAATCGCACACACAAACATTTACCCTTTCCGGGGACCGAACCCGGAACCTCTGGCTTAGGTGGTGCTTACCACTGAGTCAAATAGGTTGGCTCAGTGGTTAGCTTAAAATTAAAAAATAATTATTTTAAATCTTTTTCGACCCTTAAATGCATCGGGTGGCTATAGTTACTATTTTTTTTGTTTAGCGGCCTCCCGACGCATTTAAGGGTCAACAATGATTTAAAATTATAAATTATTAAACGATGGTTTTTTCCAATTTTATATTAATATGCATCTTTTTATACTTTAATTCTGACCGACTTGAAATATATAATATGTATTATTTTTTGAACTATGGGAAGCAATTAATATAAAATTATTTATTACCTACACTATTGTCAAGATGTGTACATAATTTTACTAGAAAATTGCATTATATCTACTCAATTTCCTACTTTTGTACTTAGAAACAAGGATGATGTTTAATCATACTGCGCAGTGTTATGATTATGTTCCAATTATTGCATGTGACAGAAAATGCGGGAATGAGTTAGAAAAAGACTACCCTATTATGCAATCAAATAAAACCGCGCGCTAGGTACGTTATCATCTTCTGCCTATAGTACGTACACACGGCCACAAGACGCGGTACATTAAATCAGTATAAGCGGGTCTTGCTGTTCTTGCAGCTACTAAGGGCGTCGTGTTTCAGTTTATACTGGAAGAGAGTAGCGCGTCTTGTAGCCGTGTATGTAATAATAATAACAATAAATGTATTTGTTTTTATATTTATATTTAAAAATGTAATTAATGTGTATTTATAAATGAATTAAAGGAAATAATAATAAAGCCTCTATTTCCATAATGAATAACTTATAAAAACAAATGTGAAAGTGATCAGTACTTATTCAGTGCATGCATAAATTATATAATATACTAGCTTAACCCCACGGTGTTACCCGCGGTTATTGTTGTACCGCGAGTAACGCCGCGGAACAAAGTTAGTCTAAAAAAAGTAGCCTAAGTTACTCCCCGGATCATCAGCTACCTGCCAGTGAAAGTCCCGTCAAAATCCGTCCAGCCGTTCCAGAGATTACCCGGAACAAACAGACAGACAGACAGACAAAAATTTTTTTACCTACATTTTTGGTATATGTATCGTGTATACATACATATGCATTTAGTAAAAAGTGGTTATTTTAATATTACAAACAGACACTCCAATTTTATTTATTTGTATAGATGTTTAGATAAAAAAAAAACAAAAAAAAGAAGCATAGCCGTGTGTACCTACATATAGTATCATTGCAACACAAGTACAAGTAGTTCGGTAGGTTAGTAGGAAGGCACATTTAAAAACACTTTACATGTAAACTAAAAATATCAAAAACTTACTGATAAAGATATGATATCTGGAGAAAACTCGTTTTTCCAGGTTTTCCAGCATCTAGATAATAGGACTCTTAGTCCTGTTTTTGGTGAGGTCTTTCAAATCTTCGTTTGTTAAGGCTGCTAAGGCCTGGACCGTGATGCGTTGTTCTAAAATATAAATATTCGTTTCATTAAGTATTAAGTAGCTACTTAGGCCCGGCATATTAGTTCAATGAATGGTGCCACTATAGGATTCTGGAAAAGTTAGTTAAGTACCTTAGGTAACTAACTACCGTGCACTGTAAGTTTAGTAAATGAATTATGATAATAAGAATGAAGTACGCTGAGCTGGTTAAAATTTAGTAAGTATATACATATGAATAGTTGAATAAAATTGTAGTCAGTGCTTACCTGAGAATATTGGTATCAGATCGGGAAGCTCCCAAGTTCTCAACAGTTCGGCTACGTCCTCTATTAGTTAAGGTTTGAATTTAACCCACCTTTTTGCCTTACAAAACAATATTTTTATTTTCACTTCACTTTCACAAAAAATCATAATATAGTTGCCCGAGTACGCACAAAAAACGTGTCATTACTTGTGCAAGTGAGCGAGGAGTCGCGCGCGTCTGGCGGGCCGCGGGGAGCGATGATGTGACGTGGCAGGCGCCAATCAAATTCTTATTTGAATCTACTAAGAGCCTTGTTTGATTTTACTAGGAGATTATTTAATATAACATATTAGATGATTGCAGTAATTTAATTAATTCGTTGTTTCAATTACATGAATTCGTTAATGCTAGTATATGAAAATCGTAGATTTTACTTTTTACCTTGTTTAATTCTATTTCATACCTTGTGTAATGTAACATATGTAATGATTATTCCAAATTTGCGCGTCGTTAAAATAATAAATAAAAATCGTTATTCGTACACAGTGTCTTTGTAAATCCGAATAAAATAAAATAATTATTTTGATTAACATTCTGCACAAACTCAAAGAAGTAAATGTTGTTTTAAATAAAGCTATCATTAAATTTGAACAATGCTTGCTTTATCGTTTCATACAAATTCAGCTTGCTGTTACAAATAACTCCATTTGTTTGCTGTTACAATAACCTTGTTTTCAGTAAACAGGAATAATGTTATTCCAATTACTTTGGTGCCAACTAAGAGAAAACACTACTTAGTTGGGGTGTATTTTTTTCAGTGTACATAGAAGAAATGACATATTTTTATACTGACACATTATTATTATGTATTGGTATATTTAATATTTTATTATTTTAAGAGTATTTTTTAACCTATTATTGTTTTACTTATTTTTTGTATGCTTAATACAAATAGTTATGAACCATAATTAATTGCGTGAAGCATGACAGACATGTTGACAATTTAATGTTGTAGCAATCTCAGCAGTTCGGATGTTAGTTACGAAAGCGTGACGTCTTGTAGACGCGTTGTGGCTTATGGAATCTATACTAATATATAAAGCTGAAGAGTTTGTTTGTTTGTTTGTTTGTTTGTTTGTTTGAACACGCTAATCTCAGGAACCGCTGATCGGATTTGAAAAATTCTTTCGGTGTTGGATAGTCCATTTATCGAGAAAGGCTATAGGGTATATATCATCACGCTACTACTAATGGGAGCGGAGCAACAATGAATAATGTTTCAAAAACGGGGGAAATTTTCACGCTACGGGCAATATAAGGCGCAAACGAGGTTGCGTGGGTCAGCTAGTCTTCTATAAGTTGACTTTGATGATTAGATGTATTTCAGAATTTTTCAAAATTGTATCCAGAACAGATATTGTCTATAAACTAATATAACCACCAGACCACTTCCCTTCGCGGCACCGAGCGGCTAACGTGTGACGTTGCGTTGTGATAATTTAAATATTGTTTTTTTTTGTGTATTCTCGCGACTGTTTCCCGGTTTGTGGGCGGTTTAAGGTTGTATATAGTGTTTTTTAACAAATAATCTGTAAGTTTTTACCCTTTTAAATACAAATACTGTGTTAGTTTCCTTTATTACGGCTATCGGTGAGTAATTTTATTATATTATTAAAGTGGGTAGGAATAATATTTTGTTTGTAATATTTACTTTTCATCTTTTTTGATTTTGAAGCTATTTTATTGATTTTCTTCTAACTGGTGTGTCATTATTTGACCATGTCGGTTGTTGGCGAGTTGCCGGATCCCGGTGGTACAAACGAATTTTCAACACCAACCGGTAAGGGATTGTTTGGTAGAATGTCGCCAACAAATTTATCGCCAAAGGACAGTAGAACGGAAAGAATTAGGGCTTCGGACTCGGGCGGTAGTATTTCGTCTCTTAGTGGTCATGATAGTTGTCATGATAGTTGTGGGGCGTCTGACTATATTGAGTTGGTGTCTCAGGCAACCGAATATTTGGCAAAAATTAACGAATTAGTAAACGATCAAGGGTCGCGAATGAATGTGGGCAATAGGACGGCAATTATGGACATAACCCAGCGGATTACCGGTATCGTCTCATTGTTGGCAATTAAATCTTCTAGCAATGAAACGAAATTAGCGAATCTCGAGCGCCAGGTGGGCGGTATCGCGGTTCAACAGTCGGGATTTACGTACGCGGACAAGCTTAAGCTTCGCTTACCGCCTGGTTCAGCTCCGTGTCCGGTGTCCGCTGAGGCGCGCGTATCTAGGCCGTGTGTTATTGCGTATCCTACAACGGAACGTTCAACGGATTATGCAACTTCGTCGGCCACAAAACAGGCTCTCATGAAGGCTATTAAGCCCAGTGACGAAGTTTTTCAAATTGTAGGCGTTAAAAAAACCGCAAGGGCAGGCGTCGTGTTGCGGGTTGCAAATGAAAGGCAGCTTAAAAAACTAGAATCAGTAAACGCCATTAAATCAGCAGGCTTACGCTTAGAAAAGCCGAAAGGCCGAAGGCCCCGTATAATTGTAAAAGACGTACCCAGTTCTATGGAGGATCGTACTTTCCTAACAGCTTTATATCGTCAGAATATCAAGGACGAATTAAAATTATCTGAAAGCGACTTTTTAAAATCAACCAAAATTGTCAGGCATCGTAAACTAGAACACGGACGCCAATGGATAGGCTTAGAATTAGAGACAGAAGTTAGAAAACACTTAGCTAGCACAAAAGATAAATTATACATAGACTGGGCCACTTGTAGATTTATAGACGACTTAGAAGTAGTTCGTTGCTTAAACTGTCAACAATTCGGTCATGTTCAAAAGTTTTGCACTATTAAAACTCCTACCTGTGCCAACTGCGCCGGCAGCCACGATACAGGAGCTTGTTCGATTAAGGACACACCAGATTTTAAACCGAAATGCGCACAATGCAGCCGGTACAAAAAACCATGTGACCATCGATGTGGATCACAGGACTGCTCCACATATAAACTTAAATTAGAGCAGCTAATCCTAAACACTAATTACTGAATAGTTTTACAGCAGTAGTTTAGTGATTGTAGTACTTAATTAATAATGGATAATATCTCAATAGGCCAGTTAAACCTTCATAATGACAAAATAGCTACGTCAGAATTAGACAATTTAGTTTTGGAACAAAAGTTAGACATTGTCCTTATACAAGAACAATATCAAAGCGCTCGCTTGCGGAACAATGTAGTACAACTAGATGGCCGGTCACGGGCTGGGATATATGTTGCAAGTTCTACTTTTACGGTAACATCTTTGCGTAACCTTATGACGTCACACTGCGCCGTTGCTGAGATTTCATCCTCCACCTGTAAGGTTTATGTAGTGAGCTGTTATTTTCAGTTTTCACATCCCATTGATCCTCATCTACATCATTTACGTTTCGTTTTGCGGTCCCTCGTGGGACACAAAATTATCATTGGCGCTGATGTCAATGCATCTTCTACTTTATGGTATGGCAAGCTGCGTTCAACTGACATGGCCCGGCGCTGTGCGGTTGAAGATTTTATTGCGGAAATGAATCTTACCATTCACAATACCCCTGATGCACCACCAACTTTTTACAGCCCCATGGGTGAGTCTTCTATTGACGTGACGCTTACGCGCGGCGACGTCTCGATATCTGGATGGCGTGTCCTACCGGACGTATCCTGTAGTGATCACCGCTTAATCGTGTACGAATTCATACCAATTGTTGCACAAAATCCACTAATAACTCCGTACAATTTTAGATATAAAACTAAAGGGGCAAATTGGGCTTTATTTGGTTCACTCTTTGCAGTACATGCCAAAGACTTCACTCGCAGTTGTCTATCAGCTGAGGAAAGCGCAGAAATATTGTCAGACACTTTCACATATTGTGCTGATGTTTGTATAGGCCGCGGATCTATCACTAGCACTCGTAGATGTGATTGGTGGAACTATAAATTGGTCGAATTACGTAGAATCCTTCGGAAAGCTCGTAAAAAATTAAATGTCATTAAAAAGCGTAACGTAACAGGAGATATTTACAATAATGCTCTCATTGCTCTTAGAGTTGCTAGGTCTCACTACAGGGCAGCAGTGGAGAAATCAAAGGGAAATTTAATACGCAAACTTGTAGATAATATAACAACTTAAAAAACGGTGGTGCTAAATTTAACCAAACCTTATTTAACACTTGAAAACTAAAAAACTTCACTGGATAAAAGCCAAGTTAAATCTACTCATTGATAGATGGCGTTAGCTATTCTTTGCTCAAATAGATTAAAGTTTGAATTGCAACGCTGTGTTTCTATTTGACACTTAGAACTTAAAATTAATGTCATTTAAAAAAAATATTTTGTTTCTTATAATTCAAGAAGGAAATGACATTGAGTTTAGTGTTCTTGCTTTCGCGTTTAGGATGGGGAGTGTGACGAGCGTCATTTATTAGCAATATAAACTGTCACTGCGTTATTTATTGCACAGTAACATAAAATACCTACCTACCTTCTTTCAAAAACTCGTTTTAAACTTTCAAAGAACCTGGAAATATTTAAGACTAGAAATTTATCCTGCTTGGCATGGGTGTAAGGTATTTAAGATTAAAGGTAAGTAAGTGTAAAACCTAGCGTAAAAGAACAGTAACTGTTTTATTTAATTTTTTACTATATAAAGATGATTAACAACCCATCTTTTAAAACTTCGAATGAAGTTTGTTCTAGCATTTTAATCTTTACTTCTTACAATTCATTTAAATTCTTAAATACGATTGTCTTCTAGACGATTAAAAGACAAGTTTATGATCGAAAATGCTAATAATCCTCAGTGATTAGGATTAGTAAATTAAACCGGACCACCCTTGAGATATAACCTATCTAATAAAATAATAATCTATATTGTATATTATGTTAACAGTCCGTTTGTTTGTATAGTTGGGGGTCGTCCCACGCTGCGCTTTCTATTCCGATATCGCCATTCAAGAACCTCTCTTTAGACTAAAGACAGGCCATGCTCAGGTATTTTAACTTGCTAATGTTAGGAGCTAAGCTATATACAGGATACTTTATTTCTACTGATTTGTTCGGTTAGCATTACACCTACAAATATTTGATCATCGCTTGAATTTATGTAAAAAGCAAATACGTACTGGTAAATGTAATGCACATAACTTTAAAATAGTTTAAGTAATACCTGAAGTAAATTACAGTCAATCATCATAATCAAAGTCATCACGTAAAATAGGCGAATCGAAGTCGTCGAGTTGCGGAAAGCCAGCACGCGAGTATCAGATACAGTCAAATTTCGAGTCGTTCGTTATTATCAAAACCACTTGCATCTTTAAAAAAAAAACTCAAGAACTATCGGAGGCGTCTCTAGCTCGTGAAGCGCCCGTGTGCAATCGTTATCCTAACGCCCTTTATTAAGCGTAGCGCCCTTCAGTAAACGCGCAGATTCATTAAAAGTGCAGCAGCCGGCGCCCCTAACACTCCTTCGCCCGTGTACACCGCACTCCCTACACTACAGATTAAAATACGCCCCTGAGGAATATTCCGAATATTCCTTATCTGTGCATATGGAGATACATACATAATATGTATACATATCATAACTTGGCACAATTTTTTTTAAGACTTAAAAAGGTAAAACTAAGCCATCATATATTCCCTTCTAAATCTAATAAATATCTATACTAATATATAAAGCTGAAGAGTTTGTTTGTTTGTTTGAACGCGCTAATCTCAGGAACCGCTAGTCCGATTTGAAAAATTATTTCAATGTTGGATAGTACATTTATCGAGGAAGGCTATAGGCTATATATCATCGCGCTAAGACCAATAGGAGCGGAACACAAATTAAGAATGTTACAAAAACGGGGTAAAATTATCACGCTACGGGCAATAGGAGACGCAAACGAGGTTGCGTGGGTCAGCTAGTGTATTATAAAACAAGAATTAACACTCCAATATTCAGTAAAGGTGTGACTCAATAAAGTGTTAACACGCCGTCAATGTGTTTAAAAGATCTATCTAACGATATCCCACTGTGGGTCAGACAATAAAAAAACTCTACCCCATTTTATGTATAGGGGAAGTATCCCAAAAACCGTTTTTGTTTGAAGACTTATCTTGTTCTCGCATTGTTTAAAACGTATTGAACAAGGTGAGAACGATTTCTACATTATCTACCTAGCATAATCTATATAATATATATTAAAATGAAACGCCAAAATGTAAATGTACGCGATAACTTCCGATCGACTGCACCAAATAATTGTTTTTTTTTATATGTTCGTTATTGTTAGGACAAGGTTTTTGTATAAGAAAAATTAAAAGATAACTGGGAAAGGGTTTTTTTTTTATTCGCGACGGGAAGCTGATAAGTAAATATGGCGGTACGGAGTTCGCCGGGTCCCCTTAGTTTATATATAGACTTTTTATTACTGCTGATCATGAAGTCTCGGGTTCGATTACCGGGTCGAACCAAATGTTTGTATGATCTACATATATTTGTTTCGGAGTTTGGGTGTTTATGTATGTATTTACAAAAAAAAAGTATATATGTATTTATATCAGTTGTCTAGTACCCATAACACAAGCTCTGCTTAGCTTGGGACTAGATGGCGTTGTGTGTTAGATGTCCGAAATATTTATTTATTTATTACATATTTAATACCAACATATAAATGGATATAGAAATACATTGTTAGTATTACGGAACCTTAAAAACAAAAATAATTTGTTTTAATTTTTTCCATGTTTTATAAAAATAGAGAATTCGCCGGGGGCTTTTAAAGCAATTATTTGTCGATAAGCAAGTTTGTTATACGGGTGGCCGTCCAATTCCGCCAATCAATTCATTCGTATTATCAATTGGAGTGACCTGTTTAATTGAATATCATAGCCGAGGGGCACAGTTTCAATGTAAAAGGCATAAAATGTTATTTACTGCACATCCCGCTTTCGAAAATAAGTACATCTCGTTGAAACAATATAATAAAATGGTTTTACGATACGGGAGAACGAATTTGGACGAGGGATGTGTATCTCCATCGTATTAGGAACGGCTATGCTGATTTAGGTTTAACTTTTGAACAGTCATAGCTTTAAGGGCGCTTTTTTACTCTGTTTTTTTACAAAATAAATGTATTCAGAAATAGATTTTAGAGTAAGTTGCACGTGTGTGGGCTAAGCAATGACATAAGAAATTTCTTCTTAATTTTTTTTCAACATGTTCTACTTGCATCTATACAATCTACCATCTACCAGCGATACGCATTGCAAATGTTAGCACAACTCTATTCAGTACTTAGGGTTCCGTACCCGAAGGGTAAAAACGGGATCATACCACGTCTGTCCGTCTGTCTGTCACCATCTGTATCTCATAAGCCGTGATAGCTAGATAGTTGTAATTTTCACCGAATAAATAGGTGTATAATCACTTTAAAAATAAATTAAATTTTGAGGTCAGAAACTTTTAAGACTAACCAGTATATATATGGATAGAGAATAATATCATTTAACAAAGTTGTACAACATGACGAGAATATAAATAAGAAGATGAAAACCTTTTTGTTGTCCATTAGTAAAATACTGCATGATGTTCGCACTGCCATTGCCAGTTATAAAGGAAATATCAATAATATAGAAGATGTAAGGGTGGAAGAAGAGACTACTTCTACGAGGCTAAGCCAATCAACCTGTGCCCTGTGATTACGACTAGTGCAAGCTGTATACCTACTTTGAGAAACAATTATCTTAAACCTATCGTGACGTCCTTGATAGAACTCAAATATTTTGTAGGATACCGTATTACAAGGCCATCGAAGGGATTTTGTATCAGTGACAAGTCATCGGCAGACCATTTAGTCTTACTCAGTAGAATATGAAAGAGTGCAAGCCTACATCGACAACAGTGTATAGATTCAAGACGTCAGGAGATTCAAAGTACATAATACGTAGGGTGAGCCGATTATATCCCAAATATAGTTATATATTTTACAAATTCAATCGACGAACGCATTCTCAATTTGGTTTGTGTCGTAAGTGAATCGAAACGTAAAAATAGACCAATAAAACCAAATCACTTATACACGAATGTGTGCATCTAGCTTTATTTAATCATAGCAGTTCATTGGTACATGACGAAAACTAAAATTTGTTTTTTACTTTTACAGAATAGAGACGAATAAGGTCGTGGCCAGTATAGATTGGCTAAGTCACAACACATCTAACCTCAAAAAAACAATAGTCATTTCCGACAACTTGCATCACCGTGACCAAATATTCCATATATTTTTTCACACTCCAATCTTGAGAAAAAAATCCTCGAATCGAAATCCTCCCAGACACACTGACGACACGCATGCACTCATTAAACCCCAAAATAACGTAAACCGTAGCCAATGGATTCTCAGACGTGAACAGTGATTTTACCCCTACACTGTTCACAATACACGGGGTTACCTTAATGAAGTTTAGGGTAGACGCGACAATAGTTTGCCCTGTGGTCCTGATTGATGAAGACGGATGGAGACGCGTTAACTCTATTATACAATATTAATGGGTAGGCTTTGTGAAGTACGTGTGTGACACAGTTAGAGAATAATTTTATTTCTATTATTTAATTTTAATATCTGTAAATTGTGATCAACTCCACGAATATCAGTACTGATGTTAATAAAAGGTTTTATTTAATGGTGGCCGTTTGATGTTTATTTGGCAAGCAAGCAGGATTATATAATCCTGTTTCGCGAAGGACTTTCCTAGGACGGGATTTGTCTTTTTTAAAAGAAAAGATAACATTAAGGTTTTAATATTCTTCATAATTAATATTAACATCTGTTCTATGGGCTGCTGCTTTAGCTTTATTCATCTATTATAACATATTCTTTTCTACTTTGTATCGTCAAAAAAGCATCCAATTAACTACGAAAATCTGAATACCTGTTAAGTTGGTTTTAGAAATGTGTCCAGATTGCGCTTAGTCCGTATTGTTAACAAGTTGCAGTGAATCAAGCTTTGGTAAGTAACATTAAAACAGTAATGGGTTCTGAGTAACATTATACCTGCGACAGAAATATTTTAACATAAAAAAATTAATCTTAGAGTCTTTTCGATATTTGATGGATTTTGTTCTTATTTAACTAAAGGTTTTACTCACTAAAAAGATTATAAAATGATTAACTTTAGTTAAACCAAACATATTGGACCTTCTTACCATAAAATATATAACCAAAAAAGACAGAAATGCGAAAACATAACATACCACATTTTTTTGCATGGCGATTCTCAACCGCAGTATTTGAAACAAACCAGATGTTTGAAACTCTACACCATGGCATGTGACCAATTTTTTACCATAGAGTCTAAATAAAAAAGGCGATAAGCCAAACTTATGGTACTCTATATGATTTATGGTAATGCAGATGGAAAAAGGAGACCTCGTAAAAAAGGTTTTTTATTTACATAAGTCGTTATTGGTTAGGTCTGAGATGGTTGTAGGTAGCAACGTAGAACGGTTCCGTTCTTGAATTTCTTTTAATGGCTATATTGATTTGGAATATAAGCTATTGATTATTTTATTACTATATACTTTACAGAAAGTCCTAATTACAGAAAATAGTCTGTATTACGCTTCCGTAAGTGAAACAAACGTGGTAATAATTTAGAATTACATATATTTGTTTAGAATATTTCTACAGTATTAAATGATCATCATCTTCAACCAAAACCTACTCATCCTTAAACATCAAAATCCATTCAGTTGAGAACGTCCACCTTTTAGTAAATAAAAAAATAAACGTTATGTAACTCATTTCAGTTTATCGCGGTAAAAAACTTCATTAAATTCGATGAATACAACAGTTTAGCGTTAAAGGCTTAAAGAGACAGAGTTACTTTGAAATTTATAGAATTTTGCTGTTAGGTTTAAAATATCAACGACTTAAAGGAAAGTAATATGGGTATTATAAAACACAGTTTGCGTCAGAATCCTTACAAAGTACATCCTCATTTGCTCCACTCCCAACTCCAGGGATATCCGGATCGATTCCAGGCGGAAGTATTAAGTAGCGGAACAGCTTGTCGTTGTTCTATTAAATTCGTTCACACTTTCATTCTCCCGAAAAGTAGGGGAGACAGATGGATAGAGGACACTGTATAATGTACTTTAATCTGTAGGTAACAGAATCTTTAACTCTTTAAACAGTACATAGTAGGGCAAAGTAAATAATAATAAGGTCTGATCCCAAATTAGACAGAGCCTATCTTGGCTATCTTACGGTAACTAAACTGCTGACAAACTTATCTACTTATATATTTCTACATACAAACATAAATAACACCATGGCGCAGAAGAAATGTTTTTTTTTATATATATCTGTATGGTTTATATAAATTAAAAAAAATAGCAAAACATGGTTTACAAAGTTGTAGACGTAACATGTCTCCAACCGAACTTGTGATCGCTGGAACCGACGAGTGCTAGAGTGGAGACTGCGATTGGGCAAACGTAGTGTAGGACGCCATGAGCACGATGGACCGACGGCTTGAAGAAAATGACCAGCAGTGGATGGTTGGCGCTCTTTGAGGGAGGCCTTCGTTCAGCAATAGACGCGTAGACTAAAGTATATATTAGTATAGACGTAACAATGGCGGTGTTATCGCTCACGGTGATTTCTTTCAGACAATCTTCGTCGTGCCCATCACAGAATATTTTAGCCTGGATTGGAATCGAATCTACGGCCTCTGTTTGAACAGTGATGATCACTAACCAACCACTGGAGAACATGCACCTTAATTACAATACATATTACTTTGTCAAGTACACTCCCATACACCTTCTGTGTGGAATAGTGCACAAACGTGCAGAGTATTCATCTGATGATAAACGGCTACAGATTTCCATGGGCGTAAGTGTATTTAAGTACCTACAACACACATAAATAAAAATATATATACGGTCCAATTTAGAATCTCCTCCTATTTTAACCGACTTCAAAAAAAGGAGGAGGTTTCTCAATTCGACCGTATATATATATATATATATTTATGTGTCTTCGGGGATAACTTCGTCGTTTATGACCGATTTTGATGATTCTTTTTTTAATGGAAAGGAGATGTCCCGGCGGTGGTACCATGATAAGGACATTCATATCTGATGATGGCATCCAAGAGAAATCGAGTCGAACCTTGAAGTCGGTTTTTTTTTTGTTAAAATTGTACTTGCTTGAAGTCTGCTAATAATAAATAAACGTACCTTCTTCAAATTAAGTGAGAGAAAAAGATATCTACTGAAATGAGAATGTGTAGTAGATCTTTGCCTGTCCATATGGGAACGTAACTATGAAAGCGTAAGTATATATAAAAAGTATAAAACAAAAATAGAAACATAGTAACGTAATTTTACTTTCATCTAGAGGTCGATCCGTCCCTCAGTCATTACTCCCGCTCACTCAACCGTGATACAGAGCATCCTCTGATTCGTATGCATGAGATTCAAGCTTTGTTATGTGAAATTTTACTTTCGAAGGAAGTGCCTCGTTTGGTGTTAAATACATGAGGGTGTTGTTTGACTTGGTATGTAATTTAGATGGTAAGTCATTGTTAGCTATGAATAAATTTGGATATCAATGGAAATCAGAAGAAGAATCCTTAAGCGGTCTTGCCTTTCCTACTAACAAACACACTTATATACTTTCCCTTCCTAACTATGGGGTAAAACCAAATAAACGATATTATCGAAACATATAATATACACACAACTCCCTGGGTTTGTTTCGTCCTATCTTCTCAGGGCTCGTCCAGTAAGGAAAGGCCGAACTCATCTGCTTAAAAAAATGTTAACTTGCAAAAGTGTACTTGTTACCTAATTGCAGAGTAAATGATTTCATTTCATTTAAAATATAATTTTTTTCTTTTCTTTGATGAAATGGCAATCAGCCGGACCCCTCGGATCAGCTATTTCTGTCAATGTCAAGTGTTTATAGTCTTCAAATCATAAGTCTTCAAGTCGTTAAGTCTTCGTCGTGATGAAATTAATGATATAAAATATAAAAAATGTGGATGAGATGAAATGGGGACCGTCTTCCGAAAAAACAAAAAACGATCTCGAATATAAATTTTATATTAAAACAACAAACAAGAATTCAGTAGTCAATGACATGACACAAAACATAATGTAGGCAGGTTGGGCAGGCATATATTGTTATACCATAGACAGGCGTAGATAACATTGCTGGTAGTGTGCAACTCCTTACGTTATCACACTAACTAGCTTAATGCTCAAAAGCATACAAAGAGTGGGTAAAAGTTTTGTAATTTATATTTTTTTAAATAACCTGCGAGTTAGATTTGACAAATCGCGTTTGGGGTTTCTCAAATTGTTTTTTCGACCAGTTCTTGAGGAAGCTTCTATAGCCTACATACTAAATCATGCTACGATCCTTAGACAGGACGCAGTAGTTGTAATCAAGAATTAAAACGTAGGTAACGAATAATAAGTTTCTAAAACAACATAGTAAACCGGAAAGTAACGTTGTTACTTCTGTATTGGTATTAATGAAATTTCAATTAAAAACACTATTGCTATGATCCCTTCTCCTACCTTAAAAATTGTCTTTTAGAAGATTCAGTGTTAAGCCACTTACAGTTTTGAATTATTTAATAATACGATTATATCCATAATAATATTGTAATTCGATAGGAAGACTCTCTGTCTATTACGCTTTCACGACTAAGTCGTTGCACCACTTTCAATGAAAATCAAAACTGACATGGAGATACTTTGATTTTTGAGGAAGTACACTTTTTTTTATGGATGCCCTCCAAATGAGCAGACAAATAGGGGAAGGGGTTGAGGAATGGGCCTCCGGTATTCTCACTCACTCGGTGAAACACAACGCAAGCACTATTTCACACCGGTTTTCTGTGAGGCTGTGGTATCACATCGCTTGCGGAGTTGCGAGTAAAAGCTAATTAAAAATATATTCGACAAATGAAAGCGAAACTAATGTCTCAATGAACTAAATTTGGATATCGGAAGAATATTTATACGATGGGAAAGTAATTATTGCAGGTGTAAGGTAACAAAAAAAGAACGTAGTATCCTGACGAACCCCGTGGGAATGAGTGCGTATATGTCGGACAATCAGTTAGAATCACTTCGCGGTGAACGAGCAGCGAATGCGAAATTTTATAACCTTGCCCTGGAGTTCTGTTCACATGTGTAGTCGATTTGTGATCTTGTTCTGGTATTTATTTATAATTTTAAAGACAGCTTTCGTACTAGGAATAAATATATCCAGTGTCCCGGAAGGCTTTATAACACCTTTTTAACCTACATAGCGAACATCCAGGTACAACATGAATACAACAAGTTGTGAATTACAAAGTGTTGTACCAAGTAGGCTTGGGCAATCAGTGCAAGTAGGAGGCGTCAATGTGGCTATGGAAATCTAAGGAATCATACTTTAAACTAGCTGAACCCCGCGGTGTTCCCGTGCTTATCATCGTACCGCGTAGACAGTAAAACAAAGTTAGTCTAAAAAATGTAGCTAAAGTTACTCCCTGGATCATCAGCTACCTGCCAGTCCAGCCGTTTTTTAACTACATTTTTGGTATATGGACCGTGTATACATACATTTATGCATTTAGTAAAAAGCGGTTATTTCAATATTACAAACAGACTCCAATTTTATTAATTTATATAGATTGTACTATTTTTTTACTCACCACACAAGAAGGAGCGTGTCGGTAACAATGGACCTACCCGTGTATACGTATATGGCATTATAAACCCTAAAATAGTGTAATGATTATGTATTAGTTATTTTTGAAAAGTGGTATTATTGACTGTTTTTGTTAATTGTTCAATAAGATAGTTCAGACGTCAGATGATCAGTTTATTTATAACAAAAGAAATCCTATGATGTCTAAATATTTTTATAGGACTAGGTCAAATTGTCAGCGTGTCCTATTTTGCAAACGTTTTCATATTCGGGCAGACAGATTCTTTAGCATCTTATTTTTTTTTTCAAATAAGTACTTAGTAAGAAACTTAATTACAATCTTACGCAAACGCATACTACGATCAGAAATCAGATTACAGAAACGAAAAATCTAAATACAAAGAAAAGGGGTGAAGAAAAATTCACGGTACCTTACAAACAGGATGCTAAGGGTGCATATATTATGCGTGGCCATAGGACAAGCGTTATGGACCACGTAACACGGGCCGATGTCCCGATTTTGACTGCATAATTTATATGCGTACGAAAGCTTTACAAATGTAGTGAATTGATCTGATTTTATCTTTACAGCAGTTTTCCTTTAGGTGGTCGGTCAGTAAGAAATGGTCGGTTAGAATTAACACAGATATGCTGATTTGAATATTTCCACTGATAAGAATGTAGAATAGTACCACAGGACATTAGAGAGTTCCTGTGTGTGTTTATGTATGTGTTCAAAAGCGATGTTATAAAGTGGTTTCTGTAATGGTGGGTTATTGACTGACTGACTTTCAGCCTCGCATAACAAAAATGTGGAATAAACTAAAGCCTGCGGTATTCCCGGACCAATACGACCTTCAAATCACCAAGAAGGGTGTTGCGGGTGATTATGGGCGGCGGTAATCGCCTACCACCAGGTGATGCGTCTGCTCGTTAGCCCCTTATGCCATAAAAAAAAATTT
The DNA here is from genome assembly GCA_905220595.1 of Spilosoma lubricipeda. Taxonomy (NCBI): domain Eukaryota; kingdom Metazoa; phylum Arthropoda; class Insecta; order Lepidoptera; family Erebidae; genus Spilosoma; species Spilosoma lubricipeda. Next base: position 8,477,793 of record HG992294.1, on the reverse strand, counting down.
TGCATGTGTGTTTTCGTTAATATGCATGTTTCTTTTTTGAAGTCAGGCCTAATTTTTATAGACAGCTACAAATTAAATTTCATATCGCGGTATTTGAAGATTTATAGGTAGTTCTGCAGTAGGTTAAAAATGGAAACATTACAATAAATCAGAAATATTTTTATTTACGAATAATTAAAATAAATTAATAAATAACAAAGTTATAAGAAAATTTAGATGTAACATGTATAATTAAAATAAGTACATACTTTTATTACATTACATTTATCACTACAAAGCTATGACATCCTACATGGACTTTGGAATATAGCTGTGTTACAATGTACATTGTAATCATCTGTTTCACATAAATAAAATTAATGATTAACATGTTTAGATTTTTTTCGTTCCAGTGGTTCAAGACCCTAACGTTAAAAAAAGAAATGCTTTCCTTTTCTAGTCCTCAAAGGAAGAATTTTGAAACATTATTATGATTATTTATTTATCAAGACAATGTGTTTTATTTTTTAAAATAACAAATAGTTAATTAAAACTTTACGGTTTTATATTTCCTAATATATAAAGAAGGAATCCGCAAAGCAGAACAGTCAATAGTAATCTATTTAAATAATTCTATTTTTTATGTGTTTGTTATTCTTAGGATACCAGAGGATACAGAGAGGATACAAGATACAAGGTTCGTGTACAAGAAAAATCAAAAGGTGACGGGAAAAGTTTGTCCGGGACAGGAAAAGTTTGTCCGGGACAGGAAAAGTTTGTCCGGGACAGGAAAAGTTTGTCCGAGACAGGAAAAGTTTGTCCGGGACGGGAAGCTGAGACAGATAGTCAGCTAGTTTAAAATAAGAGAATAATATAATTTTACTTTTCTGAAACAGATATTAATGTACAACAATAATATGTTAAATTATATATTTTAATTGCTTACCATACTGTGTTAGTTTTAAATTTTCTGTTTTTATTGTTTTATTGATTTATCTAGTCCGCCGATGCAAAAACAAAGTATACCAAAAAAAAAAACTCAAGGTATCTGACCTTGAGTTTTTTTCAAGCAAGAGTCAGTTTTCACAAAAGCATTTTACAGAAAAACAATGTTGAAAATAATTAGCTAGATTACTATTATTGAATAATAATGTAAGGTTATCAAAAAAAAAGGTTTATCGTACTTATAATAAACTATGAATTAAAAGTATTTCAGATATTGAAAATAAAATTTTAATTAATTTATAAATTATGATGTATGTCGTAATTTATAAATTTATTTAAATTATATTTTTTTATTTTGATGAAATAGGCATATTCATTTTAATGGTTTTCTATTGATTTCGGCCTTTAAAACAAAAGTAGCATACTCTACCTTCGATCACACAAATTGTTAAAATTGAAACAACGTATAATATGTTTTAAAAAATGTTAATTTCCGAAATATATTTTTACAAATTAATACTGTTAATAAATTTGAAATACCGTCATACCAGTTTAAAAAACATTTAAAAAAGCAAAAGTTTTCTTACAAATTAAAAAACTCTATGAGTTTTATAAAAATAATGTAAATAATAAAGAAATGTATTAAACTATTTTCTATGAGTACATTAAGACGTTAGTCTACGATTCTGTGAATGTATTACAAAATTACCAAATCTATACATTTACTTAGTCATTGTATAATTTTTTTCTCTCATCATAATATTTACAACAACTTATACAAGTTAAATGACCTCAGTTTTGTTTAAGAGATGGGTACTATTAATAACTGCAGAGTGGTTCAGAAATGATGTAATCCACATATTGGCCTGAATTAACGTGTCTTATGTCCTTCTAAGTCTAAAATAAAGGAGGAGTCCTTGAGTAAGGGTTTGTAAACTTGCCTTGCATGGTAAATCCAGCGAAAACTTCAATAGCGCGATGTAGGGTTAGTTCTTACGTCGTAGGTCGGACTTTGAAATGACATTTAAGTATGTTCTTTGCTAATTGTGGAATTCGTTAAACGATTTAAATAAGTGAAATAATATTTTTCTTAAATAGAGGTTTTAAATTGCATAATTTCTGCGCAACAAATATTAGTTATACAATTATTAATAACTTATTCATATATGCATTTACATAGCAAACTAAATAAATCTCACTGTAGGTACGCATGTACAATTTACACTTTAAATCTTATCGGTGATCACATTCGTCCTTAAAAAAACAAAAAAATATATCATAAAAAGTGAATGTCATTAAAAAGATAACGTGTTGCTTTGAGAAAGATGAAGAAATCGTATCAAGAAGAGAGTACAAAATTAAAAAAAAGACTTCAAGAACAGCATCAAAATAAAATTGGACCACACGGGAACCACCAGTTTTCAAATAAAAAAAGAATAGTCAAAATGGCTTCACGCAATCGAAAGTCCTGAGGTAACAAACATAAAAAAAACGAATTGAGAACCTCCTCCTCTTTTTTTGAACTCGGTCAATAAGAAGATAGAGAAGAGAGAATAAAAGAAAATTATTTATAAGAGATTAATAAGAGAAGAGAAAAATAATATATTAATCAAGTGTCTTTAGATTAATTAATTATTAATCAAATTATTATTAGATGTCATGGATGAGGAAATATTTTAAAAGACGTAAAAAATACAAAACAAAGTGTAAATTTAAATATTATCGGTATTATACTCCGAAGTCAGTAAATCGTAAACCCGTTATTTCTTGGTCAATAACTAATATTGTAGTTACCTAAGAACTAGTATTAAAAGAAGGACAGGTGAAGTAAGTAAGTCATGATAAAATACTTTACAATTTAACGATTGTGATGTTGAGTAGCGGAAACAAGCCTAAATAAAAACCAATATTTACACAGAAAATAAAACTAATCATAAATAATCATTTAAACTTCGTCAGTCTTTTGAATAGATGTATAAATTATTTCAAATACCAAAAAAATACATAATTCTTACATTTATAGCCTAATCCTGGCACGTCATAAGCGTATTACGGGGCGAAAACAACATTTCGGGTTTCTTGAATTAGATTTTATTGTGATTTATTTTGTCACGTAAGGCCATGTTCAGATGCCGAGCACTCAACGCGCGTTTTGCTAATGCGCGTTAACAACTACATGTAACAACGCGCGTTTGCATGTGTACTCCTAGAACGAAATTACATGTACCTTGTTGTAATCGCGCGTTAGCGAAACGCGCGTTGAGCGCTCGTTTTTTGAACATGGGCTTCTTAGCAGCAAGGTATAGGCACCGGCATGTAACTTGGCCAGATTTCGGCGTAGTGGGGGTAAGTTCACGCATCTACGTTCATAAAATCTAAGTTAGTTTACTGACAATCCAATCGCTTGCTCGGAACGGTACTACTACAATCCAAGCGTCCCTCTATCATCAAAGAGACCTAAAAACGAGTTTATGCGCATCTAAAGAATATGCCCAAGTTATGTGCCGGTGTCTATATACTTTAAAAATGCTTCCCGCTCATCTATTGTTCATCCCCTGCGCCTCTCGATGAACGCTGATTTTAGACTAGAATTTTACCTAATATTGATGAAGTTCTTATAAAAACAATAATTAGAAATAAAACCATAATTATTGATTAATTTAAAAGGTACACTATTTAATTATAATTCTACCCACCACCGAATTTAACAAAAAATCACATTCTTTCTAAGATTAAGCATTTTCTTCAAGTGTCCATGGAACCGTAATAATTACAAGTGTCATTTTGCCTATAATTCTTCTTCGAATAACGTCGACAAAGTTAACAGGCAAAATTTAATATCCAACACTTAAATATTATATTCGAAAACTCATAATGCAGTAGATGGTCTATAGTGCAAAACCCGAAATAATACCCAATAAGTTTAAGAATAAATAGATAAAGATATAACCGAAATTAGTATAAATAAATAATAAATAAATAAATAAATATTTCGGACATCTATTACACAACGCCATCTAGTCCCAAGCTAAGCAAAGCTTGTGTTATGGGTACTAGACAACTGATACAAATACATATATACTTTTTTTTTGTAAATACATACATATTATACATAGAAAACACCCAAACTCCGAAACGAATATTTGTAGATCATACAAACATTTGGTCCGACCCGGGAATCGAACCCGAGACCTCACGATCAGCAGTCGCACACGCCAACCGCGAGACCAACGAGGCAGTTTATTTAAATAAGTTTAAGTAAGTATTTAAATAAATAAGTTATATAACATTTTCATGTATCAATTTACGTGTAGGTGTCACCAATACCTACTTTTTACTTTTAAGCATAAAGTAGGTATTGGTGAACATGAATATTAAACAATGCCTGCTTAACTTCGATTGACAATTAAGTTACACTTTATAACATGGCACTAGTTACCGGTTGTCACATATTTAAGTCAACCTTATAGGCATTTGCATAACTAGGAGCTGTCTATTTAGAGTTATTGGAAGAATTTGAATGTTATGTGACTTGGAGAACGTAAAACTGAGCATATAATTAATTCTTAATTCAATGCGACCAGAAAGCCGGCCTTTTTCTAGCACAGAGAATCAGCATTGCCATTCAACAAGGTAATGCTGCCGTCTATTGCGAACGCTACCAGTAGGCGAAGATGTGGAATTTTTTTAACGCTTGCATGTAAATATTGTTACTGTTCTTTTTAATTAAGGTGGTAAAGGTTTCTATATTATATGTGTAATGTCTTTAAGATTCATTTCGTAGGTATCCATTCAATATTATATGATACAAATTATCAATATTACACTGAACCTAAATAAAGAACCATGAAGTTATTACTCTAAATCTTCAGCAGTAGTAAGACAGAATAAAGAATAATGACCTCCTAGCTATGCACATGTTTATGATCTTGGAAAAATTATTAAAAGTCTAAGAATTTGAACAGCAGCGACGTACAACGAAGTCAGAATCATCGAATTCCATCTTCCTTTTAACCGACTGACGAATAACTCGGTGTTCCATGTTGTTGTTCCTTGCTCTTACACCTGGTACAGTGTTATTACGTACGTGGAGCGGTGTGTTCTCATTATTGTATTGTATTCCAACTATATTATCACCATCATCTTTTTTACTACTTGCATTTTCTACAACTTCGCTTTTCTGACATCCTATCCAAACACCACTTCTTTTATGCCATACGTACGGTCCATTTAAAGGTACTTCTTTATCAAAATCAAAACCCCACTTTTCAGATTTCTCCTTCTTTTCTAACTCTATTGATTCTCGGAGTCTGTTTTCAAAGTTGTCTATTCTAGTTTCATCTTCAGTGCCATCTCCGAATAGCCGCCTTCGGACTGGGTTGTTGGGTGATATAAGCCTCATTCTTCTTTGGTGTACTGAGGTAGTCTGTAAACAATGAAAATATATTGTTAAATACATATTTCTTTACACCATGCTTTAAGTAGAATTTGTCAAGTTGGGGACACAACTCCAAACCTACAAAGGAATCGATGTAAATGAAATGATTGCATGTTTTTTCCTCCAAAATACTACTGGCACTAAAGGTTAGAAGTGTCTTGTGTCTTTGTTAGTCTCTTACGAAGATTTACTCTTAGAAGGAGGCTTATAAAGTTGAGAGTGTGAATTTAGAACTGAAAAAGTTAATATTCAAAACAAGAAGTATAAATGTCGCGTATATAAATTAGTAAAAATAACACAGAAATATGCACTCTTTAATAAGAATCCTATTTTCATTTATGCGATGTGTTACGTCACATTGATTGATACTAAAATATAGATTTAGGATATAAAATATCTATTTAGCAAAAAGTAAAGTGAAAATGTGGACGGTTACGAAACCCTTTTTTTCAAGAAACGACATTATATATATTTATCCTAAACATAAGAGACATACACAGGATATGCAAGATGATAAATTATGAAACAATCATGGTTCGTCTTTTCGGCATATAAATTCATACTAATATTTATTATAAATCCTAAAGTACATCTATCTGTCTGATAAGTTTCTACGACTATACCACTGAACTAATTTGGATAAAATTTACAATGAAGATCTTTTGATTCTTGATGAAGGACATAGGCTACTATTTAAGGCGATAACTGACATACAGAATAGCATTGATTCGGTAAAAAAAAAACTCTTCATTAATAGTTTTGAAATATTCATCCAGTGCCACGAATAGGTTTGCCGCAACTTCCGTGAACAAACTTAGATTATGCAACATATATTGCCATAATACCGCTGCTTATCGACCACAATTCCGGTGAATTGTTAATCCAAGTTTACTAACAAAATACTTTATAGCATAATGCGGAAGATTCTGCGTAATTTAGCTAGAGAATCGATTACTTTTTCTACAGCTACGATGTTTTGTCCTAATCCTCTATCTGTTGATTTGCTAAGGAAAAGAATTGTAATAAACATATTTGGATGGTATGCGATATAATACCAATTTTTCTTATTGGATTAAATTGTCCCCCACCTTCTGGGTACTTTTACTCAGAGATCAATTAGTTTTTTCATTTAGATGTTATTTACCCAATGTATTAACAAATTTTAAATCTCCTAAGTTGGATAATTTATACTAAATTTTTATCTGAAAATAAAAATTGGCAATAAATTTATCTAATATTGTTGAGTTGTCACATGCATGCTGACACTTCATAAAGAAAATTACACACACACACACGACAAATACATACGCAGGAAAGCTTTAACGAAGACATAAAATAAGCGTAAACCACAAGCTAGAACAAATGCAATCGTGTTTATCTTTATAGCCAGGTAGTGTCAAAGAGGCTCACAAACATTGCGTAACTCGCTAAAGCATTCGACAAAGTGCTAAAGCTAGAAGTTAACTTCCTATGAGTGGGCAGTTTGTGGACAGTAACGGTGAATGGACCAATTTGCAAGTGTACGCGAGTTATTCTCTTCAGGGCTGAGAGAATGAGGACAGAAATGTAAAATGAAATAGAGAAAGAAAAAGAACACGGCTATTATTGCAAGATTTGAGTTTTTTTTTTAATTCTTTGATTCCGTAATACCTCTGCAAAATACAAAATATGTACTATTCGCCACTGTGTGAGATAATGACTAGAAAAATAAGATTTTGGTCTGATGGGAACGTCAGTATGTACAGACCACCCTGCACATCGTAGATTTTCTAATGAGTATCAGTATTTTCCCAAAATTATTTTAATAATTAAAATCCACTTGAGTTGCATATCAGAACAGCCCTGAATAACAGTTGCCAATTGTCTCGGTTACAAGAAGACGTACAAACAATGAAAAAAATACTATGACTTACAAAACGTTGAAAAGCACGATATTGGATACATTTACGAGAAAGTTAATAAAGGTATACCGAGATAGCAAAAATTAATTAGATAAATGATATTTATACAAAATTACCTGAAAAACTGAAATACACTTTAGAATAGTCAAGGGGACCAATGAAATGAGAAACAAAATAGAAAAACATAAGGCATAAAATGAAATAATAACGTAGTTCGAGTCAACCTAGCGGCGAGCCGTATGCGCCACTTCAACGATAGTGATATCAAAACTTATCGATCAAGTGACAAAGGCCGATGTAGATATAGAACCTGAATGTTTATAAAACAAAATATCTCGCACTTATAACACCGATAGGTTTACAACAACATAACCCGATGATGGACAATACCCGAGAATGTAAACAACTTAGCTTCATGGAAATGAGTGAGCGAATGAACTCGAAGACTGATATTACGAGCTCCCGAATACTTAGGAACATCTTCATTGAATGATTTTGAACAGGATACGATTGGGTATTTGCGTACGTGGGTACAGCCCACGTCTCATGATCCGCCTAAAATTTCGGGAAGCCAGATGCCTATTGGCAATCGTTCATTCGCCTTTTTTACGTCGCTCTTGCGAAACTCTATTATTTTTACACTTAAGATATATCTACTTCTGACGTTGTTGAGATATAAGTCTGACATGTATCATCACTATGTATCAAGAAATGATAAAAAAAATATGTCAAGCAAATTTCAACTGAAATGGATTAAAATTATTTCGTGGCAAAGGATAAAATGTGTCATGAACTTGTCGAGTACTTATGCATTCCGGGTAAAGGGAGCGCTTCAGTTCAGCACATACATTAGAATTTTATTTTATATTAAACAACAGGGAACTGTATACTTATGTAGTATGTTATATTGATTGATAATGTCAGGGAAATGAGGCGAATAGACACGGTGAGCAATGTCTTCAGAAATGTATATGTTTCTAATACAGGTAGGCCTCAAAATAAGTATCTTATCTCTTGATTAGCGTGATTCTAAAAAGAGCCAAGTTTCAATCAGTGGAATGAATGAAAACTCTGATATAATTTACTATCGAGAGGGGCAAGCTCTATCAGTACATGTTCTATAGTGTTCAATAAACTCCGAGACCTGAATGTAAACTGAATTTAACATTTAGAATGAGTTTGACTTAAACTTGTACCAATAAAATAGTCAATTAGTAACACAACAACTTAAAACGTACAAATTTGGAAGCAGTTAATTGCTCCCAATAATAAAACTGCAACAATTTCTAAAAATACGTAAAGTGACGATACTTTAAATTGGTGTCGATTAAGTGCAACTGACACTTTGTTTCTAAAAATAACTTAAATTCATGGGAGAACGATTTGATAGTCGCGAATTATTTTAAGTGTCCATGAACTCAGTCGATATACTCATAAATATTAAAATTTATGTTATGGTACTATGAAATAACTAAAATTGTCGCTTCATTATAACGCTTAAAGCTTTCATTTTGATTGTTAACATGACAAAAAATGATTTAACTTGACATCCAACTATATTTTGGTTTACCCGAGGATCTGACTCTACAGGTTTGCCTGAACAAGCAGGCATGTTTGATTTAATGAGTACTTATATACAATAATCACTTTCTGGTTATCAAATCTGCCTATAACATGAGATAGGCAAATAACTAGACCGCCATAACTTTCCATCAGGCAAATTAGGGTCAAGTTCTGTATAAAAAAGGTATTCATTTGCACACACCAATCGATCACTGAGATACTAATAATACCATCGGGGTAGATGGAGGTAAAAATGTGTTGATTTTTAATTTCGTGACAGATAATTTATTCACAAGTTCGTTTGAAAATGTCTTCGAAACAATAACGATTATATGACCCAAGTATATGTTTGGTTACAAATACAGTTGACCTACATGTTACTCTATATTTAGTTGCAGTGACAAATGCTCGTGAGATACATCACAATGCGCCTGCGCATATGAAATGGTCATGGATAACGTGATTAGAACAATAGAACAACCTCCTCATAAAACTCATCATATACTTTCATTAATCCTAAGAATAAGAAAAAACAAAATTGCTGATGTCAGAACATTATATCAAGGACTTTATTAATTTCTCCGTTGAATAAATATAACTGTCTTAATTAATCTACGTCTTGATATTCCAAGTTAGGGGAAGCATAAAGCGAATACATATTAGATTTACTTAATTTTTGCTCAGCCTATCAGCAAAATGTCACAAGTTTTGAGTTCCTCTATGTATGTTATTTAGGTATTTTTTTATATAATATAAAATGTTATGTATTTAAAAAGAATATATAAGTATTCTATCAGTTAATCCAGCTTTTAGATGACGTTGTGTGTCAGATGTTCGAAATATTTATTTGTTAGTGTTTATAATAGGGGGTAGAATTCTTATTTAACTGCCCACCTAGCCAAGTTGCAAGCGTTCTTATTTCTGCAATCGTTAACGCCTAAATTCTCGTGCGTCATTGGGTAATACTTTATCTAAGATTACTTTGTCTAAGATCAGCCAATGACACATGAGAATATAGGCAAGTTGACATTTATTTCTGCCGCTATCCGACTTGCACTTGTTTGTGTAACTTGTGTCAACGTAGTAATTCGATTCTATACCTATCAATTTTGCAAACACGTCCTTAACGTTGCAAAAAGAAGAACGCTTGCAACTTGGCTAGGGGGGCTGTTCAACAATTGTTTGTGTGTAAGTGTTATTTGGTTAACTCAACCTAAAACTTGTATTCTTTGGAGAAAAGTGTTTTCAGGCTATCTATAACCTACTTTGTACCACTCATCCACGTTAAGAGATAGCGTAATACCATCTATCTTTAGATATTTGAAGTGCTTATTTCATAATTTTTTTCTAACACTGAAACATGTCTTCAAATATAAAAATACTCGTAAAAGTAACAATTTAATTTACTTTTCAGTATGAAGTCTTCAGTTTTATGTTAACTTAATAACAATAATAAATTAGCTTATTTCGGACCGTCCAAATCCATTTCGTTAGTAACAGTTGCATTCTTAAACTATGACAGTTTATTTATCCGATTACATTTTTTTTTTTTAAATTTTATTTTGTTCACCCTATGCATCAGAATAATAAAGGAGATCTAATTACCCGACTACGGCAAAGCCTCAGCTCATATCATAGCTCAGTTCCCTCATAGCTCCTTAACTACTTATTAGAATTCGAAAAATAAGGTATCATTAGAAGCGTCTTGATCGTCTGCTGGTTATAGGCTATATGACGTGTCACTGTATCTAATGTGGCACCCTCTAGCTAAAAATAAATTTGAAATAAATAATTACGCCGTGTTTGGTATCATTTGAAATAACTGTATTTATTCGATAACTGTGATATTTCTATGGTACCTATTTAAAATATACTTTGAATTGAAATTAATATTATAGAGGCACTAAAACATTTTAAACATAAAAAAAGTTAAAACTAAAACCCAACTACGACAAAAAACGACGCTGAAAAAGTATGAAACAAGTTTCAAAAGTCGTAGTCACACGTTACGTAGAAATGTATCATGACACATTATTCACATTAAAAACGCGTGACGTTTTCTGTCGTAGTTGAGTTTTAGTCTTTTTTTTATTTCTATGTAATATCGATTATCTGTCTTCGATTTAAGCAAGGGTTTATCTCCAGTTTTTTAAATGTGACTGTGATAAGTATGTAGCAGAATAATTGGTTCCTAATTTTTTGTTCTTTTTTTTTTCTTTAGAATAGGGGGCAAACGAGCATTTAAGATGAAGCTTAAAAATTTAAATAATCGTTTATGCCGATAATGTCAGTTGTTATTTATAACAATAAGTGTTTACAGTATATTATTGAACTAAATAGAAATTTTCTAGACCTTATCTCTATGCATAAGTCAATGTATTTACATATGTATTTATCTTCACGGTCTACCCTCCCAGGATGGGCAGGAGTATACAATGTTATCAAAGGATCTGAATACTTTTCGAGCTTCAAAAGTAATTTGTTACGAAGAGGGAACGAGTAAATCTTATTTAAAGAAATAAAAGAATGTACTAACCCAGAAAGTCATCGGTTTTTTAAATTAAAAGTTTATTTACAACTATTTTATAAATAACTTGAACAGATAGGTACATTATTATTTACATTTTAACTGGATTAACAATGAAATTATCTGTCTTATTCCAAAAAAAGTAATATATTTAACGGTATTATTTAAATACGTAGAGAAAATATGTATGATTAATAAATCTTTTAATATCCCTAATGATGAATAGATACTACAAACTAAACAATAGCAAAATATGTACAATTGCAATGTTTTTATCATCAATACATCGCAGTCCACTGCTGGACATAGGCTTCTCGTATAAAATAAGTATGAACTTAAAAGAGAACGAAACGTCGAAAAACTAAATAAAATTAAAATGTCTGTTTGTAATTTCAAACAAGAGAACAGGCACATAATCCTCATCTTTCTAACCCCGTGCACTGATTTTATCACGCGATATCTTATCTCAGGTATGGCATAATCCCAACTGTATTATAGTATTTTTTTCTGGCTGAAGTGGCAATCGATATGTTAACTGGTGATATGATAGCGCTTTTATATTACTGGTATCGAGCACACTCGGTCATTCATTATCTTGTCGCTTCTCACACCATTCATTGCGTTTTTGTCAATTTATATATGATAGTTCAGTTATGTAAGCATTCCGCAAATAGAAAGTGAACGTAAGTTCTCTCATACTTGTGAATGGGCCAGCGATGCAGAAATATGTGAATATGCTGCCATAGAGTGGGTCACCTTGCTGCATTGTTGCATTGTCTACATTCGTAATGAGTATAGTGACCACTACTCTTAGATTCAACAATTTTTTTTCATCAGGCAGAGTACAGTTACTTTGGCAGGCACATACACCATCTCGCATCTTCACTCAAAATTATTTCTGGTTACATTATAATTTCGTAAGCTGTAGTCCAGACGAACAAAAACAAGGACACTTAATTACTATACCCCTTTTGATTCATGCACTGTTTTTTTACAATAAGTGCGTACATACATATTAATGATAATAATTTGTGTGAGCCCTCACAAAAAGGGCAGTATCAGAGATCTTCATGCAAGGACGTGCTGCGGAGGCGCAGGGCAAAGGATTTAATTACCGTCTGATTACACTGCGGTATTATAAACAGCTTTAGTTCGTTGCATTGTTTGTTAAACTAAAATAAAAGGAGAGGTGAGAGATTTTTTCAAGCATAACCTGTAATTTTGGTAACCTCATTTGTAACCCCATGCCGAATATTCAACGCACCTATTCATGATTGTTCACGAATGGTGTTCAAAGTGAAAATTTTATTGATAAGTATATCTAGAAATTTGTATTTTTTTTTGTGAAAATTAGAAGGTATTTTGTGGATAACGTTACTGGTTGCATGATTAATTTGAGAGACCATCCTATAAGAAAGACATTTTTGTAACTAATTATTATATTTTAGAGACAATTGTTTCTTATCTATACAAATAAATAAAATTGAAGTGTCTGTTTGTAATATTAAAATAACCGCTTTTTACTAAACGCATATGTATGTATACACGGTACATATGCCAAAAATGTAGTTAAAAAATTTTTTGTCTGTCTGTCTGTCTGTCGGTCTGTCTGTCAGTCTGTCTGTCTGTTTGTTCCGGGTAATGTCTGGAACGGCTGGACCGATTTTGACGGGACTTTCACTGGCAGGTAGCTGATGATCCGGGGAGTAACTTAGGCTACTTTTTTTAGACTAACTTTGTCCCGCGGAGTTACTCGCGGTACAACAATAACCGCGGGTAACACTGCGGGGTTCAGCTAGTTTTGAATAAAATAAAACATATACTTATTACATTTTGTAGTCAATCTTGTATTAACCCCCCACTCTTCGTCTAACAGTTAAGTGTTATTTAAAGATAAGCCTATAGGATGCTACAAGTGTATATGTATTACTCGCAGGTGCGCAATTATCTAAACAAGTTACAGGACTTGTTTAGAGAATGTTCTTAGTTACGAAAAGTGTAGAACGTAGTATTTGGAAATGTCTTCCATATGTATAAGATTTGTGTTGACCTATGGTTGCGCATCATAATAAACAACCTTTAAAAGTCCACTACTGGACATTGGCCTCTTCTTAGTAAAGAGGTTCTGCCCTACTAAGCAACGTATGGCCTGCAAGATTAGTTACAAGTATTCTGTATCTTTGCAGTGATTTTGGAGCTAGTAGAGCCACGCTGATTTCAGCACGAACGGAGCAACTGGCATCGGACCTCCGCAACCCTGAAGGTGAACTGAATTCGAAGTTTGAATTAGTTGTCAGTATATTTGAGGGCACTGACTTCCCAATAACGATTACCAGAGGTGTTCATGACAACCGGGACCGACGGCTTAACGTGCTCTCCGAGGCTTGGTTTTAATCAATCTTACTAATGTTTATATCATTATTATTTTTTATCTGTCCTAATTTGATATATATTTGTTTTGCCGAATTATTTTCAGGCTTACAAATTTTTTTTTGTCTTAATTTGATATATTTTAGTTTTGCCGAATTACTTTCAGGCTTACTATTTTTTTTTTTATTAATTTGACAAATATTAGTTTTATCAAATTATTTTCAGGCTTATTAATTTTTATTTGGCTTTCTTGGCTTATACATATAATCACATACCTAAATTAATTAAGTAAGTATTAATTAGTAAGTAATTCTACTAATTTCGAAAAGTCACCTAAAAGTAACCTTTTCATCAGCGTAACCTAAAAGTAACCAACAGAGTTGAAAAATCACCTAAAAGGTTCCAAAAGTAATCCTCTGGCAACACTGCGGATCAGTTTATTGTGAGCACGACAATTGGAGTATTTTATAAAGCATTCTTTCTTAGTTTTTATTTCATTCGACACTCAACACCAAAGGGTCTCTTTCTCTTGTCATAAAAAAGTTATGTATAGAGGCTTGCGATATCACTGAGTAACTTATGGAGGCTTGTGTTTTTTGTTACAATCAACAACTCCAACAACAACAAAATTTGTTTGCTCCAGACAAAATATCACATCATAATGTAATCACCTTCTAGAAAAAAAGATAAGTGAAAAAATACCATAATAATAATAATTATCTTTATTAAGGTAAGAAGAAAGAAAGTACATTGGTATTTGTCACAATATTGACACAGTGGTTGTACATTGTTTGATTTAGTATCTGGATGACGGAGTGTTGCTCGGTATTTTTTTGGGTAATTTTTTTACAAATTAATCCTAGCTATAATGATTTATAGCCCTCGAAATCCTCCTCATACTAAATTTCTAGAAAATCGTTGAAACCGTTTCCGATATTTAAATTATATAATAATAAATAAATATTTCGGACATCTAAACACACAACGCCATCTAGTCCCCAGATAAGCAGAGCTTGTGTTATGGGGTACTAGACAACTGATACAAATACATATATACTTTTTTTTTTGTAAATACATACATATTATAGATAGAACACACCCAAACTCCGAAACAAATATTTGTAGATCATACAAACAGTTGGTCCGACCCGGGAATCGAACCCGAGACCTCATGATCAGCAGTCGCTCGAGCCAACCGCGAGACCAACGAGGCAGTCAATTCAGTCAATAAGAGTATACTATAGCTGACCCGGCGAACTTCGTACCGCCAATATTTAGGTACGTCATGTCTGTCTCAGCTTCTCACAGGCAGTGTATAGTCGCGGACAAAAAAGTCTTTTCCCGTTATCTTTCAATTTTTCTTGAAAAAGAATTATTTAAATTGGTGCATCCGATCGGAAGTTATGCGCGTTATACATACATTTCAGCGATGCATTTTTACATAGATAAATAGATTATAAAAGAATGATTAAAGGTATTAGATGCATTGATTCCCATACTGAATCAGGCTCATATTCTGGGAATCCGAGCTTCCTTTTGCGCAATTCTCATATTAGTACTATGATGTGGATGTGAAGGTTATGTTAGTGTGTTTGAATTTATGTGGTGGAATTCCCATTAATGTCATTTAAGCTAGTCATAATCATGTCATGACATAAATTCGATGGTGAGGGTGACCATAAATCACGCATGATCGTGTAAGCGGCAAGTAATCAAATGACGCGACTCAGAGGATGTGACGTATCACTACGTTAATTACGTCACAGTCTACGGCGTCTCAGGGGACACGCAGGGCTAGCACTTGGAAGTTTTATTTTATGGTTTTAACTCATTTTGAATTTAGTTAGTTGATTTTTATGATATTTACTTATATAACTTAATTCAACTTTTCAGGCTTTTAATATTGGAAGATTCCAATTTCTTTCCTTCCAGATTCAGAAAAAATGATAACATTGAAAATACTAGTCCAGACTACTGCTTCGATAATAGGAACTTTTATATTATTCCTATTCAAGAAGGTTTTCTTAAAGCTGCTTCGTTTACTTTATCCTTCTTATGATTAAGAAGAGGTATCGCGAAGAAACGGTAAGTGGGAGGCAAATATAGCTGAGTGATTTTCCAGATTTAATGGATGTAGTTTTACTGTAAGGGCGTTGCAACAAACGGTCAAAGTGACTGCTCGTTAGAGATATGAAGACTAAAACGCCTGTGTCTGTACACTTCTTGCCTTTAACTTAACACAAATAATAAAAAAAAATAGACAGAACCATTTTTTAACTTTTTAAGTTACAATAAGTTTATTAACATCCTATCTTCATACACTTCCTTGAATATCATAAAGAACTCATCGCCGAAGTACAAAGTGACATCCCTACAACCGTCCGCTTGAGTAACTGAGAACATAAAAGTGTAACGTTCTACAATAACGTCTTTAGTATAACGTACTTTTACTATTGAAACAGACAACCGAAAGTTTCGGTGTTGTTAACATAATTGCTACAAGTAATTACACATAGCGCTTTTGATTTCATTCGTTAATATCATTAACTTTTGACAGAGAATACATTGTTTTTAAAAAAATGGGAATCAATGTTCCTCCTATTTTTTTCGGTTTTTGGTTCTTTAGGAATACATTTATTGATTTACAAATTTAGGCTTAAAACATATTAGGATATGGTTTTTCAGTGTTGATTGTTAAAAAAAGTTGAGCCTCTTTAAATAACTGAATACAACATAAGACCGTTGGCAATTAAAACTAATAAGGACACACACAATAAATCGAACTATTGAACAGCATAGATGAATACGTGTTTCATTTGTGACTTTATTTAAAGAAAATACAGGAAATTGGAGCGTCTCCATAAACCCATAAAGAACCAAAACTGTGCTAATGGCTTCCGACTCCTAAACCAATTGTAGCAGAGAACATTTGCAAATTTAGAACAATTGTATCCTGCCTGAAAGCAATAGTTTACAAACTGTCATCCGTCGAGGCATCGTTCTAAGTTTGTACGGTGGGGTACTTAATTGTGTTGCGCACGCGCCGCACGGATGCAAAATGGTGGCTCAACGAACCGCTTCCGTTTATGAACTCTGACAAGTGCATCAGAAAGTGATACCCGACACTGACGGTTGGACCTTAGTGCGTTTTTGTTTCCTTTTTGTCAAAATTGACAGTTGAGTACAAATACGTGCCATTGGATCGTAGCATCTATGTTTGTTTGTTTTGTTAACTCACTTTTATTAGATACTAGCAGCCGCCCCGGCTTCGCACGGTAGACATAGATATTTAACCAAAAATTTAAACGTCACTCACAAATTTTAACATGTAAAGTAGTTATTGTGATTTACCTGTAATAGTTAGTAGTAATAGGTAGTCACATATGGTATCACGGGCTTTTTTGTGAATTTTGATGTCCTCTATAAAACTATAGTACATAATTTTGCTATTGTCAATACTATCCACAGCGCACGCGATACATGGATTTATTGGGTACATTTTTTTACACCTTGGGCTACATATATGTTTTCATACGGATCCCTGTCTGAATTTTGAATTAAGGCACTGTTTAGTACAGGTTTGAATGACTATGTGTGAGTGGTTTTTTGGCTCGGTTCGCTCGATAAACGTTTTTAGAATTAAATCTTAGTTTACTTCTAATCCAACAACGAGAAACTGCACATGATCTGCTTGATGGTAGAGGGTTATCGCTGCCTATAATCACGGGACCTCTAAATCTTTTTTTGAACTCATCCAAGCTAAACACACGTAAATATTTCAAAAGAATTGGACCATAAAAAGTTTCGATACAATTGTAGATAACGCAATCTGTACCATTGTATTCTTAAATTATCGTATTGTTTGTAATCATAGCAATAGAATGGTCGAAGGGCTATATAAAGAATTATCAGAGTGATCGGTGAGATTAAGATAAGAATGTACCAATATGTATGGAGAAAGGTGAACGTACCTTAATGAGTACTACTATCTTAGGAATAATTATTTAATGGGAATGGATTGTGATTTATTTATTTTTGTTTGGCCCTGCCACAATGAATCTACTCTTCCAGAAGAAAAGCATAAGCAGAATCCAAGAGTGGTGGTTATCATACTGCGAATGCAGACAAAGCAACAATGCAGCATGGTGACCCACACCATTGCGGGCTAGTGATGCTTCTGCATCATTGGGCCTCCGGTCTCGCACTCACCAACGAAACACGACAGCACAAACGCTGTCATTTTACTGATTTTTTGACTGATACTTGATTTTCTATGCGAGGGCAGTACCGCCCCGGTCGAGCCGGCCCGCTCTTACTGAAATCAGCGTGGCTGTAGAGCCTGTATATATTTTTGTATATATGTGTGGCTGTATATATTTTTTCAAGATAGTAGTATCTTGAAAAAATGTATACTTAATTACGCTCTTGTTATGTAATGATAATCTAGTAAGTAATCTAGTTATATAGAATATCGAATATAAATATATTTTTTATACAGTACAATTAGGCTTTTACATCTGTGTAAGCTTGTAACTCAGTAGCCCACTGAAGAAGAAGGTACATCGTGATGATATTTTCGAAACTGTTCCACTATTCATGAAAATATACCATGAAGTTTATGAAAATATTTGATTTCCATTCAGACTAGCCAGAACAATAGCAATAATATATGAAACCGTAAAACAAAGAATTTATGTAGTCCTCAAAATATTAATCATAAAATTGAGTCATTTATCTGCACTTATAAACGAAGAAACTTAGCTCTGATAAAAACACACGACTTCTATTTTCAAAAACAAACAAAATACAACTTACTTTTATGTTACCGAAAACATGCAAGTGACCATCGCGACGAATTAAAAATGTCACTTCTTAAGTTAGCACAAACCTCCCATAAACGGTTAAGGTTTATCCTTTTGACAGTAAAAAACAAGTTTAAAATTAGTACAAACATGGAAACAAAGATCAAAAGTAATGCTCAGCAGGGGAATATTGTAAATAGCTTGTTTTTAGCGGCGCGTGGGCAAAGCGCGCGCGCAGCCGGTGCATCGTCGTAAAATGCATGCGAGATTTCACTTACGAGTATAAAGGAGCTTTAAAGTTTTAATAGATATTTATTTTGCGTTTCATGGCCATTACCATACATAAATATAGTTCCTAAAAGCACTTTCATGTTCCGAGAGCATACACGGATATAATAAGCAATGGTGCAGTAAAAGCTAACTTCAATTTCTAACCTGTTCTTTACTTTTATTACTATATTTATATTACTATTTTTAATAAAATGTTTAAGATAGAAACAGATTAAATTCAAAAGACGAACAAATGGCTTTAAAATCGCTAAGACCTTAATAGTCCTGAATTAGCTTCTCAGTTATAGGAAAATTATGACATAGGTGGTATTTCAGTTTCAGTTTATTCTAAGATATATCTTAGTAGCTGTGAAGAAAAAGTTTGAAAAACTATAAACGGCCTACGTAAAAACTTTTGGTAAAATTTATATAGCCACAGCTACATGGACCATAACACCTCATTAGTGGGATAAAAAAAAAGTTTTTCTAAGACACACGTCTCCAAAATGATAAGGGAGAATTATCATCGCTGTAAATAAAAAAAATCTAGTTGCATCAAATTATGCGCACCGCATTTCAGTTGATACAAAAAATGATTGAGCACTTTTATAATGAAAACGTACACAATGTTTACAATTGTATATTAAACTAGCTGAACACCGCGGTGTTACCCGCGGTCATTGTCGTACCGCGAGTAACGCCTCGGGACAAAGTTAGCCTAAAAAAAGTAGCCTTAGTTACTCCCTGGATCTACCTTAGCTACCTGCCAGTGAAAGTCCCGTTAAAATCGGTCCAGCTGTTCCAGAGATTATCCGGAACAAATAGACAGACAGATAAAAAAAAAATATTACAGTTTTTGTATATGTACCGTGTATACATACATATGCCTTAAGTAAAAAGCGGTTATTTTAATATTACAAACAGACACTCCAATTTTATTTATTTGTATAGATTTTAGGTATTGAAGTACTAGAAATGAATGCATCAATTACACTCGGTGGATCCAATACAGTTGACAGTTAAAATGTCATTTATAATAATTAAATATTTGCATTGCAATCTGTGTTGGCCTTATTTGTGCAGCGGAATAATTGTCCTCAATAGATAAAGGAGAGGCAATTATTGTATAAGTTTTCTTAATTGTAAAATTTGTGAAAGTCTATGGATATTCAGACAAATGTTAGTACTCGTAATTTATAATCGTATACCGAATTGCAACGATTAAAAATGTATAATCAAGAAATGGTGTGATACGTAATGGCATTTAAACATCTGTATCATTAAGGCACGTAGATGTGTATCATTAAGGAACTTCATTATTTTTTTTAGAAAGTTAGATGAGTAATTATAGCATTCAACAAAGAAATGCTTGGAGCGTCTCGAAATTGAAATCATATTGCGCTGACAAGACTTAAAATTCAGACTTTAAAAAAATGAGAGGTTATACTACTAGAACTAAAAATGTCGTAATCGAGTGAGTCCAGCTAGTCGGGGTCTCTGTGTCATTTGAATAGCTGACATTAGCATATTCTTGAAATGGAAGTAGTCATTAATGTGGGTATAAAGCAAGTCAATTTTCATGGCCCTGTGCAGCAATAAAAACCTTTCAAATTTTTATTGGCAATCTTAAATTCAAATGTAAAGTGTATATTTACGAAATATTTATTATTTAATTATTTATTATATTTAGAGTTATCTTATTATGTAACTAGCTGAACCCCGCGGTGTTACCCGCGTTTATTATTGTATCGCGAGTACCGCCGCGGGACAAGGTTAGTCTAAAAAAAGTAACCTAAGTTACTCCCTGGATCATCAGCTACCTGCCAGTAAAAGTCCCGTCAAAATCGGTCCAGCAGTTCGAGAGATTACTAGGAACAAACAGACAGAAAGACAAAAAAAAATTAACTACATTTTTGGTATATGTACCATGTATACATACATATGTGTAGGGGAACATTTAGTAAAAAGCGGTTATTTTAATAATTCAAAGAGACACTCCAATTTTTTTATTTGTATAGATGAGTGGGATTTTATAAACATACATGAAACGGTCACAAAGAACAAGCAGACTCAGAACAAAAATTTTGTGTAATCAAATTAATAAAGATATCGGCGATCAACTTTAAACGTAAATAAAAATATACAACAACCATAACGAACTTGTTAGAAAACGAAATACTCACCATAGCTTTCCAAGGTCAAGGGCAACCAGTAGTTGTACGAGGTACCGTTACAACCTGTGGGAATAGAAAATAATCTTTATAAGAATTTACATATGTTGAATTTTAGGGCACGTATTTCTGGTCTTTGTTTATTCTCTTTTACCTACATATTTTTATCTTTGATTTTCTATTAATTTATACTAATATATAAAGCTGAAGAGTTTGTTTGTTTGTTTGTTTGAACACGCTAATCTCAGGAACTACTGGTCCGATTTGAAAAATTCTTTCAGTGTTAGATAGCCCATTTATCGAGGAAGGCTATAGGCTACATATCATCACGCTATGAGGGGCATCAATGAAAAACGTTTCAAAAAAGGGGGAAAATTATCACGCGACGGGCAAACGAGGTTCCGTGGGTCTGCTAGTTACTTAGAAAATGAAATGATTGAAATCCAAGAATAAATATAGAATTGGTGATAATAATTATTCTTAAAAGCTCGAGTATATATTACCAAAGTATTGGTGTACAAGATAAGTTCTTTATAAACAGAATCACTTTGGCCACATTAAGTTTACTCTGTGGTTATTAACAATTATTCTTCAAAGCTAGCTAGTAAGGTTAATAGAATCGTTTCTATATTCACAATTTATTCATTAAAATAAATACACAAAGAGGGTATCTAAAAAGGGCGGTCTTAGAGCCAAAATCGATTTCTTAAAGGTAACCTTTAATTTAAAAGAAGGAATTAATAGCAGTTTTGATATAAAAAGAACTAAAGAAGGATATTTTTCAATTATCTCAATTTAGTGTCTTCATTTTTAAAGTCATTTGCTGCTTGTTTGTGCTCATTCTTTAATTTACTGTGTAATTTAATTCAAAAATCTAAATTTTATATCGACTCAACCGATTCAATATAAAATATCTTAACACAAAACACCCCTATCTTAATTCCCAATCTGTATTTATCAACCGGGTTACAATAACTCAGAATCAAGTTAAAGGGATAAAAGAGTGAATTGGAAATGTTCGCATCTGAACAAAAAGTAACACTAATAACGGCTAACAGATAAATTGAACATCAATTTACGGCCATTACTTAATCGAAGTAAGAGTTGAGAATTGGAGAGCGAACCCGCATGTCTGTTTGCCTGTCGCAACATCCCTCTACAACAAATTGCCCATAATATATTATTAATTTACATATGACGTTGATGCTTTTGGGACGACACAAAATTTTCACCCGCATTCCGTTAAAATTGCATTTTTTTAAAGAAATATAAATATGTAACGTTTATTTTGTTTTAAGAAGGAAGTTGTAACGGTTTTTTTTGTGTTATATACGAAAGGCTATTTAATTCTTATCAAAAACAATATTACGGTGTGGAAGTTAGACCCTAAGGTAGACTCTCAGAGAACTTTTTATGCATTAAGTTTATCATTGTAATTTTTTGCTCATCTATACTAATATATAAAGCTGAAGAGTTTGTTTGTTTGTTTGTTTGTTTGTTTGAACACGCTAATCTCAGGAACCGCTGGTCCGATTTGAAAAATTCTTTTATCGTTAGTTAGCCCATTTATCGAGGAAGACTATAGGCTATATATCATCACGCTAAGACATACAGGAGCGGAGCAGCAATAAAGAATGTTACAAAAACGGGGGAAAATTTTCAAGCTACGGGCAATAGGAGACGTAAACGAGGTTGCGTGGGTCGGCTAGTAAAGCGTATATAATAAATATCTGAATGTGAAATTATATTTATACATAACTAGCTGACCCGACGAACTTCGTATCTATTTACATTTCGGTCTCAGCTTCTCACAGGCTTCCCATTATCTTTTAATTTTTCTTGTACACAAACCTTGTCCTAACTATAACGAACACACATAAAAAAGCATTATTTAATTACGTACATACATTCCGGCGCTTCATTTTTATATATATAGATATCTACTAGTCCGAAAGTAATAAAAATATATAAGTAAAGAAAAAAATTCAGACAAGATATATTCCGAAAAATAACATTATTCAAATCGTTGTTTAAATAAACTTTGTCTTAATATTTAACCTATTAGATTTAAAAGTTTATTTTTGTTACTTTCACCCTTTTATTTATATTGTGTTATTTTAAAAGGATTGATACTTTTCTAACACGAGCAAATCAAATTACGAATGAATCGTAAACCAGCTTAAGAGCCGAGGAAAACTCCTTAAAAATAGAAATAAAACTTAAATTCAACTCACAAAATATTTATACCTAAGTAAAGTCGTAAAAGCATATTTTTACAAACAGAGAGGGGCAAACAGATTGTAATCAAGTTAATATATTACAGTAAATGTACTTTAAAATGTATTAGTGTCATTTTGAAAGAAAAAAAAAACGTCTTTCATTACTTCAGATTTATATCACCATATGAACTACATAAACTTGAGATATAGCCAGGAAGGACGGCGTGTTCCCCTTGCTATAAGATAAATGTGGGAGTTCATCAAGCAGTATTAATAGCATAAGAGCATTTTTTATACAATTTCTCACGAGGATACTCGCATCTCGTTACATAGAGTATCCGTTGCTACCCTTGCGCGTCTAGGGGATGCGGTGGGAATCATTTTATACTATTTTTAGTCACATCTTGTATTACCTTGAGTTGAAATAAAAATGAATAGTTAAAAGCGGGGATGGCGAAATTGGCGACTTGGCCAAGGAGACGGTTCGTAGCGAATGCCTTCCAGTTGTTGCAAATACATGCATGTAAACATAGCCATACAAAATGTTAATAAGAATACAAAAACGTGTTACCTGCTATGATAATTATATAATATATTGTAAGTATTGTTTCTAAATAACTATGCTTCATCGAGTGACAGGCGCATACCCCAACCCCTTCCCACATCCCTTTCCCCATCCCCCAAAGGCCGGCGAGCGGCGGTAATCGCTTACCATCAGTTGTTACGTCTGCTCGTTTGCCATCCATAACAGAAAAAAAAGAACTGTAAGAATTCCGCATGAATAGCTCGAAACTAAGGGGTATTTAAAAAGAAGTAAATGGGTTTTCTAAAAGGTCAAAATCATATTTATATCTTGTCCAAATCAAAGTTAAAATAAAAAAAAATAAACTAGGAGCCTGAAATTCGGAAGGTAGGTAGGTTGTTAGTTTTTCTTGGCTAAAGGAAGTTTGTCCTTAAATTTGTTGATACTACGTTTACTTTACATCTATTCAAGTACTTAATTGTTTTGTGGTTGCCTTCTAACAAAATTTTAAGTGATGAGTAATAATATTTTAACATATCCCGAAGATTGAAAAAATACTATATTTACACTGGCAAAAGGTCTACATTTTAGAAATCTTGGCTTTTTAGTATAGATACTTGCACACAAAAGCAGAAAAAATTACAGTGTTCATAAAATGTCGAAATTCAGACGATCATGAGCTCTTGGGTTATTCAATGTTTAAGTTATCTAAATATCCTTTTGTGGACTGCAAGCGTTATCTATCACATAAGTGCAAACGCATTCGGGATCATCAACCTTTATGTCATGTCTATCGGAATCACATTCACTGTTGCAAAAACTGAGAGCGTCACAAGATCGGTGCATCGACCTAGCTGCCTTATTACGTAGCTATGTTTGCAACGCATTAGGTAGTGGACATACTGGACTGGAGAATCGGTATGACACTGCAAATAAAGTACAATGAATTGCAAGAGAAATTCTAAATATATTTTTTATTTTTTTAATGTCTTGATTGATTTTTTGATATGTCAGTCATTGCGGTTTTCACCAGATTTTCAAGACTTTCTAAAATTCAAAAATACGAAAATGTTTGATAAATATAAAAGACTAGCTTAAGTTAAATAGGAAGCCTATGTGTTTTTCTGTATAACTTATGATTTGCTGATGGATTTTGATAAAACTTTACAGTAATATATGTATAAACTATATTACTGTAAGGTTTCATTAAAATCCGTTCAGTAGTTTTTGCATGAAAGAGTACGAAACATCCATACATCCATCCTCACAAACTTTAGCATTTTTATTAATATTAGTAGGATAGAATTTAACTACGTGTACTAATTTTTTTCAAAGTTTAATAAAACACGTCAATACATTTGTAACACTTCTTATGTTCAGCACCCGAGATTGACTTGACCCGACCTAAAGATAAGTCCCATGAATACCTATTTCTTTAACTCTGTAATAGGTAGATATTCTGAAAATTAATCTAGCTGTATACCGGTTTACCACGGTGATGTTAATTGATGTTTCTTTATAATTTGTATGGTAACGCTAATTGTCTAGCATACGTGTAGTTTACATTGCATTGTGAACTAGCTGCACTTTTGTCATTGTAGCCATTGTGAAACTTAAACCAGGTGCATTATTAAGTGACTGCTTATTACTATGCGGTTTACAATAACCCTAGAAGTAGGTATATGTTTTTTTATGTGATTGTGAAACTACTCTATAAAACCATTCTAAACTTTACACACACAAGACGAGAATTGGTTTAAAATTGCCAAAATGTACTTTTGTGAAATTTTCCTACAGTCTGTCTTCTGCAGTTGACATCTTAAATACTATTACATAAGTATAGTTATACACGCAAATTTTTCACTTCAAAAACCGAATTACACAGCGCTAAAATGAGATCATTCCAATCTTTTTGTTACGACATCCTTAAATGAATATTTTCTTTAAACCATGCTATTTATTTACAAAACAAATCGCATATCAGTCCAGTGGTAAGAGATGCTTATATAGACTCAGGAGCGATTGCTTTTTACAAAGACTTGTTTGTCGTCATCTCACATATTATCGAGATAGGTTGCATTATAGCTCGGTAGTGATGTGCGTGCGTCCTGTCAATCATTGGCAATTTGTAACACTATTATTTTATACTTTGATTTTATCAAAATTTTTGACAATTCAGCCATTATAATCCATATTTTATTAAGAATGGAGTACGAAAAAGTATATATACTCGCATATAGTATAGTTTTTACCGAAATCGAGATCGAACCAAGTAGTTTGCAATACGAGAGGCCTATTCCCAGCAGTGGACTGCGATAAGCTGATGACAACGGTAATAGGTTTCATCCAAAAAAGTACTATATATTTTCTTGACATGCTGAAATACCTATTAAAATCAATATTATTAGTGGCTTATCCTCGCAAAAGATCATAAATCTTTATTATGGTCTCAGTCACGATGGCTGAATCTAGAAGTCATAAATGTAAAATGTATTATGAAATACTTTCGTTTCATGAACCTGTAATGATCTCTAATTACAACAGATGAACAATACTACTGAAATAATGCCCTTTAACATCAATTTACAATCGCAAAACCGCAAATATATCCTCGTACCTATTTCCTTTTCTGCAATAACTGTCAACGTGCTAAGAGACGTATATAACAGTACGTTAATCATTCCAAAATGTTTTCATAAAGTCACAAATAACCAGTGCCTACGACCAGAAAGCTGGCTCACCAATTAATAAATCATTGATTTAATTTAAAACCGTCCATGATCCCCTCACTGTGCAATAGTAATAGCACACGGAAGTGTGGTTTGCGGTTGCACAGGGCCACACGGCTGTATGCACGCTGTATGTCATTACGTTGATATGACAACTTACGTTACAAGGTTATTGCCACCGGCTACTGGTCAATGCATCTGCATTTCATTGCGAGGACGTTAATGACAGATTTAAACATGTTTATTTAATAAAATTGTTTATTTATTTTTAAATATGCTTAAAATTACTTGTGAACATGGGTTGCCATTCCAATATTAAATTGCTAAACAAGCAAATCAGAAACAAATGTTATCGGATTGTAATAAAAACGGTATAGCATTTCATTATAATTTCTGTTTGTGTTCGGTTTGAGTTGTTTCTCTTGCAGCCGGCTGTCTGCCAACGTGAATCTTGGTCATCGTTGCCGAGCGAAACTAAGAAATGACATAAACTTGGGTGATGATGAGGTAAATGATGTGGATTAGACGATGAAGCAATCAATAATCTCGAATGAAGAAGAACTAGAACTGTGATAAAAATATCTTACACCCGGACAAAACCGAGTGCAAAACTAGTTCCAAATAAAGTATTCTCTAGTAGTTTTCGGTTAGACAGAGGCTATTTATTAAGATGTGCAGAGATCTTCCTCGTCTATATCTCCGAAATAAACACACAACTAAAAGTATTTCTTTAATTAATTAACATGTTATGGTAGGTCTAGATAGACGAGATAATAATTAACGGCTGTTATGTATGTTATGTCCATTACTCTAACAAAATAGAGCAATAGACTTATATTACCAAGAACATTAACACAGTAACTCGACCATAACTTACGTCACACATTCAAAGGTCAATGTCATATCCATGGCATTATAGCGTCTATTGTCAAAAGTTTTAAGGGCTATGTAGGTATGATTATAGACTAGCGTTTTTATCTCACAACCGTTTATATTCAATTTACTTTAAATTCTTACTTACTCTAGTAACTGTAAGATTTATGACAAAGAACAGAAAAAAAACTGAAAAGCTAAATGATTTGATGATAATCTTCTCTTAACGGTTATCTTTGTATAAAAAGAAAAGGACTATTTCTCGATTGTAATACACATGTATGTACTGATACTTATGTATGTCTGTATTCCTTCTCTAAATGGTGTACTAAAAGAAGTAATAGATTAGATTGGATGCATACGGTACCACATATAATATGGCAAGTATGTTTTTAGACTTATTTGCCGCAAAAAAACTGCTTAACAAATAGGTTTTTAATTACCATTTCAATCATCTCAACAAACCTTAAATATATATGACATGTAAACGCTAATAATAGATTGTCACTGTCTTTATTGAGTTCGTTCTTTGAGGATCCATTGTTTAGATTCGTGATCGATCTAATGAGAATGTTTCTAGGTTAGATCCATTATCCATCTTATAAATAACTAGCTGAACCCCGCGGTGTTACCCGCGGTTAATGTTGTACCGCGAGTAACGCCGCGGGACAAAGTTAGTCTAAAAAAAGTAGCCTAAGTTACTCCCCGGATCATCAGCTACCTGCCAGTGAAAGTCCCGTCAAAATCCGTCCAGCCGTTCCAGAGATTACCCGGAACAAACAGACAGACAGACAGACAGACAGACAGACAGACAGACAAAATTTTTTTTAACTACATTTTCGGTATATGTAACGTGTATACATACATATGCATTTATTAAAAAGCGGTTATTTTAATATTACAAACAGACACTCCAATTTTATTTATTTGTATAGACTAGCTGACCCATGCAACCTCGTTTGCGTCTCCTATTGCCCGTAGCGTGATCATTTTCCCCCGTTTTTGAAACATTTTTCATTGATGCTCCGCTCCTATTGGTGTTAGCATGATGATATATAGCCTTCCTCGATAAATGTACTATTCAACACTGAAATATTTTTTTAAATCGGACCAGCGGTTTCTGAGATTAGCGCGTTCAAACAAACTCTTTAGCTTTATATATTAGTATAGATAAAATTTTATAAGATACATCATGGAACTATCCAACGGATCGTTAGATCCACTTTTAAGTCAATAAATAGAGAATGAACCATTTTAATGTGTGTACACACTTTAATTAGTGACCATAGTGACTACCGTCATCCAAGTTTCAACAAGGCTGTACTGCGGTATTCGCGGTCCTGTACCACGGCTTAGTAGTCAAGTTTTTATAATAAATCTGTCGTTGCAATGTCTGCTTATCTGTTTCTAAGAGAGCTTCTAATTACTACCACTACAAGAAATAGTGGCTTACTCGTTCTTAACTTAGCTTGCTTCAAAGTAATTTTTATCGAGGAAAATTCCTTTTTTTCTGGATGAGAAATGTCGTTTGTTCATTTCCTGTATGCTTATCGATGTCTACAGTATTAAAGGTTAGTTTCACTAGTTCTTGATAACGTTTCAGATAGTATTATATATTTCGGACATCTAACACACAACGGCATCTAGTACCAAGCTAAGCAGAGCTTGTGTTATGGGTACTAGACAACTGATATACATATATAATACACTTTTTTTAAAGACATACATATTATACATAGAAAACACCCAAACTCCGAAACAAATATTTGCAGATCATACAAGTATTTGTTCTGACCCGGGAATCGAACTCGACCCCTGCTGTGTAATACGTACCCCTGCTCTGCTGATAAATATATGTAAACCTATACTATAATATAAATACGAAAGTAACTCTGTCTGTCTATCTCTCCTGCTTTCACGGTCAAATCGCTGCACCGATTTCAATGAAATTTGGCATGGAGATACTTTTATTTTTGAGGAAGGACCTAGGCAGGAAGGAGCCGCACGCAAAAGCTAGTATGTTTTATATGCATGTCTCTGACTTTGAAACAAGTTTTGAATACAAACATACAAATCAGCTACACGTATATTTATCAACAACAGTAATCTTTTAAATAGGGTTATATGTCAGATAACTATTTGCAACTTTATCAAGAGCCGGTGAAACCGACCTTTAGAATGACATTTGATTTTAAAAATTATCGATGCATTCCATTCTTTGAAACAAATTACTTTTTAATTAATCAAGTGTTTACAAATATTTTCTTATAACACATTTAATGATAATGTAACACACCTACCAGTCATGTGTTATCTTCTCTCAAAAATACACAAAAAATACTTTGTATATTCAAGATGGCTGGTATTGAAGAACGCATGACTGCCTCAGAGATAGAGCTGCAGAAGACTGCTAAACGAACTAGCACACCAACTATGGCGACGCTCGCATTGTAATTTGATGGTTTCAAAGCCTTTGTCATGAGTACCATTTTGGTTTTAGATTTAAAATTGAGCTTTTCATTCAACAGGTGATATCATGGAGAATGGAGATGCATACACGTCGAAAAATGCTTCTATTTAATTTATTTCTTTAATTTAATTGATCAATTTAATTTGCCCAACACGTACAGCGAGTCATTACAACAATGTTGTGTTAAAAATTGAATAATAGACGCTTATGTATACATACGGATATTAAAATCTACACTCTAAGTGTAGATTTTAATATCAAAAATATACAAAATATAAAAATGTACTCAAATTGGTATTGAATAAGTCGACGTCCGGATACTATTGCATGGTATTCCCGAGAACACTGGTGAAGACCCAGCACTGTCGGTTGGGAGTATTAGTAAATGTTTGCAACTTATCCAAGGTAATTACAAAACATAAACAATGACTGTATTTATAGATGAATATTGATATAGCTTATGCATATTGCTTGGACAACAAGATAAGCGCATCATTCATGCGTGTCATACTTCGGATATAAATGCAATGAACACGTTTTGAATAACCATGAGATGACTATAATCTCAAGGTTCTTCTATATAGTACAATAGTGGGTATACGTCGATATTCATTAAAGTTACCTTAACCTATATTAATGAATACGATTCGATTATTCACGCTCAAGACTTGAAAAAAAAGAAGGAATATTTATGTACAGTACTTATTCCGTTAGGAATAAAGTTAGCGACTAAACAATTTGCTTCTCTTTTTTTCCTGAAGCCAATATTAAAATAGCGTCACTTATTGATAAAAAGCTTTATATTTTCATTTGAGAATATATTTTCATACTAATATTATAATTTTCATTTAAATAGTATTACTAGTTATTGCCCGCGGCTCCGCCCGGGTATATGTCGGTTATCGCGGCAAATAGTAGCCTATGTGTTATTCTTATGTATAAGCCATATTACTGTAAAGTTTCATCCAAATCCGTTCAGTAGTTATTGCGTGAAATAGTAACAAACTTCCATCCATACTTACAAATTTTCGCGTTTATAATATTAGTAGGACAAGGATAAATTTTAAACTCTGATCGTCTGTGTGTCTGTTACGATTTCATGGCTAAACCGCTGCACTGATGACAATAAAATTTAGTCTAGATAGACTTTATTTCTTGAGGAAGGACTTAGGCTACTTATTACCGCGATAACCGATAAACAAGCGTGCAGAGTCGTGAACAAAAGTTAGTATTTTATAAATATTAAAAATTGAAATCATACATTTATGCTAAGAAACCAATCTTAATTTAATTAAGTAGCCTAACACAGATGGTTTTTAGCAAAATGTGTTCTATAATCGTTAACATCTTATCCGAACTGCATACAAACGAATAACCTTGAAAGGTTTATGAACCGTTAGAACTATCAAGCCCAAAATACTAGTCTCTGGTCGGAAAGGTCACATTGTTCACTACACAAATAATGATCATTCATCCTGTGACCGAACATGCACTTCTGATAGCCACATCCTCTTCATATGACCTAGTGTGGCGGGAAGGTAGGGTCGCCGCGACAGGCACTCCCATCCGCCGGCTACGGATTTCCTTAACACGGTTGATCGGAGCCAATACCTCGTATATCACAATACATGTACTTTGTAAGATTCATTTCATGGTTGACCGCATTGCCTATATCATTTGATCTTTATACGACTGCAAATACAGAAACTCAATCGTTTCAAAATGTTGATAAGTATTGTTAGTTGCTTGGAATTAGAAAACTGATTGCATTAGCAACACACGAATGACAGTGGTGTTTTAGAGCACTTATTTATCAAATAACCACAGAATTCGATGTCATATGCGTTGAATAGAGACAAAGTATCTAGATTTAGTAAATTTTCTAAAAATAAATCCCATACTAACTTTTAAACTTTCGCGTTCCATGATATATTAACAATTATTTTTACCTGAATTAACGCGATCACTTATTAAAAGGTATTACATACCAGGTTGCACTGGCCGTGGTCACAGGCTGACTGTCACCACGACGAGTCAGCGTGTGGCCACGGCCAGTGCAACCTGGTCGAAACGTCAGGCAAATCAGAGGTATGTAATACCTTTTAATAACTGATCGCGTTAATAAATGAATTCTAGCTAGATAGATTTATCGCCCTGAAAACCCCCTGCATACTAAATTTCATAAAAATCGTTGGAGCCTTTTCCGAGGTTCAGATTATATAAATAGGTATATAAGAATTGCTCGTTTAAAGTTATTATATAGATAGATATGTCAGATATATATTCTTTTATATGATAATACAGTTATTATATGTCAGATAACTATCTGAAGGTTTATCAGGAAATCTGGTAAATCTGCCCCTAATTGTCATTGTTTTAGTTGTCAATCAATGCTTGATTGACAACTAAAACAATGACATAATAAATGAATCTGGAAGCATACGACGTTATACAAATACGTAGAAGTTATAACAAGAATGTTTAACAATCTTTAGTATTTATCATGAGTAGAATTACAGATAAATTTTACCTATACACTCCGAGACAAAATTTATGACACACGGCATTACATCTAAATTCAACCTTTCAATGATTCTCTAGACAAAATGCCGCATGGATTATGTGAGTAAAGAAGCAACAACTATACCATAAATTATTAGAATTTACATGTAACAAGTGTTTTTAATACTATCACTGTTATATTACCAAATGAAAACATCTTATAAAAACATGTAATATTTAAAAAATAATACGGATGTCACTTCGCGTAAAAACGCAAAGAGATCGCCGATATTGTATATCGCTTATTTCGAGTTTACGATTATAATATAGTCTACTAGCTATTAAATATACCTCTCGCCAATTGTTTCTGTTACCCATAATTAATCCGAACTTAAGTTATTTTGACATAAACCATTCTTAGTCGCTTCTTTTTAATAGCTTCTTGAAAAAAAATCTCGATGAAAATATTGACAATGCACAAATGTAATTAATCCGGTATACAATAGGGTGACGACAGAGGAGTATTGTCCCTTCTAGCATCCTGTCATGCTGACATGCCGCGCGCTGTCAACCTTTGTTTCATGCCAGCCACCCGTGAACGGTTGCTGATGTTATAATGAATATTGTTTAACTATTAATATGTTGTAGATGATGATGTACATTGTTTTTATATTCATACTAATATTAAAAATAACTCTGTCTGTTTTAAACCGCCGCACCGATTAGAATGAAATTTGGCATGAAAATATTTTAAATAAATATATAAATAAATAAATATTTCGGACATCTAACACACAACGCCATCTAGTCCCAAGCTAAGCAGAGCTTGTGTTATGGATACTAGACAACTGATATTAATACATATTATACTTTTTTTTTGTAAATACATACATATTATACATAGAAAACACCCAAACTCCGAAACAAATATTTGTAGATCATACAAACATTTGATCCGACCTGGGAATCTAACCCGAGACCTCATGATCAGCATCGCACACGCGTTGGTCTCGCGGTTGGCGTGTGGCCAACCGCGAGACCAACGAGGCAGTCATTTCGATTCCTGAGGAAGGACATAGGCTACTCTTTATCGAGATAACCGATATCTACGTGGGCGGAGCTGTGGGCAAAAGCAAGTCTGATATAAATAAGACACAAACATTTCCAATAACATTAAAAGTACGAATCACTGAACCCTCCGGAAAAAACTAAACAACTCTTATTCATGTGTCCGATGACCATTCAACGGAAATCAGAGAGCCGTGAACCGATACATCATCAATGGGTGTCGGTAGCGAATTCGATTCCTGTGCGACGCTCGAATGGCGACGAACAATGCGGGCAGGATGTGACAAGACAATGGGTCATGGCCGAAAGGGGTTATAGTGTAAACCAATGATTTAGGATAGTCTTTCGGTGTCGTTTGTTCAACCAGTGTGTTTTATGTGCTTTATTTTATGTTTGTCCGCATAAAAGTCTTTAGTTTCAGAGCCTTAGCCTATTAAATTACTAACATAATCCTACTAATATTATAAATGCGAAAGTTTGTAAGGATGGATGGATGTTTGTTACTCTTTCACGCAAAAACTACTGAACGGATTTGGATGAAACTTTACAGTAATATAGCTTATACATCAGAATAACACATAGGCTACTATTTGCCGCGACAACTAGTTATTTATAAAGTTGTTATCTTAACTTTATAAATAACTAGTTTAGTCTAGTCTTTCTTTATAAATTACATTCTTGTATTATTACAGAATACTAATAAATTTACAGATATCCAATCAAATAGCTACTAACTAACTTACGAGCGTAAAATAATTTAATAAATAAATAAATATTTCGGACATCAAGCACACAACGCCATCCAGTCCTAAGCTAAGCAGAGCTTGTATTATGAGTAGTTTTTTTTGTTAATACGTACATATTATACATAGAAAACACACAAACTCCGAACACATATTTGCATATCATACAAACATTGGGTTCGACCCGGGAATCGAAGCCGAGACCTCAAGCACAGCAGTCGCTTACGCTACCACTAGCGCCACCGAGGCAATCAATTTAAAACTGTATTTTTGTCAACAAAGGTTACAATCACCAGTTAGCACGTATAATTGTAGAAGATTTTAAATAACGCCATGTCATCTTCACTATGTACTCAGGCCTTCATACTGACTTTAAGAAAAGTTCTTTATTTGTTAAAAGGTTCACGTCATCATATCACATAAACAGCCTTTAACTGTCCACTGCTGGTCATAGCCCTCTCCTTAAAAAAGAGGTTTTGGCCTATTTTACAATGGCCTGACCTGGCCTATAATAATATTCTCCTAGCCGATAGCGGCCACGGCGCGGCGGCCAGTCTCAACGGAGACCAGCCAGCTACGCAGGAGATATTATAGTACACAAGTGTGTGCGCAAACACAGGTGCACTCTCTGTTCCTTCTCTCTCATAATTCGATGGTACGGTTAACTTGGCCTATTCTAAAACGTTAGTTGGATTGGTGTACGATTTGTTTCAAGTTTTCCTTGTCTGCCAATTCAATTTCAAATGAAATGTAAAATCTCTCAAAATGGTTGAAATTTTAAGAATGGAAAATCTATGAAGTCTGTACTTGACTCTTTTTTAGATTTGTATATCTTGTTACTTATAACATTAAATATAGAAAGAACCGAAGTAAAGCAATGATTATCAAATACATAAAAGGGAAATAAGCAATAACAATTTGCATATGAACCAAGACTGCATCGACAGTTTATAGATCTTTACTATCGCCATAAATGCAATATCATATTTTATTATACGAGTACTATAACAAAGCTTGCCTATGTTGTTACACCATTCACAAACGATCCCAATGGCCTCAAGAATCCAAGGAATGCCTTGCTATCATTACTTAATCGGATGCTAATCAATTTTATAGCAAAAACTAACAATATTGTGGCTCTGTTACCCTCAAAGGTATGCAAAATAATACGTTTTATAATATATCTAACTTTTGCACGCGGATTCGCTCACGCAGACTTTCCTCCCCTAATTCAAAGGGGTGGAATTTCAAAAATTCCTTTCTTAATGCTCACTTATGTTATACAAAGAACCTACATGCAAAATTTCAGGATTCTAGGTTCAGCGGTTTGGGCTGTGCGTTGAACTCTGGGTATGTCAGTCAGTCAGTCAGTCACCTTCCTCTTTTATACATATAGATGTTCCTGAATTGCATATTCATTTACAGTAGTTTAGTAGTTTATGCACATTTGTATTTATAATTATTTTTAACAAGGAATACGCCTTACATTCTAGTCTTATTTTAAAATAAAATCTTAATGTCTTTTGCTACCTACCTCAATTATGGGCGATGTGATCTCCCATAATTGGACATTCACATGGACTTTACAAAAATAAAAATTATTATATACACGGCAAAGTAATAACAATTAATTGTTATACAATTTGACTTGATGTTCAATATATTGTTGCATTGTCTGCAATTGCAATGAGTATGGCGATCACTACTCTCAGATTTACCTCATTCTTTCCAGCAGAGTAGAGTGACTTTGTCAGGGCCAGATACACAAAAAAAACTAAAATATACCTAGTATTTGTATTATTATACCAATATTTTAACACTTTTGTATGTCTGGTAGATCTACGCGAGACTCCACGGGACTTTCATAAGCAGAAAATAAATATTATAAATAATAATAATAATAAATAAATAAATATTTGGGACCTCTAACACACAGCGCCATCTAGTCCCAAACTAAGCAGAGCTTGTATTATGGGTACTAGACAACTGATATGAATACTTATATACTTTTTTTTTGTAAATACATACATATTATACATAGAAACACCCAAACTCCGAAACAAATATTTGCAGATCATACAAACATTTGGTCCGACCCGGGAATCGAACCCGAGACCTCAAGAACAGCAGTCGCACACGCCAACCGCTAGACCAACGAGTCAGTCAATTATAATGCATTATTATAATTGTGTTTACTGTAAGTTAATGATCTGACTTTAGGAGATTATAGCGTCATTGGTATACTTCATACAATATTTAGAACTAACATATAGTTTCGTTTTCAATTATTTAATGTTAAAAGACTTAAACAAAAATACACTTCTGTAATTTGTTTAGGCATTTCTTTCTTCCTAGAGTGAATCTCATAAAATGCCGGCACCTTCTACCTATTAAGTCGGACTTGGGAAAATATCTATAAAAGTTTATTTACTTACTTAGCATTTACGCGTACGCTACCACTGCGCCACCGAGGCAGTTAAAAGAGTGCCTTCCTTCCTAAGCTTCCTTTTCTGATGAAAACTCCGAAAAAAACAAAAACGTCGTCTCAAAATAAAACAAATATCTGTCGCAGGCGGGACAGGTACAGCTACTCTAGGATATGTAACTAATACTGGTTTATAAGAATCACGGTATTACATAGGCAACAGTAATTGCAACAACAAAACCGCATTCTTTGAAATGCCTTTTACTACCGTTACTGCAATCGTGGTTAGCGAGCCTCGTATTTCCTACGTCCTTTGCGTTTCCTATACGCAACTAGCAGCTATAAACCTTAAAAATATCTGTTTAGCATTTTACTGTTTACTTAGTTGTACTAGGGGTTTGTAGAGTGATGCTAAATACCCTATAAGCCAGGTTTAAGAATAAATAAGAACAATACCAGAAGCACCAGCTTTCAAATAAAAGAAGATTAATTAAAATTGGTTCACCCAGTCGAAAGTTCCGAGGTAACAAACATTAAAAATACACTCAAATCGAGAACCTCCTCATTATTTGAAGTCGGTTAAAAAGTACCAAAATACCAGAATCATTCAAAAATCCGAGGGATAGCGATAGAAAAAACGGCTACAACAAAAACCACAGGCGGCTTGCATCGGTACATATAGACGGCGACTCGACCTGGGTCACAGAAAACGGTAATGTTTTCTTTGCTTTCCACCAGTAGATGAGGTTACCAGAGGATCTCCCCTTTTCCCTTTACTCTAGTGGAGGCACTTAAAAGGTTCACTTGTATGTCCTGAGCTGTAGGCTATAGTAGCCACTTGATTGATCCATATCCTCGTTTGTCCCCCATACTACGAGTAGGTATAAATATCTTTTTTCGTAGAATACTACTGCGTCCCGCGCTAGTACCTGTGATTTTATTGCATTTAGATTTATATATATTGGATATACTATACTCTAAAGTAGCCTAAGGTACTTCTTATAACATCATCTGTCAGAGAAGGTCTCGTCAACATCAGTACAGTCGTTCCAGAGATTATACGGCACAAATAGACAAACCGAAAGACAAAAAAATAAAATTTTGTTTTTAATTGTAAGTACCGTATATACTTTCATGATATGCATTAAGTAATTGAAAAACAAAACCTGTATAGATATGTAACATATATTACGAGTGAAAGTAATGCCCCAACAACAATCAGATGAACTCATGCACCATATATTGACGCAATGCGTGCAAAATCCTTTCATTTTTTTCTGCATCCGCTGTGATTACGATCTACACATCACGCTGCGCAACGCAATGCCCTAATGCAGTATAACGCAATCTAGGCTAGGGTTGAACCTGTCGAATGCTCAGTAATAAAGGAGGAACATATAGGCACCGCTTATAAAGCTTCTAAAGCCTATTATCTTAGTTGGTCACGATTGTACTTACGTTGTGTTCCAATCCCTATTTAAATCGAATGTATAAGTTAGTTAATTATTTCGTTGATGAATGCCACTTTCTTTTGAATAGGGTAAGAGAAATCCAATAGACTCACTTATTCAGTATTACCGTCTAATTCAAAGCAGAATAAAAATTACATTCTTTGTCATTAAAATAATTAAATTTTAGAATATTTAAATTGATAGAACACACACACCTACTTAATTTTTAGCTTGATAATCTTTTAGTGCTACTATTTACACCAACTAAAACCTCATAAGAATTATTGGTTCACAATTTTATGACTTATAATATAAGTAATAAAATCGTCATTATCAACGTAGCTACTTAGTATTTACAAATATCCTGTGAATCACTCTCAACAAATTAAACAACAAAGAGGCAATATAAATTCCACATATCCCGGCCCTGACGATAAAGGAAATTACCTCACAATCTCACGTGGTATAATGCATCTCGTACGCATTCCACTATGCGGGAGGCGACAAAGAATGACTTCTACGTCCTCGTGCGCATTGAACGAAGCGTGCGCCTGCTGTAGCCAATTTGAGGTGACGATTACACTCGGTTATAAAGATCGTTATGGACTCGGGCAATAAGGCACGCGACGAGCTCGGTAAACGAAATGAATGAGACCGTTGCGAAGCGAAAGTCCGTTTATGTTTAGATTTACAGAAGAGAGTGCAGTTCTTTCTCAAAGGCCAGCGACACGTTTGTGAGTCCCGTAGTCCCTTTCCATGAGGTAACCTGTCTTCCCACTATGTCTGCTAACTATGTCGTCAAAAAATGTAGCACCCTAAAATATCAAGCTCAAATTTAAGAGGTAACCTCTTGGGGGAACCCTCCCCAATATATGGACATTTTCTAAAAATAGAAAGAGTGCAAAGGGTTATTCTTGAAGTCAGTTAATTCTTACCTATTATACATTAATCATTTAATTTAAAAAATAGGAACTCCTTACTACTACTACTCATATCGCTTATCTCTCACATCTTACGAAGTTGTTACGACAATGTCGAGCAAGCACCAAATAATATTCAAGATTTTTTTAAAATTATTTTAAACACAAATGTCTTAAAATTTACAGCATTTTATAAATATTTCAGATTTTATTTTACATTGGCAGGTTAAGTAACACTACTGTCATTTACAACCCATAAAACCCCAGAACGCTTGTAGTTTTCTTAAAGAAAAACCAAAGTTATTCGCAATCTTCAACATCAAAATGTATGCATATTAAGCTATTTTACTTTTTGACTCAACCAAATATGTAAGTAAGTGCTTTCGTAAGCACTCTTTCGTTTGAAAATCATCGCGAAACGCGTAATAAAGCAAGATAATGATACAGCCGAGGGTCTCTGACCACGGTTAATGTATAAGCGACTTTACATATCTTTCTCGTCATTATGGGCCCAGCTACCGTATCGTCACATGCAGTAATCAGTGCGACAGATAAACGCTTGTTCAAGTGCTATAATTGTATGACTGCGCACCGGTTCAAGGTTTCGTAAAGAGCATACTTTCATTACTAATCGTTTCTGTTTATACTGTTACTAGCTGACCCACGCAACCTCGTTAGCGAATCCTGTTGCACGTAGCGTGATAATTTTTTGTGCTCCGCGCCTATTGGTCTTAGCGTGATGATATATACCCTATAACCTTTCTCGATAAATGTACTATCCAACACTGAAAGAATTCTTCAAATCGGATTCAAGCAAACAAACAAACAAACTCTTCAGCTTTATAATATTAGTATAGATGTAATGTCTGACAAACCTTTACTACACATTGAAAAAACTTTTTACAAAGATAAGCGATTTGCTACACTTTGTATATAAATTGAGGTACTTCACTGAAATTGCAACAGTTTTGTTTCATCTCGTTGTTTATAATTACGTGGACTTTTAATCATATTTTGGAACCCTTTAACTTGACACTATCGAGCCCGTATCTTATGCATTGAGTTGCGATACGTTATTTGTTTTATTACAAATCGCTTACCTGTCTGTGTTGCTTTATTTTCATAAATTTTATAAAGAACAAAAATCTTTGCTATCATATCTACTTCAAACTCACACAATCCAAGCTGTTTCTCACTGTATCCATTTTTTTTTAATAAGTACATAGCCTTGATGAAAGGCATAGGTTGTAAATTGTGATACTTTGTTTAAAAATAGTTGTAGTAGTTCAGTTTTATCTAGTTACTTATTTCCAGAAAACGAAATCCATAAATAAAATTTGTGAATTATTATTCTAAAACCGACACAGTAATTCAATCGCCAATATTCTGCTAGAAGTAATAAAAACAAACTTATGTTAGTATTATCGGATTAGTTTTCATTATTATTCTTAAATACGACACAAATTATTATTAATCTCAGCGTGCAGTCCCCCAGTGCAGTCACCCTACCCCGAACTGAGCTAAAATCAATACGTGCGCACGCGCTGCGTTGAAAGATCGATATTGTCTTTCTTTCACCCCTCACACATCTGTTACTACTGGTATACTATACCATGTACCATCCACCATGTGTGCATATCGTACCCTTTCCATTGCTGTTATTATAACTATTATTTATTTCTCTTCAGCAAAGAGAGTCGAAAAAAAAACGTATTGGAAAAGCTGTTGTAGTCATTTAGAAAAGCCGCAAATATTGGTATAAGCTTGACAGAAATACTTTTAAACACATTTTTCAAATTTTTACCGTATCTGGTGATTAATATTATCATTGCGATTATATCTAAGAGATTGTGATTATCTTTGTAGATAATCTTATAGCAGTGGTTTCATTTTTCATCAAATAATTGACCATGGTTTTCGAAATATCAGTTGCTCAATTATCAATAATATCGAAAATGTGCGGGTGGATGAAAAACCTTCAACTTCACGTATTCGACGACGGAAGGCGTGCGCCGCTGAACCAGTCAACCAGCCCAGTGCTACCTGGTCGAAACGTCAAGTAAATCAGAGATTTACATAACTCTAAGTGATCGCGATAATTCCCGTAAAAAAAAATATTATTATATCATGGAACGCGAAAGTTTAAAAGTTAGTATTTGCTCAGTTAAAAACAATAAAGGACAGCAAGCAATGGATGTTAAAAATTTTACACCATCGTAAGGGATGCATTGTTTCCTGCTTCTATTTATAATCAACTAGGGTGAGGGTGTGTTAGGGAGAGCGTTTGTTTTCTTCTACCACCCCGTATGTAGCATCGATTTTATAGCAGGGCTTTGTTGAAAGACGTCCGTGATAATTATACGGATATGTTAGGGATAAAATGCATCAGGAATAGATGAATATTTGGTTGCAGTTACTTTGCATATTACTTTAAATAATATATAGACGGCTCCATATCAATTATAGTTCTATTTCTTAAAAGGAATATGAAAAGTCGATATTTTAGAGTGGCCTAATAGAGAACAAACCTATTGCTGTTAACTTACCACTGTAAGATGAGCAAATTGGGAGTACATTAAAAAATCTAAACTAATAATATAAAGCTGAAGAGTTTGTTTGTTTGGTTAAACAGGCGAACCTCAAGAAAACTGATTCGAATTGTTTTTTTTTTAGTATTCAATAGCTCAAACATCAATAAAGGCTGTATTACATCACCCTACGACCAAAGGAGGCAAGAATCAATGAAAAAAAAAAAGGTTTTTTAAAGACGCTGCGAAGTTATGTGATTCAACTAGAAATCGATTTGAAAGATGGGCTATGGTAATTACATCCAAAAACTAGTTATACATATAAACAAATTCAACAGTAGGTCAGAGTTCCACAACTATACCTCAATCGGGCCATTCCCGTTTATCCAAGCCCCCAAACCTAATAAAGAGTTCGTATAAAAGACAACCATTTTTTAACACAAAAGATCGTATCAACTAGAAAACATGTTGTATCATTAACAAAATCCAAAACTGTACCTTTAGTTATATTTAGATTACCATAATTTGAAGTTGTACACGATAACATCTAATAGGTATCAACGTGAGGCGCATTTATATCATACTTCTTAATAACTAAATGTTTTCATTCAACGTTTACATATCCGGCTATTATGAGAACATCTTTTGTATATTCACATTAATAGGACAGGCGTGAAAATATTTATTGTTTACTTATTACAGTTCTTATGATCATTCTTGTTTATAAATTGTCAAGTGAGCGGTGTACGATTGATATGGTAATATTGAAGCACGAGTACGATTGAGAGACAGTATTAAAGGACAAAATTATGGTATTCGGATGCCCACTGATGTAGAAGCATTGTATTCTGCTTATGTTTTCTGTTAGGCAAAGTAGAATCACTTTGGCAGGCCATTAGAATAAAAATAGTAAGAGTTGAAAAAAAGGGAACAATTACATTTTCAAAAGGCTGAGTTGTAGTTTATAAAATTTGAGAATAAAAATATTTGTTCTCATTAATGTAAGCCATATTTGTTGATCTAGGGTTAGTACCCCTTTTTTTGGCTATGTATGTGATATGTACTTCGGCTATGTCGGACTTGAACAGACTAAAAACCGCACTCCGTCTCGGGTACTAGAAGCCTGAGAACCAGGTGCACCCTCGAAAGGAAATCCCTGTAACCCCGACGAACCTTGGGCCACCTACGGTTTGTAGATGATCCCCTCTTTTGTAGGAACGCCGTTGCTTCTTTTCTATTTAGCAAGCAAGCACTTTATAGGGCTTGCGTCGCCACCCCAGCCTGCTTCTGCTAGGATGACGGTGGCTTCACCTGTCAGTCGTCTAGCGATCTCCGTCGCCCGAGTCGTCTGCGGTACCCGGCCCCGTTCCCGGGCCTGGCTGACAGGCAGAGTTCTAAACCTCTCCCGGTCCCGCTCTTGCTCACAGAAAGAGACGACAGAATTCCACGCGCTCTCGCTCCGCAACATGGCCGCAATCATGTTACCGAGCTAGAGAACCCCCACTCCGATGGCCGCCACAAGATCACTCCTCGCTTGTTTCACGCTGGTCATTCTGCCAGCGTATGGAATGCCGTGTCCACGGTCTGGCCATCGCAATGGTGGCGTTGGCTCCTTGCGGATCAGACACAAGTGCTCTCCGAACCATCCTTCCCCAGAGAACACCTGG
The DNA here is from genome assembly GCA_905220595.1 of Spilosoma lubricipeda. Taxonomy (NCBI): domain Eukaryota; kingdom Metazoa; phylum Arthropoda; class Insecta; order Lepidoptera; family Erebidae; genus Spilosoma; species Spilosoma lubricipeda. The sequence goes on along the minus strand of HG992294.1, from coordinate 8,434,709 downwards.
GTCAGCCGGTATGAGAGGCTCCCGTAATGCCTGTCGGGCCAATTCTCCATAACAGGTCTTACCGCTGCAATAACAAGGGTTAGTACCTATCCGTAACTACAAAACTGGTGTTCGTTAACTGATACTCATCCAGGATAAATAATTCTGTGATGAACCCAATATTTGTTTATTGACTTAGTGGTATTTATCTAGAATATGGATGTATGTAAAAATATTTACGTTTGTTTTTCAGTAGTCTCATTACTATAGCACAAAAGCTGTGCCAACTTTGGGATCAGACTGTCTGATCTGACTTTATGTGAGATTATTGTCAAAACATAACATGCAGCCCACGCTTCCTTCGTCATCCAAAAACGGTTTAATGTTCAAAATCGTTATTTTTTTACCCTAAAATTCATAACTACAAAGTTCATTTCCAAGATCATAAAACAACTCTTAGTGTGTGAAAATTTTCTTTAAAATGTGCCGTTACATATGTAAACAGGTCAAATTAATAATAAAATGGTATGTTAAAATCTTCCTACAATATTATTATTCCTAACTGGAGCGGCATACTAATATAACTAATATATTATATGAATAATTGCATACTAAGTGTTGTAATTACGTGTTGTTATTACAGGAAAACATTGCCAAACAGACACAGGAAGCTATTAAGGGAAATGATATGGAATAAAAATGCAATCGAGAATATAACAGTCATTTGCTTACAGGAATAGTAGGTTCCAACCTCGGAGCAATGATTTATTCATTCGCTTAATAGGTATTCATATTTTTATTGATCTTGAGGTCCCAACATACCACCTTGGGGAACTCCCATGCTTTTGGTTCTTTAAGATTTATAGAATGTTGAAACTTGACTTTCATTAATACGGAATAGCTCACACTGTTTTGTGCTTTACCAAATCCAAGATAAGTGGAGTAATTCCGTACAGTAGGGATTTTTGATCCGATCGCCAAAAAGGTTCTTAAGTGCAATTAAGGCTGGTAACAAACTATATTTATTATAACAAAAGAGATATTGAGCTCCATATCATTGATGTTATGTATGTAATAGTAACACTCGGAATGCCATCAATAGCCTTCGTGCATTGATAACATTATAGGCACGGCGGTTTCGTTACGCGCTAGGCAAATTCCCTTATTTAAAAACGGAAAAATAAATAATCGTATTTGCTTCAATATGAAATTAATGATTCATCTACGGCGTATTTACGAGGCACCAAATGTGCACTCTTTATTTTATTTTCTGTGCAGATATCCCCTCGGAAAATAGCCACCGGACAGGACGGACTAGAAACTCGAACCGACATAAAGCCTCACGCAGCGCCCCCATTTTGGGTACCAGTAGCTGGGAAACTAGGTGAAGTCTAGAAGGAAAATCTCTGGTACCCTGACAGACATTGAGTCTACGTTCGTCGAGTCTACGTTTTGTAGATAACCCCTAAGTGTATATAAAGGCAAGATAAGTAATTTGCTTTAATAACACATCAATGGTCAATACACAGCATGCTTACAAAGTAGCAAAACTTTTACCTTAAACCGATACAACATTCGATCGATCGTGACTCTATCTTAGAGTATTTACCACGAGACATCTCATTAAAGCTAATAACGGTAATTATACTGGATGCTGTAAAGATCGCCGAAGAGAAACTTCGATGCACTTTTATCAGCTAAACGTGAACTTAAAGCAGGTTATACAAAGTTTATTATCTCATAGTACATCATCTCGTAGCGTGGGAACCATGGGCTGATTAATAATTTAGAGAGATTGTTAAGAAATTGTTAAAAGAAATTTTATGTTTATAGTAAAATGATGTCTTCTTGTTTAGAAAGTTAAGATATCCCATTTAGAGAAGATTTACGACATGTAAGAGGCAAATCTTTTCTGTTATTGAAAAGTTTAATTACTCTCAAACAACACAATAATTAGATATAGTATTGTCATTCGTCTTTTTAAATTCATTTCATTTAATGCTTTATTTTGGACTAGCTGACCCACCCAACCTATTTGCCCCCGTTTATGAAACATTCTTCATTAGTGCTCCGCTCCTATTGGTCTTAGCGTAATGATATATAGCCTATAGTGTTCCTCGATAAATGTACTATTCAACACTGAAATAATTTTTCACATAGGACCAGCGTTTCCTCAGATTAACGCGTTCCAAAAAACATACAAACTCTTCAGCTTTATAATATTAGTATGTTTGTTGAGTTGTAAAAATGGTTCAAAATATTCATGTTATTTTTCCACACATAACTATGTGTGGCAAAATAACATGAAGTTGAAGCAAATGTAAAACAAAATATGTAATACGAAAAAACTTATAAAGCCCTTCGTATTTCGGGTCCTTCAATAACAATCATTTTAATAGCGACATTAAATTATTCTGTAAAATAATACTTAGTGACACGAAGCAACGAATAAAGTATAATTTGTATGGAGATCATAATCATCAGCTCCGTCATTTGTAAATAATTAAGTTCATTCCAACTATTCATATTTATTTGTGTTATTACTTTATTAATTCTTGTTATCGCATATCTTCATATTTTCAAATATGCACAATATATGTGTCACTGCACACCGGTTTGTGGCGGTAAATGTAAACATGTTTGAAATATTCTACTGTCTTGTGTTCAGAGCGACACAGGCTGATGCGGCGATGGTCTAAAAAAGTAGCCTAGGTGACTCCTTATATCATCAGCTATCTGCCAGTGAAAGTCCCATCAAAAGCGTTCCAGCCGTTCCAGAGATTATCCGGAAAAAACAAACCGTAAAACAGACAGACAGACAAAAATTGAAAAAATGTTGCAAAAACATATGCATTTAGTAAAAAGCGGTTATTTTAATATTACAAAGAGACACCAAAACTTTTATTTATTTGTATTGTATAGATGAATGCAACATGCTGTGTCAAAGCAGTGTAATAGGTAGGCCCATTTGTGCTTACGTTTTTCGAATAACTAGTAGTCGGTATTAAGTCAGCGCGTCACTAGCTCCAGGTCAAATTTTATCAGAATCGATCTAGCACTTGACCTCGAATAAGTAAAAAAACAAATAGATGAACTTTTGCCTTTATAATGTTAGTGTAATTTATTATTTGTAGTAAATAGAAACTCGGCCTGCATATTAATTAATCAATACTTATGAGAACGTTGGCTCACCGAAGTAATACAATCTAGCTAACTAAGTAGGTCTCAACGCTCAGTCTGTGTTGATATTAAGAATCAATACGTGATTAAATCCACTGACTACGACTACATGATATCTACAGTACTGTTATTGTAAAAAAATCACATAGCTTTCGGTGTAAAAATAATAAAATTAATCTCATTTGAAAGGCGTGACGTAGGTGATTGCGAGGAACTACTAGTTATAGACAAGTAACACCAAGATAGAACAAATGATCGAACTTACGGTATTCGTCTTAGGTTGGAATCAAACCCTATTATAGCAGTCAGAATCGAAAACCGCTAGACCTATAGGTACTTTAGATCAATGACGAAATCAATGGGTATCTATACAAATAAATAAAATTGGAGTGTCTGTTTGTAATATTAAAATAACCGCTTTTTAATAAATGCAAATGTATGTACCAGATACTTTTTTTTTTATTTTTTTTTTATTTGGCCCTGGCAAAATGACTCTACTCTTCCTGATGAAAAGCATGAGCAGAATCCAAGAGTGGTGGCCACCATACTGCGAATGCAGACTATGCAACAATGCAGCATGGTAACCCACACTATGGCGGCCTAGTGATGCTTCTGCATCATTGGGCCTCCGGTCTCGCACTCACCAACGAAACACGACAGCATGATCGCTGTCATTTTGCGCTGATCTTCTGTGCGAGGGTAGTACCGCCCCGGTCGAGCCGGCCCGTTCGTGCTGAAATCAGCGTGGCTCTACTACCTTGACGTGTAAGAAAATAACATTTTTTTTTTTATTTGTCTGTCTGTCGGTTTGTCTGTTTGTCTGTCTGTCTGTTCCGGAAAATCTCCGAAACGGATGGACCGATTATGACGGGACTTTTACTGGCGGATAGCTGATAATCTAGGGAGTAACTTAGGCTACTTTTTTTAGACCAGCTTTGTCCCGCGGCGTTACCTGTGGTACGACAATAACCGCGGATAAAACCGCGGGGTTCAGCTAGTTTTATATAAAACCTAAAAGCAAGGAGCTTTACAAGTATGACAACAGAAGTTCTTATATGTAGTTTTATGCCGATTAACGCAGTAAAAATTAGTTTCAAAAATCTAAGTTTCTCCATGCCAAACTTCTGTGTAATCGTTGCAGCCGTTTAGCCGTGAAAACGTAGGTGACAGGGAATTACATAATCAGAGTTACTTTTGAATTTATAATGCTAGTACGGATTTAATAGTCTGTGTGGGTCGTTAAGGAATGCTGTCAAATGAATTAACACCTTGTATTACGATACCTTATTTCTGACAGCTTAGACTAACCTCGAAATTATGAAAATGTTGCACATTCATCAACTTGATATAGTCTAGTAAAGACTGACAGTTTCTCTTTATTAAATGTGAATCCTTTTAAAAAAAGGTTGAACGGACTTCAATCAATATTAATAAAGAGAAATAAAATTCCCATAGTTATTATAAATCTAGTTGAAAACTTAAAATATGTATTACCAACATAACAGATAATGTTATTTTTATAATAATTTCTAATTGTATGGTTTGGCACCGACTTCAAAATTCGGTCCCAAACCCCACACATAAAAGTAATACTGGGGATCTACGTTAATTGGGACTAACTTAGAGTAGATTATTAAAAAAAAAAATATAGTAAATATATCACGTAAAAGAAAACGGGCGAATTTAGAACCTAGAGAAACCAGCTGACCCAAATAACTTCATCATTCGCAATCATGCTTGGCTCCTATTTGTCTAAGTGTGATGTTAAGTATCGTTATACTATATTAACTATAGTGCTTAACGCGTGTGTTTACTTGAAACTACGCTACTTTTTTTTGTTTCAACAAAAACAAGGCGGTGCGTTATATACCTTTATTTTATCTGGGTAGACAATAGATGGTAGAAATGTTTATATATATTTATAAGTATTTTTTTTAAGATTTTCACTATAGATACTAAATACAGCTATTATACTTGTGACAATTTAATCCTGTTTTGACTTCGAAGCAAGTGGGTGGTCGCGTTGGAGACTAGTAAGAAAGCCCGTTAGTCTACGGTATCTGGTTTGATAATACACACAAAAGAAAATATTATCCTGCCCCTAATACTAAAACTAAGCGAGAAAATAAAGCATAACCAGTATTTTGTGATATTTCCTGTCCATGAGATAATCTCTACGGAACGAGAAAAACCCCCAGGTTCTCGTCCACTTTGCCCTTCAAACAAACTTATCACAAAACTTAAAATTATCATTTCAAAAAAGTTAATCCAAACAAGAGACAAAAACGCCGCTAGCTGTCATAGAACACAGGACAAGTCGCGTGCGCAGCTCATATCTTTTATCTCTCTTCTTAAAACATAAACAGGGTGGAACGTCCGATAACATATGACTATACAAGGCTGTGTATAAAGTACGACATCCTTTTCCGGAGACCGTGTTTGGTCTGCTTAAGCCTGAATAGAGCTTTGAAGGTTTGATTTATTATGTTAGGTAAGTCAGGCATTAAGAGATGATAAGGAAAATAATGTCAAAGAACCTGACGGTGTAGAATTTTCGGGCGTGCGCTTGAGAGGTGACCGCTAAGTAGTAAGTAAGTCAGTTTAGATGTGACAACTCGGTTGCGGGAGAAAAGGTTTTTGTGCAGAATTCATACATCCTCAACAACCCATAATGTCCCACTGCTGGGTTTGGGTTTCCTCTCAGGAGGGGGTTAAGGCGGTCATACGTCCCCACGCTGGCCTAGTGGGGGCTGGCTGTTCATACTATCGATACTAATATTAGAAATTCGAAAGTGACTCTGTCTGTCTGTAACGCTGTCAGGGCTTAACCACTGCACCGATTTTAATAAAATTTGGCATAGAGAAACTTTGATTCTTGGAATGAAAATAGGTTGCTCTATAGTGCGATATAGACTGACGCGATATGGCTGCTCTATAGACCGACAAACAAGCCACGCCATGGGCAAAAGTCAGTATTTTAGTAAAGTTGAAATTTTTATTACAGTACCCACCTAGTACCAAAGCAACGAAATAGCAAATCATTAGTAATACTACAACACGTAACACTTTAAACATGTAGGTAAACACCGGTAGACTTACTCGAAAATTCCTCACCACATCTTCAAGTTCATCCACATACACTATCACTTAAACCTGATTACACTCGACTACGGCCCGTGAAATCAGGAAAAAAATACCCCTTTCAGGGAGATTAATAAAATGAAAAATATATATAATATATATATATAAATAATATATTTCGGACGTCCAACACACAACGCCATCTAGTCCCATTACCTACCTACCTAAGTTCATACCTAATTTTATTTTCGAAAACCTTTAGTTGAGATTTTTAAAACATTAAAAGTGCTTATAAAATGATTTAGACATTTTTACACAGAAGTGAGTTCAAAAACTGAGTTTTCAGCAAGTGTAGTTGGAACAAAAACGTTATTACTAACCAACGAGAAAGCAATAAAACAAAAAGCCTTCATTCAATTTGATCATAACAGTTCACACCGTAGCTGCATCTAACTCGTCCAATCGAGCAATCTAACGGTACCACAAGATATTCAAATACATTCCTAAACTTTTTTATTCACACAACGTGAAAGTCAGGCGGTCATACGGTCATTTGACGTCACTGGATTGGTCCCATATGCTCTGTAGGTCTGTTGAAGATTTAATTAAGATAAAATTCGTAGTAAAACGTGTGAAGTTTTATTCTTATTCGTCGAAAAAAACTTTTTTAGTACTGTTAGTTCGTAACTTCAACTGAGACAGACAACGGCTCAGCGTGCGCTTCGAGGTACGGAACAAAGTGTTAAGTAAAGTAAAGGGTTAACGCTTATACGTCACCACGCTAGCCGAGTGCGGGTTGTGGCTTGGCAAGAGAACGTTGTGACTAAGTAATCTTGATGTTGAATGTTTTAAGCTGCCCAAAGGCCTCCAACTAAGCTTCACGACTGTTATCCTACGATAACAACCGGGACCGACTGCTTAACGTGACGTGAATCACTGAGAGAGAAATACTTATTACAATGTAATAAAGATTACTATTACTTTAAGCGTTGTATTACTATTTGTCATTTATTCGAACAAAAGGGCTTGCACAGCTTATATACGAATAAATTTCGTATAATCACAAAATACGGTTAGATGAAGTCGTATGCATAAAACACGTGTCGTCAATAAGTAAACCAACCAGAAAAAATCCCTTAGTCGCACATTGCACCTGTCGCCATACTTCCTACTCCAACATAACTTACATAGCGGAGTCTTCTTAAGATATTTTCTTAAGTTTATTTAGGAGAAATCAAACGTACCTAAATAAAAAATTGTAACATCTAATTACATATTATCTATATATATAAAAGAGGAAGGTGAGTGAGTGACTGACTGACTGACTGACTGACATACCCAGAGATCAACGAACAGCCCAAACCGCTGAACCTAGAATCCTGAAAGTTTTCGTCCAACCTCGGCTTACCTTCAAAACGATCAGTGCTAGAAAGATGAAATTTTCCATGGATATGTGTATTTAGCACGCCAATAGGTGCTAAAATTAGATCACGAAAAATAATAATTTCGAATAACGATGACAACACAGTCTCGAAGTAAAGGGTGCGCAAAATAACGTAACGCCTCACTTTTAGGGAACACACTCGATTTGACTCTTCATAAAATTTCCACAACCAGAAAATCGGTTCTTATGCTGTAAACTCCAATAATCTTTATTCAATCAAACATCGTGACTTAAGACTTTACTTCTAAACACAAAAATAAAATAAAAACGACTTAACCCGTGTAGGTGAGTCCCCCCTACAGTCACCACGGAGATCAGCAATGACTCACATACAAGCAGTCGAGTCTATTCGCTACACACTTTAAAATATGGTTAGGGCTGGACCACACACGTTAAGTTTTGTAATTACTCTACTATAGTTTAAAAACTTTATTACTAAACCAAATTAAGGTGAACTATCGACGAATCCCATAAACACATTTGGACCTTATCACTGGGCATAAAACTAATACAGGATTTATTTGAAAATTAAGTAGACTTATTATAATTTTGCATAAATAATTGGTCGCTTAATCTTATTCAGCGTAAGCAAGTTATTATAATTCCTCTTTTATACTCACAATAAATAAATATCAGAGGAAACTGACCAACCACAGAGACTGGTGGAAAAAGTAGCAATCAATAATTGACCTTTCTGAGTAATTAAAGAAAGTATGAGTGTAAACCGTTTACAGATAAAATGTCTCAACTTACCAATATATAGTTTTTCTTCGATTGAAATCTATAAATTACTACAAACAACATTCACTAAGAAATATTTGTAAATATTTGCCAAAACACAATCGAGCTCTCTCGAGCCGGTATCGCGGCAACTGTCAAATCTAAATAATAACAAAAGGGACTTCACCTAATATTTTGCGGTAAAATTAAAAAGTTATCTATTAAAATCGAAAGTGGATAGAATATTACGAATTTTAGGGTGCTAGACAGGGATAGAACACACTTTGACGGTAGGCGATGCCATATTGGTTTTGGGACACTTTTTGACATGCGCAGTTGCTTAGTTGCGCGGTCGATAAATGTCCTTTTCGTCACAACACTTTTCAATGCAACAAAAACAACTTCGCCAAATCATATCAAGGTTTTTAGATAGCTGATGAAACTGATATTAATATAAATGTGCAAGTTGTGTTCAACAGTAACTTATCTATAATTCCTTGATTATCATCATGTAGATAAGGAAGGATATGCTACAAGTCTAAATGCATTTACTGTTGAATTTATCAAGCACTCTATAATATTTTAATGCACTGGCGCATATGACTCGGTGACAAAAGATCTAATACTATAATTTTGACTGGAATTGTTGTAATTGTTTAAGAATCTGGTTTACATGTGTACTACTTTTCAAATCCTATAAAGTAGCAATAAGTACTTTCTTCATATTGAATAAAAAATAAAAGTAAAAACTAAAACCCAACTACGACAAAAAACAACGCTGAAAAAGTATGAAACAAGTTTCAAAAGCCGTAGTCACGCGTTGTTAAACTGATATGTACCTTAAGGTACATTACATTACATGGACTACTGCTTTTGAAACTTATTAATGTACCATAGTCCATATCACTTTAACAACGCGTGACTACGGCTTTTGAAACTTGTTTCATACTTTTTCAGCGTTGTTTTTTGTCGTAGTTGGGTTTTAGTTTTTACTTTTATTTTTTATTTAAAATGTTTTGGTGCCTCTATAATACTAATTTCTTTGCAAAGTATATTTTAAATAGATACCACAGAAATATCACAATTATCGAATAAATACGGACAAAGTCACGAGAAATTGCTAATAATATATAAATATTTTTGAAATTTACAAGTAACGCCCTTTCGTATGATACCAAACACGGCATATTTCTTTCATATTTCTTTTTTAATACACTACTTTACGTCGGCTAGAGGGCGCCACATTAAATTCAGTGACACGTCATATAGTCTATTATCAGCGGGCAATCAAGACGCTTCTAACGATACCCCATTTGTATTATTCTGACTAGTTTAGAAAGAATGAGGGAACAAATAAGCATACCATAGAAATATCACACTTTTCGAATAAATACGGACAAAGTCACGAACAAATGCTAATAATATATGTATTTTTGAAATGTACAAGTAATGCCCTTTCCAATGATACCAAACACGGCATATTTATCTCAAATTATTTTTTTAATGCAGTACTTTATGACGGCTAGAGGGCGCCACATTAGATTCAGTGATACGTCATATAGCCTATAACCAGAAGACGATCATGACGCTTCTAGAGACACCTCATTTGTCCAAATCTAATGAGTAGTTAAGGAGCTAGGAGGGAACAAATGAACATACATACATACATACATACATACATACATACATACATACATAGCCTGTCAAAATCATAACCCTCCTTTGGCTTTGTCGTAGTCGGGTAAAAATCAGAAATAGAGTAGCTACTAGCCGAATTTTACTTAAAAAGTGTTGTTTTTTGCAATAAAATGCCATTAATACAGCGTTTGCGTTGTGTATGGTGACCACCACTCTTGGATTCTGCTAATGCTTTCCATCAGGCTGAGTAGAGTGACTTTGGAAGGTGCATACATAAGAAAGTGTTTTTAAATTAAGCACTTAAGAATGATTCAATTTTAAACTTAAATAAAGTTGTACTTGAAGTAAAAAAACGATTTTGTATTATATTATATCTTTCGGAGGCGTAACTTTCAACGCGCGCCTTTACCTTCGAATAGAATCGTCCTCTATCAAAGGTATCAGTCTAGAGAATAATTGATAACCTCTCTATCAATTAGCCCAACTGTGTGCGATTGAAATGTGTATTTATTACTGTACCATATTATATTTAAAAGCACTGCATGAACTGAATGTGGCTACGAAGTAAATAGTGATCTGTCGTGTGACAGAGGAGAATGGAAAATGAAAATTCATTTCGCTGATTCCAAATTAACTTGGAAATTTATGATATGATGATTGCATGGATGAGGCAGTTGTTTAAGCTCTCTACTGCGCCGAGTGTTGAGGGTTTAAACCCCATATGGAACCACACTGTGTGGTCCACAAATTTTCTTCTTAGTCTAGGTTCTCTTCAGGTCCGCTTCTTATATGTTTGTAAAGTCCCCCACGACAAAAGATTTACTCTTAAAGCGTTTGTTGTTTTTTTTAAGAACTATACATAACTGAGTCGTCATATTTACATATTATCACTGATCAATGATAGGGCTATGGTACGCGATAAGAATATTTCATAAAGAAAAAGAGGCTGTGAAAGAAAACTGACAGCGACTATAATATAAAAATAACTTTTATGCGAGAAAGGACGCAGGAAAAGTGTAGTTTTAAATGAAAATAGAACTATTAGTTTATCGAACTGTTATGCTCTCTGGAGCCGTGCGCTTGCAGCGGCCTTGACGACTAGCGATAAGGCACGTACGGCCTTAGCCGCGCTATTGAGAGAATTCCACAACATATGCGCGCTAATTTCTGTTGCATTAGTAATATTTAATTTTGTCTATCATAGTTGACATACCCAAATACGATAGATTACTCCAACATGTTGAATAAATTATATTTTAAAACTAGCTGAACCCCGCGGTGATACCCGCGGTTATTGTTGTACCGCGAGTAACTTTTTAACTACATTTTTGGTATGTGTACCGTGTATACATACATATGCATTCAGTAAAAAGCGGTTATTTTAATATTACAAACAGACACTCCAATTTTATTTATTTCAGTTATTCAGTTGACGACAACAACTAGCTGACCACCCTGATACACCCAGACAGACAGACAAAAAAAAAATTAAGTACATTTTTGGTATACGTACCGTGTATACATATATATGCATTTAGTCAAAAGCGGTTATTTTAATATTACAAACAGACACTCCAATTTTATTTATTTGTATAGATATTTACATAAAGTATTATTACTCAGCCTGGTCAGAACTCTGATTTTCCTATAGCACCTTGCAGGATGAAAGTTTTTATTGTCCAGTTCATAGCGGATTTCCATTCCAAATATAGACAGGGTTCCAGTACTTTCTTGGCATTGAACTCGGAACCTCATTGGTAAATGTAGTCCATTTCTGGTATTTTGTAACTCATGCTTAATAGTACACTACACAGTCTTACGGTTACATCTCTAGCAAGATACTTATTATGGCAGTAATAAATACTAGTATTAAAAAGCTAAAGAGTTTGTTTGTTTGTTCGGTTTAACATGCTGAGGAAGTCCGATTTGAAAATTTAATTTACTTTATTAAACTTTCAATATTAGATCGCCCAGATATCGAAGAAATTTAAATATCAAGCTACGTTATATATATTGTCACAATACTACCAACATGAGTGAAGTATCAATGAAAAATGTTGCAAAAGCGAGGGAATGTTATTCCTTCTAAGAGCTTTCATTCCGTGCGCTAAACCATTAAACTTCACAAAAACAATCACTATCATCTTCCTAGCCTTCATTATTTCCAACATAATTTGAGGTTGGCTACTAGTTCAATCGGATATGAACAGACTATCAGTTTTTACATGGAGCGATTGGCATCGGACCTCCGCAACCCTGAGGATGAACAAGAAAAGTTCAAAGTTCCCTTTAATAAACGTTCTAAAATAAAGTCCACGATAGCATATGTGTATCTTATAAAGTTGTTTTTTTAAGTACCTAAACAGATTTATTTATGCTGATACAATATCACGCTAAGGACAATAGGAGACGCAGCTGAGGTGGCGTGGGTCAGCGGCTGTTACGCGGCACTGCGTTAGAGGACTGCAGTGCCCGGCGCATTGCATAACACAATAACATACATTAGTCATTGCAAAATTATTATAATGTTGCATATACTGTTGTTCGAACTCTTTAAACTAAACTAAAAATCAGTAAAACATAAATTTAATCCTTTCAAACCACGTTCTAAATGCCAAAGATTAACTAATAAAAGATGTGTCACCCTAAAAATAGAAGTCATCAATACATACATATCTACAGGAGTAGCATTTTGGAAATTGTTTTATTAAGATAAGAGAACTGTTGATGTAGAAACTTCTTTAGGGCGTTAACACTTTAGCCAAATTTATTTTGGGATGGGTCAAAATTGTTACACTCGCGACAGGACACGTGACCTGATCGAATATTCGTAGGCGGCGACGACGGGGGCGCAGGGCGCTTGCGCGTGTGTGTATGGTGACAGCTCGTAACATGTGGCGATTCACTTGCCACGTACCTGAACGGTACCTGCGCTGGACGTCTTGACGACAAGTAAACAAGGCCGTCCTTTAATTAAAAAAACATTCTTGTTTATTGGCGGAGACGTAAATTAGATAATAATAAATCCGTTTTGCATGTTCAATATGTTTATAAAATAAATAAGCCAAATGTATATATAGTGTTTCTTAAACTACTGAATCCTACAACTTTTATTTACAGTTTCGAGTTTTCACTTGTGTCGGCAGTCCTCATGACTGCTTTGTGGTTTTTTAGTTTAGGCAAGTGATACAAAAACAGGATTAGCACCATTACACACTAAGTAACAAAACATTACATAGTAAGTAACAGTGTAATTCAACTGGTTTTATATCTTTTGACCTCCAAAAAGTATTTTTATTTTATAATGTCATACCTTTACCTTTTTCTTTCGATTTTCTCTCGTGTTACATCCAGTGCCGGATTAAGCCAGCGCGGGGCCCGTAGCAAATGTGGCCAAGGGTCCCTAGGTTTGCTCTAGAATCTCAAGTTTACAGTATTTCGGTAATTTTTTCGAACATGTTTTTCTATTGCTGGTTGCGGTTGCGATTTAAATGTCGAGAACTAGTTCCTAAATTTAGCTATATAATGCAATCGTACTTTTAAGTAATTTTCTTCTATTAGTAACTTTATTAGATTCACTTTATGGTGACGTATTTGACCATTCGTAAGTTTAGTCAATTAGTACGAAACACATTATTGCGTTCCATAACTCAGTGCCGGATTAAGCCAGCGCGGGGCCCGTAGCAAATGTGGCCAAGGGGCCCTAGGTTTGCTCTAGAATCTCAAGTTTATAGTATTTCGGTAATTTTTTCGAACATGTTTTTCTATTGCTGGTTGCGGTTGCGATTTAAATGTCGAGAACTAGTTCCTAAATTTAGCTATATAATGCAATCGTACTTTTAAGTAATTTTCTTCTATTAGTAACTTTATTAGATTCACTTTATGGTGACGTATTTGACCATTCGTAAGTTTAGTCAATTAGTACGAAACACATTATTGCGTTCCATAACTCATATTAATGCGTTTTAATGTTGAAAAAGAACGTTTGCCACTGCAATTAGTCATCACGAGAGACGAGTAAATTCTCAAGGCAATTTCTTTTGGTTTGGGAAACATGACTCCAAAGAATTATTTAATAAAATTTTATAAAATTTCAGTTTCAGAGACTCTTATTTGTTAATGTCAATGACGATAGCCTAATATGTTTTTAGCAACTCCGCGAACTGAACTAATTTGTTGCCCAGGCTGATGTCCAAATCATCTTTGTAAGCACTGAACCATTATTGAGAATTTTTCCAAAGTCAATTTTCCAATTAACCTGTTGCTTCTCAACTTTCCATCCAGTGGTGCTAATTTCAGACTTCCTCTAATGTAGTCCTTAGGACCAAATAGATTAGTGTGCCTATAGAACACTCTCAATTAAAAAAAAACGGGCCGACCGAATCATAACCTTCTCCTTTTTTCTTCGCGAGATGAGATGAAAAAATGTTGCCACTGCGACGATTGGGGACTTCTACCGCGTCCCCTTCGACGCCTGTTTCAAGTGGGATCGGCACTATCCCGATCACGCTCTGTGGTCTCCTTCTGGAGCGTCACACCCTCGCAGATGGAGACTGCGGCTTTCCATCGCTAACCACTCGGTACAACGGTAACAGGTTTTGCCCGATCGGTCGACTAGAACTCGGTGAAGTAGAATCAGTGAGTTTGTTTGTTCCTTGTTCAGGGAAAAGGCTGTCCACTAACCACTTCCTTCTAGAAGCTGGACGTGAGAGGCTCAGACAGAGGGAGGGGTGTGATGCGCCGAGACGGCAGCTAAGGGAGTATCCAAAGAGGATATGAAAAGAGCAGGGAGACATTAAATTATAGGTTAATAGGGGCGGCAAAAATGTTATAACCTACTGGCGGCAAATCTATATATCCGCCTCTGAATGCCACATACTAAGCGAGGCACTCTTTCGTCTTTCAAAGCCTACTACAAAACCTCTCGGGGTACCCTATCATACGCCATTTCTAGATCAACAAACACCAAAAGCAAGTTTTTGTGCGCCTGTCTGTATTTCTCTCACAATTATCGAATTGCAAATATGGCATTTGTTGGCCCGTCAAAAACCTAAATTGGTTTCTACATATTGCACTTTTCTCTCTCATTCTTCTCTCAATAACTTTCTCTAAAACTTTAATTATATGTGGAATGAGCTTTATTCGTCTATAACTGCCACATTCCTGTACATCTCCTCTGATTTTAAAGATGAGAAGAAGAAGAGACAAGCGAACTTAAATACCGTTCATCCGGGATTAATGGCAACTAATGGCATGCAAGATACTTTACGCTTATTTAAACTTATTTTTTTTTACGGTCAATGGGCGTGCGGGGCCCCTCAAAGCGCGGGGCCCGTAGCATTTGCTACTCTTGCTACGTGGCTAATCCGGCACTGGTTACATCTAATCTATTTGACTTCACTGCATTGGTCCCATACACTCTGTAAGGTCTGTTAAAAATTTCTTTAAGATAAAATTCGTAGTTAAACGTGTCAAGTTTTATTCTTATTTGTTGAAATAAACTTGCTTAGTCATCTATATTCATAACCGCAACTGAGACAGCGGCTTAGTGTGTTCTCTGAGGTACCGAGCAAAGTCGGTCACCCATCCACATGTTAACCTGGCAAGGGTTGCTTAACTTTTTAATTTGCTTACCTTCTATGTAAACACTTAACTAGGAGTCTATTTATGTGCGACCGTGACAAAAATATATACGTGGCTATAGAAACTGAGAACGGGACTAAGTGGAGAGTGGAACATTTTTGTACCTTAACAGTAAATACTTATTCATCAACAACCCATAATGTCCCAGTGTTGGGCTCGGGTCTCCTCTCATGAGAGGGTTAAGGCCATACATCCCCGCGCTGACCGAGTGCGGGTTGGGGATTGGCAAGAGAACGTTGTGGTTACGTAATCTTGATGTTGGATGTTTTAGCAGCCCAAAGACCGAAAACTAAGCTTCAACCGGAACCGACTGCTTAGCGTGACGTGAATCACTGAGAGAGAAATACTTATTACAATGTAATAAAGGTTACTATTACTTTAAGCGTTATATACTATTCGACATTTATCCGACCGAAAGAGCTTGCACAGCTTATATACGCATAATTTATAATCACAAAATACCGTTAGATGAAGTCGTATGCACAAAACACGTGTCGTCAATAAGTAAACTAACCAGAAAAAACTCCCTTAGTCGCACATTGCACCTGTCGCCATACTCCCTCCAAGTTACACAGAGGAGTCTTCACTAGATGTTTTCCTAAGTTTATTTCGGAAAAATCAAACGTACCTAAATTTAAAAATTGAAACATCTATGTACTTACATATATCCATATAAATGCAAAGTTTGTTAGTGTACACTCCAAAAAGTCTAAAGTATAGTCGGTGTAATTCTTATGTTCCGAAGTGTATGACGAAAGCTCCGGTCTGACGATTGGCTGTTTTTAGAGTTCCGTAGTTCACAAGGCTAGATCATACACGTTGTTGTTGTGTTTTGTAGTACTCAAACTACTTTGATGTTAAAAATCTTCACTATTCAACCAAATTATGATAAACCAATAACGAATCCTATTAACATATTTGAACCTTAGCGCTGCGCATACAGCCAATACACGATTTAGTTGAAGATTAAATAGACTTACTATGATTTTACCAGAATTACGGTGACACGGCTTTCTTTATAAAGTTTACAGATAAGAGATCTCAACTTACCAATATATAATTTATCTTCGATTGAAATCTATGAAATTACTACAAACAATATTCACTAAGAAATATTTGTAAATATTAACCAAAACTCAAGCCGGTATCGAGGCAACTGTCAAATCTAAATACTTCCAAAAGGCACTTTACCAAACAATACGCGGTAAAATTAAAAAGTTATCTATTTAAATAGAAAGTTGATAAAATAATAGAAATAGAATATGCTAGACAAAGATAGACCTACGTTCAGCAGTGGACGGCGATTGGTTGAGGAGAGAGTTGAGGAGAGACAAAGATAAATAACATTTTGACAGTAGGCGTCAAAAGTATCCCAAAAATTGCGCGGTCGAAAAGTGTCCTTTTCATCGAAATACTTTTCAATGCAACAAAAACAACTTCATCAAATCATATCAAGGTTTTAGATAGCTGATGAAACTGATATTAATATAAATGTGCAAGTTGTGTTCAACAATAACTTATCTATAATTCCTTGATGCCTACATGATGGTATCATGTAGATAAGAAAGGATATGCTACAAGTCTAAATGCATTTATTATTAAATTTATCAAGCCCTGACAATGCACAGACGCATATATAATTAATTTCATTCGGTGCCAAAAGATGTAAAAACAATAATTTTGATTGGAACTGTTTCAAGTGTTTAAGAATTTGGTTTACATAGTACTACTTTTCAAATACTATAAAAAGCGGTGAGTACTTTCTTCATATTGAAAAATCAGAAGTAAGAGCTTAATTTTAGTTGAAAAGTGTTGTTTTTTCAATAAAATGTCAGTAATGCAGAAGCATCTAAATAGGTCATGCTTTCCATCAGGCTGTGTAAAGTCACTTTGACGGACTCATACATAAAAAAAGGGTTTTGTAAATTGAATACTTAAGAATGATTTAATTTTAAACTTTAATTAAGTTCTTTGCATTATTTGTTTTTCTGAGGTGGAACATTCAACACGTGCCTTTACCTTCGATTAGGGTCGTCCTCTGTCGAAGATATCACTCTAGAACTCTAGACAATAATTGATAACCTCTCTATCAATTAGTCCAACTGTGTGCGAATAAAATGTGTAATCATATTGTACCATATTATATTTAAAAGCACTGCATTAATTGGATGTGGCTAGGAAGTAAATACTGATAAAAATTCATTTCGCTAATTTCAAATTAATTTGGGAATTTATGATATGATGATTGCATGGATGAAGCAGTGGTTTAAGCTCTCTACTACGCCGAGTGTTGAGGGTTTAAACCTTCATATCCTCCACACTATCACACTCTGTAAGATCCCCAAATTTTCTCCTGAGTCTAGGTTCTCTTCGGGTCCGTTTCTCGTATGTTTCTAAAGTTTAATGCGGGTGTTATCTTTTTTAAGAATTATACATAACTGAGTCGTCATATTCACATATTATCACTTATCAGGACTATGAGAAGCGCTTAGGGTATTTCATAAAGAAAAAAGGAGGCTGTGATGGAAAACTGATAGATACTGTTATATAAACATAACTTTTATGCGAGAAAAGACGCAGGAAAAGTCTAGTTCAAATGAAAATAGAACTATTACTTTATCGGACTGTTGTGCTCTCTGGAGCCGTGCGCTTGCAGCGGCCTTGACAACCAGTGATAAGGCACATACGGCCTTAGTCGCGCTATTGACAGAATTCAACAACATATACGCGCTAATTTCTGTTTCCATTATAACCTTTTTTTCTATCATATTTGACACACCAAATACGAATGGCTAGTGTAATATATCGAATAAATTAAATTGCAAAATAAGAAATTCGACTTACGGAAATTAAACTACTGTGTCCGGTCCAACATCCACGATGAAAAATAAACAATCTTGAGATATCCTCCATTTTTTCGCCAATCAAAAGTGTGAATATTATAAAAAACAAGTGTCTTCTATGTCTCTCTCCCCTAGAATGATCATGAAAAGGGTTTTGGGCTGAAAAGTGAGTCACACACATCTTGCAATACAACAATTTAATTCGTTTACATTGGATACATGATTCTTTATTTCGTTTCAAACGACCAATTAATCTTTCGTAGCACACTGAGGGAATTTAATCCCGATGAACTTATACAGTATATTACTCAGCCTGATCAGAACTCTGAGTTTGCTAAAGCCCTTTGCCTTGCTTATATCATGAAAGTTTTTATTGTTCAATTCATAGCGGATATTCATTCCAAATATAGACAGGATCCCAGTGCTTTCTTGGCATTGAACTCGGACAGATTCTCGGAACCTCATTGGGAAATGTAGTCCATTTCTGGTATTTTGTAACTCACTCTTGCTTTATAGTTCGCTACTCAGTCTTATGGTTTCCAGGAACCTCTAGCTAGATACTTATTATCACAGTAATATATACAAGCATTATAAAGCTAAAGAGTTTGTTTGTTTGTTCGGTTTAACATGCTAATACCAGGAAGTACTAGTTCAATTTGAAAATTTCATACATTGTTTAATAACCCAGTTATAAAGGGAGGTTATGTATTTTGTAACATTACTACCAACATGAGCGGATTATCAATAAAAACTTTGCAAACGAGCACAGAAACAGAGCTTTCATTCCATGCGCTAAACGGTTTTAATTTCACAAAATAATCATCATCATCTTCCTAGCCTTTATGATTTTCAAAATTATTTGTTGTCAGCTACTAGTTCAACCAGTTTTTACCAGAATATCAGTTTTTCCACCGAGCGACTGGCATCGGATCGCCGTTCGCCGCAGTTGAGGTTGAAAGTTGAAAAAAAGTCCACGATCTAATAAATCTTTCAAAGATGGCTCCATGTAACCTTCTTAAAGTAAACAAATTTGTTTATGCTGATACAATATCAGGCTAAGGACAATAGGAGACGCAGCTGAGGTTGCGTGGGTCAGATATTTGTTTATACATATATTCTGCGGTCGCAGCCAAGATTGTTACATGGTGCTACATTAGTTATTGCAAAATATTTTTACTGTCGCATCTAGTAAATAAGAGTTTTTCCCACGTGTTATATGTATGTCTATTTTCTCAATTGAAAAAATAGTAAATATTCCAACAACAAATTATTTTAGTGAATTTTAGTTTAGTGAGGTCAAAAACAGAACTAGCACAATTATCTATACTAATATTATACAGGTGAAGAGTTTATTTGACCGTATTTATCGCAGAAACTACTGGTTAGAATTGAACCATTTCTTTAGTTTTGGATATCTCGTTTATCAACCAAGCTATATTCCTTTCTTTTAACTCCCACTCTAGAAATATATCCTGTGTCGCGGAGGACTTTAGAAACATACAAGGAACGGACAAAAAGAACACCCAGACTCAGTTAACAGTTATCCCCAAATTGTTGTTCCAAATGGGGCTTGAACAATCAACACTCCGAGCAGCAGAAAGCGACCCCTTAATGTTACAATCAATAAGAGCAATAATTCATCAAAAACGGAGAAAGTTTTTCTTTTCATTAATATTTCAGATATCTTACACACAACGCCTAATAATTTTTAAACTAAGAGTTTATACTATGAAAGCCAGATTGACTGACAGAATTAATAACATACTTTTGTGTTGTAAATACATACTTACATATTATGCATAGAAAACACCCAAACTCCGAAACAAATGTTTGAAGATCATACAAACATTTAGTCCGACCCGGGATTTGAACACGAGGCCTCAACCACAGTAGTCGCATACACGGTATGTGCGTACAGTGCCACTGAGGTAGTTTCATTTCCTTTTAAGAGACATAGATAAATATACTACAGGAGTAGAAGAAACAGCAAAATATCTTTTAGAATCACTTGTGCCCGACGATCGGCCGGAGGATGACACTGATTATCACCGACAAATTAGGCAGTGGGCCATCGAACCACCAGTGTCTTCAATGTCTGACTTACCATCTTCAGACGAATTTCTTAGTATTGTTAGGTCATTACCACTAAACAAGGCTTCGGGCAACGATAAAATATCAAATAAAATGATAAAAGAAGCTTGCAAACTCTCGGGTGATACCATTTTAACAGTTTTTAAACGTTGCATTGCGGAAGGAGTATTTCCTAGTGTTTGGCGGTACGGTAATATTCGTATAATACCAAAAAGCGGCGATAAGCCGCCGGACGATCCTGGGTCCTATCGACCTATAACATTGTTACCATCGCTAGGAAAGCTTTTAGAACGTCTTGTAGTGCCTCGACTTCTACAGGGTGGAGTTAAATTTCATGATAGACAATTCGGATTTACGTTGGGAAAATCAACAACAGATGCGGTCATATCTGTAAGGAAAACTGTCACCGAGTCAAGGTTTCAATACGTCTTAGGTATCTTCTTAAATATATCTGGCGCCTTCGACAACGCGTGGTGGCCCATGCTATTGCTTAAGTTAAAATCAAGAGGATGCTTTAAAAATATTTATTCCCTAATCTCCTCGTACTTCACACAAGGTACAACTAAATTGAGACTTGGGCATCATTCTGTGTCGAAGGCGCTTACGATGGGGTGCCCTCAGGGCTCGGTGCTAGGTCCATACTTGTGGAATATAGGCTTCGACGATTTTCTCTCAATACCTATACCACCCGGATGTACCCTAAACGCGTATGCGGACGACGGTTTATTACTGGTGGAATCTGACACTAGAACGGGGCTTGAGAGTCTGGCTAATAGATGTTTGAACTTAGTATCTCTTTGGGGCGTACGTAATCGCTTGACTTTTGCACCAAACAAAACCTTCCAGCTACTTCTGAAAGGTAACCTCAAATCACCGCCGTGTATTAAATTTCAAAATGTTAGCAGAAAAAATAAAACCTCGGTTTGTTATTTGGGATTAGTTTTAGAAATATTTTTTTCATTTATCGAACATATTAGAACAGTTAACGAAAAGTCTAAAAAAAGTTTCTTTGCTCTGACGAGGATATCAACTGCCACATGGGGTCTTTCATTTCATACATTAAAGATTATATATGGAGCTACTTATTTGGGTTCTATTTGCTATGGTGCTCCCGTGTGGGCCGATAGAGCGATTGTAGGTGCTGTCCGTCGGAAACTGTTACAAGGACAACGACTTGCATTGATCTTCTTGTGCAAAGCATATAGGACGGTTAGTACTGAGGCTTTACCGGTGTTGGCGGGTGTCCTTCCGGTCGATCTCGAGGTGCAAAGACGTGCAGCCATGTACTATTCCACATTACAAAACATGGAATGCGATTTTTTGGGCGTACGAGACCGCGATAAAATCATAAGATTGTTTCAACAGCAGTCCAATGTCTATAACGATCTAATGGATGAATGGCAACAACGATGGGACGAATCATCTAAGGGGCGCCACCTCTACCAGTTCTTTCCATCTGTTCGCGAACGGTTGTCAAGAACATGGCTCGAGGTGGATCACTGTGTCGCTCAATTTCTTACAGGCCACGGTAACTTTAAGAGCAAACTACACTCATTTAAATTAGTCGATTCACCATTGTGTCAATGCTCAACACCTGATATTAGCTGTGAACAGTCGGCTCATCATGTACTCTGGGAGTGTAGTCTTTGGTACAATGAATAAAGCTAAATAGCTTACAAATGACATCTGGGGCGGTATACTATGAGGATCTTGTGTCAACTGCGGTGAATTTCCGTGCGTTTAGGCGATTCTGCCATACATACTATAGTAATCAAATATAGCTCACTTAGGACCCCTAATACTTTAATACTTTATCCGTGGTGCTTCCCGGTTTGAAAAAGGTGTCTGCCTATTTTGACTTCATTTTGTCTCCCGCTTTGCTAAGGAGGGAAGTGGATTTATCATTTCCAACTCCTCCTGTTTTTCTTCTGATTAACTTCGTTGCGGGTTCCAAGACAGTTAATTTTCTTCCTGGGACTTCCCGAGTGTCATAACTCGGTGTGTTCGTGGGTCACTGCTGTTGATCCTGGTGTACAGGAGTTACAGTGGTGGGAATGTGGGCGGGATTAGTCCCATAAAAAAAAAAAAGACACAGATAAAATGTCGCGTGTGAGCTAGTATCATAATTTTGTAATACAAGTTGTTGCCCGCGGCTCCGCCCGCGTATATATCGTTTATCGCGGCAAATGGTAGCCTATGTGTTATTCTGATGTATATGCTATATTACTGTAAAGTTTCATTCAAATCCGTTCAGTAGTTTTTGCGTGAAAGAGTAACAAACATCCATCCATCCATCCATACTTACAAACTTTCGCGTTTCATTATTCTTTACACTTTAAATTCTTGTATTGTTTAATCGCTTCACTTTTATCGATAAAATCGGACATTTCACCTTTCCTCGTCATTACGTAAATCGCATTTATATTTATATGACTTTTATCACTTTTACTTGTTTCTACCTAAAGATAAGGATTCTAGGGATATGTGATAAGTGGTGCATACGGTTTGAAAACAACAAATACATTTGTTTTAAATCACGAAGACTTCGTACATTAAACTATACAAATAAATGAAATTGAAGTGTCTGTTTGTAATTTCAAATTAACAGTTTTTCACTAAATGTATGTATATGACAGTAAATACGGTAATTACAATAAAGAATCATATTTGAATTTTTTGTCCGTCTGTCTGTTTGCTAATACTAATCTCTGAAATGCTGAAAAACTTATTTAGCAAAGAATGTGCCAGTTTTGTAAAGATAACTAGTACATCTAGAAGCAGTAATAGAAATAATTACGACTAATTATGTGCTACTAACACACTTTGGCGATTATTATCTCGGTCAAGTTCACAAGTACTTTAAACTTCAGCATGCAAAATCTATATCATCTATCTATACTAATATATAAAGCTGAAGAGTTTGTTTGTTTGTTTGAACACGCTAATCTCAGGAACCCCACTATATTTTTACAAAATTTTAAGCAAATTCATCAAAGGAATAAAAAGTTTCATACAAACTTTCATCCCCCGATTTACCACTTTAGGGGTGGAATTTCAAAAATTCCTTTCTTAGTGCTCACTTACGTTATATAAAGAACCTACATCCAAAATTTCAGGATTCTAGGTTTAGCGGTTTGGGCTGTGCATTGATCTCTGGGTATGTCAGTAACCTTCCTCTTTTATATATGTATACTAGCCGACCCACGCAACCTCGTTTGCGTCTTCTATTGCCGGTAGCGTGATAATTTTCCCCCGTTTTCGAAACATTTTTCATTGGTGGTCCGAGCATGATGATATATAGCCTATAGCCTTCCTCGATAAATAAGCTAACACTGAAAGAATTCTTCAAATCGGACCAGCCGTTCCAGTTTCTTATAGTTTCCTAAGTAGAAATGTAGCTTCTTTTCTCTTGCTTTACAAGGACTTAATGCCCTAAGAGAGCCATTATAGCAGATACAAAAGAGACTTTGAACAAGTGCCCATAATCTCGATTACAACCTAAACGATCCTACTACACTATACACACAATACTAATACACTATATATATATATAATTAAAGACCTTCGATGTTTGTATAGAATTAAAATATTCAAATGTAAGTAAATTATACTGGGAATTGGATCACGGACTTCTACTGTAAGTGGTAGAAGTAACGCTGAATAATTACGAGTATCTTAACACTTACTTGATTTGTGTACGCTTCGAAAACTCAGAAAATTCTTAACCGATTGTGATTTAACATTTATGTCTTCCAAAATTATCCTCCTAAAAATAGGAGGAGGATCTCAATTAGTTTTTTTTTATTTTACTGTTTTTGGCCCTGCCAAAATGACTCTACTCTGCCTGATGGAAAGCATAAGCAGAATCCAAGAGTGGTGGTCACCATACTGCGAATGCAGACAATGCAACAATGCCGAATCGTCGAGTAGGCCCGTTCGTGCTGAAATCAGCGAGGCTCTACCTACCTTGAAAAATTTGATTGTATTTTTTTTGCATTTGTTACCTCAGAACTTTCGACAGGGTGAACCAAATTTGATGATTCTTTTTTTATTTAAAAACTGGTACTTTCCGTGTAGTTTTCTTTATTCTATTTTTTATTTAAGTCTTCATGCATAATTGTT
This sequence comes from Spilosoma lubricipeda, assembly GCA_905220595.1. Classification (NCBI taxonomy): domain Eukaryota; kingdom Metazoa; phylum Arthropoda; class Insecta; order Lepidoptera; family Erebidae; genus Spilosoma; species Spilosoma lubricipeda. Next base: position 8,409,968 of record HG992294.1, on the reverse strand, counting down.
GCCCAGGCGGACTTATTGCCGTAGGCATTTTCTACCAGTCAACCTAAGGGTGATGCAGAGCTAAGAATGGTAGATGCACAATGCTAAGAAATGTTAAATAAGATATTCCCATTAAAGTATATCATATTTCCAGAGAGCGAGAGAGAGCTTACAAATGTCAATTACATAATAATAATTTTTAATTATAACTTATACCATAGTTTATCTTTTTTTTTCTTCACTAGCTGAACTCGCGGTGTTGCCCACGTTTATTGACGTACTGCGGCTAGCGCCGCGGGAGGAAGTTAGTGTAAATAAAAGTAGCCTTAGTTACTCCTTAGATCATCAGCTATCTGCCAGTGAAAATCCCGTCAAAATTGGTGATGCCGTTTCAGAGATTACCCGGAACAAACAGACAGACAGACACACAAAAATTGTGAAAAATGTTATTATGGTACATGCATCGTGTATAAATACATAGGAATGCATTTATTAAAAAGCGGTTATTTTAATATTGGAAACAGACACTCCAATTTTATTTATTTGTGTAAAAGTATAGATTTTAAATCCTTTAACCACAATGTGCGAACAACGAAGCTTAGCAGAGTGCAAATAGAGCGATATAAAAATCTTCTTTGGGTGTTTTCTATGTATAATATGTATGTATTTGCAAAAAGAAAGTGATAGTCTCAAATACTTATTTATTTATCTTTACTCTAAAGTCGGCTAGTAGTAAAAAGAAGCTGTAGTTAACGATCCAATCCTTTCCCTATCTACGAACACGGAATTAAACCACAGACGAACAAAAACAAGGTTTTACCTGGAGAAAACGAAAGTGTGTCGTCTCACGGTGCGACTGTTTAATGTTGTAAAAACCTCACAAAGGAATCCGTTCTCCCACTTAAAAAGCACTTAGACAGATTATTGTCGTGCTCAACAAGCACTTTATCGGTAACGCACTTGAGTATCCAATATATTAAAAGGTACAAATTGGTTAAAAATTTTAACATTCGAACCTGTTGACCATTTGTTTCTAATTCCATTATTTTATCTTTTTAGTGTTTGATGAGCAGACATGTTAGATAACTGTCATAATTTTACTGAGAAAAGACAGTTACTCTGTGCTTTAGTGCTAAACATTATAAACTTAACAAAATTACTTCAGATGACTGATATATGTGTATAATTATGCTTAACTTCTTTACGAGTAAAGTCGTAAAAAATCAGTAGGTACTAAGTGGCTTGAGGTTGTTCTACGATCTTCCAGCCCCTCAAAAGCGACCTGATGTCCTAGAAGTGAAACTGATATCACGAATTCATTAAAAAAATAAAGGAAAAAGATTCCAAGTATTGATTAGGACACCGTTTTATCCTAGATTTCCGAGTCTATGTATATAAAAATCTTAAGTCGTTTTGTTTTTGCATAAAAAACTCAAAAAGTGATGCACCTATTGAGCTCAAGTTTTGTAATGACACGCCACGATACGACACACCTTATGATGTTTTTATTCATTTTTAAACCGACAGCGTAGCCTAACTGTATACTTCAGTTCTCACTCGTTTCACTCTTGGTAGAACAGGTCACGTAGACTTGTCTATATTGGAGACTAGCTGCTGCCCGCGGCTCCGCCCGCGTGTACAATTAATTAGAACATTTTATGGTTCTATCTTTTATAGTTTAGGCAGCGTACACAAAATAAGTAAGTTTTCTGGTTGATTTGTGTCCGAAAATCCCAAATATCTTACGGAACCCTATTTTTTCCAAAATTTTTTTTTTTTTATGGTGAGCTGCCAAAATGACTCTGCCCTGCCTGATGAAAAGCATGGGTAGAATCCAAGAGTGGTGGTCACCATCCTCATTGCGAATAAGCACAAAGCAGCATGGTGACCCGCACTATGGCGGCTTGGTGAGATGCTTTTTCACGCCCCGCTTAAAGGACCCGGGATCATAGTGGGAAGGAAACACGTATGCCGGTAATGAGTTCCAGGTTGTGACCGCTCGGCACAGGAAGGAAGAACCGAAGCGGTGAGTTCGAGAACGTATGTCTACTACTCTACAGTGGTGACTTCCAAGGCCGGCACGTGTTGTCCTGTGGAGGAAGGGAGAGGGAGGGACTAGTTGGAAGAGCTCTTCAGAACACTCTCCATGATAAAAGCGATAGAGGACTGCCATGGAGGCGATATCTCTCCGCAACTGCAAAGGCTCTAGGAACTCGGTGGCATCGGGACTGTTGATAATGCGGATTGCTCGCCGCTGCAACCGGTCGAGAGCGTCAAACAGGTACTGTGCGGCACCATCGCAAAGATGAGAACAGTACTCCACGCACGAGCGGACCTGGGTCTTGTAAAGAAGACACAGATGCCCGGGCGAGAAGAACCGTCTCACCTTGTTTAAGACACCCAGTTTACGCGAGGCCGCTTTAGTGACACTCTCAACGTATTCGCGTGGGTTGAGATCTCGGCAGATATCCATGCCCAGGATATCGAGCCTACCTTGTAACGGCATTTGAGTGTTCTGAAAAGTGGGAGGGGGAAGGAATGGAGACTTTTTGGTAGAGAACGCGCACACCTGTGTTTTTTTGGCGTTAAACTCGACCAGATTATCACGGCCCCATTGAGAAATGCGGCCCAGAACATGGTCGAGCTGAACGACAAGCTCCTGTCGTTTTTCCTCAATATCTGCTAACTTGGCTGTAGGGTGTCCAAAATATCGCCCATGAACTGTGCTGTCGTCTGCATAGCAATGGATGTTGCCAAGGGCTAACATGTCATTGATATGCAGAAGAAACAGTGTGGGCGATAGAACGGAGCCCTGCGGTTATCCGGCGTTAATCGATTGAAAATCGGAGGCCGCACCGTCGCAAAGAACTCTGATGCGGCGCTGGTGCAGAAATGCGGCAGTCCAGTTGCAGAGTTTGGGGGGCAAACCGAAAGCCGGTAGCTTGGAGAGAAGCGAGCGGTGCCAAACCCTATCCAAGGCCTTGGCTATGTCAAGGCTGATGGCCAAGGATTCCCCATGCCTGTCAATAGCCTCACCCCAAATGTGTGTGACGTACGCTAAAAGATCACCCGTGGATCGGTTTGGTCTAAAACCATACTGACGATCATTTAGTAGGGAGTGATCTTCCAGGTAGTGGACCAGTTGTTTGTTTATTATCCGCTCAAACACTTTGCAGATAATGGAGGTGACGGCTATCGGTCGGTAGTTGGCCGGGTCGGAGCGGTCGCCTTTTTTGGGGATGGGTTGAACATTCGCCTCTCTCCAAGCCTCCGGAACAGCTCCTGAGGAATATGACAGGCGATACAGGCGCGTCAATACCGGAGACAACTCTGGTGCACAGTTCTTAAGAACCACCGCTGGGATACCGTCGGGTCCACTGGCTTTCCGGACGTCGACTGACCGAAGCTCCGCACGGACATCACTCAGCCGGATACGAATATCCCGCATTGTAGTGTCGCAGCTCGGAATGGTAGGCGGGTGCTTGCCGCGGTCATCGATTCGGGAGTTAGCCGCACAAAGATCAACAAGCAGTTGTGCTTTCTCTTGCGGCTGATGGGCCAGCGATCCGTCTTGATATTTCAGCGGTGGTATATTATGGCGGTGGATAATTTAGCCTATGTTACTCGTGGATGTCGATGAATTCGTAGCTGTCGAATGGTGAAAGAATTTTTAAAAACGGTCCAGTAGTTTTTAAGTCTATTCATTACAACCAAACAAACAAAGTTTTCCTCTTTGTAATATTAGTATAGAAAGAGGCAGACAAAGCCCTTCATAAAACTTTCAGCCATCTTACCCTGTCGGCAGACTATCTGCTGCACTGTATACAGCTAGTATTTTATAATTTATATGACACTGAACAATCGATTTTCACCAAGATCTGAAAAGTGTTATAACTGCAAAGTCAATATTCTTATCAGATTATAAAGGTAAGTATTTCACCTCTACTCGAACTAGAGGACAAAATGCAATGAAAGTTATACATAAATGTATATAGTAAGTTAATTTATCGCACTTTTATCTGTTATCTCACCTCAATATTTTAAATGTGAGTGAATACATATCGTGATTACAATGCAATTGATATGCTTGATGATACATAATTCATTTCACTGCACCTAACTTTCGATTTTTTTATTCTACATTTAGTACATACTACATACATTATCAAAATTAAGAAATTCATGAATAAAAGAATACACAAAAAGAATGAAATAATTCTGAAGGCTTGAAAATTTAAGTTGTCGAGGGATTGATAGATAGGTGATTTAGATATCATCAATATTTCTGTCGTCATCTATAGAACCAGAATTGGCTATGAAGTAAAAAAATATGCATTCGATCATCATCATCGTGGGGTGCCATCTTCAAAATGAAGTTTGGAGATCAGTAGACGGTATCCCTCGCGATCATGAGCGACCTCTTTTATTTGGTGCTATTTACCTAGTCCAGTCCAACCCTGACCTGATGGCTTACTCCTTGGTCTTGCATTCGATGCATTCAAAGAAAAACATTTAGTTGGTACACTGTGTGTAGTGCAGAAATCCTAATGTACTTTTCTTACTAAAAATATAAATGTGAAAATTTGTGAGGATGTATAGATATTTGTTACTCTTTTACGCAAATAATACTTAACGGATTTAGATGAAACTTGATAGTAATATAACTTATACATCAGAATAACACATAGGCTACTTATACAGCGACAGCCGATATACACGCGTTCGGTGTCAGAGATAGAAAAACTAAATACTGTTACTTACACTTATAAGGCTTTTGACTTTAATTACAAGTTAAAAGGTTAATGATGAACTAGCAGATCCATTGGTTAGAAGAACATATAGTTATTTAAAACCATTGAAAGAAAAATCTCAGCCGGTATCTAGAGTCTCAAGAGTGCAACGTGAGATGTCATCTCACTAGAAAAATAAATCGATGACTAACTAAAAAAACTTCATTTAAAAGTATATACAAAATATGATATGTTCCACTTAGACTCTTAAGTGTTTGATATTTATTACTTTGTTACAGCTCTTTACTAATTTATAAATTTGTAACTACCTAACTAAAAGAGTGCCAATGTTAATGATTCATATTTCATATTGATAAGTTGTCAACAAGTAAGAAACCTTAAGAAATACAATAGCAATTTTTACAATTTTATATGATGCTGAACAATGTAATAGTATATATTTTTAGTTTTATTAATTAAAAATAAATATTAATTAAAAGCAAATAAAAATTTCATTTCATTTCAAAATTTTATTTCATTTCACAATTTCATTTCATTTCATTTTACACTTCATTTCATTTCTCTACTTTGTAATATGATCTAACCACTATCGTTCTTGAAACGGCGGAATGAAAATCAAACAAGTCCTACAGTCATTAAAAAAGACAAAAGTTTTCTAAAAGATTACGCAACTATGAAAACTTATTTCGCAATTAAAGGGTTGCTATCACAAAACTTGCCTAAGTTACATTAAGTTCTTAATAGCAAACATTACTTAACCTTGCAGATCATACAAACATTGGGTCCGAACCCGAGACCGCAAGCACGGTAGTCACATACGCTACCACTGCGGCCACCAAGGCAGTCAAAAAAGGTAAAGGTGCAACATAGACCCGCATTATGCTGTTTTTCCGCAATAATAATTTTCAACAGTCATGAAAACGTAAATAGCCCTCACTACCACTTAACAGAATGACAACAGAGAATCCCCTATCCCTAAATCAGGCCCATAAAGGAAGTTACAATCAAAACGGGCCCACAAACTGATCTTCTAATAAAAAGTTTGGACAAGTACTAACATGTCGTTGAACCCCATCATCACCTACACATCTGTCGTAGGGAAAACTTGTTTGTTCTGTAGCACGCATCTCTTTAGAGATACTCAGTACGTTGAACTAACAGACGCATATGGATGTCATTTCCGGGGATAATTTGGGCTTAGAATATTTTAATTGGTTTGTTGAGTCTAATTTTAATGTAACACTTACAATTAACTGTTAAACTTACTTTAGACATAGATTTTTACATTATTAAAGTATTATTTCAACGGCTCTTAATAGTCCACTGCTGTACATATGTGGGAGACGTTCTAAAAGGAGGTTTTGGTATAACTCTCCTTTGAAAATAAGTTGCCAGTCGTTGGCCAGACGGGTTGGCAAATGGTTTATTTCAAGATTTTCTTCTTTTTGTAATGATATTATCCTACGGAATATGTTTGATAACTCACCTCTTACGACTCTGATGAGATAAATAGGGGTGGTGAAACTCTCTTAAAGTAATTTAAGTATACTTTATGTCAGTTTCGCCTGAGTATCTATTAAGTGTCCTAGCTAGTATTTAATATTTACAATGAGGCACAACTAAATTGAGACTTGGGCATCATTCTGTGTCGAAGGCGCTTACGATGGGGTGCCCTCAGGGCTCGGTGCTAGGTCCATACTTGTGGAATATAGGCTTCGACGATTTTCTCTCAATACCTGTACCACCCGGATGTACCCTAAACGCGTATGCGGACGACGGTTTATTACTGGTGGAATCTGACACTAGAGCGGGGCTTGAGAGTCTGGCTAATAGATGTTTGAACTTAGTATCTCTTTGGGGCGTACGTAATCGCTTGACTTTTGCACCAAACAAAACCTTCCAGCTACTTCTGAAAGGTAACCTCAAATCACCGCCGTGTATTAAATTTCAAAATGTTAGTATAAAAAATAAAACCTCGGTTTGTTATTTGGGATTAGTTTTAGAAAGAAATTTTTCATTTATCGAACATATTAGAACAGTTAACGAAAAGTCTAAAAAAAGTTTCTTTGCTCTGACGAGGATATCAACTGCCACATGGGGTCTTTCATTTAATACTTTAAAGATTATATATGGAGCTACTTATTTGGGTTCTATTTGCTATGGTGCTCCCGTGTGGGCCGATAGAGCGACTGTAGGTGCTGTCCGTCGGAAACTGTTACAAGGACAACGACTTGCATTGATCTTCTTGTGCAAAGCATATAGGACGGTTAGTACTGAGGCTTTACCGGTGTTGGCGGGTGTCCTTCCGGTCGATCTCGAGGTGCAAAGACGTGCAGCCATGTACTATTCCACATTACAAAACATGGAATGCGATTTTTTGGGCGTACGAGACCGCGATAAAATCATAAGATTGTTTCAACAGCAGTCCAATGTCTATAACGATCTAATGGATGAATGGCAACAACGATGGGACGAATCATCTAAGGGGCGCCACCTCTACCAGTTCTTTCCATCTGTTCGCGAACGGATGTCGAGGACATGGCTCGAGGTAGATCACTGTGTCGCTCAATTTCTTACAGGCCACGGTAACTTTAAGAGCAAACTACACTCATTTAAATTAGTCGATTCACCATTGTGTCAATGCTCAACACCTGATATTAGCTGTGAACAATCGGCTCATCATGTACTCTGGGAGTGTAGTCTTTGGTACAATGAACGTAACACAATGCTAAATAGTTTACAAATGACATCTGGGGCGGTATACTATGAGGATCTTGTGTCAACTGCGGTGAATTTCCGTGCGTTTAGGCGATTCTGCCATACATACTATAGTAATCAAATATAGCTCACTTAGGACCCCTAATACTTTATCCGTGGTGCTTCCCGGTTTGAAAAAGGTGTCTGCCTATTTTGACTTCATTTTGTCTCCCGCTTTGCTAAGGAGGGAAGTGGATTTATCATTTCCAACTCCTCCTGTTTTTCTTCTGATTAACTTCGTTGCGGGTTCCAAGACAGTTAATTTTCTTCCTGGGACTTCCCGAGTGTCATAACTCGGTGTGTTCGTGGGTCACTGCTGTTGATCCTGGTGTACAGGAGTTACAGTGGTGGGAATGTGGGCGGGATTAGTCCCATAAAAAAAAATTTACAATGAGCGAAATAGTTTTTATGTTATGTAATTTTTTCAGCATTAACATACAATTACTGGATAAGTGTGATATGTCTCTCTCGTCAGCAAGGAAATGCTTAGATTAATTCAAACGGGAATCAAAGAATTACAAGTTACAGCAGTGTTTAATAGTAGCACCAAAATTGTACGTTTTAAATTTGTTACCTGTTGAGTATTAAAGGGGTAGGGAGTAGGCAAAATTTTTAACTTTCACGCGAAGTTTCAGACGAAGTCAACGCCTGATTTAAGACTTTTTTTTATGGACAAGGGAGGCCAACCAGCAGACGTATCGCCTGATGGTAAGCGATTACCGCCGCCTATAGACACTCACACCACCAGAGGCCTTATAGGGATGGGGAGGGGAATGGGGGAGGAGTTGGGGGTATTGGCCCACGGGTATGGGTATCCTCACTCACTCGGTGAAACACAGCGCAAGCTCTATTTCACACCGGTTTTATGTGAGGCCGTGGTATCACTCCAGTCGAGCCGGCCCTTTCATGCCGAAACGTGGTTTTCCCTCGGTAAAGACTGTGGGGACATTAGTTCAGTGGTCAGGGTAACCACTCTTTATTAAGATTACTAGTTTTTGCCCGCGACTCCGCTTGTCAATCGGTTATAGCGCTAAAAGCAATCTATGTCGTACTTCAAGAATCAAAGTATCTCAATGCATAATTTAATTGAAATCGATATAGCAGTTTATACGTAAAAACGTAACAGACAGACTGTTACTTTGAAATTCATAATTTTAATATAGAGTACTGTCAGAAGTATCGATTTATCAAAATTTGCTGCTTATGCACTTCTATATGAATTCTTATATTTTTATTACGACAGAGTTCAATAGAGCATTGGTTATTCTAGTGTAGTGTTTAATATGATATTATACTAAGAACAATTATCCATACTTAATATCAACTAAGCGAAAGGGCTTTTAAAAAAACTGGCCAAGAGAGAGTTGGACACGCGCACCGAGGGTTTCGTACAAACCTGTAGGTATATTAAATGATGTAACAAAATTTATGCTTTTGCAGCATGAACGGCTGTATCTTTTGATTGCGTTGGCACAGAAGTGTGATTTTTTCACAGCTTCAAGGGACAGTAGACCTGAATATTTGTGACGAATTTCAACTTGATACCTCCACGCGTATCTGAGAAAAAGGGTTTTGACAGACAGGCAGACAACAAAGTGATTCTATAAGGGTTCCGTGTTTTCCTTAAAAGGTACGGAACCCTAAAAAACGAGCATGAAATCGCTTATGGTGAAAATCTTAGACAGCAAGTAAAGGCTTAGAGTTTCCATTTATTGACAGACTGACTCGCTCAACTTCGTTCGCGTCTCCCCATAATAAATAAAATTTTCCCATTGTACCAAAATTTTCGGTCGATAACCGGCTCCTATTGATCGTAGAGTGATGTGATATAGCTTAAAACCTTAATCGCTATATGGGCTATCCAAAGAAAAAAGAATTAGCAAAATCGGTTTAGTCGTTCACGCGTGATGTCGTGACCAAGACATTTTTATACATATATAGATTAAGAATTCAGAGTGTCATCACTCGTATTATCCCGTGGGTATCGTAAGGTACGACAGGACAACAGTATTGCAAACAGAAGAGAAACTAGAAATAAGCTGTATAATAATGTACTGACAAATGACAATAAGGCTGCTGATGATAAAAGTCTTAGAAAATGATAACGTTTCTCATCCAACAGGAAACAACGGCAAGCGAAATAATTTCATCCCTTTACCGTTTTTTTTTAGTTTGTACAGCAATATAGCCGCTGTACCAATGTATCATGGCACAAGTAACGGATGCAACACATCAGTAATTCTTTGAAACCAGTCCCGTATTGAAGCGGTATAATACCGTTTGAAACCCTTGTGGTATCATTACACAAGGACAGTAAACAGACTATGAGAGATCTTAATCTTTATCGACTTTTGTTTATAACTATAATTTGAAGGCTGGGTTCGATATCTATATGACTCGTCTTATGACAGCCAAAAATGTCGAAGCATCTCAATAGGCCACCATAGTGTGGGTCAATGTGCTACCTTATTGCACTGTCTGCATTCGCAATGAGTATGGTAACCGATACTCTTGGATTCTGCTCATGGTTTCTATCAGGAAGAGTAGAGTTACTTTGGCAGGCTAATATAAAAAAAAAAAAAAAACAAAAAAAAAAATCGCTTCATCATCTCTCGCTTCATCAACTCGGTCTTTGCGGTGACCATAATCGGTGTTACGATTGAACGCGTTAGCAGTCTAGTTGAGAACTCATAGTAGGACCCAGATGCTTCTTTCAATGAAGAACTTCATTTTTATAACGAACTGGTTAACACTGTGCAAACCTCTAGAACGGCCGGAGTTTCAAGTAGGGCGGAGAAAAATAAGGGTTGATTAGACGCCAGTCACTTTACAAGCATTTTAATAGTTCTGGTAACTAGAATGTGAAGACAGTAAGAGCCCACCAAGGGGAATTTACTAATTTACCAAGAAGTAAACAATGGAACAGAATCCTTGGATAAATACATAGTAAGATTCTAGTCGCTACGCTAACTTAGGCGAAAAACAAAAAGAGAACATGTTGAAACATGTACAGAAGATAACTTGAGCTTATGATATAAAACTCAAAGCAGAGTGACCGAAACTTATTAATAGAAGTGTCCTTTTCCTTGCAGAAAAAGATGGCAATACTATCAGGGTGGTGTTAGTGCGAGTCTTCTGGACTCCATAGAAGACCCACTTCTTGAAGCATTAGGACTACATAAAGACTAAATAACTCTTGATAAAATCTCTGTCTGCAGTACTTTTAATGTTTAATATTACTAATGTAATGTTAAATAGATGTTAGATTGGGTTAAAACAACCCTGTTTACATGCAGAAAGAAGCATAAGTCTTAGTCTATAATTGTCTTTGGATCCTAACCTACATACAATTGGTAATAAAGATTACACCGATTGCGTCATCGATATGCAACAATTTATGTTTTTTCAATCAAGAAATGAATATTAATTAATTTATTACAATAGAATATAGATAGTGAAACATTAAATTGCACTCAAAACTTGATTTCTACCTGCTTTTTGTGGCAATATCTCTACATTGTCTGATTGGGCTACACAGCAGTGTGCAAACAAGAATGGGCATACGTAGCATCTTAAAGTACCTACGTTGTATAAAAAGGTAGAAAAGTAGGTTCCAGATTCTTTCATTGCCTTTAGGTATCTATGGCAATAAAAAAACAAACTGTCAAAATCTCCACTTACCAATTTTTTTTCATAAACACCTCCAATTTTTTTTTATTCCATTTTTTGTAAACCAAACTGAGGAATAGGTGAGGTTTCGTGTTGAATTTCGAACGCGATTTGAAAAGGAAAGAAATCAAAGAGCGCGCGCCCAGCAAGTGCGCGCTGCGTTCGCGCCAATACTGAGATGCGTCGACCATTCCGTCGCAGCCAGCTGATTACAATGTTTTTATTAGATAAAACAATATAAACCCTATTTCTACACTGTCTGAGTTTAATTTGGAACGAAGAGTTATACCCATTGTTATTTTCACTTCGTTTTCGTAGCGACAACAACAATGCTATTTGGACAAGCGTAGGTAAACAACATTGCAACGTTTAAATGCATTACTTACTGTTTCGAACAATTTCCGTTTTAATTCTTTGGACTGAACTGAATTACTTTTAATTAGAAAACACACGCGGTATGTATTTAAGGTTGCCTTCTCTGAAACAGTTTTTGTAAAGAAATGATTGGTTTTCAAAAGACCTTAAGATGTTTCTATGTGCCAGTTTGATACCGTATTTGTGTTTCTTTTCGAATTTGTAATATTAGTATGGATAGGTGTTGGTTGTCATGGAAGAAGGTAGGAATATAGCATAGGAAATTTACTTAAAATAGCTACGGTACTTGTAGAGCTAGTGAAGCTGAAAACAATAGATTTGCAAACATAAGATACCAGAGACTGCTTATATATAACCAATTGAGAGCGGGACAGAATTTCATGTACGTTTGTAAAATCCCCAGCGATTAAATAAAAATAATACTTTTTGATCATTCTCTTATAGCCTCTTTCCTGTAGAAGATCACCCTCAATCACTCCTGAATTACTATCGTAGTCGTAGATCCTCAAAAAATTAATTCTAATCACATTTATTCATTTTTAGCTATATCTGACACGAAATCCTTTGTGGGCATAACCACAAAGAAAGAGATGTCATGGATGGAATATTAATAAGTGTTTAGTATGATAATTTTCAAAAAAAAATTGAAAAAACTAGCAAACAAATTGTTGATTATCTTGACTATTTTACTGCTGCATAATTTTTTACCCAAATACGGCAATGTTAAAGGAGGCATACATAGAAACGTTATAGAAACACTTTAACAACGCGTGACTACGGCTTTTAAACTTGAATATGTGTATCTCAGTACGTTGTTAAATCCAGTGTCCTGAAAGTCTTGTCATACTTTTTCAGCGTCGCGGTCGTTTTTTGTCGTAGCCGGGTTTTTGTTTTTACTTTTTTTATAGATAGTATGCATAAGAACGAGAATATTTCTGTGATAATGTAAACAACATGGTGGTCTGTTGATCTGGTGAAGGTCGTCGGAAGCTGTTCGATGAGGGCAGTACAGGACCGGTTGTTCTGGAGACCTTTGGGCGAGGGTTATGTAAAACAGTGACCGTCGTTGGGCTGAAATGAAGATGATGAAAGTATGCTACGTACTACAGCGCAGTAGAAAGCTCTCGAATTCTCCTGTAACCACACTCGATCGGTGAAAAACGACAAAATACTGCCTTAACAATGGAATTGTAGGGAGCCGTAGTAGCAGTCCTTCAGACGAGTCACCAAAAAATATGACGAAGAATGGTTCTCGCACATTGTAATAATATAATTACACATTGGTTTCAAATTAAAAATCACCTCTTTTGAATTAAGAATTTTTATTCAACCGCAAAATGAACATATGTTTATACACAATAGTTTTCTTTAAATACCGATGGAGGGCGTTGTGCATTCTATCTGAATCGCGATATTGTTGCAGTCAATCTAGTCTTATAAGAAGCCAGTGTAATATTTTTTTAAGTGACTAGCTTAGGGGTACAATACAACATTTTAGAACAAGTGACTAGTTTTATTTATTCGACTTAGTCACCCTCCAGTGCAATTGTGTTGTTCCCATTAAATATCAGCAACTCTTGGTATTTATGATTGTGGTCCTTCGAGCCAGGTTATTTTTTTTATTCGCCAAAACAGACACAGGATTTTCCTAGTTTAAAGTCTGAAAATTAAAAAAGAAATTTGAAAATTATGTAGCCTATAATGTTACCTTCATTTTAAAAACTTATACACTTGACTAATTGTATATCCAAATATCAACAACCCTCACATAATTTGACACCTATTTTATGAACTGTGTACTGTTTTTTTTTTACAACTAATAAATGAGGTGGTAAATATACATATAACAAACCGTTAACAATAGTGTACATTATATATATTTAAAACGCACACTATTATACATACAACTTGTAAACATGTTCAAGTTTCTAAAAGCAAAATATTTATTCGTCTCGGAGGAGTACTTCCCACGCTTTGCTTGCCTATAGGCGGGTATTTTTCGCACTCTGTGTATTGGTCGGCCTACCTAGCTGATGACGGGTGCAATAGGGATTAGTTAGATTAATTTGTTAGACCAAATTGTTAAGTTTCATAGTATTTAATCAAACTCCAAAATGAATAAGAACGTTGAGCTCTAGTGTACATAAATACTAGATACCTGTAACTCAGAATACATTCTTTAAACGTTTAACACAGCACGCCATCTAGTCCCAAATTAAGCAGAGCTTGTATTACGGGTACTAGACTACTGATATAAATACATTTATACTTTTATTTTGTAAATACATACATATTATACCTACATAGAAAACACCCAAACTCCGAAACAAATATTTGCAGATCATACAAACAATGGTCCAACAGGGAAATCGAACCCGAGACGTCCAGCGCAGTAGACGTTCATTTTTAAAACATGTTACTGCCTCTACTATTGCAGAGTACTATCTTACTGCATAGCAATAATGTTTAAGAATCTTTAGATTTCTTAAGTATTTAAAAAAAAATGCATATCGTTAAAGCTACAGCACTTTTTTTTAATATTCGGACACTATGTAGTGCCAAACTAAGCAGAGCAATATTTTTGCAAATATCAATAAGCTAATAGGTAATTGCAAGATTGCGAGACTCTTGCGCAAGACCAAGACCAAGACGGGTCTTGTTCTTGCATTTGGGCAACACATTGAAGAGATAAGAAGTAACTTAGGTTAAATTTATTTTAGACTAACGCATGTATAATAGCATTGCTATATAGATACGTAATGGTCACACTGATCTACAATGACCTAAGGATCAAATGACAAGGGCTATCTATTCATCTCTGTTGGAGTGTAACCGCATGAATGAGCTCCAATGTGCAGCTAGCATTGAGACTTGGGACTAGACAAGCTTAGAAATGTGTAGTTATACTTATGAGCATTACTTGGAAAAGTATTAAACTATACCAATGAATAAAATTGTAGTGTCTGTTTGTAATATTAAAATAACCGCTTTTTACTAAATGCATATGTATGTATTTACGGTCAATATACCAAAAATGTAGTTAATTTTTTGTATTTAATTAACTTTTATTAACCTCGGCTTAGGTGTAAAGTAAGTACATATGTTTTTCATATCAAATAAATTTTATACCCTGTAGGTATCAGCTATAATCTGATGTAAAAAACCATGCATAAGGGCAAAACCAACAAAGTTATCGGCGTAATTAGCACGGACATGACTAAAAATATTACTCTAAATTAATCGTTAACCTTTATTTACTTTAATTAGTATACATGGTAATATTTTATGTTTTCAATAGTTTCGGAAAATATCAATGATTTCAGTATCTATTGCATTCGCAGATGGCAGTAATTGTAGTAAAACTCATACCGCGTTTTCAATACTATAGTGTAAACTAATATATGTACAAATGTTGTTGCTTATTTTGGTTTTTTCATTAAATAACTTACGGGTTTATGTGTGTGTCAGTAATTTAAACCGAGTGTTCTTCCAACCACATATGTTTGACTTTTTAAAATACTCGACAGTTGATACTTCAATCAAGCTTTAAACATTTGCACATATTTTATTGACAAAGCACTCGCTAAGTAAACATTAAACAAACGCGCGTTTAACGACCGTCATCTAAATCAGTCTGAATGCAGCTTTATCTACCTATACAAATAAATAAAATTGGAGTGTCTGTTTGTAATATTAAAATAACCGCTTTTTACTAAATGCATATGTATGTATACACGATACATATACCAAAACTGTAGTTAAAAAAAAATTTGTCTGTCTGTCTGTCTGTCTGTTTGTTCCGGATAATCTCTGGAACGGCTGGACGGATTTTGATGGGACTTTCACTGGCAGGTAGCTGATGATCCGGGGAGTAACTTAGGCTACTTTTTTTAGACTAATTTTGTCCCGCGGCGTTGTTCAGCTAGTCAATAAATATAATTTAATGAATTATCGACCAGTGGTCGCTCAGAACAGAAGTCGAAGGGCAACCTCTGGTCGGCTACTTGTCGCCGCGCACTTGTATCGGACATCGTCTTGCAACTTGCATTATGAATAAGCGTCTTTAACGCGGTAAAAAACTTTGCTACTTCGTTTGTGATCATCAACCACCTTTATAATTCACTAATGGACATAGGTATATCCTTAGAAAGAAGATTTTGGACGTCCGTACCACGTTGGTCGTTGTTCTGACGGGTTGGTAGATATTTATATCCAGTTTTTTCTTTTTGTAATGCTATTGTCCCGCTTTGTTGGATGTCTAAGTCGGTTTTTATGACGGACTAGCTGAACTCCGCAGTGTTACCCGCGGTCATACAGCGCAAGTAAGGCCGCTGGGCGAAGCTAGTCTAAAAAAGTAGCCCAACTTACTCCTTCAGCTACCTATAAGTGAAACTTCCGTCAAAATCGGTCCAGCCGTTTCAGAGATTAGCCGAAACAAACAGATAGACAGACAAAAATTTTAAAAATGTTAATTCTGTATACGTACCGTGTATACATACATATGCATTTAGTAAAAAGCGGTGATTATAATATTACAAACAGACACTCCAATTTTATCTATACTAATATATAAAGCTGAAGAGTTTGTTTGTTTGTTTGAACACGCTAATCTCAGGAACCGCTGGTCCGATTTGAAAAATTATTTCGGTGTTGGATAGTCCATTTATCGAGGAAGGCTATAGGGTATATATCATCACGCTACTACTAATAGGAGCGGAGCAACAATAAAGAATGTTTCAAAAACGGGGGAAATTTTAACGCTACGGGCAATATAAGGCGCAAACGAGGTTGCGTGGGTCAGCTAGTTTATTTGTAAAGCTGTAAGATGATTACGTGCTACTCTCCGTTCGTACTCTCGATCAGTCATCATACGGACTCCTGTCAAGTGGTCGCAAATGCACAAGTTCGTGTCATATCGTAAAAAGGCACTGATAAGAGTGCATTGTCCCTGGACGCAGCTGCCCGTTATCGCTTCGTGGTCAACCTTATTGGTGCAATTATAAATATCGTGTGGTTAGTATTGACGATTATTAATAGCTTTACGATATTGAAGAATATACTAAGAAATATGTTTGAAGCGTGGTCTATAGTTGTACAAAAATAAATAAAATTAGAGTCTGTTTGTAATCTATATACTAATATATAAAGCTGAAGAGTTTGTTTGTTTGTTTGAACGCACTAATCTCTCAGTCTTTCAAAAAATCTTTCAGTGTTAGGCTACATATCATTACGTTAAGACCAATAGGAGCGGAGCCCCAATGGAGAATAAATAAATAAATAAATATTTCGGACATCTATCACACAACGCTATCCAGTCTCAAGCTAAGCAGAGCTTGTGTTATGGGTACTAGACAACTGATACAAATGCATATATACTTTTTTTTTTGTAAATACATACATATTATACATAGAAAACACCCAAACTCCGAAACAAATATTTGTAGATCATACAAACATTTGGTCCGACCCGGGAATCGAACCCGAGACCCCACGATCAGCAGTCGCACACGCCAACCGCGAGACCAACGAGGCAGTCAAAGTCAAAGAATGTTTGAAGAACGGGGTATAATTATTACGCTACGGGCAATAGGAGACGCAAACGAGGTTGCGTGGGTCAGCTAGTTGTAAAATAACCGCTTCTTACTAAATTTGCGTGTATGTATACATGGTACACATCCCAATATAATTATTATTTAGATTTTTTGTCCGTCTGTCTGTGTCTCTTGGTTTCTGCTCCATGCTTTCCATTAGACAGAGTATATGTCTGATTTCAAACAATCCGATGAATAGCATCAAAGTACGAAACGAAAGAACAGTTACAAAGTATCATTTTAACAGAAGGAAAACAGTGACCACATCTCTACCACCACTCTAAGGTTGATTGGAAGTGAATGCCATTGGCATTAAGTCCTCAGATGTGCAAAGTGTATAAAATGCTAGCTGACCCACGCAACCTCGTTTGCGCTTTATTTTGCCCGTAGCGTGAAAATTTCCCCCGTTTTTGAAACATTCTTCAGTGTTGCTCCGCTCCTATTAGTAGTAGCGTGATGGTATATACCATATATCCTTCCTCGATAAATGGACTATCCAACACCGAAAGAATTTTTCAAATCGGACCAGCGGTTCCTGAGCTTAGCGCCTTCAAACAAAGAAACAAACAAAGAAACAAACTCTTCAGCTTTATTATATTAGTATAGATGAAATAATTCATACATATGCTTACACGCCTCATAATTTCAGCGCTGAAAAAAAGGTTGTTTTCTCATCTTATAAAATTACATAGATAATCCAGGATACATTACCTCATTACGACATTGAAAAGTATCAAACAAGGACATCTGTTCCACTAACCCTTCTGAAACCAATAAATAACTCCGTTTTTGTTACTTGAAGAAAGTTAATCACTCAGTCAATTAGAGCACAAATGGAATCACTTGAGAATTAAATCATATTTAACGAGCACTGAATATAATTTGTAATTTAACTGTTTCTTTAGTCCTTAAATTGTACAACAAAGTATTAGGCTTTCGAACTACCGTCGAAAAAAGGAATATAAGTTATTCAGTTCTAGCAAAAGTCATTGTGAACATTTCTGTAGTAATAATTAACTAATTTAGGTATTTTATTAATGTTTCCTTTTAATTCTATACTACTTATGTAGGAATATTCTACATAGCCTTTATTATTTGTTCAACCGGTTTTTTTAATAAGAGCCTGCTAAGGTGACTCTTCTCTACCTGGTACAAGACATGAGCAAAATCGCCAAAGTCTAAGAGGCGTGGGAGAGCAACGCTTCGGCACGAATGGGCCGGCTCGACCGGAGTGATACCACGGCCTCACAGAAAACCGGTGAGAAATAATGCTTGCGCTGTGTTTCACCGTGTGAGTGAGGATACCATAAGAGCAAACCCCAAGCCCTCACCCATCCCCTTCCCTATCCCCAAAGACCGGCAACGCTCTTGTGACACCTCTGATGTTGCGGGTGTGCAAGGGCGGCGGTAATCGCTTACCATCAAGCGATACGTCTGCTCGTTTGCTCGGTATTCTATAAAAAAAAGAAAAAAGGAGGAGTGGTCACCATATTGATTGCAAATCCAAACAATGCAACATGGCGGCCTATTGAGATGTTTCTGCATCATTGGGCCTCCGCCTCCAATCTCGCACTCACCAACAAAACTTACCTGAAAGTCTTACCTGAATATCTGTTTTTCCACAGAGTGACTGGCATCTAATCTTCGTTACGACGAATATATATATTTTTTAGTATATTCTAAACAAGTTGCCTACTAACTCGTAACTTTACAGATGTAATTTTTCATGTCAAGACGACATGTAATATTTAATGGCCAAATGATATTGTTTTTGATTAGTATTCCGTGTTTTAATTTTTATTTAAAAAATCTACATTTATCAGTGTTCGTTCGTCACCTGACACTTACTTTGATTGAGTTCTTAAATAAATTTAAATATGCTTTGGTGATGACACTGATGCACTGAAAAACTCGAATGAGTTTATGTGGCATCTATACAAATAAATAAAATTGGAGTGTCTGTTTGTAATATTAAAATAACCGCTTTTAACTAAATGCATATGTATGTATACACGGTACATATACCGAAAGTGTAGTTAAAAAAATTTTTGTCTGTCTGTCTGTCTGTCTGTCTGTCTGTCTGTCTGTTTGTTCCGGGTAATCTCTGGAATGGCTGGACGGATTTTGACGGGACTTTCACTGGCAGGTAGCTGATGACCCGGGGAGTAACTTAGGCTACTTTTTTTTAGACTAACTTTGTCCCGCGGCGTTACTCGCGGTACAACAATAACCGCGGGTAACACCGCGGGGTTCAGCTAGTCTTAAATATAACTTAAAGTGTGTACCTACCTTTTTAACGTTTCAACGAAATAAAGAAATAAAAATTAATATATCAATTACAATACAATCAGCACAAATTTTCTATTCGAAGAATAACCTAATCAATTGTTTCGAAATTGTATTCGTTCAAAAAAAGTTAAACTCACACATACACACTACATTTCTACCTAAATTATAGCCTTTTGAGGGATAATCACCTGACTTCTACGACCCGAGCAATATTTTGTACGTAAGCGTAAGTAATATCTGATGAGCTTCTTTGTAAACATACTAGTACAAAAAACTCAGACAATATCTGTATCCTGAAAAGGGTACATAAAAGGTAACATTCATCCACCGAATTGCTTCTCGTCACGCTACATATACGAGCAGGACCAATGGCCGTTTAAAAAAGATACATTAAAACCTCCACGTGTTATTTCTTTTTTATTTTCTAAATCCTCTTCTAAGGGCTGTACGAGGAACTTTAAAAAATAATAAAAAGAGGATATGTAGGGTCGTTGGCCGGAGGGCAGACACTCTTTCGGGAACATCTGACCCGGCTTCAAACGTGTTTTGAATCATAGATCATTCGTGAGAGAATTTCGAGATGTGTTAGATGCTGTGTCTGTAATTTGTTCGCAGGATACGTGGGAAGGAAGGATACAAATTGCTTCTGGACTGTAATATCGATAACAACTCTGTATACAATTTTTCATAAAAAAGATCTTAAGAATAAATGCAGGCACTATTATATTTCAAATTTAGTACGTACATATAGTAGGTATGTATGTACGTATGTATATTTTTATACTTACTTGTTCTAGTATGTTCTCTCTTTACCGTGGGAGAGCCACGCTTCGGCATGAATGGGCCGGCTCGACCGGAGTGATACCACTGCTTCACAGAAAACCGGTGTGAAATAGTGCTTGCTCTGTGTTTCACCGAGTGAGTGAGGATACCGGAGGCCCATAACCCAATTTAATTTGCTTTGCCCGCGCCATCTTCTTTACTGCAATTAGTCATTTTCTCACTGCAATGGGTTGAAAAGTTACGTCTTGCACTCGAATGCAAAGATTTTTCACCTCCTGCTCTTTTGACTCCCTCACTAGCGCTCAAGAATCTAATTTTAGAATCCTTCGCTTGCTCGGTCATCAAAATTGAGCACGTGGTTGAAAAACAACTTTGCACTCTTGTACAACAATAGTGCTCGGTCATCAAAATTGAGCACGTGGATAAAAAGCAACTTTGCACTGTTGTATAACAACAACTATTATTGTACAAGAGTGCAAAGTTGAAGTATCTGGTCCACGTCTTTGGCAATATCCTTAATATTGTGATTACCAACCCTATTATGATTCCAATATCTTGTATATCTTAGCCAAACATAAAACTCTGAGAAATCCATCTTCTTTAATTATTTTAAAGTACTTAATAACTTTGAAACTTCCGCTACGTGGGTTTGTATGTTTGTGAATCGTCTTTTAACATCTTTTGACTTCAAGGCACCTATATAAACCTAAGTTACAATACCACATCAATGAAAAATCACAAGGAATTCGTGAAAACCACATAGCTCTGAAACTTCTTCTTCGTTAGTGTCATTTTGTGACTCAGCTCCATGTAAGACTATTAGTATGAATCGTCACCATTATTCGATTATTGCAGTGTACGGACATATGTATATCCCATTGCACGCCACTCTAATCGATTTCGGACTTGTGCCAAAGATAAAATTGTCAAATTAAGGATTTTTAATTTTTACTCTTACTATCATATTATTATTATTGTGGACTGCCTCGTTGGTTGCTTAGTGTGAGCGACTGTCAATCAAGAGGTTTCGGGTTCGATTCCCGGGTCGGATAGCTTTTGTGTTTTTCTTACAAGAAAATTCTTAATAGCAGTCGGAATATGGGAGACGGCGGTGTTTCCCGCCCGTGCCTCAGAGAGCGCGTTAAGCGATCGGTTCCGGTTGTCATGAACTGTGCCCTCAAATATGCTGACAACTAGTTCAACTTTCAAATTCAGTTCACCCTCAGGTTGCGGAGGTCCGATGCCAGTCACTCCGTGGAAAAATTGATATTCAGGTAAATCTGGCTGAACTAGTAGCCGACCCCTGTGGGAATCGTGGGAATAATAAAGGCTATTAAGATGACGATAACTATCTTATTATTGTATTTCTTTATTTAAACATCTACCTAAGATACAATGCTACATCAGTAAAAAATGTTGAGGAATTCGAGAAAACCACCCAAGAACTTTGAGACGATGAGACAAAACGAATCATTGTCTCGAAATCTGTTTGAGACAACAACATCTCAGTAATTATTCATAACCCGCATCCACGTTAGACGTGGCTCCTCCTGGCCTTGACCACATTCGAAGAGCTGGCCTAAATAGACTGTCCTCCTTACATAGTTAATGAGATCTTTGTAAAGGTATTGTCTTGCGGAATGCAAGTTAGGACTTCGGTATATTCGTCTTGACGTGGTATTTACGTATGTTGTGTTGAAATACAGCGTTGCAGATTTACTATTATCTTTATACTAGTTGTTGCCGGCGGCTCCGATCGCGTGTATGTTGCTTATCGCGGCAAATAGTAGCCTATGTGTTATTCTGATGTATAAGCTATATTATTGTAAAGGTTCTTCGTAATCCGTTCGTCCGTGAAGAAATAACAAACATACACACTCACAAACTTTCGCTTTTATATATTAGTGTTATGTGATGTGACTAGTGATTGTAGCTTTTAACATAAATTTTAGTGTGGACTGCAAAGAATTAAAAGGCACTTTTATTTTACACTTTTATCTTCTCGTGTAGGTATTTTAAAGGTACATTTTACATCTGCTAGTATTGAACTAAACATTTAATATTCTTTTATTTGTAAAGATTGAATGCGAAGCTGCCTTTCGACAATGATGAATATCTAACCGAAATTTAAAACAAATAACCTCTTAACCTGACCACATCCTGCAGCTGCATAAAAACAAAACAAATGCAATTTGAAACTCACTGCACATCCCTCTAGGAAATAATGATTCCATATTGTTTATCTCCCGGTCATTGACCCCCAGCCCCACGTGTGGACACACGTGTGAGCCCAGTCCGAATCTTTGTCCGATCACTCCTTTCTTGTATTTCTAAGCTTTAAATTTTGTGAGGAGGGATTCTAAATCAGTGGACTACAATCGTGAATAGAGTCGCCTTAGGTAAATACAATATATTGTATTTTATATTTCATTTTATATCAGTGGAGTAAAAATTAGGTATAAATGCTAAAGCTTATATTATATAATGCCTCTGAATCACAATGGTCGTGCAAAGCAAGTAATAAATAATAAATAATAAATATTTCGGACATCTAAACACACAACGCCATCTAGTCCCAAGATAAGCAGAGCTTGTGTTATGGGGTACTAGACAACTGATACAAATACATATATACTTTTTTTTTTTTTTTTGTAAATACATACATATTATAGATAGACGCAAGTGTAAGCAAAACACCATACGTAATGTCTAAATAAAATGTAGTATACACGTAATAACATTTAACGGCGAGTAATTTAATCTTTAAAAAAATAAGTGTTTTAGAAGACATCTAAACCTCAGCAAACAATACACAGTAAAAAGATAATTTTACTTTGACGACGCCTATTCAGCTATTAAGACTTTATTAAAGACATTCTTAAAGTCACAAATATCACTCCGAATAGCAGCCCTTAATTTTAGCAGAGGTCGCTAAGTTAATACATACTTTAATATTTCTCGCACTGTAAGTTCAAGCCTGAACTGCACTGCTATCGACGAAGCGCCTTTTCTATTCAACGCCACTGCAGCTAGAAACTTCTAGTCTATTCCGTGAGGACGTAATGAACACCGGAAGGAACATCTTGAATATGACATTCCCAAGAAATATAAATATTAATGTATATTGTTGTAAGGTTCATTATTCTGTGCCTCAGGAAATCAACGAGAATTTTCTGACGTTTGGCTTCGTCTCAAGCTTTGTATTAGAATATTCTTTCTAAGTTACAATATTAAAGTTGATTCCGTTTGTTATGGTTTTAGGAATTTATTCACAGTTAATATTTTTTAGAAATATTTTTAACATCATGAATTTATGAGGTTGGAACATAGACATTAAATAATAATACATTTTGTCCACATGTACGTAACATACCCATGTTACTAGTCTTATAACTTATATAAACAGACAACTCCCAAAAACAAAAACTCCAATAGATCATTTTAAATCCAAGGCTACTCTACTCATTTCTTTGTCCTTCCTTCGTGACCCCATCGTTAAAGGAGTGCACTTGCTAGCACTCACAATGTCTCACAATGCGACCCCGCCATTCGTTCACGACGTCGCTATTCACTTGCATTTAACTTGTGTAAGCTTTAGATGCAAGGCTCTCTGACAATGCCTTGGATTTAGGGTTCTGAAAAGAATTATATAGTGGAAATCGTGTTTTACAAAGGAAATGGTAATTTTGTTTAGAGTTAAATTAAACACAAAATGTGACAAAAATAGTGTACTCTACAAGACCGATTTCAATGGCATTTTCGGTGGCAAATAACTAGTGTTATAAGAAGTAACTTAGAGTATTTATTCTTTGAAAAAAATATAAGAGTACATTGCAATAACTAAACTATAAGAAGAAAAAACATAGCTAAATTTAAATTAAAACCTTCGGTATAAGTGGTGACCTCGGATTTCCCTATTTAAACCAAGCGACTGTCCTTTAGGCGTAATGTTGAGGTTGGTTAAGTCAGCCAACCTAGCTCCTTCAGAAGCGCAAAAGCCTCCTGAGGCATTCGCGGGTCTCAAGGAGTGATTTTGCATCAGGTATTATACTTGCCTGCTGTGTGGCCACTTCTTTGCACTTCAGGACTACGCCGGTAGATCGGCGATCACGTTACATCCTGTGAAAATAATTAAATTATGTCATGAAACGTGAAAGTTTAAAAGGCCAATGCTAGGTTTCAAAATAGTTGCTTACACATATCATTTACACATATTAAACAAGTTTATCCTCATACTATTAAGTTAGCACTATCCGAACATAGCCAACACTTTTAACTCGGCAGAATTAGACCAATATAATTTATAGAATAGAATAAACTATATTATATACCAGATGTTACAGTTTACACAAAAATACTAGTTAAATGCCAAGAGAAATATTGATTATTCATCCACCTTCAACTTTATTTAAAATTAACTGAGCCCCACGGTGTCACCCGCGGTTAACGTCGTACCGCGGGTGACGCTGCGGGGCGAAGCTAGTCCTAAAAAAGGGAGCCTAAGTTACTCCTTAGGTCATCAGCTATCTGCCAGTGAAAGTCCCGTCAAAATCAGTCTAGCCATTCCAAAGATAGACAGACAAACATACAAAAATTTAAATAAATGTTATTTTCGTACATGTATCGTGTATGCATACATATGCATTTATTAAAAAGCTGTTATTTTAATATTACAAACAGACACTCCAATTTTATGTTATGTGTTGTGTGTTTTATGTTATTTGTATAGATATACTTAAAAAGTAAGTCAATACTAATAAAAAGTTTAAACTTAAGACTTAATCTTATCACATCTTTCTCACAGCCTATTGATTCGATGTCTAATTGATCAAAAGCAATTAATTCGATCACTAATTATGTGGGACAGTAAACACAAAAGAAACTAAATGTGCCTACCCTTTAGGATGCAGTCGTAAATCTAATACACTACTTTTAAACCTTGACTTAAACCGAACAATCAATAAATAAATAAATAAATAAATATTTGGGATAAAGTTTTTTGTTTCTTAAGAATCAAAGTATCTAATCTAAATGGCTAATTTCATTAACATCAGTTTAGTGGTTTATCTATGACCGTAACAGATACAGAGGTACTTTCGTATTTAAAACATTAGTAAGAAGAAGAATTAACTTACATCCTATGATAACGAGAACTTGGCATGTTCAACCTTTATTAAAAAACAGTTGGACGGCTAAGATTAGCAAGATTATTATTTAAATAATAACCTCTAGTTTAACATCATTTATTTTAATGGTTGTTAAGTTTAAACAGTTACTCAGAAATTGGTTCACCACAATGAGTGTTAGCCATGCTATGAACAAAATACTTTTACTCCAATTTCAACTTAAACGCCTCAACTTCACAGTCAACACAATAATATACACGAAAAAAATATAACTGCGATATCCGACTCACAGAATTTTAGTTTATAACGTTAGTTAAATTGTATCCTTTACTAGCAGACCCACGCAACCTCGTTTGCGTCTCCTATTGGCCGTAGCGTGATAATTTTCCACCGTTTTTGTAACATTCTTCATTGGTGCTCCGCACCTGTAGGTCTTAGCGTGATGATCCTATAGCTTTCTTCGATAAATGGGCTAACTAACACTGAAAGTTTTTTTCAAATGAGACCAGTAAGTCCTGAGATTAGCGCGTTCAAACAAACAAACAAACTCTTCAGCTTTGTACATTGGTATAGATTAGTAGTTAACTCAAACCCCTATACGCAGCAGTAGCGACCATTTGTAATTAGCAGTACAATATTGCTCTGACAAAAACAAAAATAATCTTGTCATTATGTCTCACAGACATTTCCCTTTCAAGTGATAATTGGATATAATACGACAGTTTGATGACAAAAGCATTATCAAATGATACTATTATTGTACTTATTCATTGCAGAGTTTCCGTTCTTAATATTTAAAAAAAAAAAATTGCTGATGCATTTTAGTCTTTATTTATACCCCGTTAGAGACGTGTTTAACAAACCGTGTCCGGAAAATCAATTTAAAGTTGATCAAAATGAATTTCTGTTTGCTTGACAACAAAATTGTGATGATTGGTTTGACATTGAACGTGGGTTTTTATATGCAATTGAATGTTTTATCTATAGAACTTTTAATCAATATTATTGAGTGTATCAAATTGGAAACTTTTCTTTGGATTTGATTCATGAATACTATTAGTACCGTAGTTACGATAGCGTAATTACTATGAACGGACTTACGAATAACCCACTATGGGACTGAACCCCTGGTAGTTACCTATCGACTTAAACTTTAACTAATTTTACTGTAAGAACGACACTAATAAATACATGCCTCAGCGATCGTCATTGCTAGTCTATACATCTATTCAAATAAATAAAATTGGAGTGTCTGTTTGTAATATTAAAATAACAGCTTTTTAATCAATGCATATGTATGTATACACGATACATATACCAAAAATGTAGTTAAAAAAATTTTTGTCTGTCTGTCTGTCTGTCTGTCTGTCTGTCTGTTTGTTCCGGGTAATCTCTGGAACGGCTGGACGGATTTTGACGGGACTTTCACTGGCAGGTAGCTGATGATCCAGGGAGTAACTTAGGCTTTTTTTAGACTAACTTTGCCTCGCAGCGTTACTCGCGGTACAACAATAACCGCGGGTAACCGCCGCGGGGTTCAGCTAGTTATTAAAAAAAAAGTAAACGCTCTTATTTTCTCCACTCCAAACTAAGACCATATCAGCAGCAAATATGAAGCATCTACTCTTTTCTTATGTCCAGTAGTGGATTAATATAGGCGTTGGTGATCAATGATAATAAATAAAAATACAACAATTGACTGCCTCGTTGGTATCACGGTTGGCGTGTGCGACTCCTGATCATGAGGTCTCGGGTTTAATTCCCGGGTCGGACCAAACGTTTGTATGATCTACAAATATTTGTTTCGGAGTTTGGGTGGTTTCTATATAGTATTTGTATCAGTTGTCTTAGTACCCATAACACAAGCTCTGCTTAGCTTGGGACTAGATAGCGTTGTGTGTTGGATGTCCGAAATATTCATTTATTTATTAAATATTTATAACAACTGAGAACTGAACTTTGTTTCTTATTTGCCCAAATGTTACAATAATCGTTGTCAATTGTCTACTTACCTGTATGCCGAACCTGATTGAACAGGTCCAGAAAGATACAACTAAATAGTTACAATTACTTGTGTAACAGTTTTTTTGTAGTAGACTTTAGTCTACTATAAAAAAAAACAACAGCTATCAAAAATTGATTCAATACAAAAAACAATCGCGGCTACTTTTTGAACCTTAATAGAATCATCACCATTACAAGCCAATACCACGACCCATTAGGCCTATAAATTGAACATAACCAGAACATAAACGGCATCCCTTACAATATCCCTTCAAAACCGCTAAAACAGAAAACCGCTGCTAACCGTCAATCACCGACCTGTGTCGGCACTGCAATATACATTGAACCCTTTATGAAAGTAAGGATTCAAGAGAGTGAAAGGGAGGAATCATTGAAGAGCGATAGGATACGGTTATGATGTTGCGAGCGTGTAGAAGGGGCCCTTTAATAGGCCACATCCTCCCGCAATCACTGCGCAGGAGTCTGTGACGCGTGAACTGATTTGTTGGGGCTGATGCATACGACGCGATTTTTTGTGACCTTGAGAATAGAAATAACGATTAATCAATAACGAAAAATTGGATTGAATAATAATAATAATAAATAGGCCAAGAAAAACAAATAAAATATTTGGATTTATCTCACGAGATTGTCGATATGTGGAATGTGGATTCGGCGATCATTGTTCCGATAGTCGTATCTGCTCACGGATTAATTGCCAGGAGCCTCGAACAACACCTTAAGAGGCTCACGTTAGATGGCTGGATCAAGGGTCTGATGCAGAAGGCAGTCCTCCTTGACACGGCTCGTATTGTGAGGAGGTTCCTGTCTTTGGAGCCCTAACCACCGGTTTCTTGGTCCCTGTACCCAAAGTCGGTGGTCTACTATTTTTTATATTTTTAAATGTATTTGTTTTTATATTTATATTTAAAAATGTAAATAATGTGTATATGTAAATGAAATAAAGGAAATAATAATTAATAAATTTGTTAGTAAGTATAATGAGATAGGTAGGAAATTGCGATAGTTAGAATTTCTTCCATTCATCTGCATCATCATTAGACTACCACAGTCCACTGATGGATATAGGGTTTGCCAATTGCACGTCACTTGGTTCACTTGGTCACTATTATATATTGCTTTCATTACTATGTATCAAAGAAAGATGAGGTAGCTAACTTTGATCTTGTCTTAAACGTAATAGCTGTTCTCTGCAATGATAAGATCTTCTCATTACAGAGAAATGCAACTAAACTAGAAAAGGGAAAATGTGAAAAATCATGCAACTATCACAATATTTGCTTCTAAAATCTTACTTTGTGAGAAAACTTTAAATTCATTTATATAGTCGTGTTGAAGATAAATGTAAGTAGATAAGTTGTCACAGACTTAATCAACATTAATAATTATTTTATTAAATGAAAGATGATGAATCTTCTAAAATCGTATTTTGTAAATTTCACTCTTATTAAAGCTACACAAAAAATCACGCAGGCAAGGAAAACTTTAATTGAATCTTGATTATAGATTCGCCCGATTCTTAGATTCACCAATCATATAGATAACTAGCTGAACTCCGCGGTGTTACCCGCGGTTATTGTTGTACCGCGAGTAAAGCCGCGGAACAAAGTTGGTCTAAAAAAAGTAGCCTAAGTTACTTCCTGGATCATCAGTTATCTGCCAGTGAAAGTCCCGTCAAAATCGGTCCAGCCGTTCCAGAGATTACCAGGAACAAACAGACAGACAGACAGACCGACAGACAGACAGACAGACAGACAGACAGACAGACAAAAATTGTTTTAACTACATTTTTGGCATATGTACCGTGTATACATACATACGCATTTATTTTAAAGCGTTTTTTTTAATATTATAAACAGACACTCCAATTTTATTTATTTGTATAGATGTATAGATAATACAAAAAATCAGGTTGATATTTTGATTCATTCGTCATTTTCATGTCTCTTACTCGTGTAATTGTTGAATTCCTGTCATATAATACATGTTTAATATATTTTAGGATTAATAATAATTTTCTAAACTTACCTGTCAACTAATTTTCATTTGCCAGTTTATCTGTTTAAATAACAACCCTTCGCTAATATATCTGCAGAAATTAGACAACCCGTATGAGTCGAAGTTCTGTATGCGCCCGCGCACGTTTAAGATTGGCACCTGTCAACGTCGCCACGCTGTGCGGCCACGATCCACATTATAGCCTTGCTGTATCCGTAACGTACGTAATAACGCAAATCAGTGCCTTTCTATGTCACTGCATTACGAACGTACTTGCACGTCAAATAAGCATGAAATGGCAACCAAACCGAGCGACTTTATAACGAGCACTAGAAAATTACTCGATGTTTTCTTTTGAAAACTTACTATTAAAGAGAGAAACCGCATTCACTGATTTTCATATGAAAATGCACTTTATGTACTTGAGGTATGTCCGCAAGATAACGAATGAATGAATTGAAGTCCAAGGAATGGTAGAGAGCTAGCTTTTATAGCCATAATAAATATAAAAAAAAACTTCGTTTAAAAAACCGACTTCAAAAACTAGATAGACTAGAATAACTTTTAAAAGATTTAATTAAGTCTTGTAAGTGTGTCCGTTGAAATACTGTTCTTTCTCAACTATATGTCGTTTCCTATCTATCTATTTAACAACTTTAAATGAGTAATTCTTGTATATATATAATCTGATTCTCGGAAACGGCTCCAAAGATTTTCATGAAATTTAGTGTGCAGGGGTTTTCGGGAGCTTTTATAAATGATCTAGCTAGGATTAGTTTTTAGAAAATTTCCATAAGAAAAAATACAGAGCAAAGCTCGGTCACTGAATTAAATCAAAGAATCAGCGTGCAGAAACAAAGTAAAAACTTAAAAAAATAATACAATTACCACACTATTATTAAAATATAATATAGAAATAAATGTGTCAAAAGACTATTTAATAAAATAAAAGCAAATTTAAAATTGGGCCAACTTTAAACAATGTGTTTCTATTCTAAAAAACCCAGACCAACAACGAACTACAGTGTTCCTCTAGTGACTCTAGTCTATGTTTCCAATACATAAATAAGTAGTACATACCTAACAACCAAACTGTACCTCATGGAGTATAACCAATTATTTGTGATAAACCGCAGGCTAATCCTTCAACCCTGAATCAATTCAAACCATGAAGGAAACGACTACATAGTTTCTAACCACGAAACGTAAGAATAATGCGTCCTCATAGGGTTGTGATACTCTGTAACGAATGTATTTTTTAGTGATGTGATCTCAACGTACCCTTTCCGGACAAATTGATCTAGCGTGAACGCATCACTTGACACACGCAGACCTTTGCTTCGGTACAGGCGCGTGCACACAAAAAAAGGACATTAGTTTTGACCGACTCTAAAGAAACTAATCTGTTAGATATTTTAACCGTATCGTTGAATACTTTGTAAAAGATTCTCGTGCAAGTGAGAGGTTTAAATAGTTATTAATTTTGTATTCAGGCGCTTCTCATGAGTATGGAAATCTAATTGGGGTGACCGATAGTATTTTCTTCCACAATAAAATTGTCCTATACTTAAAATAGGAAGAAACCCGAACGCCGCTGTTATAATACCACTAGCTGACCCACACAACCTCGTTTGCGTGTCCTATTGCCCGTAGCGTGATAATTTTACCCCGTTTTTGTAACATTCTCCATTGGTGATCCGCTCCTATTGGTCTTAGCGTGATGATATATAGCCTATAGCCTTCCTCGATAAATGTACTATCCAACACTGAAATAATGTTTCAAATCGGACCAGTGGTTCCTGAGATTAGCGCGTTCAAACAAACAAACTGTTCAGCATTAAAACGTTAGTATAGATAGTATAAGTAATACTATTAGTAGTCCCTTTCATGATGCAGAGGTTAACTAACAAAGTAAAATTTTAACAAAACTAAAACCGACATCAAGGTTTGACTTAATTTCTCTTGAATGCCATCATCAGATCTTAGTGTCCTTATCATGGTACCACTGTTGGGATATCCCCTTTTCCATTAAAAAAGAATCATTAAAAACGGTTCATAAACGACGAAGTTATCCGAGAACACACATAATATATATATATGTACGGTCGAAATGAGAACTCCTTTTTTTTTAAAGTCGGTTAAAAAGGTGCTACCCTAAACAATAATCAGTGTTACTTTATAGCTTAACATAATATTGCCTATTGCATTATAGGCGGTCTATCGTATTCTTGTTTAGCACGTCAATATCAGCAAGCATTAAATCCGACTACATATCAGTTTCTTAGTCAAAGTATATTCTAACTAGCCGACCCACACAACCTCGTTTGCGTCTCCTATTGCCCGTAGCGTAATAATTTCCCCCCGTTTTTGTAACATTCTTCATTGTTGCTCCGCTCCTGTAGGTCTTAGCGTGATGATATATAGCCTATAGTCTTCCTCGATAAATGGGCTATCTAACACTGAAAGAATTTCCTGAGATTAGCGTGTTCAAACAAACAAACAATCAAACAAACAAACTCTTCAGCTTTATATATTAGTATAGATATAATTTCTCATTAAAGTACCGCATGTAATACAAAATGATTAGTACCTTGTAAATCAGTGTGTTTACAAATTGCGCACGTGCTTTGGCTTACGAATACCTATACTACAGATTTAATAAATACTGGCGATATGAGTACTAAAATAGCGACAAGAGTCATGAATAAGGTAATAATATTTCTTAGAAACTAAAGGCTTACATTTTTACATAAATCTACTGTGAAAGGTAACTTCTGTACATTTTTCTTTTATTAAACACATTTCCTTGACTTATTACTCATAGAAAGGTAAACCAGTCAAAATGGCTTTGCCATTTATCACCATGCCAATTTAATAAAAACATGCCCATAATTTTTGCGACCTATATTTGTATTCCACATCTGTTCGTGTCTGAAAACCTGCAGCTGCTACTGTGGTAAATCCGTAACAATTTGCATGATCGGGAATTTGAACCATGAAACCAAAATCGTATGCATACCGATCGCAACCATCAAATACCAGGCGGACTTTTTTGCCATTTGACTCTGAATCTTGGCTAGAAAAAAATGATAACAACCATTAAAATAGAATAGAACAATAAATTGAACAAGACAGTAATTAATTATTCCTATCATATATTACCATTATCAAAGTAAGTACCGGAAATGGAGATTGAAACAAACATAGCTTCCTGGTTAACTGGGTCAACGACGAGTTGGGTAATACTATGATAATAGTTTTACTGTTATTCAATTACTGTGTTTTACAATATCATAATAGACTTGAACTTTTAATTAATTTGATATGGGTATTATGAGATTATTTAATTGTTACGAACCGCTTCTGTGCTCGACAGTACTTTGTTCAGAAGTTAGTAGGTAGGTAATTATTCGGTGATTTGGTGGGCTCCACGTGTCTAATAGACCCGAAGGGCCCGACACTTTGACCGAAGGACGAATTGACCAAATGACCTCACATATTTGAATATTGGACTATTGGAAAAGTACTGAACTAAATTCTTATTTGAAGCGATCAGTTTTGTTTTCTTACAAGGTTGAATAAAAACTAGAAAAAAAAAAATTAAAGTAATTTTTACTATTCTTTTAAATGTTTTTCTTTTTAAATGTAAATGTAATATTTCATTTCGTATTCGAATGTGATGATACTAAATATTGTACCAATCAGGTTTATAGATTTTAAAAGACTATGGCAAATAAAAAAGGAATATGAAGAGAAGATGAGGAATGGTTATATTTATGGCAGTCTATGTGTATTTCTATGTTCCACCGTACCACCTAGAATTATGAACTGACTAGCAGACCCACGCAACCCATTTTGCGTCTCCTATTGCCCATAGCGTGAAAATTTTCCCCCGTTTTTTAAACATTGTTTATTGATGCTCCGCTCCTATTGGACTTAGCGTGATGATATATAGCCTATAGCCTTCCTCGTTAAATGGGCTATTTAACACTAAAATAATTTTAGAAATCGGACTAGCGGTTCCTGAAATAAACAAACAAACCCTTCAGCTTCATATATTAGTATAGATTTTAATAAATGAACATCTCATTTATTAAAATCTATACTAATATATGAAGCTGAAGAGTTTCGTGATAATGGCCCGAGTGACAAAGGCTTTATTAATTTAATAAAAAGTTTTTACGTAGTCAGGTTTTAGTTTTTAATCTTTGTCTTATTAATTCTATTAGTATTTTTCGATACATAAACTGTCTGTCGACAATCGATCTAGTATCATAGAAAAGCTTTGATAGCTGAAATCTTCAATGGCTACTTTGAATCCCTCGAGTTTATTAAATCACTAGCTGAACTCCGCGGTGTTACCCGCGGTTATTGTTGTACCGCGAGTAACGCCGCGGGACAAAGTTAATCTAAAAAAAGTAGCCTAAGTTACTTCCTGGATCATCAGTTATCTGAAAGTGAAAGTCCCGTCAAAATCAGTCCAGCCGTTCCAGAGATTACCCGGAACAAACAGACAGACAGACAGACCGACAGACTGACAGACAGACAGACAAAAATTGTTTTAACTACATTTTTGGCATATGTACCGTGTATACATACATACGCATTTATTTTAAAGCGGTTTTTTAATATTACAAACAGACACTCCAATTTTATTTATTTGTATAGATGTATAGACAAAGGTTTTATTTACTTTACAACAACTAAAAAAATGTTGGCTGTTTGCTAAAGAACTAAAAATAGGAAGGAAGTCGAACACTGGAACAGCTTCCTATAGCGCAGTTATAACTAGCTAACGGAACACATGTGACTAACTTGGTACACCACTGCATATAGGAAACGCATTAAATCTGTGGTCGCCAGGTGTTGTCGAATTTTTTGTGGTCTCGCCCCAAATGTGGTCGGCATCAATCAACCGCGAGGTTTACAGGGTTCGATTCTGTTTGAGTGATCGTGTGTCATGCAATATGTCAGGTTGAAGGGAAGTTTACATTTGTGCAATATGGCCCAGAGCACAAATAGTTGCAAGATAACTGTGGTTATGCGAGTTTACTTAAAAATTAAAGTACATATTCCTATGAATAGAAAAAATAGTATTTGTAGTTTGTTTGTAACACATTACCACATTAAATGCAGTCTAAATCTATTTAGTTCACAATGCAGATTTTATTACTTACTAGCTGAATCATACATTTTTGGTATATGTACCGTGTATACATACATATGCATTTAGTAAAAAGCGGTTATTTTAATATTACAAACAGACACTCAAATTTTATTTAGTTGTATAGATAATCCGTCACCACACCGACAAAAGAGGACTAATAAAAGCGAAATATAGAAAATATGCTTGAAGAATATTCATCATCTTTCAATGAATAAAATAATTATTTATGTTAAGTCTGTGACAACTTACCTACTTAAATAACATGGCCAGTTTCAGCCTAATTACTCGGTGGCATATACATTAATGTACGCCTAATTATGAAGAAATTAAAATAGAAATAAAAATTACAATACTATTTACATGTTCGTACAACTTCAGAAAAAGTATTTAAACTTAAATAGCTGTTTTTCATTTCTGGCCTATCGAAAAAACGCGCCATTTTGGATAAACGTTCCTTTTCCTGTATACTAGCTGTAAAGCTAAATATTATTTATGTTCCATCAGAGTAATTAAAAAAAATATTTTGACTGTTAAATGGTGATTAATTATCGTAATCATAGTAATATACATATTTATAGCATTCGAGTGAAAGCTATGAAACATTAATTTTTACCCGACTACGGCAAAGCCAAAGGAGGGTTATGATTTTGACAGGCTATGTATGTATGTATGTATGTATGTATGTATGTATGTTCATTTGTTCCCTCCTAGCTCCTTAACTACTCATTAGATTTGGACAAATGAGGTGTCTCTAGAAGCGTCGTGATCGTCTTCTGGTTATAGGCTATATGACGTGTCACTGAATCTAATGTGGCGCCCTCTAGACGACATAAAGTACTGTATTAAAAAATAAATTTGAGATAAATATGCCGTGTTTGGTATCATTGGAAAGGGCGTTACTTGAACATTTCAAAAATACATATATCATTAGCATTTGTTTGTGACTTTGTCCGTATTTATTCGATAAGTGTGATATTTCTATGGTATGCTTATTTGTTCCCTCATTATTTCTAAACTAGTCAGAATAAGACAAATGAGGTATCGTTAGGAGCGTCTTGATTGCCAGCTGATAATAAGCTATAGGTCGTGTCACTGAATCTAATGTGGTGCCCTCTAGCCGACGTAAAGTAGTGTATTAAATAATAAATATGAGAGAAATATGCCGTGTTTGGTATCATACGAAAGGGCGTTACTTGTAGATTTCAAAAATATATACATTTTCTCGTGACTTTGTCCGTATTTATTCGATAATTGTGATATTTCTGTGGTATCTATTTAAAATATACTTTGCAAAGAAATTAGTATTATAGAGGCACCAAAACATTTTAAATAAAAAAAAGTAAAAACTAAAACCCAACTACGACAAAAAACGACGCTGAAAAAGTATGAAACAAGTTTCAAAAGCCGTAGTCACGCGTTGTTAAAGTGATATGGACTATGGTACAATAATAAGTCTCAAAAGCCGTAGTCCATATAGTGTAATGTACACTATGGTACATATTACTTTAACAACGCGTGACTACGGCTTTTGAAACTTGTTTCATACTTTTTCAGCGTCGTTTTTTGTCGTAGTTGGGTTTTAGTTTTTACTTTTTTTTATTACAAAACTGTTTTCTTGTTTATACAGCGAAATATGTCATGTCCTTTCATGACAGATTCAACACTCGCCTTTGTTTTGTTTGACATTTTGAACTCATTGTGTTGTTTCATGTTTGTAAACTGTGCGATTATCTTTTCTCCATATCGACTGCTATTCTACGCGGACTGATTCCATTGCCCAACGATTATCTAGTGCTTATCAATACGGACTTGATTGTGCTTACGTTTTGGACATTGTGAACTGTTTACAATGAAGTGTATTAATTGCGGTATAGCAACGGGTGGTTAAGAAAACATGTAGTGTATTCATTAGACATTAAAAAAAGTTCTCTTGTATTATCTAAACAGCGCAGCGAACGATTTGTAGAAGAAATTATTATTTCCATTTAACTTTTAACTGGTAACAAGCAGTGTCACAGGCCGCAGGCCGAGCGGTGTCAGTGAAACATCATTTCACCCACGTCCCGGCGCTAATTACAAACATTGTGATAGCAAGTTATTTTTTTTTAAATTACTTTAAAAGTTAATTGATTAGTTTTATTTTATCATTCTATATATTAATGAACTGTTTTTAAAGACTACAATAAGGTACCGTTCATGACCAAGACATTTTTTTCAAGACATTTTGCGGACAAAAACGTGTAAAACAATATAAATCTTATCTATACAAATAAATAAAATTGGAGTGTCTGTTTGTAATAGTAAAATAACAGCTTTTTAATCAATGCATATGTATGTATACACGATACATATACCAAAAATGTAGTTAAAAAAAATTTCGTCTGTCTGTCTGTTTGTTCCGGGTAATCTCTGGAACGGCTGAACGGATTTTGACGGGACTTTCACAGGCAGGTAGCTGATGATCCAGGGAGTAACTTAGGCTACTTTCTTTAGACTAACTTTGCTCCGCGGCGTTACTCGCGGTACAACAATAACCGCGGGGTTCAGCTAGTACCTATATATAAAGCTGACAAGTTTGATTGTTTGAACGCGCTAATCTCAGTAACTACTGGTCTGATCTGAAAAAATATTTAAGTGTTAGATAGCCCATTTATCTAGGAAGGCCATATATCATCACGCTAAGACCATTAGGAGCGGAGCACTAATGAAGAATGTTTTACAAACGAGGGAACATTATCACGCTGCTGGCAAAAGTAGAGGCAAACGAGGTTGCGCGGGTCAGTAATGGTCAGTTAGTGTGTAAATAAATATATAGTATAAACAATGAGCTAGTGTGTGAAGTATGTATGTATATGTGCATTAAATATGAGTAGGCACTAAATAGCATATCACGTGTTTTTACAACATGCAGTATTACAATACCTAAAGAATGTTATCTATAGGTAAACACCTGCCAAAATAGATTCACTATCAGTAACTGCAGATAATGCAACCGCGTTGTGTGCACTTTTGTTATAAAATTCAGCGTAAGAATGCAAATAGTTTCATATTATTTAAACGATAAATTATATATTTATATGAGAGTCACGTACAATACGAAGGAACAGCATTGTGTTGAATATTATAATCTTTTGTACGTTGAAGTATTTCGATCGGTTATTGTTTTTATTTGAATGATTACTGTCACCTTGAAGAAGAAACCTATCTGTAATGTCCGTGTTCAGAGCATTCCGCTACAAATACTTATTAAGGAGGCTTTCCTACACTTTTCAACTATGAATTCCTAATTGATAAGTGATATTGTTAGCTACTTGGTCATTTTAATGTAAATCCTGAAAGGGAAACGAAAGAGGAAAGAAGAGGCGGGAAAAAAGATGGAAATATCGGTTTTAGTAGTAAGGATTATATCGCTTCCCTGCCAAATGATCGCCTCAAGACCCTCACTCCAGATATATGGAATGTCTTACGTGTTCTATTGATATTTCAATTTTTAGACCTCAAATCATACAAACATGAGCCCTTAACAATACACACACACCTATGACTAAATAACTGAGCGGGCCACTTTATTTAACTGCGATCTGAAAAGAACTCCCTTTTTTGCAAAAGAAACAAAAATATATGTACCTACGATGTATGCAAAAATTTCAAAAATCGTTTCATAAACACAAATGAATCAACTTTTCATCGATTACAAATGTACTGATTTATTAAATGACTATTGCAAATTTGTTTACCACAAAAAAGATTACAGTGAGCCAAACTTAACAGATAGACACATACTGTTGCGGACTTTTTTTTTTAAATTTAACGAGAACAGCTCGCTCATAAATATTATTTTTTGCAAAACTTTAATCCTTTTCGCAGCGCACGCGATAGAATAGAAGTAGGGAATGCAATCTCGCGCGATTAAGTGTTAAGGCGAGATCTCCCATCTTCAACCTCGTCGGATGATCTGATCTTTATTTTAGAACCTATAGCTCAGAACCAAAAACAAAAACCCAACCAAAATATATCTATTCGTTTAAAAACAAAATAAAGCACACACGTAAAACTTATAACCCCTTAAATTAAGGGCTGGTGATTAAGATCAATTTTATCAAAGAATATACCTCATACAAAATCCATAATCGATGTACAAAAATCGAGAATGCGTATCGATACGGTGCGATTGCATCAAATCGAAATTGTTTATTGATATTGGATACGGTTTCGCTTGCATTCAAGGTGTGAAGAAATTACGTTATTATTGTAGCCGACTTTTGATATAGACCGTTTTATTAAAATGAGCGTAGTGTGTGAGATCAAGATATTGACAAAGATAGTGAAGATATCCTGCATCAATTTTCTTTTAAAGACTCCGCACTAAGAATACCTACACCTGTGTCGCGGGTAACTATTCAAACATACATGAAACGGGCACAAAGAACAACTCCAACAAACAAACAAACCAAACTCATAACAATAATTTTTGTAGCAGAAAAATAAAAATATTGCGGATGGCCTTTTTTGGTCATTCTTACTCATGTTTCGTATTCTTCTGATTAGATGACGTTTATACGTTTTTTTTACTTTGTACCACTTTCGATGAAATAATCCAGCTATTTCCACTAAAAAGTCTCAAAATCCCGATTTGACCAAAAAAAAATATCTCAGAGTAACAGCCAGATGAACGCTTAAACCATTATGCCATTCGTGCAGTCAATTTTTCACAAAAGCTTCTTTTTATTTTCTTAATCAAAAATAACGTCTGCAGCACGAACGGGCCGGCTCGATCGGGGCGGTACTACCCTCGCATAGAAAATCAACGTAAAATGACAGCGTTAGTGCTGTCGTGTTTCGGTGGTGACTCCAAGACCGGAAGCCCAATGATGCAGAAGCATAACTAGGCCGCCAAGGTGTGGTTCGCCATGCTGAATTGTTGTATTGTCTGCATTCGCAATGAGTATGGTGATCACCACTCCTGGATTCTGCTTATGCTTTCCATCTGGCAGGCAGAATCATTTTGGCAGGCCATACATAAAAAACCCTCTGGTTTGTGTGAGAAAAATAAGTGCCGTTTTCACTATTTTCTTCGCAACTTTTACGTTTTATCTCTTTATGAAAACCTTATTTATGCTTTAACAAAAACATAAAACAAACAAGTGCCTGTCGATCCACATCCAATGTAGGGTTCCGTTGTTACTGTGTTTTGGCTACGGTACCCTGTAATATCTGATTCGGTTACGCAGTTCTGGAGTTTTGCGCTTACCAAGCCATTTGGCAATTCCTTTGTAAAGGATATCTACGTTAAGGTAAGCTAATAGCCGACAAAACGTGCCCTGTAAAGGCAATTTAAAAAAAACAGTACCTAAGTAATGTACCGCTATTATAAGGCTTTCTTTTAGGTTCACTAAGATGGTCATGTTTTTATGTCTTTCCACCAACGGTCTTCGTGGCACACGGATGTTCCTTCAGTCGTACGTACTTAAACAAAACATAGGACTTCCTACAAAGTCAAAAGGAACACCGCCATGTGGTGTATATCATCATTCATTTTTCATGTAGACTCGTCACAACTCGCAACCGTGAGGTTTCAGATTTTTTTACCTGCCAGAACACTGCTGTTGGTCAGTATGAGGAGTGTTGTTTTAAAAAAAAATACAACTGTTGTCACGGGCCCCGTATAGTAAACTTGCCAATGCAATTAACTCTCTGGTTAGTGTTTTTTTTTGTGTAAAGTTTTATGGAATGTGTAGTTTGACCAAAGGTGAGGTTTAGAACAGAAAACAGTTTTATCGTCTGAGTCTCAAGTCTCAGTATATCTCCTATCGTTATAGTTAATTATAAAATCTTTATTCTTGGTTTCTTTCTACTGTTTTTTTTTGCTTCAACCTAACTTCCATATCGCCTAATACCTATTTGGGCTGTGGAGGTCTGAAAATAGAAGTCGGTTTATGTAAAAAAATCGATATACATTTAAAATCCTATATAGGTAATTTAAAAAAATTGTACGGTTAGTTTAAAAAAATTATATCTCGTATAAACCCACTCCCTAAAAGCCTGCACATAGATGAAATAGGCATTCTAATTCTATACAACCATCCAAAATTACAGGATTTGAGTAGGTTCTTTTTTTAAAATACGTATATGTTGCCAGTTTTAAAAAAAATCAATTCAACCATTACCAGTACACTGGTAGTTGAAAAATAATGACATATTATCTTAGTTGCTATTTATTTAAAGTCTGACAAAGAAGTGACACATAAAAGATTTAAAACTCTCGTGGAGTTTATTTTTAAATGCACCTGCAGGGAAAGTAAGCTTTTTGTGTGTATTAGAAAAACATTACAAACATCTGTTTCAAGCGGATACACTTTTTGTGTTCACCGCAAACTAATGTTACTGATTTCCGTTTTAAATAGGTCAATAAGTCACTAACGGTTCTGAAGTTTTTACCAAATGCACCTACTGTAGGAAAAATTACGAACACCGCGTACTTTAAATGCAATATAGGCAACTAGAACTAAGTACAAACATGAAACGAAAGAAAATTGAGTCTATTATTTTCTATTGTTTTATAATTATAAACTTAGCTTATTAACTAAACTGAATCTTTCTTGTTAATTTATTCAAACAAAGTCGTACCAAAAAAGACAGGACAAAAAATTCAATACTGTAAATAATTATCAATTATTTGTACTAAAAATAACAAGGCTAATCAATCACCATGTGGTTTAACAATAAATATTTTATCTATACAAATAAATAAAATTGGAGTGTCTATTTGTAATATTAAAATAACCGCTTTTTACTGAATTCATATGTATGTACTGGTATAGTCGGTACATATACCAAAATAACATTTTTTTCAATTTTTGTCTGTCTGTCTTTCTGTCAATCGGTCTGTCGGTCTGTCTGTCTGTCTGTCGGTCTATTTTTCTGTCTGTTTGTTCCGGCTAATCTCTGGAACGGCTAAACCGATTTTGACGGGACTTTCACTGATAGGTAGCTGATGATATAAGGAGTAACTCAGGCTACTTTTCTTATACTACCTTCGCATCGGCGTTACCTGCGGTATGACAATGAACGCGGTGCTCAGCTAGTTTTAAATAATTCACAACTAAAACTGCACATCTCATTGTTCAAAATTTCCCTCACGCAAAGGTTACCTTAAAGTATACCTACTGATCTTCTCTGGCTTATTATAGCCCTTTTCAAATAATTTAAAATTTATTTATACACGTTGCTTTGAATTATTAAGAGTAATATAAATTTCTCCTAATTACGTAGATATTATACACTTTAAATATTTCAAATAGCACATGACCCCCTTCGTAAATTTGATTGAAAATAATTATCTTCGCGTATTAGTATAGAACTAAATTACAAGTTAATACTCAGGTCTAAAAAAATAATAGACATGCTGAAAATATTTTAAACGTAACGTTCTATATATGTAAATTTAAGAAAAGAAACACATATATGTAATAAAAAAAGAGCCCATAGCCGTATATCATTCTCATGACAATGTCGAGTAGGTAAATTAGGTCTTATTCATGAAAAAAATATGTCTAATCAAAGAGCAATGTCTAACGACTTAATTGTTCACATAAAACAGACGGAAATTAAACGCGGCAAACACAATTTTCCGTAACAAAACTCACGCGCACCGGAAAGTGTTTCGATTATTTCCCGCCATCCGGCGTCTCGACCAACCGAAAATTGGCGCCTAAAATTCTTCAAGCCAATGAGACAAATGGCCGCCATTTTTAACCAATGGGCGTCGAGCCCGCGCTCTCGCCATCGCGTCATTGTCATATCTCGGAAATTAGTACGGCGGCAGTGCAGTGAATGAATCCCGTCCGCAAATCGAAGAATTTACCGTGAAATAATAAATTATTTCGCTTAGGTGAGTACATATTCATAATTTTAACGAGATAACATGATTTTAAAAAAAAATATTCGTTATGTCATTCGATTTTTGATGATCCGTCAAAATTATTCACATTTTATTGCCATTATTCAGTTGTGCAAGCGAATATTACTAATGACAAGCAATATTTTATTAATCCTATATGTAAACCTACAATTTAACTGGTTTAGTTCTAATTACGACTAACTGAATAAAACACTAATTTTAATATATTCGTCTATTAGCATCATACCAACAGTCCAACACAAAAATCTAGTCAGTCTTGTTTCGGCAAAATGGCGGCGATGTTCTGTGCTATTAATACATTTTCCATCCTTTTCCACTGACGAACTACTTCATATATGCATGACAGAGACAACTATATTTTGATAAG
This sequence comes from Spilosoma lubricipeda, assembly GCA_905220595.1. Classification (NCBI taxonomy): domain Eukaryota; kingdom Metazoa; phylum Arthropoda; class Insecta; order Lepidoptera; family Erebidae; genus Spilosoma; species Spilosoma lubricipeda. Next base: position 8,367,170 of record HG992294.1, on the reverse strand, counting down.
ATGTATGAAATTGTGTCGCTGCATACGTAGGTAACTATACACGTCTTCGTTCTTCGTAAACAAGGCAGTTTGCAGTGTTGCCGTAAACAAACATATGGGTTTGCCAATATTTTAGGGAAATTCAGTAAAATCTAAAAATGTAAACCTGAAACGAAAAAAACTTGAATTAATATTTTAATTATACTAAACCTAAGTTTACACAAAATTGAGAAATTAAATTACAAAAAACAAAACAAACCAATGAAAGTGGAATATAAAAACTTTCTTGACCAACTTTAAAAATTAGGTCGTTTATTGTTTTGATTTTTTTTATCCTTCCATTTTTTCTGATTAGTCCCATTCAAATTTCCCTCTTGAAAAATCCACCCCTAAGGGTGAAAATGAAAAAAATACTGTTTATTATAATTTATCAAAATGAAGCCGTATTACAGTCTATTATATTGTTTTTGTAGTCTATTCATTTATAAAAACTTTGCTTGTAACTATATTGTTATTTGCACATTGTAATAAATAATCTTAATGTAACCTAATTACCTAAACAACATTTTCCATCGCTACGAAAATTTAATCGCTATCAGTTACTTAACAAAAGGACTAATTTGTAAACTATATTATCTGTTTCTCTCTTTCTTTTTTTATACAATTTATTTTTAGAGCGAAATTAAATATGTTTAATAAATGTACATTTAGATTTTCTTTAACACAATTTAAATAATTCGTATTTATTAATTTTTTTGGTTATAACGCTGAATTTATCAATAACTATACAATAAAAGAAAATGAAGTGGAAAAATAAAGTAGGGAGACGCGCATACTATAGAATTATCACACCACTTGCAAGCCTGAAACGATACTAACGCCACACAGTGGTGAAGAGTGAAAACTTGCGTCGCTTGCGCCGCGGTTGCGTAGCTTTGCCGTAGCGTTGCGCCACGCTGTCGATTACCGCTTCATCGCTGCTCGGCCTCGCCACAGTCGGCGTACGTACTTCTGTCGTGTGGACGTATTGCGTCACAGTTTAATCGCTCGCGTTATTCACGACTTGTTTACTCACAATAACTAACAATACAAATTCTTATTGGTGCGTGATGAACCTAACACTTCCTATTTTCTTGTTAAATCAATACAAGTCTATCGCGTACTATTACTAAATACTGACCTTGTTTGCGCTAGGTGGTACGCCGCGGATGCTATCTGTAAAGTGCATTGCTGTGTTTCGCTGTTTTGGACTCTGTTGAAGTGAAGAATGTCGACGTTGAGTGTAAGGGCGCCTGGCCTGCAATCCACCACAGTGCTAGACACCAGAGCACTGCGGTTACGCGGTGTGACCGCGTTAGAAGGCGTAAGAAGAAACTTATTTGGGTGTACAGACAGAGAAGAGAACAGAAGGTTTGTTGAGAGAGAGTTGGCACGGCAGCTGGAGCTAGATAGCCAGAGATGGGGTTTCGACTTTGCAAACGAGAAACCATTATCTACGTCGCAGAGATTTGCTTGGCAGCTAGTTCCCGCGTCTGCTGTGCCCGCAGCTTTAAGAAGGTCACCAATTACGATTACGCACACTCCCAAACCAAACACTCCATCACAGGAAGCTAAGGTTTCAAGTCCTGAGAGCAGCAAAACGCAAAAAAGAATAACAGGTTAGTGAATTTCTCTAACACATTATAACTCGGTGTATTGTTGACATTTGTTATTTTGAGGTTATAATTTGCGTTCATTTTCACGTTACGTAAACAATGCGTAGTACTTCGCGAAATGTCATTGATTGATTCCTCATTCAATAATAACTAACAGGTAGGTGTTCCTGTTGAGTTAAAGGCTGACCTTTTTACTTATATTCATTTAAATTTGCAAAAGAAATAAAATTCTATGAACAATGTTTTATAATCGTAATCGCTATCACAAATGCATGCGAATTTTTTGAGCCATATCAGTATATGATTGTTTACATTAACTAATTATAGTGTAAACACTTTGTAATCGGTTCGCAATCGCAATTGCAGTTCGTAGTGATTCGTGAACAATAATCTTAAAGTATGTGTAGCTTAACTCTGGGCGTGACGTAACGATAACACGCTTAGGTCAGTTTGATCTGACACGGCTATTCATGTTATTAACCTATTTGTTTCTAAGTGCACCTGAGTTAGGTATTTAATTTTAGTTTACAGTAACACTACTTTGGTCATCTTTTTATCTATATCTTACACAAACTATAGATAATATTACCATTTAGATTTTTGTTAAACATGACCTTCAAATTGAATTTCACACAAAATAGCTAAAACTATTATGTATTTGATTAATACGACTACAAATTCGTACATATTCAATTCATTCATAAAGAGCAAAAAGAAAAAAAAGTAAATTGTAGTATTCAAATTAGATCGGAAACATGAATAGACATTTATCTCAAGAGGGATTTACTAATACTACCACTACTGGATCCTAAATTAATACGAATCTTCCTGTGTCGTCTAAACAACGATGTCCAAACACCACAAAACTGTTTTTGCGTGGACATTTTTTTAAAATAAAACGCCTTTTGCTTTTTTTTAGCAAACATGCTCGTATTGTTGCCAGACCGTCTTATTAGAAATCTAGACTTGCATTAAAACTTATTTTTATAAGTCGGTTGAATAATAATAATGTTACCGTATCTTGTTCATTGTGTAACTGAATATGTATCACAATTTGCAACGGGACACTAATTGAGCGCTCGTAACACCTGGAACAAAATGATTATCATTTTACACCCATAAAGACGTATAGCTGACTACTTATTACCACCTACTTCGTTCGCGTGTTGCTTTCAAGCCATATTTCCATACCATAGGGTATTATAATGTAACTGTCGTTCTGTCTGTTGCGCTTTCACGGATTTAACGCTTTACGCAGATCAACTACAACTAACTAACTAACATAGACGCGGACAATTTTAACGAAGAATTGTTAAAACAATTTTAACAAAAATAAAACCGACTTCAAGGTTCGACTCGATTTCTCTTGGATGCCATCATCAGATATTAATATCCTTATCACGGTACCACCGTTGGGACATCACCTTTCCATTAAAAAAAAATCATCACAGTCGGTTCATAAACGATGAAGTAATCCGCGAACCCAAATTAAAAATAATAATTATATATGGTCGAATGGAGAAACCTCCTCCGTTTTTTGAAGTCGGTTAAAAACTAATAATAACATTTTAATTGCCTGCACACATTTTTATGTCAACTTTTCATATGCTTTAATGTGAGTATAAAAAAATCAATACAATTTTTCTAATTTTAATTATTATAATACTTAAACACCTTTTAATGCATTAACCCTTATAATTGGACCTCAAAGGAGCTCGAAAGACGTGCAAAAAACACCCATAAAAGGTGTCAAGACCTTCATAAAGGACCACAGCTCTTATTAAATAATTTGTAGCTTCATAATTAAAAATTACGATGTCTTAGTTTGTTTTTAAATGGGAAGTTGATGAAAGGGATCGTAAAAAAAATAGTTTGACTGCTTATTAAATTGTTTTTGCTACTTCTGTTACCGGAAACCGGAATTCTTTTTTGAAAGTTTATAAAAAAAATAACAAACATCGAACAAAATTATACATGGCTGAATATCAGACATATCCACTGACCTAGATCCATTTGTTTTGATACGACTATATAGGTATATTATGTTCATACGTAGTATGGCGAACCTCCCACACTTGTCCCATTTTAGATTAGGTACACATGTGTGGTTGCAAATTGTAAACAATTCATTTTATTACCAACCACACGGGATTAATTTCGTATCAACACATTCGACACAATTGTATTGATTTTGGGAACTTTTTGAATATTGTTTCACTAAATCTATGTTTAATCCTGTCCTCGATTATTTACGTAAAATGTTTGTCTATAAAATACTGTAAATTATGTTCCTAACTACCGCGATACACTAATAATGATATTTTTAATACTTTATGTTTAAAATAATTGACGATTCAAATATATAATTGTCGATGTTTATCATTTTATATCGTAACTCGTTACCTTGTATTACGTCACTAGCTAGTGTGACAATAGTTGTAACCTTCAGTGAAAGTTTAAAAAATGGGTCGACTTGTGTTGAAATATTAATGAGTCACTTTGTTAGTGCAGCGGTTCTTTGTTGCCGAAAATTTAAATGTTGCCCACTTTAACTACAACTACTTGCTTACGAATTAACACCACAACTGTTGCAGATAAAAATATTTTTTACGTTTGCATATTGTTGGTAAATTGCTTATAAATTTTAATGAAAGTATAAACACTGCTTTGCAAGAAAGAAAGCATGTTAGAAAGAAAGGTAAAATGAAATTTATAAACCAATTACTTTATTATTTATGTACCCTAATTGGTTGCTTTTTAGCCTAATTAACTTAACCTTGAGTTTATACTGTACTTTAATGTTTAATTAAAATATTACTTTCGGACAATAAACAAACAGAATAGCGTAATAAAAGTTTTAAACAGCGTAATTCTAGTTCCTCTACAGCGTAGGTAGGTACTCGTGCTAGGAAGGGAAAGTTTCTTAGATGTGACGCTCAAGATTTTCTCATTCATACCGAATGAGCGTGGCGACATGCAATCACATAAAATCATTTGTAATATACGTTTGCAACTATAGCAAACTCCAAACGGTATCCTTGTCGCACCCACACGCGGAGATACGAGGTGACGCGCCCGCGCGACGCGTCACCTATCAACGCATGCGCACACACGCACGCGCGCTGATTGCAAAATGGCCGCTTTTATGTGCGATCATAATGAACATCTCATTTTGTTGTCACTATAACAGCTAAAGTTTCGGTATTCATAACTGATATCTTATTCACTGAATGTGACTTGTGTATCGTGTAGTAGTACCTTATATATAAGAATAAATTGTTTTTTTTTAAACGCCTCTTTTTGGGATAAATTATTATTGGATATTGCGTTTAAATATTACTCAAACTACTCGTAAATGTTATTGTATTTTAGTAATACATGTATTACAAAAAAAACTATCGTGTGGCTTCCGCTGTCTATTCTTCTCCAAACAACAATACAAACGTTCTTTGCACAAAAACTTGTAAGTAGGTAATCATTTGATTTATTTTTATTTGTCCAGTAGCCACCTTAACAATGTACCTGTTAACTCGGCAACCGATCTCACTCAAGGTGTCTTAACAAAAAAACTACTCATCCATTTCTGGAATAATACCCAGAAATCTTTAATAAACTTATTCATAGTTTTTTTTGCGCAAAACATGAATCTTGATGTAAATTCCATCCTTAATGGATGTAGAAGGATGAATAACATGTATGAAGATAAGACGTCTATTTTTTTTAAATAATGAGTTTCAAATATATATTTTAATATTTACCCCCAGGCATCCCGGGTCGAATATTTGACGATTTTAATAAACATTACCCGTTAAGTGCGTAAGATTACAACAGATGTGCATCTAAGGGTTTTCTAAGAGTTCTCAAACGTTCAATTCGTCAAAATTTCTTTGTCTGAAACTGACCGACCGTACTAACTTCGTAGGGGTCCGAAGTGACTGGGTCACCCAATTTCTTACTTCCCTTTACTAATTACAACTTTGGAGTCGTTGAACTCTGATATGTTTTCGTTTATGGGAAAATAAGTGGACTAGCTGCAGGGTACCGAATAATTGTATACATCGCCATTTGATTGAAATAGTTGCAACTGTATGGGGTTTAAACAAGGCTGCATCCGGTCAAGACTCCAAGGGACTCCTATTTGAAGTATAGCAGCGATGTTTCCGTTACAAATATACCCTAAATCTTGCCATATCGAATCTTTAAATTTTAATAATTTAATTTCTAATAATAATAAAATAAATTATTACTTACTACTATTAACTCGGCTTTTCAATGTGTGCAATCCTACCATGACATTTAATGAGCGCAATAAATAAGTAAACAAATACCAATGATATTCCTCATTTACTTTCGAACAATACTTCAGCCCATAAACTTTATAGAGAAAATTCAATTAATGAGTAGGTACCAATAAATCACAGTGTCACCCCTGCAAGCGACACAGAATAAATCTGCATTGTGTTGTGACTGTCACAATAGCGGTGCAATAACGTCGGCGCGTGCGCACCGCACTGCTCAGCCCCTTTGTGCACACCGTGCACCCTCGCGGACACTGACTCTGTAACGGTCGTATTGATTTTTTAACTGTCACTTTCCCTCAACTCTCTTGAATTAGTATTATAACAGGGACGCGTTTCAGTACTTTATACTTAGTTATATTCAGAGATTTGATATCTACATTATAACAATATTTACCTAATAAAGGGGTCTAGTAAACTAACAAAAGGATAGGTGTTATCAGGTTTTTTTTCGTCTATTAACTATTCCTATTCTAACAGTTTAACATTATCTAAACGGTATTGCTCCAAAAACGTTAAAAAATCGAAATTTCGGAACTGAAGCGATTGCGAAATTGTAACGTATGCGGGCGATAAAAAAACTTGTCAACACACGTGTTCGAAGTTTTAATTTAACAGATAGGGAGCATAACGGTCGTTTCGATAGTTCACGGCATCTGCTTTCAACCCCCGCTTTCACACCCCCTTCACAGCGTTACAACTCTGGGGTCAAATGACCAAGTCATATTTTTTATTTCATTTATTTTAGCAAATCATTATTACATGCAGATATTTCTGTTTAAATAAGTAATAGCGTATGTTATACAAATATAAATTATCTACATACCTATTCTAGATTTAATTGCTTTCCCGCATCTTGAGTGTCTGAGGACAAACTCCCATTAAAAATAATAACTTAAAGTTGAATAATCTTGTGCACTTGACCATTACAACAGGTCGCACTCATTCTCGCACTTGCACTAATGCAGAATTGTAATTGGTCAAGTCACCGACACGAGACTAATGTACGTTATAGTTCTCACGAGCCTGGCCATGCTCACCTCGACCCTAAGGAAACGCCATGTAGGATATGGTTCAATGCTCGTAACGACTATTTCTGCAAAGATAAAAAATGAATTTTCACAGGGTTTCTCTAACAACACCAGTCATCCAGAAATAATAATTTCACTGTAACGATATATTGTGAATAAATTGTATGTCAGAATACTTACTGGGTTAAAATATCGATACATCTATACAAATAAATAAAATTGGAGTGTCTGTTTGTAATATTAAAATAACCGCTTTTTACTAAATGCATATGTATGTATACACGGTACATATACCAAAAACGTAGTCAAAAAAAATTTTGTCTGTCTGTTTGTTCCGGGTAATCTCTGGAACGGCTGGACGGATTTTGACGGGACTTTCACTGGTAGGTAGCTGATGGTCCGGGGAGTAACTTAGGCTACTTTTTTTAGACCAACTTTGCCCCGCGGCCTTACTCGCAGTACAACAATAACCGCGGGTAACACCGCGGGGTTCAGCTAGTTACAAATATAACTACATACTAAATACATCTGAAAGATTATCCAAACTATTGTCGAAAAATTGCAACAACCTAAGCAATAAGCGCTTAACTTAGATCCTATGTCTTGTAAGTAAATAAATAAAAGTAAAAAAAACACCCGACCCACCTCTTTATTACAGATTTTGATGAAAATAACATTGGATATATTCATGTTACATATTAAAATGATTACTACGACTAAAATATTTGCTCGTAAAACATAAAACTACAGTGGGCGTAATGCTTTAAATCCGCTACACTGGTATTTAATTAAAATACTATTTTGACCACAAAAGTTGTTTGTTCAACTTTTAATACCGTTATGATTTCAAGACTAATTAGAATGCAACTACTACGCATAACTTAATATTTTAGATTGTGAGATAGCATATTATAATTACTGTGATATTGACACGTAGCAGAAAATAATCACAAAAGCCAACCTCATACTACGGTCCGTGTGGGTTCACAAAAAAATAATTAATTAAATCTAGCGATAGACAGATGGACTGACGGTAAGTAAAACAGTTCTATTGGCACCCTTTGTGTACGAAACTCAAATATAAGGCTTATCTAACGACCTTGCCAACCTTTTCATAATTTGACAATAGTACATCATTATCATCATCTAGCCTCATTATTTCCCAAGATTATTTTGGATCGGCTACTAGTTCAACTGATTTTACTTGTATATCAGTTTTTCAACGGAGCGCCTGGGATTGGCTCTCCGTCCCATAACCAATAAAATGATTCCAGGTTATTCCAAATATATACAATTAATAATAAATCTGAACCTGATTTTTCCTGTGTTCCTTCCTGTGTCTATAATACGATGAGGTAAATAAAACTGATACAGATACACGGTATTGTTATTCTATGTATTTCCAGGTATGTCCGTGATCCTCATTTCCTCATTTTTACGATCATTTCGAACCATTTGACTGCCTCGTTGGTGCAGTGGTAGCGTACGCGACTGCTGTATCGGTGAGGTCTCTGGTTTGATTCCCGGGGGGACCAAATGTTTGTATGATCTGCAAATATTTGTTTCGGAGTTTGAGTGTTTCCTATGTATAATATGTATGTATTTACAAAAAAAAAGTATATATGTATTTATATCAGTTGTCTAGTACCCATAACACAAGCTTTGCTTAGCTTGGGACTAGATGGCGTTGTGTGTTAGATGTTAGAAATATTTATTTCAAAACCATTTCAAGTGATGATACTATTACGTAAACATGCGTGTGTTACGTTTATTTATCGTGTGTAATATTATTTAAACACTTGATAGAAGAAAATTAACTACGTCAAAAAATCCAACGACTGGTGTAGCGTCTGTGAAAAGTATTCTTCAAGCGAAAAAAAGTACAGTTAAACGAAATAACTAAGCGGTTTACTTTCTAATTGTATTGAGACACGATAACTTCACAATTTAAGACTGTCCGCAATTTTTGTTGATATATAAATTGTTAAAAAAAAATCTCACTTTCTGACATTAGTCTAATCTATATATATATATAATTCTTCTGTGAGTGTGTATGTCACTGAACTACTCTCAAACGACTGGACCGATTTTGATGAAATTTTTTGTGTGTGTTCAAGGGGATCTGGGAATGGTTTAGATTCACAATTTTGTCCGCTGGACAATGTTTTTTTAATTAATTTTTAATTTATTAGTAGTTATGGCAAAACGACGTTTGCCGGGACAGCTAGTAATATATATGTACCTATGGACTGATTTCATCTCGTTTTCAATATAAATACATACGTTATTTGTAGTTTGTACCTGCATTCAATTGTCTATAAGTATATTACAGTTCACCACAATGATTATAGTCAAGCTTAACATTAAAGGCAATAATTTCCTGTGTCATCCTTATTTTGCTTCGTAACTCATTATGGGTATAAACAGTATTGTCACATATAATTACACTATTATAAATATATTAAAGCGCATATTATAGTAGGAAAACCAACTCTTTCATATACACGACACGACATAATATTTTAAATAATATTAAGATAAATATATGCACTAGGAATTCTGATACTAAATCCACAAGCTTCATGACATTCATTCCTGTTAAGCGAATATAGTAGTGATATAGTAGCGAATTGAATGTGACTTTGTATGTTTTTTTATTAATATTATCAATTTTAGTATTACTTATCTATACATCTATACAAATAAATAAAATTGGAGTGTCTGTTTGTAATATTAAAATAACAGCTTTTTAATCAATGCATATGTATATATACACGATACATATGCCAAAAATGTAGTTAAAAAAAAATTTGTCTGTCTGTCTGTTTGTTCCGGGTAATCTCTGAAACGGCTGGACGGATTTTGACGGGACTTTCACTAGCAGGTAGCTGATGATCCGGGGAGTAACTTAGGCTACTTTTTTAAGACTAACTTTGTCCCGCGGCGTTACTCGCGGTACAACAATAACCGCGGGTAGCACCCCGGGGTTCAGCTAGTTTTATTATAAATCTATCCCATAGGTAGATTTATTTGAACGGTGAATTAACTTAATTCAAATGCTTGCCTTTTCATATTTTACTTCACAAAGTTTGAAACATATTTATATATTAAATCTCTAAAGTTAGAAATGTACATTCAGTTATGAAAAATAACTTATATTAAAAACTAAAATCAGAGTACCAATATTCTCAGTGTTTTCATTTTATGAATCAACGTTCACTTCTTGCAACAGGTATAATGGAATGTCTTATGCAAGGCTGTGCATTTTCTATTGTGACGTAAGCTACCACCTCGATTTCTTGCATGCCAATGATAGGTTACTTAATTTTTTATATCATATTTACTCTTAAGAAAGCATATCCAATATACAGTGTGTTACTGTTCTCTGAAAACTGTCTGAATTTAATTTGAAAATAATATGTATTTGCTATAAGATAAGCATCCTGCATGTCAATGAAAGTATTGATGCAATCATATTGAAAAAAATATATAGACTATCTCCAGTTTTAACCAGAGACAGGTTATTGAAAACGACCATGTATCGATTTTGTATTGTATTTTGATATCCAGAGTAAATCGTTCTTGATTTTAAAAAGTCTTGCACTTGTATACTTATTACTACATTAAAGACGTCATCTGTTTATTTCATGAATATTCCCTCTTTAATCATTATGAAGTTATGAGCATAATATTTATAACAATCAATAAACTTAAGTGCGTCCTTGTTCGAAATAGCCTCTTGATAACCGAACATTTCCCATGCTAGCTTTCAGTCAATATTACTCCGATAGAGGGGTGATTATCATTCGAAATATAGGGTATTTAATTGATAAGTATCATCGATCGACCCTTGTTAAACGTTTTCCCATAGTACATGGGAATAAAAATCGATAGCCACTGTTACGCTTTGCTGCCAACAAGCTTTATCATTATGACCATTAGAGCATATTAGTAACGTATTTAATATATAACTGTTCGGGCCGGTGTGTTGAAAAATTGTAATGATATTGTGTACATAATTCACGTGTTACATGAAATTTATTTTTAAAGAGTTCAGACTCGACTGATAGTGTCCTCACATTCACCCTGATAATCACCCTGCCGTGTATTTGTGCGTAATCGGTCGTTCAACTATACATAATATACGTAAAATATGCGATACTCCAAAGTAAAATAACAATAAATACTTCGGTTTTGTTTAAATGCGGTAAATACTGGAACTATCAGTTCGAATTGGATTGGATAGATAAGAAAGGAGAAAACTGCGAAGACCAGCTAGTTAAACCATAAAATGTTCACGTTGACGAGATAAAATACATACGGAATCATTCTCTTATGTAGATCAATCCTGTGAACTATCCTACCTCGAACATATTGGTAATGGCTATTCCGTTTAAACAAATGGAAGGGGAGTTTTTCATCACACGAGTTGCCATTTTGCACCGGATCAATAAATAATTACTTATGGCATTTAAAACCGTGTGAATATGACCTTATCGTGTACTTTTTACTTTCATTACCATTTAGTCCACTGCATAAAAATCGTGTTATGTGTACTCGATTCTTTAATAATAGATAAATATTTAAGGTTGGATTGTTTTTTCCAAAGTTTTATTTGAACGTATTGATTGATAATATACTATTGACAACTGGTGCGTTTCTTGATCAATTTTATTATTTTCAATTTTTAAATCGAGTTTCATTGTTTAAATGGAACGCGTCAATTTCAATTTAGGAACATTGTTTTTATAAACCGCCTGACAGCTGTCTCAAAAGAGTAATGCACCACGATTAAAACTCTTTCCTTTTATTAAAAAAAATGGCGAACACGAAACAGACTTTTGAATTAAAGCCTTTTTGTTTTATAATCTTTTGTGCTGAGGTCGTTGCTTTGTTGCCAACATTTAAATAAAAACAGTAATGTTCCGGACAGTGCGTCGAAGCAGATAACAGCTGCACCAATGAATATTTTGATTAAACTATAACCGACTTTTCTACCTTAGCCATATGTTTTGTTTCTATACTAATGTTGTTAATATGATAACGCAGGAAACAATCTATTTATGGATATTTAACATAGTATGTTAGCGTGGTAGCATAAATACAAACTAACAACTGACTGGGTGCATTGCCACAAAGTAAATACTCATACTTATTATGCACACTTTAAGTGGTATGTTGTGTCAACTTAATACACTTGTGGCGACATAATCGTCATAGGGAAGTATTATAACGACTCCTCGTGGGAATCGACGAAGGACTATAAACACAAGGACGTACATTCACATAATTTGTAGTCCTAATGACTTTAACAGAACTTTTTTTTCTCATGAAACAGACTCTTTTGTTTTTGGTTCCGTTAAAGTGGTTGCCCTTTATGAGTGCTGTTCTGGTAACATACTTACTCAGTTGCTTAGAAAAGTAATGTTGCTTTCGGTAGTCTTTGTTTGTGTGATGTTATTCTTAGGTACAGTTATTTTTAGAAATATACTGATTAAAAACGGCTATTAAAGTATAAAACTGAAATATAGTATCGTTCGTGAGTAGTCCGTTATATTTTAATACGGCCTGCTATCGGGGAATAAATTGTTAACATTTTTTATAATCTGTACTCGAAACTTAATATTTTATGTAAATAAATAATTAAGATTATAATTCGCTAGTTTAAAATATTTGAGAAGTAATTTTCGAGTAAATTTATAAGCCGTAATGTTTTCTGATTGAAAAATAAAATTTATCTCAAACTTTAAAAACTAGTTTTTACCTGTGCTATATACAGATAAGTAAATTAGTTCTTTATCTTTTTCGCCGTTATAACTACGCTCAAAACGATGTAGCAATATGCTACTGCAGAGAATACCATACATCTTCGTCTATCTGTTAATTGCGTGCCTGTTAATCGTGGAAAATATTTTATTAAGATGTCTTCAAACAATGTTTACAAGTCAAGATGTTTCACACTGCCTTATCATTACGAATCAAATCAGGAAACACGCAATATTGCAAAGTGCTAGATAAGCGATGTAGCCTTGGACCAATTCGATAACATTCATCGGCAGCGAACGTGGGAAGTGTGGTATAAGCCTGTTTAGTACGCGTAATACCTTGAAAACACATATATTTGAAGTGAACCTACTGATTTCTTTAAAAAGAACTACATAATTTTAAGAAAATGAATGTTATTGTGTACGTATCACAACGTCTTGTTAATAAGATATATTTCTATCATTAAAGTAAATTATTCTTTTTAATTATTAAATATAACATTTTAAAGTACAGCCTGATTCGTCTTTCATTATAAATTTAATGTTAATATTGTTTTCATAATAATAGATTCGACAAAACCTAACTATGACGTCACGTCTTATTATTTCATACAAAAGTCTGTCTGACACTTTGATTTTAGCTTTATAGCATTAATCTTATTCACAGAATAGAAAAAATAATCTAAAAGTTGGGATTTTCCGATTTTAAAGTGTCTTGCTGTCGCTACAGGTATTAATTAGTTTTATATTTGAAACCTATAAGTGCACCTCATCTATTATACCTACTTTTATCTACCAATTTATACATGTCCCATTAATTAATGACATTGATAATAGAATATTGTCTACGAAAAACAAGAAAAAGCAATCTAAAATTCTGCATTCAAAACTGTAGGTGTAAATCTACATGCCGAAGCGAGTTAAATTGTTTTTATTGTCACACCATCTGACTTAGATTGAAAAATAGCGGCTGCCAATAATGCATCAAGCTTTTAATAATAAATTCATCAGTCGTGTATCTATTGACACATATCCTTGTGATCCAGGTGAGAACCGTACTTATTATGGTAATTCTTGGTTAATGTCGATTGTCCATCAGAATGAGGTGTTGAACTGGGTTTTCACACAAAACATTTATTTTATATCTTTCAAGTTTGAAGTGGACTGGGGTTCAAATAATTATCAATGCAAGATTACACACTTCAATTCGTTTTGCATTTTAATGTTATTTTTCAAGAATAGGGTTTGGTATTCACAGTTGTGCATTCAAAATTCGATTGTTTTAACCAATGTTTTTTTTAGTTTTCATAATTATCAATATAAAACAGTATTCATTTAAACGAATAAACAAAGTGGCCAACTTGTTCAAGTAAATCTTTAAATGACTTTCGATGCAAGGTTAACGACCTTTTAATGTGTTGACGATTTCCAAAATAAGTTTACTCAATTCAAACAAATGAGATGCATGTAAATGTAAGCTCTCGAGCAAACCAAACAGATCTTCGGTGTCCAAGCCCTTGGATTTAGAATGTTTGTTGATTTCTATTTGTATAAGAAGCAAGACGTCTATGAATAGGCAACGATTTCTACAATGCGTGGGAGGGTTGAGTTTTACTCGTGAAGCGAGCACTTCGGCTCTTCAACAATAGTTAGGGTTACTCGGACCCCTCTGTTGTCACCCAACACGTGTGAACTCTACCTCTGGGCACAATTCGATACCATTAATTCCTTTACAATCGGACTCTTCATTCTTCGCGACAATTCGAGTGTCACAAAACGTCTCTAAAAGCAGTAAGAGCACATCCATCAAGTTCTCTCAAGTGATTGATAACACCAATGAATGGGAATCTATGTTAATTTTAAATTGAAATGTTAATTCGTCATAATTGTGCTGAGTGTGAAGTATATCTGAATAAATACAGATGCATCTAAATCACACCTTTAGACACATGAGGTCACGTGAGTGTTGAAAATTTAATCTTACTACAATTTAGATACACTAACTTGCCAGCTGTATACCTACAGAAAAAATACTTTTAGGAATAACTACATCTGCAACTCTTAACTAGGCTTTTAACAGTGGCCATAAACAGTTATCTAAAACTGTGTCAGTTGGTGACAAAATATCGAATAAGTACTTACAGTTTTGCTAAAGAATACGGAAAATATATTAATTGCCGTGCGTAAACAAATATATCAACTGCATTTGAATAAAAATTAACAGCTTGCTTCGTAATTCCAGACAAAGCTTTTGTATTTCGCTGGTATGCGCTGTCTACGACACTACAGAATAATTTAGTGACACATTTGATTGATAACGCCCATCAAATTTCTCCAGACCTTCATTTCAACATAAAGAATTTTATTAAATTTTTTATCCCACTTGAACGAAGCCACTACAATACAAATACGCTATTGTTAAATAAAAATTCATATTTCATGGTATTGTTACAGATTAAATTTACTGATATAAAGTTACAATCTGAATTTAAGATTTGTTTGTATTCGTATGGGATGCTTGAATTGAATTGTATAATACAGCTAATTATGTGTGAACATACATTCACTAGTACAGCAAATATGAATATTTATTATAATTGGACTGTACGATTCGAATTCACAAAAGTTTTGATGATTGACACACAATGTCTGAAAAGATTTGTCGCCGTTGCTCTTTTGATGTCATCTTAAACTATAAAAATTTGAAGTAGCATTACAATTGATATGTTAAATATATGTAGGAAAGAGAAAAAGAACTTGACACAAACCCTCTACCAAACCGTCTGCCCAGAGTGGTAAAAGAGGCATAGACCTCCCTTATAAGGCTATTGAAGGCTGATGATATAAGATTATCATAAAACAGAGTCCCACCTCTGCATATTCTTGGTCTCATAATTATCTACATGTACATCAAGTTCATCTCAAGTAATTTACTGTTTAACTAGTTTTTTTCTACGTGTGCAGTACTTCACGAAAGGTGACACATCCATGAGTCAATATTATATCTTTATAACAACAATTACTCAGCGATTTTAATCAATCTAAAATGTAAACATTGTGATTTACATAATCGCATGTAACATTTAAATTGTCTCTACAACATTGGCTTCGCGTCGTCACGAAAGACTTCGTAATCACCGTCACGATTCTGCTACCATTACGTAAGCACTAAAATATTCCGTCCAATGAATTACCAGCTTTATGTATTATATACATATAACATATCAGAAGTGAATGGTCTGTGCGTTTAGTAAATAAGGTTATAAAATCAATCACTTAGTAATTAAGACGTAAAGTTGACACAACTTGTTCTGTGCGGATTAACAATTGCTGATAAACAGGTTTATGTTTATTGAGTAATAATTATAGAATATTATAAATAGCAAATTCATTTAAAAATGTAGTGAAAATTAAACCTTGTCTTTTCGATGCAGTCGCAGACTCGATCGGTGCACTAGATTAATCTTCTTCAATAATAACAATGATTCTGTCATCATGTTTTCAAAGAAAACATAAAATTAGATTTACACTCACATTTTTTTTTTATGTGAGACATCTATATGCTCTGGTAAACCTGATTTTTGGCGTGGCGACGGTTCGCCCTACCGAACTCACTGATGAAAATAAATGGGTTGTCACGATTTCAAATAAATTTGGAATTTTTGTATTTAATAAAAATGAATATTTATGTAATAAACAGTCATTTTAATTTATGGAACAAATAACTTATACAAAACTTCGATGTTTCACATTTGCCGGGCGTCCCGTGACGGCTCACTTTTGTTGGCAAACTCAAGACAATTTAGGTTATGGAGTGCCTCTATTGTTGTTTACATATTTTCTGTTTGTTCCGTCTGGTTATAGTAACTATAAAATCTCATCCATATTTACTTTGGTTAATAGGTATACGTAATTTAATTTAAATCGACCCACGTACCTCAGTATTTTACTTGTTCTTGTTCAACAAAAAATTCGCAAAGAGTACACAAGTATGGTGCCGTTAGAGAGGCCATAAAGGGTTTACGTTGACCTTACACCATTAATAACGGTAGTAAGTTTGACCATGACAAACCAAGTTGTTTTGTACCTTACAGAGCTTACTGCCTACGTAAGTTGTAATAAAACCTTGACGGTTTATTTATTCAGGCGTTTAACGCCTCAATACTCATTTGTTTCAGTTAATTCATGGTTCCTTTTTTATTATCTGTTATTATGTACCGTAAAACAAGGACTTAGAGTCCAATTTTAGCTTCTAGCCCGATGCTAAGCTCCAAACTCTGAAAGAAAGAACAACTTTAGACAATTGCTTTTGAAGCAATAATAAAATGTTGGTGATTGCTTGTCCCTGCTGGTAAAGACTTGTTTCGCAACTCCTCCGTGTAGTGTAAGTAGCAAACCAGCTTCTTTACGATACTAACTGCCTACGGTAGCAGCTTGACGTAATGAAACTATTAATTTGTTATATTGTATAGCGGACTGTAGACAAGTTATGAGGTACGTAATACCCATACACCACAATATCAATACATTTATCTATCACCGAGACTGTTTCGTTAATACTCTATATCATTGATTTCTGTGATAATATAATTTATGGCTTTGAAAAACCTAAAATATTAATATAATTCTTTTTCGTGCTTAAGAAAAATATAATTGCATATATTGAGGGCAATGACTGTAATTTTAATTATTTATTTTTTATATAAAACAAACAAGGCTACTTTAGATTTGCGAATCGCGGCTTTCCGCATCCCTGTGTCTGCGGCGCCGGCGCATCGAGTTCGTCGACCCGACGCCACGGTGTTATTGAACGTACCATAACAACACGCACACATACAAAACGTAATACGTACACGACTATACACATGTGTTGAATAGTTATTAAATGACTACTGAACTTAAAGCTTAGACAAAGCTACAGATTTATTGTATCAATCCATTTTGCAAAGTAAACAAAGTGTCGGGCAGAAAATAAATAAATAGAAAACTCTTTATTTATACATCGTATTGTAGTCACAATAGATGCAACATCAGATATATAATGTTTAAAAGGGCGTCCTTGTCAAAAGCAATCTGTTTCAGGTAACCTGAGAATGAAGCAAAATATTATTTTTAGCAACAGAGTTGATATAATTTAATTTAATTGGACATCATTATAACTAATATATCCAATTAAATTACCTACCTCAACATGCAAAAAACGCAGTTATTATCAACAATAATATTTGATACCAGAGGAAACAGATTGCTAATTTATGTAATTAACGACTAATGACATAACAAATTAATAAAATCACTTGTAAGTGACATAAACAAACACGAATCGTGCAAACAATCGCACAAATGTTGTAGATATATTTAATCTATATATCTAAATGAACACGTCAATTAGTTATGACGTATTAGGAAAGCGCGTCACTAGAATGACGCGATGCCGACATTCCACGGGTTGCGTAAAAACGTATTGTACGACCGCGGCCTAAAGCCCACGACCGCGGTAGCTCAAATTAACGGTACTATGACAGCAACTCCTTTCGCGAAGCCTCATTCTACATTCAAATAGCGCGTACGCACTTTGTCAACAAACAAAAGTGTTTTGTATCAGAAATTATTACGATGTTATTTGTCAATAACACATTACACAATGAGAAAATTCGTGCAGAATAAACAAAAACTTACATTTATTGAAATAACCGGCTTGATTCCGATATTATCTATATGCTTAGTAGCGAATAGTCACATAGTTAAATTAATAGCTGCTCCCTGCGGTGTTACCCGCGGTAACAGTTAACATTTCTTTCTAAAATAACAGTAACCCAAGAAACTACTTATAACATAAGCTATCTGCCAGCGAAAGTCCCATCGAAATCGTTCCAGCTGTTTCAGAAATTAGCGAAGCAGATGCAAATTTTTAAAAATTGATTGTTTTTATTAGTTTAAATAAGTAATTTAAAAGACATTTATTAAAAAGATGGTAAATTTGAAGGTACAAACAGACACTTATAACCTACTTTATTGCGCATTACGTGGTAAACAACGAATATGCATGTACCGTTATGTTATATTATGTAAATGACGAAATGTGTCAAGTTTGTAAAATAACAAGGATTGTTATCAATGTATATAAGCATAGGTACACCGATCTACAAGACCGGAAACTTGAGCAAAACACCGTTTCGGAACGCTAGTTATACCCTAAAACGTAGGCGGTAGTTCAACGACCTTAGTTTTTATCCGCACTGATATTTATTACAACTGTAGCAAATAATTAAACTCTCTAATTGCTGAATTTATTGGGTATTATTTCAAGCATAGACTATTTTTAAAGTAATAATTAATTGGATTATGTACAGTTTGGATTATCTTCAATATTATTTTATTACTTTCGTGGTATTATGTAATTAAGAAAAGAGATTGTTTCATTGTGAACAGTTATTAGTATCTTTTTCGAGATATAAGAGTGAACTCGGCCGTTATTTACGTTCTATTCTATTCGCCTTGGCAATGGATATTGACTGAATCATTCTTATCGTCATTAGATGGTTTTAAACTCATGTGTATAATTTTGTTAACAGAATAGTTAGGATAAAAGAATTAAGCAGTACGAGAAATTATTCTAATAACTTTTTTAAAGAAGATAAATATTAAATCTACTTTAAAGATGAATAGTATAAAATAATTTTACCAGTCTTAAAAAACAACAAAACCTCTTAAGTTAATACTTGTGTTGACAAACTCAAGAAGCACATTCGTTTTATTATAATCTAGTATATTTTTTTGATTTATTGTTTTTTAATAAAGCTAAATTTTCTTCCTTGTTTTTGTAAAGGAATACTAGTTTTGTATAATACAGTTAGAAATCGAAAAGTATGTCTTTCGTTTCCCATTGTGTAAATCATCCTAAACATTATGGAAATGTTTAAGATGAGTTTACAAACAAACACTCCGTCCCTTTTTCTCGCAGTTAAAGTAAAAGAGATAGAAATAAAAGCAAGCTTTAAAAGAAGCGGCCAGAAAAGGTTATTCAACTTCCTTTGTAAATTCACCGTGAAAAAATACGGCATTGCAATTTTCTTAGATAATTTGGAACTAAATTGCTGTTCACTACGATAACCCGGTGTTCTTTGAGCGTAGAAAATACATTGACTTCATTTATTTATCACTAGCTGAGCCCCGCGGTGTTACCCGCGATACACAACAACCGCGGTTAACGCCGAGGGACATAGTAAAAAGAAAACTTATGTATAAGTATCCTTTGTCCGTCTCCTGGTTCTAAACTACCTCCCCACCAATTTTCATCCAAATTGGTTTAGCCGTTCTTCGTTATAAATAGTAACTGACACGACTTTTTTTTATATATATATAGATAACTAGCTGATGCTCGCGCCTCCGCCCGCTTGTATATTGGTTTTCGCGGCAAAAAGTAGCCTACGTGTTATTCCAGGGTGTCAGCTTCCTGTATCCCAAATTTTATCCAAATTGTTTCAGCCGTTTGCGCGTGAAGAAGTAACTAACATACAAACTCACAAACCTTCGCCTTTATAATATTAGCGTGATGTGATTAATCATTATGTTGTAACTTGTGACGCCTCTGGTGTTACGGGTGTTCATGGGCGGCGGTAATCGCTTACCATCAATCGATACGTTTGCTCGCTTGTTCTCTATTTAAAAAAAACATATATTAACCCTTCTGACCAGGGGTATAATAGGCAAAAAACCTCCTTAGGAGAAGCCCATGTTTAGTAGTGGACTATTTATAATGCTTGATGATGATGATTGTTTGTGTGTGAATTCATAGTGAAATATTAACATACCTCTGTATGTGACTTGGGTCTAATGTAAGTTGTTTTAGAATAGTTTATATTCAGATATGTATGATGTTTTACTATGTTAAATAATGCAAACGAATAAGATAGACTTAGGTGAACGACAGTCTACGCGTAAGTTTATTCGAACTGTTCTTTTTTACGTGAAATTTATATAAAAAGTTGGAGTTTTTATTTTACACACATAATATAATAAACGTTGTATGTTTACTGGCACCATAAGAGTGTTGAGTTAAACTTTAATATTACATTTTTAAAGGGAACAAAGTAATTTCTTCGCGTAACAACAATATTATGATAAATAATAATGTTATAAATATATATTATCTTAGATGCGTCTCTAATACATAGTTAACTAGTAATAATTGGTGTAACGCCTAATAAGAAATATGTATTATTCATTGTAATTATAAATACAATTGAAGAAAGTTATATAATTACATGTTTAACACTTTCGACTGCATAAAACACCAATTTACTCATATGTTTTTATGTTTGTTACTATTTCTTAAGCTTACATGATATAATTACTACCTATACATCTTCTTGTTAACCAAGCATAGAAAAATTACATAATTATAAAAAAAAACCTCCATTGTGAAATCAAATGAAGATTTTCAATTTTATAAACTAATTTCATATGTGAAACTGACCTCACATTAAGGCAAATGTTGCGGCTCCTTCTAAACCATAATGTTACCATCAAAGCTAGATAAATCTATAGTGTGTTCTCTCGGCACAGTCGATAAAAAAACCGTAATTTCTTATAAAAAGGCAATCTGTGATAGATGAGGGCACACATCGCAACACAAGGATGTTATGGTTTTCTTAATCCTGTCATTCCTCTGTCGCTTAACTGAGTTTTTGCTGTAATAAACAACTCGTGCACAAACAAAACGTCACTGTAAATTATCAGGGTGTCTTTACACTAACTGCATCGTTAAACTCATTGGTTTTGTTGAACAAATTGATCATGGAGTATAGATATACAAAGCTAGACTAGTCGTGTACTCCTTAAAACTGACAACGTTGATTAATATTCACAAATAAAAACTGTCTTTATGTTTAGTTCACTCACATGTATAAAGAAATATATAATACTAGCTGAACCCCACCGTTATTTTTGTACTGCGAGTAGCGCCGCGGGACAAAGTTAGTCTAAAAAAGTAAGTTACTCCCTGGATCGTCAGCTACCTGCCAGTGAAAGTTCCGTCAAAATCGGTCCAGCCGTTCCAGAGATTACCCGGAACACCAGACAGACAAAAAAAAAAAACTACATTTTTGAAATATGTACCGTGGACATACATTGCATTTAGTAAAAAGCGGTTATTTTAATATTACAAACAGACACTACAATTTTATTTATTTGTACAGATTACATCTATGTGCCTTTATGCAGTAAAATATGTTTTCATATTAACTGGTATTGAAAACCAATTGGTAAACAACGTTTTACTTCTCTACCACGAACAACGTCTATCTGTTCGTTCGTACATTTAGTGACAGTTACGCTCTACGCGCTCCTAGCGACAACGGTCGTAAAATAATACCATGATTAAGATGTAAACTTCAACTGTAAAAACTAATCTACAACAACTATAACACTTACCTAACAACAGCGATATAATAACGTGGCTTTATAAATGACTAGACTAATTGGTATACAGCCTTAAACTGTCCACTGCTGGTCATAGGCATCTCTGTAAAATGAGGCTAGACTACTTAGATTCATACATTATAAGTTTTTTTTCCTTTTTCTCTGTGAACAACATGCTTTATACATTTCATTAATTTAAAAAGTAATGTTATGTTTGCAGACAATATATGAATATTGTCATGCACAATCATGTGAGGAACATTCAAAGGATAATTTTCGTGGCAGAATTCTTGATTCTTTATCGTACTCTTAGATCTGCGTTTATCTAGGCCAGCACTAAGGAAAGCCTTTGCAATCCAAGTACTTTCTCTTCTATTTGTCTGCCGGACTCAACTTTCTTCCTCGTTTTCATCATTGTGACGGTGGAATTGCATACTTTTTGCATTCTTCATGAGCATTAGTATTGCGAGCTATGCGACTTCATTAAACCATATTTGAAATACAAACCATTGTGTTAAAGAAAAGCAAAAGGAACACTTAGTGATACATAACTCATATGCTTACACCAGTTTTTAGTAAGCTACAAAATTTAGATGTTAGATTAATTTAGATTTGATAGAGTGATATAATTGAAACAATACATTTATTATTACACATTTCTTCTTTGACGTTTCGTAATATATCTTTACTGATTAAAAACAAATTACGCAAACTGGCTTAGAATTCAGCTAATCTTGCGTCCAGCCCTTCCCGCTGTCATACCAGCGGGCGATTATTTTAATAAGCGGTCATTTCGTCCTTAGAATAATTACTTGCATACCAAACAAAATGCACTAGGAAAAAAATAATTGCCTCTACGCTTATATTTATGATATAGTTTTACAAAATAAAAAATATTAATAAATGTTTATTTTGTTTACAGGTAAGCGACTCAGATTAATGGTAATAATACTTTTCCAGAGAGCGGTATGTACGAGTATAATAGTCGATTAAGGTTTTTTAAAAGTCACTAGTAAATTAAACCTACCGCGAGATTTTTTGACTGTCTTCTAATTGTTTATAGGTTTTTAATGGAATGGAATGTGTATTTTGTAAAAAAATATAAAAAATAAGAATTCAAATTATTTGGTTCGTAGAAGGATAATCTGCCCTGTAGGTCCATCAAATTCTAATACAGTACAATTACAACCCTTCCCTCCATAATTTTGTTCAAATCGTTACAAAATAATCTTGAAATCGCTTGTAAGTGAAGCTTAAACTGTAATTTGGTCAATTTGAATAAATGACGACCAATAAAATGATCATAGCTATCTCTATAATTTGATTTCGGCCTATAGAATTTCGGTAATGTGAATTGGAATAGAAAGCTTTATTACCTCAGACGATAAGATTCCAAACTTAACTATTTTCTAAAATATTATCTGTATGAATGGCAGCTAAAATAGACCCTTGAAGAATAAAACGCCACGTTTTGGTCGTAACACCAGAAGGCATTATTTTAGTATAGAAATCTTTGAAATTCTTGACTTTTCTCTATTATAATATACAGGTATTATACATAGAAACCTTCCTCTTGAATCATTCCCTCTTTTTGTGAAAATTACCTTAAAATCCGTTTCGCGTAGTTTGAAACTTTTAAGCAGACAAGAACAGGAAGCGACTTAATTTTATACTATCAATTGATTTATCGACTTGCCTGGATTCATACATTCTAAGCTAATTTCCCGTTGTTCTAAGAAAATTAAGTTTCTCTTCATTCTAGTAAACAAGGCAATTTCAATTATTTAGTAATACTATTAACATCGACATTTATATGAGTAAATACTCTTTTGTCAAACCTACTAGAATAATTTCTTAGTTAGGTTCAACCCAGTAATGAGTCACAAATTGTCTATAAACATTTCTTATACTCACCAGCTACTAAACACTTCACAGTTTGCACGACCCATTTAACATGTAACCTACGTTTAATATTCATCTCACAAATACTCCTACCTTTTTTCTCTATGCCTACTTAGTATGTTTTGTTTTTTCGACTATATCGTCAGGAGTGTGTGAAAGGAAAAGTCGTGAAGGGCTTGTTTAAAAAACATAATTTTTTGAGTCAAGTATAACCCTTGGGATGTATATCGATTTGGTTAGTTTCGGGCTTCTAAATGGCAAATACACTTAGCTGTAACTTTTTTGTCTCTTCAAATAAACTAAGTGCCAATATTATATTTTAAAAGATTCATTTAAGGATCGTATCCTTTTTTTCCCACGTCTCTGTTCAATTTCAGTCCCTCTCATTTCTAAGCATTTAGATAAACAGTTCAAGGGCTATCTTATTACCAGACAAGTGGGTCAACATAACTATTGAAGGGCATTCACGATTATTTTTCGTTCCAGTAACCTCATTTACAAATCCCTTGACTTGATAAAAACTTCTTCTTACTGTAGAGCTGTTATTAAGTAATCTTTAAGACATTACGCTCAGAAGATTGATATGAGAAATTTGTAGGGTTAATTAAGACTGTATTATTGTTTTGAAGTTATAACTGCATATATTTCCTGCCCAAAAGTTGAAGGATCGAGAGTAAAACCAATTACTATCTAAGCCTGGAAGTATTATGATGATATGTACAGTATTCTATTTATTTATCCTACAACGAATTAAAACGAGTACGTTTATTATCCAACTAGCTGAGCCCCGCGGTGTTACCCGCGGTACAACCACAACGGCGGGTAACGCCGCGGGACGAACAGACAGGCAGACAAACAGACAAAAATTAAAAAAAAATCTTATTTTGGTACAAGTATCGTGTACACATATGCAATTATTTAAAAGCGGTTATTTTAATATTATAAACAGTCACTCCAATTTTATTTATTTGTATAGATGTGCAGTCGTGTACAGACAATTGAACACAACAATTGATGATGCAATTAAGTATTAAATGAGTATCAATTGTGTTTTCGATTTTGTTAGCCTCGTCTGCAGACAATTAACGATCAAAAGTCAACTACGTTAACTTTGTCTTACTTCCAAGAAGAACAATTACTCCAGTCTCGATCGAGGTGTCTTATTAGATGGGGAGTGATCACGCCAACGCAACGTGTTCTAAGAAACCTTACAAAAGACTTATTAAGCAAAGTGTCAGTTTCTTTCCACTCTAGAGATTGAAAGAGATGAAATACATCCCCGTCTCACTCGGTTACTATTCGAGGGCGCTCGTAAAGCGATTTTGAAAGCCACAAAAAATTGTTTTGGTTTTTTCAATACGGGAACGGAGGTATATAAAAAACGATGCTCGTCTTATTGGAGATTTTGTACTACGTCATAAATAAACTACTACGCGACTTGTAGTTTTTGTTTGAGCGCGAGTTAAATTTGGTTTAATATGAGCCAACGGTCAGTTTAACGTAACGTTTGCTTCGCTTGAGTGGCTCTCGGATAGCTATATCGTTCTACAAGCCGCGCTGCAAAAATTACGTCTAGATTTTTTCTTATCTGAAATAAGCCTTTACAGAAAGTAGGTCGAACATAATCTAACATTTCGCAAACATGCTCAATACTACCTTGTTTTTGATGAAAAACATTGATATTAAAAAACATTTTAATGCAACTGGGAACAAAAAATCTTTTAATTGGTCAGAAATTGTACTATTTATCTGGGGAAGCTGGATGGCCACTAGATGCAATCTCGTTGGAGATGTGAGGTCAACGACCGTCATGTGTGAACGAGATGGCATTATATGTGCGAGTGCAACAGATAGGATGCGCGTACGCACAGAAAAGGAATGAAAATTATTGTATTACATACTGTTTGTTATTCTTTTTTTTTTGGGTACACATGTCGTGAAGTGTAGGTGTGTGTTTATGTGTGCGTCTAATCCCGAATCCTGATGCGTTTGTTATTGTTTAGTTTAGACTACGGCACATGCTTTAAAATATGCCCACAGAATATCAAAGAAGTTTATTTCTCCTTTGATACGTTGTCCCAGTAAGACTATATACAGATTATACCTACACATACCTTTGCGTCATCTCGTCATTCAACAAAACCTTTATACAAATTTTATGTCGTAGGTTTTTGTGTTTCGTCTTTAGAAACGACACACAATGCATTCAGGCGTTCTTAATAAGGATTAGGCACCAGTGGAGGATTTTATACTTGCTCTTATTCGAATTCCCAAAGTCGCGACACGTACCGCTTCAAAGCAAGCCATAAAATATAAAACAATTTTTCTTGTCAATAATTGAAACGGAAAATCGTAAATATAAAATACCTGCCTATTTTAAAAAACTACGATACGTATGCTAAAAGACTGGTTATATATTAATAGTATTCATAATTTTAAAAAAAGCACAACTGTTATACGTGATCCGTCACCTGCCATCCGTACGTCACTTTTCCCGCCAAACTCGATCGGCGCGTAATTCCCATGCAATACTCGAGAACAACTTACTCTCGCCATCTCGATAATTTCTAACGATTATGCATCAACGGTACCTGCATTTGCAGACCACGAGCTCACGCAACGGACAATGTGCATTCAGCTATTCTAATTTAAATAAAAAAACAGCTTACAATCGCATAATAAAATGCACTGTTTATTGCTCAAAATACACAAATAATGCCTTTCTCATCCATTGAGGGTCAAACGATGCTTTGTCCCTAAGTTGTCCTGTTTCAAAAGGAGTAGGTTACAGGGGAACAAAGGTGGTGACATCTCTAAGAAAAAAGGAGAATAGGGTGCGTCTAGTGTAGTCAAGGTAATGCTAATGAGATTTAATTGAGTTTATAATAGGCAGAATGATGAATTGCCCTTGCCTAGATTAGGGTTGAATGTTAAGGCGCAAAAATTATAGTGACTAAACACTTTTTATCTTGTTTTTGTTTATAATTGACCGTCCTTTGACTAAATAACTTATTGTTTCTAACTAATGTTGTTAAATATATAAAAAAAAATACAATAAGACACGAACATATTTTAAAATATTACCGTCAAAACACATTTATCATGTGAGTTAACACGTCAAAACGTATGTTTCACGCTTATAAAATATGCAAACATGAAACTATGACACACTGTCCTGCATTATCTAAAAGCAAATGAAGTAAGACAATGTTTTTTGAAACAATACTAGCTCGCCCTCTCAGTTAGCTTGCGGTAGGTCGAAATTGTAAATATATCTATGGTGGTTACCGACAAAGGAGGCTTCTAATATGCAATAATTGTCTTTGTTTACGACCATAAAGGAGTAAGACTTCAAAGAAAGATTGTTTAGATTCCACAAAGTTGTAAAGACGTAAAAGAATCTTCAGTTACAATTTTATTTGTTACCGAACGAACATAAAGTAAATAATTTTTATTTGGATTACATGAATATCTTTGCAATCCTAATACAGTTGAAAAGTACATAGGTCAAGAATTCGTGCAGAAATAAAATTACAGTTGGCCTAGTTTGAAATGTTCGTACAAGTAATCGAGGTTAAATTGAACAACTGCTATAATAGTACCATGACATGCCTACTAAAACTTGAAATTAACTTTCAATCTACGAGTACCAATCGGAATAAAAAGTCAGATCAAAAAACCCACGAGTCGAAACTAGCCTTTATTTCCTTGTGACCACTGCGCTCGTTTTCAATATAAAAGATAATCTACTTCATATCTTTTAAAAACGATTAATGAAAGTACTAAATCAATACAGACAAGTAGACACACCGTCTGCCGCATTTACGCATTATTTACTACAAGCACTGTACTGATACACTATCTGTTTGCGCAACTCATACACACTCCACAGTAATTGGGGCACGGGGTCAAAGACCATTCCTTTGTGCGAACACTTACAATAGTCCACACTGCACAAAGAATACCTTTAATATAGTTTGGGAACACAATAGAAGCTGTGCTAAAGATAAATTTGATTCAGGATAGGAGGATCGCACTTTACAATATAATGAATAGCCCACGTACTCTATAAGTCGCAACCTCGATGAATTCATTACTCTAGAGAAGATACCGTGTACTGAGCTATTTATGCACAACACGTGCAGACATACAGTCTAGAATAAACTACCTATGCATGTATTTACGACTGATAAGATCTTATAACAAAATGATATCTTGATCAAGGCTACGAAAACGTACGTTTTTCAAGAAGGCATAACGTATAGAGATATAAACGATTTAACTTAACAAATATAGGTGTTGACACAGATGCATTCAATCTAATATACTTTCGTTGACTTTTCTTGTCAAGAAAGACAAACATGCATTGGTTATCGGTAACGGTAGTCTTGCCTTGGCACAATGTAGCATTGTGTATACACACCGTGCACACCCAAAGTAGGGCTGGTACGTTTAGCTTATCGTAATTTGTAATTTACTTGCAAATTTTGAGAGTGTCAGTAACTAAATAGATTAGTGACTAAACTAGAACAATTAAAATGTAAGTAGGTACATATTTTGCATGTGTATGTGTGTGTGACTTTGAATATTTTTCTTTTCTGTGTGAAGTGAATTTGAGTGTGTAATTTTTTTCTTTAATAAGGTTACAAGAAGCATGAATATTGAAGGTAAATTTTGTAAATTGACATCCATAATTAACTCGGATAATGCCTTGACGTTGCGTACGCACAAGCGCGCATGCGAACATATATGCTAATAATGTTTTGCTTTGTTTCATTGTGAAAGATATCCCATGCAGTTTCTTATTTGAAATCTATAGCTTCCATTGATTTTCTTGTTTTTCTTTCGCAGCTAGTCATTATAAACATACAAATATGTATTAGGAATTGCAGTATTTTTGTTGCCAAAAGGTGTTTACACAAAACTGTTACTGTTGCACACTGTTTTGCAAACGTTTTTGTTTGTTAACACAAATGGCTGTCTAATGGTTTCTTCTTTTTTAGAATACAAATTATAATTACGAAACAGAATCCTTTCAATAAGTAACGAAGTATAAAATCGTTTCCCATACACATAATCACATATTCGTGGTATTCTAATTAATGTGACTCCCCTATTAGGGGTTGTACGAGATTTTCGGCGATTTAATTTGTGTGAACCGCTCGGTGTCACGGTCGGCCGATTTTTGATTCAATTCTTTGTTTGAAATTCACAATTTTTTATTTAGTTACTGGTGCATATCTAATTGAAAAAACAATTGTCTATTGTTTTAGAACTATATTGCACTGTTACAAAAAATAATGACAGTGTATGCGCGCAAGTCAGTGAACCTACATTGTTTCCTTTGTTGGTCTCTCTAAATCTCGAGAATCTCGAAAAAAAATGTTTGCAATTACCTGTTCAAATTTAATACTACGAATACGGCAAGTAAGACTATAATCTATATATATATAAAAGAGGGAGGTGACTGACTGACTGAAATACCTAGAGATTAACGCACAGCCCAAACCTCTGAACCTAGAATCCTGAAATTTTGCATGTAGGTTCTTTATATAACGTAAGTGAGCACTAAGAAAGTTGAAACTTTTTGAAATTCCACTCCTAAGTGGTTAAATCACGGGATGAAAGTCTGCGTGAGGCGAAGCCGCGTGCAAAAGCTAGTTATAATATAAGGTCGTAACAAAGTTATGATAATCTGTTGTAGAGACTACGCTAAGCACTCAAATCTTGCAAAAAGGCGTGAGTTTATAATCTTGTAATAATTAAAAACTACAACTTTATATGTGTAGTTACAAATAAACCTATTTTAACATGCACATAAACGTGTCTAAAGCGATAAGATGATTAATGCGCCTAACTCACAATAGTTTCCGATAAGCACAGCCTTGGATTCAGGCTTGGTGAACTGTTGACGGCGTTGTTTAATGGAATGCAATTCGTTAGTTAGTTACCCGATAACGTCAGGTAGGTAAAATTGTCCATTGTA
Source organism: Spilosoma lubricipeda (assembly GCA_905220595.1). Taxonomy (NCBI): domain Eukaryota; kingdom Metazoa; phylum Arthropoda; class Insecta; order Lepidoptera; family Erebidae; genus Spilosoma; species Spilosoma lubricipeda. Next base: position 8,337,131 of record HG992294.1, on the reverse strand, counting down.
GTTATATTTTGTTGTAACAATATTTTTCTGTATATAAAAGGACCAGTATTTAATGGCTAAGAAACCTGTCAATTAGTTTATTTGACACTATTCATAACATTGTAAAGAAGCATTAAATTATTTTATGAAGACTTTAAAACAATATATTTAACCCCATTATAACTTGTCACACCTATTGTAGCAACTAAACGGTTGAAAATTCGTTACAATAACATTCAGTGAGATGCAAATTTTGAAAAAACAATAGCTACCCTTTAATTTAGTTTAGATGTCAACCGAGGCGTAATGAAATCCTTTCGCTTTGATGTGTTTTGATTATTACAAGTGCTTTATGAGGTAATGTATGCAAAGCTAGTCGTAATACCCGTTATGGTGGACTGCATGTGGTCTGAGACTGCACTAGTGGGAATGCGTGAATATGCAAAATATTTTGAAGCATGCATAATTGTAAAACATGCTAGAGAAATACTTCGAGTGGATTCTTGTGTTTAGGCTGAAGTCGTTATAACATTAATCGAATACTATCACTAATCCGGTAAAACCTCAGCGCGCACTTTTATACCCTTTTTTCTCATTTACAGTTTTCTTGTAAAGGAGAACACAGACTGATGAAATCCAAAAAGTCTATACTTATTTTTTCTTTGTGCAGAAATTTCCTCCCATCGGACACGAACCGACTAAAAACCGCAGGTCCGTTGTCTCGCGTGTCCATACCCGGGCAACCAGATGTACACCCTATAAAGGAAATCCCATTTTAAAACGTCTATAGATATGAGAATGCTTCATATTGTCTGACGAATAAGAATAATGTGAATATTAATAGAATTTTGCTAAATTTGCATGACATTAAAATCAACACAGGTGCAACTATCGCAGATAATAAAATCACACGACCCGTAGTGGGTTGTGTATAATTTATAAAATCCAGTTTCATTGGTGCAGTACGATATGTATCCACAAAATTTGCATAGATGTTTCGATAAACAGGTTCGGTTCTCGGCCACTGCACATTCCCACGAATGTGTGCGTTATATTTTTATAATATTATAGGTAAATATTAATTCATCACTGTCAAAAAACAAAGGAATCATATTTAAAAATTAGTGAATATACCAATACCAATACATTTGAGAAAAAAAATTATTGTAAAAGGTGTTAAAGATTACAAAATCCTGACCTGAAAAGGCTGCTAAGCTTCTAGGAGGATCTAGTATGGTTGGTAATCAAGAGGCTAAGTGTGGAAACAGCCCGGGAAAACCAAACTAAAGACTACTACTTCAATTGTTGTGTTTTGGTAAAACAGCGTAAACGCTTATCAATAACCCTTTGTATCAGACAGACTTATTAGAAACTTTAGTTGTTTAAAATAAATCTTTTCAACTTTAAATCGGTATCTAGACAGTTTGTGCTGGCGTGTCAATCGTATGCACCGTTATAGTTTGGTGTGCACTCCGCGTTCGGCTTGCTGTTGGCCTACTGACTACTGTACGTGACAAATTGACCACGGCTTATAAACTCAACTAAAACTATATATGTATAGGTACTTATCTATATAACATTAAATATCAATTGTAACTATCTTCTGTATGTATTAATATCAGCGCAGAAGCCAAGTTACTTGGAAACTTGGATTTTTGGACAGTGACCCTAAGGGTATAAAATAAGAAATAAACAAATGAATGGAATTTCGTAACTATCAAAATTAGAAACACGAAGTACCTAATCACCTGAGCAAAGCCACGGGCAATAGCTAGTAAGTAAATTAATTAAACCAGCTAAAGAAAACTTATTTTCATCTATGAGACATAGGACGCTAGTTTTTCTTGTACCACACAAACTTCGTGGAAACAAGTATTACATAAAAAAACAGTTCTTATTATACCCTTAAGCTGCTATAAAGTTATAACCGTCTATACCAGATTTAATGGCAACATTAACCCAATCGTTGCACTTTCTTTCCCAAGTACACCAATGACCCATATTCATTTTTTTATTAGCACATAATAATTAGGTTTGATTGTTAGATACGTCAATGCTTGACCAATCGTCTTTACGACATGACCCCGAGCGGTCATTATTATACACTTTTATGTTCGGTGTCAAAACCACCCTTTCAATGTTTTACTTTCACACGTTTTAAAACGTGGAATTTGTCGATTACGAACGACCGGTCAGCTCATAAAAGCTCGTTAGTAAAAAGTTTATTTACGCACCCAACAGGCTCCGTATAATAATGTCGTAAAAGTAATATTTATGTAAAAAATCGTGGTAGCTTTATTTTTACCATTTTTTAATTTTTATCGACGGCTTAAAATTTATTATTTATGGTTTTCGTTCTTCACTTACTCTTGCATTTATCAGTGTCGTAAAAGCGTAACAAATTAGGCGCATAATGTTTTATAACAATAAGAACAAAACGACGTAAAAACTTGTTTGATATAATTTATATTGTGATCTGATAACTGTTTAATTGTTAACGAATCTTCGGGGAGATCGAGATACAGCTTGGGTGGTCCGTTGCAGCCCAAACACACGATTGTATCATTTCATATTTTTTTGTTTCGTCCCTGGCGCAACGTGATCAAATATTAATAGAAACATTAAACCACATCCTTCACTTCCATACTTTTCTGTAAGATACGACATTTGCCGCTCACACTTGAGCGATAACTAATCTAACACTTCATGCATTTTAAAAGCAATGTCAAGTGGCCATTAAACGACAAACTACTACTTTCTAGTTAGAAACTCTAGCAGTTCAAGGAAACTAGTAATTCGAGTGCGTAATGTGAGACTGCAACCCAATAGGTCGGGTGAGAGCCAGCGCTAATCCAGGCCATATGTGACCGCCTGTTCGCCTGGCGTACACAGGTTGGCTGCCCCGGACTTCTAAGTCATTACACCGATTATTATTGAGCAAATAGTCCTTCATCTGCCAAATGTCGCTACAGTACCATATGCGTTCACCACTAAGTGGTTAAAATGCACCATGTTTCGGATAACCCAAAAATGTACTCTCTTCCTGTTACATCGATTGTTGGCTATCGAAAAAAAGAAGGAAAACACAACTTTTGTTTTATTAATTAGCCGACAAATTACCTTTTGTTTATTGTGTCTGGCCGAACAACCGTAACGCGTACACGGTAACTCCCTGAATCATCAAAATGTTAATTACATTAATTTACTTAACAATGCGGCTATTACTGTTAGCAGAAACATCTAAATAGTGCATTTAAAAAACGGGATTACGTTGTCCCCAAATATGCACGATTTAACATGAAACGCGAATTCGTTATACACGTAGCTTATCTTGAGAAAAAGCTCTGTTAACCTGTTGTATGCATCTTATTAAAGCACCGGCTATTGTGTATTGTAGTCCACATATTCATGGGTAAACACACACCAGTCTTTGTGTCTATTGTGTACGTAATACTTAGCAGCATCACCCTTCGTAATCTCATCCTTTATATGCATTGTTACGCACAATGTGAGATCCCGAATTCGGTCCAGAGGTCGCTCATCTCGGAGTGACCTTAGGTCGTACACGACAATACGCGGTATCTTGTTTACCTTTGTCAAACCGATGTTTAGGCTATTTAGGGCTACCGGAGTACTTGTCCGCGTTATTGTCGTCTACAATGGACGTCATTTCCGAACAAAGACACCGCACAATGCACTTATTGTTCTTTTACGATATTTAGCTACCGTTTCAGCCGTTACGTGTCTTTATTATCCATAGGTATTATCGATCTCTTTGTATTTCCAATTTATAGAGTTGTTCCTTTTATTGTAAATTTATTAATATTATCAAGTTCCGTGGGAATTGATCTTAGTGTAACGTATAAGAGATTAAATCAAACAATTGGAACCTGAAAATCCGTTTTAAAACAACAATGAGTTCCCAGCAACGTTTAATATCCATTATGAATACAGAAAAATCGTAGCAACATAACAAGTGCTTACTGAAAAAGAAAGTTTTGAGTTTATTGCAAACGCGAAATCATAAATTGTGAAGCTTTATGTGGTGCTTTTGTCTTATACAACGTGTTTCAGTAGCGGCTGCCGCCGCGCCACGCCACTATGATTTACATCTTTGTTCTCATAAAATCTGAGAATGTGGTTTGTGCACCGATTGCAAACTGCAGTTGTAATAATAATCTCATGAACCGACAACAGCTTTGTTTGACAATATGGTAAACATTATTGTAGTTTGTTTATTTTTCTTTGCGAATATTTTAAAGTGTTGCATCCGACCTACGTCGTCGATCATCTTAAGATTCTATCTGAATCTAAACATTGAAATATTCTATTTCGTAAAACGTTTACTTTTTCATTGTGGTATTTGTAATGCAAAGATAATCTAAAATGCGTATCGCGGTAGCAGTGTTCTGTAAATGAGCGAGGATCTTCTGATAGCACGAGTGCTCGATAACGGCGGCTTTGATCGTCGACTGCGCCCGCTCATCGTTTGAACTCGCCGCCCCTGCAGGGTGCGCTTTATTAAACATTCATTAAGAGCCATCTCGTAGCTCATACCTGAACAGTAGTCGGATGAAAGCTTACATCTTTAAAATCGATTCCAATGGAATATATTTTAAATCTCTCAATGGGGTCGTAAACATTTTTGATCAAGGTTTTTTATTTAAATTTGATAATTCAAGCCCATTCGGGGACCTCTTTAATGTTCCTTGAAAAGATTAGTTCGATTATCGGAACAGGAAAGTTATTGGGTCCTTTATTTAAACTCCTACCGTAGAATTTCTATTCATGTTTTTTATGAACTTGTAACTCGGAATTGTTTTTTTTAAAAAAAATACCGTTTCACGCAATTACACCTAAGACTCGTAGGTATTGTATTCACATAATGTAATAATAGTTTAAATATATGTTGCTTAATAATAGTTAGAATGATCCAAATAGGGTTGCCAGATGGCCGAAAATACGGGATTGTCCTGGAATATTGCGTCTTGTCCCGTGTCCAGTAATTAGACCTCATTGTTCCGGATGCCGAAAACCTACAAGTTTCGTAACAACATAAACTAACAACGAATGACACGGCCTGCCCCTTACTCACAGGCAGACCTGTGATAAAGGGGAAAATGCTTCCCGAATTTCCCACGATATTTAATAAATAGTTCGCGTGTCTGAAAACTGTATGTAAGGCGCTTCCAAAATAACACGTTCACAAATTTTATTAATTTATAGAAAGTATTCTATAGATTAATAAAATTTGTGGACGTGTTATGTTGTGTTTTGTTCTTTTAATTCCAACAAGCAATGCCTTTGCGAAAGAGTATTTAGCCAACTGAATGGTTTATGGACAAGAGCGGAACCGAATGTCGATGAATTTAATCAAATCCGAACTGCTGACCCATAAATTTTGACGTGTCTTGCTCAGAAATCTTATCAGTTTTACAAAGCTTGACTAAGAAAAACTAATTAAATTCAGTGATAAACAACATTTTTTACTATGGTCAGGACCGAGCAACCCGACATCGTTGTCCTATCTTTTTTGAATTGTCCCGGATTTGATAAGTTTCTATCTGGCAACCCTAGATCCAACACACACATTCTCAAACACACGTTCCTTATTCCCAACATGTCTACCTTATGCGACCAGTAGCAATAAATAACAAAAAATCTTACCACTCTAATGACACACGTGAGGCAATTCCTCCTATAATGATAGGCTTCCAGTAATTCTCAGAGGTAACTCCAGGACACCTGGTTCAGTCAACGTTCTGTAAGCCAAGGATATATAAATGGAGTATTACAAAAAATCCAACTATTTGAAAACAGGACGCAAGGATGCCAAGTAAATTTCCAAATATCCAATGATATAAATCTTAAACCCTTTATCATCCGAGAAACAAATCTTTGTTTCTACCGAAGTAGCCATATTTCATGATGTTATTGATTCCTAATAACACAGTAAACTGACAGGTAATAACTTAAGTGTTTATTAAAGTTAATATACATCGTTATTAATGATACCTTGACTACCTGGGTTACGTTCCCGTAAAGGGTTTTGTTCTATATAAACACACTGATACACGTATGTATAGAATATAAAAACTATCCGGTAACAAATATCGAACACAAATATCATCTCAATAAAATAATATTTGTAACTAGATATTGGGTCAAAAATTAAATTTAAAGAAGTAATACGTAGTTTTACAAACAATACAAATAAGATTAAGTTGTTCTTTTTTTTGCATCTTATGTCTAAAACATAATTTTATAAATAAAGAGAAAAGAATAAAATTCATAAGTATTGTAGATGTGCCAGAAACAAGTAATGAATTATTTATTAAAAAATAACCCGACTGCGTCAGTATATGCCATCTTTATTAAATTCAGGTTTTTTAATACTTTTTAATTTTCGTGTATGTGTCACTCTCACCCTTCAGATGAATCTATTGACAGTTGACACTGTTCACATATTATTATGACAAGCCGGTTGGCTCTTGGGCGTGCCAAAGACAATACATACATACATACACTCGAAAAACATAACCCTCCTTCTTTCGCAGTCGGGTATAAAGCGTAAAAACCATCAAGTTTCATCTCGCCATAAACGTACAAGGTAGACATGTAATGTAACTAATTGTTTAACAATCGGTGGCGTAGATAAACAATCTAATCAAAATACAATAGAAAGTTTATTCAATTAGATTCATTCTACACTGTAAACATTTTATACCTTATAACATATTAAATACTAGTTGTTGCCCGCGGCTTCGCCCGCGTATATGTCGGTTATCGCGGCAAATAGTAGCCTATGTATTATTCTGATGTTTATGCTATGTTGCTGTAAAGTTTCATCTAAATTCGTTCAGTAGTTTTTGCATGAAAGAGTAAGAAACATCCATCCATCCATACTTACAAACTTTTTCTCTTCATATAAAATGAACTATAAATACGTTCAGTGGTGAATCGTGTCAATTCAGTACCACAATGCAATCGGAGGTCGCATGAAAAAGCATCAGTGCGATGACCTTTAGCAATGCAACGCCACAAGTGTTTGCAATTTTTGTCATGATTTATCTACACATCATTTTACGCTTTGAGAGCGCGAGACGTTGCTAATTATGTTTCATCATCCGAATTATACTCTGTACAGCATTTTATATTGCGCAGTTGACTTAACCCTTTCAGACCATATCCACAATTGAGGACACAAAAATGTAAAAGATATGGCAGTTTGAATACAACAAATGTGATTTGAAACAGTTGCACTTAATTGTCCACATAATTAATAATATATTATGTATTTTTTGTGATATTTTTAATCTATTGTATCTGAAATATTACAATTCTCTACTGCAAGAGAAAAAAAAACGGGTCAAAAAGGTCTAAATCAATTTTTTGTGAATGTCAAATTAAAGTCTCAAGTACAATCAGAATAGTCGAGTTTAGAGGTTAAACAGATTATCCCGTCATAAGTCTCGAAACAAATAATGAAAAAATAGTATTGTTTCCTAAGAACCTTATATCAAACAGGATTGACAAACAACCCGTCACAATATACCATCTTTAAACATCAAGCTGTTTGACGGCGGCCGCGTCAGTCACGAGACTTGTTTGACAAACTAAACAGACTTGCAAGGGTTTTATAACCACCCGTAATTCTAATCAAAATCTTTTTTAATTTCTATGAACTTGAACCCAGTTTTGTTTGAATTAAAGTGATAATGTTCAACTGTTCAAGCATAAATTTATTTGTACCAAACAACTTTTTAACCACCTTTTGTATTAGTTGACTTATGTTTAATGACTGCATACAAATATGCAAATAACGAAGTAGTCAATGATCTATTAAATACATGTCTCGTGGGGGCATCGAACCTAGAATACTGGCCGTGTTTGCAATTAATAGCCAACCTCATCTAGTCTATCCGTGCGGTCTACGATTTCGCCATAAATACGTACTTAAAGCATGGTACATAGAAAACAGTGATTACTCGAACGCTGTCATGTCATGCCGTGTGTTTTGTGTTCAATACGTGCAATTTTCCCTAAGATTAGATAGTGCAGTATAGAATTATGTCCCTCTACCGGGTAAGGTGATCGGACACGCAACAATGGCAGACATTCGCTTACTTTCACAATCACGCGTCGCTGCCCGCCCACACAAGGTTTCTAATATTACGCACCTTTACGACACACCTTGCCAGTCCGGTTTGTAGATACGCAAATTTTAATTTGTTGTTATTTGAACTACTGAAATCAACATGCTATTTAACAACATCAGTAACATCTATCGTACGTTCGTCGCACACAGAGTAGCACAAATTTGGGTATAAAAAACAAAAAATTATCAAATTTGTAACCTGTACTAAGTGCTTTAATTGAATAAATGTATCTATAACAACACACCTTGCCCGTGGCGCCGTCGATCACTCCACGATTGGAATAACCGCTATTTTCTATGTAAACATGTTCCCTCGCATGTCGACATTGACATTTCACTGTTAAGTTTCACACAAATGCCAATAACTCTACTTCACCTCACTCCTTACTATAATGACCTTTATTACGTGCGCCATAAGAATGTACACAACTATTCATTCACAGTCCGTTAACACAATATTTAAGTTTTGCCTCATGCTTAGATGTTTTGAAAACATGTACTAGAAAGTTACATATTGTTTACAAAACAGTGTCGATACATGAATGCGTGTTTAGATTGTCACTTCATTATTAAACTTAATAGGATTTAAGTAAGTCGTTCACCAGTTTAACTAATAAAACTACTTTTTTTAAAAATGTAGATAAACAACGAAAAATATAATCTCTAATTTATTTAATGACATCCTGTTTCATATATCAAATCTATCATCATCAGTTCAGGCTAATCAGACAACCTAAGAATCAGAAGATAATAGATACAATTATAGTGAACATAAATACTTTTGATATCATTTTAGAACTAGAACCTAGAAGAAGCCACAAAAACCTGTTGCAAATAAAAAAAATAGCATGTCGATGATATATAAAATCATAAATTAAGCTTAACAAACTATCGAAAGAAAAATTTCATTGCAAATCAACTAGAATAATCCATTAAAACAAAATGATTCTGTTTTCTATAAATTTGATGTGGGTTTAGATATAAATAAAATAAATACATTTTTTTTCACTTCTATGAATAACACCTGTTTACAAATTAACATCTTCATTAAAGAATTCTACAAGTTTTTAGAAAGTAATAAACACACACTTAACACTTTGTAGTTACCACCATATTATTAAATACATTACACTGTTTACAATTGCAATTTTACAACCAATAAATTTGAATACACACATAATAAATGCGGTATTTTTCATACTGCGTTTTACATTTACTTTACAAACCTGTAAATAATGCTGACAAATGTAGTATGAGTTCCCAACTAAAATAACAATTTCCTGCTTTATATGTATGCAATCTACAATACAATAAATTATGCAATAATAACAGAACGTCACACACGCTATTACATATTAACACACATCATAACACATTGAAATCAACATTTACAAATCACTTTTCCACATAAAATAAAACAGTTCAATTAAAGTTACCTTTGGTAACATCGTTACTTCGAATAATCGATTGTTTACACGTCAATAGTTGTTTTAGCTATTTGTTAATTACAAATGAGTAGTAAAATAACTTTACTATGGATTAACACCTACTTATTAAATGCAAAGTTAGTAATATATTTCATTTTTGTAGATTAAAATCTTACCTCGTTGTCCATAAGAAACAGGTTTATTTTATTGTAAAGCAGCTCTCGCTTTACTTAACCTCATCTACAACAGCTAACTTAATAGACTTGTAGACAGACTTATAATTTATTATCTTGCACTTTCGTCTACATAATAACTGAGTATTCGTAATAATTGCCAGATAGCCAATAAAGATAAGTGGGTTGTTTAAAAAAGTCTCAAACTTAAAAAAAAATATTTATATCTGATAAAATAAAATAAATGTTAACCTCCTGATACAAAGATTACAAAGCTACCTGGATGTGTCACTTATTTGTTTAGGCGTCATCTCAAAACCAGTAGCCTACCAACGTATACAAATATACAGATATATGTCGGCCGAGGGTGAGTTTTTGTTGCCTTTTTTATGCGTGTCCAGTTGTAATAGAACCTCTCTACCTAGGGTTGTAACACATTTATTTATTCGAATTTGGCTTGAGATTCTCGTCGTCGCACCCTATGTTAACAAACATTACCGTTTTATTTTCGTAAATTTTAATTGGAAAATGAAAAATTAATATTTTCACTCCAATTTTAAGTTATGTACTTAAAATTCTAAAAATATAGGGTTAGAAATAGTGTAGTGTGTTGTAATGCAAGTATTTTATAAATATTTCTTTTGGGACATTCACTGTTTTGTATTGTTAACGCACCGTATGCTCAGCGAGGTACGCCATTTTGACATCGAATCGCCTTTCACTTGGCCTACATATTTCGGAACTGGTTCGTAATCACAATGCAAACTCGTTAGTTCCAAATAAACTAAACGCTATTGTCGTAACAATGAATTTCCTGGACAGCTGATGAAAAAGGTTGAAGTATACAAGTACATTATAGTAATCAAAAGAAAACTTATTTGTAGTACTTATTGGGTATGTATACAAATAAGTAAGCCCATAAGCTGGTGAAATGTGTTTAGGTATATTATAATCTAAACATTAAATTCATACTGTGAATAATATTTATCGCAGTAACGGCAATCAAATTACGCTAATCACAGCCCTAAGGTGTAAATGAATAAAGTAAGATGGCGGGAGCGTGCAGGGCAACCTGTTCTGTGGTGGGACGCGCGACGGTCGCCCACGCCCGACAAATCGGCGCACACAAGCACAACACACTAATAATTACAGCACGGACATGTTCGATCAAGTTTGAACTTGTTCGAATAAAACGTCATCGAAAATGCGTGACTATATCGAAATTCAAAGTATAAATCATTAGTCATCTTGTGGGGACGTTCTATCTAGGTATTCTTAGAAGAGAACTCGGTAGTCAAGATAGTATGTTATATTCCAAATAAAAAATGCAAGAAAGGGAAAAATGTAGTGGAAAACTCACCATTTTTCCAACAATAATCAAATCCAAGGTCATTGTCTTTTGCAGAAAGTAACGCCCTGTGTTATATATATATACATTTGCTATACCCCGCGGTTTTACCCGCGGTTATTGCTGTAACGCGAGAAACAAGCTGGAAAAAGTTAGTCTAAAAAATTTGCCTAAGTTACTCCCTGGATCATCAACTACCTGCCAATGAAAGTTCACTCAAAATGGGTCCAGCCGTTCCAGAGATTACCCGAAACAAACAGAGGAGACAGCCATATTTTTTTTTAACTATAGTTTTGGTATATATAGTTTTTTTTGGTAAATATACCGTGTATACATACATATGCATTTAGTAAAAAGCGGTTATTTTAATATTACACACAGACACTCCAATTTTATTTATAGTATACTACTCTCTCTCCATGGTAAAGGGGGTAGAAGACTGCCATAGAGGCGATATCTCTCCGCAACTGCAGAGGCTCTAGGGATTATGTGGCATCGGGACTATTGATAATGCGGAGTGCTCGCCGCTGCAACCGGTCGAGAGCATCAAGCAAATAATGCGCGGATCCATCACTAAAGATGAGAACAGTACTCATATTCTCACAAGCATATTCAGCATTCTTTACAAAATGAAAAATATATCTTTCTCGTGGCCAGGTACCTGTAATTATATTTACGGACAAAGAGTTTTTAAATTGCTTTCGACTCGAGTCCTATTGATGTCGTAATGACTAAAACCTTTGGAGCCCTGGATCGTGACCTGAGGCTCTTACATAATTCTCACGAATAACTTTTGGACAACATTATTGGTATTGAAAACGTATCTTTTATATAGCATGCACTTGAACAACAACAGCGCAATTTAAGTATTTTCAGAGATTTTATTAACTCTCATGTATTGCAGTTTTTGTGTATGGTAGGTATACGGCCCACTCTCCCCAATTACATATGCACGTTGCGCTTTGTGTTTCCGGGCACTCATGAGCAAGCGGCGCAGGATGAAAGGACGGTGACAACCCCGACACGTTTTACCAGAACGCCTTTTGAAAAAATCTAATTTGACGCATCTCAGGATCCCATTTTTTCTCACTTTCCTTCATTTTTTATTCCCATGTGATCACAGATTCTAACAGTGTAGGTGCGACGGATGCAAGCCCGAGTGTGGCGGCCTTCGCTGCACGTGGATTGCATTACACGCTGTTGCTACCCGAAGAACTTGGCACAGTTGCATGTAGTAAAAATATGTGTACACATATTATTTGTATGTATACATGTAAATTTAAATAGGTACTTTGCATGTCAGCGACATTCGATATCGATCGTATTTTGTGTTTGTATAAAGACGAGCAATTTGCAAAATCGAAACTAGTTATGGCAGCTGCTCAAAATTACCTACTGATTAAAAGTAATGTTTTTTTTTCTATATTATTAATTTTATAGTATCGGTTTAATTCGAGTATTAATATTATTTTTTCAAACGAATGATGTCATACGCGTGTCGTAAAAATATTAGTTGTGAAGTGAATCGGTATCAAGTGATGTCGGGTTGTTTGTGGCGCGTGCGCGCTGATATTTAGGCCGACCAAAATAGCCACCATACCTACTGTACCAAGTTAAAATTTCAGCTTCTGCTGATTGAGTTCGTTTTGATTTAAGAATGTACGATAAACTAAATAACATTCAACCTCGCGATTATAACTCAGTAATCACGTGTTACTCACTATCAATCACCAATGGGTAGTCATTTATCAATTCAAGGCTAATTATCCCTCCCATACTATAGTTTACTACGTCGGTCACAACGTTCATAATGTATAAAAATAATTCAGTATGGCACAGTTAGCTTGTAAACGATAAAAATTTGATAATGGACCCGATAAATGAGCGAGTTGTTTGCGTGGTACACACGGCCGCGCCATCAGGCACGCGCACGTCTCCAAGGCCATTTTGTTTACACATACACCCGCATGTTTACGCGTGCCCAATATAATAATCCAACCAATACGAAGAACTCTCTGTAGTAAACATACAGACATTAGCCAAATCACTTTGTGAATTAGCCAGGTTAAATCTAAATAAAAATGGCGCGAAACGCTCCATTGATAGTTTGGCGGGAAAACTTGCATTATGTAATTAGTAATTACAATAGTATATTTTCTATTTATCTGTAGAGTGTATTCTATAACTAGTATAACTTTACGCGAAAGACTGTCTATGAGATCGGAAAATATTACATAGGTATGTGCAAATCTGTCATACCAATAACTGGAAAATGAGTTAAATTAAAACATAAGTGCTCAATTTATCCACAATCACCTGATATTAGAAAAAGAGAACATTGGTTTTACTTAATTTAGAAACATTCGCTGTCCTCCTATCGTTTAAACGTAAAGTCGACAAGTTTTATATAAGTGGAAATATAACCTATAAAACACGTGTGTGAGAAATTGGCGGGAAGACTGCGGTCTACCCGTCGACCTTGGCTTCCTGACGTCACTGACATAGTTCCCGGCTACACCGACGCTTGTTTTTTGTCATGATTCAGACATTTTGTTATTACGAACAAGATTTTTACGTTGAGCAGTTTGTTGCTAAGTTACCTGTTACCTTGACATCTCACCTTGATATTTTAGATGACGATAATGATTCAACTATATCACACTTAAAATCATGATGAGCTCTGCATTGGCATCTGTATATATCTATATTTAAACAAGAGATTTGAACACTTCGGAAACAGTAAACAGTTTTCGATTTTATTAAAGCCATGTCCATATAAGTCCACAAGGTGACCCGGCGAACTTCGTACCGCCATGTTTACATAGGTATCTGTCTCAGCTTCCCGTCGCGGACAAAAAAGGACTTTTCTTTTATCTAATCTTTTAATTTTTCTACACAAACCATGTGCTAACAATAATGAACACATAAAAAAAAGAATTATTTAATTTGGTGCAGCCGATTGGAAGTTATGCGCGTACATACATTTCGGCGATTCATTTTTATGTAGATAGATAATTAATTTCTACCACTAAATGTGATGTAAAAGTAAACTGTGATGAAGGAAAGAAGGTCTAACTAAATCAAGTCTTAACTTAAATCACAAAATGAGATAAGAAGTTCAAAGGTACAAAATTGATATTGAATATTTCGATCTGAATAAACATTGTCCTCATACAACGCAGAAATCGCACCAATAATTAAGCTGCCTCAAATTACTAAGAGTTTTACGTAAAATGATTCAAAGACACAGAGAGAGAGAGATTAAAATAAGACCGTAATATGGAAAAGTTACTTAACCTAAGAGGAAAAATTTAACAGTAGGTAATATCTAAAAAAAGTCGTACTAAGGCATTTAACATTATTTGTAGCCTCAAGTAGCACACAAATAAAAATAAAATTAGTGGGACCTCTTAGTTATTGAATACAATCAGTAGCATGTATTTGGCCTTGGCCGCTTCGCTTACCATGCTACTTTTTGTGCGTTCCGATAATTTGTTGATCGTCAGACGTTAGCTTTGCTCTAAGGTATTATTAAACGTACTATCTTATTGTATTTACGAAATATGTCAATGTGTCACCAATTCTTTTCTTCTTCTTCTTTTCGTCAAAATATTGTATTTGAGGCGATCATAGCCCAGTTGCACTCGGTGAATAGAAACAATCACCGAGGGTAAGCAACGATGGCGCGGTCAGTAACTGGATGGGTGACCGCTGGTGGCGTTATACCATAAGCGTCTCCGTGATTCGGGGGTCACGTTAAGTAGTCGGTCCCGGTTGTTATCCTAGGATAACAGTGGTGAATTGTTAGTAGTAAAATCAATTAAGGCAATACTGCTTGAGAAATCATTAAAGCTCGCGTACCTGCATATATCCGTATTGACGTTTGGATTAAATTATTTCCTTTTGTTTTGCTTTAAAACTCATCAGTTTGTATATTTATAAATATTTTCTTAGTAAATTACTAGAATGTTTTACATTATACTCCTGTACCATTTCAACTTCATACTACAGTTCTAACCTAATGATATTATCAAAAATATTAGAATATAATTTTTGTATTCAATAACATCTTTACTGCCATAATCCATATTAGAATATTTTTCACGTCAACCTTCGCTACAGTAACTCACAGACAAGCTATTATAATACAGATTAAACAGTAGTAAAAAGATCGTTAAATTTTATAAGCAATATTTTTTCAGACTTGGTAATGGTTACAAAGAACGTCGCCGCCCATGGATTTGTTTAGAAAAAACCACGGCGACGCTTTAAGTACTTTAAACCTATTTTTTTATATTCCAATTCTCTTGGATGAAGTCGTAAAACTCTCATACGGTCGCATACAATGCTAAGACAGCATCCGGGCGACTTAACGAACTTTTCAGTTTGAGGGTCGTAAAATTTTTCCCAATTTACAATAGTACAACCACGCCCTCGAATATAACATTTACGAGGAACTCCATACGCGCAACGACGGCGTGGTTTTGCCACGCATCACCCTTCAGAGAAATGTTAACAAGAGTCGTAAACTGCTTTCACCTTGCGATTTATCGCGGCTACAGTCGCCCGAGTCAATAACCAACTTATATAAACACAAAGAAATTATTCAATTTTAATTTTATTGCCGAATTCGAGACTATAAAAGTGTATTGTTCGCTTGTATCTATATAGACATTTTATGGTTCGAGTCTTTATAATATTCTCACACGTATATTCAAATTATTAACATTATAATATCTCTTTTTCCAGATTTCCTGAAACCACGCAAACGGTTATCGACCAGTAGCAAGAAATCTCCAGGCCATGCACACAAGCATGAGTGCGGGCACGGAGCGCACATCCGCCCGCCCAAAGTCGCGAGACTTGCGCCGGCGCATCTCAAACGCACGAGCTAGGCCCCGCCACACCAAGACAACTTTCAAAATTGAACAACTGCGCACAGGCAGCTAGGAAAACGAAACAGAAATATTTTGTGAGGCGAAAGTGACTGAATGCTACCGCCTAACCTACTGATGTTTTGTCAGTTCAATTTTGTCACAGCCGTTGTCAAATGTGCATATCTTTATGATTTATTAATTTATTGTAATACCATTTCCAAATTACTAATAATGTTAAGTATTGAGTAAGGTAGATTAAGGGAATATCTTTAGTTCAATAATTAATATATCGGCTACTAATGTCACTAAACATCACACTCAGGTTTTGCTCAACGTACATTCAGGTTTACACTTGAACGAAGCTACTGATGTCTTATAATTTCACATTAATAGATATCATGATCTTAATAATGTAGGTCGGGTACCACATTGCCAACATTTAAGAAATGGATGAATGGAGTCGACACAGTTCTTCACAATTATAGGTGTCATATATTATTTTAACTATAAACCCTGACACGTTTGCAACTGTTAATTATTATGGGCATTTACTCCATTCGTTGCAACTCTTTTGACAATTTGAACATTGTTACAAGCCAAAGCCTATTTATTTAACACAGATCTTTACGAAACATAAAACACAGGGAAAACCGAAAAGTTTTCATGATCCGATCCCACTACAGCAGACATTCACAAAACTTCTAACATGCCGTGACAATTTGTAATAAGTTATCATTATATTATATGAATTATGATCTCTTTGTATTAAGTTATTTTTAGGTTAGATTACATTATGAATATTTACACTATAGGTCAGATGTTAACAAATAACAGTCACAACATATAGACGTCTTGAAAATATCTCAACGATTGATGCGGAGGAAATGAAATTTTCGCCGCATGCGTTGGAGCATTTTCGATGCGTCTTACTATCTTGACGAAGTTCACTTGCGTATGTTCTTACGTACTTCGCGAGGAACTTACGCAAGTTTCTTCACAATACATATGCCTAACGAATACAACACAAATACTCAAAAATTAAACACGTTACCTTCACCGGTTCTTGCAATTTTAAAGTTAAGTGTCGCAATACTGTATGTAGTATCCAATTTGAGTATTTGTGTTTCAATAATATCTACTCTTACGAAAAATTAGGATATTTGTTTTGTTGTTGTATTTTAATGGTTTATAAAATAATTATATGATTGTTTTTTTAAATTCGACAAAATTACAGTCCACAGTTTTCAACAGCGCATTCACAGTGACTAAACCGGGGCCCTTTGTGAAAGTACAAATTTTCTCATCTTGTTTAGGTCGAGGGCTCGCGGTCGCAACAAAAAGACATGCTATTTATCATTATCATAACATAACTCATTTTATATATAATTTTCTAACATTTATTATATAAGGTTTGGTACCATACGTTACGTATGTTTATTTTTTCTATACAACGACAGTTGTAACGCATTTTAAGCTAACCAAAGCCGTTGTATTTTTTTCGCGACTATTCAAATGAAATTAAGTAAATGAACTTTTATGACTTGACAGACAAATAATGTATAATTTTATATTGTTATAAAAGTATATTTTGACTACAGAAGTAGTTAATAACCTGTTTGAAAATGACGTTTGTAATTTATGAATATTTTTTGTTTGCGTGTGGTGTCTCTAACTGACGCATCTTGACATAAAATTTCGAAACAATCACATTTGATTTCAATATCAAAAGTATGTTTTGATATTGAAATCAAATGAGCAACGCTGATTTTCATAAAACTGATATTTTAAAAAAGATTACTGAATAAAACTACCGACTGTAGTGATTCAAGACCGTAAATTTTATTTAACTTGTCACAACGTCAAAATGGACCTTAGTTTGTGTCACCACATCAGATATTGTATAATTATGTTGTTTGATTCGGACGTGTCTGTGTCGTGTGTCATGGCCGTCTGCAATATATAGAAGTTAAGTGTCCTCGTAATGTTTAACTCGACATGTTCACACGTGTCAACGGATTGTACACTTTCATTTCTTATTTTCCTAATGATAATTACTCCGGTACTAACTAATTACAACACTAATTAAGAATCAACTGTATAATAAAACTGCCATTAAGATAACCAGTTTCTATTAAAGCAGGTCACATACATTTAGGTGTGTACAATTCGTTTACATTGGCCCAACATTGTCGCGTCACCAAACGGAACATTTCGAGTACACTTTATAATAATTTTATTTTCTCTTTAACACCTGTGATGTATTAAATATGATCTCAAAACATAATTTTTTACTACCTTCATATTTAATTATTATAGTGTTAGTCCCGGCGTCTGAGGTGAACAAACTGTATCCCTGGAGTGTTTGTATTTGAGAGATAATTTAATACATCAGTTGATTAACGATAGTGTATGGTCGGAGGAGGTGGAGTCGGTTCTGTAAATGCGTCGCGTCCCGCTGCACTGTACATACGGCACTTTTAGCATGTATTTATTGAAAGCGGAACGAATTCGTAGGATTAATGGCAAATGTAGGGATACTACAAAATATTTAACATAATATATAATATGATTAATTTTATTGGAAAGTCGAGAGGCAAATTTAATTGTGTGCCAAATATGATTCCACAACTGCTGGTGAACGTTGAAGCTCTGTGTGAGGTTAGAGTCAATGTTCTAGTTGTGTATTTTCGATGAATAAATTTATATGAAAAGACAAGCGTTGAGGCGTGTATACTCCTGCGGGAAATAAATGCAAATATATGTTAGACATGCGACGAAGTCAATGTTATGAATGTAAATGTTATTTATCGTTCGCAGTTTAAACATTGTACTCGATCGTGAGACAACAATGCCTACATTACTTGAAACATATGTAAATAAGAAACAGAGAAACAACCCATAATTTTTATACTATGTGAACTCTTAGACATTGTGTATTGTAAATTTAGTTGAAAAAAAGCTTATTTCGCTCCTTATTTTGTTGTTTTTTTTTACTTTCCTATGGTATTACCATTAAACATCCAAATCTTAAATAGACATGGAGTAAGTATCATAAAGTACCTACATGAGCATGCTGTTTTCGAAGCAGTATACATACTAATGGATAGCGTGGGAACTCTACTAATATTATAGAAAATGAGTCCATCGGTGTTACCCGCGGTTTTTGTCGTACCGCGGGAGACGCCGCGGCGCAAAGCTAATCTAAAAAAAGTAACCCAAGTTTTTCCTTATATCATCAGCTACCTATCAGTGAAAGTCGCGTCAAAATCGGTCCAGCCGTTCCAGAGTTTAGCCGGAACAAACAGATAGACAGACAGAAAAATATTGTAAAAAATACATTTTTGGCATAGGTACCGTGTATACATACACACTACAGTGCAAATGCACATGTAGTGTGTATGTAATACTAAATAGTAAAAAAAGAGGTTATTTTAATATTACAACCCGACAATCCAATTTTGGTTATTTGTATAGATGTGTCAGACATGCAATCAGTAAATTAGACAATTCAGAAAATGCTTTAATTGATTATAATTTATGGTGGAAGATTGTTTTTTAAATTTACAGTTAAAATTCTAATGCATTATTCAAAATAGTACCTAAGAAGACAACTGTTTATAAAACTAGAAACGGGCTTAGTAAAGAACTTCATAGCCTCAAGCAAGTAGATACTTCATTTGCAACAACTAGTAGTAGGTATAAATCAAATCAAAAACACCACTGTCGGTTTTGATCCCCAAAGAACTGGTACCTAAGGTTATCATTGTTTCTTCACCCATTGCTCTGCTGACCAGAGATGACATAATGCAGGCTTAACAGAGCCATGAGTATGTGTGTTGTTGCAGGAGATAAAGTTGTCTAGCCATATAGTAATATAAGTAGTAAATAGTAATATAAGTAATATAGTAATATAACACAGACTACTGAAAACTAAATCTTCACCTCACTTTTTTTCACATTTTAAAATTACATAAAATACAAATCAAGTTTGTTAACAAGAACTGTTTCTAGGTGGCTCCTATCCTAGTCAATGTGCAGTGCCGGATTAGCCACGTAGCAAGAGTAGCAAATGCTACGGGCCCCGCGCTTTGGGGGGCCCCGCACGCCATCGCCCATTGGCCGTTAAATAAATAGGTTTAAATGAGCGTAAAGTATCTTGCATGCCATTATTTAATCCCGGATGAACGGTATTTAAGTTCGCTTGTCTCTTTTCCTTCTCATCTTTAAAATCAAAGGAGATGTACAGGAATGTGGCAGTTATAGAGTAATAAAGCTCATTCCACATAAAATGAACGTTTGAGAGAAACCTATTAAGAGGAGAATGAGACTGAAAAGTGCAATAAGTAGAAACCAATTTGGGTTTTTGCCGGGCCAACAGATGCCATATTTGCAGTTCGATAATTGAGTGAGAAATACAGAAAGGCGCACAAAGACTTGCAGATAGTGTTTATTGATGTAGAAATGGCATATGGTAGAGTACCCCGAGAGGTTTTGTAGTAGGCTTTGAAAGAAGAAAGAGTGCTTCGCTAAGTATGTGGCATTGCAGTGGCGGATTTATAGATTTGCCGCCAGTAGGCTATAAATTTTTTGCCGCCCCTATTAACCTACAATTTAATGTCTCCCTGCTCTTTTCATATCCTCTTTCGATACTCCCTTAGGTCTCGTCTCGGCGCATCACACCCCTCCCTCTCACCCTAGCCTCTCACGTCCAGCTTTTTGAAGGAAGTGGTTAGTGTGCAGCCTTTTCCCTAAACAGTATGTGAGTGGTGACCAAGGTACCATTGTCCTGCCTCTAATGTCACCCTAGCCTGTTTCTGTTACTACCGCCAGGCCTGCGCAATTAACCTTCGAGGTCATTCAGCGATTTCCAGCGCCTGCACTGAGTGCTGAACCTGGACCAGTCCCAGGCCAGGTGGACTAAGATGATTCTAAACCTCACTCAATCTCACCTGCTATGTTACCAGACCGGACGTGATCTCCAAAGTATGTTTTCTGGACATGATCTACGAAAAGGTGCCGTGTTTCGAACGGATCTTACCGCCATAATACTAGCGTATTCCGATTTAGCCGTTCCATGACTTATCGGACGCTAATGGATGGTTGTGCTATTTTTTTTAAATTGAGGGTAATCTATAGGCACACTATTTGGCCCTAAAGTATTGTTAAATTTTCAAAACTTCTTTCAATCCTATTTTTGATCGTATATTATTATTGTAAGAAATAAAAACATTGGGCCAAACCTGCCGCCCTAGACTCCAGCCTACTGAGCCTCGTGGTATATCCACCACTGTGGTATTGATTCGATCGAGGTACAGAGGATTTCGCACCTTTGTAAGATCGGCTGCTTCTTGATTGTGCATGATATTTGCAGACGACATTGTGTTGGTCGCGTTCTAGGGTCAGCGCAGACTAGAAATAAAGACGCAAAGACTAAAACTAAAACCGAATAGATGTTCTGTGATTTCGGCGGTCTCTCCGGCCTTATTGCCGGGTCATTGAATAGAACAACGAATCCTCTCTGCACTGATTTCAAGTACCTCGGTTCGATGTTACAAAATAATAGCGAAATATGTCTGAACATCGAATCAACGACGAATGAAATCGAAGATGGATGAAGTGGCGGCAGGTAACAGGAACTTTTTGCATCCCAAGTTCCCTTTGACGTTAAAGGCAAATACATAAAACGATCAGTATTCAACATTCAAACGCTTTAATATGAGTTATGGAACACAATGGGCCAAGAAGGACTTAATCATCTTATCTTGATGATTGTAGAGCATCATTTGTATATAATTGAAAGTGTGTGATGTCTAACTTCTGCTCGTATTAAATCCAGAATAGTTTATTTGTTATAAATAAACTTAAAATAGTTTTGTTTCATTTAATAATTAACAAAAACTTTTCTGTATTAAATTGGAAGTTACAAATTTGGAGATGCGCACTGAAAAACAAAAGTGAAACCACCGAAGCAGTTACAAATTCAAATGCGAATATACAAAATTCAGTGTTGTCAGTTTTTATCGAATTTGTCTTCTTTTAATTGGGCAAACTATCTGTAATTAATGTGTTTCGTACTAATTGACTAAACTTACGAATGGTTAAATAATGTAAGTTTGCTTTAACTTTAAGTTACTAATAGAAGAAAATTACTTAAAAGTACGATTACATTACATAGCTAAATTTACTTACGAGAACTAGTTCTCGACATTTAAATCGCAATCGCAACCGGCAATAGAAAAACTAGTGCAAAATAAGGTAGCTAAGTTTGAATGTTTGATTCACATTGTGCCTTCTAGCATTGACAGTGCATGAGGTCTCGGGTTCGATTCCCATGTCGGACCAAATGTTTTCGGAGTTTGGGTGTTTTCTAAGTATAATATGTATGTATTTACAAAAAAAGTATGTACGTATTTATATCAGTTGTTTAGTATCCATAATACAAGCTTTGCTTAGTTTGGGACTAAATGGCAATCGTGTGTTGAATGTTCAAAAAAATTACCTAAATACCATAAACTTGAGAACCTAGAGTAAACCTAGGGCCCCTTGGCCAAATTTGCTACAGGCCCCGCGCTGGCTTAATCCGGCACTGTCAATGTGGTGACTGACCACCCCACCCCTATTCATTCCGTACCTATGTGCTAAAAGTGTGGACTAAGGGGGCAAAATCTGCAGGACAATAGCACAGCAAAGAGAAGATCCTCTTTACCAACGCGTCTGCCCAGCTTAGCATAATAGGCTAAAACCAATTTTCTAAGTCCAACAGTAGACCACTATGGACTCTTTAATGATGATGATGAACCCTATTCCATTTGACTGCTGCAACACTGACTATTGGAATCACCAAGGGACAAAGGTAAAGAGAATGAGAATGTCATAATACAATTTTCTGTGACAAACACTAGACAGAGAAGTAAAAATAATGAAAATTGGATGGTCTCCGTTGAGACCGGCCACCGTGGCCGTAAAAGTCCCGCAAACAGCAGACTTTCGATAGGCGGATAGTTTGGTTGGTTTCTTAATCAGTGTGAAGATGTATGGAAGTGCCCACATTATAACGATTCGATATCGACCGACAAATAAGACAAATGCCAACCAAACTATCGGCCGATTAAAAAGTTTGTAGTCTGCGGGGGCTCTAATCGGCTAGGAGAACATCATGTGTAATCTTTTGAAATTTCTAACAAATATTTCAAAAGTTAATGGGGATATCATTAACTTTTGAAATATTTGTGAAAAATTTCCACAGCTGAAAAGCTTCCACAGTAAAAAAACATTTATGTCGATAACTCCAATTTTTTATAATATTCTGATACTAATTATGACATAAAATTTTAATTTTAGTATTTAAATATTTTATTACGAAGATAAATACGGACCAAGTTAAATTCATTTCGTGTAATGAAGAGTAATGATGATATTAGGGAAGAAAGGAATAAAACAAGGGGTTTGATGCTCGTATGAAAATGTTTATTGATATCACAATCAAGTCTACACAACTACCCAATTAATTACCCATCATTTTCGTGTACACGGCGAGTATGGATGATTTACACATAGATACAGTTTACCAATTAGTACATTCAAGCGCCGTTACAATGCCGACGTTGCTACCACAAAATTTTATAAATCTATCATACAATTTCGTATTACCAATAAAATAGTGATTATTTTTGAGTACGTGGAAAAAGGTCGTTTTGGCGTGCTATAAAATTTTAACGACTATTAACTAGTGTACCACGACAGTTGATACTAAGTGTTCAGAATACTCTTGTTAGTGACGAGAAAAGTAAAAATCTATTGATAAAAAATTACTTACTAGTCAGTACAACACTATTTTTATTCGTGACAAATATAATACATAAAAAGATATTTTCACAATAAAAGTGAAATTACAATTTGAGTTCAAGCGATAATTAAATATGTTAAAATTTAAATTCCACAACGATTGTTACAAGAAAGAATTACAAGTGCATAAAATATGCGATATTTTTGCAAAATAATTTATTGTCTAGATACAAATATTGGAGTTACGTAGCATTTCCATAAACACGAAATACAATGGTTGGTTAATTTTAGACAAACCTGCAAAGTGTTGAAGCACCATACGACGCGTTCCTGAGACTTTAAATACGTTAACTATATATCATAATATTTATATACAATTACAGTAGAATATTACACTTAGGCACATCAATTGTTATAAAATTACATTTTTGTTTAATTCGAAACTGTGATCCTGTTGTCGATATTCAGCTAGGCTACCACCAATCTAATACACGTATGTGATTACAAATAGACATCGGTTAGGTCAATTATTAAATAATGCATTACAAACAACAATTTTAATAGTCAAAAATGAATTTACGGACATTAAGAGATAACTACGACAATATTTATTAACTTTGAGAAATTAACCAATAAATGCCACATTCTGTGAAGTAGGTACCTATGCTAAGTACAGGCAGGTAAGGAAAGAGAAAGCCTTCGCGACGTCGGGGATTTAGTGATAAATTTGTACTTTATTTGTCCCCCGCCACGGGATAAATCAGTAGCATTATTATAATATTACCTATATTTGTGTTTTAGGATATATTAAAGTTAATTTTCTAAGTTGGTCGTATTTCTACGTTACTGAAACTCTATTCTAGCATAAAATAGGTGTTAGGTCGTAACAATAAGGCGCGCCTAAGGCGCAACATCGACACACTCAAGTAAGTATATATTATTCGCTGGACATATATTAGAACATTTAATTATAATGAAATGTAGAATTAGAAGACAGTTAATATTGAATAATTTTGGACATCGAAACAATAATGTTACATTGTTACATTTAGAAAATGACGCTCACCTTAGTTATCAAACACCTTCAGCCCGACGACAATGAGCACTAGCTTTATTCAAATATGTATTTTTAATGTTCTGATAAACAATATTTGTTTCTGAAATAGAAGGTCTGTGACCAAAAACCAATTACTGAAAATATCAAAACGGTAAGTTAAATCATGAATTAATAATTACCTACTTAGAAATAATATCAGTCATTGTTATATAACTGTTTTGTTTCAAAATAATAGGATGTCACCAAAATTGAATCACCGAACTATGTAAAGATTGTTTAGTTGAAGTATTGTTTCTAAAAACGTATTTAGTATCGCTGGAAAATAATTAGAGTTATGAAAAAATCTGAACAGCCATCTTTTTAATGATGGGTCATCTTTATAGATATTTTTTTTTCAATACATAACATAATCGATCGAAATGTATGTATTTTTTCTTGTATGTAGTTGGTCGCAATACTTATTATTTTTTCTTGTATGTAGTTAGTCGCAATACTTATACATTTATAGACCAACAGTTTCATTTAATACCAAATAGTAGATTGGTTCAACTGTACCTACGTAAGTAGTTCGTTTTGGTATATTATGTACCTACATTTATATTTCATAGGTTGGTGCAGATATCAGATAGAGTAGGTACTACAGTAGCGTGGCAAATCTAACTTTGGTGACAGAAGATATTATTTTCTATTTAGAGCGATATTTATTATTTAACATTTGTAATGTACACCTCTTCTCGTTTCAATATTTTAGTTATTAAAATTTTACAGAGAGGTGTTTCAAAACTAAAATTAATATTTAGGTCACTTCATAGACGTACACGGGTAAAGCCGTGTCCACTATAAAGTATTTTAAAGTAAGTTTCTAGGTTTTAAAGTATTTGATTTATAAAGGGAAAATATTGCCAGATTAAAAATGAATGAATAGAGGGGTTTTTGTGTTTATGTCAGACTGACAGTAATCACCGCCAATTAGAACCGCCGGAAGGAAAATTTGTACATTTATTTATATATATTAAATGCCATACCAAAGTATTTGATAATTCCAATGACAGAATTGCCAGGAATAGTATACGGTCGAAACAGAATATAAAGGTTATCGCATTTCTAAGATCTTTTCACCTTGTTGAACATAATGCTGTTAGCCAGGCTTCTTTGTCGTCGAGTCAAGTCTAAAATGCAGACACATACCTAAATCTACGCAGACACTACAACCATAGCTTGTATAAATCTTTGACTGATAAAGTTATACTAGGTTAAAAGCTGTCGCTACCGCTATTCGTCCCTGATATTCTGCAGGCAGGGGTGCGCCGCGCCACGTCGACATCGACACACTAAACACCCACCTCGGTACTTGCGCCGCGCACTCCTCACCATCTCTTAACACCTATAGCCCTAAACACTCTATAAGCTCTAGATAAATATAAAATATTTTAGACATCTATAACGTTTAAGTCGGTTTGGTGTCGAATATGCGATTATAGTTAACGAAATACATAGAAAACAGTCCAGTTGTCAGCGCTGAATATTGGACGGCAAAACATTTTAGTAAACGGTGCACTACAGTCTACAGACCACACTACTGAATCCGAAGCTGTTCATATCTTGTACAATTGACATAACCATTATACACGTCATCTAAACGAAGAGAGTGTATCTCCGGAACTCCGGGCGTTTTGAAATTACTAAGCGAATGTGACACTGGACTGCATCATCTAAAACTTTACTCGCTACAGACAAAATCACATTTATTTTAATAGACAGTGTAAAAATAATGTTTATAAACATTGGCCTATGAGTTAGTCATATTAGAATTCATTGTACTCCATCTAGTTGAAAAGCTTATTGTTATTATCACACATATAGTTTACCTATTAGGTAGATATAGAATGAATATACAAAAGTTAACACTAAAGAGTAGTCTATCCAGCAGCGTTGACTATTCTATGTAACAACGAACTTGTCACGTCAGACTTGTACATTAGAGTTTATTTCTTATAGTACGTCCGATAGCGACTTGATCCCATCTCGTCTCACAGGTGATCGTACGTCGCGTCTCTGGCTGTACTACTAGTAACGCGGTGCTCAACATCGAAACATTAAATAACATCTCCAACGGCTAGGGTGACACCCCATTTGTCTGATTGAGGACATCAGAAGCAAGTGGAGTGCCACCTTACGTTACGTGCGTAGCATGTGTGTGCTCGACTACCATTGAACCTATTACAAATTGCGGACTAAGCACGATTAAAGATTACTATTATATAAATGGGTAACAGTCAGTCGATTTGAAAACTTTATATCGTACATTTAGTTTAAAAACGTTATAAAGAAAGTTTTAAAAATATTATTGATAATCAAGTACAAGATTAAAATTTAAATATTTATACTTCTAATGTTTCAGGTTGCCACGTACGCTTAGTATAGTTATTATGATAAAATACAACAACGTAATAAAATACAAGAAAATAAAACATTCATTCAATGCTACTACCGTACTTAAAGAGTGATTATTATTACTTTATTAGGAATACGCTCTACCGACATAATTGGTACTTTATTAGAATATGTAAACAAGTGCTAGCTGTAGAAAATGGGTGATAAAATCACATTCTTGATACAAAAACTACTCTATGCACGTATTCGTTCTTAATATGAGGTGCTTACATTTATAACTAGTTCATATACGAATGCTTTTGGTATACCAACGCTTCTAATACACACCGAATAAATTATGTAATTACATTATAAAGATATGCTATGGAAAAGACTTCGTATTATGAGATATTTACTATATTCTGACGACCTCCGCGTAATTGTGCTAAAACGTGTCCCATGCTACACCTATCTCTATGTTAACACGTAGATACTATCGTTACTAATAACAGGACTAACGAAAAATGTCTACTAAATGGCAAATAAAAAGAATGATTATTGTCTGACACTGGGTTATTGTCGAGACAGCAGCTCTGGCGTCGCTCGCCACGCGGGCTTGCTGCGATGCACGAAGACAGGCCCACGGATACGACACAAACAAAATAAAAAGGAGGAAGGTATAGGAAAAAATAAAAATGAACTAAAAAAGGGATATTTGGATGTTTATTTACAATTTTTCATCTAATAATAAACTATGTGAATATTATTGAAGAGAAACTAAAGCAACATCAGTACTATATCCCCTGATCACCCACATATCGAATTTAAAACATGTTAATAGTAATCGACTTGTGTTACACAAGCTCCTATAAGCTACATTAAAACATAAAATACCCATTATTGTAGAGTTAGTTATCACCTGGTACCGCCAGGTACTTAATTAAAAGTTACATCAATAAACCAAACGTAAGCCTACCATAACAGTTTCACCGATACAATGCAGTAACCAAAGTAACGCAATCACAGAAGAATATATCGCGGCCGTGCACAGCGCACGATACCAGATAACTCAACATATATGGTTCTTACAAAGAGTATTTTGTACATTCAATTGTTATCGTATAGAACAATATATTATCGACATTCGAATTTGGCTAATCGTGTTCACTCGTACAATTCTTTCAAGAATCGGTACCGTGTTATGGTGAAACCATACACAACTTAACTAAATATACATATACACGGGGCATTTCATACAGCTGCTTCGCAAAATGAAATTTTATACACACCAAAGGATTTCCTTATTGCAACAACCCAAAATTTACAGTTTCCGAACTAATATAATAATGAGTAATAATCACAGAATAATGTCGACGAACATTTAGATGTTTAGCGTACGCAGACTGCGATACTTCGGACCGAACGCGCCGCGACAACATGCCCCATATACACATCACTAAAACATATTAAGGCAATTTCAAACGATACCGTAAGCAGACGTTTATACGCTAGGATAAAATTATTATAGAAAATGTGTTAACATTCCATATCTTGTAAACTTAAAAGTAAACCCCAAAACTCCAATAAAACATTAGAAATAATAAAATCACTAAAATGAAAGATTGAGACGATCTATCGCCGTGCTACATAACGTTAGGGGTACATCGTACATAGATATATAATAATATAATATGTGCACATGTGAACAGAGATCAATGAGTGCCTTACACGCCTACCTCGGAACAGTCGCGCCCTCTCGCTACTGGACGGGGGAACCGCCGTACCTTTGTACCATTTGCTATGTAAATATTGAACATCATTAATAAAAATTGAAATCGAAATTAATTCATCGGCGCTTGTGCTAAAAATAAAAATAATTCATTTCAGTATATTTTTCCATACATTTGTATTATGAAATTAATTTAGAAAACCGAGAAACAGTATCTTTTATATTATATTACCAAAGGTACTAGCGGTCGTAGTCCATCAAACGTCTTACTGAGTAGACACATACATATTTTATCAACACATTTGCATCCACACTTTATGTACAATGCACACAAAAACTTCATTATTTGTAAATTCAATAAGATAACATTCAGATTTGGCTATTTTATTGTAGAAAGACTCAAATTAATTCATAATCTTGAAAAATTTCAAATTCCAAATGAAGTAAAACAACCAAATAACAATAGTTTTGTGAAACATTTGTAAATAAAAACAGTAAGGCGCTCGAAACCAGCTGGCTTGGTGACGTTCCCATACCAAATAAACAGACAATATAGCATAACTACAACCATAAGAAACACAGGACTAAACATAATCATTATTGTCGGGCAGCAAACTAACGTACTAAATCAATAAAAACTAATGTTACATAGTAGTCTTGTCATATAAAACATTTTTAAAGTGAAATAATTAAAGTGAATTAAAATAATGCAGTGGCTTTGATAAAAACTTGCGATTAAATGTGGGTATTTATAAATTAAACACTTAATATTATTTTATTGATACACGCAAAATAAAATAGGAAATAAGTAGGAATCATATTTAGCATACGCTACAGAGGATACACGACACAGTGTTTCAATTCCCAGTAGGAGCAGCAAATAGATGAAAGCTCCTCGCGTGGGACATATAATATTCATAATACTAATTTAAATTTGATACAAAGTTGACCTAAACATTCATAAGTAGTACATTCGCAAGACATCAAAAGCTTTATAAAACACTCTACATGAAAATTACGCTAACACTTAATAAGGTGAAAGTTGACTTTTCGAAACATTTAATAACATACAATCTATACAAATACTTAACGCGATTGCCCAACGAAGCATATGAAACATTGTTGCAAAGTCTCAGTAATTATTCTAATTTAAAATTTACTATGCTTGTTGTTCAAAAATAGTATTTTTTTTTATAAATATGCAGTTCTGACGTTGTGACGTGTGTTAGTAGCGTATGCTAGATATACTAGGAAACCCGCGGTCAACTCGCCCGGGAAATCAACCTGTATCTATCGATCTATTCTTTATATGACTATGAAAGTTGTACGATATGACTTATTTATTTAATACTTATGTATATCGCGGGTCAGCCGACCGCAAGAACTGCTCAAGTATGGAAGGCCTGTCCTACCGAACAAAGACATTAATAATTAAAAACTGCAAATCTGAAATACCCAGTCGTGCATCGACGCGTATCAAGTCAGCAAATAATAGTATCTCTAGTGTCTAATAACACTTATCAAAATATTAAACTAAAATCAATTGCAGTCGTTAAAATAATTGCATATTTTTTTTCATCTTCTATAAAGGACATTATTATTTTTTAAACAATTTCGTTCTATCTAAATGTGATTGATTATACATGCATTATAATAATATTAGTTTATCATTAGTGTGTACTAAACGTTTATAAAATATCTTATAGGATTTTTTTTATTTACTTTAATATACTCGAATCTACACGTATCCAAGTAGTCCATCACCGCGCCCTACGTTTAATTATCCCTACATAATATAAAACCCTTTAATTTCGGTTACAATATAGTAAACACAGCATAAACATGTTTGTGTTACAGCGTTAGGCGGTCGCCACACCGAGTGCTACGTGCTACGGAGCGTAACAAACATATAAACAAATCTCAACACATATCTAAAGCGAACCATTACTCACTACGTACAATTAAATCAAACTCTATAATTGACGAAATCACTGCCACATAAAACTAAAAAACACGCATCGGTTATTAATTTATTCGCTGAAAAATTCACCCCTTTAAAATGATTTGGTACAAACACTAAACTATGATAAAATATTAGTAAATGCAACCTACTCGCTTTTACAGCAATATATAACGCAAAATTTACAATCCATATAATACATGTGAATAATTATGTTTACTACGTACGGGTAGAAAGGACATAATAGATACAAAATAATGCAACGCTAACCTATACATACATTGAAAGCGCTTACGTGCGCGATCACGTAATAAATTACAAATATCTAAACAAATAATGATTAAACACTTTTTATTCGATTAAGTATAACTCGTAAGCGCGAGTACGTGTAGTACATCGCGTGAAAAATATAAAGCGAATATCTATTATAAGAAAAACAATCACAATTTGTACAAGATAGTATCGTTTCAGTATCGTACGGCGGCGTGACGCGATAAAGGAACAGGTAACACACTCGTCATAGATTTATTTAAAAATTGCAGTGTGATGATCGAACGGGAGTTCCTTCACATCACTCGAGGGTCTTGCGACTGGACACAGACGTAGGCCAACCAACACTATCGCCGCATCCAGTCCGAAGTCCGTCGAGCGCACGTCACTATTCGCTACTTATACACGTCTCTTACTACCGCACTCACTCTCGGCGCCGCTATCTTCCAGCAGCCAGTTCCAAGTCTTCGAGATGTTACAATAGGGTAGTTGACACTTAGGTCGAATTAGTAACATTTTACCATCTGTCAAAACGATAACGACACACTTGTGACGTCAGCGCTTTTGACTACTCGATTGAGCAATATATTTCAAAAAAAGCTGTACCAATTATATTTGCCGGGATGTTTTGTAATATTAGATTTAATGGAGACATCGGTATTTGTTTTACGAAACGTTCAACTACCCTATTGATTATTGATATCTTCCAAGCCAGAAACCCGGCCGTGAGCTTGGGGTACGTGGCGAGGGGTCGGGCGATCCCTCCAGTACAGGGTGTCGTGTCCGAGCTCAGGGCGGGGAGTCGAGCTGTGTGAGGTGGCGCGCGGCTCAGTCGGTGTACCACAGGTGCTGCTGGTGGTGCTGCGGCACGAGGTAGGTGGGGGAGTAAGGCTGCAAGTAGCCGGGCAGGCGCGCTCCGCTGGCGTGGTGGGCTGGAGGCGGACCCGCCACTCCGCCCACACTGCTCACTCCACCGCTGAAATAAATAATCATATTGAACTTCCTACTTATAAGACAACCGAGTAAGGAGGGAACTGGAATTATATTATATTTCCCACGACTTCAGTTTTTTCTGATTAATTTAATTGCGGGTTTCAAGACAATTTAATTTTGCCTGTGACTTCCCGAGTGTTATAACTTGGTGTGTTTACTGTTGTTGATTCTGGAGTTAAAATAGAAGACAATAAAGTTAAGCACTCTTGAAATGAAACTTCTGCCACAAAAAAACAAGTATTTATAGAAATTAAACAAATGATATTTAAACTTACGTGTGGTAGTGATAGGTGGGCACATACAGTGGTGGGGGCAGATACCCTGGGGATACCCCGCCACCAGGGGACAGGACACCACCACTACTGGTCCTGGAAAAAAGGTACATTTGTATTTGTACATATTTCTATGAAGTCATTCCACATCTACTAAGTTTTACATTTACATTGCAAAGAAACGAATGAAATTCTCAGTAAAAATCATTTTATAAATGTTTGTTTGTTATTGACCTTCTCGTGTAAAGGATTATATTTGTATGTGTAAAGGATTCGATTGAGAGTTGTATTTACCAATTTTAGCAATTTTTTTACCAATTTTATTAATTACCAATTTACCAATTCACGAATCGACTGAACTAGACAACGGCATTGAACCAAACCTTATTCCAACCGGTCCAGTCATCATGGTATAGTGGGCTAAAGCCCCCAGCAGTAGACTATTGAAAGCTGATGATGACGAGGACTATTCGACAAACAAAATGTGCAAGGCCTTACTTGTAGTGCGGATGTGGGTGATGGTGCCAGGCGTGAGGTGCGGCGTGTTTGTGAGCGGCGGGCGGTCCGCTCACGCTCACGCTCACTCCGCTCACTCCGCTCACTCCGCCCACTCCGTTCACTGCGCTCACACCGCTCGTGTTTGGTATGTATTCCCGGCAACCACCACTCTGTAAAATTAAAACATTTGCATACATATTTTGTCAATTACGTCTTGTTGTGAAAAAAAAACGACTTCAAGAATTGGACTAAAATGTAATAGGACGGGAAACACCAGCTTTTAAATAAAATAAGAATCATGAAAGTCGGTTCTCCCAGTCGAAATTCTTGAGGTAACAAATATAAAAAATACAGCCGAATTGAGAACCTCCACATTTTTTGAAGTCGGTTAAAACGTTATAGTGATACTTACGCTATCCCTCTTATTATGTTGCGGTGGTACGTATTGATTGCATTGATAGTCGTTCGTTTGACGTACAGTCGAACCACTCTGTAGGCAAACAAAATAGATTTATACAACATTTGAAAGTAAATTACATTCGTCAAATAAGTTTGTTTTGTAATAGGGAATATGCACGTGTCCAAAATTGAGAAAATATTTTTTTTATAAGCTTTATTACTAAATATATTTCTGTTCTGATTTTTTCTTTATATTGTTTTCAAGCAAGAATTATTATTACTGATGTATGTAAATTCGTAAAAGAATTCTGAATATCTAATGTATAGGTATTCATCCTATGGATGAAAACATGTAATATTACAAACAATCACCAGTAACCTTACAAACTAAATTGTTTACAGAAGATTTGGAGTGTCTTGACGTTACGTTTTGTTCAACCAATAGTGTTGTGATATACTTAAAACACTTTTTGATGGTTAAATTTCACTATTGAATTGTAATACATATTTACATATTTTTTAAATGTTTTATATTTTTTAAAATCAAGGTTTATTACTGATGTGAGATCATTGTGAGCAGTACGTACGGGAGGTAGATGCGCGTGCGCATGTGCGTGCTCGTGGTGCAGCTCGCGCTTGGCCTGCGCCTCCTGTTGCGCGAGCGCAAGCAGGCGCTTCTTCTGCGACTGCGGGGTGGTTTGCGCGCTCGTGCCAGACGTCACGCGCGTCATATTCCCTTGTTGCTGTTGCTGGTGCTGGACTTGCTGCTGTTGCTGTTGCGTAGGCTGCTGAGGTTGCGCCTGTTGCGGTTGCGCCTGCTGCGGTTGAGCCTGTTGTGGCTGCTAGAAGACAAATGTAAAAATAATAAGTAAACAAAGTAAACGACAATTTGAAATGTTATTTTTTGTAAGACGAATATATTGTTTAAACAAGGATGAGTTAATAAAATAAAGCGTATGCACGTATGTGAAAAGCTGATTTCATAAGTGGTAAATCAGATTAATTTGGTATACGGCCCAAGGTGTACGTTTTGATCTTAAGGAATAATGTGGAGTAGTGGTATATCGAGTCAATAGTATGTATGAAGCAGTGGGTGGTTACCGAGTGGTGGTGGTGGCAGGGCTGGTGCGGCTCGTGCTTGACGTGCCGCTCGTCCCGCGTGTCTCGCGCTGAACAAATGACGCCGGTCGCCGTCGCTGCTGACGTCACACACTCGCCGCTTCCATTGCCGCCTGATAGGAAATAAACTCACTTTTACACAATGTTCAGACAAAGTATTACACCAGGTAGACACTTAATTCTTTGTAAGAACGCAAAATGTCACTGCATTTTTATTAACAATCCACTACTGGACATAGGTGTCTCCTTTGAAAGAAGGTTCGGGTCTATTATATCAGATAGGTTATGTAGGGTTTGTTTTAAGTTTCTATTTTATTAGGGAAACAAATACAAAATAGAGAATAATAACATACAAGAATTTACACATTTTTCAAAACAGCTTTCACATATATTTTTTATTTTATGGCAACCGACCATAACAGTGTTGTCACTCACACACACAAAGTATAAATTTTGTTTTTCTAAAATACGATAGTAATTTTTACGAATACAAAAAATGTTTCCTTATGTATGCTGTGAGTCTAGTGAGCTCCCTTAGTCGCCTCTTACGACACGACGAAACACCATGGAATTCGTCCAATGGGTAATGACAGGACCTGTCACTATATGGATACCCAGTTAATTTTAAATAGTTACTGGTGATACAAGAGTGCCAAGTTGCTTTATAAGCGCGTGCTCAATTTTGATCACCGAGCAAGTGAACGATTTCAAAAATTAATCTTGAGTGTCAGTAAGGGAATCAAAAGAGCATGAGGTAACATTTTTTGCACAAGAGTGCAACAAGTGACTTTTCATCCCACCTCAGCGAGAAAATGACTAAATGTTTGTGTTTTAAATTCACAAATTTAGTGTGTTCTAAATTCAATTTACTCTATCCTCTAGCGGATAAAAACGGCTTTTGCACTCAGATATCGAAGGGCAAAAATAGTCTGTTTCAACCGCGTGCTCAATTTTGCCAACCGAGCAAGCGAAGGATTTAAAAAATTAGAATCCTGAGCGTTAGCGAGTGTATCCTCTTGCGTATAAAAACGGTTTTTGCACTCCGATACTGAAGAGCAAAAATACTCTTTCCGAGATGGGCAGATGAAAATGTTATTTTATTATCTGTAGAAGAAGTTATGAGAGTGTATGTGCTCACACATACCAGTATTGTTATGCGGCTGATTGGTGTTGTGTCTGTTGCGGCGAGGCTGGTCGGCGTCGTCGTCCGAGTCGGAGATGGTGATGACGGACACGGCCGGTGACGGCGTGTCGCGGATGGTGATGGTGGGCGCGCCGGGTGCGGGGGGGGCGGCGGGTGGGGCCTGCGGGGCGAGGGGGCCGGGGTGGGCGGGGGGAGGCGGCGCCAGCTCCCACGAGCCGCGCCCGTTCCTAGCGCACACACCCACGTTAGACGAACCCACATCGATGATACTGTAGATTCATATTAGATACGACGGTTTAGGGTGTTAGTAAATGATATGTACAGCAAAAACTATGGTGTGTTTAAACGGGTTACAGTTTATTGTATAAGTAAAGAAAAATGTTTAGTCAGGAAGTTTTATCATACAAGACCAATTATTATGAGAGTTTATATTATCGATCAATTCTAAAAGAAACGGTCACACGACGAGTTACGGCGCTCAATAATCAAGTTCCTCACTGCCTAGCTTTATATATTTCCACTAGCTGACCCACGCAACCTCGTTTGCGCCTTATATTGCCCGTAGCGTGAAAATTTCCCCCGTTTTTGAAACATTCTTCATTGTTGCTCCGCTCCTATTAGTAGTAGCGTGATGATATATACTCTATAGCCTTCCTCGATAAATGGACTATCCAATACCGAAAGAATTTTTCAAATCAGACCAGCGGTTCCTGAGATTAGCGTATTCAAACAAACAAACAAACTCTTCAGCTTTATATATTAGTATAGATTCCTACAAGTTGCAGAAAACCGAAAAAATTGCGTTTTAAATCAAAAATTAATAGTATAGACTACGGTACCAACCAATAGCCTATGGTACCAATATACGTTTGAATCATGTGACGAAACAACGTCACCTTTTTTTTTTTTCTCCAAAACCCCTTTATCGCCGTATGACTTCTTTTGTAAGACAGACTCTACAGACAAAATGATGACAATACTTTGGAACCACTTACATATTACAATTTACATAAAGTTGCTATCTTTTGTTATCTACAAATGGAATGAGTTAAATAATTTATGAAGGTATTATTTGTATTGTTATATGTACTAACGTGTGATCATGATGATGATGTCGGTGCCTGGAAGGCGGTGTGCCTTCCTTCACTCGCTTCTTCACCGGCGATAGCTGAGTCGGTTCCTTCTTGCCACTGCTGCTAGCCATGCTGTAATGGTTATTCAAATATTAGATTGTTTTCGAAATATTTTTAATATTATTATGTTTTTTTTAATTGTTGCGAAATGTTACTATGTTCAGACCGAGAAATAAAAGTTTAACAATAAGAGTTGTATAACTAAAATTGATTGTGTAACTGAAGTACCTGTACTGAAGAGTCGGGTGATGTGGTTGATAGTGGGGAACCACGCTCGTCTGTTGCTTAGTGGACCTGCCGACGAAACACACAAGTTATAACATGAAAAATATAGCAAAATCTATACAAGTCAAGATACAGTAAATAGAAAACACCCAAACTCGGAAACAAATGGTTGCAGATGATACAAACATTTGGTCCGAACGAGGAATCGAGCCCGAGATATCAACCTAACAGTTAGCAATGTTATCTATACAAATAAATAAAATTGGAGTGTCTGTTTGTAATATTAAAATAACCGCTTTTTACTTAATGCATATGTATGTATACACGATACATATACCAAAAATGTAGTTAAAAAAATTTTTGTCTGTCTGTCTGTCTGTTTGTTCCGGGTAATCTCTGGAACGGCTGGACGGATTTTGACGGGACTTTCACTGGCAGGTAGCTGATGACCCGGGGAGAAACTTAGGCTACTTTTTTTAGACTAACTTTGTCCCGCGGCGTAACTCGCGGTACAACAATAACCGCGGGTAACACCGCGGGGTTCAGCTAGTTATACATATGTAGCGTCGAGAAGCTGTACACACCTCTTGTGCGGATGATGGTGCTGCGGAT
This sequence comes from Spilosoma lubricipeda, assembly GCA_905220595.1. NCBI lineage: Eukaryota > Metazoa > Arthropoda > Insecta > Lepidoptera > Erebidae > Spilosoma > Spilosoma lubricipeda. Next base: position 8,299,600 of record HG992294.1, on the reverse strand, counting down.
GGTGGGGATGAAAGGTCTCCCACACGTCGGGTTCGGGCAGGGGTGCGGGTTCCACGATGAGTGGTGCCCGCCACTCGCCCACGCCGGTCACGTCGCCCACGCCGGCCACGCCCGCCACTCCCGCCACTCCCGCCACTCCCGCCACGCCGTGCTGGTGGTGAGCTGCCGCTGCTGCTGCGGCTGCAGCTGCCAGTTGCTGCACCTGATTCAATACCTACAGTTTTAGCTTATTTAGAACTTCTTTCAACTCATAGTAGAAAGTGTCAGTGAAGTGAAAAAAACTGTCAGTGATAGGGAGTAGACATACTCCCTATCACTGACAGTTTTTATTTTATATACGTAATGTATGTTAATAGCCGTCCCGGTTCCGCACGTTATTGTATTTCTTAGTTAGTAATGAACAATGAGGCATAACGTTTCTGACTATGTTATTTGGCACTCATTGTAATACTACAATTAATCATATGATTATGCTGCGCTGCCCCATAGTTGTACGCTATACATCCACACAGGTTTAAATACACAATAGTACATGAAAAATTTGTTGTCTATAGACAGCTTGTTACTTCTGACCATTATCATGATAGATCGTGGAGTTTGAGTACGAGGACAAAAAATATTTGGTAGTAATATGTGGTCTCCATGTTAAGTGTCGATCTAGGTGTAGTCCGAGATATAATATTGTCTTGATAAGGGAGTATGGTATCTCCCAGGACAGTCCCTTTAAATTAACTAACTTGAATAAAATATCATCAACCCTACTGTGAGTAGGTTGATATTGATCAGTAGAGTAAGTAGGAATTTTAGTTTATTAGAGAAATAAACAGATACAAAATTGTGAACAATAACATATATTATACAAGACGGTTGCCACAAATTAAACTTTTCATTTAGCGCCAAACCAAAAAAAGTGAGATAACTAAAAATGTTATTATTTTTAAAATACAATAGAATAGGAAAGTTATTAAGAAAGGAAAGAAGATTATGAAAATAAATATAACAATAATATAGTACACAAGAGTTGAGTGTCTCACCTGATAGTGGCTGGGCTGGCACAGTATAGACGAGACGAACTGGTGTGGGAAAGGTTCAGCGGCTCGAGTGGCGTACTGTCTCGCACCGCCCACTGCCACGCGACCTCCCTGGTACAGCTGGTACTGCAAAAATTATATCACTTATTAATCCTGCAAACAGTTTTATTTCCTTGAATAACAGTATCAATATACTTTTTGTAGTTCTCACGAATATCGTTAGAATAAATCCAAATCGACAGAAATAACCCTCTTGAGATCTTTTCCATTTTTTTCGCACAAGTTTGTAGAGCTGCGTGTACTATTTGTCACGTTCGAACAAGTATGAACTTTATAACAATAGTTTTAAGGTTTATTATTGAGTGTCTTAAGACTATCGTATATGCTTGGCTCCTCTGAAGACTGATAGGTAGTACTGTTATGTTTAACTTTATATCAATAGCGTTAAGGTATATTATCGAGTGTCAAATGTAATAAGCAAGCAGAACATACGATGTTGTCGTAGGGTGCTGCTCGCAGTCGCTGCTGGTTGATGGTCAATGCCAGGTGGTGTGCGGGAGCTGCGGCGGGCCCCACGACGCTGCCCACGTACTCGCTGCCGGAGCCCACCCCGCCCACCCCGCCCACGCCGGAGCCCGAGCGACGGCAAACCTGTACACAACAACATTACATTCATATATATCTAAATAAAATATGTTAAAAGTAATTTATGCAGTTTCTTGCCGGTTCTTCTACGTAGAAATGACAATTTAGAACCGAGTAAACAAATGCTTGAAAAGGCCTATTTAACATAATAGGTATTTGATTTTGATTATATTAAAATCAGGTTGATATTTAATAAGATTATTTTATATTCTTTTTTAAGTTGCATCTACTCGTTGATGTCTATATTTAATTTCGAAAAGATAATATTGTGAAATCGTATTTTTATTATGTGATTTTGAACGTTACTCAAACAAAATAACCTGTGTAACTTGTCTTATGCAACATCTCAAAATAAACTACATTAGTTTCTTTAATATTAAGTTCGCCTGTTTCTTTCAAATAAAAAAGTGGTGTACTGTAAATAATAAATGATTAATGATAGTATTTTACTTAAGACAAAATTACATACCTCCATCATTTGTACGGAGGCTTTGACGTTGTTACAATGCGCGTAGTCGACGAGGTGTGCGAGGGTTACGAACGCGTGGTTCAACGCTTCACCCGGTGTTATCCTTCTCTCCTGCGAAATTATCATTTGTATTAAAATTATATACTCATATGTACAATTTAAATAGAAATTTCACAGTGGGAGAGCCACGCTTCGGCATGAATGGGCCGACTCGATCGGAGTGATACCGCACCCTCCCAAAAAATCAGTGTGAAATAGCGCTTGCGCTGTGTTTCACCAAGTGAGTGAGGATGCCGGAGGCCCAGACCCCAACCCCTCCCCAGATCCCTTTCTTCATCCCCCAAAGGTCGGTAACGCACTTGTGACGCCTCTGGTGTTGCGGGTGTTCATGGGCGTCGGTAATCGCTTACCATCAGGTGATACGTATGCTCGTTTGCGCACAATACCATAAAAAAAAATATAATTACTTGGTCCATAGTGAGCATCCTTTTCAATAAGTCGATGAACTCCCTTCTATCAGCTTTCTCAGCCAATAATTGGCCGCCTTCGAGATCCGTTGGTACATTGACCTGTTAAAAAATACAATAATTAAATTTACAGTAGAAGTTATGTCATTGATAATGCTAAAAAACCTTTTAAGATGAGGTCTATGTTTAACACTGGACTGTTGAAAGCAGTTTTTATCCTCATTGTCTTCAATCGCCTTTAAGCCAACTGCTAGATTTTGGCGTAGTTATATCACGCTGACCGGTTGGTATAGGGTTTGTTTCAAATTGTCCTTCTATTTGTAGTGATGTTGTCCTGCGTAGTTTGCTGTCTTAATCAGCTCTTACTACACTCACAGGATGATTAGAGGTGGTGATACTAGGTACATATTCTTAATCCGTAACCACGCACACACACACGCACACACACACACACACACATCTCTCCCTCTCACACTCCACGACCTACACTTTCATTGCTCATCTCTCAGTCTCGTAAGTTTGTTGTCTAGAGTTGGGGAGGCTAGTAAATCTGTCATACAGGTCTTCCTAGTACAGATACCAGTCTCTCGCATAGTTTCACTTAATTAAACATGTGATACCTAAATTAAGACGGAAGAATTGTAAATATTCTATGTGAGAGAGAAATAAAGATTTATTTATTTATTTTAAGGATGACTGATTTTTATTTCTTAAGTTAAGTTAATTTTAGATTCCAAAACATTGATAAGGCGTGTATATACATACCTGTCCAATGTCGTCAAGACAATTAAAGATGTACTTCCGCGCCTCCTTGCTCTTGATGCCAGTCTCAATCTCGTGCTCCTCGGGCGTCTTGAGCCTCCAGAACGGGTATGTGCTGTCCACGTCGCGGTAGAAGAACTTCGCCGTTTTACTTGCGCTAATAAAAAAGTGTTTCAATTAATACTTGAAAGTAAATAAATAAATATTTCGGACGTCTCACACACAACGCCATCTAATCCTAAACTAAGCAGAGCTTGTATTATGGGTACTAGACAAGTGATATGAATACTTATATACTTTTTTTTTTGTAAATACATACATATTATAGATAGAAAACACCCAAACTCCGAAACAAATATTTGCAGATCATTTGATTCGACCCGGGAATCGAACCCGAGACCTCAAGAACAGCAGTCACGTACGTTACCACTGCGCCACCGAGGCAGTCAGAAAGTGTGTCAGATATCTGATGTTGCAAGTGACTCTTGTTGGATTCGCACAGTATCTTTGAAATTTTCCGTTATTCTCTACTATAATATGCATCGTACTCTGGAATCACTTTTTCTATATGCGTAAACCGCACATCTATTGAGTAGTAAAGATCTAAACGCACAAGAACGAAAATAGACTTAATTTTTTATGGCGAAGGCAAAAGCAATGGTAATAGATAAAAATACAAAAAAATAAAACAAATAATAGAACTGCTTTTGTTTTCTAAAATTTTGGCAGTGTATGTATGTTTGTATGTTCTTAAGGTTTTCGTGTTTCTTAAGAGTAGACTTAAGATAAGCAAAATATTGATAATTTTTTTAAGTACTTATACGATTAAATTAGTACGTGATTAGAATAAGGTATTTATTATTCTTACTATCAAATTATAAATTCTTAATCTCATAATTAAGTATGGTCAATATTTCAAATTAGTAATATGCCTGATCTAGGTAATAAGACCTGTGTTTCAGGCAATGACTGTTCTTACAATTACTTTATGTCTATAAAAAACTCGGTTTTTCCTTAAACCGTAGGATATGACTAAATGTATATGTTACAATAATATGTTCTAGTTTAAATTTACTAACATGTTTTCAGTGTCTGAATAGTTTAGTATACCTAAATATTCTGATTTTCTTTTTTTTACGCACTGTATGGCTCAGGTGACATTATCTGTTAAAATATTAAAAGTTTTTACGCAGTTGGGTAATAGTTTTTTAAACTTTTTCTTGTATCCTGCAAAAATGTTAAGGGCTTTATAAGAAACCAACCTGTTAAGCATATGCTCCGTGGGAAGTCCTTGTGTCTGCGAGATGTACCGTATTTGATCGTATTCCGAGGAGCCCGGATACAAAGGCCAGCCTAGAAACAGTTCTGCCACCACGCATCCAAGTGACCACATGTCGATCGCTTCGCAGAATGCCAGCCCCAGGATGATCTCCGGTGCTCTAAAAGTGGAATAGACATGGTAATAAAGCTTACTAGTTTAAGTACTGTTTATAAAAAACTATGAACAATGGAGAATGGCAGATCACGTACCGTTGGCAATAATGTAATGAATGGTTTTTAAATTTTTACCGTATGGAGCATTTTTTAGAACTGTGCAAAAATAATATTAATTCAGCTCAATTCGTTATTACACTGCATTCACAAAACGCATTCCTACGTTATCTACATATGACAGGCTTAAAATTTACTTGGTTATAAAACTAGATGGCATTGTGTCAGATTGCCGAAAATATTTTAAAAAGCAATAAAATATGTAAATCTTTATATATGAATGAGCTTACTAATGTATTGGTTAGAAGAGCTGCAATTTATTGACGGAGAAAACAAAACGAATCTTAAATGAATGATTTTGATTTCAAAATTATTATACTACGCAATCATGTTGACAGTAATGACAACTCATTTGAGATCTATGTCTTTCATTTTAATCTAAAAACTAAAATATTTTTTTAACGCAATGTTGTACAAATCTGGGAATTTGAAATGTTATTGTAGGTGACATTAGCAGTCAAACAAATACAAAAACAATCCCAACTACAAGATACGCCAGGCGGTATAAAAGTGTCATACAAACCTGTCATTGCATTGTCCTTAGTCATAATTTAATGAGATGAGTTAATAATAATATTACACATCTCTCACAATCTGATACCAAACTAGGTAGAGTATATGCCATGGTAGGTATTCAGACTGGTGATAAACATACTTTTATGTATATGCATAAAATTTTCATTTGTCACAAACATTTTTTTCTAGATTCTTTATTGTCTTTACAATATGAATAAAAGGTGTTTTTTATATTAAGTGGTTATTTAAAAACCCAGAAAATATTAAATAAAAGTGAAAATTAAGGAAGGGAAAATCAAACGTACAAAACGCATAACTATTGGTCGAAATACATTAAAATTACATTTGAAATAACAAAATGATTGATTAAATAAAACTCTAGTAACCCTGGGTGAAAGAGAGGAAACATTCAACTGAAAAGGTTGAGTTTAAATTATCTAAATTTGAAAGAGATATATATTGTACTTACCTATAGTATCTGCTTTGTAAGTAGGTGTTGCAGACAGCCTTGCTGACGTGAGACGCACTGCCGAAATCGATGACCTTGACACGATACGGCTGCCTTGCTGGCTCTACCAACATTATGTTCTCTGGCTTCAGGTCAGCGTGGATCAGACCCAGTTGCTACAAATATCAACAAATATATAAACAATCTGTTTAAAGATAATGACAATAAGGATTATCTAAAAATGACGTTGACTTTGCAAGTGAATTTTGATCAAAATCTAACACTGGTACAAAATTGTTTTATGAAACGAAGTTGACCAATAAACAATTTAATACAGAAATTTAGTCACAATGTGTTAAAGATTAGAGATGTAAACATATAAATTTTATCTAATACCTTTAAAGGAGAAATTCTTGTATATAATATATATGTATTTATGATCTGAATAACGATCCAAGGATTTTCGTGAAATTCAGAATGCAGGGGTTTCGGGGACGATAAATCAATTTAGCTAGGATTTTTTTTATTTAACAAAAAACCGAGCAAAGCTTGGTCAGGCAGTTGCTGAATTTTAAAGTAGTTATAATTATCGTTTTAATTAATTTCTAATAATTCGCCTAAAGTTGGTAACTTTATTGCAAAGAGGACATAAGGAGGCAGATTAACAGATATATTACAACGTGACGACATGAGCCTTGTATTAATATGTCATGTCAATATTGTACTAATAGTCTAATAAATTAATTCTTACACATATACAACTTACCTTGAGTTTAAGCAGCGCCGTAAGCACTTGTTGTAGTATTGGTCTGATGTATTTGAGAGGCAGTGGTGAGAACTTGTTCTGCTTTAGAAAGTCATACAGGTTCTGCTCCAGCATCTCAAACACCAGACACGTGTGTGACCGGTGCTGGAAGCACTCGTAGGCACGGACGAAGTTGAACTCGTCCGCGGACTCTTGCGAGAGGCGGGAGAGTATTGACACCTGGTGAAATTTTAATGGTTTCAACGATGTTCCAGAGATTATATGTAATTCAAAGAGAGATTAGTTGCTTGTAAAATATTTGGGACCAGATTGATTCTCAACCAACCGAACCTTCTTCGATCGGAGGCGAATCGAACAATACAAACAGTTTCTAACATTACAATAATGTGTTAAATAAAACTAACTATAATATACGTGTTCATACAGTAGTTGACATTTTGCTATTTAAAGTTGCTTGCTTTGTAAATTTTCTATTTTTAGTACCTTTAACAAATAAACTCTCATGATGTGTTAAAACTAAAAACTGTTGTTGGAAATTTCAATTGGTTAAGAGCAAGATAGAAAAATTAGATCATTTTCTGTCAAATTTATAATACTTAACACAGATAAAATAAATAAATAAATATTTCGGACATCTATCACACAACGCCATCTACTCCCAAGCTAAGCAGAGCTTGTGTTATGGGTACTAGACAACTGATACAAATACATATATACTTTTTTTTTGTAAATACATACATAATATACATACAAAACACCCAAACTCCGAAACAAATATTTGTAGATCATACAAACATTTGGTCCGACCCGGGAATCGAACCCGAGACCTCACGATCAGCAGTCGCACACGCCAACCGCGAGACCAACGAGGCAGATATACGGGTTTTAAAGATATTTTAGTAGGGCATAAAGCTTGACCTTCTCAAACTCGGCACACGTGTCGAATGTAATATGTGTTCTGCACAATTAATATTTGAGTTTATTATTATTATTAAGAAAACAGCGATGTGTATAATAATTGTTTGAATCAGACCCTAAATTATATACAATGAACACACATTGTTTCAAATGTAATAAGGAAACAAGTTCACTGTGTGGACTAATAAAGTTATCCAAATAATAAGTCATTTGTGTATAAGTACTTGGAAATTGATTCTAACTTATGTACTTTTCAAATATCAATAGCATGTTGTTGACTTTGAACTCATTTTAGTAAGCCTTAAACATTAAACCAACTTCTTAAGTAAATAAAAATCTAGCCCCAGACAAAATTCACGTTAGAATAAGTAAAAACAATGACAAAAAGCAAATATATCGAGATCGATCGAATACCACTTTCTTGCACTTCGTCCGTTAGAAGGTTTCGATAACCATTGAATTACAGTGAGACTCGTTACAGTGTTTCTATGTTTCGACAGTACTAAATCATTACAGATACTATAAAACCTTGTCATAATAAGATTGATATGCAAATACTTTGTTGGAATAGTCATCCACGTAGACAGGCGGTAGCACTCTAGTGTGCAAACAGAAACAACTAACCACTGGATAGTTGCCAACGTCTACGTTGTAATGGATTGAAGAATCTGTAGGCCAGCTTGGTCTTTATGGTATACTAGTTATTGCCCGCGGCTCCATCCGAGTGTATGTCGGTTATCGCGGCAAATTGTAGCCTATGTATTCTGATGCATAAGTTATATTGCTGTAAAGTTTGATCCAAATCCGTCCAGTATTTTTTGCGTGAAGAAAAAACATAACATAAACATACACACTCACAAACTTTCGCCTTTATAAATTAGTGTGAAGTGTGATTGGCGTAATGTTTTGCTTGACCGTTTCGTATTAATATATAAATAGCGACTCAGCCCGACATTCGCACGGAAGTGTTTGAAATTTTCGGATTACCTCTACTATAAAACGCATGTATTACATATATAAACCTTTCTCTTGAAATCTAATGCAGCGTTCTATCTACTGCATTAAAATTAACTGAATCCCTGAACAGACAGCGGAAACGTGAATAAAGAACAATATTTTATTTCCAAATACTTTAATTTTATAGTGAATATTTGCATTTTTATGTAAAAACACTTTTTTATTTAGTTATTTGGTCTAAGTAAAAGGCCGGAGACGTTTTATATTCTCAAAGTCTATATAAAATTAAATAGTATATTCAAATAATAACTTAACCAGCAAGATTATAAGGTTAAATAGAAATAGTTTACTAAGAATAACCCCAAAAATACTATCAATACCTAAAGTTGGCTTCCATTCAAAAAGTGTGAACGCCGCCGAGACATTTTGTTGTCGGACAGATATTTTATTTGTTAGTGTGTTAATAGAGAATACTCTGTATTTTACTGTCTCATAAGCTTAAATGGTAATAGCATTACAGTACCTTTGTTATCTATTAGTAGACAAAGCAATAAAAATAATATATGCTCTGCTATAATATATATTAAAAAAACTACATCTCCTTTGTTAAACATGTGGTATTAATTCAGGGTTTTAGCATTTCAAAAGAAAGTATTTTTACCACCATTTTAAATTTACAGTCTCAATTTTAACAACTACACGTTGTTTTTTACTATTGTTTGCCCAAAATGGGCTAATTGATGTAAAAACTTTACAACAGCTTTTGTACTGAATCTAAAATAATAAAGGTATTATTATTATGGCTCGACCGAAAGGGACCATTATATAACATTACATTTAGACTACCGCCAGGAATAACTAGAAAGGCTAAGTGTATAGTCCATTCGCTTAGACATATAAGGCTTTTTGACAAGGGAAAATAAAACGAGCCACCTGCGGCGTACACCCACAAGTAAAGTATGACTCGTCAGTTTACGTCGAAGCAGTGTAATGTGAATGGTTCTATTTGTTGATTCTTCTAACGTGTTAACTAAAAATGTTTTAATAAAGGCTAGGAAGATGAGATGTTTTTATTTTCATCTAATTTGTCTTTACTACCTTAGCACCTAACTTATATAATATATTAATATACATATTTGTATTTCAAAACAATAACCACAATTACGAGCGGGTGTACCTACACTATGTAAACGAATTGACTATAACTGCCGAACAAACATGGTAAAAATAAACCACGATAAGTGAAGCGCCATGAACCCTAGACCAATAATAATATGACGTCTAGACATCGGCTGTCAAAAGATTATATTAACAATAGAAACATTTTAAAAACCTAGAAGACATCTTAAAAGGTTAACAATGAATGGACTATAGACAAATAGAATAGTTAGATAATGGACTCCATTGTTTGTAACTTGCACCTTTGTCTAAAGCGCATGTGACTACTAAGAGATAACGTTATTGAAAACGGCCGTTAATGTGTTGTGTATGTGATGCTTACCTCAATCTGTCCTTGACGAGCATAGCTGGGATGGTTCTTGAGGATCTTGATGGCAACTATCTCATTGGTACCCTTCTTCCAACACTTCACCACCTGCCCGAATGTGCCTCGCCCGAGGAACTCCAACACCTCGTACCTGGCATAATATAATTTAATTTAACTTCATGCTCTCCAAAACAATGCTTAAAAACAACGACCTTAACATGGTTTGCGTAAGTTTGAAACTAAAAACAAGAGATCTATTTTAAAAGCTTGTTTCCAAGTATTCTCTATTTAGTTTCTGATCAAAATGGCGTTTATTAAACTTACATTAAGAATACCACAATTTAAAGATAATTTCTTTTGGAAGTACCTGCTTCTGGATGAAAGTATGCTATTTCATGGACGTAGGAGAGGCAATTTAAGATTACCTAGATAAGCGGGTCGGCATAATCGATTGAGTAGCATTGGATGAGTAAAAAAAGCCCACGCTATATAATAACTGTACATTTTTATCTTTATTGCTTAAGTATTAGTTTACTCGGGTTATTTTGGTGAAAGACTACCTGTCGCTTGTTAAAGCTAGCAATAGCAAAAATTTTTAAGGACTATTATACTATTCATAGTCGAAAGCCTATGGACACAGTCATTCAGATGCTATTATTATTGCCTAGCTCGGTTGAATTGCGGCTGGTCGGACGTCTTCTCAGTTGAACAACTAAATTATATTTTTTTAATATACTATTTACCACTCAGCTGTGCTGTTAATACCGATCTGTTTTATTCAGCCTGGCTTACTGGCAGAATTCATAGTGGCCAGATCAAATTTGCCTGCATGGAAGTGACAGACTTGGATAGTTTATATTTAGTGGTTGCGAAACAACTCCTTGAAAAAAGCATGTAACTTCCAGTATAGTCATTAATGTTACCATTACGATGATACCACGATTGTGGCTTATTCGTGGCAAGAAATATGACTTATGTTTTTAATTAATGTTAAAAATAAATAAAACGAGCGCAAGGATTACAACTCTTGCGTGTGAATGCATTCGCAGTTCTGAGTTGAAACACGTCACCTTTTTATAAGTCTTATTCAAAGGTCAAACATTGTTAAAAATATAAAGAGAATTTTTGGGTTAAAAATCTTAGTTTTTTTTCCACAGGTTTATAAACGAATTCTAAGTTCTAGCGTAATTCCCTGAGATTAATGACTTAAAGGAATGTATTTGTTTAGATGGAAGTCGTACAACTTTGTTATAAAATAATATTTTTTGTACAAATACAATTTGTTAAACATACTAGTTATAAATAGATTATATTTTACATTAAGTTGTTGTTTACTTACCGATTAGACGAGGAGTAGAGAACCTCATGCTGCACCAGCTGGTAGTCACCATCGCCACCGCAGCCGGAGCCTGTAGTACCACAGTAGTTAGTCGCAATTGTCGAGTCGCAACCACCATGGCAGTCGCAGCATCCGCATGTACAGATATTCGATAACGACATATTAGCTACACACATCAATTAAATATACAAGTTAGTTATATTTAAAAGTTAATGTGTGGCCGGCGGAAGTAAATGTGGACTTTGTGAGTATTAAATCCAATGGATATTTCGCAGTAATGTTGGACACTAAACCAGTATAAAGTATTTGTTAAATTAATGGATACATTACCGGTAGAATGTTTTAAACAATGCTTGTTCTTATTTTTAAACGTTAGTTGACGCATTTGATGCATGATCTCTGTTTCCTTGTAATTTTATAAAGTTTAATGGAGACGAGGAACAGTGATCAGTGAGACAAGGAGTTGTTTTTAATACGACTTTTATCAGTCATATAATTCAAGTAACGTATGTTTCATATGTCAAACATTTTTAAAATGCTCAAAAATCAATAAGATCATTACAAACGACTTATTTTTCACCCGTACTCTTTTATTACTGATTAATTACAGTATATCCACAATTACTTCAACCGTTGTGTTTATCTTAGTTTACTACTATTTCTTTGGACTTCTAAAAGTTACTATAAATGAGGTAACGGTATCTCACGTTTTGTTCGAGCGGTCGGTCTTCTACTATTATCATTTTTTTTGTTTCCATGTTGATCTGAGAAAGAAAAAACATAGGGCGTTTGTCAGTGTCATGTGATTTGCCAGATTTGTGTCAGTGTACGAATTCTATTTGAGGGTTATGTACTTATAAATAGGTTCATTTAATGTAAAATATACTTGTTTCATTGGCAAATGGTATGACTTTACGATACGATGTTTTATAAAACTACTTTCAAGGGATTATAATTGTGATTTGTTCATAGTGGCCTTCAGTGGGCAAGTCTCGACAGAAATAATCTCATTAAAATGTATAGGGGGCGACAATTGCTGCACAAGTGTTCTTTATTGGAATCTAGTGTTAGTAAATAACAACTGTGAAAACATATTTCTCAAAGCTATAGTGACACTAATAAAAGTATTATGACAGGCCAAGTGTATGTTAGACTTTAGTAATCTAAAGTTAATAAAAAAAGTCCAAAGATTTGTATGAATGTGTTGTTTTAATCTAACTATTAGTGTTATTGCATCCTTTTAGAAGTCCAAAGAGATGATGAGGATTCTAAAAGAAATTCTTGTCCTAAGGAATTACATTAATAAAAAAAATCTTACACATTAGAATGCTCAAGTGTTAAGTAAAAATAGTTTATTCATCGATGAGGTCCCAATAACTCGTAGTTGTACTTTTAAAATAAATGCATTTATTTTGGCCTTATATATTTAAAGAGATCTATTTTTAGTTGTAAAATTATTAAATACTCGTATAATAATTCCGTCCAGAATTAGTTATCGTTCTTATCATTTTACAATATTAAATGGATTCATACAGAAAAACAATTTAAAAGAAGCATAAACATTTTTTTTAAATTTAGGCAAATAGGTATTTGAAGTAAGTTTCATTATTATCAGACAAATATTAACTACTTAAAGCAGTTTAATCCAGTTTCCGTAAAATCTTCGGTTGTTAGACTATTTAGTACATTGCCGTATTTATTTTTTGAATAAAAATAATGCGAAACAAGTGAGCACATTCTAACGTGTTGATTGTAAACAAACATTTAAACTAGTGCATAGTGAAAAAGGAAAGTGCATAAAGTTCCAACAAACTACAGGCAGATTCGGTCCGGTCTCTTACCCAAGTTGCATACTACAAACGTAAACTTTAATAGAGAACTAATGAATATATGGCATTGACGTCACTCAATGCTAAGTCACATGGTTAAAACAAAATATTAGTCAATTTTTTTATATTTTTGAAAATGACTACTTTGAATGAAAGCATAAGCAGAATACAAGAGTGATGGTCACCATACTCATTGCGAATGCAGACAATGCAACAATGCAGTATGGTGACCCACACTATGGCGGCCTAGAAATGCTTCTGCATCATTGGGCCTAATACAAGAGTATAGAAGCTTTAAAGATTGTAGAAAGAGAATCGACGCGAAACACTTGCAACTTGGCCAAAGTGGCCGATGATCGGTGACTTTTGTATTGTAACCTTCTGACAGATTGGTTGGATTTTTATACAACATACTGATTTGAATAATTAAGATATGCACTCATTGTATAAAATAATAGAATACCATTTGGAGGAAACTATATGGTCTAAAATCAAGATTTTTTAGGCGGCACTTTTGTTTTTCTCTATAAATGTCAAACACGTAGGAGGGAGTGCTAGAAGGCTATGAAGCTGATATTTGCAAATTAACCGTGCTATTTTCAACTTTAAGGCTTCTTAACATACAATTCTGAAATAAAACATATTGAATACGAAGATCCCTAGTCGTGATGGATAGACGTCCCATCGCATTATTGGAGTGAGGGAACAGAGAGTGCACATGTGTTTGCACACACACTTGTGCATTATAATATCTCTTGCGTAGTTGGCTGTTCTCCGTTGAGACTGGCCCCCGTGGCCGAAATCGGTCAGGAGTACATTATTAAAGGCCTTTTGGTTTCCCTCGCTTCATATAAGTTGTTGATTGAAATAGGCGGAATCACGTATGTTGGCACTGTAGAATTTGAGGTCAGTGCCTTTTTAATTTGGCTATGAATATTCATCGCACAAGCTAACCTATCCAATTGAATATTAGTTCAAGTAGTTGGAAATTCGCTTCAATCGTTGCCAAATAGTTTCCTCCAAGTAATTGGAATCTAGTTAAGTCTAATTGATCTTACATTGTTAATAATAACCCGAAAACAGCTTCTACTGTTGACGTATAGGAAATCGAATACCAAGGTTGTTTAAAATTAAGGCATTAAAAATCGGAAAGTTGGGACATAATTTAAATATCAACTTCATCCGTATCGGGTAATGTCCAACTATAAGTCGTTTACAATAAAAGCAGTATATCATCATAGTATCTGATCACAATATTTTCATATCCATGTGTCAGGATAACAATAACGAATGAAACAATTAGTGCATATCTTTTGTTAATCAATATGAAATTATTTGTAAATTAGTTTAATGCGATTAATATGTGATTAGTTTGTGTATTATCCTACACTTATTGTGTTTTTGAGATGCTACTTTAGGTAAAGTATCGGATTCAATGGATAAAATCCATAAGCATGGTTAAAACAAAAGAAAAACTGCTTATATATATACTTTGCTTTTAGTAGCATTTTTAGTATTTCATAATAAATAAATGAATGATGTTATGTAATGTAAGAGTGTGAGTGTGTGTGTGAACAGGTGATAAGGGAGGTAACAACAAAGACATTACGTTTGTGGTTACCTTGCGGCTGGGGCGGGTGGTTGGCCCCGCCCGCCGCCAACTGCTTGCTGTGTGCCGTCGTCGTTGCGGCCTGCGGAGCCGTCTTGTGCCGCGCGCCCCCCGCGCTTTCGCCTCCTCTGCGGACCGCTTCAACGACGCGACGCTGTTCGATGCTATCTCTGCCACTAAAAACAAACAATTCTCTTAGTTTTCTAATTTCGTTTACTTTTCGTATGGTAACTGATGAGTGTCGTAAGAGGCGAATTTAGGGAACAAACTACTACGCAGTACAACATCTCTACAAAGCGAAAGGAAAACTTAAGACAAAACCTATGTCAACGTGTCTAACAAGCGAGGTATAAAAGCCCCAAAACCTTTTTTCTGAGGAAAGGCGTAGGTGGAGTGTCAAAGGAAGTTGATTTGATGATGATTATTTACAGAATCGGACTAGTGTGCTTCTTCTTTTCATTATTTATTTAACTGCGTATACCTAAGTTAGATGAGGTCACACAGGAAAATTTAACTTGTGTTAATTAGTACGAGTAATAGAGATAGAGATACATCAAGTCGTTGACATTCCATTTTTTTAGTTAAACTGTGTCGTCGGTCTAGTGGTTAGCGTATGCGTATAGGTTTGATTCCCGGGTCGGAGTGTTTTTTGTTTATTGAAATGCTTAATAAATGTCGGAGTTTGGAAGTTGGGTACTTAACGCCCGCGCATCAGAGAGCACGTAAAGCCGTTGATCCTGTGCCTGAACTCTCCCCGGTCGTGTCGAACAACCGAGAGTGAGGGAACAGAGAGTGCACCTGTGTTTGCTCACACACTTGTGCAATATAATATCTCCTGGTGCTGGTCTAAGTTGAGACTAGCCACCGTGGCCAAAATCTGTCAGGAGTAGGTGTGTCATCATTTGAAATGCATATGTATGTTCTTTTAAGAAAACAAAAGTAGAGCAACGCATTTAATCCACATGCACTGATAATAAATTGTATCTATATTGGTTGATTGTAAAATACTGACATATAAAGACTATAGGAGATACACTTCGAGCACAAGTAGGTATATAGTAGGTACAGAATGTCATTATATATATGTGGTATATACTAAACATCTAATCTCATGTTAACTAGTACAGTTACGTAGTTCTTTATCAGTTCAATGATATGCCAGTAAAGAATTAGCATTTAAATTGCAAACTTTGCCTTGTGAAAGCAGTTGTCTAAGCAAGTTTTAAAAAATGGATTGGTCTTTCTTTGCCTCCAAAGAGATATTCTTTCTTCAAAGGGTACCTGTTCGGATTGCTTTTAACAATAGTCTGGCCATTGTACATTATCATAAGAAACAGTTTTAAATAGACCACTGTTAGAGATAAGCCTCTCTTGCGATATGAGGTTTAGCCTACTATAATATAACGCTGTCCATTGTACATGTCTTTTCGTAATATTTTTTGTACCGTTTTGTGATTTGATACAATAAATTAGTTCTAGAAAGACTAGACTATGAAATAACATGCTTCGTTGACAATTAAATGGTTCGCCTTCTTTGCTTGATTTTACTGTGCTCGACAGGGTCCATAATTGTTTTTATTTAACACTAGCTGAACCCCGCGGTGTTACCCGCGGTTATTATTATACCGCGAGTAACGCCACGAGACAAAGTTAGTCTAAAAAAAGTAGCCTAAGTTACTCCCTGGATCATCAGCTACCTGCCAGTGAAAGTCCCGTCAAAATCCGTCCAGCGGTTCCAGAGATTACCCGGAACAGACAGACAGACAGACAAAATTTTTTTTAACTACATTTTTCGTATATGTTCCGTATATACATACATATGCATATAGTAAAAAGCGGTTATTTTAATATTACAAACAGACACTCCAATTTTATTTATTTGTATAGATTGCGAAGCGCAATAAACGGATTTAATTGTATTAAAAAAAACATTTTCATACCTTTCGTTACCGAAGACAAATTTGAAGCACCCATATTTTGACTTTGGCATGATTGTAACAGGAAGTCGGTGCCCTCAAATATAATGACAACTAGTTCAACCTTCAAAATAAGTTCACCTCAGGAGGTCCGATGCCAGTCGCTCCGTGGAAAAACTGACATTCAGGTAAAAACGGTTGAACTAATAGCCGACCCAAATATTTTTTTTAATAATAAAGGCTAGGAAGATAATGACATGATATGACGCTTCATTTAACGAGTCTATTTGTTAAGTTCTTAAATTACCATACACCTTCTATTAAGTAGAAGAAATAATAAACTGATTATGTGATAATACGTAATTAGTGTTAATTTGGTTACTCAGGTGCTTTACTAAAGACCTTACATTAGTAAAGAGGATACTAATGCATAGTATTACTATTTAGTTAATTACAGTGCAGATACGAGTATTATTGTTTCCCTAATCACTTCTGAATTAAATAAGGATTTGTTGTTATGGCATTACGTTCAGTTTATAATTTGCAAAACAGATTAGCAATATGAAGCAATGTTATCATTTGACATAATTATATCTCGTTGTTTTTTGGGGTGAACTCCGAAACTATCTAAAAACGTTTTACGTTTCTTTTTAATGTGTGTTTTGGTGGCATGCTATGATAGTATAGTTAACATCTCGCTTAGACAAAAAGGAAGCGAGCATGATTGAAAAGAAATGAAGACGAAGTTACGTGGGTAGCTAGTGTATGATGATCAAAGGATTAAGGGGTATATCTCATGGTGATCTATTTTTATCCGATGAAATAGTCAATTTTTTTATTTGTGACTGTATGAATAGTAATTACATTGCTACATTAAGCCTAAGTTAATCAACTACATTTTGGTATATGTACCGTGTATACATACATATGCATTTAGTAAAAAGAGGTTATTTTAATATTACAAATACAAACAACGCTCCAATTTTATTTATTTGTATAGAGTATAGATGTTTAGGTATAAAAAAATCGAAGGCACATACACACTGCTTCGCTTCGACAGGGTGTAATTCGAATATCCGAGATAAAAGGGAACATCAATCAAATATTGATAAAGGTATAAATATGATAAAAAAAAAGATACAGGTACATATATGGATTCTCTGGGCCTGGTGACGTTTAGGAATTACTAGCTTTTGTCCGCGGCTCCACCAGCGTGCGCTAAAAGTAGCCTACGTCATTCCTCAAGAATTAAAGTGACTCCATGCCAACTTTGATTGAAATCGGTGCAGCGTTTTAGCTGTGAAAGCGTAACAGACAGACAAACAGTTTAGAATTTATAGTAAGTATTAGAAGTGTGGAAGTATGGATTTAACATAGTTACTACTTTTTATTTCACCTTTACTTCAGTTTGACAATGAACATACATTCACATTTAACTTTGGCCATTGGACACTTTACAAACTAATGGCCAATTAGTTTGTAAAGTGCCCAATTATAGTTTTGTGGCTTTAATTTAAAAGATTTTTTTATTCTCTCATTAAGCACCTCACATTTCCCTCCACTACTATTCCAAAAATACATTTAGTCACAAAAAATTATAGCTAAAGCTAGTTTGTAATTCTTATTTTTTGCTAGCGGTGTCCGGCGCACCCATGTCTATTGTACTATTAAGTAAATCTTCTATTACTAAGAGTTTATGAGTAACCATAAATGATAAGATTTTGTTTCATATAATACCGTTATTTTGTGTCGGAGTCATCAAATACATTTTATACCAAAACCATTAACAATTTCTAAGGCCTTGTACAAAGCTGGGTTACTTCTTTGTTTATTGTTTGAAGCATGTAGTTATTGAAATTTAAAGAGTGCTACTTTCACAAGTTATGCATTAAAGTGTAGAATTTTATGTTCACAAAGTGTAATGTAAAAGCAATAGACCGGGTTCTGTGGTGTGCCTTGAGAGAGGCCCGTGTCCAGAAGTGAACTGCGATAGGCTGATAATAATAATAATGAAGTATAATGAATTGTTTTATTAATGCTTTTTATACCTTGTTAATGCTTTTTATACCTTGAAAGTGAGTTCGGTAGAAAGTTATTAACATACATACATATTTGGGGAATCGTAATTAACATAATTGTCTGAAGTTTATAGAATAACTGACCCGTGAATATGAATATACTATGAACGCGCTATATACACTGATTTGATTGAATATATGGTTTTTGGAATATCTAGTATTGTAATGAGTTGAATTACAATATTCTGTCATGGATATGTACTGTGCAAAATGGTATTAAAAAAACACAACGTTTGTTTATAACCAGCCTAACTAAACTTGTCAAAGATATTTATTTGGTAGAAAAAAAAAAAATATAAATGTATTTATGTAAAAATTATAACTCAGTAAACAAGTAGGTACTGTTTTCAAACGGATACATTCAAACCACAGAGTTGGATTATTGTGTTTCTCTAATTTGTCACATGAATATAATCTATACATAAATTGAAGTGTCCGTTTGTAATTTCAAATTTACAGATTTTCACTAAATGCATATGAAATTGTCTACAGCGCGTTGTTTGGTCAATAAAACAATTTTAAATTTTTTGTCTGTCTGTCTGTTCCGGCTAATCTTTACTTCTTCTTGTCTACCGCCTGGACACGAATTACCGTGGCCGACCTGGAGTTCCTTAAATAGACTTCGGACTGAGGTCGGCTACAGCAAGGAAACTATGTCCAGGTGGGGATTTGCGGACGGTGACAGCCTGGGCTGTTTATGCGGTGCAACCCAAACCATGTCCCGCCTTGCTTCATGCCTTGCGTGCCTGGATACCAGCACGAGGGAGGACCTGATGGCTGCCACCGACAACGCGTTCTGGCCTATTGAAATATAATTACACCGACACGAATTTTTTGCCGTCGAATCGCTTAGAACAAGAAGGCTAATCTCTGTAACGGCTGGACCGATTTCGGACTACGGGATTTAGGTGTATCTTAGGCTACTTTTTTTTAACTAGCTTCGCCCCGTGGTTGTTGTACTTTTACAACGGGTAGCCGGGCGCAGCTGGTATTAATACGATGCTGACTGTATTAGAGCAACAAAAATGGGGTTCGGCTATCTAAATCTGATGATACACATATTCCGACTTCTGAAGGAAACACATGCTTGCATCTTGGTGCATACTAAAGTAACAAAAACATAAAAAAGAGCAAAACTTTGTATTTGCAACGTCTTATTGCAAAGGGTTATCTCCGTTTTGATTCAATTTCTCAAATGTTACTCAAGTTTTTAAGAACCGTAATCGCTAGTACAAAATGCATTAAAGTTAGAGCGCTTACTTTATTGTTGCCACTTCAATGTCATCGTCTGAATCCTCTTCTCTCTCCCTCTTCAGTCTATTTTTTATTGTGAGATCCATTTTCACACAATTCAAAACTATCACTATATTTACACTGTACTATATTACACTGCACTAAATTACACTATACAAAATTCCACTAATATCATAAGGAATCAAGTAAAACAGAACAATTTAAAATGTCTTTATAATGCAAAGGGTCTGGTATGTGAACGACGCGCACGACCATCGTTGGGGGTTGAGACCGGAATGAAGCGAACAAGCGAGGGTAGCAACGAGGTGCACGAGGTGCGGGGGGAGCAGGTAATAAGGGGTCGGCACAATATCCAAAATTCCCCGTATTGTGAGCCCCATTCAATAATAAGGGTAACCTGCGCCGGCGCATCTACGCACTACTGAGCGGTGGGAACGTGATTGTGTACAATGTTTGGTTATTTTAAAATTAAATATTGATGCTATGAATTGTTGCTGTTGTTTTCTAGCTGCGGCATGTTACTATGTCGCATAGTCTAGTGCTAAAATACTAAATAGTCAACCTAATAGTATTTTTGATAAGTACACATTAAGAAATATTTTTGATGTTTTCACTGAGAGAGAGAGAGCGAGAGAGAGAGAGAGAGAGAGAGAGAGAGAGAGAGACAGACAGAGAGAGAGTCTAAACAGTATAAATGATTTAGGATGTTTATCTACACAAATAAATAAAATTGGAGTGTCTGTTTGTAATAAAGCGCTTATTTTAAATAACCGCTTTTTAATAAATGCATATGTTATGTATACACGGTACAGGTACCAAAACAACTTTTTTTTTAATTTTTGTCTGTCGGTTTGTCTGTCTGTTTGTTCCGGGTAATCTCTGAAAAATTGGGCCGATTTTGACGGGACTTTCACTGGCAGGTAGCTGATGATCTGAGGAGTAACTTAACTACCCTAAGTTACTCCTC
The DNA here is from genome assembly GCA_905220595.1 of Spilosoma lubricipeda. Taxonomy (NCBI): domain Eukaryota; kingdom Metazoa; phylum Arthropoda; class Insecta; order Lepidoptera; family Erebidae; genus Spilosoma; species Spilosoma lubricipeda. The sequence goes on along the minus strand of HG992294.1, from coordinate 8,278,592 downwards.
ATATCATCTGCTACTGACTTTTTTTTCAGACTAGCTTCGTCCCGCTGTGTTACACGCAGTACAACGGGTAACACCGCGGGGTTTAGCTAGTGTAACTATATAAGCGGTTCCTTACAAAAAAAAAGGCAAATTTACCTTTACCAACTATATGACTTCTTTTGTGATAAAGAATGTATGAGTGGAACAAACAAATAAATGTCACTGTCACAATTGTGAAAATCTAACCCCACTATTGAGCTCTGGGTTGAGAACGGCGGTAGGCTGATGATAGATGAATGGATGTATATAGCTGCTGTATTGTATATATATCTGTTAGCACTAATCAGAGTCACGTAACGGAGGTGGAACGAGACAAGGTAAGGGCGAGAATTGAGAGCAGTGGCGATGGGTTGATTGTGGCGTCCATGATAAGCAAGAACCCACTTGTCGTCCTCAAGGACATTTTTGTGGATGGTGATAACGAAGGAATAATAAGGGCCCTTTACACCCAGAATGCCGACGTCTTCGTGGGCCTGCCACAGGAGAAGAAGGACATGACCGTCAAATTTAAGAAGAGGACCAAAGCCCCCATAGCGCCTCATGTCGTCAATCAGGTAAAGTCAAGGGTGTGGCAGAGGATGACGGAGGCTGGAACCCTCTACCTGGACCTGCAAAGGGTCAGAGTGGAGGACCAGTCTCCGCTCATCCAATGCACGTGGTGCCTAGCTTTCGAGCACGGCCGCAAGTTCTGCACCGAGAGTGTGGACAGGTGCAAGCCCGCACTTGCGTGAGAAATGCCCTGACAACCACGTGAGCCAAACCGTGGTGCTGCAATTATAACCATTGCAAAACTGAATTACTCACAAACAATAAATACAACGACAAAATGTAAAAATATACCGAGTCAAAATTACTACTATAGACAAATTTGTAACTAAAAAGATAACGAGATAAACTAAAATCAGAGAAGCTAAGTCAAGTTAAAAATACATGTCAATTAAAATAGAAAACAAAAAATTACAAGCTAGAAAAATAATCGTAGTATAAGAAAACGAGTAGACAATTAGAAGTAAGAAATATATAAGAGTCAATAAAGGGAAACCATATATAAAACAAGAATAATCAAGCTCTAAATACTAAATATGTAAAAATATTCCCATAGTGGGTACTTTAAAAATAGCTAAAGTAGCGGGAATTTTACCCGACGAAACTACATAAACAAATGATCGAATTTAGCATTTAGAATGATAAGGTCATGTCGTTATTATGGACGGGGAAAAGCTGCGAGGTCAGATAGACCTCATTAAAAAAAAAAAAAAGAACTGGAGTCACGAAGCACGATCCGACAAGTGTTAGAGTGGAGTCTATGATTAGGCAAACGTAGTGTAGGACGGACACGATAGACCAATGGTTTGATGAAAACGGCTAGCAGCGAATGGATCCCGACTGCCCTAAACCAAGATGGTTGGCAATTCTTGGGGTGCTCTTCGTCCCGAAGTTGACGGCAATAGTCTGTAGTAGGATATTTGGGGAAGACTTACGTCCATCAATGATCGTATTTCGGTTGAGGTGATGATGACGATGCAAAGAGAAGGTTATTTTGTAAGAAACCCCATACCACCTATACCTACCAACCCATCTGGCCTGCATGGTATGGTAAGCCAAAACCCCTTTTCAAGAAGAGGTCTATGTCCAGATGTGTGATGATGGTATGATTTAATGAAATCAGCAAAAGACTTACGTTGCGTCGCGACAACACGGTCTTGCGCAAAGCACGGGCGGAGCGGGTGGCGGCGCAGGCGGTGGAGACCGCTCCGCATCGCACGCGCGACTCGGCACGACGGGCGCGGTGCAGTTGCCCGGCCCGACGCCTGACCAGCACTTGTTCTGGAAATATACAAAAAGATCGGCATGATTAGTTTACTAGATTTTTACCTTCCAAATAGGACAGAACATCTGCTGACAAAAGCTGAGCTATTGGTACGTGTAAATTGGAAGCATATGGAATGTCAATTTTTGATTACAAAAAGAGAATTAATAGTTTGTGAGTACTTTAGAGACGTCGGTTTATGTTATCGGTATGGCTGCCTAAGATTTAAGATGTGTCTAAGATTTGTTTATGATCTAGGTCCACAGTATCGGAATCGTAATATCTAGATGGTCCACCATCTTTTATAAAAGATCCCTTCGCAATACTTGTGGCGAAAGTGTTTGGTGATTTCGATTCTAACATATCTACTTCTTCGTCGCAAAAAAACGGCGATCAAGGGTTTAACATTAAAAAAATCATTTTCTACATGATCTAGTGTTCTAAGACAGTTAATAGCCAACCAATAAAACCTCTGAATTAATAAAAAGAAGGATAACCACGTAAATGAACTGTTTCTAAAAAATAATCGATTGACCACAGACAGGAACGAAGTTCCTTATCAAAAAAAATGCTATTATTAATTACAAGTTCTATTCAAGAAAATAAGTATTCAGGTATACATTTTTTAATATGATTTTTATCGATAAAAATTAAAAATAAAACTAAACTGGTCACTTGTGCTGCCACCTAGTAATCTCTACTGAAACAAGTCCTGTCTAGAGTTACTCCGTACTTGTTGTATACAACTTACAGATGGCGCTATACAAAATTTCGAACTCGAGACCTCAAGCACAGCATCCGCATACGCTATCATTGCGACACCGAGGCACTAGTCAATCTCACGTTATGAACGCTTTTTGACGGCTAGGGACCCGTCCGCAACGCCCCGCCCCATAAGAAACTTCGTTCCAAAAATTATAGGTAAAACCATAGCAAATTAATACTGCCAGTGTATCTCTAAAATACTTTTCGATCGACTATGTTAAGCGAAAATGGAAACCTTATGTAACTTAGAACAAGACGTATAGCTATTGTCATTATTATTGTTTCATAATAAGAAAATACGCATTCCATTTCCATCAATATTGAGTCAAAAACTAATAAAATGATGATGGCGGAAACGGCGGCGCTACGGAAGTATCAATCATGGGCTGATTTCGTGGCGAACACGAACTATAGAAGCCAAAAAGCCATCTTGGTTATGACGATTTCGCACGCGACACAACCACTTATTGCTGTAAAGAAATTTGCAGGAAATTCGTTTTTGTATAACTGTTATTGCAATTTTATGACTGGATTTACTTTAAACGAAATATGAAGTGAAAGGTAATGCAATCTAAGAATAGGTGTACTCGTTTTATCTCATACGTAGTTTTATCTTAAACAGAATAATAAACTCACAACTTGTTTTGTTTTTGCGTATGTAAAATAAAGTTTAATATAAATGTATTAACATTGAATGTTATTCGGTATCCCTCGAGTATCATTTATGGTTATAGTCTTTATTATTTTCAAGATTATTTGGGGTCGACTACTAAGTTCAACCGGATTTATCTGAAAGTCAGTAGGTATTTCCACGGTGGAATTGGCATCGGACCTCTGACCCTGAGGGCGAACTGAATTCGAAGATTGAACTAGTTGCCAGTATATCTGAGAGCACTTACTTTTCCATTATGATTGCCATACGTATTCATGACATTCCGGACCGACGCGACGTGTTTAAAGTGCTCTCCGAGCAGCGTTGCCAGATTTTTTTTTAGTAAAATCGGGATTACTTTCGGTATATTGCAATTTAAATTCAAAAAGCGGGATATCCCGCCAAAATCGGGACGTCTGGCAACGCTGTCTCCGAAGCACTTTAACCGCTAACTTCCATACTCCGTGTTGCTATCTAAGAATTTTCTGTAAGAAAAGTCAACACTTGGCTCGACCCGGGAGTTGAACTCCTGGTGTGGGTTCTAACCGTAACCACGGGCGGTGTATCCCGTTCGAAACATCGGGTAATAGAAGGTATCATCGTAGTCGTAGTTTTCAAATAATCATACGCGAATAAGTCCCGTTATACAAGAAAAACTATGACATTATTAGTAATTTAACTTTATATTCTTTATGAAATAGCTTTTGCAATGCCTTGTAAACGCCAATCAATAAACTGTTAGCTTGTACAGAACTGCGCACGCGACTATGGTCACGTTTTAAGAAATGAGACGCGGATACAATTATGATTTACACGGCTGCGCACACCGCAGTCTTATTATATGCAGATAGCAATATTGGATAGAGCCAGTAGAAGATTTGTACTATTCATGAAGGTTAAGAAGGTTTTCTTTTAGCAAAAACTATCCTGACGGTATGATGTTTATTTGTATGATATCAAATATTTAGACTTTGGTGTGAAATAAACATATTATACATAACATCGAAACTGTTTTGTATAAAATGACTGTTCACTACATTAATATAAATTTTTATTAAATACAAATAAAAATACAGTTAACTAAACAAATACAAATAAAAACTTGAAATCGCCACTCAGGACGCCAAAAATCAGGTTTACCTCTCGCCTATAGATGTTTCACATCAAAAAGTACTCTTTTGGCTAACCGAATAAATCATCATCGCCTCTAAATCTATTCATATGCCGTTAAAACAGGGGCCACTTATTACATCATTTCTAAGATGCCAGACTTTGCTATTGATATACAAATTAAATACACAGTATAAAGTTGATCAAATCAGCTTAAAGACTTTTTTACAAAGTTAACAAGTTAGTTGGACCAGGATGTTTGGCGCTTCTTCGGGGAAGACCTTCGCTTAGCAGTCGACGGCAAGAGGCTGAGCACAGAGTTACAACTGAAGCCAATAATAGCGGAATAATCTAAAAAAAGTTCCGATATGAAAAATACTTTCAGTGTTAGATATCCCATTTATAGAGGAAGGCTATATTTCATCACGCTAAAACCAATAGGAGCCGAGCACTAATGAAGAATGTTATAAAAACGGGGGAAAATTATTACGCTACGGGCAAAACGAGATGTAAACGAGGTTGCGTGGGTCAGCTAGTAACCAATATATTTAAAATGGAAAAAGAAAAGAATTATCTATATAAATAAATAAAATAGGAAAGTCTGTTTGCAATATTAAAATATCCGCTTTTTAATAAATGCATATGTATATATATGCACGGTACATGTACCAATATAACATTTTTTTCTGTCTGTCTTTCTGTATGATTGTTCCGGGTAATCTTTGGAACAGCTGGACCGATTTTGACAGGACTTTGACTTTGACACTGGCAGATAGTTGATGATCTAAGGAGTAACTTAGGCTACTTTTTTAGACTAACTTTGTCCGCGGTACAACAATAAACGCCGGGTAACACACGGCTAGTAACATAATAAGTAAACAAGCGGAACGAGTATGTTGACACCGATGTACGCACGTGTATTATCAAATTGCGTCAGTACCTAGTACACACACATACGCATATGTTTATCACTTTGAATTGAACATAAGGTAATGTAACACACAAGACCACCGTGTGTAAACGACCCGTGAAGGACACGGTTCGTTTCACGTTGTTGTGGTACATTTTCCTAATGATGTTCTAAAAGCCTAACCCATATATTACGCAGTTATTAGAACGTTTTATTCGTTTAAATAAATATCAAAGAACTTTTTACCCGGCCATGGCGAAGATTAAAGGGCCCTCACACATAACTGCGATGTGATGCGATGCGATGCGGCGTGAAGTTCTTGCGATACATTCGCGCGAGCTCGCAGATATCTGCGACCTGTGTTGTGTATTCGCAGTTGTGTGGGAGCCCAAAGAAGGGCTCCCACACAACTGCAAATGTATGTGTGTATATTCCACTGTAGTACCTAAAGGTACTACAGTGGAATATACTTTAGTACTAAACCGATTTTAACGAATCAGGTGTCAATAGATTCGTAATAATGGCCCGGGTGATATAGGCTCAAAAGTTTTTCCGTAAACGGGTTTTATTGTGATTTACTTTCGGACAGTATTAATCGCCTTAACTTGTTGTTTGAAAAGACGTTTTGGCCTGCTATACCTCATTGTCCAGGCGGTTTGGTATTGATAGTCCGGTTCAAATCTCTCTTTCTGCAAAGAACAATGCTTACAGAAAAATATTCCTGCCGTCTTAAGAAAATGTTATTTACATTTTTATTCAAAAAGTTTTAAGGTCTTAAAATAGTTCGTTTACAGCTATTTTACATTTTGTTAACGAGGTCTGTTATACCACGCTAACATATTATGATCACATCTTACAACACTTTACAATATAGGGTTCTGTGGATCGTCACTAGGTATTAGTCAGAAAAATATTCCGTCCAAAATATCCTTCCGATTCTATCTTTGTATCCAACATACATACCTACTTAGCGACATATATTTTTTTCAGTTTGCTCGCTAACTTGATTGAGTAGCCGAATTCAATCTTAAACAAGAATATCTATACTAATTATATTATATTATATTATATATAAAGCTGAAGAGTTTGTTTGTTTGTTTGAAAGGGCTAATCTCAGGAACCACTGGTCCTATTTGAAAAATTCTTTTAGTGTTAGAAAGCCCATTTATCGAGGAAGGCTATAGGCTATATATCATCTCGCTAAGACTTACAGGAGCGGAGCGCCAATGAAGAATGTTACAAAACGGGGAAAAATTTTCATGCTACGGGCAATAGAAGACGCAAACGAAGTTGCGTGGGTCGGCTAGTAATATATAAAATAAGACACATACAAAGCATAATAGTTACAATAAGAAAATCAGCCACCACTTAAAATACGGCCTGTAGGTTAATAAAGACAGACATTCAAATGGACGAACGCCAAATCGTGGCCGATTTGACTACGGAGGTGCTTCACTCCTTCAGCCAATAAAGTACCTACCTTCCTCTACTATGGTACATTCTCGACTAAAAGTATTTTAAACCAGATACCTATATTATGGTTGGTAGATCAATATTATCTATTCATATCCTGTCATGTTGCATACTGTATCAGACAAGAATGGGTCCATGACGTCACACGTCGAAATAAACATTATACACGTGGGCGCCAGCTCATGACGAATATGGCGAGACGCAAGAAGAAAATTATAATAATAACATGGAAATTGCATAAAACATTATAACAAAATGTTTTTGAAACACACAGGTTGTCAGTATAAAGTAATAAATGCACATTTTGATAGCGTATTATTTGACAGTTGATGGCTTGCTTAGTTGAATTTTAACTTTAAATAAAATGTTAGTAATTTGAAAATCTGCAAATTACATTTTTCGTATTAAATAATGAAATAGCCTCAATTTCGTAAGACATTTCTACTCTTTTAATAGTCAGTTTCCGTTTCCTCTTTGACAGCATATGGGCTTATTTTGTTTTTATCTCTCCCGAAAAGTTCTACGAGTAAACCAGGTCTGTACGAGAAACCATTATGGCATAAACATAACTTGCATTCATTATCCATACTAATCGTAATAACAAAGCATTGTACCAAGTTGCAAAGCCAAGAAATAGGAAGTATTATAAGTTTATTTTACCGTAAACATTCGGTATTAACTGTATCCTATCTTATAAAACATTTCTCAAGGTTAGTCAAGCAAGATATTCTGTAATAAGTTCTGTTCACGAATGTGTCGCGCGCTGCTTTACAGCGATTTGTGTGAGGCTAGAGTTGGAAGCGAATCAATCTTTTTGCTTGTACCTATTATTCCGTGGATGTCCCCATGACGGTATTTCTATGAGTTTACCTAACTCTTGTAGATTGGAAGGTGCGTAGTATCGGGAGAAAAAGGATTGTGTCAATTATTTCCAGGAATAAGTAATCGCTAACAAAAACACTGCTTCTGTTGTACACAGTCACATTACTGTGACAAGTAAGTAAATTCATACACGTCTGTCTACTTTTCCACGTGTTAAAACTAATACATTATACATGCATCGCACTTTCTTTAAACGATGTTTTCAATGCAAAAAGTACTATCAAAGTAATAAGCATATTACGTGTGTCCTGAAAATCGTGTAGTGCAACAATGAACGCACTGGTGCACAGCAATGACTTTCAGTTTTCCTGTAGCGTCTTTGGAATCTGAACACTGCGATGATCACAGGAACAGCTAGTATAGACGCAAATTTAGATAACATTTTGCAAATATCATTTATTTCATTCAGTGTATTCGTTTTGTGTGGGATTTTTAAAAAAAGTCTAAATCCTTAACGACCATAATGGCAAAAACAATTCAATTCCACATATTACTGATCCCTTTTTGGAAGTCGTAATGCTGTCTTTTATTATTAATAGAGGCTATGTTCAATCGAAAAAATAAATTTAAATCTGACAATTCCACACATTACTATAAATAAACAAAAAACAAAGAGCAACAAATTTTTAAATTTTTTTTTTTTTTTTACATTTTCTCATTAAAACAATTTGGAAACTACTCTGAACACATATAGCTATTTCTGCTTTCTATATTGATAAGTGTCACTTGGTACAAACGAAATTTGTGAATAATATTGTATAGTGCTAAAATTGTTTGTAAGTTAAAATGTAAAGAAGTAAGTTGAAATACACATTATTTAAAAAAAATATAATAAAATATATCATTATGCCCACATACTATTATTAAACCTATGTAAGCATTTGAACACCACTGACATTTAGCATGATATTTTGATGATTGATTGATTGATTAATAGACGCTAGATAAGTACTATTATTACATCAAATACAATATAATCATGTAAGTCCGACCGACATTACAACCGCCTCTTTATCGTACCGAACAATGTATTGCGAAATTGTGCTGATGTAAGAACTTCTTTTAGATTTGATGTAACATCACTCAGATAAGAATACATAGCAAACGTATGGACAATGTGCCATTTGCAAAATAGACGTGTGTACCAACTGAATTGCATCACTGGCTTAACTTTCTATTGCTTTTGATCTAAGCAGATAGAGCAGCTGTTCTCTAAGATTACATTCTAAGTATAAAAATTTAAAATTGTACAAATTTTTTTTAGAAATTCAATACTTCTTGAAATGTAGTAAAGCCTCTACAGCCTCTTAAATTTTTCAAACTAGTCTTACTTCATCTCGTGCAGAAAGTGGAACATATCCGTGAAAAACTGAATAAATAAAGCATCTACTGTAGGCCGAGTAAGTGGCCTAGATCTGTCGTTTGAGAGTCGCATAGTTACATACTATGAACCGACTAGAACGATAATTGGATACATGAACATAAAAACCGGTTTATATTTTACTTCTTGAGTAGGCGCCGGATACAGGCCGTGAGATTGTTTCAATTGAAAATGTTATTGATACAATAGAACATGCATCTATACTGTCATTGAAGTTTTAAAATGATGATTTCCTGGTGAACGTATATTTCAAATACTAAAAAATAAACTGAACTCTTTTATAAATAAAAACTGCTTACACTCCGTGACCGATTATAATGGAAACTTGGAATGAAAACCAATAAAAAACCTAGACGAAACTGCAGTTAGAGGCGACGCCTTTTGCTAAAGCACCAACAAAAACTATTCCTTCCGACAATTATTACATTTACAAATAGAAATTGGATATTATAGTCATTGCATAACAAATAGTAATGTACCTAGTCGGATCATTTGGTAAGCATAATGTAAAAAAGACTACTGCTACAAGCGATCGCCAGTTTCTAATTTCTGGTTGGTTGCTTAATATAACTAAAAGTCGGTGAATGTTCTAGTTTAAAAGACCAGCGGTGCATTTATTTATCATTAAATGCGATGCCTTTAAAACTTTTGTACGCCGAATGAATATTCTAAGAGCTAATGTAAGCACAATTTTAGAACTTCTGTTGTTTTAAAGATTTATGTTTTCGCTGAAAGTTTGTACAAGAAAACACACAATATGAACTAAGAAGATAAGCAATAACTGTGACGCAGTTTAACTTGTGTATTGGCGTAATTGTTGGAATATATTAATTGTTAAAATTATCTGATTTGACTAATAATTTACATAGCATATTTATGTAATGTAATGAATGACTGTTGAATTTGAACTCTTTTAAATATACGCTAACCTGGCAAACTTCGTACTGCCATATTTTTCTTTCGTAAATATTTTCTAAATATCTGCAAAATGCTTTAATTTTCTTCTTTACAAAACTTGTCCTAATAATAACGAACACACAGAAAAAATAATCATCCAATTTGGTGCAGCCGATCGGAAGTTATGCGCGTACATACATTTCGGTGCTTCATTTTATATATATAGATAGATTTATCTTTCATTATAAGTTCGGTATATTTAATTATTTTGCTTTCATCTTAAAGAATTGTCACCAATTACGTTATCAATTAAAAGTTAAGGCACCTGCATTTCTCAAGTACTGTGATAGTGTCAGTGTTCTCTACCATATCTTGTGAGCGACTAACGGTGTCAAGGATCGCTGGCGTGCTATGCACCTCGCGAGATCTCGTGTTTAAAAAGAGGCAACTGCTCTACCTGACCTCATATCTGCTTACAGATGCTATCAACATTTCTCAGTAGAATTATATCCTTCTATCGTATCGTATTCGTCCTTTAATCTCCTATTTACTGCGAGTAATATAATAATTTAATTATTGGTTGTAAATGTTTCTACTGTGAAATGTAAAGCTTCGTATGCGAGTTATTTCGTTACCAGGTCTAATTATATCCAATTCAATATTTAAAAAAAAAACATTATCATAGCAAGCTAAACTATACAGTAAACGAAAGTACTTATTGTGACACCCACAGATTATTAAAATAAGTGATATGATCTGTGGTGATACCACTAGTACTAGATTTTTTTTCGCAGTTCTTTAATGGTAATATGCTTACCATTTTGACTAATTCTTGATATACTCGTTTTATTGAAGTATCACTTCAAAGAATGAATCGCAATGTATACAGTGTTATCTATTTATTACATACTGTATTTTCATTGTATATGAAACTTAAAGTCTGTGCGCTTCTCAAGAGTTGCTGGCAGTCATAATGCCGGCAGCTGTGTAGACTCTTGGAAAATATTGTGATCGAAAATATGCGTACTCAAAGAATAAAATAATAATCAAAGAGAATATATGTATAACACGATATATTGTCTTTTAAATTACACATAATAAATCGTATCTTGAAATTTAAATCGTTTTCTTGTTAGTGATACCTTCGTGTTAGTGAAACGCCGAATATCCCTTCATCTGTTTAAAACCCTTGACTTCTTCCTTAATTATCGATATCAATTTTATATGTTTATCATATATTATATGAAAGTAAAGCATAGTCATATTTGACAACCGAAGTCTTTCAAACCTTCTTTGAATTGAGTTTTATTCGTTCGAATTTCTGAATGTCCTGATTGAGAGAATTCTCAAATGTCTGAAATAGTCAAGACCCCAATATATCAATTCAGTCTTCATATTGGCGTGTTTTGTTGTCAATCCTTGTAACCGCTAAAGGGTGGGCGACTTTGACAGCTCAATATACGTTGGGCCATTGGCCCGTGTTATGTATGGGCGACGTTATTTGCATACAAATTCATTCAGTTCAAGCCTACTCAAAGTGGCGAAACTTCTTCAACCACATATTGGAAATATCGGTGACGCTATAGATAGCTAAACTTAGTATGAGAAATCTGAAATATCTACTTAAAGAAATAAGGGAAAATATGCTTTATATACTATTTATTCTTTCATTTAATAAAGTAAAAGAAAAACGTTTCAAACAAACAAGATTGATTAATCAAACGTTTTGATTAGCTGATATTTTTTATCGCAATTAGTTTAAACACAAAATAACATAGTAATTTAAAAAGTGACTTTACGTTATGTTAAAGCCTCATATTGTTTTCTCAAATTCATCTATAAAAAAATCATTTCATATGCAGATACAGTGAAACTTTCCGGTTCTACCCTCTTCAAAATGAAAATAGGTTGTTCTCGTATTATATAATGCAAACAAATACAATACCGAGGCCCTTGCGAGTCTAGTGACAGTGTTGTCACGACGTGTCACCTCCACGGCACCGCACCAGTGGACGCAGTAGGGTCTCCCGCGGTCTTTTGTTAGACAGGATGGCCGCTCGACCTACATCCCCTGCTATTCAGTTTGAGATGTATTTTATAGCTTACTAGCTGAACCCCGCGGTGTTACCCGCGGTTATTGTTGTACCGCGAGTAACGCCGCGGGACAAAGTTAGTCTAAAAAAAGAAGCCTAAGTTACTCCCCGGGTCATCAGCTACCTGCCAGTGAAAATCCGTCCAGCCGTTCCAGAGATTACCCAGAACAAACAAACAGACAGACAGACAGACAGACAAAAATTTTTTTCAACTACACTTTCGGCATATGTACCGTGTATACATATATTTGCATTTAGTAAAAAACGGTTATTTTAATATTACAAACAGGCACTCCAATTTTATTTATTTGTATAGATGGAACACAATGTTTTAAAATTACAATTGTATATTTCACATAATCTTACCTTTTGTTACAAGATAGCTTTGGTATAACATTCAGAACATAGAAATTCTCGAAAGGTTTGCTTAACTGATCCGCTGACGTAGAAAAGGTGAAATTAAATTAAGATGTTCGTATTTTATGAACAGTTTAATTATGGATAAGCAAGTTAATAGTAATTATTCAAACACTTTCTACGTGACTCTATTACAGACCTATGACCTATGGCCATTAGGTTGTAACTAGTTACAGTAAAGTAAATTTTGTTATTCAAATTCTTGAATTAGTTATTAAGCAGCTATAATATATTCTTCTTAGATCTGAAAGTTAATTACTACAATACACTTTCTTCACTTTCATATATGTAGTTATATATTAGTATCGTAGTTATGTTTTACAGACCTTGACATGATGAAATCTCGTGACTTAAAATCCTTTAGTAATCGTTCGTTGAGGCTTTAAGTGAAAGGCTTTTTTTAGCGCGAACTAATCAAGATTCCTGACTAACCTAGTAACACACAAGTTTCTTAATGAAATAAAGTGCTTTCTGACAAAATGGAAGCCGTAATCAAATCAAACATTCTAGACATATAAAGTTGTATAAACCATTTAAATCATTCCATACGGCTAACGCCTGTATTTTAAACAGCTCTTCTTTAAATCTATACAAATAAATAAAATTGGAGTGTCTGTTTGTAATATTAAAATAACCACTTTTTACTATATGCAAATGTATACACAGTACATATACCAAAAATGTAGTTATTTTTTTTAACTGTCTGTCTGTTTGTTCCGGGTATTCTCTGGAACGGCCGTACCGATTTTGACGGGACTTTAACTGGCAGATAACTGATGATCCAGGAAGTAACTTAGGCTACTTTTTTAAGACTAACTTTGTCCCGCGGCGTTTCTCGCGGCACAACAATAACCGCGGGTAACACCGCGGGGTTCTGCTAGTTAGTAATATAATCACACAATTTTATATACCTTCATATAGTAATTTTCTGTTTGCTTGAATATGTCTTAGCTCTTACTTTTATATGTAGTACTTTGAGTATGTGAGCAGGCGGAGCAAATAATTTGTCTACATTATAACTTCAGAACCTCGAAACGATATGATCTTGAATATTTTACAGTCAGTGTAGTACATGTCAATCTTTCTAAGCACCCGTGTCTCAGTACTTTCTAGAACAATTTTTAAAACAATAGTATCAATGTTTTGGAAATTACTATTGTCTACTATGAGCTTATTACTGTCATTTTACTATTTTAAGATACCAAGAAACTGGGGTCGCACTAAGGGATCGTACTGTAACGATAGCAGTGAGACTTGATAGACGAGATACGTGGTAAAAATATTTCGAAATGCGCAACCACGGCCCATCTTATTCATTTACGGCAGCTGCAGTGTATTACACAACCTTTCCAAGCGCGTGTGTTTATTAGAATTATGCTGTCAATTACCAATGAGCTATATTTACCAGTCTTCCTACATAGGTTATTTCTACCGTATGCCGTTCGCCTTAGTCACGCACAGTTCAGAACATACACGTATCTGAATAAAGATATGGTGCAGTTATACAGTTTAGTTAGCAGTAATTTATTTAAGACGGTTGTGGAGCATTTAAAGTTGTTTCTCTGAAATTGAATAAGCATCTAAAAAACCATCGTTTTATATAGTTTTCTTATGTTTTGTGTTGAAACCATAGAAATCGCACATAGATTTATTCTTGCCATACATGTTAACAAAAGTATATCTTTATCTATACAAATAAATAAAATTGGAGTGTCTGTTTGTAATATTAAAATAACCGCTTTTAAATAAATGCATATGTATGTATACATGATACATGTACCAAAATAACTGTCTGTTTGTTCCGGGTAATCTCTGGAACTGGCAGGTAGCTGATGATCCAGGGAGTAACTTAGGCTACTTTTTTTAGACTAACTTTATCCCGCGGCGTTACTCGCGGTACGACGATAACCGCGGGTAACACCGCGGGGTTCAACTAGTATGCCATATAACTATTTTCACTTTTTTCTAATGCGCATTTCTATTAATAATGCGCTTTGGTAATAGAATTGTTGTTACAACTCATTACAAAGACGTTTGCAAGGACGAAATAATTTATTTGGTGTATGGTAAAGTAAAAATTTCAATTCAAATAATAAAACCAAATGCAAGATTTTGTTCATTTCATTCAAACCATAGCGCCGAAATATTGAATGAATAACGCTTCATGCGAATCATCGTTAAAAATAAATATTACCACAATTCAAAGAAACCCACACCCTACATATCGGTTCGAGTTATTTTTCACAATAATAAAGAGTCCAGTTACTCGGTCTAAAAGTCAAGAAAAGCTTTTCATTTAGATACACATTGCTTGTTTAGCTTTCCTTCTTCAAAACACACATACAACATAACGTACAAGTAAACACCTGCTAAGTTCTAATACTATGTGATGTGTTGACTGCTGGCTATATTCAACACAAATCTCATAGTACTAGATCGATACTTTCTGGTCTATAGGTCTCTGAAATACAGCCAAGTGATAACAGTAGTAATAATCCCACATTAAAATTTTGATTTGTTTGTTCTGATTACGGTGACGTAGAATATGATAACCTGTAATTATCCTTATAATACTAAGTCCTCTCTAAAAGAAATGATTGATTAGAATCATTAAATCGTTAAGTTCTGATTAATTCAAAAATTTTATTTAAAAATGTTTCATACCCGTGGGCAAAGTGAATGAAGGCGTTAAGAATTGCCACGTGACCTGTTGTAACGAACGCCAGGCGCCCCCTTCATGAATCACACGAGGAAAGCCCACAGTAGTGTGACGTCACCATCCGCAAGGCGTTTTAGTACTTAGGTTTGTGAATCATCAGCGCATTGTATATACATACATAATATTTATTATGGCATGTAATTCACATTAGTACTATTTTTTGGAATATCCGAAATCAAGACGATTTGTTAAAGAAGCTTTTTTCATCATGCTAATTAAATGTCAGTTTTACAAGATCGCATCGATGCAGGAAAATGGTTGATTAAAACGAATTACTTCCTTTACGGAACTGAACTGGTTATCATTGGTTTTGTTCCATTTATATTTAAATGAACAACATCGAAGTAGGAAATTGTAGATTTTTGTTGATCTTATAAAAATCGTTGGTTTTATATAAATTACTTAAAAACATAACTGGCTCTCAATGACGTAATATGTTGTAATTCGTATGTGAGCTTTCACATACTATTAGAGTTATAGGTTATGCAATTGATAAAAAAACTCATGTTTTATCCTTGCAATTTGTGTTAATAAAATTGAATCATATGTTATTTAGTTAAAATTTTAGTTATAACGAATCTTGAGTTTTTTGACATTTCCTTACTGGTTCGATAAGATATGTACCTATAAAGATTATCTCTAAGATGGATGACACTGCTATCTATAGCTCACTAACAACAAGTTACCCAAATCGACGTCTATATTACAATTTTATTGATCACAAGTGATTCTTAATGTATAAGGAGCGTGGGTATGGTATACGCAGGTCTGTAGACAACCCACGCTCACCTGTGACAGTTTAAATTTATCTAATGGAAAGTTTCAAACGAAGCTCTATGGTTTTAACGTTTAATTAAAAAAGGAATAAGAAATTTAGTGCTTTTAAACATAAATGTATTTTGTTTTATGAAAATTTGTGATCCTTTTAAAAAAAATAATTATAATTTTTGTTACAACTTAATGTTAGCAGGACCAGTGTTAAAGATAGGCATGAGATGCAACATTTTGAATTATAAATTCCAGAAAACACTTCTTACTACCTTAGAAAGAAACTGTCAACTACTAGGAACATTTCCTCATATAGATATTTCACAATACTGTTTCTGACGTCGTCTTCTATATTTATATAGGCACTTGGATGTAAGAACTTTGCATCAGTTTAGGCCTGCAATATACCACTTGATGGTCGAATGATTATTCGGCATGCGGCCAGGTTACACTACTTCGTTGAGCAATACTGTAGACCTGCTTTTAATCTGAACCACATTAATTATATTGACATATCAGTTACAAAGTACATCATGTGTAGCCGTCACGAATTACCATAAAGCGTTGGTTCTATATCGAATGCCTGTTAGGTAAATGCCAGTCGCGAGATTAGCTCGATACTAGGTTTAATTACATTAATTGCATTTAAGACAAGCCACGAGTATGTCGACATAGCGGCAGAGTGACGTCGACATTGTTTGCTGTACCTCGCCGAATATCATTTTAAGAGTTACTACTGCTTACGAATCTACTTATCAACAAGGACACAAGACTTTGCACTGCACTTTACTAGTAGGTCTAGGTAAGGAATCTTTGCGGAAATGCTTACTGAAATCGTTCTAGACTTTATGAGACCTCTGAAAACTTCGACATGAAATCACACGTATTTTTCTTTTACCCTACAAACAATTGGGATCTAATAAAATAGTAGTCCGGGATCCCCGGAACAAATTTTACAAGTTATTACCATCAAACTATATTTTCGTGAATGGCTTCATTTTGATGAGGGGCTCATCTTTCACCTTACAAACATTTTCGATTGGGGTAGCTAGCAGGTACAAAAAACATGAGCTCAGGGCCGGGATAACGTACCACGCAATTTGTAGCACAATGTGGCTGTTAAACTGTATAAATATTAACTAATATTATTACTTATTAGAAAATTTGTGCCGCGGATCCCGGAATATAGGCATTAGTTGCTAATTAAAAAAAAACTAAGTCTGATATAATTTTTTTTTTCAAACCTCTCAAAACCAGAGTGAATAGAAAGCTCTTGGGTGTACACAAAAGCCTATTCTCCTATAAATAACGAAAAAGAAAAACATTTCTTAATCTAAACAAAATATCTTGCTTGTTACTTAGGTACTGCTAGCCCATGTTCAGACGATGAGCGCTCAACGCGCGTTTTCAACTACATGCAATTTCGTTCTAAGAGTACACATGCTAACGAGCGTTTATGCAAGTAGTTGTTAACGCGCGCTAACGCGCGTTAGCAAAGCTCGCGTTGAGCGATCGTCTTCTGAACACGGCCTTAATGTGAATATGGTTATGGCCGTTATGGGTTGCGATACAAGGCTATCGTATATAAGGCACAGGAGATACTTGAATTTCCAATTATAGTAGCCTATATTACTTTATTTGTGTTAGCCTTGTGTTGGAATAGAAGGCGGGGCGCGACGCCGACTCGTCTGTCTGAACGTTTGACGCACTTCAGTAAAGTGGGGGCAATAAGCAATTATTCCAAGTTCGTATTCATTCACCTATAGGTACCCGTTATGCAACTACGCAGCAATGGATATAAAACAATCTATTCTGTTCAATTTATTTTTTAGTAGCTTTTACAAACATTGTTCTTTACTAACTTTGAAATCTTTGGACCAGATAGTGGCAAACTATCTATATACATATTAAATTAGATGGCAAAGATCTATGCAGGCATCGCATAGCAACAGTTATATTTCTTTAATAAGGAACTATTGACTGAAAGGTTTGTTCCGAGACCCGATGTAGTCATGTTAACTAATTTCGAATTAAACTCCTGTTTACGGACAGATAGAAAGGCTTCAACATCGAAGCTTTGTTTAGCAAAATAAGTAAGCCTGTCTAGTTATCTCTAATCTTAGTATAAAAAGGAAACAGGCCGTGTCGTGTGACCACAAAGTAGGACAGATAAGATTTGACAAGTACATAAGTATATTGTCGTCTCAAATCAGTAGCTTAGTATAATAAAAAAAACATTCGTGAACGAATTTAGTGGTCTTGAAATCACCGTTGTATATAAGAGAATCGTTCTCGAGTTAGCCATTATTGTCACAAGTTTGTTTTAAAATTCCGATATCGACTGTTCCCTTGCGACATTTACCGCGGTGGCAACCACTAACAAGTTTTTTTAGCTGTGAGAAAGGCGTCCATTATCGTTGCCTGCGCCGCTTCACTCGCCCCGACCTCGAAGTCGGGCCGAGTTTCTATCGTTCTAGTTGCCACCGTGCACTCGAATCTATTGTTCTAAAGAGTATAATCGCCATATCAGATCAGTTATTTTTCTATTCTTAATTAAAGATTGTTCTCAGTTTGATGCTGTTTACTGCGAGGTCGATGTTGCAATTTCTGTATAGGCAACTTATTTTGAATTACATTAAACTAAATTATTATCATGGTTTTTTATATACTACCCAATAAAAATTATAGGTATCCTTTCCAAACAGGCGGTAGTCGCTTATCAATGAGCTAGCTATTCGAATTTCTTCACTATCTAACACATCCTTTAGCCTTTGGTTACCACAATAACCACAAAACCTTTTGATAAACAAGTGATAAATTATTCAGACCTACCGATGTGTGGTTCCCAGTTCAATAAAAACAATATTTATCAAACCCTATCAGTAGTTATTTAAGCGGGTGAGTTTGCTTATGAAATATACTCATATACATATACTCATGTATGTAATGTTTCTACGCTTAATAATTCCTTATCAAATGTTTTGAAGAGATAAGTCTCGATAGCAAAAAAAAGTATGACGGCGCTAAAAATATTCCAAAGCCATAATTGACACGTATGTAAATAATAACAGAGTAAATGAGGTAATACAATAGATAGTTTTACAAATATTCGAGAGTTGCAATTTTTAAAATCGGTTTGGTGGAATATACTTTTTAAATAACAATAGTGTATGTACGTGAAGGCAAAGGTCACAGACGCAATATAAATATGTCAACATTAACATAAAATGTCTTAGTTAACTCCCCCAAGTGCGTCACGCGATAATTCCTCAGTTAGGTAGGACCGCTTTAATATTTCAGCAATACCGTCGAATGTCGAGTCACACACATTAGGGGAATTGAAAAATTTAACAGTAATAAAACACTGTTAAAAACGAGTTCTTTCTTTCACTCACCAACTAAGTAATTCAAATAAAATATAAGTTAATATTACAGTCATTTCGTTAAATGGTAAATTATATTCAAGGATACTTATAGGCACGTATTTTTAAAGATAATTTGACCTTCCAGAAGGGCAAACCATAAAAATTAATAACAGCATGAGAACTCTTGAAAAAGACCGAAAATATGGTGAAATCAATCTATACAAATAAATAAAATTGGAGTGTGTGTTTGTAATATTAAAATAACCGCTTTTTAATAAATGCATATGTATGTATACACGCTACATCTATACAAATACAAATAAATAAAATTGGAGTGTCTGTTTGTAATATTAGAATAACAGCTTTTTAATCAATGCGTATGTATGTATACATGATACATATACCAAAAATGTAGTAAAAAATTGTTTTGTCTGTCTGCCTGTCGGTCTGTCTGTCTGTCTGTTTGTTTGTTCCGGGTAATCTCTGGAACGGCTGGACGGATTTTGACGGGACTTTCATTGGCAGATAGCTGATGTTCCAGGGAGTAACTTAGGCTACTTTTTTTAGACTAACTTTGTCCCGCGGGGGTATGACAATAACCGCGGGTAACACCACGAAGTTCAGCTAGTTAGAAATAGAAATATAGTCCAATTGAGTTATGAGGTTTTTACGATATCCACAGAAAATACTATGCCTCCGGTTTTTATGTGATGCAATTTTATGTTTAAAACCATATTTTTCCTTTGACTATACCTAGTGGAAATCTGTGTGTTGAAAACTGTTCTCTGTGTGTTGAAAACTGGTCTCGGTGTGTTGAAAACTGGTCTCCCTGTGTGTGTGTTATCTCAATCGTAGCGCACAAAATACTGCACAGGTTTTAATGAATATGGTGTCAATAGATTCGTTATAATGTCCCGTATGACAACATCATCATATTAAAGTCCACTGCTGGACATAGACCTCTCACATATAATTTGAGAGGCCTATGAAAGTTTTTACGAAGTCCGATTAGATTTTTAAACTTTTTCCTGTTAACAAAATGGATGTCTTCTTGTTTTTGGAGACATCTACGTTTTGCTCTGAAAGGATTTGCCATTAAATGCCGAAAAGCAAAATATTTTTTTTAACTTTATTTATCAGTCAGTCCGATTGTGGCCACTGCCAACGCATCTTGATCGATTCCAAACTTTAAAAGTTATTAGATGGTTACTTATTTAGTCACCTGGTTTGATTGTATACTTGTATATGGTTTTCGAGATTTATAGCTCTTTAAGGACTCGTTCAAGTGGTAAGAATATCATAGAAGCAACGATGGCATCAGCGTCTCTGTCATCGCCTCGTGATCAGTGTGAAGCGAAACGTGACCGAATTCCAAGCGAACTCTTTACTCGGCTTTTAGATATCGAACGAGGAACCGGCGAAACACTTTGTGAACGGCATTTTTTATTATAAGTAAATTGGGTGACGGGAACTGTGCTACAACACAGTCACGAATGTCAGTAGGAAATGAGAAGCATATTAAGTTATCTGAAATCGAAGCATTTAAGATTGTATATCTCCCACATTTTTCGCTTTCTACCTATTTAATCTCCAATCAAATGAAGCACCCAATGTTTTATGAACCGGTGGTATCGTAACGGTTAAGATTATTGCCATGAAAATTGAATTCAAATTTTTTAATACACTACTAATGAGAACCCACTAGTAATACAACAAATGGATTTTACCAAAAGTGTACCTACATCGGGTGTGCACCTACTTATCAAAGGGCTATGTATAACAACATGTTACCTTGACAAGTAGCGCTTTATATTATGGGTACGAAAATAATTCAAAATTCCTAAGACAGCTTTGAAATGTATCAATGGTTTATAAGACAGCTAAAAATGGTGAAATGGCTGGAATACAATTTCGTGTAGCAGTTGTAGAATAATATAAACAAAAGGACAAATTCAGTTTGGCTTACAACATTATCTTGATTTGAAGTTGTCACACAGTAACAAGGTCTGAAAGAAAAGCACTGTGTCACGAAATTCATCATCAAAAGCACAATGATGAACTAAAACGGAACATGTTGTGAAAGCCGTCGAGACGTGCGTCTGCATTGCTGTTGGCACCGTGCACCGAAGTTTGGCAGGCGCCATCGTGCCAGAAACTTTCGAAACGTCCCACATACCTGGTACAGAGTTAAACCTGTCTACCGCTCAGTTGACTCATGGAGAGCCACAATTAAAGTGTCATGTGTAGATAATTACATTGTATGTTGATGTGTAAACAATTGGCACGGATTACATTCAACATGGACAGAACTAGTCGAATTTATTGTTGGACGGTTTGATATTGGATTGTAATAAACATTATTCAAACTAATATTAATATATGTTTTATATATATATATATATATATATATATATATATATATATATATATATTTGCGAACTGTGACACAACGGCATCTGTCATCTTTCTTGATATTATTTCTATGATATTAATTACAAGTTTTTAACGTAAGTCATTAGATATAAAGGACTACAAAAGGACAACGGTCATTCGAATATACTAAACGTTTTTTATCGTTAGCGGTAAAGTGTCTCGTGGTTTATGAGCAATAAATATTAAATCGTAATGAATCGCGCTCCAGAAGCCCCGGGTGCGGAATTACGCCAACATTTCACATGTAGAGCCCGGATTGCGTTATAACTACATTTACACACAGCTGGTACACATGCGAATCGTATAATTTCAATTTGGTCTGGATTTACGCGAGGCAATATATGCAAAAACGTATCATTACATGTATGAGAAAGGAGTGCTCTTTACTTTTTTATTAAATTTATTTGAAGATGGATTTTACTTGAACTCAATTTTTAGAGAGAACAGAAAAGAAATTTAGGTAATAACATTTACAGGTTACCTTTCCGTTTGGTAAAGATGACATTGACGCACGACTGCTTGATTTATTTAAACCTCTTTCGTCTGATGATTACGATGATTCAAGTCCTCGCGAATCTGTTTGCAAGATGCCAGCAAGATAGTGCTAGTCAATCTTACTTAAAAAAATGTTATGTGGCTGCCACAATAACATTAAAAAAGCAACGTTTCATAATGACATGCTCGTAGACTTACACCTGCCTTACTAGTTTTATCGAAAAGATAATATTAACCGCTATAAAGTGGCAAACATTGGATTCTGTTTAAGATAAACTATTTTCTAAGTTGAAGCAAATCAGTTTCTACTAATATCGCTTTTACTCCTAGTGAAAAACCGTATTTATCTGGTTGTAGTACATTGGCGCAATTAGAGGGGCGGCGGCGCCGACGGCAGATTGCCTCCAATTGAGTTATACTGGACGACAGCACCACAGGGTGAAGCAGATCGATAGCTATGCTTAAGAGGCTTAACGACTCAGCTATAGGTATTTTCAGGGTGGATGTAATTACGTGATCGTTTAATACTTAAGACTACTTTGTATACACGTTTTCTGGTATTTAATATAGCTACTTAGAAAAAGCATCGCTATATGTTTAACAATTCTCACGATTGTTTCAGGATCGGAATTGGATTAACTAGAAAGTATCGTTTCAAAATGGTCTAGTCGTTTTTGAGTCATCGGGGAACAAAAAAAATTTCAACTAATTCCTAAACTCCTTTTCTTTTTTGAAAATAATAATAAATGTTTATTCTATGTAGTGATGATATACTTCGTAAAATTTAAAAAATACACTGTCAATATTTAAATAAATCTAATAATAAATATAATTTGCAAACAAAAAAATCCTAATTTTATTTAATTACTACTTACATTATGCAGCAAACGGAGCAAAGTACAGTTTTTAATATAAAAACAGACAGTAGTTACGAATTTATTTATTTTATAATTTTGAATTAAAGTTTTGTTAAAACATAGTTATCTGTAATAACATATCCGTCAATTCAGTGCTTGAAAACAAGTTACCACAATTGACTATCATAAGGTGTACAAGTTTCAAATCAGAATAATATTTGTGCTATATATAGAATCGTGACAGATAATATATGCCAAGTATAGTCGCAAGGTATTCTGCAAGGTAATGCTGCTGTGGTGCCTACCATTACATTAATTACCTTAAAAATAAAGTGACTATTTGAGGAACTAACGTGAGTTTATTTTACTTCAACGTGATCGTCACGGTGATGACGATCGGCGCTGCGATTGGCTCATACTGTAATCTAAACTAATCTAAACGCCTAACGCGGTAATTTTCGAGTACGAGTTGATATGAAATAAACCCACACTAAGGCTACAAGTGCGGGGCAATCGCAACTCGCCGATGTGTAATTAAGTCTCACTAGGTATGCCGCATGTATTAGTCATTTCACACCAACTCGATCATAATGGCTATGTCGTTCTTCGTGGCGATTGGTACAGAATGATGTGAAGTCAAATAAAAATATCACTAAGCCCTCTAATATCATAGAACTCCCGTAAGTTTTAAGCTCCATTATTATTATATTATATCAAAACTAACCATACTTGTCTAGCATGTCTCCTTATAAGAACATAATCTATTAAGTTGTATTGGTTAAAATATCGAGTTATATCGAGTAGTAAGTATACACGCAATTGTGTCGACCAACATTTAGAAAACACATTAATTTTTCGATACATCAAACGTTTTATGTAAAATCTCCTAAAATCCTAAGTTATTATAAATCGGACCCTATGTGCTTTTACGTGTTTAGGTGTTGTGACGTGTCTTGATTGGTAACAGGTAAGTAAAAAAACAAATACTCTGACTAAAAAGGATTGTCTGCATTAAACTAGTCTAATAAGAGTAATAAGTCGACTAGTATTCATATTCCAGCAGGAAGTTCAATTACCATGATAATTGATGTAATTGTAGAATAAATAATGTTCGCCTTTATAATGATCTGCCTTAACCGTTAGTAAGTGAATACATAGACGTCTTCAACATTGATAGAAGCCAATTAAGACGTACAAAAGTGTAAACTGTTCAGATGTAAAAGAAAAATGGTAATAATATTTGAAGTTTTCTTTAATGTAATAGTGGGCAAACGAGTAGACGTATCACGCAACACCAGAGGCAGCATAAGTGCGTTGCCGACCTTTGGGGGATGGGGAGAGGGAGGAGGGGTATGGGCCTCCGGTATCCCACTCACTCGGTGAACCAGCAGCAAGCAAGCGCTATTTCACACCGATTTTCTGTGAGGCCGTGGTATCACGCCGGTCGAGCCGGCCCATTCATGCCGAAACGTGGCTCTCCTATGGCTAAAAGTTTTGCTATGGTATAAAATTTTAGAAATTATGGGACACTTGCTATCTATCTGCTAATATCACATCATCAGCATCTAAGAGACCTTCGTTCAGCAGTGAGCGGCGGTAGATTAATAGTAGTAGTCCACTGTTGGACTTGGGCCTCCCCTTAAACAGGAGGTTTTGACCTACTATACCCCTTTGGCCACGCTGGCCACACGGTACATTTACCAAAATAGATTTTTTAATGTTTGTCTGTCTGTCTGTTTGTTCCGGCTAATCTCTGGAAGGTCTGGACCGAATTTGACGGAACTTTCGCTGATAGGTATCTGATGATATAAGGAGTAACTTAGGCTACTTTTTTAGACTAGTTTCACCCCGCGGCGTTACCCGCGGTGCGGCAATATCCGCGGGGTTCAACTAGTAATTTAATATAGAAAATACTCTAGTAACTTTGAAGTCGAAAATAACTACAATGACGTCAACATACGTTTTCATTACTGAAATGTTTTGTGAGAAGAAGATAACCTTGTAGATAGCACAATCTGCCTGCATTGTCTTGATTTAACCGACTTCTTTTTATTTCGTACAACACGATTTAGTTATGGAATAATACCTGTGTAGATAAGACTTTTTACATAGACTATCTGTGTGGTGACGGATAAAAACACAAAGTGTCACCATTCTTAAACAACTTGTATCGTAAGAGTCTAGTAAGGGAGCAAACTCTTCAGGGCATATTACAGCTTGAAACATTGATTCAAACCCTATAACAACCCGTCTACAATAACATCAAGACCATTTTTAGAAATTAGTTTAGAAATCATAACAAATATATTGCTTATTTATGTGTGTTGCCATTTTGAACACAGAAATGGAAAAAATAAATATTACATCTAATTATTTGCTTCTTTTTTCTCTTTTTATTTAATTGAAATCTTTAGAAACTGTTTAAACTTTAACAATAAACTAATATGTGAAGCATGGTGGACCTGCATCGTTAAAAACCTAAAAACGCTTCTAAGATTACATGATTTATATTCGTAGATTTTCGATCTTGTAAGATGACTTTATAAAAGATAACTGTAACTCTTGAACACGTCTAACTGTACCAACCATTTAAGCTGAAACGCAATCATCTAATTCCATAAAGGTTAAATTGATAACTAATGTAACGACCTCATTATCGTAGCTACCAAGGGAGGCATCATAAGACATGTTGGCGTGGATTTTACTTACGTATTCCATAAATGTATAAAAATTTTAAACAAAATTTGTTTGTTTTATCACAAGTTCTGCGCTGCTAAGTGTACAAGCTAATCATTTTGAATAGCATCCAATGGAATAGCGGGCCACCCATGTTCAATTTATACTGATGTTGTTATAAATAAGATGTCTATCATCATCTATGCAAATAAATAAAATTGGAGTGTCTGTTTGTAATATTAAAATAACCGCTTTAAACTAAATGCATATGTATGTATACACGGTACATATACCAAAACTGTAGTTGAAAAATTTTTGTCTGTCTGTCTGTTTGTTTGATTTTGACGGGACTTTCACTGGCAGGTAGCTGATGATCCAGGGAGTAACTTAGGCTACTTTTTTTTTAACTAACTTTGTCCTGCGGCCTTACTCGTGGTACAACAGTAACCGCGGGTAACACCGCGGGGTTCAGCTAGTCTTACATAAAATTTTCAAAGTTATAGTGTACTTGTAAGGTCGTTCTACACTTTCGGTCAGTAATATTTTTCTATGTATTACGATGTCAGGGTCTTTCTATACAATGGAAACGTCAGAGCGATTGCACAATCAATGACCAGAAACTATTTAGATACAAGTACTTTAAAAAAATACAGATTGGCTCTTACATCACGGTATTTTACCTTATTATTTAATTTTTTACAGCCACCAATATAAGAAGCTTTTATCCTACTAATATTATAAATGCGAAAGTTTGTAAGGATGGATGGATGTTTGGATGTTTGTTACTCTTTCACGCAAAAACTACTGAACGGATTTGGATGAAACTTTACAGTAATATAGCTTATACATCAGAATAACACATAGGCTACTATTTGCCGCGATAGCCGACATATACGCGGGCGGAGCCGCGGGCAACAACTAGTGCTTTATAAAACATATATTAACTAACCTTTAAAACGGAGAATTCCTTAAAACAAGTTAGTATAGAAAGAATGTGAGAGCAGCAAGAAAATTGTATCCAACCAAAAACATGTTCATGTAAAATGTTGCCAAGACGACTGCATATGGCCTACCCTCTAAAGCGAATATTTAGTTTCTGAAGTAACGAAGCAGCCAAGCCATACATTTTTACTGAGATGTAGAGTTTATGAAGTTAGTGTTGGTAGAGTTAGGGCGTGTATATTCAGAAGCTTGGCTCTACATGAGATCCGATTTCTTTTTCACAGGGTAGGCCATTTGCAGTCGTCTTGGCAACATCTATACAAATAAATAAAATTGGAGAGTCTGTTTGTAATATTAAAATTACCGCTTTTTACTAAATGCATATGTATGTATACACGGTACAAATACCACGAACGTAGTTAAAAAAAAATTGTCTGTCTGTCTGTTTGTTTGTTCCGGGTAATCTCTGGAACGGCTGGACGGTTTTCGACGGGACTTTCACTGGCAGGTAGCTAGGTAGGTACTTAGGCTACTTTTTTTAGACTAACTTTGTCCCGCGGCGTTACTCGCGGTACAACAATAACAGCGGGTAACACCGCGGGGTTCAGCTAGTTTTACATGAAAATGTTTTTGGTGTGATTTCATTTCATTTTTTAAGTTGCTTAAGGCAATATTTTTATTATTTTTTGGGGAGGTATTTCTTGTACATCTTCTTTTTTCTTTCGAAAAAGTCCATATACCAAAAATAAAACCTCTAGCATAAAAATTTGTAAGTCTCATACAAACTTCCATCCCCCAATTTTGGGGGTTGGGGGGCTAAAGTAATAGGTTTATGGATTTTTTTGTTGTTTACATACCAAATTTTACCTTTCTAGCACTTCAGGAAGTAACCTAACAGTTTGATGATCATCAGTGACGAAATCGGTGTATTTTAGATATCAATAAAATCTAAAGTTTTAGAGCCATGCCATTAAAACTTTGTATGTTTAATTAGTCTATAATTGACATCATATCCTGAGAATTTGAACGATTTGGTATATCGGAAACCAAAGTTATGAGAGTTCAAAAAAACGACGAAACACTTCGAGCGAAGGTAGGCGTGCCCTTGCGCTTCGCTTGGCTCGTCTTGGCGGGAGCACGACCGTGCCCCGAGATTTCACGTTTTATACGGAAAAAAACAGTTTCTAATAACTACAATATACACTCAAAGTAATTCATGAACCCAAATTAAGCTTAAATCTGAGTTGGGAACGAAATTCATTAGTAATCTGACCGCACAATTAATCTCATTTATGACACTGCTGGTTTGTTTAACATTAATTTTATTTACGTTTACTTACATTCGTGGAAAACAATTTATCAAACGAGTTGACAAATAGTAGGATTTGTGCAAACATTTTTAATCTATACTATAATATTTTAACCTTAAAAATTTGTTTGTTTGTTTGAATTCACTAATCTCAGGAACCGCTGGTCCGATTTGAAAAATAGCCTAAAGCTCTCCTCGATAAATGGGCTATCTAACACTGAAATATTTTTTAAAATCGGACCTGCGGTTCCTGAGGTTAGCGTGTTCAAACAAACAAACAAACTCTTCAGCTTTATATACTCGTATTAGTATAGATAAAACTAAAACCGAATAGAGTAGGCTATGCCGAACAAAGAAATTCATGCAAACAAACATCATTTTATTTTCAACGAGATGAAACACCAAAGTGAATCGATACAAGGCGATTATTATTTTAAACAATAGAGATACATTCAATATAGAAAGCGTTGATTGTGTATCTAATGTGCATAGTTGAATTTGCGTTTTGGTTATCTTTTGTGTTCGATCGCTTTTCTTTCCGAGTGAGTGCCTATCAAGAATGTTATTTAGATTATCTGAAAAGAATGCTTTGTGGGTTGTACAAAGCTTAAAACACGAATACTCAAGTTAAAGAATAGTACACACGGCTTACTCTTATTATATTTTGCTGATTTTCGACTGCATGCATTTAGATAATACCTTAAATAGTAAATACTTTAACGTATAGTAATAATAGCTGACCCACATAACTTCATCTGCGTCTCTTTTCAATCACGCTTGGTTCCTATTGATCTAAGCGTGATGTTAACTATCCTATCTTAGGAACGCCATCAAAACACATTATAAAAACCGTGAATTAGATTAGATAGTTTTCGAGTTCATCGTGGGCAACAATTTGACACGAGAATAATAGATAAGATTGTTATTGTATTTGTTACTAGCTGAACCCCGCGGTGTTACCCGCCCCGCGGTTATTGTTGTACCGCGAGTAACGCCGCTGAACAGTAAGTCAAAAAAAAGTACCCTAAGTTACTCCCTGGATCATCAGCTACCTGCCAGTGAAAGTCCCGTCAAAAACAGACGTTCCAGAGTTTACCCAGAACAAACAGACAGGCAGACAACATTTTTTTAACTACATTTTTGGTATATGTACCGTGTATACATACGCATTTAGTAAAAAGCGGTAATTTTAATATTACAAACAGACACTTCAATTTTATTTATTTGTATAGATTTGCCATAAAAATAGTAACATTTTAGTCCTTTTAAAAGTTGTTGCAATTTTTATATAGAAAACAATGGGAACAATGAAAAAAAATATATGAAAAATTAAAATTACAATCTGATAAAGATTTTACACCTCAACTGAATCATCGACACTTATATGAAATTAGATACAGCATCATTATTCTGCCTTGAACTTTCGAATACTTTACTACTAAAATATAACCACCATAATGGTTGCCTAGATACATGAAAATAATGCCACAAGTAATTTTCCACACGTGAATGGCCACCGCCTACGGTTAGCTTGTCACGAGCTAGTCTGTTTTGATTAATTAACGGCCTTCAACTAATATAATATCTAACCAACAGTTGGGCAACAATGAAGCAACATTTACTTTTCATATACTACGCGTATGATATCATAATTTTGAGTTAAATTACCTTACTTAATGCAGAAAAGAGTCCATCGAGGTAGTTCCATGTCAAATTACTAATTCAAACACTGTCTAGCATAGAGCAGCTTGGGCCACTGAACCGAGGTGAGTGGGTCAAAGCGTCTTTTTCCGATACAAAATAGTTTGTAAAATAAAATCTTCACATTTTAGACGAACTTACAAAACCTCACACGTAACAATTAAAACAAAACATTCAAAATTTAACGCACACACACATACAAACATTCTGTGTCCATAATAGTGTAACATTTTTAATCCCCGACGCAAAAAGAGGGGTGTGATAAGTTTGACGCCGATATCTGTCTGTGTGTGTGTGTGTGTGTGGCATCGTAGCTCTCAAACGGATGGACCGATTTCGATGCGACTTTTTTTTTTGAAAGCCAGTTTCCTTGCGGTGGTTCTTAGCTATGTTTGGTTAATATCGGGCCAGCACTGTAAAAGCAGCTCTTTTTCGAAATTACTTAAGGCATTTTTGGCGTATGATTATTCGGTTAAGAGCTTGCGTAGGGGGTTTTTTATTTTTTTATTTTAGCATGTTTTTGTTTCAATATAAAAAGAATGGGTTTTAAATCGATTACCGAGAGCTTAAATTAGCTTTCGGTAATCGATTTAAAACGATTAAATTTCACGGTAAAATGTCGGATAAAATTATCCCGATATTTAAAACGTGTGTCTGACATTTTACCCGTTTACATTTTTTTTTATGATGTAATTGCCCTTAACCACAAATAATAATCTTGTTTGAGAAACATTGATTTATAGATTTACAAGTTACATTTTCTAAATAGTGACATCGTAATGGAAGAACTGTTCTATTCTATCTATGTATTGTAAAGTAATATTCAAATTATAGCTCCAACTCTTAAAATGTAATGATAGTGTTTGCTACAATGTATCATTACAATCTTCACACATAAAATTTAAAAGTTAACATAAAACAGAAACGTAAAGAACAATTAAAGATTGTGAATCTGTTTCCTTAAGAATTTGTTTAAATTGCTTCATGAAAAGTAAAACGCAAATCTAGACGTACTAATGTAGTTATATTAAGAGCACTAAACAACAAAGAATGGCAACCGCGAAATAATATGAATACATATAAAAATATAATTTTACCTTTCCTGTAACGTTTTGTATATTAAAGAGTAATAATTACATTACCCCAAAACTAGAGCCAGATTTTCGTATACTTTCTTTGGTAGATGTTTGTGACAAAAAACTTTCAAACTAATTAATTTGAAACGCAAAATTACAGCGGACAGACTAGAACTTAAATTAGGGTTAGATATGAATCAATCTTTGTGAAGTTTTTGGTTTGTTAGCGATGCGGGGTGAAGTTCATGCAGCGCATTCCCGCGAGCTCGCAGATATTTGCGATGCGATACGAATTCACAGTTATGTGTGGGAGCCCTAAAGCAGTGAGGGGCAGACGGTCAACAAAGAAGTAATTATAAAGTGTCAAGTTGTTTGTTATTTCGCTAAGGAAATTTATCAGGTCCGCGTTTGCGATGAGAGTGCGCCTGTAAACTTAATTGCACCACTATTCATTAGGTCTACGACACCGTCTATCGATTTATCAACGCTACCTCTATAAAGGTATAAGACCTTCGTGTAAAATAATGTTTTTAATATACAGTTAAGAGTTAGAATTTATAATTTAGTAAAAACTAAGTCACATTCACAAAGAAGACAAGCACATTTTGAAGAAATCAGAATGCTACCTAAGAACCATACTGTTATTTAATTTAAAATTTACATTTAATGTGAGTCTCACACAATAATGACTAGTGGTAGCTTGATAGGACACTCCGACTTTGAAGAGTATCTGTGGTGGTTTTTAAAACATTATGCATGCTAGTATTACCACAGATAAGAATAAAGGGATCCTAATGTGTCAGCTTGTCACTGTATTATCGTCACAGGTTCAAAGAGACCGATAAACTTATAATGACCACCTGAATAGGACACTCCGACTTTGAAGAGTATCTGTGGTGGTTTTTAAAATATTATGCATGCTAGTATTACCACAGATAAGAATAAAGGGATCCTAATGTGTCAGAAGTAGCCTGTCACTGTATTATCGTCACAGGTTCAAAGAAACCGATAAACTTATAATGACCACCTGAATAGCAGCGAGCATTGTTTCACAACTCTTTGAACGGACGCCAAAAGATAGTTATACCAATGAACCAACAGATGAATAAAAACAAATTATCACGAGTTGAAGACTAAAATAACATAAAATTAAACAACGATATCGATTACCAATGAAACGGAGAAAATAACAATGTATGTACCTATTTGATTCGTACAAATGAATGTCACGTACTGAACTATTGGTATAGATATAAAATAGTAAAACAAGTTATTTTAATTTCAACGACGTGTTTTAAACATTTATAAAGAAGATAAATAAGTTCATAGTATAGACATCCTACTTCACACTAACATTTAAAGGCGAAAGTTTGTGAGTGCGTATGTCTTTTACTTCTTCACACAAATACTACTAGACGGATTTGCATGAAACTTTACAGTAATATAGCTTATACCCCAGAATAACACATAGGCTACTATTGGCCGCGATAACCGATATAAACGCGGGCGGAGCCGCGGGCAACTAGTTTGAAATATTTTTGTAAATTTTATTACAGTTAATCTTCATGCTCAAGTTTTGCTTTATGCAAAGAAGTAGTAGTACCGTGATTTTTTTCTTGACATGAATAAAATCTTATATAACAATCCTATGCAGTAAAGTTACTCACGTTACTCAGGCTGCAAGTACGTATGACCTAAGTCAAAAATGATTTATGTCATCGTTCGTTGCGTCCGAACTTTAAGAAATAGATTTTTAGTCATTGATGCCAATACGCACGAGAGAATGTCGATGATGATTATAGGTATATTAATCTTGTTTGCTTACAGATATATATGCAGAAGCTCTAATACATCTGTCATATGCCAAAGTCAAAAAGATTTTTAGTAGTTTAATATGTGAACACGATTATAGCATAGCATCACAGGTTTTATGCAAAATATATGAGCCAAAATAAAAACACAAACAATTTACCAGTATTATTATAAACACACAATCTATGCTAATGAAATTCGGTGCACGCTTTCGTATAGCAAGAATCTAATTAAAATTAATAACAGTAATATTTATTATGCCAGGTCATTATTAAGCGGCTAGAATATTTGAATATGCACTATTGTTGCGGTTCCAATGGTTGGTTTCAAAAAATGTAGGTACACAATAGTATTAAGGATGTGGGTAAGAAAAGCAACAGAGTATGTTTGTGAAACAAAACATGTGGAAACAAGAACAGAAACGAGAGAACGAGACAATTACAATCTGTGTTGAGAAATCTTAATAGCTCTTAGAGAATATTGATTGCAAACGACTATGCTATTGAATGTTCAGTGACATGCAATTCCGCACAAAGACAGCATTTTGATGCAAAAGCAATAATAATAATTGAGATGTATATTCATCAATTAGTTTAATTAATTGGTTCATAGCTTTCATTTACTGATAGGTAATCGAGTAAGGTTAACCAATCTTATGAACGGTCATCATATCTGCTTTCAAGGGTAGCCGTATGATGACCCTCATTACCGTCATGAACCAAAATACTGGTAATATCTCTAAATGAAATGTCCACATAAAAGAGAATTACACAAACGTATCAAATTGTTTTAATGTTAAAGCTAGCTGGTCACTCACCTCACAAAAAAGTTCTATGAAAATGTAAAAAAACTATTGAAATAACAAGATCTAGAGAAATACACTCCATAATGAAATTGAAACAATAGCTGAACATAAGACAATGGAAGTAAATTTTGCGTTCCTAGGAGGTCACTAAAAAGGAAACATGGCGCTAATTGTAATAATAATATGGTATGTATAGTATGACTCAAGAGACTCTCAACGCGGGGCAGATACAATTTCTAATCATAATTTCGTCAGTGCTACAACACAGATGTTGGAAAACAACAGTATTGGGCGCCAGTGTCAGGAAATAAAATAATATATTCACTTTGATGGACAAAGTAACATTTTGGTAGATTTTTGCGACCATAACTTTTATCGAAGAAGCGACAATATTTAATTTTTTCTAATGATTTTATATCATTAATTGTTTTTAATGTAGACAGCCAGTATTTTAGTCGATATGAGAATAGAATTGATGCATTCTAATTAGATGTGTCACTGAATAAGTTAAATAAAAAACGGCTTAGTGCTATTTCACAATCATGCAAGTCAGTGCTTACTGCTTAGAAGCATAACATGAAATCATAACACAAGGTGTTTTTTGTTTAAAATTCTTTTTCATATTTATCATAATGCGTCACGAAGTACGTCACGTACTATCGATTGCATATTAAATAGATAACCACAGGCGAATAATAACACATCTAAGGCGATGGTAATAGGTCTATTGCAGGTAGGTTTTATTATTGTATTTTATTACAGTTTACTAAAATACCTGTCGAATATCTTATAGGTGATGAACGAAAGAACAGTTAACACAAACAGTGCGTGCATTAAGTTCACCTTTTCGTAATAAATAATTGCAACATACACGATATGAATAATATAAGTATGTAGAATTAAAGGTAAATTTGTTATTTATGAGTGTAGATGAACCTCTAATAGTAGCAGCGTTTGGCACGTGATTTTATAAAAGCAAAACAAATTGTTAGCTGAGTACGAGTACTACAATATTTATTTATGAAATTTACCTCTCATAAAATTTCCAGTTTCTTTTCAAAATACACGTTGAAGAGTCTTCATTACCTGAAAAAAAAAACACAAAACTTAAAAACATTTTTTTTGCATGGGACTAATCCCGCCCACATTCCCACCACTGTAACTCCTGTACACCAGGATCAACAGCAGTGACCCACGAACACACCGAGTTATGACACTCGGGAAGTCCCAGGAAGAAAATTAACTGTCTTGGAACCCGCAACGAAATTAATCAGAAGAAAAACAGGAGGAGTTGGAAATGATAAATCCACACTTAAAAATATTTATAGCACTTGAGTATTTTTTTACAAATTTATTAAGTACTACTTTTTCAGTAAACTTCTTCCGGAAAAATTAAAATGAAAAAGTTCCTAATCTAAACAGCCTTTTCTGATTATTACTTTCCAATTTTAATAACTTTTTCTTTAAAAAAAGCATTTAAATTACATACATGTTGTGGGAATTGGTGCCGAATAATAAAGTTGAAGGTAGAGAATGTAGTTAGAGTTACTTATACCTATTCTGTAACACCAGAAGTCCACAACACTAGACCTAAAGATATACAATCATATATTTAGTAAATGACACAATAGAAACATCGCTCTCTCAAAAGGAATAATTATTTTCTCGTTTTTTGCAATATTATCAATGATGCTCGGTTCCTATTGGTTGGTTGGTTGAACAAACTCTACAACTTTTAACAAATTTTAGTGTACATTTATTAACTTCATTAAAACAATACTGGAAAGTATAAAATAGAAGACAAGAGAAAACGGTCAATTTAAGATCAACTTACATTTACCTGTACAGCAGTTAAAAGAGAAAGTGGGAGTCGGGGGCCAAACAGATTGCAGAAAATAGGGAGGCGTGGCGATTGCTCCACCAACAAGAGGCTGGCCCTTAAATTGTGAGAGAGGGATAAATATATTGGCGATTGGAATACGCAGGTAATAATATACATTTCACTACTATGTATGTACTGTTTTGTTAATTGAAAATTTTTGCCATACTAAAAAAGAAAACTAGAACATAATAAAAAACCCTAGTGTAAAAATTATTACAGTTATTGCCATATTACGAAAATCGTAAAAGAAAAAAGATTAGCTTAGATTTTATTGTGATTACCAACATCCGAGCAATATCAATTAAATATCGATATAATTGTTCCCACAGCATTCATTTTATGTCCCATTATTTTTAGCAAGAAAATCACTTATGTCTAAGCGATTAATAGCTGAAGGTAAAGCATGTTCCACAGCAAAATTAAATTGTATGCGGGTTATAATTTCTATTAAACTAATGGACAACGGTTAAAGTTATTGTACCCTACGCGACGGTTCCTAACCAGACCACTTTACCTTATTGCCCACTACGATAATAGAATTACGTCATACGCTTTACGGATACGTTTATTAAAACTTCAATCAGAATTAGACTACGAACCCGTGTCGAAAATTGATGGGTCATGTAAACCACCAGGAGACCTTTACAAGATCCAAGACCAAGACAAAGATACAGGGCATAAAACAATAACTGATGATACTGGTGATATTTTACGGCATAGGTTCCATACAATTTCAATACTTCTTCTAATCCATTATTCCGAAATTCCATACAAAAATCATGTGACAAAGGAGCTATCCCGTCCCCTTCACCTGTACTCAGTTGGACAGCTTACAAGTTAAGACATACTGCTGAATGTTTTTGTTTTACGCCCTGTATCTTTCTAAAAAGAACTAGTGGCTCGCATGACCCATCAATTTAGACACAGGCCCGCAATCTAAAAGCAACTAGGGTAATTTGTAATCTTGTAATCATTTGAGACGAGTTGACATTTGAAGTTGTCGAACCTAGAGTCCTTAAAATATAGCTCGCTGTCTGTGACAGATGGCTTCGAAACTGACAAAGTAACTCTATTTTGTATCACTTATATTTTTATTCTATACGTCTATGTGCCTATTTTATCAAAAATGAATATTTAATAAATAAATAATAATAATAAATATTTAGTACATCTAACACACAACGCCATCTATCTAGTCCCAAGCTGAACAGAGCTTGTGTTTATGGGTACTAAACAACTGACATAATGACAAATATATATATACTTTAGTTTTGTAACTACATACATATTAAACATCCAAACTTCGATAATACAAACACGTGGTTCGACCCGGGAATCGAACCCGAAATCTCAAGAGCATATGTCGCATATGCTACCGCTACGCCACCGTGAAATTATCTATTACTATAGTTAAAATGAATAATAATAATATGATAAATATAAAAATTCGCACCGAAAATGTACCTCGTAAGTTCCAAAATGAAATCAGTGACAGATATCAAGTTATATTTCAAGAACTCTAATTAAGTTGGACTTTTATTACCTAGGTTAAAAATTTGATTTGCTATAGTAACAAACACACGTCAATAATATCAGTTTAAGTGATTGACATGGGTACAAAATCCGTAAAAAAATTGATATGGAAGTAAATGCTTGTGATAAAAAGATTTTCATTCCAGAGTAAAATACTGTTTTTCTTGTGGAGATACGGGTATACTCCTTACAGACACTAAGAACATATACTTATAAATCTAACTTCTAAATAAACTATTTGTCTGTACTTACACCTGAACTCATACAATATAGCCTCCTACAACATAAAAGTGTGTATGTGCTATTTATTAGTCAGGTATCGCAGATTAGTATAAATGAAAGCAAAAAAAAAAAAAACAAGCAGGCGTATCGCCTGATGGTAAGCGATTACCGCCGCCCGTGGACACCTGCAACATCAGAAGCGTCACAAGTGCGTTGCCGGCCTTTGGGGGATGGGAGGAAGAGGGAGATAGGGGGAAGGGTGGGGTATGGGCTTCCGGTATACTCATTCACTCAGTGAAACACAGCGCAAGCACTATTTCACACCGGTTCTCTGTGAGGCCGTGGTATCACTCCGGTCGAGCCGGCCCATTCATGCCGAAGCGTGGCTCTCCCACGGTAATTTATGATATTTTTGGCACTAAGCCGGTGGAAGGAGTGCCAAATGACGGGTGTGTACGAAGGTATTCTTTGTACCTGAATTGCACGCAATGTTGTCACATTACTCATACTATTACTACGAGGCTAATTTTAATTTTCAAAAGAAACTATTCGAATGAATTTTCATTAGTGTATAATATTTTAAAAGTACGCATGATGACTAATAGGACGACCTCGAAGAAATAAAAGTATATGTATAGAGGTATTACATATATATTTCTTTAGACGGACAGTTTTTGTATGTTTCAGTATGGAAACTGCTCAATACTAAGAAATATTGCTGGCTGGAGTAAGAGACATTATATATTTAGGTATATTGATACCCGATGACGACATCACAATGAAGAAAATATATCGATATTTTCTTTATATCTACATAAGCAAAGCGAATTATCATATGCCAATAATATTTTTTTTTGCATTTAAAATTAGTCAGACATACTTGATCGGGCACAGCTCTCTTAGAGGTGAAATATTATAGATATTTAGTACATAATAGACGTATGCCGGCTTGCAGCCATTCAGATTTCAGAGCAATCGATATATATAATACAAGAATGGTATATATTAGACCTTTTTGATAGCGTGATATTGTACGATTAATATTGTACTATATTTATTTATTATGGTTGTTATTTATATAAATGTCTTTCTTCACTTGGCCACCTGTACAACACAATCATTTATTAAGCCATAACTACGGCTATTATATAAAATGGATTGTCAAAGTTGTATTAATTGAGTTACAGTATCAATATAGTGCAGTAGGCAGATATAGTCATAACTTTAATATTCACAATAAGCTGTTTCCTGTGGCATTTTTTGAAGTCATATTTGTTTGTAGCATCCATATGCAGATGAATATGAAAAAGGAGAACCAAATACGGTATAACAAACATATAATTAACATACGATTTTAAAATCGTTCACTTGAAACTAACAGTTCGTTTATAGAGACCAAAATAATAGATCTTAATAACAAAGTCAGTATTCTATAGAAGTATAAAAAAAATAAAAGTAAAAAAAAAAAATTCTACGAAAGTTTCAGTACAAGTTTGCGTCTGACACTTCACTATCAATTTATCAGCCTGTCAAACATGACTCGCCCTGCCTGCCAATCACCTGCAAGGACTATATTGGAAGTGTTCAGCATGAACCTTGAACTTATCATATCCAGTATGTAGCTATCTATAGCTTCCAGTTTCCAGTTCTACCAAGGCTACTACGCCACAACACACGTTAATCGATCAAAACAACCGCCAAAAGCTTTCCACTGGCGCAAAATATAGATCGCAAGCCAGTGCGACAACTTTTTCATTTAATTTGAAATTTAGCAGGAAGTTTGCACTATACAATTTTCATTCAAAACCTAAGTTTTTATTGGGTGAATTTACTGTAATAGTTATGTACGCCATTGATGCTGAAATTACTTTTCTAGGAATGGCTATTTAGGATTACTGTTTGGATCCAATGTGACTTGTATTCCCTTGAACTTTGATACGTTTATTTCCTTTAATCGGTCCCAGAGTCATCAAGACTAAATCTTTTAGAATTTTGCAACAGATACAGAGAAAATAAAAGAAAAATGTATAAGATACGTTGGAAATGTTGTTTGACCAATAATTTGTTCATCGTAGTTTTTTTTGCTCTTCTTCAAGGAAATCTAGACCTAAAGTGAGTCTAGATAACTAAGTTATCATTAAGTTCTTGATATGGATTTTGAGCGGTAGCAAGGCAATAAATTTTTCATGAGTAAACGTAATCACTGAAACAAACTTTGTATGTGTTTACATTTTGAAGCAGCCTTCATAAAATACGCTCATTGGAGTTAGTGTGATCCTTAGCAATATACTCGACATTGCAGGTCAGTTCAAAAACCAAATATAAACAGCTCAAGATCAAGTCGTAAACTACATTTCATGATGTTTACTGCGGGCTAAAGTGTTTTAGACCTGCGACAATAAAGAGCGCTGCCTACTTATTCTGCGATCATAAGAGCTAAATCTTCGAATTACAAGTTGTGTACAATCATATAAAAATAATGAGATTTTATTAAAAATCACTTTGTTGCCATAAATGTAGTAGTGTTAGTATAGTCTCTATATATACTTAGTCTACTCGTAAACTAATGATTTTATTATAAACTTTACAAGTAGCTTGTATCGGGGAGGTTGTTAGAACTAATCTTACAGTTATAAAATCAATGATAGATCCATGTATCTCAGTAATTATAACAAACTATTAAAGGCATTAGCGTAGGAGGATTTAACACTTGGAAGTATTATTTATTGAGTTCAATTGTATATTGATTGCTTCAAAACAGTAGGTATCTTGACCCTATTTCGGTTTCTCATTAGCGCGGATAAATAAATAACTGTCTCGTATTTCTCACATGGCAGTAGCGCTAAGCATTTTTGTATGAGCTAGTGATCTGTATATGATCCTTCTGCATTATTCTGATTGTGGCATTGTACTGGACATACTAAAGACTCACGCAAGTTAGCAATGGCATTGTTCACACGAGTCAGTTGGACTTTGTTGAAAGGTATTTGTATCATAGATTACTACGTAGTATAACTATATAGCATAAACAGCAATAGATAGCATAAAGGATTTATATGTGATTGTTAAAAGTCAATACAGTGTGTGTTAAAAATGTGTGTAGATTTATTTTCTTTATTACTAGACCACGTTCGGATGAAGAGCGATCAACGTGCGTTTTGCTAACGCACGTTTACTACTACATGTAATTTGATTCTAGGAGTAATGTTAAAGCATGACAACGCGCGTTGAGCGCTCGTCATGTGAACATGGCCTTATAGAAGCAGCTATAGTGAAATTAAATATATGTGGTTTTCAATTGTCATTTCTGACACTTTTACTTTAAGTTATATTGCGCAACAAATTATTAGTATAAAGGTTATTAAGCATCAGTTAAATCAAGATTATGTGTTTGTGAAGTGTATTCTCTTAAGCATCTTAACAGGTCATATCGGCCATAGTTACATTGTTTTTAACGCATGTTTAATTAAAATAAAAGAAAGGCATTTAAAGTGTTAGTTTATTTAGTTGTTTTAGTTTAAGTAGTATTAATTAAGTTATTAGTATTTATTAAGTTATAAGCTAATCTAAAAACACATGTGACTTTTGATGCCCTTCTGTAATATAATTTATTTACACAATTTTCGAATTATCTAATAGCTGTCATATTATCTGTAATATCAATAGATAATTCATCGCGTTATTAATACATATCGGGAGATTTACCAGAATACTCAATTCACTTTCTATTTAATTTCAAATAGTTTCGGTAAATTATTAGAATTGGGAAATGTAAAATTTGTAAGACAAAACATCTTAATTGCACGAAATATGAGTAATAAGACCATTGTAAAATTGTTATTGAACCGGCATAAATTAATAATAAATCCTATCTAAAAATAAAAAAAATCTCAGCTTACATGACATTTGGAATTCCTTTTCGAAAATCGAACTGCCGCCATTTAGAATAAAATTATTATTTTATGGTGTCTACTATGCAATAGTAGAATTTCATATAACGAACATGATATCTAATATAATACTTTAGAGTTCAACTGCCTCGGTGGCGCAGTGGTAGCTTACGCTACTGCTGTTCTTGAGGTCTCGGGTTCGATTCCCGGGTCGGACCAAATGTTTGTATGATCTGCAAATATTTGTTTCGGAGTTTGCATGTTTTCTATGTATGTATTTACAAAAAAAAAGTATATATGTATTTATATCAGTTGTCTGGTACCCATATTACAAGCTCTGCTTAGTTTGGGACTAGATGGCGTTGTGTGTTAGACGTCCGAAATATTTATTTACTTAGAGTCCCCGCAGGGTACAAACTTTTTAGTCTGCCGATATTTTGATCGGGTTGGCTTATGGCTTATTTGTCGGCCGAGACCAAATCGATGTAGTGTGCGCACTGTCATACATATTCATACTTTTTAAACCATAGGTCAATTAAAAGTCAGTAGTCTGCGAGGGCTCTTAAAGATACTATCAGATGGCTATTAAAACTTCGTAACCAATTGCGTTTTTATTTTGCTCGATTTATTATGTTACATTCCAAATAATATTTCCGTTGGTATTTCGGTCAAGACGGCACCACGTCCGAGACGACCTATCCAGAATAGACCGGTAAAGCTCTAGAATGCAGACATCACATCTTTGCATATATAGCGCAGCGAGTTTCATTTTGCACCATCTTATTATGGTATAGTTGTATTAGTTTGCATATAATCGACACCCATACAAGGACAGTGTAATTACAATAATAACATTTAGTTTATTTAGGTACTATAGAGTTTTTATAGACACTGGATTTTGTTTGGCCTAAAATGAATATTATCTCTATCTAATCTTATCATCGTAGAATCTTCTCATGTGAGGAGATAAAATCACATTCGATTAAAGAAGGGTAATTCGACAATTTATTTTCTCTAGAGCATGCCACTATTAAACAAAATTATTAGTATAATTCATTATCTACGGATGTGACGTACCAAAAATACGCAATTTATTCACAGGTACAGCCTTTCGACTTTTTCTTTTAAATTACATATCAGTCAAGACTGAAGTGTGGAAACTTAGATGGTTTTAGCAGCAAATCTATTATGTACCAATTCAAATG
This sequence comes from Spilosoma lubricipeda, assembly GCA_905220595.1. NCBI lineage: Eukaryota > Metazoa > Arthropoda > Insecta > Lepidoptera > Erebidae > Spilosoma > Spilosoma lubricipeda. The sequence goes on along the minus strand of HG992294.1, from coordinate 8,236,473 downwards.
ATAAGCACTACTACTCAATGCTATCATTATTCTGGGAACATCAATGGAGAAAATCCTTAAGGTCTTTTAGAACAAATTTAGTTCAAAGATAAATTTACCTGTTATGAATAACCTACAGTTTGCTTCTAGGGTTTGTTATCATCATCACCAACAGCCTCTACTAGGGCACTGTTGGACATAGGCCTCACGTTAGAAAAGACGTTTAGCTTTATATATCACGTTGGACAGTCAGGTTGGTATAAGGTTTATATCATATATTCCTTCTCTTTGTTATGCTGTTGTCCAGCTTAATTTGTTTCCTTAGACGTCTCTTATGACACCCATGGGATGAATATGGGTGGCGACATTCCGCATTCCTAAACTGTCACCACATGAATGGCTTGGTACAATCATCACTACATATTATAAAAGAAAGTCCTCCGCCGCATCTGTCTATCTGCCTGTCCGCGATAAACTTAATAGCTACTGCACGGATTTGGATGAGGTTTTTTTGAAGGACTGTATTCGTATATAATTTGTAAAATTATATAACTATATTTGTTGAAGACGTCGGTTAAAATAAACCATACACATCGGGGTAACATGGGCTAGTTGTTGGGCTATATTTTATTTTTCCGTAAAGAGCCCTTGCGAAGCCGGAGCGGGTAGCTAGTAATAAACATTTTCGACTAGACGATGTTACTATTAAGTAATGAGTCGACATGTCAATTCTCGTTAAACAGTTTGGCATCACGCCTACCTGCGCCATTTTCATGGTCAGTTTATGATAAGGAATGTAAGGTAATAGAAGCATCGGATACAGTTACCACCACGTAACTACTGAAGCATTTGGGATCTTACTTTCATAGATAGTCATTCTCTAATTATTTTCATAGTCAAACTCAGAATCACAATTTGTGGATCTCACAAAGTGTTGTTCCGTATGGGATTTGAACCCACAACACTAAGCGGAATAGGGCGAGGTGACTGGTGACCACCACGTTCTCCGTGGAGTTTAGGTACTCTGTGGAGTTTGAATATTATCTGTGAAATTTTCATGTACCGTCATTTATGCTATGGAAATTAAGGCAAAAATGTTATAAGTGCCACAATGATTTGCCTTTGAATTATAAGTTTAATATTTAAATTTTTAAAGTACTTTGCAACACGAACATTGGGAAGGTTATGTAGAGCTTAGCCTCTATATAATATGCAAACGACAGCTTTAATTAAAAAATACACATTTAGTTATAAACGTAGTGTTAAAGTTTAGTTATGTAAAAGTATAAAACTTTAGTTTTTTAACTTTTGTTTTCTTGTCTTTTACTCACAAGTCAAAGATATTAAGTACTATAAGATTTTTTTAGCTCAATTATCAATTCATTAGTAAAGTTTCGTGGAGATTGAACTTCGTAACTTAATTTACCTAAGTACAAACTTATTCTAAGGCTAATCGAATAAGTTTTTAACCCAAAGATTTTCACATCCCAACGTATAAAATGATAGAATTTGTGCTGTCGTCATTGGTAAGTGCGAGATCAGAGTTCAAATGATGCAGAAGCATCTCAACAGGCCGCCATGCTGTGGGTCACCGTGCTGCATTGTCTGCATTCGTCGCAATAAGCATCGTGACTATCATTCTTGGATTCTGCTTTCTATTAGCCAGATTAGGTAGGAGTCATTTTGACAAGTTCATACATAAAAAAAGATTGCAATCATAAATTATTAAATGAAATGATTTTTCTGAAGGAAACTCAAATCTACTAAAATAATAAATCTTTTTTGAATATAACAAAGGATAGTATATACTAAAAAAGGTACTTACGTGTATTAAAGGGACAGGTCAGTCCCCTATACCAATTCTAAGTTTATGACCTTGCGTGACTACACAAAAATAATTACCTTGAAAGCCTAGAGTAGTAAATATATACCTATCTCCGCCATTTGTGTTGAAAATATTTGAACGAGCAATTTGACTTATTCATTTATATTATACTTGTACAATTTGTACAATTTAGTTCATGGCCGTAATTAAAAGTTCAACTTAGTTAAGGTCAAATACGGAAACACCTTTAAATCTTTTATGTAAATGGCCATATTAATATCTGAGAGAAGTCTGTAAAAAATATAATGCAAGGTTACTGCGCAAAGTAAAGAAATGTTTATCAACGAACAGTGGAGATTTAACGCTGCGTAATCTTGAAAAAAAATATAAAAGAATGTGAAAAATAAATATACAATTAAACTCACTTATAGCGTCCTTTTTTAACCGACCTTAAAAAAGAGCAAGTTCTCAATCCGACCGTATTTATGGTTTTTTTATGTGTGTTCGCGAATATTTTAGTCTTTCGTGCCCACTCAAAATAATTCGTCGAAACTCAACAAACAATCTTCAAAATCTTCCCACACAGCATTTCATACTAGCTGTGCCCCGCGGTTTTTTTCCTTTTGAAACGCATATTGTTGATTATTATATTGTTTTCACCATTTCTTTTTTCTAAAATAAAGGTAGCCTAAGTTACTTCATATAACATTAGCTACCTCTCAGTGAAGGTCCCGTAAAAAATCGTACCAACCGTTCTAGAGATTAGCCGGAATAAACAGATCAAAGATAAAAAAGTCATATATTGATTTTTATGTAGGTATAGTAAGTATTACTTCTATATGTATTCAGTGAAGAGATCTTAATTTTTTTTTTATTCTTATTATATTATTATATTTTTTTTTTAATTTGACTAAGAACAGACGTTAAAATTCTATTTATTTGTATAAATGTACAGATACTCAACTTTAATAGGGATTGTTTTCGGAACGTCGTTAGATGCGCCTTCGTGTTAGTTAGCGGACTTTTTGCATATAATAAAAATCTATAACTTTGAACCCCTTAGTGCATCCAACTCTTCTCCCCATCGTTTTTAATAAGTATGGGTTCAGAGAACGCGGTATACCAAGTTATATTAGTGTTGTGTCGATCAACCTCACTGCAACCGGTTTCAGTTCGACCAAACAAGGTTGCGTTAAACGCGTGATAACATTGGTACCTCAGAGTTTTCTAATAAATGCATATTATCTTAAGTATATTAAAAAAACACGTCATCGCAAATTTTGCCTAAGGACGATTATTTTCAATCAAATTGATTTAAGTATATAAAAACAGACATTTAAAATAGTATACTTTATCCGAATGGTTATTTTTGATACTAAAACTGTCCAATTGAAATGTTTTATTTACTTACAAATAAAACACAATTTTTGGTGAAATATTCTAAAACAGTATAAAAAATCTAATATGGTGTATGATCGCTGTTGATCATTCTTTCCGCTCGTTTTATCGTACACAAAATACTTACCATATATTTCTTCATCGTCAATTCAAGTCCAATATAAGTTGGAAAATGTCTTCAGAAATTGACTTTAATTTACTGTCAGTAAAGTTTAAATTAGTCTGCAGACTATAGTTTATTAGACAGTGTAAATTCCCAGTAATATTTAGTAACCATTTAGTCGTAATAACTACCCGTATGACTACATAAACTATTATTAAATGGCTCTAACCTAATATGATTAGACATTTAAGTACTTCCAAGTGCTTCTAGCAGGGATGTCTCAGAATAAGTCATAAGGGGAGAATCAAGTTGACTTTTGAGTAAGCATTTAAACTCAAACACCACATTTGGGTAATCGATAGCGAGGTTAAAACACAATTAACTTTAAATAAAGGAGTTTTTTTGGAGGTTAACACTGCGAACAGGGACAAAAAGTACCGGTACGATTTATAACATAAATTTTGTATCACAAGAACTGTTCAACCGCACATTGTCTTCCAAGAATCAAACACATGGAACAGTTTATGGTGCCGTTGCGTGATCACACTCACATTGCCCATTTAACGCTACTTGTTTAATCATAATTTCTCACATAATTACTCTCTTCATTCAACCAGGAAACTATAAAGTGCTCAGCAACATTTTTACCCGATTACGGCGAAGCTACTAAATTGATTTTAATGAATGAGTTAGGCTATATATGTATATTTTATCAAAAGTTTTTACGTGGTCGGGTTTTGGTTTTTTAATTAAAGAGTGCTTTTTGTTCTAAGTAGTCTCTATGGGCCCAGTTGTTTCATACATCATTCGTTATGTTATTCACTTAAAAAATATGTGTTACCTAACCGTGAGTCAGGATTATATAACCCGTTAGTAATAATAACACATGACAAGTATACTTTTCTTATCGTGTCTTGGTATCGTGTTAACTGATAAATAAAATTTCGCAACTGAAACCGTTTAAATCCATCAGCCAGTCATCTTAAAACGAGTGTTACGAGATACTAAATCTCTATCATATGAGAACGTAATAAAATGGCAAACTTGATAAATCCCATAAAATATAAGCCAGGCCCTCGTTAACAAAGTGGGAGATAAAATATATAAATAGCTAGATTGGTCATAGAATGAGGAAGGCCGCTACCTGTAGTTATATGGGGCATGTGTAATATAAAAATAATATTTATGAAGGAATCAATCATTTATTTTGCAAAGTTAACAATCTTATGCAAAATCAATTCTTGTTTTATCAACGCAATACGTAATAAGTAATTAAGTAAATTGTTTTGATCGTGTGAAATTCATCTTCATTTAGAATCATTAGCGTATGATTATACCAATCATCGGCTTAAAGTAAATAAATAACGTTCACAGATAAAATTATCTTTGTTAATTCCGTTTCAACATAAAACTAAAAGTATTATGTAATTCATATTAAACCTTATATTTAATTACAGTTGAAGTTATTGTGACAAGAACAAGTACTTTCGATTTAACCGACTTTAAAAAAAGGAGGAGGTTTTCAATTCGACTGTATTTTTTTATGTTTGTTACCTCAGAACTTTCGACTGGGCGAACTGATTTTCATGATTCTTTTTTTTTGTTTTCTTTTTTGGTATTTTTTTTTAATTATTACTAAAACAGGTGCTTATCTTTTATTCAGCAAACGCTTTACCGAAGAATAAGACTTTCTCACTAAAGACAAAACTCTAATAACCTATTAAAAGGTATTTGATCAGGTGGGTTGTAAACTCGTTTAATATACCTATTACTAAGGAAGAAAAGAAGTTTAGTTTTCTCTAACATTATGTATATGAACTCCAGATATAGAGAAGGTGTTGAAACATAAAATACCAATTCCAAGCCTGTGCAAACATGAAGATAACCACTACCCGGGCACCGCCAATCACCTATTATTAGTTAAGAGAATTTATTCTAGTCGGCCTCCAACAAAGATACCGCACTGTCTATTTTAATTTTGGACACGTCGCGTGATCTCCCGCACGACGCAATACGAACAATGTAGATAATATTGATATGTTACATAGACAGTTATGGTATATATTATATTATTAAAGAATTATCCATATTTGCCTACCTACTATTAGTGGCAGTGTTACCAACTCTCAAAAATATTATATCACTGAAGAGATAGTTTTATGAAGGAAACCTCAAGTAGGTAACCGTGACTTGGTTTGTTCGCAGCATGTACTTTTTACCGTGCGCTGCTGAGATTTTGCGATACTATTGAACCGCTTCGCCGCAAGACAATTGTACAATTGTTAAGTGAGAGAAAATTCTCAGTACTTAACACAAGAACAATATTATTAGCAGTTTTACAAGTTCTCGTTTACAGACACTGTATTAAAGAAATTTTGTTCTCTACCTATTACTTAAATATTTACGGCTATTCAGCAATAGAATAAACTGAAGATTTGAACATGGTTTACAGTAACAATGGTTTTGTCTTACCGTTAACATAATGCCTTAATAGATGTTTATTTTATGGAATAGGCGGGCAAACGAGCAGGCATATCGCCTGATGGTAAGCGATTACCACCGCCCATGGACATCAGCAACGCCAGAAGCGTCACAAGTGCGTTGCCAGCTTTTGGGGGAAGGGCGGAGAGATAGGGGAGGGTTTGGGGTATAGGCCTCCGGTATCCTCACTCACTCGGTGAAACACAACGCAAGCACTATTTCAGCCGGTTTTCTGTGAGGCCATGGTATCACTCCGGTCGAGCCGGCCCATTCGAGCCGCAGCGAAGGTCTTCCACGGTAAAAAACCTACGTGTATTAATAAACCTACGTGGCATGCATGTACAACATTTGGATAGTTGCTACTACTAGGCCAGCTAACTTGCGGCGAAAGTTGGCCATATAACTGCAACATAAAATGTCATTTTGCTAAGGTATATCTATCGTACATGTCTCACGTTAAAAAGGCAGCGACACACTCACATAAAACGAAATAAATTACAACACCAATTACTAAATCTTACTTTCTTTTAAAATACAAAACTTCATGACATGTCTCTGACTATAATTGGAATAAAAATACAAACAGATTTTTTTAAATATTTTAAAATTTAGATCTTGCGGAAGTCCTATGCCCATTAGTGGACGTCTTTGCGCCGAGTTGAATAATATGATTTTAGATTTTGGGGCATTTTATACTCAACAAATTATACTAGATTAACGAAAAGCAGTCTAGTATATATAGACTGTATGGAAGGAATCCTCCTCGTACGTGCTATATTTATAAATATTTCAATTGCTACTACATTGGTTTTGGTTTCGTACGCAACTGCTGTTACAACATTAACAATTCAATTATAAAAATGTATGTCAGCACTCGGCAGATACATACTTCAAATCATGCATGCTTTGCTGTACGTATACTGTAGGTACCTTTGGCAGGTTTGCCTCGCTAAGCCAAGTTTATACTATAAGGTCTAGAACAAGTACCAACATACTATTTATTTTTGCAAATGTGTACAAAGTAAACAAATCCTTAGTTCATTAGTTACTGTAGTGATAGAGATTTTTTTGGTTTTAGCACGTTTGGCACGTTGGTTTTAGCACGAACGGAGCCGATTCGACCGGGGCGGTACTACCCTCGCATAGAAAATCAACGTAAAATGACAGCGATCGTGCTGTCGTTTTCCGTTGGGGAGTGCGAGACCGGCGGCCCAATGATGCAGAAGCATCACTAGGCTGCCATGGTGTGGGTCGCCATGCTGCATTGTTGCATTGTCTGCATACACAGTGAGTATGGTGACCACTACTTTTGGATTCTGCTTATGCTTTCCATCAAGTAGAGAAGAGCCATATTGGCAGGCAAATTATTATACTGCAGTAATATGCTTTGAAGTTGTATAAATAAATAAAAATTCAGTTCAATATAAACGACACACGCATACAAATATTTGTGCTCACAGGGTATCAAACAGACAATCTCGGCAAAGCAACATAAATATGTTTCTAAGGGTGTTAGAAACACTATTCAGACCCACACAATTTCAAATTTAACAGTACCTGAACATCAATTTTCATAAATAAGAAAGCATTTTAAAATTTATTTGTCCTTGGATATCAGACATTTAAATGAATGTCTAATTTCCAAGGACATTATAAGGGCCAGTAAACTTTATCAAGTACAATGAAAAAGTACCTATGCCTGTAATGGAAATACAGAAATTCTGAAGAAGCGATGCCTTTAGCATTAATAAAAATGTATTAAAAATTGTTTTTCAGTAGAAACGTCGAGCCGTGTTGTTGTTTAGATAAGTGGGAAGTGTAAGTACCTGTCTATATTTAGCTGTGAGCAGAATGTTTTAATAACTTCTTAAGATGTTTTCGGAAATAATATTTTTATTGCGGACTTGAAGTCAAGGAAACATCACAAATGTTAGAGAATATCTAAGCGTACTTTTAATAATTGAGCTGTTTTGATAAAGATTCCAATGGGTACTTTGGTAAGAAAATCAGGAAAGGTGTGGCTATTAGCTGGTATGAAACAATGATTATCAAAAGTAAGTAACTGTGCTCTTAAATCATTCGAAATTAAGTAGAAGAACTAACAAACAAATAGCAATTATATTTACATAACGAACTAAAATGATAATATTTCAGCTTAAGTATAAGCAAAAGTAAATAAAAATTCAATATGTATAAAAGGGTTGTCAATTCTAAATATTTTATTCCAGCTGAACAAACATTGTGTTATGTAAGTAGTATGACCCAAAAGTCACCCAGACGTCCTACAACCTACTACAATATGTGTTATGTAAACGTAAAGTGTAGCTACACGTGTCAATATGGTAATGCAAAAAATGTCTAGATGGCTTAGTAAACGATTATAAAAAAAGTAAAAACTAAAACCCAATTACGACAAAAGCCGACGCTGAAAAAGTATGAAACAAGTTTGAAAAGCCGTAGTCACGCGTTGTTAAAATGTTATTTATAGTATGTTTCTTCTATGTAACGTGTGACAACGGCTTTTCAAACTTGTTTCATACTTTTTCAGCGTCGTTTGTGTCGTAGATAGATTTTAGTTTTCACTTTTCTTTTATTTAAAATATTTTGGTGCTGTTATAATATTAATTTCTTTGCAAAGTATATTTTAAATACCATAGAAATATCATAATTTTTAAATAAATACGAACAAAGTCATGAGCAAATATTAATAATATTTATATTTTAAATGTACAAATAATGCACTTGCCAATGATACCAAGTATGACATATTTATCTCAATATTTTTTTAACACAGTATTTTATGACGGCTAGAGGGCGCCACATTAGATTCAGTGACACGTCATATAGCCGACTAGCTGGACCCCGTGGTATTACCCGCTCTTATTGTCGTACCACGGGTGAAGCCGCGGGCGAAGCTAGTCTAAAAAAAGTAGCCTAAGTTACTCCCTGTATCATCAGCTACCTATCATCGAAAGTCCCGTCGAAATCTGTCCAGTCGTTCCAGAGATTACCCGGAACAAACAGACAGACAAGACAGACAGACAAAAAATTTTTTAACTACATTTTTGGTATATGTACCGTGTATACATACATTGCATTTATTGAAAAGCGGTTATTTTAATATTACAAACAGACACTCCAATTTTATTTATAACCAGTTTTATAGATAACTAGCTGAACCCCGCGGTGTTACCCGCGGATACTGTTGTACCGCGATTAACGCCGCGCGACAAAGTTATTCTAAAAAAAGTAGCCTAAGTTACTCCTCGGATCATCAGCTACCTGCCAGTGAAAGTCCCATCAAAATCCGTCCAGCCGTTCCAGAGATTACCCGGAACAAACAGACAGACAGACAGACAGACAGACAGACAGACAGACAGACAGACAGACAGACAGACAGACAGACAGACAGACGGACAGACAGACAAAAATTTTTTTAACTACGTTTTTGGTATATGTACCGTGTATACATACATATGCATTTAGTAAAAAGCGGTTATTTTAATATTACAAACAGACACTCCAATTTTATTTATTTGTATAGACCAGCGGACGATCAAGACGCTTCTAACGATATCTCATTTGTGCAGTTTTAATACGTAGTTGAGGAGTTATGAGAGAACAGATCAACATACATACATAGCCTGTCAAAATCATAACCCTCCTTTGGCTTTGCCGTGATGAGATCAAGTACGTTTATTTTCAACAGCGTTATAAAACATCGATTGACACAAAGTTATAAAAAAATTCACTATAATTAAGTGCTGAAAATGAGACGCAAAATTTGCAAAAAAGCCGGGAGTCATGGCCAAGGTCGGTCGCGCAGCTACTCCCACCGCCACCCCGCACACTACTCACCCTCTCTCCAAACAGGCTTCCCGCCTCCTTTAGCAAGCCTGCGTCGATACGTCGTCTCCCATTGAGTACGCACCCACACCAACAACTCTTCGCACAACTACATACACAGAAATATACACGTGCCCAACTAATGTTTGTGTAGCGGCCTCTCGGCTCGTTTGCTCAGTCTATACGATTCAAGAAACAAACAGACCTGTAATCTCCCGTCCGTGATCGATTGAGGTTCTGGCGCTTTATATTTAGTTACCAGACAACTTTCAAATGTACTGCTATATTAAATTGAAAAATAGCTCATTTTGGTTGGCTCAAAGGGTTTATAAGTGTTGAGATAATGTTATGAGCAAAAGTATATCTAACATAAATATATAGAGCTACAGATTAATAGGCAAAAGTATCGTTATATGGGGAAAGATAGCTACACCACGAGCCATTCACATTAAATAGTCAAATATTTCAATGCTAAAAAGTGAATAACTAATAGAGAAGGTTGAATCACAAAACAAAAAATGGCGTAGGCGCAATCAACACAAAGTTTAGTTATCGTTTTTTAGTCTACGATATTTGGTCGCAAGCCAGTTCAGAACAATAACAGATTGGGCAATTTAAACAATTACTTCGAAAGTCCGCAGGAGTCATTCAATCGAAAATCTTTAGTTTTCTCGTTAAATGAATACCATTGTGACGCACTTGCTTCAAAACTTCGCCGTTGTATAACAATCCACTATTAAGGCCAAAACCCTGAATGTTCATGATAACCTACGATCATGTTGTTTTGTAATAAACTTGCTTTAAAATATACAGTCCAGAGTTTTTTTAATTTTTATCGACACAGAATTGTGTTGAGTTATTCATATAGGCACTTATTTAGCAGGCACTTATGAATAGTCAATATTTAAAAATCTAGTGATTCTAGTCACCAGTTTCATAGATTTGAATAGATTTATAAAGTACTGTATAAACTTTATCATCGAACAGAGAAGTAGGCGACAGTGTATTGGAAACGGAAGCACGGAATGTTACTCAATATGCCTCGAGACGAGGCCGAGCTGTCGGGTTTCACCTTTGCTTCAATGCCTCAACTCAACGGCTTTAAAAAAATATAAAGTGATTTCAAATACTTAAATTGCAAAATCGATAAAAGTTGTTCGATAACGCATTCAAGAGGCAATCGAGTTGGGGAGACGCCAAACTTTTAAGAATATTTACGATATTTTGTTAAAACTAGTTTTACGGTAGTAAGAAAATAGATTCATGATGTAGTGTAGAAATCATAAATTTGCTAAATTTATTTTTATAATTCTTGTTTTAAATTATTATTTTTTACTCAAAATTTATCAAATTTAGATTTGAAAAATACAGTTTATCACAGTTTATTAAGATTTATAATTAGATCGTTTAAGTTGCTTTAATATTTTTTGGAAATGCTAGAAAAAATGAAGGATAAGGAGTATCTTGGTTAACAAAATAACAAGTGTTTCATAAAACCTTAATCTTTTTTAACAAAACAAAACAAAGAAATCCTAATTTGTGAAAACACTTCGAATGCAAAATAAGCGTAATATTCCCGTATCTATAATAAACATTTTTGTTATTGAAAGACAGGGGAATATAATTCAGATACTAGGGCCATCGAAAAATAAATAATAACGTAATTGATACGCGTCTACTTATTGTGAGCTACTTAGTTTTCAGGACTTAAGTGTCTTTAATAGAGTAAAAGTACATTCCTTAAAAATATTTAAAGACCTACAGCAATTCATTATAATAAGCCAGAAAACATATATAAAAATAACACAGATAACTCTGTGTTATAAATACTCAAGTTTACTTTTACTTTATTTATTAACCTCCTCTCCGAGTCAGACGGAGCTCTCAATGGCAGGACACTCCTGCCATTGAACACTCCTCGCTAACTACTTTTATTCAACTTCGAGGTTATCGCGCCGTGCGTGATATGAATGTTATTTATACAGGGTTTCGATACGCTTACAAGTATCATATTAGTTGACCACCTGCCTAATACTAAATAAATATATTTTTGTACTAGTTGTTGCTCGCGGCTCCGCCCGCGTATATGTCGGTTATCGCGGCAAATAGTAGTCTATGTGTTATTCTGATGTATAAGTATTACTGTTAAGTTTCATAAATCCGTTTTTCGTAGAAGAGTAACAAACATCCATCCATCCATACTTACAAACTTGCGCGTTTATAATATTAGTAAGATGTACTTACAGAGCAGATTCAAAGGATGGATCTACTCTCACTAGGTCTAGACCGATCATCGGATATTCACGACCACGTTGAAAATCTAACTACTACGGTATTTTGTACTTACGCACAAATTGTACCATTGATGCACCGAGTGATGTGGGTTTAAATCCCACATGGGACAATAATGTAAGTAATACAAAAATAATTGTTCTCAGTCTGGTTGTTCTTTGTATCCATTTCATAAATGTCCCCTGCGACATATTTAGACCTACTCCGGGTTTGTCTCTTAGAAACAAAACGAAATATATTGCACCTTATATACCTAGACCCCATTTTTTTAAAAACTTTCAAAGTACTTTCACTGTACGCTTATACTCTTCAGGACACAGGGCTTCCCCCTCGGGCCTCCATTGAACGACTCCCGGGCTCAGGGATCTATTTTTAGGGGCCAGGGGTGGCCCAGCCGGGGGTCTGACGTCACGCCTCACCCTATCGAGCGTGCTCCCTTGAGTTAGAAATGAACAGACACGTTGACGAGAAAACATGTTGTAGTTTGGATTTTTCTTGTGATACGGTTTGAAGCGATAGCACTTTCGGTTTATTTACGTCCTATTTCTTATAGAGAAACAAACAGATAAAGAAGATAAAGAAAGAAAAATATTTAGGTTCGTTTCAAGTATCAAGCAGCTAACATATTCTAAATTAATTCAGAATTAGTAAAGAATTATTATTGAACAAAATAATAAAAAAAATGAATTCTTATGAATAATAGGCTTTAAAGTGTTAAAGACCTTATCTCAAAAATCTCTTTGTTTATAAAGAAGAATTATCTACTCTACCTGTACTTTAACTTTGGCCGTTGACCACACGTTTGAAAGATTAAATAATTAGCTTACCCAATAATAACAAACAATTCTCAACGGGATGATAAAAATAAATATAATATTACTCTATAAATCGATAGTTTATTAATGTTATCATAATTACAGAACATTTAGTTGAAAACAGACTTAGTTTATATTAAGACGAAACTTAACATTTTAATATGAATTTAACAAATATTACAAATAAAAAGTAAAAACCCATTAGCGTTATAATTTCTTCAAGGAACCTTTAACAGATTATCAGATGTTTTCAATGAATCAGCCTGCGTGCGCTATCTCAGCACTTGTTTCTTTTAAATAAAATACCATATCTGCAGCACATGACGTTTGCTCCCACGGCTTACAAAGAAGGCGTTAAGAAACCCACACGTCGGCCTGGTTTAAAAACCAACAATCCACGCACTCGTTAGAATTAGATGCGAACCAAAGTTGAATAAGTGTTGCCAACCATACGATCTAATGACTTTTAAAAAGTATGTAATGGAAATTAAAATGAGAAATCATGCCTTCTTTTAAAATCGATACTAAAGAAAATACTGGGAGTATAAAAGTATTATAAACGTTGTAGCTATAATCGTATTTTATGGAGCAAAATGTGATGAAACTAAAATTATGTAAAATACAAAAATCTGTAGGACAATAACTATTTCTCAGATTAGTTAGTCACCCCAGTATGACGCAAAGGTAACTCTGAATATTCTGTCACATTTTGCTTGAAACAATTTATTATCATTATTTTAATACTAAAGTATATTTCTGCAATAATATAATAAATATTGTAATGTAATGCTTCACACAAGTAGCCTACTGTAATTTCACTAATGTAATTAGATTTTGCAAACTCTTTTTGCACAACAAATAATTATCTATCTATACATATAAATAAAATTGGAGTGTCTTGTTTGTAATATTAAAATACCGGTTTTTACTAAATGCATATGTATGTATACACGGTACATATCTATACAAATAAATAAAATTGGAGTGTCTGTATGTAATATTAAAATAACCGCTTTTTACTAAATGCATATGTTTGCTTACTCGGTACATATTGTCTGCCTGTCTGTCTGTCTGTTCCGGGTAATCTCTGGAATGGCTGGACCGATTTTGACGGGACTTTCACTGGCAAGTAGCTAATGATCCAGGGAGTAATTTAGGCTACTTTTTTCAGACTAACTTTTTCCCGCGGCGTTACTCGTGTTACAACAATAACCGCGGGTAACACCGCGGGGTTCAGCTAATCAACAATATAGTTAGTAACACTGTTTTCGATCAATGGGCAGAGTAGATAATGCTGATAACATCACTTTCGCTCAGTGTGACTGTGGAAACTTTTTAGTTACGACATTCTTTCTTTTGATATTCGAACAAGAGTTTTTTTATATTGACAAATGTCATCTGACTTGATATATATTATATAAAAATTTTCCCTGTGCAAACAACGTTTTTTGCTTTCATATCCTAGTTATCTAGTTTATTTCAACAAAAGGTTATGGGCCTATCCACGAAAGTTGCCATTAAAAACCTCTGCGGACTAGATGACTACTCTACGTGGAAATTCGCAATGAAAATGATTCTGATAAGAGAAAAATTGTTCACGTATACGTCAAAGTACCCGGATTCCAATGACTCCATAGGCATCGAGAAGGACCAAGATGCACTGGTTTTGATCTGTCTGCATGTGGATACCTCACTCTACACGTATGTACAGGATTCAAAGCATGCCAAAGACGCTTGGGATAGCTTAGCGAAAGTGTTTGAGGATAAAGGTGTGAATCGAAGGATTACCCTGATGAACGCTTTGCTGGATGAAAAGCTGGAGAGACACTCGTCGATGCATGATTATGTTGCTGCTGTTATGTCTCTATCTCAAAAGTTGAAGGATATTGCCACCGGATTTGACGATGACCTTGTAGCTGTTGTGTTGCTGAGAGGACTACCTGAAGAGTACAGACCTATGCGTATGGCACTGGAATACTCTGGGATGAAGTTGACTTCAGAGAACGTACGACAGAAGTTACTACAGGAGGATTCACGTCAAAGTTGCAGTACATCATCTTCAACAGACTCGGCATTAGCAGTGAGTAAGAGTCGGAAACGGAATGGGAACAAGGACAAGAATATGACCAAAGTAAAATGCTATAAATGTGGAAAGCATGGGCATAAGAAGCCAGACTGTCAAGAAGGAAGAAAAGCAGATGATTCGACCTCCAAAAGGAAGGATGTCGTGAGCCTGTCTTCGTCCAGTATCGCGAACTCCTTCAATCCGACGGAGTGGTACATCGACAGCGGGGCATCTTCACATATGTCTTTCCAGAAACATTGGTTTAAAGATTTGGTCATGAATATCGGTATAAGTAACGTGACATGTGCGAATAGTGATAAGATAGAATGCACGGGTAAGGGTGACATCATGGTGAGTATGAAAGGTAGAATGTTTGCCGTGAGGGATGTCATGTATGTACCTGGTTTGCGTATTAATCTGTTATCTGTTTCACAGTTAGTAGAGAGAGGATGGAAGGTGATTTTTGACAGGGATGGGTGCAAGCTAATTCACCATTTGGTTCCAGGCCATTTCAATGGAAAGCTTCTGGCTACCGCAAGTGAAGTCTCTGGTATCTACAAGCTTGAAGGTTGTCAGGCGGTTGTAGATGAGACTGCGTTGGCGTCAGTGAAAGCAGGTAATCCTTTGATGTTATGGCACCGGCGGCTTGGGCACGTAAATGAGCGAGATTTACATAAGCTTCCGGGTATGGATTTTGGAAAGAGCGTAATGGAGCCTTGTGTCGCCTGTATTAAGGGGAAGGCACATCGTTTACCTTTTCCAGTTGGTGAGGCTGAGAAGGCAGTTGAGAGACTGCAACTGGTTCACGCAGATATCTGCGGTCCAATGTCTGAACCGTCGTACGGTGGATCTCGATACATGCTAGTAATTGTAGATGATTTTACACGTAAAACTTTTGCATTTTTCCTTAAATCAAAAGATCAGGTTTTGGATTATTTTTAAAGTTTTTCTAGCATCTGTAGAGGTTGAGACCGGGTTGAAGCTGAAGTGCATACGCACGGACAACGGAACAGAGTTTGTGAACAATAAGTTTGATGGGTTTCTACGCAAAAAGGGGATTAAACATCAATTGACTGTTCCCTACACTCCAGAGCAGAACGGCGTAGTGGAGCGAGCAAATCGTACTATCGTGGAGATGGCTCGTACTATGTTGGTGGAGAAAGATCTTAGTTGGAAACTGTGGGCGGATGCGTGTTCTACTGCTGTGTACACGAAGAACAGGCTGCCTCACAGTGGTAACAACGGTAAGATTCCTGAGGAGTTGTGGACAGGAAAGGCTCAGTCATTCGATCATTTCAGAGTTTTTGGATCTAAGGCGTTTGTGCACGTACCAAAGGAAACTCGGAAGAAATGGAGCCCTAAAGCGGAAGAACATATCTTTGTTGGTTACTGTGAAGAAACCAAGGGATACCGTTTCATTAATCTTAGTAATCCACGCGTTACAGTTAGAGCAAGGGATGTAGTTTTCTTGGAAGACTCTACAGCAGCGATTTCAGAGAATCCTAGTCAACTGGTAGACAACGATGACAAAGGTGCTGAAGTTATCTGGGAATTTGCAAGGGTAGAAGACCAGTCAGGTATGTCACCTGGTACTGCAGAAGCTTCTCAAGGGTCGAGTCCTACAGATGAAGCTGAGGTGTATGAAGACGCGGAAGTGGAAGTAGGAGAAACGGCAGATAGCAGAGCAGAAAATGTTGAAGATGAAGAGCAGACTGTTGATAGAGGAGAATCAAACGAGGTTGAGTATCGCTATCCTCTACGTAATAGAATGCGAGACAGAAATCTTCATGGACTTGCATGCTGTACTGAGCAGGAGCCTTTGACAGTTAAGGAAGCCTTGAGTCGGGAAGACAAGGATAGCTGGAAGGAAGCCATGAAGAAAGAGATGGACTCTATGTACGAGAACAAAGTCTGGAAGCTCGTTGACAAGCCACCTGAAAGTAAGATCGTGGGGAATAAGTGGATCTTCAAGTACAAGTATGATGCAGATGGTAACAGGACCTATAAGGCTCGACTTGTAGCGAAGGGTTTCTGTCAGTCCTACGGGGTCGACTACTTTGAAACTTATTCACCGGTCGTGAGAAGATCAACAGTCAGACTGCTGCTATCGTTGGCTATTGAAAAGGACTTTTTCAATAGCCACTTCGATGTGAACACCGCCTTTTTGAACGGTGATTTACATGAAAGAGTTTATATGCGACAACCGGAGGGTTGCATAGACAATGACTCGAAAGAAAAAGTTTGCTTATTAGAAAAAGCGATATACGGCCTCAAACAAGCTTCTCGTTCGTGGAATGAAAAAGTGAATGAAGTGTTATTGTCTTTGAACTTCAAGCGCTGTGACTTTGATAGCTGTCTTTACAAAAATAATAATTTTTATATCGCTTTGCACGTTGATGATTTTATTTTATTTTACAAAGACAGAGCGCAGAAGGAAGAGTTGTTGAACAACCTTCGCAAGCATTTCAAGATGAAGGATTTAGGGGAAGCTAGGCAAGTTTTGGGGATGCTTTTGTATAGGACGGATACCGCAATATATTTGAGTCAAGAGAGGCTTATTTCAAAGATCTTGGATGAATATGGTATGAGCGATTGCAAACCGGTGAAAACTCCGATGGAAATGGATTTCCATAAAGTCATGGCGGAAGGGGAAGGAGGTAAGATCTTGTCCTGCCAAGACTGTCGTCGTTATCAGGCGCTCATAGGGTCGCTGAACTATTTAGCCTGTAACACACGCTCGGATATTGCTGCTGCAGTTAATTTCTTGGCACAGTATAATTCCTGTTGTGAAGAACGCCACTGGAAAGCAGCTAAGCATATCTTAAGGTACCTTAGGGGTACAAGGGATCTATGTTTGATATTTCCCAAGTCGCTAGTGCAGGACATCACGGGATTCGTAGATGCTGACTGGGGAGGGAACATCAAAGATAGAAAATCTTATTCTGGATTTATTTTTAGATGTGGAAACTCGCTGATTAACTGGGAATGCCGGAAACAAGCTTGTGTGGCACTGTCATCAACGGAAGCCGAATATATTGCACTTTCGGAGGCTACCAAGGAGGCAGTTCACTTGCGGCAGCTGAATGCATTTATAAGAGGTGAATCTCTTAGATCTATTTGCATTTTTGTAGATAATCAGAGTGCTATGAAACTTGCGTACAATCCTGTAGCGCATAGAAGGACGAAACATTTAGACATAAGAGCCCACTATGTCGGAGATTGCATTGCTAAAAATGTTGTACGTCTGGACTATGTGTGTACGCAGGATAATCCAGCAGATGTGCTTACGAAACCACTAGGTCGTGTGGCATTTACCAAATGTGTGCGCGATCTGAGTTTGGGTGTGTGTGGTATGGTGTGATGTGAGGATATCTGATGATGGATGTTGTTTGAGGGGAAGTGTGGAAACTTTTTAGTTACGACATTCTTTCTTTTGATATTCGAACAAGAGTTTTTTTATATTGACAAATGTCATCTGACTTGATATATATTATATAAAAATTTTCCCTGTGCAAACAACGTTTTTTGCTTTCATATCCTAGTTATCTAGTTTATTTCAACAAAAGTGACGATAACCATGATATCCATTCTGTATGACGTCACTGTAACTGGTTAATTTCTTTCTTCGGCCAACCATTTTTCCTTCTATCACTTATGCCAAAATTATATGTATTTTACTTTGGTGCTGCTAATTCTGTTGTTGCCCTCACTAAAATTTGGTGTTGGCATATTTACTTTATTTTCATTGCTTATAGTATTTTTTTTGATATTTCGAATGTTAGCTGTCGCTGCTATTAACAAGCGTTGTACCTCTGATCAACTTGTAGTTGGTACTTAACTAAATATAGTGAAAGCTAAGATGTGAGGTATCAAAAAAAAAACTGTAAGCAAATACGATTAAAGTATATAATCCAAAAATAAATTTTAGTGAATTTTAGTTTAATCATATAAACAACAGAATCAGCGCCATTATCAGTCATTTTTGGGTTAATAGATCAAAATAGCTACCGCCGCTTTCTCACACGATAGATGGTACAATTTTTAATATACCTACCTAGAGCACTGTTTTAAAGGTAAAATGCCTAGTTAGTACCGTATATGATAATAAAGCTACGGGCCATTAAACTTTCTTATTGTGTATTAATATGATGGACTCTGAATTATTTCAGATTTAATAAGTCTCTACTGACCTCATGTTGAACACTTAAAATACTCCATATATTGTGATCTTTTGTTTACCTGCAACAATAACATGAACATTAAATATATAATTTTATATAACTGTAAACTTTAAACAAAGCCTAACTTACAATTACATACATATCTATGTATATGTCACAGTAAGATAGTTATAACCCTGTTATAAGTATAAATAACCCTAAGGATATAATTATATACTAAGTTAATTATTAGTTATTAGGATAATAAAATTGAACCTCTTATTTTGAAAAAGGCATAAATCACATTTTTTTTAATATATCACTTTTTGACGCCAATTTATTTCTTATGAAATTGGCACATTTACCTAATACAAGTCAACATTTGTAGCAAACTAGCTGAACCCCGCGGTTATTGTTGTACAGCGAGTAACGCCGCAGTACAAAGTTAGTCTAAAAAAGTAGCTTAAGTTACTCCCTGGATCAGCTACCTGCCAGTGAAAGTTCCGTCAAAATCCGTCCAGCCGTTCCAGAGATTACCCGGAACAGATAACTCGGAACAGACAGACAAAAAAATTTTAAGCTACATTTTTGGTATATGGACCGTGTATACGCATTTAGTAGAAAGCGGTTATTTAAATATTACAAACAGACACTCCAATTTTATTTATTTGTATAGATGAAAATTTAAGTCCGTTTGAAAATGACACCGAGTCCAGGACTCGTGTGCCTTTCGAAGAGGTCACTCATTCTTGAAAATGATAGAATGTTTGGGACAGCATAGAGCTATTATCGATTTTTTTAAACCACCCATTTTTATCATATTTTTATTAATAATGAAAAGTTTAATTGTGATACGGGAAACAATAATTTAAAAATATTAATTCAAATTTACTTTTTTAAAACAAGGTTTTTATCGCATGGTACCAAACATTAGGTAGGTACAATATATTTTAATTTGTGCGAATGTCAACATTCCTCATTATTTATAATCAATTTAACACAGAGTAAAGGCATCTGCCAACTGCGGCGAAATATTAACATACTCGTAGTAATTCAAATATAAAGTTTTTATTTTACCTTCATTAGATAAATACAAACACGAAACGATAAAAACATGCCCACGCGACCTACATACTTTTCAAATCTAGCCATTAAGGACGCGCTAACTGTGTTTAATATGTAGGTTTCAATTAGATAACACCAAACACCCAAGTATTTTTTCCACATTCAACGAATTTACACTAACCTGTTCAATCTATATTATACCATTAATGATAAAGAAAAAGTATAGTTTTCTAGAAACATAATGAATCAGAAGGGGGTACATAAAGATCTTCCATTTCTTATTTAAATAAACCCAAAGGCCGATGTCCTTAAATGTTCTATTTACTATCTTGAGAACTTCTCTTTATCTAAGTTCTGAATAACATTCTGTATACAAAATAAGTTATTGGCAACGGCGACATTTATAAGTATAGTATAGATTGACTAACGAAGTACTAGTAATTATAATTTTTTTATTTATTTACACGCACCATCTTCACAGGCTTTTAGCCCGACGCACGCGAACACATCTAATATATAAAATTCTCGTGTTGCGAAGTTTGTAGTTAAACTCCTCCGAAACGGCTTGACTGATTCTTATGAAATTTTGTGTGCAGATTGGGTATGTCTGAGAATGGGACAACATCTATTTTTCATCCCCCTAAATGGTAAGGGTGACCCATCCTTAAATATTTTTTATGGCAAAGTAACGTTTGCTGGGTCAGCTAGTAACTTTATAAGAATAAATAACATCGTCTAAATTAGAGAGTATGGAGAATCGCCAACGTTTCAGTAATAGATAATTTCAAAGCATGAAACATTTTTGCAAGTTTGAAATAATCATTCGAATGAACCTTGGAGCCGGGCGACGAACTCAGAAAATAAGAACGGTCGACGTCCATAAGTGTTAGACCTCGAATGCAACAAACTCGACAGTCGACAGTTAAATTGTTTTTATATCGTGGAGATGAAATTGTTCGGGTAAATGCGATGAAAAATAAAGAAATACAAACAAATTATAGTTTAGTAAGTGAGCAATCTTCACCCGTGTTACAGTTATCTGTACAAATAAATAAAATTGGAGTGTCTGTTTTTAATATTAAAATAATCGCTTTTTAATAAATGTGGAAACAATTTGTGGATCACCCAAAGTGTTGTCCTATGCAGGATTTGAACCCACAAAACTTGGCGCAGTGGAAAGCGGCGAGGCGACCACTTAAAGCATTAGGTCAACCGTGCAGTCATAAAAAAAAGTAAAAACTAAAACCCAACTACGACAAAAAACGAAGCTGAAAAAGCATGAAACAAGTTTCAAAAGTCGTAGTCACGCGTTGTTAAAGTGTTATGGACTATGATACATTACTAAGTGTCAAAAGCCGTAGTCCATGTAGTCAGCCTGTGACCACGGCCAGTGCAACCTGGTCGAAACGTCAGGCAAATCAGAGGTATGTAAACCTTTTAATAAGTGATCGTTCGTTAATTCCCGTAAAAATAATTGTTTAAATACATAGCCTGTCAAAATCATAACCCTCCTTCGGCTTTGCCGTAGTCGGGTAAAAATATAACAATAGTTTGTACAACATGTACGTGCGCACGATTAAGAAATAGATTTGTAATGGTAATCGTAGGAGTACATTCTTCTACGATTACCGCCAGATATTACAAACATCTATCAATTTGAACAAATTTTGGACTTTTCTGTTGAGATGATTTAATTACTTACTTCTTTAATTAATATAGGTAGATATACACAGTCACAAGTTGTTTGTTTGTGTAGCTCGGGCCAGGAAAACGTGGCTTAACAATACATTTTTCTTATACCTGCCAATTACTGGCAAATCATTGCTTATGTAATGCACATTCAAAGAATGATTATGACACAAATTTACAAGAAAACAAACTTTAAACAGTTTGCATTGGTTTATGTTTAGGTACTGCATTTTTAATACTACATGTATTAAAAATGCAGTTGGCATTTTGTCTCATTCTAGCTTTTTTTTTACCAACAATTTGTTACACACGACAAAAATAAAGTAAAAAAATCACAATGAGGCAAATAGGAATAGTGTAACAATTACTTACTTCAAAAGAAAACTCCGTATGCATACAATGTGTTGTACGGGTTGTACCGTATGTGAATATACTCGAACTACGTATATTACATAAAAAAACAAATAATATAAACAAATAGATATTTTATACATTTTTTTGAACGATATTATGCTACTTAGTAATTATTAAATATATAATAATAACAATAAAAATTGAGTAAGCCCTTGTGGGATTTCTAAGCGACTTTGCTATAGACCGGTGCAGCGGTGTGAAAATCTTATATTGTAGTAGCTTTTACAAACGGCTCCGGCCCCGTATAGAGTGGTTATCGCGAGAAAAGTAACCTATGTCCTTCTATAAGGTTCAATATATCTTTATACCGTAATTCATCCAAATCGATTCAGTGGTATAGGTATTCAAAATTATATTTTTGAATTTTTAATATTACTACGAATGATTTGCCAAACCTAAAATTAAGTTTTGGGGTATTCTCTATAGTCATGTTTCATTCTTAAACTTACCGTCGTAATTGATAATTTATAATTAGGTATTGTACAAATATATTAAAAGTTATGTAGAATGAGACTAATATATGTATAGGCCAATTAAATACGCACTCTGTTAACTACTTCCTACTTTCGCACGTCCGCCTTCGTTTTGAAACTGTTTTGGTCATTAGTAGTATTATAATTATGCTATAGCCCCTACGACATGATATAGGAAATATCTATCACTTACTACTTCGATAGACCATACCAATAAAAAAAAGAATTTCAACTTTATGTTCAGTTCTATAAGAGATATTATTAAACGATAGCAGATATAAGTATTAAATATGAAACGATGTTCTGCATGACTTAATCTGTGCATTGGTAAAACTTTTTAGAGCAAAATGTGTTTGGCGAAAGTTAGTAGCTGCTGCTAGCGCAAAACTACTAATACGTAATATTTCACAAATCGTGTGACTGTTGAAATGAGCTTAGTTAAACATTTGAGACTTACAACTATCTGGTCTTAACGATTGATAAATGATTATTTTTGGTAGACTTATTGTCATTTTTTAGTTTTAACCGTTGATGAAATTCCCTTTAGAGAAAGAGAAAGAGGAGAGTGACGTAGAAAGGAAACTCTTCTAACATAGTCAATGTTAAAAGAGTTTTTTTTTCTACCCGATTAAATTAAAGCCTGATATTTTTGGCAGTCTATGTATGCAGTGATGTTTCACCGTCAATTTATTCGTAATAGTGGTACAGGTGACATAGGATATATAAATTTAATCAAAAGTTTTTAAGCAGTTACAGTTTTTTAAACTTTTTCTTGTTTCCCATTCTCTATAAAATAGCTGATTATAAGTCTGGACCGCAACTGTGTTGTTAGTTGTCTTACTGTCTTGCAAACTCAAAGAACAATAATTGTCACGACAATCTGTTATCTTAAGAGTGTGCAAGCAGACAAACATCACACTCTAGGGGGCAATGCACTCTGTCAATGCAGTCGCGCCGCCCCACGACGTACGTCATCTAATCTAACAACCGTCCTCCTCGCAAAACATTATGATAAGTACATGTGAATTGTCTTTAATAAAGATACTCACCCTTTTTGCATACATCTTTCATTATGTTATATCGGATAACTAGTTTATAATAAGTTTTCTTTTTCAATGGCAAATAGCGTAACAGATAAATACTAGTTGCACTGACAGCATCATTCATTGATTTCTGCATATGAAAATATAGGTAACTTTAAAAAATATATATAAGAAAAGGTAACTATAAAACCCTATAAGTACGTTTTACGTAAGAACACCACATGTGCTGAGGAATGAGTTTCCCACGATTACGATGGTATGTTGCATGTCACACATGTTTTTCCTTCATTTTTTCAGTGAAACACAAATTATGTTCAGGATTTGAAGCTTCATCTATTAAAGTTATAGAGAGTCAACAATTTAATGAATTGTTCGAGGAAAACATGGTACAGTTTTCGATTTAATTTTGTAGGGGTTGGTATTTATGATGAATGTTTGTTTTACTCAAAAGCCGCATTAGTCAGAATAGTTACTTGGTAAATGTAATTACTAGTACTTGCTCATCGATGTGGTGTTGACGAACTGACAGCTATGTAGCCTACGTAACTATATTGCTATACTAGTTTATACTTGCGAATAAATAAACTTCATATTTACTTAGTGTAACAAGAATCACAATACGTATAATAACACACAGTTCCAAAAAAATATTTTAATGATTTATCGTGTAATTGTAAATACATTTTCATTGAATATTATTTAAATTGTGATAATGTGATAACCTTTTGTTAAGCAATTTACAAAATTAGGTAAATTACTTAATAAACGTCACAAAGGAGGCAAACTTTTACAACTCAATACAAAAAAATATTTTTTCAAAGTTTTCCCTTGAACTTAAAAGTTTTTCTTTCATTTATAAATGAAGGAAAAACTTTTAGACTTTTTAATTGTCCATTTTTGGTCTAATGTGAGTTTAATATCTTATAACGTCGCTATATTTTTTATTGTACTTTATTAAATACTACTAAGTGGATATAATACGCCTGCTTTCTCTACTATACATGAGTGTGTGCACTCACACACACAGGCGAAGTGATATTGTAATTGACACAATAGATAACGTAGCGTTGTCTGCTAACAGCATACAAATGCACAACAAACGGTTGTATATACATGTGACAACCGACATACTTCGACACAATGCGATACTATAGGGCTGCAGGTTTTATTGATCCGAGGCCCCATATTAAAATATATATATATACTTTTTAATAATGCCAAACTATAAAACGTAGCTTTACTACCTATTTGAATTATTCTTGGAAATCAAAGCAATAAATATTTCATGGAACAAACTGGTGATTTTAGGCGATCACGTACATTTAATCGATTGTTTTATTATAACAAGTGTTGGAATATCACTTATCACTTGGCAATATCTGTTATCATTAATCACGAGGCTCTGTCCAGTAAAAATAATAACTTGTGACGCCGCATGGTGACGGATAAGGATACAGAGTATAACCATCAATATTCATTCCGTGGGTATCTTAACAGCCGACTAAGAGAGATAGATAAGAGAAGCAGGACAATATCCCTTCAAAAAGATTGAAAACTAGATACAATCCCTATTTCAACCCTAGTCAGACCAGCGCGGTATTGGTCGAAACTTTCCTTTTAAGGAGCGGCCTATGTTCAGCAGTGGAATATTAGAGGATGTTCTTATCAAACTAGTGAGTGCAGTTTCTAAAAATATGTATCTTAAAAAGTATTATTTTAGAAGAAAGTGTGCGTTGTGCACTTACTCTACATTGAACGCAACGCGTAAGGACCACGTAATTCGCGGGAAACGATCCCTAATAATAAGCACTATTTTGTAACAATGTTTGTTTTAATAGTTTTTTGGACGACATAACCATTGATAAAGCGCTGCAGTGTAACGGTTCACTTTTAGTTACCGCTCGATTTTACTGTCCATTAAATTTTCATACTGCGGCCGCGGGTTAAATATGAAAATCGTTTCTTATGGACAAAACTACTAAAAGTTATTTTGGATATTAACATTATACTCGTAATGTAATCTATACTTAATATTATAAACGCAAAAGTTTGTAAGTATGGATGGATGTTTGTTACTCTTTCACGCAAAAAGTACTGAACGGATTTGGATGAAACTTTACAGTAATATAGCTTATACATCAGAATAACACATAGGCAACCATTTGCCGCGATAACCGACATATACGCGGGCGGAGCCGCGGGCAACCAGGGTACATTATAAATAATTATGCAATACATTTTAATGTGTGAATATTGTTAAAATTCCTATTATTTGTCCTAATGGAAATCGAACGACCATACAGGATGCTTGCTTGCTTACCTATAAATTAACAGGTGTGCTATAGGGGTTAGTTAAAGCACGCAAAATGAATATCAAGTAAAATGATATATTTAGTTCAGTTTGAGTCGAAGCGAAGTTTTATTACACTTTAATAACGTAGACAAAATAAACAGCCTTGGACCGGTTACGTTTGTGTCACAATGTTTGCAAAAACTTTAGTCAAGGAACATTATTTGTGAGCGCACGAAATTGTTCACTTTGTAGACAATAACTCGGTATCACAATAAAGTATAATGTAATACCTATATTAGTCTGATTGTGATTAATATTATGAAGAGGTAAAGTTTCTAACTTTGCTTAAGTATATTGTTGTAATCTTCGAAAGTACTGATGACCCTGAAAATTCTTTCACTAACAGAAAGCGACATTATTATAAATGAACAAAAAATTCACGCCCAACGAAGTGGGCACGGGCCGGCTAGTTTATCATAAAGTCTTGTTAATTCTAAAACTTGTTTGGTTGGCGTTAGCCTCTTAAAACACTATTAAAATAATTAAATAGGGAACGATTATCAAGTAGCCAGGTGACCCATTAAAATGCTTGGTAACTGTATGATATTTAATAATATACTTTCTTGAAGAAAATAACATCATTTATAAAAATCTGTTTGGCTTCAGAAAGGGCTCTACTGAGGATGCGGTGGCATCATTTACGAGGCTGGCGGTTCGTGAGATAGATGATAAATAAAAATAAATATTGCTTGACCTTTCCCTTGGAAAGGTATACCTTTGATACGGTTTCTATTCCAATTTTAGTAAATAAGCTTGAAGTGGTGGGTGTAAAGGAGGCCTTAAAAATTTACACTGATTATTTAAGGGACCGCACTCAATGTCTTCACATTGGATCACATACCAGTAACGAAGTTTCGGTATATTGTGGGGTACCTCAGAGAAGCATACCTACTCTCTTTACGATTTCCCTTAATGATCTTTGTAATTTATCATTGTCTAATTCTTATATCTGTTCGAACGTTGCCTAATGACACATTATTTTTGATGACATTTTATTTTACGGTAATACCTGATCTGAAGGTAGAATCTCAGCTAAACGAGCTATTAGCCAAACAATCAGCTGGCAGCTGGCGCATAACCTATTGACTTTAAATATTGAAAAAACTGCTACTTGACCTTTACCATAAATCAATCTAGCCAACCTGCGGAAGGCTCCATCAAAATAAACATTTGTTCACACATGTCCTAGCAATAGTTTCACATGCTGATGCCCCTCCTTAGCCAAAACCTCATCCACAAAATATTTGGGTGTTACCCTTGATCACTGTTTAAACTGTTATGAACATCTACAAATTTTGACTGCTAGGTTTAGAAAGCTTATATACGTTTTTAAAAAGCTCCGTAACTCTGCCGACCTCCCTATTCTTAAAACCATTTATATATCCCTCTGTGAATCTATCATTACATACCGCATCCCAATTTGGAGAGGATCTCCTAAGACTAGGTTCATAGATCTAGAGCGTTCGCAAAGAGCGGTCCTCAAAATTATTTTAGGGAAACCTTTTAGATGCCCTACCAGTCAACTCTATAAGGACGCAGCAAGTCTCACTGTTAGACAACTTTACATGTTAAGAATCTGTCTCCGCCAGCACAAAACCGTGCAAACTGCGGATGTAGTTTGTACAAACAGTTAAGTCAATAAAGTGCATTTATTTATATCACACATATCTTCGACAACCCTGCTTTTATGAGCACATACATACAATGGCATGCTTGTAACCATGTTGACATATGAAACTGTCATCGGCAAGTGTCTCTCTGGGTAAATTTATAGCAAACTACAATGCAATACAAATTCATATATAGTCAAGTAGGTATTAAGGAAAATAACAACATGTACTCCACTTTAAGTTTCGTCGAAATAGTTAAGACTAGTTGTGAGATCATTGCTCCTTTATAATAGCAAGATATTATTACTTATTTAATACTAGCCGACCCACGCAACCTCGTTTGCATCTCCTATCGCCCGTAGCGTGATAATTTTCCCCCGTTTTTGTAACATTCTTCATTCTTGCTTCGCTCCTGTAGGTCTTAGCGTGATGATATATAGCCTATAGCCTTCCTCGAAAAATAGACTATCTAACACTGAAAAAATTTTTCAAATCGGACAAGCGGTTTCTGAGATTAGCGTGTTCAAACAAACTCTTCAGCTTTATATATTAGTATAGATAGGGGCTAAGTGGTAGCCGAAATAATCCTATCCAGGTATCAATGGATGGATGACCATTTCGTAACACATCGAGACCTTTCCGTACGTTTCGAGAACACATCGATCGTTAAGACATCGATCCTGGTTGCCATACGAACATATTGGGCAATCATTACAGGTAGTTTGAGCCCCAAAAAATCAGATTAAGTCTTTATTTGCTTGAAATATGGTATATTATACAGATCTTAGGGTTAGTTTTATGTTCTTCATATTCCGCCTACTCTATCAGAACTTCGACAGCGCCTAGTGCTTCGGTTTTGGAGTTGTAATGACAGTGGTTCCTCGAAAAAAAAGTTCGTTCGTATAGTTTGTGAAAAAAGCTCGGAGGAAGATGTTCTTTCGAGAGTTTAGCAAATATGTATCTATTCACGAAAACGACCGTACATCCATCTCATATTTTAATCAATTTACGTATACAATGAGATATGAACACAACAATTAACTATCTTATAACTATAACAGGATAACAGATTCGTATCAAGGATGTTTACATTATCTCACGACGCTTGCCCAACTGTGTTTCAGTACCAAAACATCCCGTTTTGACAATCTGGCCCCTTATCTTGTAACATTGTACATTATCGTCACTATCAAATAAAAAAATGTTTATAATGTCTAAACTGAAGTCTCGTTAGATCATGTTAAACATTGGTCAGATCTGGGCAGTAAATTAATATTATTTTTGTATGTCGGTTTTAGTTGGTTATTTCTATAAACAGTAAGTTACTGATGTTACAAAAAAATATTTAAAGCTTATCCAATAAATTAGCGTTCAGTGTTAACATGTATCTATATCGACATTATAAAGCGATAGGTACTGAAAATAATTATAGCTATTTTAATAAAATAAAACTGTCTAGACATACACATAAAAGAATCATCAAACAACTGAAAAAAATTATAGATTCCAGATTTAGAAATAATTTTCCAACTAGTTTTTTTTTTACTACCGATCCGGCGAACTTCGTACCGCCATATTCACATATCTGTCTCAGCTTCCCACGGGCAGTGTACAGTCGCGGACGAAAAAAACGACTATTACCGTTATCTTTTCATTTTTCTTGTACGCTGTCGTTGTCCTAACAATAACGAACACAGAAATAAAATCATTATGTAGTTTGGTGCAGCCGATCAGAAATTATGCGCGTACATATATTTAGGCGATTCATTTCTATTTTTATAGATAAGATTTATTGACCAAAACCAAACTTAAAACTTATTTGGTTAAATATGGCATATAAATCATCGTTGGTTTATCCGTGACATATTCGGACACTCAAATTTAATAGATATTTGAAAAAATATAATCTTATATTTATATATCATAAAGATGTTATCATCTATACATCTATACAAATAAATAAAATTGGAGTTTTACTAAATGCATACGCCATATGTAAATTTTTGTCTGTCTGTCTATTTGTTTGTTCCGGGTAATCTCTAGAACGGCTAGACCGATTTTGACGGGATTTTCACTGACAGATAGCTGATGTCCAGGGAGTAACTTAGGCTACTTTTTTAGACTAACTTTGTGCCACTGCGTTACTCGCGGTACGACGCTAGCTAGCTAGCGACAGCTAGTCATCAATAAATTAATAGCAATATTTTTGATGTATTAATTCGATTTAGACAGACTTTTATTGCCAATAAAACTATATCAAGATGAATGTTAATATTAAGATATTATATATTTTCTTCACAAGTGTTCAATTAGTATGTCTCGTGTAAAAATGTAGTCACGTTACATATCAGGCGTAGAGCGCGTGTTTCAGTAGAGTATTGCGTTTATCGCTTAAGCAAACATTGGAGGCTGAACACTTTTCCAACTATACGTCAAGGTGTAATTAATAATAACAGATATCTCGTGAATATTTTCTATTTAAATATGTGTAGGGAAGACTCACTTAATCATTATCATTAATAGCGACAATAGCTTTTATTTACTGACTGCCTTTATTTGCCTTTTATTGACTGCCTCGTTGGTCTCGCGGTTGGCGTGAGCGACTGCTGGTCATGAGGTCTCGGGTTCGAGTCCCGGGTCGGACCAAATGTTTGTATGATCTACAAATATTTGTTTCGGAGTTTGGGTGTGTTCTATCTATAATATGTATGTATTTACAAAAAAAAGTATTTATGTATTTGTATCAGTTGTCTAGTACCACATAACACAAGCTCTGCTTATCTTGGGACTAGATGGCGTTGTGTGTTTAGATGTACGAAATATTTATTTATTATTATTATTTATTTTTAGTCCACTGCTAAATATAGACACTCCTTAGAACGGAGGTTTTTGGCCTACTACATAATACTGGCCAGACTTGTCGGTATAGGGTGAGTGTTGAGTTTTCTTTCTTTCAAACGTTCTGTTTTCCTGCGCAGTTTGCTGTGTTAGTTTATACTATTTTAAAGCTTGCTTAAGTGTCTCTACTCTGCCTGATGGAAAGCATGAGTAAAAAGCCAAGAGTTTGGGCATGGTGCCCACCACTACAGGGGCCTAGTGAGATGCTTTTTCACGCCCTAAATCGCACCCTAGTCAGCTCTCACGACATCCACGGGATGAATACCTATAGGTTGTGACACTACAAATTCTTAATTCGTTACAGCACTTAAGTGTCGGTCATTTACGTGAATAATTTACTTTATTACGGGGCGGAGAAGGCTCAATAAAGTACAAGTTTTGCATATTTCATTAAGGATTCCATCATTATTATTCTAATGTTGCACAATATTGTGTAAACTTTCTAAACAATTTTATGGATTCGGGGAAATGACCTCGTCCAGTTCCACAAATATTTGACAAACTTTTCCCAAAAGATAAATGTGTACAACTCATAGCATGATGTTACAGGGACTAAAATATGGGGCTCTTGAAGGAAAGTAGAAAAATGTGTCCAGATTTATATAGTTAGATAAGTTTTTCGTTTAAAAGAGTTAAGTATTTTAGGGTACTAGCGCTTACTTTAGTTACCACTTGTTTGCCACCAAAGTGGTAGGTATTTAAAAAAGTCAATTACTCACAGTTGCCAGCCACGATAAACCACCATCAATCATATCAGTCGATAGGCTGTTCACGAACGACACACTTGGAATTCGTTAATGAATCGATATATTATATCTATAAGCATAGATACGAAAGGAACGGAGTTTATTTGCAAGTTGATGGCAATGTGTAATTAGCAAGTTACGTTTTGTTCTCCCAAAGTTACGGAGTCGCTAAGCAATTCAAGGTTTTCATTAGAGGAGGTCGCTCGAATAAGCACAAGATATATAAGTAACAAGACCGGGATGGTTGGCGCTCCTTGGGGGAGACCTACGTTCAGCAGTGGACGGCGATTGGTTGAGGAGATATAAGTAACAATCGTGAAAGTTAACGTCACAGCCCAGAGTTACGATTCTACGGTGCAGGTGAAAGTTTGTGACACTGACTAATCGACGTGACATGGAACGTGCCTGTGATTTGTCTATTTTTGACATTGCAAAATCCGAAAGTCTTGTTGTCAAAATATATGAGCGATTTCTTTCGTGTGCGAAAGCTAGAAGATAAACCGGTTGAGACAAATGAAACGAATGGAATGAGTTTTGATAAGACGAAATTACTAAGCGTGAATGATCGGCATGGAGCTATCGACTTTGGCAATGTCGTCGTCGGTATGGCAACAGTGCGATGTTACGTAAGATACGGGACGCGGGGAGGAGCACCGCCAGGTTACTGACCTGTATGGTCCGCCGGTGCCAATTCGCCCGGACCACATCAAATCACCAAATCTTTATTGCACAAACACGATGAGGGCAACAAAAACAAGTGTTCCTTCGGGTTTTATTCGCAAAGACAGTCAAGGATGTTCTTGGCTTGGATAATAATATGAGTAAAACTAGAAAAACTACGTAAATATTTATATTATTATGTAATGTTAATTTAATACTTTTTTCAAGTTCTCAGTATCGACTGTTCCTCCTCTGGTGCGTCACTAATCAATAAGTCATATAACAGGTGTGTGCCCATTATTCAATATTGAAGTTGAAGACATTTATAACACATAGGTATTTAGATACCATTAGGAAACTTTATCCATAAGAAAAAAATTAGTTCAGTAGACGTATACTCTTTAGTGAAGTTTAGTCAATTTGACACATAAAAAACAAATTTGGTACTGTCGCTTGACTCTCGTTACTGGCAAAAAGTGGTCATGCCTTAGCAGGTATCGGTAGGCAACCATCAACGTGATGCCAAATTTGGCACAAGCACGACCTGGCAACGTCGCACCAGCACGCTGTGCCTCGCTCAATGCACGTACCCACTTTGCCTCATGTAAACAAACACTATTGCGTCACTCGTTGGTACACGCAAAAACATACCTTAACACTTGCCACAGAAAGTCCCATGCAGACGCAACTTAATGAATACGATAAAATTATGTATTAATACGTTAATTTTGATGATAAAATAAAAAAAATAACTTTAAAACTGCTCTACATGTTACATGGGATACGATTGTTGGAAATGGTACAATATACGAACGATTAATTGTTACAAAATGTTAAAGACCTGTTGATTTAACTAATGGTTAGTAATCCGAAATATTTATTATTATTATTATTTATCCTGACTACTAAGCTACAGGTTACAAGTTCGATTTTCAAACGAGGCATATACCTATTTGTTTGATGAATATTTTGTTCTTTGAGTGGGTGCTGTAAATTATCTACAAAATGCATGTACCTATTTAGAAATATAAGTTTGTTTATCAGTAGTATGTTTACAGTACAGTAGCACAAGGTCTGCCTTATTTAGAATCTGATGGCTGTATGCGAGATCTGTTAAGACAAGTTAATTTATTGGAAAAACAAGAACCCTGTTGCGTTAAAAAGGCAGGGTACTGAAAATCATGAAATTGTATTTTATATATTTTTTTGGCATTTCTCATTTTTAAATATATAATTGTACTAGTTGTTGCCCGCGGCTCCGCCTGCGTATATGTCGGTTATCGCGGCAAATAGTAGCCTATGTGTTATTCTGATGAAAGCTATATTACTGTAAAGTTTCATCCAAATCCGTTCAGTAGTTTTTGCGTGAAAGAGTAACAAACATCCATCCATCCTTACAAACTTTCGCATTTATAATATTAGTAGGATTTATTGTAAGAGGTAAGTATTAGGAACCCTTATTTTCGTACCCAACTTGACAGATTTTAAAGAAAAATAAACATTTTTGGGTAGCACAAT
The DNA here is from genome assembly GCA_905220595.1 of Spilosoma lubricipeda. NCBI lineage: Eukaryota > Metazoa > Arthropoda > Insecta > Lepidoptera > Erebidae > Spilosoma > Spilosoma lubricipeda. The sequence goes on along the minus strand of HG992294.1, from coordinate 8,203,040 downwards.
TTGGCGGAAAAATGTAGACTTTATTTTTTTATACTTTTTCATATGTCCAGTATCACTTGGACAGTTAAGGCGAATCTAACGACATATCAAACGCGAAAATGCATAAAGCCGTTTAGGCTACAGAGCTTGTCAAAGATATAGATGTATATACCAACATACATACATTTACTCAAAATACACAACTAAAGAATTAACCAGTCTTACGATTGGTGCTTAATGATAGAAGAGTTTTCCTCTAACTTTAAACTTCAAATACACCGACCTAGATAAATTCAATCACTGTTTCTAAAGTCTATTATTAAAAAATCGTTTAAAGTAGGTAACAGTCATGTAACTATTCCCGACGCAAACAACCGTCTCCCGTCGCTCACGTTATCCATCACGAGGCCTGGCCTCCAATCCACGTGCCCAGCCAGCCGCTTACGCAAACATTTATTATTTTTCACCTCTAAATCGGAATGGCGTGAATGTTATTCAGTAAACACCATTCAACTACTAATAGTTGGTATCTGTCAGTTAGCCATTATAACAGATTTATACTAGGTTTTAATAAAGATCCTCATCCTAAAAGAACTTTAAGTAAGTATTTTGCTGTTGGCATGCAAATATGGAACCCAGTTTCGAAGTGCTGAGCATTTGTGAGTTTTGTGTAAACAACACCTATTGACGCGATCTTGTTTATCATATTTAATGACATTATTATTGTGTATAAAGCGAAACACAAAGTAGGGCGCAAACAAAGATGATGTTTTAAACAAAAGATACTTTAGTGGCAAGCAACGCAATTGAGGGCACCGATTTGCACTGTTTTTGCAAGATTTTAAGTAGACTTTGCAAAAGAATAAAATATTTGTTTTGTCGTCGTCGTCGTGTTAACTTGTGTTATAACTGTAATTATTATTTTTATCGTTTTATTTTAGACTAAAAATATGTCCATATTAAAGGTAGTATCAAACCAGTTCGACTACGGGTCTTCGGTAGGGAAATGTATTTAAATAAATAAAAAAAAAATACTTTTGAAAGAAATACGAGTAGATAAAATAATTCGATAGTAAAATAAATCAATGGAACTAATAATAGGTTCAATTAAAAATACTGCTTGGACAACCACCCCTATCGTAAATCCGTATTCCAACTAGTTGGACTTTACAGTTCAACCACGACACGCAAACGAAAATATTTCAATAACCAACGTAATTTTGATTTTGCAATTTGAACACTTAAAATGACTATAAAGATAAATTCATTTCAAAAATTCCGTACGATAACCGTCCAAGGCGATATCGATAAGTTTTAATATACAATAAAGGACTGCCAAACCAATTTCGGTTGCGTCGTGACGCTAGCTGGCGTGGCGGGCGACTATACTTTCAAAAGTGCCCCAGATGTTGATTAACGGTAAAAAGACCATCTCGCGACAGATGCTCCACTGCACATTGCGGCGTTTGCAAGCAAAATGGCAGTGCTTAAATTATTTTAAATAATTTTAACAACATTCCCAGGAATTGAGGAAAACGCAGACTCTAATCATGATATGTGCGGGGTTTTCTAAGAATGAGTTAGTAGCATCAAGGATTTTTATACACGTTACAGAAAAACGCAAGGAATACTTTAATTTACAGTTATTGCGAATTTCTTTTTTCCATTTTTGACAAATATATGCATTTCGCGAAATTGATAATAAGACAGTCACAGTAATTTAATAAACGTCAGTGTCAGAGCTGAAATAACCTATATTGACATAGATGCCGCCGAAATAAGACAATTGTCATTTGTTTTTGGCTATGCCATGTCCAAGTGAATATTTTGCCAGTCTAAAGTTCATATTTCTACCTAGCTAATGACACTAGTTTGGAACTTGTAACGGTTCATCATGTATTAAGACCAACCATGTTTAGGAAATGGGTATTCTCCTTTAACTTTCAATCCTCTTTTAATTCATATTTACCCAAACACATTGTCTCCCAACCTGCTTTAGTTAAATGCAATATCAGCTTTCTTTAGCAACAGAAGGCCAACGGCCGATCGCAACGGAGCGTGTTTAAGGACAAACCGCGCCTTTTTATGCAATTGAGTGTAATGTAATTGCTATCGAAAATCGTTGTAGTTTTTTGCTGGATTCAATAAAAAATAAATATAATTTATTAAATGAAAGCGTAAATCTACGTTGGGAGTTATCCGAACTGGAGAAACCTATTCAGAGTAAAAGATTACAGATCAAAAATTACAATGTTGCAATTGTACGACGTACGTCAGTGATTGATTTACATGAAAATACAAATATATCACATTACACCGCACCCTCCTTTGTGGAGCGACCGTTGACGCGATTACATATTCATCAGCTGAGATGCGCGCGTTTGTGCGTCACGCAAAATCAACTTGAAATGTGACTCCTTCATGTAACATTTCATTCGTTGCACACTATATTTAGTTTATTTGGTAATCTTTTAGCGCTTGTTGAAATCCCAATTATATATACATATTTATTTTGTAATATTATTGGTAAAAACTCGTAGCGTCACGTCAGTGATGTCTATGGTACGTTGTCAACACATAAGTCCATTTATTGACTAAAAGGCTTTGAAAGAGTTAGAAATATAATGGAAACACATGAATTAACAGAAACAAATATGTTCGGGCTTATGAGGTTTAATTCTATATAGTTTACATTTATTTTTAAAGAGTTTTTCTCGTTTAGCTCGAGGTTTTGGAAATTGGTACTCGATTCGCTCATAATAGAATTTCAACCTTCTTTTAAGGTCTGCTGTTGCGTCATGAGTTCTGCATCAAGACCCGAGGCCACACTACAACATTATACGCAGTCAAAATTTACGCATTCACATCAGACAGTGTTGCGTTGCACCGTTTTATGTTTACCGTGTGACTCTTTAAAATTAATATTAATTTAATTAATAAATTATAAACTTCTATAATGGAAAATCTCAGAGTTTTTACTATTAAAATATACTTATTAATGTCAATATTTTCTACATTCTTGTTACTTTTGAATTAATTGATTATGTATTGTCTATTTACAAAATAATTCGTAAAATTAATTTGGAATGGTTACGTACAAGAGTATGTGTAATATGTTTGTTGCTGAAATACACAACTACAAATAACCTTTGTACGCAATCACATGAGGGTATGAGCAGTTGAAATTTTCTTTGGTTCGACGGCATTAGAAAGTGTTAATACTTTTGCTTTCGCGTCACGTTGTTATTTATATACAGATTCTCACATTTTCACCCGAGACAAAGGCTAAACTACGTTAAGAGATACTACAGCTCCATAAAATATAAGACTCGAAATACTTACTTCAATAAAATAGCGCTTTGAAATAAATGTTCTTTATTTTATAATATAATTTTGAATAATGTTAAAGTTACGATCATATTTAAAAAAAGTCATTAAAAGCAAAAATGTTGCTTTCATGTAAATTTTAAAATAAAACTAAAAATATTTTTGCTGAAGTTATGGTAAATCCCAGTTTGACGTCCGTGTCCGTCTCGATAAAACACTTTTTAAAAAAAATTAATCATTCCAACACGAAAATGAACATCATTTTAACTAATGAGATCTATAACGAAATAAAACGAAATCTGAGTTAATTTTAAACTAGTCCACTGTCGCCTGCAGTTTTAGAATAAAATGTACACAAGTACAATTTTAACAAAAATAAAACCGACTTCAAGGTTCGACTCGATTTCTCTTGAATGACAACATCAGATATTAATATCCTTATCATGGTTCCACCGTTGGGACATCTACTTTCCATTAAAAAAGGAATCATCAAATCGGTTCATAAACGACGGAGATATCCGCGAACACACATAAAAAAATCGTCGTCGAATTGAGAAACCTCCTTTTTTGAAGTCGGTTAAAAGAAAAAAAAAAGTACTTGTAATGTCAAAGTGGCGTTAGAATATGATGGTACAATAGCTCACCTTGTAGCCGCTGTTATCCTGCTGTAAGTGCTGTAGTCCGTTGTGTTGCTGGTACGGGCTCAGCAAGCGACGCTTCTTGACAGGCTGACGAGCCGGCGACACGGCCGGCTGGTAATTAGGCTGCGTGCTCTGGGGCTGACTGCTGTGGTATTGCGACGCCGGCTCCGGGAACATGACATGCATTCCCTACCAACAATGTAAAAATACATGTTATTAATATTATCTCTATAAGTATACTACGTATTAATAATTAAATTACTATGAAAAAGATATTGAAAGTAACTGTTACGTAATTGTTTTTAAATTATTAACAGCTTATTTATTGTGTATTTACAGATTAAATTTGTTTCTCTTCGATGACTCATTTTTGTATTTCACGATTCGGTGAAGAATTTGCAATATTAAAAGTCAAGCGACCAAAACGAAAAGATATCCTGCCTCGAGACACCTTGACAATTTTAATATTTTTTTGGTGTTTACAACGATGTAATTTCGCAGAGAGCGCTATAAAAATTGAATTTTCATTTGCTAAGAGCCACCATTACCGCGAAGCATGTCGCCGTTCTGTGAATCCAACCGGTAAGGCTTCGCCGTATTCTACAAACGCTTGTGTGAGTTTGCCGTCACGAAGGCACATTCATTAACAAATTGAGGAGCGTTTTCTAAACAGGAAACTTAAGACGACGTAAATTTATTAAAACTAAGCAAAGATTATTAAACTACTTGTCAATCAACTCTAGTTGTATGATAGCGCAAACTGAAAGGCAAAGAAATACGACCGTAGCATAACAATCTAGATTTACAATGAAACCTGATTCGCCTTGAACAGACGAGACAGAGTTGAGCCGCCTCAACTGAACGCGAAATCCGCTTATAATAATATCAGATGCAAGCTTACAAGGTTTCCCTAAGTATTAAATACCAAATATATTACAGTTATATTTTTTGTATTCTTATGTGGAGAAGGTGAAGCGGAGTCATTAAAAAGATTGTCTTTTGCATGAGATAATTTTATATGCAAAATAAAATGTAATTTTTAAAAAACTAGCTTTGTCCCGCGGCTCCGCCCGCGTGTTTGCCAGTTTTTGCGGCAAAGACTAGCCTATGTTCTTCCTCAAGAATTAAAGTATCTTCATGACTCCACTAAGGAGGATTTTTTATGTGATTATTACTCGAACTTCAACAATTAGATGAAATATTATCTGGGTATATAAAACAAAATAAAACTATTCATAACATATAATATACAAAAGGCGATCGATTTATATCATATACTTACAATAGAAATAATATTTCTCATAACTACCTACGCACAATAGAATGTAAAAATGTTTATTATGTAAGAATAATAGAGTTTAATCTGTAAAAATGAAAAATATTTTTTTCTATGAACAGGCAACCAGTTAGTATTTGTCAGTTTTAAAACTTAAACGAAGGACTGTGCATTTCGAAGTTTCAAATTAATGAATGAAAAAAAAAATGTTTTTATGACTTGAGTATAGAAATTCCATATTATATATATTTTTAAATGGCTACAGATGTGCAAGAGTAAATGAAGAACATTGTATTAAAGTTGACAAGAGAAAGACTATTAACAAAAATTATTGAGGCATGAGACATTTTGGTCTAACACCCAGATATCTTGTATAGGCAGCAACGCGTTGTTTCGTAAATAAATCAAGTGTATGATCAAGTGAAAATGGGTTCCGTGAGCTGGAAAATTGCCCTGTAATATAATAGATATAAGATGATAAGGACTGAGGCACATATGGGCCGGGTCGACCGCAGAGATATCAGGACATCAGAAAAAACTAGGGTTAAGCAATTTTGGCACTGCATTTTCAACGAGTGAGTCAGGAGATCTGAGGCCCTAAAGAATGCAAAGCACATATGATTCTCGAGTTATAATACTTATGTATTCCATAGAAATCAAATACCAGGTTACCTATCAGATTGTATCTTATACTATAAAATATGGTTGAAGTGCTAATTAAAGCCTGGCATTACTAAGGACTAGCTGAACCCCGCAGTCTAAAAAAGTAGCCTAAGTTACTCCTTAGATCATCAGCTATCTTCCAGTGAAAGTCCTGTCAAAATCGGACCAGCCGTTCCAGAGATTACCAGGAACAAACACAGACAGACAGCAATTTTAAAAAATTACTTTGGTACATGTATCATGTATACATATTTGAATTTATCAAAAAGTGGTTATTTTAATATTACAAACAGACACTCCAATTTTATTTATTTGTATAGAGTATAGATTAACACAACCACGAGACTACACATCAATTAGATATAACGTAAATAAAACAAAGTACTATGAGAAACATGCATTATATCTAGCAACAACGATTCAGCTATTTGTCAATTAAACTTGTTACTTGAGAAACTCGTTACGAGATCGTTTAAAGTTGCGTACAGACACTGAGCAGGAAATTGCTACAGGGTAACTTTTAAAGAATCATGACCTACCATGGCTCTTGTGTGAGTCTATGGTTGTTCCTGTTGAAATTTGAAAGTAGTACCTAGAGCGTCTCTTACTTTAACTAATTGAAGGCATTAAGTAAGTAATGTCTAGCTTGTGGACATTTTTTATAAAACCTCAAACGATTAACGACTAACTTAGAACATACCACTTCGTATTATATCGTACGTGGTTCCTCGTTGATCATGATATTCATGATATCTATCGTTACAAGACAGCCTTAGACAGAAGTTAGTAGTAAGAAGCTATATTTTAGCGGTGATTAAAAATTAAAGTTCTTACTTTCTTCAGACTTACATAGGTAATTTAAAATTATATTGTTATAAGTTAGTCTATAAACTTTTCCGCAAAAGTTTCTAGTGCCATACAACGCCTTAATACAATATCTACGATTTTTTAATGTCGAAACTAAATCTACGACATTATTATTTTAAATCTCTTGCAAGGCTGGTCGAAAATTCTATAAACGGAAGTTCTGTCCTCGTTTCTTAGGGCATCCTTTCACGAGTGACGGTTAAAAGTGGATCTTTAGTCAACGTTCACAATTCGAAAATGGCCCTGCTAAAATGTCTCTACTCTGCTTGATAGAAAGCATAAGCAGAATCCAAGAGTGGTGTTCACCATACTGCGAATGCAGATAATGCAGCATGGTGACACCACAATCGCTGTTATTGAACGTTGATTTTCTGTGCAACGGTCCCGGTTGAGCCAGCCTGTTCGTACTGAAATCCGCGTGACTCTACTACCTTGAAATGTAAGTATATGTGCTGTTAGTTCTTCATAATTTTGTTTTCTTTTCCCAAATGTTATTGTACTTAGCAAAGGTTCGATTACTTAGGTGTCGCTAAGATATTTATGGCGGGATATTTCAAAATACTGTTTAAAATTTCTCTCAAATGTGCCGGTTGATTTAATTAGATTTATAAGCGGTCATGTTTATTTATGTACAATCGATTTTTGTATAACACATAAAAAGAAATAAAACGTATGTTCATACTTTCTTACATAAAAAAATTATCTAACCCTGAGAATTAAATATAACATAATAAAATTTTCTTTTAATATCAAGAATCATTGAAAGTACTTGATAAAAAACTGCACTTAAACGATTTCATAATGATAGAAAGCAGAAATATCAGTAACGGTATATGAACTGCATATAAGTACATAATGCCCGCGCTAAATACTCGTTTTGCGGATGTGAAAATGGCTTCATAGTGGTATCCTATAATCCTATTGTGGCTAGAGAACAATGTGTGAACGTCGGGCGCCGAAACCTAAGTATTTATCGCGGCTCCCATCAACTTTCTAAAGGTGGGTGGGTGAAACGGCCGGACATGTTACAAATGGTAAATTGGGCTCTTAAATGGGAATGAACAAGCCGTTACTGTATACGTACGAGTGTTCACGACGTCCGCTTTGAGATAATGATGCCATAAGTTCACCAGGACAATATAGCACTAACACAATCAAGAAGTCAGTTATAACAACTCATAATCAAGGTAATCAAGGATTCTCTGTATCTACCACATATAAAAGCTCTCCTGAGAAATTACTGGATCATTTTCATAAAAAAAAAAATCAATTGTTTAGGAAAGTAAGTAATTATTATTGTTATAAAATAAGAAGATGGATTGAATATATTGGTATGTTACAGGCTATAAATAAATTTATGAACCAGCGGTGGAAAAGGTGTGAACTTATTAAATTAATAATTTAATATTAAAAAGCTCCATACAATTATTATCTTAGTTTAAAATTAAAACAATTGTCTTCCTTTTTTTCCGACACGTCTTGTCACAATTGAGTAATAAGCACTGCCAGTTAATTTTTCAACAAATCAAATAGCCCCGAGCTCGAGCTACCCTTTTATTTTACAAGTCTGTGTCTAACATCTAAAGCACAATGCTAGTCCCAAACAAAGTAATAATAATAGTAAGTGACTGATATTACTACATATACTATACTTACTTTTTAATTAATATTAACACAATTTACGTATAAAACGCCTAAACTCTTAAACAAATATTTGCAGATCATACAAACATTTGGTCAGATCCGGGAATCGACCCGAGACCTCAATCACAGCAGTCGCATATGCTACCACTGTGCACTGAGGCAGTCAATTTCATGTATAGGTTTGATTTCAACTATTTACTTGGGGAATAAGATGTGCAGTTCATAAATCGTAATTGTAGTAAATTTACAATGGCCTAAATCTAACTAACAGTTTCAACAAAATTGATACGTAATTTTCTTAATCACCACGTCGCATCACGTTATGTACAAAACGTGACGTCTAAATGACATGTACGACATAAATAAGGGTTCATTATCGACGTGAAATATTGCTCTAAGTGCTCGAGCTTTCACATCTCTGTGTACACAGAACAAAGTGATATGCTAAAAACTTTTTATGATGAAGACTAACGGTAGGTACCTACTTTTATTAGGAAGATAGAATGAAAAGGTTATATTTTTCCAATACTTTTTCCTGCGAAAATATCAATTTTAAAGTAGGTATTTTCGCATAATAATTATTTCGCAATTGAATAAACTAGAATACAGTCAATACAGCAGGTTACAAGTTATGAACGCTAAATTACTTTGTCAGATGTGATATTATGGTGCAATATCTATACCAATAAATAAAATTGGAGTGTCTGTTTGTAATATTAAAATAACCGTTTCTTACTAAATGCATATGTATGTATACACGGTACATATACCAAAAATGTAATTCATTTTTTTTTATGTCTGTCTGTCTGTTTGTTCCGGGTAATCTCTGCAACGGGTGGACCGATTTTGACGGGACTTTCACTGGCTGGTAGCTGATGATCCAGGGAGTAACTAAGGCTACTTTTTATTAGACTAACTTAGTCCCGCAGCGTTACTCGCGGTACAACAATAACCGCGGGGTTCAGCTAGTTCGTAAATATAATAGTGGTTCGTATTCACAAATATTCTAATAAGGTAAATCTAAGCTAGGGTAAGCCGGAACCTTTTAATTTGATCTTCTGTGAGAGCGTACTAAGCAAGTTTGCAAGGTTGGCATATATGTATAGATTCTATTAAAAATATATAGAATTAAAATATCAGTTGAAACAACTGTTTATTTTATTATCTACAATCGAAAATTAAAATACACTTTTGACACGAACATTGTAAAGGTTACGTAAATTGTATAACACTTGAGTAAATTTGCGAACAGCCACTCAATAATAATGCTTACGTATCAGTAGATTTCGATGTAAATATGTATGAAAATACGACGCAAAATATGTTGCAAGAAAAACAAGTTTTGTAGATATTGGATAAGAGCTGTGTTAGCAACAGCGATAAGACTGCACCTCAATCTGATACACGGTTGAAACACGAACACTAAAGCCTTCAAGTATGCTACATTCTTGGAAGTAAGTATCATCAACAACCCATAACGTCCGACAGCTGGCTCGGGTCTCCTCTTAGGAGAGGGTTAAGGCCATACGTCCCCACGCTGGCCAAGTGCGGGAAGTATAATTATGTAAATTTTATACAATCACAGCCACTGCTGGACATAGGAACCTCTGGCTTTAGAAAGAACGTTTTGGTCTATTGTACCTAGCTGGCCGGACGGGCAGTTAGAGTTTGCGTCAGTTTTCCTTCTCTATGCAGTGTTTCTAGAGCAGTATTAGTTAGCTCCCTTAGCCCTCGGTATTCTTTACACGTCACAGACAAATTTTATACAACTATAATCTATACTAATATATAAAGCTGAAGAGTTTGTTTGTTTGTTTGAACACGCTAATCTCAGGAACCACTGGTCCGATTTGAAAAATTCTTTCGGTGTTGGATAGTCCATTTATCGAGGACGGCTATAGGGTATATATCATCACGCTACTACTAATAGGAGCTGAGCAACAATGAAGAATGTTTCAAAAACGGGGGAAATTTTCACGCTACGGGCAATATAAAGCGCAAACGAAGTTGCGTGGGTCAGCTAGTAATATATAAAGCTGAAGAGTTTGTTTGTTTGTTTGAACACGCTAATCTCAGAAACAGCTGGTCCGATTTGAAAAATTCTTTCGGTGTTGGATAGTCCATTTATCGAGGACGGCTATAGGGTATATATCATCACGCTACTACTAATAGGAGCTGAGCAACAATGAAGAATGTTTCAAAAACGAGGGAAATTTTCACGCTACGGGCAATATAAAGCGCAAACGAAGTTGCGTGGGTCAGCTAGTAATATATAAAGCTGAAGAGTTTGTTTGTTTGAACACGCTAATCTCAGAAACAGCTGGTCCGATTTGAAAAATTCTTTCAGTGTTAGATAGCCCATTTATCGAGGAAGGATATAGGCTATATATCATCACGCTAGGACCAATAGGAGCTGAGCAACAATGAAGAATGTTTCAAAAACGAGGGAAATTTTCACGCTACGGGCAATATAAAGCGCAAACGAAGTTGCGTGGGTCAGCTAGTAATATATAAAGCTGAAGAGTTTGTTTGTTTGAACACGCTAATCTCAGAAACAGCTGGTCCGATTTGAAAGATCAAAGAAACAAACTCTTCAGCTTTATATATTAGTATAGATTATTACTCACTTATGCATCGAACGGTAAGCAGGATCATCTACAATGCCAACTATTGACATTTTAATTAATTCCTGATTCAACGCGACATAAAAAATAACAGGAAATAAAACATAGTTTTTAATATTTTTTTACTGTAAGTCTGCAGTTTTGCAATTTTTTTGCTTTTTTATTTTAATACTAGTAATATTTCGTGTCTCGTGGGGGACTTTACATTTAACGGACACAAAGTACAACCAGACTCAGAACAATTTGCAATTTGCAGAACAGACAAAGTGTTGTCCCATAGAATCCACAACACTTGACGAAGCAGGAAACGGTGACTACCGCTTAGACAATTCGCCATACGTGCAGTCAAAAAAGTCAAATTGAGATTAAACGTTCTTCCAAATTAGGGTACATTCGCAATCTTATTTCGTATCTAAATAGCTTGTATACTGTATTTAAAAGAGTAAAGAGATCAGTTTTTAGATCTATCCTTTTAGAATCGTGCGTGAGCGCAACGAACAATGAGTCGGTTGCCGTTATGCGTTTCGGTTTTCGTACCGTCGACAATAGTGAGGTAGATAACGGTGTTTGCGACATTTCACGATATGCCGCTCGACTCGCTTGAGGATGGCGAGGTGGTATCGTTGCAATTTATAACATTTGGAAATGTACTTATGTTTTAATGTTAAGAACACAAGCAACAAACTTTGGCCTTGTTGAACAATATTTAGAACTAACTGAGCCGCCAATGTTTTTGTACCTTTAAAACAACAACCGCAGGTAAGGCCATCGGGCGAAGTTAGTTTAAAAAAGTGGCCTAAGTAACTCATTATATCATCAGCTATCTGCCAGTGAAAATCCCGTCACAATCGTTCCACTGTAAAATAGACAGACAAAGTCAAGTCAGTCAAGACACAGTCAAAAAATAATTAAAAAAAGATTTTCGATGTAAATACTGCATATGCATATAGTGAAAAGGTGTTAATTTAAAATTACAAACAGACATTTCAATTTTATTTATTTGCATAGATGGAAACATATAACAAAGCCCATTAAATACAAATAGGTATTTGAGTTATAGTGTCGTACGCCTGGCCCGCTAGCCTAATATTTATCACAACCTTTTCAATTTATTTACAAATAGGTTTAATAGAGCGACACTCAACCTGCAGTCACAGATAACAGAAACAGAATTTAAACTCTCTTGAACTGTTGTTTAATACCCTAATTAACTTCAAATATTATCTACTTAAATTCCTAAAGTAGGCTGTGTGTCCTTGCTTTATGTTATACAAATTAAGTGTATCCTACCTATATTATAAATACGAAAGTTTATGAGAATGTACCGATGTCTGTCACTCTGTCACGCAAAAAGTACGGAATGGATTTAAACTTTCTGGAAACATAGCTTATTCATCGGAATAGCACATAATCTACCTTTAGTTTAAATGCAAAATCTAGTAGATGATGTACAATCTGGCATCAAGCTGTCACAAGAATATAAAAGTGCAATATAATAATACACACGGGTAATTACAGTACAAGTATAGTTGTAAGTACCAACTGTAACTTTAAAACAGTAAAATACTTTTACGGTACCGGTTTTAAGTGTAAAGAATAAATCAATATATCTTCAGATGAGTTCTCAGGACAATAATATGCATTGTAAACTATTAAATTTTAACTTTTTATCACATCATCTATATGAAATCTAAAACTTCCTATTAATCTTATAAGATTTTTTTATATAACTTGTACTTTCCAATCTTGTTTGGGTAAGCAACTTTTTAATCCACAGGCAAACCTGTTAATAGGCACTTAGGAAAGAGGCAATTAAAAATTATTCACATCTTAAATAAACATTATCTCTATAGGCATCTGCTGGCAGTCAGTCATTTATTAAATTTAATGTTGAATTTACTTCCTATTCCTGTAGTGAATATTATTACTATTCTTGTAGGAAATATTAAAATTTCCAATAAGTATGAAAGATCATATAGTTTTTATCTAGTTTAACAGGTGTAATAGATAAACGTTAATGTATTTACTTTTGCGAAGGTCTTTACTGAAAATAAGAGCATATACACTAAGAATGCAGAGTGTTATCACACCTATTTATCCTATAGGCGTCGAGCAAACTACATAAGAACAACTCTCAGAGCAGAGAGAATGAAAATTTAAAACAAATTCTATACCAAACCATCTAGCCGGCGTGGTATAGAAGGTCTCCTTTTAAAAGAGAAACCTTTGACTGATGATTGACACCTTTATCTAGTATTCAAGGTAGTAGAGCCACACTGATTACAGTACGAACGGGCCGGCTCGGCCGGGGCAGTACTACCCTCGCACAGAAAATCAACGTAAAATGACAGCGATCGTGCTGTCGTGTTTCGTTGCTGAGTGCGAGACCGGAGGCCCAATGATGCAGAAGCATCACTAGCCCACCATAGTGTGGGTCTCCATACTGCATTGGTGCCGTATCTGCATTCGCAGTATGGTGGCCACCACTCTTGGATTCTGCTTGTGCTTTCCATCAGGCAGAGTAGAATCATTTTGGCAGGGCCAAACATAAAAAAAAAAAAAAAAAAAAAAAAAAAAAAAAAAAAAAAAAAAAAAAAAAAAAAAAGTTGGTGACAATGAATGCAAAGCCGAAGGTTTGTGGGTATGATACCCAATAGAAAAATGCTTAATTGTATGATAAGTATTAATAATAATAATAATAATAATAATAATATGATTTATTTGCTCACCAAAACCGAAATACAATACAATAAAATGAGGTTACGTAATAGCATGAAAGTTATGACAATTTCGGTTGTGGATCGCTGGTGCCTGAAGTAGGTATTAACAACCTGTGTTACAGGACACCAGGTCCCCACTCGGATCACGACTAATTATTTCACAATAATAAATTGATAAAATGGTTACAATGATGTTGCACAAGGAAATACAACGATTTTTTTAAAATAAAAATAAACAGGATTTAGCAAGAAAAGGCGGCAGCAGTAATTAATTAAAGTAGCATGTGCGTGTGTGTGTGTGTGTGTGTGTGTGTGTGTGTGTGTGTGTGTGTGTGTGTGTGTGTGTGTGTGTGTGTGTGTGTGTTTGTGTGTGTGTGTGTGTGTGTGTATTATTGCCTTATTGTATCACTGTATGACAATAAGAAGATCTTCCGTCTCCCTGTATGAGTTCCTCAAGAGCCATTCTGATATAATGATTTTACATTGGTGCATATTTCGACTATAAAGATTTAAAATTCTGTGCAGTTTTTTATACAAGTAGGGGCCCAGAAAAGTAAAGAATCTACGACTAAATGATGTTTTAACTTTTAATGATACGATCACAAGATGGCAGCGACGAGTATCTTCAGGGATGTAGTAGGTTTGAGAGTGTTGTTTGAGCACGCAAGCTTTTACAAAAAGCTGTCTCACAGTGAGGACTTGGCAATATTCATATAGCGCCTTAGTAGGGTACAAGCGAGGCTTGAAACAGCAAACCTTTAGCACAGCTCTTTGCGCGCGCTCAATCTGTAAGGTGTGAGATTTAGCTGCACCACCCCATGTAGCAATGCAATAATTCAGGATGGATTGACATAGACCTGTATATACAATTTTTAAAACGTGAGCGTCGGCGGAGTGTCGAAGTTCTTTAAATATGTAGATAAGTTTACGTATTCTACCTGATATATATCCTATATGATTTTTGAAGGTTAGGTTATTGTCAATAATGACACCTAGATATTTAATACAGGTTACCTTTTCTATGAAATAGGATTCATTATCAGACAAGCCAACCGTAATTCGTAAGGAATCGTCCAACAGATTTGCGGAGCGGATAGAAAAGTCAATTGCTTTGGTCTTGGCAATATTTAGTGTTAGTAGATTATTTCGTAACCATCCACCGACAGCATCGAAACCTCTCTGAGCGAAGCGGTATGTATCCTCCCAATCGTCTGATGAGAAAACCAATGCCGTGTCATCAGCATATGAGAACATTGCTCCATGATCAAGTTCAATGTTGCACAGATCATTTATGTAGACTAGGAACAAGCTTGGGCCTAAAATGCTTCCCTGAGGGATACCGTAAGTTATAGGTGTTTCAGAACTAATATGAGAACCAATTTTTACCAACTGTGTTCTGCCCAACAGATAACTACAGAACAGAGACAGTTGAGTTCCTCTAATACCCAGAGATTCCAACTTACACACGAGTGTTTCTGTCGAGACCGTATCGAAAGCTTTAGTGAGATCCAAAAATAATGCAACGCACTTCTGGCCACTGTCAAGTTTTCTGACTATTAAATCCACCAGATTGTGTACAGCATCTTCAGAAGATAGATTCTTTCTGAACCCAAATTGATTAATAGATAGTAGATTACGATTTTCTAGATAGTTAATAAGCCTGGAGTTGATAATTTTTTCTAAAATTTTTGACATTGCTGGCAGTATTGATATGGGTCTATAATTTTCGACACGGTCTCGATCACCCGATTTGTAAATAGGATGAAGTAGGGCTCTTTTAAACAGTGTAGGGAATTTGTCTGTTATAATGCTCAGATTACAAATGTATGTAAGAGGGGGGACAACAATAGCTTTATACTTCTTTAAAAACCCGGATGATATGCCGTCCCATCCGACAGCACTGTTACTCTTTAGGGACATGATTAATCGTTCAACCTCTGTCTCATCAGTTTCAAGCATGACAAAAGAATCCTTGGAATCAGGTTGGGCGTTACCGGATAAGTAGGGAGAAGCCCCACAAATGCTCTCTGCAAGTTGCCTACCTATACCCGCAAAATACGTGCTAATGCTGTCCATTGACTGTTGATGATCTTTACCATGTTCAAATAGGTCTATCGCACTCGATTTAGGTTTACGTCTATTAGTGACTGATTGTATTACCTGCCACAACTGTTTAGAGTTGTTGCCAGCTTTTCTAAATTCTAACTGTTCGTAATCTCTTTTTGCTTTTCTTAATAAATTTGTACAATAATTGCGGTATCGCTTATAACTGATTGACAATATTTCATCCGTGGGTCGCTTTTTTAGTTTTTTATATAAGTCGTCCCTATGTCGAATGCACTTGAGAAGCCCCTGGGTAATCCATGGTTTAATAGGACTTCGCCTACGAGACAATTTGACAATTTGAGTATTACGTGTTATGATAGAGAGAATAGGCTCAATAAAAAGATTGCCCATTTGGTTAGATTAGATTCTGACTAGATTAGAAACAAACTGTTGTGTGTAGTTATTATCATATAAAGTAGTACACCTTGAGTGGTTAACACGATTCTATGATTGGTGATAAAGGTTATGATTAATCAAGTATTAAAGTATGCTTTTATAATAAACTAGCTGAACCCCGCAGTGTTACCCACGGTTATCGTCATACGGCGAGTAACGCCGCGGGACAAAGTTACTCTAAAAAAAGTAGTCTAAGTTACTCCCTGGATCATCAGGTACCTGCCTGTGAAAGTCCCGTCAAAATCGGTCCAGACGGTCCAGAGATTACCGCAACAAACAACCAGACAGAAAGACCGACAAAAAAATTTTAAACTACATTTTTGGTATATGTACTGTGTATACATACATATATATGCATTTAGTAAAAAGCGGTTATTTTAATATTAGAAACAGACCCTTCAATTTTATTTATTTGTATAGATAAAATCAGAAGCAATACTTTCCTTAGGTTAAGTGTCTGTTGATTAATTAATCTGTTATGTGATTAATAAATTACTTTGAAAATACAAAGTACAATAAAGCTTATTGCAAGTCTATTCAATCCCAGTTTAATATAGTTTGAATGTATGATGGCCATAATAATATACCATGAACATAAAATAACACTTCTGTAAAGTTTCCTACAAATAATACCCCATTATTATTAATGTTTTTTGAAATCTAATGTATAAAATTCTCATGTCACAGTTTTCGTTGCCATACTCCTCCGAAACGGCTTGACCGATTCTCATCAAATTTTTTGAACATACTGAGTAGGCCTGAGAATCGGCCAACATCTATTTTTCATCCCCCTAAATGGTAAGGGTCACCCATCCTTAAAAAAAAATTATGCAGCTAGTATTTTTATATAAAATTTGATATTTTAAATTCATAAATAAAAATGAATAAATAGTTAAATATCTACTATATTTTATTAAAAAATTAAAATACTTTAACTTTATGCTAAAACATTTTGATTATAAAAGAAGCTATTAATAATTACTTCTGTTTTAATAAACCATAATTCTATCCATCATAATAAAAAGTGTATTTGAAATAAATTATTATATTTTGATAATGTTTTAATTTGTGCTGATGTCAAATTGTTCTTATTGATGGTGTCTTATTAGAAAATTTATAACCTTAAATAACCATAATATACATTAAAACTTTTTACTCTTGCATATAATTAAGTTAACAAGTTATGGATATTACATTTACCATATCAATACATATTCATACCCTAAAACTTTAGTTAAATATAAACATGTAACAGAATCTAATAAGAATATTTAATAAAATTTTATTCACAACACAATGTGTGATATGATATGGATATGTGGTGGTTAAATAATAATTAAATTTATAGTTAACAGGTAAAATAATATGTTATACTTAAATTATTTTGAAATTGAAAAAACAAAAACACTTGTTTGTATATACTTAGAATACTTTTATTTTAAGCATTTTGTGCCTTAATATCATAGTAAGCCACCGGTTAGGTTGTGAATAAAATAGGTGGAGAAGTAAATAAGTGTTCTATTAAAACAGATTCCAACTAGAATCAGTTTATTTTAGTCGAGTCATATGTTTACGTCGCCGTCGCACCGACTAACTGAATTTGACGGCACGAAAATCAACACCGAACTAATTATAAATGTGAATAGCAGTTAGCTCACATAACTAAACCAGCTTTATCAATACACAAACGAGAAAATAAAAAAGTTAATAGTAACTCACACGATATTATCGAACGTTTCGTGGGTATCGCTCGTATAGAAAGCGATCAACGGGCACCGCTCATCGGCGGGAACCAGTAATTTTCCACTTTGTGCTTCTACAATATATCCACAAAATCTTAGCAAGAGCCTTCCTCACCTCTCTAAGTCAAATTTCTGACAGTACGATCCCACTATCATGCTGAAGAAAGCAAATGAAAGCGGACAAAGGGTCCTTCAAAACACAGCCATTTTGAAACCGTTCTTATAGGAAATGTTACGTGTACAGAAGTGTACAGTTTAAAGGATCCACAAAGTAAACCAGGTTATCCGTTCGCACTCATTTTTGTTTTTTACCACAATAAAAACTATAAACACTAAACATTTCACACACTGTAGGATTTCACTTCATACTTTCGCACACACCCGCAACGTCACACGAAGTCCCCGACGGACGAAAACGATAAACACGAATGGAGCTGCAGATTGCGTGCCACGAAAAAAACTAAAGTTGCCAGAGTGAATTAAAAATTCTACTAAAACAACTTCACCATGATCATGACTTTTTGACGTACTTTTGCAGAAATAGACGGGTACTGGAGATGGCTGCACAGAGTTTGGTTCCAAAGTTTGATTTCTGAGCTATTTGCACAAATGCTTGTGCAAAACCCAAAAAATTAAAGTAAGTATTATTTGTGAATTTCGAATAGTACTTTTTGTGGAAGAACACTTTCAAAGTACCATACTGTAACCGTAAATTACTGAAATTGAACATAGACTTAGAAGGCAACATAAAAGAAAATTTCAAAAAACGAAAAAAAATTGACACTGTCACAAATTCACAATAATTTCCAAAATGGTAGAATTTTATGTTTTGACTACCCTTTGGAACATCTACGCATTGCCAGTCTTATTAGTACTTTTCCGTTGTTTCTTCGTATGGCAAGTTTGTTTAAATTGTACCATTTCTTTCATTATACTTAAAGTCCATGTAAATAAAAATATACGTTTTTTTGCAACTGTCCATACTAATTTATGTTTTAAAAAAAGGCATTTCATGTCCTCTTTCTCTCTTGTTTATAGAGTATCTACATCTATGGTCATGCGCGCGTTATTCAATTTAGTTGCTTGGCAACGCGATTATAATTCTAAAAGCACAGTTGTATTTGGCGATTTTTGTAGTAGGCAGGTGTCCTGGGGAAGTATTCACTTTCCGACGTACGCGTAACATCAATAAATTATAAAAAATGCTAATCAATATTTTAAATTTGACTAATTAGGTATTGCTACTTAGCAATACCTATTTGAACATGCCTATTTACAGTGATTTCGTAAATATTTTCACTGTAGGAAAACGCGCGTTTAGATAAATAGGCAAATACAATGTGTTTCAGTGCCCTTAGCTTGCCAACCAGCATGTTGAAAATAAATATTAAATTTATATTTTTTCATTATTTCGTTTTTGTGTTTGGCGATGATTACGAAAATGATGATAAACGTGAGTACATACAATAATTTCTTTTTTTAAATTATTTTATTCTTACTACATTATTTATTAAAATAACACGGATATATTTTATGATTTTACAATTGATTTGGTGGTTTAAAAATTACCGAAATAATTTCTAAGGAAATATTAGGTGCCAGCCCTATTAAAATTCTTATTAGTTTATAGGAAAAAATATTCATAGAAGAGCTACTTATTCTGAATAAAATACGGTAGGTACTAAAAATTATTATTAAATATCTTCCTCGTAATTTTCAAGTAGCTTGAGGCCATTAGTTTTTTTAATTTTTATTTCATTTATTTTTCCTTTCTTTACAAGTTAAGTAAATCTTATAAGAAATAAAATATCTCTTACTGTGCTTAGAGCATATATACATGGAGGGGCTGAACGGGCGGAAAGTTTGATCGGTGTAGAGAGAGACAGACTCTAACTAAACTCATTCTCTCTCTCTCTCTCTCTCTAGTATATATGCTCTAAGGTTACTGTGTGTCTGTTACTAACCCGGTGGTGCAGTAGTAGCGTATGCGACTGATGATCTTGAGGTCTAGGATTCGATTGCCAGGTTGGATAAAATACTTGTATGATTTGGAAATATTTGTTTCGGAGTTTGAGAGTTTTCTATGTATGATTGTCATGTATTTACGAAAATAAAGTAATTAAGTTATAGGTATAACTTGTTTCTTACCCATAGTACTAGCTCTACTTAAATTGAAATTTGTCAGATGTCCTAATATATTTTTATTGGTGAAATATAAATAAAATAATAAATCACAGCACATAATTCTTAGTATTTCTATTTCTTTCCAATTTCTAAAACCAGGTGCATATAAGATATATTTATGTACCTACACTGTAAAGATCAAGGTTGCCTATAAATAATTAGACTACCTCTACATAATTGTGTCATTATACAATTAAATTATTATCATCTTAAAACAACGATCAGGATTGTTAACTTAACCATTAATACAATAAATGTATAATGTGTTCTATCTATAATATGTATGTATTTACAAAAAAAAAAGTATATATGTATTTGTATCAGCTGTCTAGTACCCCATAACACAAGCTCTGCTTATCTTGGGACTAGATGGCGTTGTGTGCTTAGTTGTCCAAAATATTTATTATTATTATTATTATTATAAAAAAATACCAACATTTGCTTTTAGGTTCTTCTTAATTTTCTTGTACTATACTATACCACTATTATGTAAGCAAATACTTTTTGTGATTGTGATGTGTGCGCTTTTTAACCGACTTCAAAAAAGGAGGAGGTTCTTAGAGAAGAGCGATCAATGGGTGCCGAGGCCAGACTTGGGTGAGACCACAAACTACATTAGGTGAGACGCGTCACTGCCAGTCGGTGGTGGCGGAAAAATGTAATTACGATTCTTGCTCTTCCGGCTATTGGCAAGTAGAAGAACACCAGAGCGATTTTTTTTAAATTTTAAAATAACAAAATTTTAAAATAAATGAAAATAAATTTCCCAAAAATGTAACTTCTCTTTGTAACATTCTATTATCAAGAAGCTATCAAGAAAATCATACACTAAAATATACGACGCATTTAATTCTGTTTCAAGCGCATTAATCGAATAAAACAGCACTTAACGATATCTGATATCTCGATGTCCAGTTCTAATAAATAAATATAGAGTTATGATTGTTATGAGGGAACAGATGAACATACATACATAGCCCGTCAAAATCATAACCCTCCTTTGGCTTCGCCGTAATCGGGTAAAAAAAATGCATTAATGTCTGATCCTCAGAGAAATACTCGCTAGTTATTTTCATTCACTTCCCACATTGGGCCATGTAGGTCTGTAGAATTTTAGAACACACATCCTGTCGGTAACCAGAATTCGTGTCCAAATAAAAAACCCAACAAAAAGGCATATAATAGCGCTGTAATGGCGGCGGTTATGCGGAGCTCTGCGCGTACGTCGCTTTTGTATTCCATGCGACAGCGGAAGCGCGAGACGCGGTCTGCTGAACGTCATTTTCCCCGCGCTTTGATTGATTAATATTATTTTTCAACTTATTTATGCCTTCATAATTAAACTTCCCATCCTTCTGTGATCTCATAATATGACAAGTATGACTTTATTAACGGAATATACGCTAAAATAATTGTTCGTTCACTAAGTTTCAGAGCAATAAAGTGATTCCCTACGAATAATGACTAGCCTTTTGATTCCTCTCTCAGACAGTAAGAATTTGAGTTAAATAATTGACACTACTGACATGTCCTGAGAGAACCCAATGTCTTGACATGGGGTGAAACATATGTAATGTTTTAAAAATGTGGTAGGTAATTTGTTCCTGAATAAACCTGATCCTGTTCTTAAAATATAATGTTATAACCTATAGAGGAAGCCATCTGTGACTAGTCGTTCCCCACAGTTTCTGCTCCGCTCCATTGAGCTGTAGTTTGATGTTACATAGTCCATGACCTTCTCAATGAATAGGTACTCTATCCAATACGTAAATTTTTTTTTGAATCCGACTGGTAGGTCTGACAAAAAGTCTTCACTTTCATTGAATTACTTTAGATAGCATAGTATTCATTACAGTTAAAACTATTTAGCCGGGAACTCAGGTACCGTCAGGCACCGTAGAAAGAAAATTCCTGGAACACCGAGGTACCTCTGCTGCCTATTGCTTGTAAATGGCTTCCCTTTCTGTCCCCAAAAGGACGCGCGCGCGCTTGTGCTGCCACTCTGTCCTGCTTCTGCTAAAGTGACAGATGGCCTCACCTGTCACCATCAGGCTAGGCTTATAGAAGACGAAGATCTTTTTACGATCTCCGGCGCCTGAATTGTCTACGGTTGGTATAGGCCTGGCGGACCGGAAGAGTCCGTTCCGCTATCTCCTTCGCAAGCATACGAGTATCTTGCTCGAAGAAAGAGATGAAGAAGTTCCACACGCTCTCGCTTCGTATCATGACTGTAATCATGTTACCGAGCTAGAGAACCAAGGTAGTAGAGCCACGCTGATTTCAGCACGAACGGGCCGGCTCGACCGGGGCGGTACTACCCTCGCACAGAAAATCAACGTAAAATGACAGCGATCATGCTGTCGTGTTTCGTTGGTGAGTGCGAGACCGGAGGCCCAATGATGCAGTAGCATCACTAGCCCGCCATGGTGTGGGTCACCATGCTGCATTGTTGCATTGTCTGCATTCGCAGTATGGTGACCACCACTCTTGGATTCTACTCATGCTTTCCATCAGGCAGAGTAGAGTCATTTTGGCAGGGTCAAACATAAAAAAAAAAAAAAAAAAAAAAAAAAGAACCCCCACTCCGATGACTCCACACGACGTCACGCTTCTGCTCCGCCCATGCCGGACATCCTGTTAGCCAATATTTAACCCCCTATGCATGATGATCGCAAAAATACTGTTGGAGATTACTGTCTGCATAAACTAGTTTTCACGAACTGGACCAAATTGAAACGGGAGCACATGGAAAGCACCAGCTTTCACATTAAAAAATGAATCATCAAAATCGATTAACCAATTCGAAAGTCTGTGGTAACAAACATAAAAAAATGAGAACCTCCTCCTTTTTGAAGTCGGTTAGAAAAAGTATTGTTCCAATTACAAAGCAAGCCAGTATTCTGTATTGCTGTCGTGATAAGCTGCGATAAAATCGGTGCCAAGCGGTGCAGCGGACATTTTTCGCGTTTTCTGCTGTCATGCTATTGTTTCAAGTTTCATTATTACTTAGTACTTGCAATTTTTTCTATTAGTACATTATCGATAGAGTTATTGTACTAATTTCATTTTTAATAACTATTTATGAGAATTATTGGCATCATACTTTGTCGTTATTACGTGCATACATGTTACTTTACGTTTTGACGAATTTTGGAAAGAAAAAAAATACCTTTGCTTTATGGTTGTATACAAAAATGCGTGTACAGTCGCGGACAAATAAAATGACTTTTCCGTTATCATTTAATTTTTCTTGTATACAAACCTTGTCCTACTAAGAACGAACACAAAAATAATATATTTAATTTGGTGCAGTCGATCGGAAGTTATGCGCGTACATACATTTCGACGATTCATCTTCTTATATATAAAAATCAAATGCTGTTCGTTTGTCTCGCTAAAACTTGAGAACGGCTGGGCCGATTCAGCTGCTTTTGGTTTTGAAATGTTTGTCGGAGTCTATGCAAGGTTTCAACGGCGAAAATTTTAAAATAACTTGAAATCCAAATGTGACGTGTACGAAGTAGCGGGTAGCGGTAGCACATGTTATATATATTAAGATACATACCTAAAATATTACAAATAAATACAACGTGTAAGAGATGGTTACATGTTAACATTACGTTACAAATATTTTACTATTATAGGAGCATTGAGGAAAAGAGGAAATGCGCTTCATTTCGTATAAAGTTTGGGGCTGGTACGGGTTGGCGCGAATGTTTATGTTATTGTGGTAGTGTATTTGAAAAGCAAAAGGCGATTGTAACATAATATAGTAACAGTTATATCCATTCTAGTAGGTACTATAAATTCGTAAGTAGCTTTGTCTGTCTGTTAAGCTTTCACGATAAACCGCTGCATCGATTTCAATTAAATTAGGTATGGAGGCTCTTTGATTCATGAGAAAGGACATAAGCTACTTTTACCGCTGCGCTGTAACCAACGTCACCTATTCAATACTAGCCGACCCACGCAACCTCGTTTGCGTCTTCTATTGCCCGTAGCATTATAATTTTTCCCCGTTTTCGAAACATTTTTCGTTGGTGCTCCGCTCCTATTGGCTCTAGGGTAATGATATATAGCCTTCCTCGATAAATGGGCTATCTAACACTGAAAGAATTTTTCAAATCGGACCAGCGGTTTCTGAGATTAGCGTGTTCAAACAAACAAACAAACAAACAAACTCTTCAGCTTTATTTATTAGTATAGGTTCATGTATTTTCACACTTGTAGCTATGTGAAACAAAACTAGGCAGAGTATCTAAGTACTATGTTATCCAGACCGCTGATAAACATGCATATATTTTAAACCGACTTCAAAAAAGGAGGAGGTTATCAATTTGACTGTTTTTTTTTATGTTTGTTGCCTCATAACTTTCGACTGGGTAAACCGATTTTGATGATTCATTTTTATTTGAAAGCTGGTGCTCCCGTGTGGCCCCATTTCAATTTCACCCAGTTCTTGAAGTCGGTTTTTTTTATTCAAATTTGTGATTGTAATAAATACATAATAGACAAGGTTTAACAAACAGAGCAAGTGGTTGTTTAAATCATAAAATACAATTATCTGTTCGGATTGAGAACCTTATCCAAGACAGTCTCGCTCAGCAGTAAGGTTCATAAAAAAGGTGATAGAGAGCCAACCTCAAAAGATATACATATATACGCACTTCTTTTTAGATCTTTACAAGGGGAAGAATTCTTTCATTCATTGTTCTTGTGAATTTTGTAACATTTCCCGCAGCGCACGCAACGGAAGCTCTCAAAAGAAAAAAATCCCCACCCGCTCTTTTTTATTGCAACATATTTCATTATTCCGCTCCTTTTGGTCGTAGCTTGATTAGCGCGTTCAACTAAAGAAACAAACTCCGCTTTATAATTGACTTTTTAAGTAAATATCAGCAGTCACAGATATTTACATACATTTTCATACTGTCGAAACTTTACTCGCTATTATGTTACCATTTATACCAAACAAGAATCGTAGTAAGTTTCAGTTACAGGGAGGATCAATAAACTTTATAACATAAAAGATCACGCGATGTTACAGTCATGTTTGTTCAACTGTCAACAAGCCTGCAGTTACCATGCTCATTACTCAGAGGCTTTAGAACCCCTTTAATAAGAGCAAATAAAGCAGAAATGACTGCCTCTGTGGCGCAGTGGTAGCGTATGCGACTGCTGTGCTTAAGGTCTCGGGTACGATTCCCGGGTCGGACCAAATGTTTGTATGATCTACAAATATTTATTTCGGAGTTTGGGTGATTTCTAGGTATAATATGTATGTATTTACAAAAAAAAAGTATATATGTATTTCTATCAGTTATCTAGTACCCATAACACAAGCTCTGCTTAGCTTGGGGCTAGATGGCGTTGTGTGTTAAATGTCTGAAATGTCTGAAATATTGTTAAACTACCCTTATGCATAGGCACACTAGATCCACCCTGCAATGATTTGCTGTAAAGTTAGCCCCAGAAGTAGCAGAGGCGTCTCTAGCCCGTACAACGTCCGTCTGCAGTCATTCCTCTAGCGCATTGATGGTTATCTATGAAGTATTTAAAATAAAATAAAAAATATTATACGGTAAAATTCGGTATTATGATACTGACGCATTTAAAACCGTTGCGTATATTATTTCCTCTTCGATTAATTTGTGTAGTTATGACGGTAATTGTATTATGACCCAGATAAACTCCAAATCTCACCGTCACACGTAATAATATACTGTTATGAGGTTTACGTGATGTGCTGAAATCGAACCATGTAAAACCACGCGTTGTCCCATAGATAGTCGTCGACACGAGAATCGATTAAACTTGGCTCAATGGCTACATTTTGTCTAGGACAGGAAGGACCATTTGGTAAATCGAGACTTAGATCCATAGTAGTGGCCACGTTTTTCATCAACTTCACACGAAACAAGTAAAATTTTAACAAAAATAAAACCGACTTCAAGGTTTCACTCGATTTCTCTTGGATGGCATCATCAGATCTTAGTGTCCTTATCACGGTACCACCGTTGGGATATCTCCTTTCCATTAAAAAAGAATCATCAAAATCGGTTTATAAACGACGAAGTTATCCGCGAAGAAACATAAAAAAAAAAACAAAAAAATATACGGATACGGTCGAATTGAGAAACCTCCTCCTTTTTCTGAAGTCGGTTAAAAATATTTTTAACGAACATGTACAAGTCGAAAATAAAAAGTCAAGCTTTTTGATGTTTCGCATAAGACATATTTTTATGTGAAAAAATGATAGGTATACCTAGTTAAGTTGTATAATAAATACCTAAGTAGGGATATATTTTTACCCCCATTTTAGTAATATAATCAGTAACAAGTGTACCTTTTAGTACTTGTACTAATCAAAGAGCCATTCCAGTCACAGAGGTCATTAGTAATATTTGTTATTTACGCATGACAAATCAACTGACCTTGCATGAATGAACCTCGTCGCACATTTTCATGGTCTTTTATGTGTTGTTGTAAAAACATGAATAATATCAGATTTTTAAATAGGACTTTCATAAGCACGATGTCTCTGAAATTATGTTTCTATGTCAAATGACTCTAATCGTTGATAATCATCAACAAATTCAACAACCTTAGCTAGTCCACTTACTACTGGACATGGTATCTGCTTAGAAAAGAGGTTTTAGTCTGAATTATCACGCTGGACAGATGTTGCGTTGTTTCGAGTTTAAAAAAATCTTTGCTTAGTTTAGTGTGTGTTAATATTCAACTAAAAGTGTTCAAATCTTAAGACACCCACTGGATGAATAGGGATAGTGAAACTGTGTTCTTAATCCGACGACAATCAATATGATATGTGTTTCTTGGAGATAAAATACAGTGGATATAACTGTTCGATTCTCATCCCTCTATCTAGCGGAGCATATCTATCTAGTTGTGGAACCAAAAAAACTAACTTAGAATTATTTTACTCTCGTTAATAGAATTGTCAGAGCGTCATATACGATAGAGAAAAAGGTGTAATGACTTTATTGTAGCAAGCAATCGTATATCATAAAATAACACCAAACTCACGTGAGTAACTTATTTATAAAAATAATATGCTTAGATATTTTTAGATTTAAGAAATATATTGTACACAAATCATATTCTTCTCCCATGCGTGAGCTACCTGGCAATAATTAGTTTAATGACATACTTTTGTGTTAGTGTACATGCTGGTATCACCCGATCAACATCAACGAACTCCTCGTCTGGAGGATTTCTTTTGGACGGGCTCAGGCGACGGGCCACCACCACCGCCAGACCTCCCTCTGCCTGTTCCAGTTCAGCCATCTACTCCAGAAGTGCGAACCACTACGGTCTTGGCTACTGTCTACTTGGATTCTTATCCGCCACAAGTAAGTTACAGTTTTTCCAGCCATCGTAAATTTTAATACACGAACATAGAAAATGACTGGGAGGAGAAATTAAATAATTGATTTAAGAAAACATACTCTCTATCGCGTTTTTAGAGTTCCGTAGCCAAATGGCAAAAAACGGAACCCTTATGGATTCGTCCTGTCTGTCTGTCTGTATGTCACAGCCACTTATTTCCGAAACTATAAGAACTATAATGTTGAAACTTGGTAAGTAGATGTATTCTGTGAACCTTATTAAGATTTACACACAAAAATAGAAAAAAAAAAATTTGGGGGATCCCCATACTTAGAACTGAAACTTTTTCACAATACTTGTGGGATACTATGGATAGGTCTTTAATAATTATATTGAGGTTTCATATATATTATTTACTAAAATGAATAATTTGCGCGGGATACACTTCCAAAGTGGTAAAATCTGTTTCAACCCCCTGTAACTTCTAAAATAAGATAATTCTAAATCTAAAAAAAAAATATGATGTATATTACCATGCAAACTTACACCGAAAATTGTTTAGCACGAAATTTAGTAAGTACTTTTTTTTAATAGGTCATTAATTGTAAACCGCAATTTACCCTTAATTCAATCAACCAAATATAAAAAAAAAAATATTACTTGCCGCTACGGAACCCTTCGTGGGCGAGTCCGACTCGCATTTGGCCGCTTTTTTTTCATGTTTAATATTAATAGACAAAATCATGCATTATTTGCAACATCATATACAAACTATCAACCAACTTTCCCTCACGACATTATTTTATAAACCCCTTTATTGCATACGTACTGGTTGATCAAATTTAAACTGTTACTTTCGTTGCTTAGCTATAAAATGCAAGTCAGCTCGTCTAGCAGCTTCTGATAACTTATTTTTCTTTTGATGACGTTATTATTACTGCAGTAGAAAGGTGAAACTTGAAACAGTGATGTTGTCCTGTAGAGGTTGTTTCTTTAGTCGCCTCTTACGACATCCATGGATGAATACCTAGAGGTATCTATAAACCGTCACTAAACTGTTAATTTTTATCAGAAGTTAGATCTTACTGAAGACCAACAGGATACGTTTGAGAGCCTCCAAAATCGCTGTATAAGATGATAAATTTGGTTTAAATAAATATGAAGCAGAAGGTAATTTATGAACGGTAATTTTAAAGTATAAAACTAAATTCATCAAATCTGAATTCCGCTAAATAGCAACGCGAAAAAAAGTACAGACATGTTTGCCAACATAACATAATTTTATAAAATTTAACTGTTATTTCAATTGGGTACATTAATATATCGACCAAGACACGGCTGTAGTATTTCCAATAACAGATAAAAAAGTTATCTTTTCGCCACGACTCAGAGTATAAGGCCTCATAAATAAAATATTATGTTTTCTTCTGCTTATCTGTAAATTGGCTTCTTGGTCATTTTTAGGCGGTGACAGATAGATCAACGGGCGAGTGTATACTTAACTGCGGAGAACCTGGAGTACCAGGTAGCCTCGAGCCAGAAATCCCCGAGGACCGAAGGTACTGGCTGCTTACTGTCATACAGGGATCCACTCCAGATAGCCTGCAATTGAGACTCGCAAGGTTGTATCAGAAGGCTTTCTTGAGGTAATTGTCATAACTTAGAAATGGCAAAATTTGCTTCGCTATAATACTAATTTAAACTCTAAAATGTTTGGTTTTAATTATAAAAATTGCTCATATTATGTTGACAACCTTTGCTGGGTGATGTATGCAGTAAGTCACCCACATATTCTAGATTTACTCTTTCTTTTCAGACAGCAAGAGCGTCATCTGGGTATTATAAAATCTCTTGACGCGCCTCCAGCTAGAAAGAAACACGAGGTTCATTCATTTATTGTAAATAAAGACAATAGCAATGGCCCCGTCGGCCCTCAAAGTTCTAACACTCCCTTCCGATATTTGGATATCCATAGTTCTATGGTCACTTTTGTGTCGGTACCCAGTACCTTGATAGCCAATGAAGAGTCTAGTAGACTTGTATTGAATTCTTCCAATAATTTTGATTATCCAGCAAATGTAGAAATGTTTTCAATAGACAAAGACAATACTTTAGTAAATGCGGAGATAACAGCGACCAAACTAAATGAAGTGGAGTCTTGGATTTTGGCTACCCCTTCTATAATTCTTCGTAAGCGAGACGTTACTGATAGAGAAGAACTTGAGGAAATCAGCGAAGATTTAATCGATATACCTTTGGAATCTGAAGGACTTGAGTCAAATGACACTCAATTGCAAAAAAGAGAAATATTAAAACCTGAGCAACAACCGCCAGTTCAAGTTCATATACAAAACATAACAGAGGTAACTAAATTCTTTATATTGTTATGTTAAATATTGTTTTCTTTAATTTCAGTCCAAGTAGAAATAAAGTGGCTCTGCAAGTAATTTTGAAAAAAAAAACGTACAAAACTACTTTCAGATTTGAATTCAAAGAATATTATGTTTAAACAATTCAAAATTTGGTAACCACAGGTCGCATTAAATTGGTTTTAAGCCGACTATCCACTAGATATGTGGCCAATGATCGAGCCTTTTCTTGGCACGGGTGGTTTTAAACAAGTGATTTTTAGTCTCCAGAAACGGGCAGTATACAAATAGTGTATGTGGTATTGGTTGGAGGGAGAGCAGTTCCGGCAGCAGTGGCGGCAAGAGACATGAGGCTTGTTAGAGATGCAGAGGTCGCTAGAGAATTGGGCGCCGTAGTCACTACAAAGGCCGAGCGTGAGTACGAATGAACATTGCAGTATTGAGACTTAAGGTTAATACAAACTGAGGGGCAAAATTGCACTTGAAAAATGTGAATAAAATCTAAACCTTATTTCATTGTAACAGAGCTGAAAATTGTATAAAAGTAGGTTTATCTTGGTAGCGAACGTCTTTTAATAGGAATTTGCCTTTTTAAAATCTGGGTAAGTTTGTGAGTTAGGTACCTGCTATTCCTGAGTGTATGTCGTCCAAAGCTCTTTATTTTTCAGCAGCCTACTTGAAGACAGCTGAGGGTCTGGAAGGCGATGCTGGAGGCGGAGTGCACGGTACTGAACTATGGGCACTCGCAGTAGGCGCCACTATCGCTATACTACTACTTTTAGTGTTATTAGCGTTGCTTTGTTTTGCTCACAGGTAAATAGCCTTGTCATAACTTTAGTGTGAATTACGTACTAAGTGGCCACTGAGTGGAATTTTAAAGATGATATTCTAAACATCGTCCGCAGGAAAAAGACCATGAAATCTGCAGCCTCTCTCCGGGCATATAGAGAAGAACTAATGAGAGAAGCGGAGAGGAACCAACTGAAACAAGTGCATGAGGAAAAAGATGGGAAGGTTTGTAATTACATGAAATTATAAAAATTGGCCTTTAAACTGTTTGCTCGTTTATTTCTATAGTTTAGAACCTAGATCAAAGTTCTACGTTAAATTCATAAAATAGATTTTTCGTAATAGCAACACAAGTACATTGTTTGTGGTGTGTTTGTAGGAAAAGAACACGTCAAATCTAATGTGTAATAGCGATCTTGCCAATTTCAAAAAAAGGATGCTATTCTCAATTCGTTTTTTACCCCAGATTTTGATCATTTATGAACTGATGCAAAATCAGTAGATGAAGTCAATGATCTTTTTTAAAGTTAATCGTTGCCTTACAAACTTGATGATATCATTAAAATTTATCAATGAAGTAGCAACTAATTTCAATGACAATGGTTACAAATGAAACCCACAAACCTATTTAAACTAGGTTGGTATTGTACCTACGTCTATTCACAGATTGTATTCGTTTAGTCCTACAACAATATAGTAAATCCTCATTGATTACGTTACAGCTGATCAGCGTCGTGTCTCCGAGTAGAACGAGACCGAGCAGTAGTCTACTGCCTATATACAGAGCTGCCAGCGCAGGTTCCAGGTAAAGCACATTCATGTTGTAAAAGTTTGTAAGTATAATAATATACATAAAAAATGTGTTTATTTCCACCACAAAGAACTGTACAAGAACTTATAATCAAAGAAATTAGTACAGAGACAAAATTTGTAGGTTGGGGTGAACTGAAGCCTAAACTAGGTCAAGACTGACCTGCATTTCATTCAGGACTCCAGGATTCACACTAATCAGTTTATTCAGTCGATATATTGTGGTGCGTTACTGTGCGTGTGTGTTTGGTGCGTGTATGAGTGTGTGCATTCGTGTAATGTAAATGTGTTTTTTTAGGATGTATGGATAGATGTATGGCTCTCGTTTACGCTCAAACGGTTTAAGGGTCCCCCTACCTACGTAATATTCTACACACGTAAACGTTAATAGAAAACTAACAAATGCATGGGATTGACGTCACGCTAAGTCACGTGGTCATAACAAAATATTAGCCAATAAAAAAAGGGAATAGAGCGACTGTAGAAAAAAAATCGTCCCGAAACACTTGCAACTTAGTTTGAAGGGGGGTTGTATAAAATTTAGTAGGTATTTATAGAGATAGTCCGTCGCCTGGTATAACACGTAAGATTTTTATTGAGGAAACCTTCAATTCTGCACATCGATCGATAAAATTATATTTTGTACTTTAGAATTTAAGAGACTCGCAGCCACAATCATTAAGAACTTTTTCATAACTTTACTTAGTACACATTATAAATTATTACAAAGATTAATTATGCACAATAATGTGTTTTCTTTTGCAAATATTATTGGATTTTTATTTCTACTAAAAACAGTACGGCAATTACGAGTCTGATTTGCACATCGAGTTCTCAGACGAACTTAGAAACTCAGATAACTATTTTTTTTCCTTTATTACGTACTAGCTGACCCACGCAACCTCGTTTGCGCCTTATATTGCCCGTAGCGTGAACATTTTCCCCGTTTTTGAAACATTCTTCATTGTTGCTCCGCTCCTATTAGTAGTAGCGTGATGATATATACCCTATAGCCTTCCTCGATAAATGGACTATCCAACACCGAAAGAATTTTTCAAATCGGACCAGCGGTTCCTCAGATTAGCGTGTTCAAACAAACAAACAAACAAACAAACTCTTCAGCTTTATATATTAGTATAGATTATGTATGTACCTATATTATATTACGTATATTTTAGCCTAACATAGTTGGGATTTACAATAAAGTCGATAAATTTTAATTGAACTAATTAAGCTTTAAAGCAACAGCGATCCCCTTGGGTGTGTTCAATGTATGTGCTTTTTATTGCTAGTTCGTCAACCACTTCTTCTGGGGTATCGGAGGTCGCAACAGCATTCCGCAGAAGACAGAAGAAACCTCACGCACTAAGAATGCCACAAAAAAAGAGAGGTAAGTGATCGTCTGTCATTTTAATAACTTTCTTTATAGCGCCATGGACATTGGACCTAATAAAATCGAGCACTAACTACAATACTTACCAGGTTTTTGTTTCGGGAGAGGGGAGTGGTTCAAGATTTGGAAATGACTATGTCTCTTTAACCGCAGGTATCTAAAATCATTATGAAAAATAATGAGAGGTGTAAAAATATCAATAGTGTATAAAGATTGGGGGGGGGGGCTACGCCCTTGCTAATTACTAATCATAAGTACATCGCGTATTGAACGTTCTCACTCTTATATCTTTGTATTGGACGGTTAGAGTGACATAACAACTGTTCTTCTACAATACATTTGAAAGATTGGATATAGTTACAGATCACAACATCTATCAAAAACTGTCTACGGCATCGACTGTTCTGATCCACCAACGGATGATGATAAAACATGTCTTTTTGCAGTGGGTACTACAGATAGTTTGCTTGAAGCGGCTGGTTTGGACAGCTCTGATAGTGGTCAACCTTCCATACCGCAGACGCCAACTTCTTATCTCTCTATGCCTTCAGTCAATGCTTTCCCCAGGTAAACTACTTCGAATGTTTTAAATATCGCATCTAATCCTATGATTGACCTTTTTGGAACAAATAAAATACTTAAAGACGAGCAAAAACCATTAAGTGATTACTTAGAAACACTTTCATCCAAATACACATAAATATTTGCCATATACTTCGATCAATAATAGTACTAGATTAAGGATCAGGAACAAAAATAAGACTCTCAAGTGGCCATGTTTACAGACAAAAGTTTAATAATGTTAATGACTTCAGTTTATTATAAACCTTAACGCTTAAACATAAAGCATAATTACCATTACAAAATATATCTATCTAAGTCCTTTCGTCAGAGAAGCGATACTATGGAATAAATTTAAAATGTCGCTTAAAAATAAAAAGTCATTAGTACAAAAATATTTATTCTAAAATGATACTTAAAGTCTAAGTCTAAGATTAAAAACATTTTATTTCTAATTTCGTGCTTATTGTATTGTGGAACTAGATGTAGTTCTTGGTATTACATTTCAATGCTCAGAACACAGTAAGTATTGAATGACATAGAGTTGCAGAATATATTTGTTTTAGGTTTGTTTTGTATGGTGGTAAATATTTTTGACCGATTCAAAAAAGTAATAGATACTATTTTACATTGCCGCTATTACAACAAATAGGTAATAAAAAAATTATAAAGTAAAAAATATGAAAGGAATCAAGAAACATGTTTTCGACGTATTCTTTATACAGAAGTAATTAAAATAGTAATATAGGTTTAATTACCTTTAAATAGATTCAGCTTGTTATAAAGCTGTCTTTTAGAAATAATTTTGATATGAGCGGTTTCTTTTTTTACAAATATAATGTAATCTTACATTAATGATTTTTTCTATAATGAGTTTAATTAGGCTTATTTTATGGTCGTGTTCTTTTCCCTTAGAAAACAAATCCTTTTCAATATATGCGTTTAAAACATTTACACATATAAAGTTTTCGTCATACTTTTTTTGCATTGATTTGCCACCACTCAAGCGAAGATAGTTGCGTATAACACGTTCGGTTTTCATGCATATGTTCAAACACATCGTTTGAAGCATAACATATACCACCCATGTCTCTTACATCTATTAATTTCGCCATCTATTAATTTATTTAATCTATTATTACGCCTTTGCGTATTTCCAGTTATGTCGAATCTGTCAAAATGAATCGAACATATTCTAGAATTTTTGTAAGGGTTGTATATTTCTTCTCCTCTTTCTTTCAATAGATACCCATTCTGCACACCGAAATGGGTCACTAGGAAATCTACAAACAAAAATAACATTATAAAATAATAACACTACTCCATGCATTCCCTGTTCAAGAATAGGTGATGTTTGATACAATAGTTGGTGCGTTGTAGTCAACATTGGCCAAATAATTTCAATATTAGTTTATTGAATTATATTTACTATAATATATAATTATGTTTATTATTTTATGAAAAACACTTAATAATAATATAAACTTACCGAAAAAAAGATATTCCTTTCAAAACCTTGGTGTTACGGTGGTTATTTACACAGTTTTTGAACGCGCACTGCGGCATTTTGACGTCTTAACGTTGGCTGTAATTGGACCGTACTAAATTGAAATAAGACCACAAAATTATTTGTGGTCTTATTTTTCGGGCCGTTTTTGAAGCGCTTATCGGGAATCTAGTACTATTTATGATCGAAGGCCCGACTGCCTCGTTGGTCTCGCGGTTGGCGTGTGCGACTGCTGTTCATGAGGTCTCGGGTTCGATTCCCGGGTCGGACCAAATGTTTGTATGATCTACAAATCTTTGTTTCGGAGTTTGGGTGTTTTCTATGTATAATATGTATGTATTTACAAAAAAAAAAGTATATATGTATTTGTATCAGTTGTCTAGTACCCATAACACAAGCTCTGCTTAGCTTGGGACTAGATAGCGTTGTGTGTAAGATGTCCAAAATATTTATTTATTTATTATTTATTTATTATATATGACAGTTTTAACTTTAAAGACAAAGTTGACTGTTTTTATTATTCTGTTATAAAAATACCTATGAAAGAATTAACCTCGTTCGGTTTAAAAAGCCATAGAGAAATCAGACAAAGACAATATATCACACAACCTACAGCCGCCTTAAAAAACTTTTCTGACAAATATCTCTTACTTCTAACATATTTTCCAGAGGAAATGTAGTAGAGCCACTATCCAGAATCCTCGAACCTGTGTTAGTTCGTCACCTCGACATTGATTCACCAGTCATTTCTCCGAAGAAGAGCAAGCAGGAACCGAGTAAAAATAAAGATGTGGTTCCTCGAAGACAAATGGCATCCCAGCTGGTCAGGCTGGGCAGTATAGATAAGGATCCTGGAGTCATAGGACCCTTGGTTTGGGATCTACATTGCCAGAGAATCAAAGACGGTAGGCTCTTTTCCTTTTCAGAATCATACAAATA
Organism: Spilosoma lubricipeda; assembly: GCA_905220595.1. NCBI lineage: Eukaryota > Metazoa > Arthropoda > Insecta > Lepidoptera > Erebidae > Spilosoma > Spilosoma lubricipeda. The sequence continues at coordinate 8,167,153 of HG992294.1, read as the reverse complement.
ATTTTAGAATACCCAAAATTTGTGAAGCCAATTTTAACGACTTTAAAGACCTTTCAGACTACCCACAGTCTGAAATATTTCCAACCAAATGATAATACAAGACATTTATTGTTATTCCTTTGTACATGATATTTTTGAGCTCTACACCCTTCTCCCAGTGATGGAAAATACAAATATCACGAGCTCTTCACGTTGGTATCAGAAACCTTTCAGACCACCTAAAGAGCAGACAAATACAAACGTATTTGAAATACTAATGTATCTTACAACTGTGCCTGTTACAGCATCGAAGCCGCCGAGTCCGGCAAAGTCCACATCATCAGCTCGCAAAGACGCTGGTCCATCTCGCATGAGGCAGCGGTTCAACGAGTTGATGGACGACGCGTTTACACTGTTCGGTAGCGTCGGCTCTAGTCCAAACTCACACGACACTTATACAGTGGACAACGAGCGAGATTCTAGGGAGAAAAAGCCAGGTATATATCTACACTACAGTTATCAACTCGTTAAGTGTAGTGGGTTCAGTGGGTTCAAACCTCACATGGAACCAGAACCACACTTTTTGTGATCCACGAATTGTACCTGAGTCAAGATGTTCTTTGTCTCGTTTCATGTATGTTTGTAAAATCCCCAGCGATACAGGATTTATTACTAACTAGCTGAACCCCGCGGTGTTACCCGCGGCTATTGTTGTACCGCGAGTAACGCCTCGGGACAAAGTTAGTCTAAAAAAAGCCTAAGTTACTCCCGTACTACCTGCAAGTGAAAGTTCCGTCAAAATCGGTCCAGCCGTTTCAGAGATTACCCGGCACAAACAAACAGACAGACACAAAAAAAATTAACTACATTTTTGGCATATGTACCATTACATTTAGTTAAAAGCCACAGAAGAGGAGAAGTATATATTCGTTTGTTCTGTGTTAAAAGCGGTTATTTTAATATTACAAACAGACACTCCCAATTTTATTTATTTGTATAGAATATAATGCCAAATGCCAGAAATGTTTAAAAAATAAATAAATAAAATATCTAAATTAATCAGCTGTGATTATGCACTGATAAGTCTGATGACCATGTAATAATAAAATGTGTTGCCTAATGTAATGTAACCAACTTAAAAAATGGTTCTTTAAAGTCAATGTCGCCTTTATAAAGTTAACTAAGATTACTTCTATATAAGTATATAAGTTAAGCCATCTATACTTCCCCATGGCTCCATTGCAGTTACTCTTACAGATTCGGGTTCAGGCGAGCAGCTAGCGCAGGCTCGCAACGATAACGTACGGCTTCCAGGTTCGCCCTACACTGCCTTGGACACTGTACGAGGAAGGTCAGCTGGACCCGGGCCTAGGTAATGCGAAATCGATTTTATCTTTTTCAACTTTGCCAACGATGTTTGTGGCAAGCACTTGTACAGAAAATGATTATTTACCGAACAAAATTTTTACATGTTACCATAACATTATTAAATTATATATGTGGTATGTACATTATGTATGTTCGCGGATAACTCTGCATTCTGTTATGGTTAAAACATACTATGGTTATAACCTTATCTCCATCGCCAGTCGCGTGTCGACTGCGGCTGTCGAAGGTCCGTCGCCGGCCGAGGCGGTCCGGCCGCGCACAGCGTACAGCCGGCCTCCCGCCGAGCGACGGCTGCCGCCGCCCGCCCGCGCCTGGGCCGCCACACCGCCGCAGGTTACACTTACTTAACACTTACTAATGTTCACTACTCCTCTCTGTGTCGTACACATTACTCCACTGAACAGAAAACATTATATAGGTACTTGGCTTACTTAAGATTGTATTAAAACTAGAGTACTTTCTTTCGTAACAATACTGTGCCCGACAGGGTCTACAATTGTTACTCACTCTTAAGCCTACTAGTACAGTCCATTCGTTTATATAGTGTCGGTGCACCCGTACGCAATTTTATTGTCGTTATTGTTGTGAAATACGAATACATATATTATTCTTACAACGACGTGAACTGACAAATCATACTTTCTTGTGGGTATACGCCGCAGGCGGGCCCTTTGATTTTGTGGCGGCTAGCCGCACATGCCAATGCGGCGCGATCAAGGTGATCTCATCTAAGCGAATGGACTATAACCAACCAACGTGTATGGACAATAAATAATGCAATAAATTAAATTGAATCAAAGACAAGTAAATTAAAAATTGATGGACAATTTCTTGCGGGCAACATGGAGGGATGGGGAGGTGAATGTGAGTTACCTCAGATGAAACAATACCCAATGAAACAATTACATGTTCCCTAAAATTTCAGATCTGCAAGAAGACTTTTCAGTTGAGCAGTTCAAATATCGTCTAAACGATAAATAACAATCTTCTGAAACTTGAACTGCTCAACTGAAAAGTAGTCTTTGTACATCCGACATTATTAATAGGGACCATCGATTTAACATTTACAATTCACGTCATTATGTGATGAGAGCGTGATGAAACCTTATTTTATTACTCTCTCTCTCAATACGGCCAGGCATTTGTCGTTGGAGCGTGCGTCACGCCTTTCTATTACTATTCATGGTTGAATGAATTGCTAGCTATAGCATAAGTTCCAGTTCGTCAAATACCTGCTAAAAATTGATCCATTTACACTTCCATGATCATTTAACGTTTATCCATCACCTTTGACACTACAGAGCTTTCGTCAACTCACCAGAATTGAACACACAGAACATCTTCAATGAACACGAAATTTTGCACACAGCAATGGGACAACAACACGATGATAATTTAACAGTCCCTAGGTGCGAGGCCGACTGTCAACCCTGCGCTCATCGTGACTGAGGGTCGACTGGCCCCAGAGGACCCGGCCCTCCCTCTCATATCGGCCATCAAGACTGAGATTCAGCGCATCAGAGAAACTGCCCACAAGCCTAACACTTGAACAGCCAAATAAAATTATAGAATTAGTAGTATTCGTTATAAGTCTAATATTGATATTAAGTGATAATTAGCGATAATCAATTGATATTAATTATATTTAATCAAAATAAGGCGCTAAGTGTTGAATTCGAAATTAGATATTAATAGGTGATTAGCTTTACAGAAGAAAAAAAATTAATGACATTTATACAGTGATTGAAATTATAATATTTTGTTATCCATTGACAATTCCATACTTCCAGTTATGAATTAATTATGTTTTATTGTTATTTATATTGTTTTTGGACACATTGATTTTATATTCCTGTTTTAATATTTATTTATAAGATGTGAGCGTAGAAATTAGTAAAATAAAGTGCACTTATAGTACTGTTGTCTAAGTACAAATAATGTTTGATGCCAATTATTGTAGTAATTACTTATCTACCTGACGTTTTGGGATCCTGTTTATGAAACCTTTCTAATAAACAATTTTAACTATACTATTTGTAGCTTATTTAGTAAATCCATACAAAAAGCTAATAAATAAAATAAAAACCTTTTCCATGTGCATATTTATTTTGTACTTAGTCGCGTTATAAAAGTTTCTTATTTGTAATTTTCGTATCATTTTTACATATTTACATACATACAAGAATCATCTAAACAGAGGATAGATAATCTTAATATCCAGACGCGAATCAGAACCTCTTTGGCTTGCATTTAACATTTGAACATGATTTTAGTGTTTAAAATTAATATATTGCAATGAAAAAATACACAATGTAATTCCACAACCAACATTTTTTAATTAACAATAAATATATTTTATAATAGAAAAAGAAAACAGTTAGCAATTTCGGCATTGAAACGTTAACCTAACATCCGAAATATAAAAAACTTCATATTATTTGAACATTTATGTAGTGACCTAGCCTCTAACTTACAAAATTTATATTATCCTTCAGCCTTTAGAATAATTTGGTTAATTACCGATAAAGTGCTTGACTTACATAATTATATTAGGTATGATGATAGTGATGACACTACGAAAGTGGACTGGGCACATGAACACAATGGCACCGCTCAAAGGCGGATTAAGTATCAGGAGCGCCCTAGACAAGGATTTCTTCGGCCAAACAATAATGTAAAATCTATGTAAATAAAAATGAATCACTGAAATCTATGTACGCGCATAATTTCCGATCGTCTGCAACAAATTGGATTTTTCTTTTTTTCTTGGAACCTAGTATCCCTCTCACTAGGGATTTTTTTAGAAACTGTTTAGCTTGTACCTAGATCTTATGTAACCAACTCGGGTTCGCCTCGTATAATTATAGTTTCCCACATTCGTGTTTTAATACTCCATAGTATATACAACAGTTGCATAAACAACTATATCAGCAGTCTCGTACGAAACACAAAACACATTAGGTGTGTGCAACATCACGCTCATAGGGAACACGACGTACAATATGTGTTATTAGAACTGCTTGCTGTACAGAACACAACTACTAGTAGTTGTGGATCGGAAAAATTCAGCAAAAGCGTTAATTCATTTTTTTTAGGGATCTATGAAAAGTATTCATTTTATGTAGCCAACCCCTACGCCCATGCCTACTTCGCTCTAGGAATAATCCGCCACTGATACCTCTGAACCATTTTTGAGTCCATTGTGAAGGCCGTAATATCAGTGCCACCTCCACATTACTTGTAATATTTATTACATTATTGAATTACAATTTTAACAGTGTTTTATCACTTTTCATCACCCGGGTATCATGATTGATATCAGTATTTTCCCGATCATTTTTTAGACAATTTAACGTCACTTGTTTCACAGTCACTCTTCTGATATAACATTTATGACGGCACAGTCATTAATGTTGTGGTGTTCTATCTGCTATGTGGACTGCAGGGACTGCTGCGGCGCTAGGCGTCTCCATTGCGTTTGTTGCTGCTCTTGAGTTTCGTCATCCTGAGAAAAATAATCAAATATGTGACTTTAATACAAAACGTAGTAGGCGAAAACCTCCTTTTTAAGTAGAAGCCATGTCCAGTAGATAAAAGGCTTTTGATGAAGATAAAAACGAAACAATAGTGTCTTTTTAGGTTTTTCATAAAATTAATATTATGAAAGTAAACTTATAGAAATGTCTCCTAAATCTGTTTACCCAATACAAGAGTAATTATCATTGTATATAGGAAACTAGCCGAGTCCCGCGGTGCTACCCGCGGTTATTGTTGTACATTTAAAGATCGCCGAATTGTGAATCTAAACCATTCTCGAATCCTCAGGAAAAGACACAATTTTTTTTTATTAAGATCGGTTCAGCCGTTTAGGAGGAGTTTAGTCACATACACAGAAGATTTATATTTAAATAAAGATTAAATATGACTATTGATCGCGAAGGAGTCGGAATTCAACCCAAATTCATTTTTTTTGGCTTTCTGCACTCCTCCATATAAACTCTGTGACAAATTTCATACTCCTCCATTTGCATAATTTTAATAAAAAGGTCCAAAATTTTAGCTTTACATATTGATATATAGATTTATGACAAAGTTGTGTTAAATATAAGTACCTGAATGATAGTTATGGATACAGTGTCTGGCTTGATGTCTTCTAATAGTTTTTGGTCTTGTGATACAGCTTCCATGTTTCTGTAACCAAAATAGTAAAATACATTAATGTAAGAATAAGCTCCTTATTTTTACACAGTTGTTTTACATGAAAAATAATATAAGTATACACTAATCCTGAGTGCAAGAGGAACAAATCATCTTCCTAGCCTTTATTATTTCAATAATTATTTAGGGTTCAGTAACTACTTCAACCTGTTTTACCCAATCAGTTTTTAAACAGAGCAAATGGTATCGGACCTCCGCAACCCTGAGGGCAAACTGAATTCAAATGTTGACTAGCTGTCAGTTTATTTGAGGGCACCGTCTTCCCAATAACGATTGCTATAGATATTCATGACAACCGGGACCGACAGCTTGAAATGCTCTAGGAGACACGGGCGTAAAACACCGCCTACTTACATAATCCGGGCTGTTATAAGGGATTTCTTAACTTAACTGCCTCGTTGGTCTAGCGGTTGGCGTGAGCGACTGCTGATCATGAGGTCTCGGGTTCGATTCCCGGGTCGGACCAAATGTTTGTATGATCTACAAATATTTGTTTCGGAGTTTGGGTGTGTTCTATCTATAATATGTATGTATTTACAAAAAAAGTATATATGTATTTGTATCAGTTGTCTAGTACCCCATAACACAAGCTCTGCTTATCTTGGGACTAGATGGCGTTGTGTGTTTAGATGTCCGAAATATTTATTATTATTATTATTTCTTGTAAATAAGTAAAAAAAATCAGTAAATACACACTGCCCGATCCGGGAATCGAACCCGTGACCTCTCTTAATCACCAGTAGCGTACGCTGATCGCAAGACCAACGAGACAATAGTAAAAGCAAAAGGAACAAAGATTTTTAGATTAATGTGTAGATAAGAAAACAGAACAGATCAATCAGCTTATTATTTAGTGAACTATCAGCTATACTTATTTAATATTTGCACTTACTTTCTGCTTCCAGAGTGGAACCTGCCACCTTCGCCTCGTATTCTGTTCATAGCATGTCTGTGTCTTGATTCATGCAGATATTTCTGTTAACAAAATAAAACAAATAAATTTGGTATTATATATACAACAAACTTCATGATACTTATCAACTAAATATTTGTAATAAAAAATATGAAAAGACATTTAATTTGGCTATTAACTAACATCAAAGACAGTATTTTCCGACTGAATACATGAACAATGCAATACTCTGCACAATACACTCTGATATGCTCACAGATGTATATTTACGTACTAGTTGTTGACCGCGGCTCCGCCCGCGTGTTTATCGGTTTTCGCTCCATGTAGCCTATACGTTGATCCAAGGTGGCAGCCTACTGCATACCAAATTTTACCCAAATTGGTCGAGCCGTTTGCGCGTGAAGAAGTAAAAACATACACTCACAAACATTCGCTTACATATATTAGTGTCAAGTGTATAATCAGAAAACTAGTACAGTCATGTGCAAGTTAAAGTAATGTGCAAGAGTCTCTTGCACATTACTTAAACTCGTCTTTTGGGTGGTATTTACTATAGAAAATTATAAACATAAAATCAGCTGTAAATATAGCCAACATAGGGAACATTTATATGAGACCCGGACGTCATATCCGGCATCGTACACACCACATATGACTAAAATAAGGGTTCAGGAGGAGCACGGATTATGCAATGTTTAAAATAATCTGCTTCATACAAAATGTATGTAACATTTAAAACGACGTAACGCACTGGACAGTGCCCATTCTCATATAATTCTTCCCTTACTGTTTATATTGAGAAGCAAATGAAAGTTAAATAAGTTAATTACAGGTCTCTCTTTAGGTATCTTGCCCATTTCGTGCAGCTTAGCTCTTGCAGCGCGTCGCTTTAATATGCGCTTGTACTGCCGCGCGTTCACGTACAGAAGCGGTTCTTCATCAGAACCCGGCGCTGAGGAACTGGCTCCTTCTGATGTTGCCGTGCTGGTGCTGGCAGCGTTGGCGGTCCCATTCACCATCTATAAGTAATATTCAAGACAAAATAATATCAACTATATATTATTATGATTTTGTTATTATTAACATTGTAGATAATTTTATATTTTCAGCTGAGCCTCGCGGTTTTACCCGCCGTACAACAACAACCCGCAGTTAACGATGTGGCGCAAAGTAAAAAAGAAAAAAAGCTATGTAAAAAGTATCCTATTTCTCCTGTTTCTAAGCTACCTCCCCACCAATTTTCAGCCAAATCGGTTCAGCCGTTATTTACTTATAAATAGTGTAACTAACACAACTTTCTTTTATATATATAGAAGATTTCATAGAACAGTAAGGTATAAGAAAGCCAAAACTGTCTTTGTATGAGTGCCTATGTCCAGCAGTGGACTATTCAAAGGCAAATTGATAATAAAGATTATAGGGAGGAAATTTTTTTTTTTTGTTCACCCTTGCCATGGTTTGAATAAGTTACACTTACCATGACAATATTAGGCTGATTGACAATCTGTTGTGCCTGCACCGCATTGCCAACACCAGCCACCTGCACCAAGTTGCCATTCAGGTTGATAACTGGAATGATTTAAAAACTTATGAAATTGATATTTTGCCTAGACATCTTACTAGTAGAAACATGTGTATTATTAAAAAAAAAACGAGAAATCAAGTACATAATTTGTATATTGATATGTTTTTGATTTAAAAAATATGGTAATATACCGCCTTCTTAATAAAAGTAAGTCATTTGTTATCTATGTATTACTTTGTAAAGTAATAACTGAAATAACTTTTTAACAAGTTTTGAAAAACTTAAAATGAAAAAGGTGATTGTCAAAAAAAACACCGGAACCATACTGTTTGTTTAAAAAACAGCACCAGTTGACCAATAAAACTCACATTGGTTGACTTTATGTACTTATAAATGCATGTCAGTCCTTTTAACATCATTCTCAGTGTTTATAGATAAAAACAAAACAACACTATAAAGAAACTTCAATGCAGACTAAGAAAATTTAAGGTAAAATACACACTAATAATAATTTTTGAATACTGTTTTTTTTGACACATTCTGTTTCATGCATGCCAAAAAAAAACTACAAAGATATTTACAAAATACCTGTCTAACATTTAAGTTTAAGGCCATGTTCAGATGACAAGCGCTCAACGCGCGTTTTGCTAATGCGCGTTTACAACTACATGTAAACACGCACGTTAGCATGTGTACTCCTGGAACGAAATTACATGTAGTTGTAAACGCGCGTTGAGCGCTCGTCATGGCTGTGTTGTGTTTTGGTTTGTGTGTAGTGACAAAGTATAAAATTACCAGCAGGCTGATGTATAATTTGATGTTGATCAATTGTGTGTTGTGCACTAGTTGCAACGGGCTGGTATATGAACGTCTGTCCATCAGGTGTTTGAACAAGCTGCATGGCCTGAACATTGCCACTGGCTGTAAGGAAAAAAACGTACAACAGTTTAGTATTATTTACTTTAGTCATAAAATTGGTAAAATTTTGAAATAATTTCAAATTTTGTGATATTGTTTTATATTCCAAAGATTGCTTTTTTTGGAAATGCTAAGAGTTTAAAAAAACACAAAAGATGAAGTTATACTTCATCTTTTCTCTTTAAACAACTTGAACTTATTCTTGGACATGAAGATGGAAAAGAAAGTAAAATCGTTGCTAAGAGTACATGAATGGAAAGTGACTTTGTTTTATTATGGAGTTCATTCTTACTTAATCATTATTTAGAATAATATTAATGTACTCTGTACATGATTAACTTTTATACTTCAATTTAAAAGTGATATCATACCTTGAATATTGGATATAGGTAAGACTTGCAGTTGCTGTAACTGTTGCCCATTCGGAGTGGCTACCTGTAAACGTACATAAACTCATTAAAACAAAGTAGTAGGTTTCTATACTGCATACAAATTAAAACAGTCTTGCTTTACATAATCTGGCTTTCAGACATGTGACACACAACGCCATCAAGTCCCAAACTAAGCAGAGCTTGTACCATGGTTACTAAACAACTGATATAAATACATAGATACTTTTCTTTTGTAAATACATGCATATTATACATAGAAAACACCCAAACTTCGAAAAAAATATTCTGCATATTATATAAAAATTCAGTCCTACCCAAGACCTCAAGCACAGCAGTCACATATAGCATATGTGACGGCTGCGTCACCGAGGAAGTCAATCATAATAATGTAGTAAAATTACATCTTCATACAAAACGTCAGAATGATGCTTCTAAAGTTATTAAAATATAGCTTGATCTCTTGACAGATGGTTACGTAACCGACAAAATAAATTTGAACAAGCTAATTTTATCACCCATATATAAATATGTTATGTGGCAGTTGTTTAAAAAATGAGGTGCAATCTTAATCAACATATTATTATAAATGTGAATATAAGTTTGTTCGTTACACTTTTATGCAAAAACTATACTTACCCGTTCATCATGCAACTTTGTACACATGCCCTTGGGTAAAAGCTAATACATTATAAAGATAAAATGCGCATCTAAAATGTACCCCATAAGTTCTAAAATGACAACTGTGACAACTGTCATAAAGATAAAGCTATATTTGAAGGATTTTAAAGAAAACTTCACTACAGAGCAAGAAAGTAAGGTAAAATACACACTAATAATAATTTTTAAAGTTCTGTATTTTGACACATTCTGTTTCATGCTTGCCAAAAAAATCTACAAAAACATTTAAAAAAGGTTATCAAAAATTAACATATGATACTACTACCTGGAGTTGTGGTGTTCCAATCTGATTCCATTGGCAAGAAAAAAAATATGTCATTAAGTTGAATTGTATGAACTATGTCTACAAAATTATGTATGTCGTACATGTAGTTATGCTAGATAAATAGCATAACTATATCTATAGTCTAAAGACTATAGAAATAGTTATGCTATTTATTGTAATACTAGCTGAGTCCCGCGTTTTTACCCGCTGTTACTGTCGTATCACAGGTAACGCCGCGGGGCAAAGCTAGTCTAAAAAAGTAGCCTAAGTTACTCCTTATTTCATGAGCTACTTATCAATGAAAGCCTGTCAAAATATCAGAGATTAGCCCAGAACAAACAGACAGACTAAAAATTGTTATTTAGTAAAAGGCAGTTATTTTAATATTACAAACAGACACTCAATTTTATTTATTTGTATAGATATAATGCAGTAGGTGGAATGTATGTATAGCAAATGAATGATAGATCACAGATAGAATGTGTATATGTAGCAAGCAAGCAAGTACAATCATCCCCATACTAGGCAATCGTGAGTGGGTTCAATACCTGCTCATGACAAATTCAGATCATATAGCAATATTTCAGAATATTTTTCAGCAGTCAAGTCACCATAAAAAATTATCTACCTAGTATGGGAATAGATCATGTGTGAGATATGTGACTTTATTAATGTTGTAGTATTTCTTCTTATTTTTATGCTGTAGGAGGCAAACAAACAGACAGTATCTACATTAATTGTTTATAAATTACCTGTATGGCAGGCCCGGTGGATGGTACAGCATGTGCCACAATCTGTAATCCATTAGGTCCTTGTATCATGTGTGGTGTATTATTCATCTGAAGAACTTGTAGCTGTTGACCATTGATAGTCATAACTTGAGCTCCATCTGAGCTCTGTATCTGTGCGTGCTCCATCCTTTTCTCTGTAAACCATATACATGTACTTTGCAGTTTTTCAGTTAATATATTTTTTCGAGTTAAATATATAAGACAAAACAAAAACAATTCATATGTTTGGTTTGCACTGAGCACTGTCTTATAACTACTTACTCATGTAAAGAAAGTCACTGTTCCTATTGATAAGCCGATAACACCACGAAATTTACTCTGAGTTTTAAAATTTGTAAATAAGCCTAGCGGGGACTAACACTAACCAACCTTTAACAGTAAGAGAACTCCTTGCAGTGGTTTTTTTAGTGTAAAGTTGCGATACTTTATACTTTAAATATCTTCTTCTTCACAAGCAAAATTCAACACGTCACATCTATGTACCGAGGCCAAAGGAAAGCAACGTAATCAAAATGGCTGCTTTTTCACGTAATTTCATCAGACATCGTAGACTAATGCAAACGATATCCAAATATTTTAAGATTTTTGCAGTTTCTACCGGCGCATCCATCGCGAGTTTATTTGGTGAAAATAAATTGTAAACTTACATTGGGTCCTTCTCACTGGATTTTCGATGATTGGTTGACAATAGTTAGACCAATGGCCGAAGTCATTGATCACAAGAACGCAGTAGATTGGTTCGGCGCATTACCACTCCCAAAGAAGCAGACTCACGCATCTATCCAATCGTTCACGTAATTAATAGATTGTCTATGGTCGAAATTAGCCTATCTCTTTAACTCTTGAGTTTGTTCTGACCAATGTCTTTAGCTTTATGTGATAACTTTATCTTTTAAAAACACAGACAGGGGTAAAATATGAATTTTTACATAAACTTCAATGAAAGTTGTAAAAGGGTATTTCTGTTACATCATCCTATCCTACTATCCTACTAATATTATAAATGCGAAAGTTTGTAAGGATGGATGGATGTTTGTTACTCTTTCACGCAAAAACTACTGAACGGATTTGGATGAAACTTTACAGTAATATAGCTTATACTATACATCAGAATAACATATAGGCTACTATTTGCCGCGATAACCGACATATACGCGGGCGGAGCCGCGGGCAACAACTGGTGTATAATATTTATATTCAGTTATGATTATTTTGTTATGTGACATTAATTTTAATATAATATTACTAGCTGTTGCCCGCGGTTCCGCACCCGTGCATGTCGATTATTACGGCAAATAGTAGCCTATGTGTTTTTCTGATATATAAGCTATATTACTGTAAAGTTTCATCCAAATCCGTTCAGTAGTTTTTGCGTGAAGAAGTAACAAACATACACACTCACAAATATATATTAGTCTGAGTGTGATGTGATGATGTGATTAGTAGAATTATGATTCTATTACAGATTCTTAAAATTAATAAATATTATTATGCAAGTACTTATTTATTAGCTTCCTTACCTTTATAATGTTACCTGCTTAGATTTCCTTCAGTTCATGTTTTAAATTCTGCTCCATCTATACAGAAGTTAGGTTTCGATATTATTGACAATATCGAAACCTATAATTTTTTTTTAACCTGTGGAAACCCCCTTGGGCCGTCACACCGCCGGGGTTCGCGGCGCGGCGGTGCAGGGCCTGATTAACCCTTAGGCTAATTAGGCTGCAGCCTAGGGCGCGAGGATCTGGGGGCACGCTAAAATTGTGTCTTCGCATTGCACTATGACTCTAGAATGATTGCATCTACCTAGACCGCATCTAGCATATTTAAACTAGACCGAGCCAAAACACTAAAACTAAATGCGCTGTGAACAGAAAAAGGCTTTTTTTTGTGGAAACCCTCTCGGGTCGTTACGGCGGGCGGTGTGTCGGAATCGAATCGACTGAAACCACACGGTGTGCCACTCTGCGCCTGAGACGGGAGGGATCCGGGAACTGCTGTTATTAACACAACTGGAGTCCTCCCAGCGCCTACCCGCACTGAAGCGGGCACCGTCTGCTGGTATACTCTCAATTTAGGCGATGGTGGGTGGCTACTATAGCGGATGGAGGGGAAAACCCGTCCCGGGCGGCATGAGGCGCTGGTAACCGCGCCTCCGCCGCCCGGTTCGCCAGCGGCGGATCGGGTCCTAGTTGATATAGTCCTCCCGGGCCTCCTCCGCCGCCTCCTTCTGCGAGATTACATCTTCGCAGAAGGTTGCGACCGCGGTAAAACTGCTGCTACCGGCCATGGAGCGTATGACGGCCGGTAGCGAGAGCTCTCCTCCGATAACTGCAGTGAGGGCCCGACGCTGCGACGCCCATGCGGGGCAAAACGGCCAGCGCTGGGCTGAGTCCTCATTGCAGTCGCAGTGGTGGCAGGTGCAGGCACTTTCCGAAGCATCCGTACCCAGAAAGAACCTGCGTCAGTCCGTCGTCAGTCACTCCGCCCGGTATTCAGCCACCCGTCGATAAACTTCGTCGATAAACGGCGAGCACTTCCGCCTCCAAATCCTATGGAGGTGTTCTGGCCAAGGCGCACGCCGCCTCGGTCGACACCGTGCGGTATCCGCGTATGGCTCTGACCGCCAATACCCTCTGAGGCCGCCAGAAGCGGGCTTTATTAAGGCAAGTCAGAGCCGCCAACCACGCCGGTGTCTCATGCAGTGCCATCAATCGGACCACCACCGTGTAAAGGTGTCGCGCCCGAGGGGGGGGGGGGGGCACGATGGGCCCATGGAACAATATGGCCTCCGTCGTCCAGGGCCACCCGTAAGTCTAGGGCCTCGATGCGCCCGACCACTAGAAAAACACCAATAGTGGCCAGGCGCGCCGCCTCCTGGAAATTCGCCCCCCAGGCTGTGACCAATGTGTCATCGGCGTAACAAATTACGCCCAGCCCGCGGGGCAGACGTCCTCGTAGGACCCAGTCGTATCCCACGTTCCACAGGAGTGGTCCAAGGACAGACCCCTGCGGAACGCCGCACGACATGGGTCGCCGTCTCAAGGCGCCCTCTCGATCCTCGTACACGACGGTACGCTCCTGCAAATAGCCTGCCACCAGCCGCCTCAGGTACTCTGGCACCCCGTGGTGTTGGAGTGCTTCCCCGATGCAGCTGAATGGCAGACTAGTAAAGGCGTTGGCGATGTCCAGGGACACCACCAACACCACGCCGCCACAGCTCACTGCCTCTTCGGTCACAGGTCACAGGAGTGGTCCAAGGACAAACCCCTGCGAACGCCGCACGACATGGAACGTCTTAAGACGCCCTCACCGTCCTCGTATACGACGATATGCTCCTCTAAATAGTCTGCCAGTCTGGTACTCTGGACCCCGTGGTAGTGGAGTGCTTCCCCTATGCAGCTAAATGGCAGACTATTGAAGACGTTGGCGCCACCGCCACAGCTCGCCTCTTCGGTCACGGCCCTAAAGCGCATCACGGCATCGACCGTCGAACGCCCCTCTCGGAATCCCCCAGGTCGGGCCCCACCTCGCAGAGGTGCCGGACGATGCGGACAGAGAGTATTCTCTCAAAAAGTTTACCCGCCTCGCCCAGCAATACGATGAGCCTATAGGCGACCGAATCGGCAGGCCATCCCAGCTTCCTCAGTAGGACCAGCTTCCCGCATTTCCAGTACTCCGGGAAGCGGCCTGACGCCAAAGTCTAACACATTCCTGAGGTGGTCCGACATATGGTCGAAGGCTTGGGCCATCTCTCGGGATGGCATCCATCCCGTCCGGCCCGAGGGCGATGTTCTTTGAACGGATTCGCAGAACAGCCGCCCCTACCTCCAATTCCCTAACGGGCGGAATATCGCCCCCATCATCTCTGACCGGGTAGGCCATCGACGGGGGTGTGTGCTCCGCCCGCTGCAGGAAAAGGCCCTCGACCACTTCCCGCAGGAAGCTGGGCTGGAGAGTCTCGGTGAGGGAGTGGGGTTTCTTCAGCATTTCCTTTCTCTTTGCGTCTTTGGCGCGACAAATGGCCAGCTTCAGAGTTTTCCACGCTTCGCGGTACTCCTCGTGAAGCTGGACCCCGCCACCGTCTCCGCGGTGACGTCCCCGGCTGCGGGTGTAGGCCTACTCCTGGGACCACTAGTAGAACTCCTTCCAAGGAGGCCGACGACCCTGGACGTGGGGCATAGTCAAACAATATAATCCAGAAATAACTTATTAAAATTGATTCTACTTAAGACATTTCACCGATTAGTTGGCATTTACAATTCGTTATAATATATTTTGCCTGACGGAGTATCTGTCGAACGCTTTGTCACAGGAGAAGGCTGCTCTTTCGACAATTGATAAAACTTTGTACGTTGAAACTTGATATTAAAGATGTATATATTGATATATATATATATATATATATATATATATATATATATATATATATATATATATATATAGTCATAAGCAATTTATTTCATTTATGTATTTATGTTAACGGTATTATTAGTCTGTAAGCTTTCTGTAAAATAAAGTAAATAAATAAAAAAGTAAATATATATATATTAATATGTCTGGTCAATACAAAAGTTTTAAGTTAAGAATGAAAGCTGTAAATCTCTCTATTTGTATTGTGCGCGGGGGCGCGTCCTCACAATTAGCCTAGGGCGGTCAGAACTCTTGATCAGTCGCTGCGGCGGTGTGTCGGAATCGAACCGACTAAAACCACACGGTGTGCCACTCTGCGCCTGAGACTACTTCCCGAAGCAACCGTGCCCGGAAAGAACCTGCGTCAGTCGGAAGGAAAGGGTCCCGTGCTGCCGCCCTGCCCACTCGAGGATGACCGGGTGGAGAGCCTCCCCGGTGGCAAAGCCAGCGCGCGGAGTCTCCAGCCGGAATGACCATCTAGCCATCGTGGCTCGACGGGCGGCTTCACGCCACTCGCGTACCTCTTCGGGCGGAGGGCGCATGCCACACTCCACCCGGAATTTAGCCACCTGTCGAAAAACTTCGGCGAGCACTTCAGCCTCCAAATCCCACGGAGGTGTTCCGGCCAAGGCGCACGCCCCCTCGGTCGACACCGTGTGGTATCCGCGGATTATTCTGACCGCGAATAACCTCTGAGGCCGCCTAAGGCGGGCCTTATTGAGGGCAGTCAGAGCCACCACCCACACCGGTGCCCCATACAGCGCCATCGACCGGACCACCCCCGTGTAGAGGTGTCGCGTTGCGACGCTGGCTCCGCCCAAATTGGGCAAAAGTCGCCCAAGGGCAGAGGCAGCGTCGACCAGCTTGGGACCAAGCTGTCGGAAGTGCTCGTCGAAGAGCCACCTACCGTCGAGGATCAGGTCCAGATACCTCATCTGGGCCCGAACCGGTACGAGGACCGAGTTGACCACTATGGAGGCGCCGGGGGGTGGCCCACGACGGGGCCCATGGAATACCAGGGCCTCCGTCTTGTCCAGTGGCAAGGCGCGCCGCCTCCTGGAAGTTTGCCCCTCGGGCCGTGACCAAAGTGTCATCGGCGTAACAAATTACGCCCAGCCCGGGGGGGGGAGACGTTCTCGAAGGACCCAGTCGTAACCCATGTTCCACAGGAGTGGTCCTAGGACAGACCCCTGCGGAACGCCGCACGACATGGGCCGCCGTCTCAAGGCGCCCTCTCGATCCTCGTACACGACGGCACGCTCCTGTAATCGATACCTAACATGTGCCAACCTAACATAACAACCTAATATGTGCTACAACGCTAATCGAGTAACGGTACGTGTCGAAGAATGACACAAATATCGAATTTATTCCTATAGATAATACTGTTATGATAGCGTGCATTTAGAATAACGCCATCTATTTCTGAATAACTTGCAATGAAGTATTATTACTTTCAAGATTACGAAACGTTGTAAGTTCTTCTTCTCCTATGGCTTAATAACTCTTAACATTACGCGAGAAGAAATATTATTAAGCGTGTGACTTGATGTATTGTAGGCTAGTTTTGAGCAAAATACAAACATGAAATCAATTCGTTATTAGTGTGCAATAATAAATAGTCTTTTCATTTGTCTGAGTTTGGCGACAGTCGTTCCGCTGTAAATTATGACACAACACTTCTACGTATATCTTTCTGTTATGTTGTCTGTACGAGCAGTGAGTATGGTGACCGCCACTCTTGGACTCTGCTTATGCTTTTCATCAGGCAGAGTAGTCATTTTGGCAGGCCATACATAAAAAGAAGATGGCGTTGTGTATTTGATTTCCGAAACATTTGTCCCAGGTACTTTCAGAGTGTATTAATACTTGTACATTTACTATTTAGTAGCAACCTGCCGACGAGGTGTCAACGAATTTTAGACTTTTAGGACGATAGTTAATCAAAAAGAGTTGAGTAGTTCTGACTGGGCTGCCACATGAGTGAAGTGGCACACATTATTTCTTTTTAATTAATTAATTTTCTTCTGTGTTCTACTGTAACATATAATAAGTCTAAAACTAACTCACTACTGTATTTCAGAACTGCAAAGTAATGCATAACATAGACTGTGAAATAGGAAGTATCTTATTCCTAAGTCATATTATTTAATCATTAGAATGTATAAATTCCAGTAGAATAGATAAGATAGCTAGGTAAATTATTAAGCACGTAGTACGAAGACACGGCTTATCTCAACGAGATGAAGACGTGATCAAAGGTAAGGAATCATGTTTGTTGTATAAAGGTAGATGTAACTGTGGTACAGAACCAGACGCCACCATGTAACGAATAGAGTATTACTTGGGCTCCAGCATAATAAATACTGCTTCCAAAGTTATACCATCGCCGTTATTATTCCCGTACTACGGAGTTCGCTATATATCTCTTTTATTATTTATTAAATAAGGATTTCTAACAAAAGATAAACACAACTATACTGTTAACAAATGACTGAAAGGGAAACCGGTGTACTTAATCACCTACAGGAGAAGACAAAAGAAGAAATAATATCAACTAAGTGAACAGAAACATGAGTAACAAGGAAGAATATGTATTTCAACATATTTACTAAGTAACAAATAAAATGAAATATAAAAGATATAAGCACATTGATAACATGGCACTCAATCGCATTCCAAGATATCAATGTGCCAAAAGACTGGTAGTCGTCGTGGTAACTTTCAGAATCCACAGACTACAAAGATTAAATTGTTTATGGTTGCAATTTATTTGCAAAAGCGACGCTTTGTTTGAAGCTTTTTAAGCTTACCTGTTCGTAGATCCTTACTGGAAATAAAGATTTCAAGAATAGATGCATAGCGTGTTAATACAATTATAAAAGAGGGAGCCGTAAGATGAATTCGACAATATCTGATGATTTATCCCGTGAACATTTGGCACTTGAGGCAGTAAAGTGTCTTAGTAGGTTATGTTTTAAAAATCGAAATCTAATGTTTCATTTGTTTTTCTATGACATTGTATTGTGTATGTATATTTTTTGCAGAAAATATAACGGCAAATAACGATAAGTTAGTTACACTGTACAAGGAACTTGTAGAAATTAATTTATCCATAACAACTTACATCGAAGAAAGTAAGAAACGCCTTACGGGGCTGCGAATGGACTTGGCCCATAACGCCAAGGGCTCTCATAGAGTTGTTGAACTGTTATCTGATAAATGTTAGTATCCTGTAACCAAGTAATTTATTTAAAATATCAGTTTAAACTTCTTCAGTAAAAATTATGTTTCTTGTTAGACAGAGATATCAGATTCATATGAGAATTACGAATTTTCACGCCTTTTTTTACCATTCATTTCAGAAAATGTCATCTACTACACCTACTAACAATAAATGCAACTCTCAGACAAAATTTTCCAAATCATTACATGAAACTAATAACAATTCAAGCACTAAAGCTTCAGAACGACAGCAAGCAAGGAATTTTATATCCTGGTATAAACGCATGATAGATGAAGATAGACACAATTTAACACTATACATTTCTGACGATGCTGTACTTGAGTGGTTTGGTCGAACTATTA
Organism: Spilosoma lubricipeda; assembly: GCA_905220595.1. Lineage (NCBI taxonomy): Eukaryota > Metazoa > Arthropoda > Insecta > Lepidoptera > Erebidae > Spilosoma > Spilosoma lubricipeda. The sequence goes on along the minus strand of HG992294.1, from coordinate 8,148,084 downwards.
AGACAAGAAAAAAGGTCACTGCTTTTTTAAAGTATGATATGCAATGTTCAAGACATGATTTCATTTCTATAGAAAGCATTGATAAAATTCAAAGAAGAAATGAAGAATGTCTAAGGTAAGTTATTTTAAAAGCTAAACTTTAAACATGTGATAATAAAAACAACATATGTAATGGTTACATAGCATTATCTAAAACAAGGGATTATTAATTTCAGAAACAATGTGACATTATTGGCCAACCCCCTTCAATCCCCAGAGATTATTGGTTCTAAGAACAGAAGTCGTAAACGGAGATTACTGAGGTCCAATTGCAATAGTCCTGAGTGGGCTGAGGGTTGCCAGCCTCCAGAAGAAATTAGCATAGACAAGAAACAAAAGACTGACAACACTGACAATGAATGCAAAAGGGAAATCTCTCTAAATACACTGAAAAGATCATTTTCTGATGAGGAAATAGGTAATAAAGGTGATTGCTTGTATCCTAAGGTGAAAAAGAAGTGTGCACTAAGAACCCCACCAAACTGTGAAGTGGGGCAAGGAGATTGCCTGCCATCAACTAGTGGCACGGACTCTGATAAATCACATGATGCCTTAAATGCTCAGCTGCCTAAATTAGCAGTAGAATGTAATGGTTACATAGAGTTTACTAGATCTAGGAATAGCCGTAGCATAGATTCTATGAAATGGGATCGTAAATGTAAAGTACAAATTTGTTATTCTGAGGACCCATTGAATGTTGGAGAGTACATACTTTGGTCATTGAGATATAGTGATGACACAAAGTGTAGACGGAATTTATTAGCTGCATTTGAGGAAGTTGCTAAAGAGGAAGAGCTCAAGCCAGTTACAGAATAATAATTTGTATATAAAATTTACTGACAATTTCATGCGTCTAATGCAGACAGGCACTTTCATGCAAAATATGAATCATACAAAGTACAGGTTTTTAAGGCATTTGATACATTGATGATAGTTAATATCAGTAGCTATGGTTTATTACAACTTGATCAGTTCAAAAAATTGTGAAGGTTCAAAAAACTGATTTTGACAATGTTTTACTTAAAAAATATTCTAAAAAAGAATTTATTTTATTAGTGCCAAACAATTCCAATTTGTTATTTTATATTTTGACTACATTATTTTGTGATTGTTTGGAAGGTATACACTTTCTTTCTCATATATTTTTTTCAGAGTAATTTGTGCTTGTAAATTTCAGCCTACAGTTGTGTTTATTTTTCAGTGTTTTTCAAAATAAAACGAAACATGTTGTCTTACACATTAGTTACTTTGGACTTTAAGATAATAATTTGATTAAATAGCTGTACATTGAATTTGCCAGTAATGGGTTCATTTGTGTATATGCTACCAGCAATCTGTATAATTCAGGTATTCTACACAATTCCTAGGGCTTCGGCAATGTAAACAATCATAGGGGTATTCAGGCAATATATGAAATAGTATGTAGCCCTACATTCAGCCAAATGCTAAATTTAATCTTTCATTTCATAAATCCCACACATTTCAATCGCACTTGAAATTGGCATGATTGTTGACATTGGCATAATTTGCCATTTATTAAGAAAATAAAGAAAGAAATAGTGGGAATAATAAATGGCTTCAAAGATGCTGGTCCACTTGGCAATGTGTTTGGGCTGTATTTATCAATGTTATAGTACATACCCACTAATAAATATAAAATAAGAGATGTGTCCTACCTTGCCTATCTGTTTCAAGTATTGTAAACATTGCCTAGGTATTGTATAGAATACCGGATTTTACAGATTGTTGGTAACATATTCAATATGAGTAGGTATGTGATATTATTATTTTTTATTTTTCTATAATATATTTTTGTATGTACTTTTATCAAACTAGATATTTACACTGTGACCAACTTTACCTCCTAACATGAATTTGTAACCTAGTTATAGTTTTTACGATGAAAACTTAATTGTTGAATGATTTGAATGGTAATAGTTTGTGCTAATTGTTATTATAACAAAGCAATAACAGCCCAAAGAATAAAGCTTCATATTAGGTAGTCTACTTTAAAGAATTTCAGGAAATTGCAATACATTAAAAAGAGAATCTTATTAAACAAAAACCATCTTTAGCATAGTAAACATATTGAAATGAAAATAATTTCTTTAATTTTTAAATGTAAAAATCAATTTAATCATGTAGATTTGGGCCTATTGCATTAAATGTAGTTGTCATAGTTTGTCTCAAATTAATTTAAGTGTTAGAGGCCTAAATTACGAAAACATGGTTATTGAAAATGATTAAGTACTCTATTTATATATAAATTCATTTTAATTTTGTAAATTTTTAAACATTACATTTGGAATGGAAGTAGATTTTAAACTCGTAATGTTCCACACAATTATTTCTTCTAATAGGAGATACGACAATGTCAAAGTAATACTGAGTATAGGTTAGTCTGTGCTATTAGATGAAATTTTCTCAGACAAAAAAATGTTAGATGTATGGTATCTGAAGAATTGTTCTACAGTAGTTTATAGTACTTTAGGATTTTAGGAAACAATTCTACTTAAAAACGATATCAGTTTTTATTTTAAAATAAAATATAGAATACTATTAAAAAACGTTTTCCAATATTATGCATTTTTTGTATAGAAATGTAATGTAGAATTTTCGATTTTAATATAGTAATTTGTGATATCTTTCATTATTGCATGTAATCCGCCTTGACACGTCCTTTGCGGCGTGCAATAAACGTTCGACCGTATTGTTATAGCTTCCTGCTTAAATCTACTTGTGTTTTATAACGAAAAAAGCCGTTATTAAACAAAAATATATTCATTCCATTGATCTATTGCAGGAAATAAGTTTCAAATTTCTTTCCGTCCACTTAGAAATTTTTCTTCTAACGTTTTTGTTGTACCTAGAGACGGCAGTCACGGTGACCGCGTTCGACTTTTGCGATTGGTCCGCGATAAAATCATCACCAATCACAACTCAACGCTCTTGCCGTCGAGAGTGAGTTGATGTGAAATAAGCTTACACTGGACACTGATTTTGTCTCTCTCTCGGAATATTGTCAAATGAGACATAAATTGGTCGAGCACTCTAAGTGGTCAGAATAGAATTGTGCCTAGATTCTACGCTAAATAATAGTCTAATACTAGGAGTTGGACTGCAAAACTATAAAAAAATATAAAGCTGAAGAGTTTGTTTGTTTGTTGAACGGGCTAATCTCAGGAACCGCTGGTCCGATTTCAAAAAATTTTTTCAGCGTTGGATAGTACATTTATCGAGGAGGGCTATATATCATTACGCTAAGATCAATAGGAGCGGAGCGCTAATGAAGAATGTTACAAAAGCGGGGGAAAATTATCTCGCTACGGGCAATAGGATACGTAAACGAAGTTGCGTGGGTCAGCTAGTACTATATGTATTATAAAATGTTTAATTGAGGACACCGATTAAATTTGAAACGCCGTAGATATATTGATTGATTCTTATTGATGAATTATGTATTACAAATAGTTTTTATGAAATCGTAAAATGTCAGTAACATATTTTCAAAATAGTCACAAATAAATAGTTTAATACCAGTGTCTTCATGTCCATCTCTTTTCTTGTAATCTATCTAATATCTTCACCACCGAACTGTAACTTTGATAAGTTAGGGATAGAGTTAAATTTAGTTATGAATGTTAAGATAGCCCTAGGATAAAAATATCGTGACTAGTATTGTTTATGTTAAACTGTTTTGATTGTTATATTTTGTCGCCCGTTTATCTGCGCTCTACGGATATTATTTTTATCGCCCGTTATAGTTATAAACTAATGCGATAACGTTTAATTTTGAAGTTAAACACAATATACTTTTGTACGCTTTCCATTATGTCGTATAAAGCGTAGGAGTAATTACTGTACTAATGGCGTAGTGGTTTATACTAACACCTCGCCGCTTCCTACTGTGTTGGGTATTGTAGGTTCGATTCCCACATGAGAACATTTTGTGTTTTTTACAAATTGCTATTCAGTCAGAGTCTATGTGTTCTTTGTATCCATTTTATGTATGTTTGGAAAGTCCGTGTGTAAATTTCTAATCCGGAATTCGCCCTTTTTAAAAAGAAAATGAACAGAGAACAGGACAACCTTGACTTCCTATAAAAATTATGTTGTTATGTATGTTTTATTGTAAGATAATTATTCTCTCATATAAAAATACATGGTGCTTTTAAGTTCCCAAGTATTTAGTTTTTTCTGTCAAAGCTATAACATAAAATGTTTGCAACTTCATATGTTAAAGAACTAACCGTAAAAATCTTGATAAACTCGATCACATTTATTCAAGTGGGCTACTATAGCATTTACCTAGTACTTACGTTACCTGATTAGATTTTGTGTTGATAAGATATTCACAGCTCTTAGGTTTTTTTTTAATTTATCTTCAATTTGTGATCCAAGGACAAACAAAATCTGAAGTCTTAATAACATAAATCTAATAAGTTTGAAACTCATTATTAAGTAGTAGGTACATATATAAAGCATGCATAGTATAGTAAAGAAAATGCGAACATTTTAAAGAGATCCGTACAATCCGGGGGAGTTCCTAGAATCTGATAAAACAAAAATCACTACAGTTACAAAATATTTCAATGCGATATTGCTTACTAGGTTTGCGATACAACAAAATATGAATCAATACATAACGCATGGTCCGTAGCTGGGAAATGTTTCGGACATCGCTGAATGGAACCTGTAATTAAACATCTTCCTAAATAACTAATAGAAAGCCTCCAATGTCATAGCATATAAACCTATTACTTACCTTGATTTACGGATACGCTTGTAACTTGTAATAAATTAACGTTCATAAATTCATGCATGCACAAAGTAAAATATAAATGTAACATAAAACCATTGTATATTTGTGCTTTTTACTGTCATTAATACACACAAAATATTTTTATTGGTCCTAGTCTCAGATCAAATTAGAAACGGTAGATAACGCACGCCAGAAGCAAAACAATAACTCGGCTACTTCCAAGTTTCCAAGTAAACACACGCGTTAGCGCACACACATGCTAAGAAACTATGCTACTTTTCGTCAGTTTCGGCAACTTGTACAAAGGCCGTACGTTATCTACTTCTTTTTATTTGATTTTTATTGTACTCAGGCCAAAATCTCATATTTGACCACCTGGTCTACGTTCAACTCTGGACTAATAATAAAAAAGGTTGATGACGATAGACACCAGATAGAGGTAGATGATAATAGGATGTAGAAATGGCACACGAGACTATGTACTTTCTGACTGATTAAATACGTAGCGCAAATAAATGGCCAACATTATTAATAACATGTATTTGTAATTCGCCTAATGAAATGTAAGATAGGCATGTTTCTTCTCAAACTGTTGAAAATAGATAGCTGTTTTTATTATATTGTATGTTCAGTCGACTGCGACAGCTGTAAACTAAATAAGATTACAGAGTGCAACGTCATTAGTTTTTAACTATTTTTAAGTTTTATGTTGTTGACGTTACTTGTGAAGTAACGTGAGTGGGTTTATTTTGTTTTCATTACGCTAGAGATTTTTAAGGTAAATAAAGATTGTTTAGAAATAATAACAGTGTACATATATATTTGAAATGATCTCCAAACGCGCAGACTCTATATTTTCTACATTCCAAATATCTGACAAAGAAGTTACGTAACCACAAGTGTATTTTTATCAACACTGCGTAATTAAGACTAAACAATGAAGTAGCTAGTAAAGACAGTTGTTAAGCTGTTTTTAAATTTAAAAAGGAACATACTTTCTGTAAGTATGTATTTTAACACATTGAAAGGTTCCTTTGTAACTAGGAGCGCACGTTGAGCCTTGGGCCGTAGTTGGAGCCCTAAAAAGTTTGAATGGTCTTTTTGCACCCGGGTGTTGGTATTTTAAAGGGTGGTTTGTTAAGTTATAAAATAAAAAAAATATATAAATAAAAAAGGAAAAATCTAAACAATTTATTCCTCAAATATACATGTACGACAAAATATAGCACTAACTTTAATTGTGAAATAATATTACACAATACAAACTAAAATAATAGTATCTACTTATAACATCATGACATTAAATACCATTTAATAAAAAAAAAAAAAACAATAGTTTGTAGGAAAAGAAAATATATTATAATAAATTAAATATTTTCTTTTCCTAGCGATGATTAGTGGAGGGTGTAATTATTTTTTAAGATAACTCTCGCGCTATGAATATATCATGTGTCGCGGGAGACAAACATACATGAAATGAACACGGAAAGAACACCTATACTTGAAACAATATTTAATTTGTCAATCACACAAAGTGTTGTTCCATGTGAGGATCGAACCCACAACTCAACGTGGTAGGAAACGGCAAGGCGACCGTTTTTACCACTACGCCATTCATACAGTCGAAAAATGGGATAGTTTAAAAATTGAGCAAAATAATATTGACGAAACATCAGATCTAAATATTTTCTGGCACCATCATGGCTCACTATTCAGTACAAATACTATCTATGTTGTAATGTTTTAATTAACATCTTATATGTATGAAAAACTGCTTAAGGTATTTGTTTCTATTTTAATATCTTCACACTGACATACATAATACCCTTTCACACTTCACTTTGATATTGACTACATCTAAAATTATATAAAATATTTATTGCAACAATTATGTATTACAAATAACCTAGACATGCAAAATATTTCCTATATTTTAATGTTACTAAGAGTATGTATGTTGTATGGCTTTAGAACATCACAAATTAACAAACTGTGAACTCGAACATACTAATTATTACATACAATTTAAAAGAAGTACAGGAAAATGCTGCTCCGTAAATTACGACAGTAGAAAGACTTCAAGCAACATGAACACTTTTACAAACATATCACATTTGATTCATATTTATGTACTAGGTATTACCTAATATTTATTGCAAAAAATTCCTACAGTGTCATCTTTTTTTTAAGCTATGCGGAATCTTATCAAACTCCAGAGATGTCATTATTGACAAAGCAAATGGTCACTTTTAGTGAACATTTGAAGTAGTAGGTAAGTTTTCAAACTACAATACCACAACTAATTGTAGTTTAAAATTCCTTGACTTTCTCACATAAATCATTGAAAATTCTAAAATACTTCTAGCAGACATACATTATATGCTTAAAATTTTAAACCTATAGCCTGTATAGCAAGGCAAAACTTTCGGACATCCTACAACGCTATTTAGTCCCAAGCTAAGCAGAGCTTGTGTTACGGGTACTAGACAACTGATATAAAACACCCAAACTCCAAAAGAAATATTTGCAGATCATAATAAACATTTGGTCCGATCCGGGAATCGAACCCGAGACCTCAAGCACAGCAGCCGTATACAATACCACTGCGCCACCAAAGCAGTCAAATTAGAGATATTCTGTAATTTCAGTCCTATTTCTAGATGTAAAAGCTGTATTACTAACTTCATAATCCTTGTTATACATGATTACAAAGTTGAACCTAATTTATGCAATTTATTCGTCACTTCCACTAACAAAATGTTAAGGAAGCTTAGTAGCGGACATAATATATGTAAGTACAAGGTATCATTTACTATACCATTCTTTCCTATAGAAAGTAATGTCCTATCACTATAATACATAAATTGGATATAACTATGTCAAGTAGGTATTGTCAAGGTTAAAAATTTAATTGTGAGTTAACGGGATAACCAACAACATTTTAAAGTTACAACAATACGAATGGATGTCCTCTATCCATTAACCAAGAATTAATACTCTAGAGTGTATATTCTGTTGTCAAGCAACGGCCAAGTCATTTTATTTATTAAACACGTTCATTGCCAGATTACGCGACGAAGCGTACACAGTAGCCTATTACGCTGTGGCCGGTAACGCGACATCGCTTCGTGGTCCTTTACGATTGTAAAGGACTAAATTTTGTATTTTTGTTGGATTGTGATGAAGATGTTTATGAAGGGAATGATAAAGACGATATATGACATAGCCAACGAAAAAGGTTACAGTAGTTTAGAATCTGATGATGAAGAGAAGGAGGGGTCCTCCCAACTACAGCCCCAGATGATCTACATGTCAGAGTTGACACCGAGTGTGCCCCCGGTAGAGATGGGTAACGGGTAAAAACCCATTCTTCCCAATTGGGTTAAAACTGGGTGATTTGGGTTCTAATCCGATTTTAATCCATTACCACCCATTTTGCTGGATGAAAATAAAAATTTTAATTGTGCTACTAAAAACAAAATTCTGAATCTAAAATCAGACTGACCAAAACACAAAGCAAAATATTATGATAAGTTACTTTAATTGGAATCTCCAGTTGAATCAGAAATATTGTCACAGTCTGAATAATCTAAATTGTTAATGACAGACGAAGATGGTACAAGGCTGGTTTTGTTTTTTTTATGGATTAGGAGGCAAACACGCAGACGTATCTTCTGATGGTAAGCGATTACCGCCGCCCATAGACACCCGCAACATCAGAGGCGTCACAAGTGCGTTGCCGACCTATGGCGTTGGGAGGGAGGGTTTGAAGGAGGGAGGGGGGTTGGGGGATGGGCCTGCCTTGTCCTCACTCACTCGGTGAAACACAGTGCATGTTGTTCTCACCGGTTTTCTGTGACGCAAACACAATGGATGAAATTGCCGGCAAAGAACACGCAGAGAAAATGGTAGAAAAATTGTTACAAAATCGTTTCAATTCCGGCCATGTCGCTTATATGGATAGCGTTTATAATAGCAATAGTTTAGCTACCTAATTATTGGCCATAGATACTTACTGCACTGGTACATTGAACAAAAAACGGAAATATAAAGTTATTTCCAAGAAACTGAAAACCGGCGAAAATGTATCACGTTATCGTAACGGCGTTCATACAGGATAATGGAAGAGCGAAAAAGAGATTAATTATATTTTAACAGAATTCGCGCATCAAATGCAAGAAGTTATGAAAAAATGCAGTAACATTGTTATGAAGATGTTAGCTGTCCTAAATTACAATCAAAATATATCTATTGTAGATCTACATTTACCAGATCAAATGCTAAACTAGCTACCCATGTGAGATAATAACACTGAGGTGGTATGTGTTTTTTTTTTTTACATGTTTTGATAATAAGTATGATTAATGCTCATTTACTTTATAATAAACTCTCTGGCAAACCTAGCTTATAGTCATATAGAGTATTTTTTACCTGAAAGTCAAGTAGAACCAGAAATGTTGCAGCTAAAAGAAAACCAGAACCACTGACCACAACACAACCACAGACTGACTAAAATTGAAAAATGCAAGGAACATCCTTTTAGCTCTAGTAGAAAAGCTACTGCAACAGGCAGAAAGGAGAAATTGTTGCGCTAATAGAAAAAGAGTAAACACTACAACGGAATGCAAGCAATTCTTTAATTCTCCCCCATTATGTAATCATTGTTTTTTTGATCTGCACAATTTTGTTGGGTTTTCTAACAGGTGTAAAAAAAAAAACATTTCCTTCTATGTTACTATTCAATATGTAAATCATGCAAATTGACGTCATCTGTCATTAGAGCTATATTTATAAACAAAATATGTTTATATGCAATAGGTAGGTATATAGATACCGCATGGTTGATCATGTGTCTTCACATGATAAATACATAACATACATATTTTAATTATTCAATTCATTTCATCACTTACAATGAATGATTCAATAAATAAAAGTATTATGAGCACATAAACCAAATTAATGGTTTTTTAATGTGGGCCATTTATATGAGTCTAAAATTTTGGCTTGGCAATGAACGTGTTAAGAAATAAAGTAACTTTATATTACAAATTAATCTCTTTTACATTTAAATTTTGTAGTACAGTCACTGTATTGTAAACCTTACACATTTAAAGGTGATGTTGTGTTATGCATATTGCTAATTTGTAACAATAAAGTCAAGTTAAATTTACTATATTATCAAATATTCAGCCATTAGCCTTTCTACTATCAGCCTCATAAATAATTATCTTATGAATTACAACATTTATCACACACACAGGCTTCTAAATTCAAATTTATACTAACCACCTTTTTTATAACAGATAGTTAAGTTTGGCCTCTTTCTCATACTATATTTGAAATATAGAAATAGAAAGGGACAAATCGTCTATTTCAGCTGTTGGTCAAAATCATTGCCATCATTTAAAGCATTGGGATCTTCTAGTTCTTCTTTAGCATCATTTTCTAATACAGGTTCATTGATAGGGTCCTTAGCACTAAGAGCAGCACTCATCTTGGGTGGTTGAGCAGCTGGAGTGACTTTCATTTGAGAAGACGGATTAGGTACACTTTTTGTAGTTAATGCTGATTTTAATTTCTCAATTTCCTTTTCTAATTCTTCAATTTTTTGCTTGCGTTCAGCCAATTGTGTTGTCAAGGTATCTTTCTCTAACCTAAGGGTCTCAACTATTGCAGTTTTACTCACCTGCAAGTTCTTTAAAGACTGCAATTCAGCTTTACATAGTTCAACATCTACTTTCGTGTGATTTACTTGTGCCTCAGAGTTTGAAAGTTTAGTTTTGTACTCACTGACTTCATCAACAAATTTTCTTTTTTGTTTGTCTAAATCGTTAACTTTTACCACGTATCCATCTCGTTGTTCGAGTAACGTTAAAGATTCTTCCATACAAGAAGTCTGCTGTTTGGAACATTCTTGGAGCTGTAGGCTAATCTCTGAAACCCTGTTCCGCAAGTCAGTTTCCACATTCCAACTACTCAACAGTGAAAGAAACAATAAAATACACACACCGAACACGATGTACATAGGCCAACGACGCATATTTTCAATGCCCATGTTCTTTAAAAAAAAAGTGTAGTCAGCAAATATTTTTTTAACTAAGAGCCAAATTAATGTATTTTAATTAATACCAGCTTTACTGCAGCAAACAATTTAGCGATTGTTTAATGTTTGGCATTTGATTAATTTGACAGTACAATATTGACAGTAATGTGACAAGTTACAAGGTCGGCGGCCGCATTTTGTATTTTTGTCCCCCTCGGTGATCGGTGTTGCTAAGTTAAAAGCTCAAAGGTTTTTGCATTTTCGAAAGACGGTCCCCGTTTCATCTCATCCATCTATACAAATAAATAAAATTGGAGTGTCTGTTTGTAATATTAAAATAACAGCTTTTTAATCAATGCATATGTATGTATACACGATACATATACCAAAAATGTAGTTAAATGAATTTTTGTCTGTCTGTTTGTTCCGAGTAATCTCTGGAACGGCTGAAAGACTTGAAGACTTAGGATTTAAAGAGTATAAACACTTGACATTGACATAAATAGCTGATCCGAGTGATCCGGCTGGTTGCCATTTCATCAAAAAAGAAGAAGAATAAAAGCTCATATCTCAATGAATAAGGTGCCTTATCTGCAGAACAGAGACAGAGTGTCAATCAAGCCAAGCAAACTGATGTTGTCATTTCTAATTAAATAACTGGCAGGTGAGGTGAATAGTATTTCTCTTGTGCCTATGGGAGAAGCTTCACAAGCACCACTATCTTTCCCAATCCAATCTAAAATTCAAAATCTTCACTTGAACACTTTGTGACTTTTGTTTTATTTTACAGAACGTTCACTCATACTGTTCTTTATATTTAACTAGGTCATGCCCGCGGCTCCGCCCGCGTGTATATTGATTATCGCAGCAAATAGTAGCACATGTGTTATTCTGATGTATAAGCTATATTACTGTAAAGTTTCATCCAAATCCGTTCAGTAGTTTTTGCGTGTAGTAGTAACAAACATACACACTAAGAAACTTCCGCCTTTAAAATATTAGTGTGACGGTTAATGGAACAAACTTTCAATAATATTAGTGATATTTTTAGCACAGTCAATGGCTTCTTATGTAAGCATAATAGAAAAAGAGAGAGAAAACCTTTTTGATAATAAATATATTAAGTGTAATAGATTTATCAATTTATCTTCAATGTGAACCTCACAGAAACTTCACCGAGTGAGTGAGAATACCAGCGGCCCAAACACTAACCTGTCCCCCGATCCCTCTCCCATCCCCCAAAGGCCGGCAACGCACTTGTGACGCCTCTGGTGTTGCGGGTGTCTATAGGCAGCAGTGATCACTTACCATCAGGCGATACGTCTGCTTCTTTGCCCCTATCCTATAAAACAAAAAACAAAAATAACCTGACGGATATGGACGCGAAGGTCTATGATTAGATTCGTGCCATCCGACGGGGTGAGAGCGGGGAAGAGCAGCTCGAAATGCGGTGGATCGCTTGCCGACAAGCACTGGCACAGTGGTGAAGACGGCCGGAACAGCCGTAAAATGCGCGCCAACGAGCTGTTGGAGCCGTTCAACCTTGAAGCTTGGATAAGGAAGGAGCTCACGTCACCTCAACTGACGCAGATGCTCAACGGATAAGGTTGCTTCGGTGAGTATCTGAATAAGATCGGACGCGAGGAGATGGCACAACAATGCCATCAATGCGCAGCCGAATTGGACTCCGCCCAGCATACGTTGGTCTCTTTCTGGAGCAAGACCGCTGAACGGGATCGGGAGAGGGCCGATACCGGGCGTAGGCGACATCGCTGGCGGACACCAGTCGCTGACAGGACCGCAAGCTGCCAGAGAGTGGGGACCTCTGGTAGCTGATTAATTAGTTCCGTCAGCGATAGGGGGGGTGGCCTCGTCGCAAAACTGCGGTCAGGCTGCAATTTATAACAGTTGGGCCGACAGGCAAGGGATGGGCTTCCCTCAGGATAGTGTCTTTATAGACACGACATCGTTTCTAGGGGGACCTGAAATAGCATGGTCTGGGTCCTCCTAAGAGCAGGGAACCTGAACCCGACCGCTGGGGTGTTTTTTAGTGGAATCACCACATACCTGTCTCCTCAGTCGTCGAGGAGCCGGAGATCCGAAGGGATTTTCGACCTCATAAACAAGAGACTGCTGTGGTGACAGCGCGTTGTCGGTGCCTACGAAGCATAATGACCTATGCGTACGTACGCTCGCGGCGCGATCTAAGTAATTATGAATTATTGACTGCCTTGGCGGCACTGTGGTAGTGTATGCGATTATTTACACGTATTTACGTAACCTGCCGTCAGCCGAAGTCCGTTGCTATTGGATAAATGGAAATTCAAGCTCGCGACTATCTTCGTGGGTGGTCTGCTAAATTTGTGTTGTAATAAAATGCATTTACACCAATAAATAAGATAAGTCCCAATCTCGTCCGAGTTTCACTCTCTTCTAACTACGGTACGAAGGCTAACAGCTGGGCCAGCTGACATACATATCCCAGTACCTTCTGTCATCAGCCAGCTGGAAACCGAAACTGCCATAGTGGCTCAATCAGCTGCGTTGTTGCATTGTCTGCATTCGCAATGAGTATGGTGACCATCACTCTTGGATTCTGCTTTCCATCAGGCAGAGTAGAGTCATTTTGGCAGGCGCATACATAAAAAATGGTTTGACCGAAGCTACCGACTATTGTATTGTATAATCCATGATTATATTTTTGTTATAACTAAATAAATAAAATGTAAACTACTTTCATCAAAATCCTCACCTCATTAGAATAACTCAATCAAAGAATGACATAGTATGCGCAGTAGGCATACTATGTTAAATTAAGTTTAAGCCGTAAACCTTCGACTATTTTTCTTAAAAAAATTTCGGGCACTTGGTTTGCATTTTAGTTTTTTATTTGATTTTATTTAATTTTGAGTGATACCCTTATTTTGATTTATCTGTGCACCGGCAATCTTGATCACGTGACCAATTCTCTCCGGCCATAGACAGAAATCCTTCATCGACTTCTTTGGTTTATAGCCACGAGGTTTTAGAAATATTTCAATTTATTATTGAAATAATAAAAAGATACTTCATTTTATTCGAACATAATGCCACCTAGTAATCCTTTGCCACCTAAAGAAAATGCGCTTTTTAAAAGAATTTTGGTAAGTCAAATTGTAAACAGTATTTGGATGGGAGCTGCTTGTCATTCTTTGCGATTAAATTGCATTTTTAGAACAACGTAAAGAAAAATAAGGCAGTTTGAATATCCTATATCAATTTCTTTTCATACGGATGATTTACGAAATTTTTACAGCTTAGAGTATCCTATTCACTATATTAATTTATTCAACATCAAAATTTACTAGGCTAGCACTCTTGGGCTCTATCTAATAGGAGGTTAAAATGTTAAATGTATTATCTTTCAGCGTTGTTACGAACATAAACAATATAAAAATGGGCTCAAGTTTGCGAAACAGATACTCTCAAACCCTAAATTTGCTGAACATGGAGGTGAGTTCTGATATACTTACTATTTATACTAGACTTTAGTGTTTGTTATGTTTATGGAAATAATTAATTCCGAATAAATATGAAATAACTGCATGATAACTCTGTATAACTTTGTCTTACACTTTCTATTGTTGTGAGTGTTATAAAAATTGTTTTGAAAACATGCCTGACAATGTTTGTCTTTGCTGTACATCATTTCACTTGTGATACATAACATACATCATAATAAGATTTCCCTTTGAATTTAAACCATGTGGAAAGTATGTATATATCTTTATTGATAAATACTTTGATATATATTTTAGTTTCTATGTATACAAGGGATATAAGTTATGTAAGTTAAGGATTAAAAAAAACCATGATGCTAATTTATTTAAATTTATTTTCAGAAACATTGGCAATGAAGGGATTAACACTTAATTGTCTTGGTCGCAAAGATGAAGCTTATGAATATGTACGTAGAGGTCTCCGTAATGACCTAAAGTCCCCTGTTTGTTGGCATGTATATGGATTGCTGCAGCGTTCTGACAAGAAGTATGATGAAGCCATCAAATGTTATCGCAATGCACTCAAGTGGGAGAAAGAGAACATTCAGATTTTGCGTGACTTATCATTGTTACAAATTCAAATGCGTGATTTAGAAGGGTACAAAGTAAGTTGTTAATAATGTTTATTAGAAACCAAAAACTCCTTTCTAAGCTAAGACCATAAGACCACACACACCCCAATAGGAGCCAAGCATGATTAAAAAGAGACTGGACAATGTTGCATGGGTCAGCTAGTTTTCATATAATTTGGCTAGTAGAATAGAATAGAATAGAATAATCTTTATTGTACATTAAATAATACAGTTTACATTAAAAAAATAATACTTCAATTGACTGTCCATGTACAAATGGCGTAGTACCTGCTTAGTACAATTATTCCATTGAGTACCTATGGTCAGGTGTTACTTAATATTATCAAATAGGTAACTTGATTAAATGTTTTTTTGATTTTGGTATCTGCTTTTTTTATAACGAATATGAAAAATATAAAAATAAAAATAACATGAAAAAATGAGTAGGTTAATACCGAGTTTTGAACTGGTATCCATACTCTTTAAAAATTCTTAAAAACTATAAATAAAAAAGTTTTATAAAGTATTGAATAATGCATATAGTTAAAATACTTTCCATTTCCATATTTTACATTTTTACTAGCTGGTTGCATTCCTTTAAAAAAAATACAGATAGATACAGCCAGTGTAATAATGATTTTGAAAGAAATATTATTAAAAGGCTTATAGAAACTTAAGGTTGATATTCCATTGCTTTTACTTTCAGGATACTCGTTATCAGCTGTTCATGCTGAGGCCAACACAAAGAGCTTCATGGATTGGTTTTGCTATGAGTTACCACCTTCTTGGTGACTATGAGATGGCTAATAGTATTCTGGATGCCTTCCGAACTAATCAGATGAAAGGACCACATGATTATGAGCATTCAGAATTGCTTCTGTACCAAAACATGGTGTTAGCAGAATCTGGACAATATGATCGAGCGCTTCAACATTTAAATAAATTTTCAAGTCAGATTCTTGATAAGTTATCTATTAAAGAAACTTCTGGAGAATATTATTTGAAACTTATGAAGTAAGTATTGATGGATTAGTATATATTTTATAGATTCCAACAATGTGGAACCCATTTTGGAACTCATATAAACCGCTACCACCTGTCTATAATAATTCCAGTCCATCCAAAGGTAGAACAGAAGCAACCCATTTTTGCTGTTCATTTGTTGCTTATCATTTTTTCTATGGTTTGTTTGCACCAAAAGCAGTATGTTAGATATTGAAAATTAGTTCAAATTAATTTTCGAATCGAATGAGAGTAGACATTCATTGCACTAGATTTTAGATTATACTTATCACTACCAGTGCATGTGGTTCGCCCATGTTGCTGGGTCCTTTAAGGGTGGTGTAAAAAAGCAACCCACTATGTTGACATATTGTAGGTCACCATGCTACATTGTCTGCATTCGCAATCAGTATGGTGGCTTCCAGTCTTGGATTCTGATGCTTGCCATCAGGCAGAGTAGAGTCACATTTGCAAACTCAAAAAAAAAAAAATTAAGTACAAAACTCTAACACAATGTGGACTGTGCACTTTTCATTCAATGTTTTGCATCCTAATGTCTCGTACAAAGTGTGTTTTGAACCACCGAGAAAAACAGTATTGACCTTTAATGTCAGAAAGTACATATGGACCATATAGGACCTGTCTACTAGTTTGCAAGTTTAACTTACATTTTTCAATATTATGTTATTTTGACTTACGATTTCAGGTGTTATCTATTCACTTTTTTATTTTATTTCCCTATTATCTGTAACATATTAGAACACATAATTTCAATTGTATTCTGAAGCTATTGTACTTAGTGATTTACTGACACTTGCATATATTTTTAATATGAAAAAGAAAAGAAAATTCTCTTGTAATAGTTTGTTTTGTATTTTAATCTTATAATTCTATGATCTTATAAAAGTTTGAGAGGTCGCCACGCCGCTCTCCATTACGCCAATTGTTGAGGGTTCAAAATGTTCAAATCCTACATGAGACAACACTTTGTTTGATCCACAAATTTTGGTTCTGAGTCTGAATGTTCTTTGTGTCTGTTTCGTGTATGTTTGTAAAGACCCCTGCGACACGATGATGTGTATTCCTGACGCGGGCTTTGTTTTTAAAGAAAAATATAAATATTTCATAAATTTTAATCTTCAGGTTTAAAGAAGCAGAAAAAGTCTATGAGGGTTTATTAAAGAGAAATCCTGAGAATGTAATGTATTACCAGAAACTTATGGAAGCCAAACAGTTCAGTGATCCTGATGAGAAAGTGGCTTTCTTTGATGTATATAAGTGAGTACATAATTAACTCTATTTATTATTAACTAGCTGACCCACAGAACCTCGTTTGCGTCTTCTATTGAAAATTTTCTTCCGTTTTTGAAACATTGTTCATTGGTGCTCCGCTCCTATTGGCCTTAGCGCGATGCTATATAGTTTATAGCCTTCCTCAATAAATGGGCTATCTAACATTGAAATAATTTTTCAAATCGGACAAGTGGTTCCTGAGATTACTCTAATCTAAAACAAACAAACTCCTCAGCTTTATATATTAGTATAGATTCGTCCATGTGATGACAAATTAAGAATATGGTGTGCTACTTTACTCATCTGTGGATTTAAAAGAGATAATAAAATCTTGATATAAACCCTAAAAGAATCAAATAAAAGGTAAAAAGTTCTTTGCTAAGAACAGGCCTATATCCAGTTGTAGACTGTTACAGGCTGATTGATGCTTAGAGAATTGGATAGAATACTAGAAAATAGTTAATATTTAGCTTATCCGCATTTTGCTGCTTCTGAAATCTTCTTTTCACAATCCTTTTTGTGGTACTTCTTTATTAATCATGCCCTTCAAATGTATATGTAAATGATTTAGCATTGTGAAACATCTAAAGAAAGCCGTTTTAATAAAAAGTTTGTAATGACACTCTTTCATGATTTCAGAAAAGAATACCCTAAAGCGATAGCACCTAGGCGTCTGCAGTTAACTGAGGCGCATGCGCAGCCCGTGTTCGAGCGTCTCGTGGACCAGTATCTACGACATGGACTGCACAAAGGAATACCTCCACTATTTGTTGATCTCAGGTCAGTTGATTCATTTCCATTCTCTAATTTGCAATTTATTTTTTAAATTAGAACAATTATTATTGACAAAGGGAAACATTTAATAATTTGTTAGTAGTCATATTAAACTTGAACATTAAACTAGATCAAACTTTTATCACTTTCTATGAATTAATCAAATAATAAAAATAAAGTAATTGCGAAAATTTTGAAAGTGACAATGATACCATTTTGTCATACTAATACTATAAATGCAAAAGTTTGTAAGGATGTGTATGTTACTCTTTCACGCAAAAAGTGAGAAATTGGCTTCTATTTGTCGCAATAATTGACATATACGGGGGAGCCGCGGGCAAAAGCTAGTATTTAAATATTTCTCTTGGATTCTGCTCATTCCTTCCATCAGACAGAGGACAATTCACCTCGGGATGTCCAAAAAAAAAAAATGTTGCTATAAAATAAATTATGTATAAATTAAGGCTTTAATCATTAAATTATGTTTTCAGATCATTATATGCGGATCAAATTAAAGCAGACACAATAGAAAAATTAATACTACAATATGTAGATAATTTAACAAGTAAGGGAACGTTTAGTGCCGACCCTGATGAAGAAAAGCAGCCGGCAAGCGCCTTACTATGGGCTTATTACTATGCTGCTCAGCACTTCGACTTCAAGAAAGAAACGATTGTAGCACTGCGTTATATCGATGCAGCGATAGAACACACCCCTACGCTTATTGAATTGTTTATTGTAAAAGGAAGAATATATAAGGTTAGTAAATATAGTAAAAGTACTGCAAATTAAATTGTCGGTGTGGACTAAGAATATGAAGAATAATAAACAAGTATAATAGTATAACAAATTCATAAAGTGTCACCAAAACCCTATTCAATCTGTGGGTGACGTAAGAGGCGATTATGGAAGCAAACTATGCAGGACGAAATCAATGCAAAGAGAAAGAAAAGTTTAATTAAACCGTAGGGTTTAATTAAAGTTTTAATTCAACCAAATTTTAGATATATATATATATATATATATATAGATCAATCCTGTAAAACACGCTTGTAGAAGTTGGTTACAAACAAATATACAAATGAAGCTAGTAAAAGCTTGTTTAAAAAAAGACTGAATCCAGATTTCATTGTAAATGACTGATAAATGATGAATAAATACTTAAATTATTAAGTTTACTAATGTTTTTCCATATCAATAGCTTTTATTAGTACTCTGTTTCTCACTAAAGACAAAATAAAAGATCTCCTTTATAAATTTTATCATAAGCGTAACAGACAGAACGAATTACTACCGAATTTATAATATTAGTATGAATTTTTTGTGCATACATATAGTGATTTCAAATGTAAGAAAGGAATATATTAAGATTTGTTACAGAAATGTTATCCCATAGTTGTTATCTAACAAGTAAAATTTTAACAAAAATTAAACCGACTTCAAGGTTTGACTCGATTTCTCTTGGATGCCATCATCAGATCTTAGTGGCCTTATCATGGTACCAGTGTTGTGATATCTCCTTTCTAATTAAAAGAGAATCATCAAAATCGGTTCATAAACGACGAAGTTATCCGCGAAACACATAAAAAACGAAAATATATATACGGTCGAATTGAGAAACCTCCTCCTTTTTTTGAAGTCGGTTAAACATCAGCTAAGTAATGTATAAATAATAATTTTCAGCACGCTGGCGATCCCGTGTCTGCGTATCAATGGCTAGAAGAAGCCCAGGCCATGGACACGGCCGACCGTTACGTGAACAGCAAGTGCGCTCGGTACATGCTGCGTGCTGGACACGTGAAGCGGGCCGAGGAGATGTGTGCCAAGTTCACTAGAGAAGGTAACTTGTTTAATTGTATTAATTAATTCAAATCTAAAGCTTTATTGAGTACACTATGGAACATATGTTTTCGGGATAAATAGCAGCCTATGTGCTCATTAGGAGCCATAGGTTCAGAAAATACATATTTTCAAGAATTCTCATTATAAGTTGCCCAAACCTAATAAAACTATTCGTTCGAGGTTCAACCCTTTCCCAATCTTACGGACAAGTCAATAATCTATACAAATAAATAAAATTGGAATGTCTGTTTGTAAAATTAAAATAACCGCATTTTACCGAATGCATATCTATGTATACATGGTACATATACCAAATTAACAATTTTTACAATTTTTGTGTCTGTTGGTCTGTTTGTTGATCTCTTGAAAGGCTGGACCGATTTTCACGGAAACCAGCTTCGCCCCGCGAAGTTGCTAGCGGTTATTGTCGTTCCGCGGGTAATACCGCGGATTTCAACTAAATTAATATATTATAGTTGCTAGTGGCGATTATCTATTTAATTAAAGTGGACCAGAATAGTACCATAATAAAACTTACTTTATTTGTTATAGCCGACCCACGCAACCTCGTTTGCGTCTCCTATTGCCCGTAGCGAGTTAATTTTCCCCCGTTTTTGAAACATTTTCCATTGGTGCTCCGCTCCTATTGGTCTTAGCGTGATGATATATAGCCTATAGCCTTCCTCGATAAATAGGCTATCTAACACTTAAATAATTTTTCAAATCGTACCAGCGGTTCCTGAGATTAGCGCGTTCAAACAAACAAACAAACAAACACACAAACTCTTCAGCTTTATATATTAGTATAGATAAGATAAGTGATCCGACTCAGCTTTACGGAAGTCTTAAAAATTCTCGGATTTCCTCTATTAAAATATTTATGTTTTACACAAATAAACCATTCTCTTGAATCATTCTTTCTATTGCTGAAAACTCAATTAAAACCCGTTGAGTAGCCCAAACGAAAAAGCAGCAGAAGTGACTTCATTTTATACTATGTAAAGATATTTACATGTTACAAAGCATAGTTATTGTAAGTAAAAGACGATAAATCGATCGTATTTTATCAAATACGATCGATTTATCGTCGACAGACTATTACAAATTAAGTCTTACCAAACAATGTTTCTCATTGCAGGAGTACCGGCTACAGAAAATCTGAACGAGATGCAGTGCATGTGGTTCCAGACGGAAGCTGCGGCTGCTTACCAGCGCTTGCAGCAGTGGGGTGATGCGTTGAAGAAAGCGCACGAAGTTGATAGGGTACTTATATATTCAAATTCATTTATTCAATTAAGATACTAAGTGACATTTATGAACGTTAAATTGAAGCTACAGTTAAAAATCATAAATCGACACAAATAGACGCCACAGCATGTGTTGTATTGTCGTACGTCATACATCTTCGTACTGATTAAGTAACCAACCAAACTATCGGCTGATCGAAAGTCTGCAGTTTGCGGGGGCTCTTAGTAAAATTAGTTACTTTTTATCATCTGTCAACACGATAACATTGTATGAAAACTAATGTACTACTGTACTAAATACAAATTTGTAAAGTCACTATTTAAGACTATTCAATTGAGCCATATATTTGATTGTTTATTCGATTAAAATTTGTAATAAAAAGTAAAAGCTAAAATAATTCTATTGGCTGATATGTTTTGTAATATTCGTTTTAATGAAGAAGACATAGGGTATATATTTACGATACAATCATCTACCCTATCGGTTGCTCAAGAACAGTCAATAATGGTATATAAATGTTGCGCTTGCAGCATTTCTCCGAGATAATGGAGGACCAGTTCGACTTCCACTCGTACTGCATGCGCAAGATGACGCTGCGCTCGTACGTGGGGCTGCTGCGGCTGGAGGACGTGCTGCGAGCTCACCCCTTCTACTTCCGCTGCGCGCGCGTGGCCATCCGCGTGTACCTGCGCCTGCACGCCTGCCCGCTGCAGGACGCGCCGCAGACCGCCGAGCCCGACACAGGTCAGACCACAACTACTTACCCATAATCCTCGTATATTTTACTAACTTCCACCAAAAATGGCTTTGAACGAAATCTAGTAAATAGTTTTTTTATTACGTCATAAATCGTAAACTGCAATTTACCTTTCATTCAATCAACACAAATAAAAAAAAATGCGTTATGTTACGTTTCAGACTTCATTCTGCCTTATAAGTCTGCCTCATTCTAATAGAAAAAATAAAAAAGTGTTGTTTTACTATTTTCCTCATAATTTTTAGATTTATTCTCCATAAGAACCTTTCTTATGTCTTAAAGAAACTTAAAAATATATTAACTGAATTTGTCGAACGGTTATCGAATTTTCGTTTAGCAACACTTGGCGAATTATTATTTTTATTTATAAAGATAACCAGCAAATGACATACATTCATACTAATATCATGAATGCGAAAGTTTATCTGTTTGTTACGCTGTCCCGAAACCGCTGCCTCGATCTGGCATGGAAACACTTTGATTCTTGAGCATACTCGGACGGAGCCGCGAGCTAATGCTAGCACTTTATATTAATACAAAATGTATGATTTATACTTATTCATTTATTAGCCAATCACAGCCACATGAGTGAAACTTGTAGCATTCTAAAAAAAAAGTTATGCAGTATTACATTAAAAGCAGAAACTATTAGGTAAAAAACGTTTCTTTTTACTAAAAACATAACATTCAAATGCGACATAAAAAAAACTAAACGATTAAAATTCAGACTTGGTATATTTTTGCTTACCTAATCGTAGACACTAGATAGGCACATTTTTTTCTTAAAAATAGGTGAATAATCTCCAAAACTGTCCACATCTTACAAACGAGAAAGTTCTTTATAAGATATCGTCAATACCATGCACCTCTCTTCTCTTTACACACCACTTCCGTAGATTTCCTCTATTATAATCTTTACATACTTTAAAAATATTGTAAATCGACGGATATATATGAATGTATAGCTATATACTAAAAACCACTGTGGTTGTATTGATCTAATGAAATGTTTCTAGTTAGTGCATAAATTTGATATTTTCAATTACTGTTTAAGAATAAACACCATTTTGCCTAAAGTTATAAAGAAATATATGTCGGAGTCATAGTGTGGATCGATCGAAGCGGTTTGTATGAAATGGTGACGTCAGCTTCGCCGACGTCACTTGCATATTTTGTCAAGTGGCACTCAAGATTTAAAGCAATAGAAATCGCTCTTAATCAAGTCTAGTCTAGTCTAGTAATCAATCTTCATTATTACACACGTTGGTAGGTAGGGTTTATTTGCACAGCCAAAGACAATATAAAATTCCAATAGTTTATTGAATCAATGAAGCTACAGTTAAAATCATAGATCGGCACAACATTGTCAAAGTGAATTAGGTGAGAACACCAAAATCCACTGAACGTCCGTGTCAATCTATAACCTCCAGTTTCCAAAATGCGTAGAGCCTTATGAGAAGAATACTGGCAAAGAAACTCATGGCCACTCTTTTGAAAGTTACATCTTAACTTATTAGTTACAAACTATCAACAGTTAATTACAATAATTAAGAAGCCTATGTACTTAGCTTATTTACAGCTTGTCCTTCCTCGTACAATGCCCGTACTAAACTGATCTGTTGATTCTATTTTACTTCAATACGAAACGGTGGGTAGTTAGTTTAAGAGCCAATGGGTTAGTAGTCCCGCAACTCGTGCGGCCGCTCTCTTTTATACCGGCTGCTCGTTTTAACTAGTGGTGACACCTACCACTGTATTCGGTGTTACCCGCACACATTTTAGTAACATTTAATATTGCTTACAGAATCGACTAAAACTAAACCAACATTATTAAATCAAGCTGTAAGTAAACTAAGACGTAATAATCACATCGTTAATAACAAATAATCAGTGCGCCTTCTTTAGCATACACCATCCACAGATTCCACCCAAACTGCCATGTTTCTCGATGCACAGTTTAACGTTTCGAATAATCGATTGAAATAAACACTAATTCAAATTAAAACTTAAGAAAACTACTCGTTCTCCGACATATATATAACTAGTTGTTGCCCGCGGTTCCGCTCGCGTGTATGTCGGTTATCGCGGCAAAAAGTAGCCTATGTGTTATTCTGATGCATGTCTATATTACTGTAAAATTTAATCCAAATCCGTTCAGTAGTTTTTGCGTGAAAGAGTAATAAACATCCATCCATACATACATGCAAACTTTCGCGTTTATAATATTAGTAGGATTATCTATATTATATCTTAATAATAATTTGAAATTCAAGTATAAACTTATAAAAATTGTACCCTTTTAAAAATTTCATGGTAAATTTATATCATAAATTAAAACTTAAATGATATTATCACCTGAGCAGAATTTCAGCTGAAATTAAATTTTCCTCGTTTATTAAATGTACTTAAATAAAATTTAAAGTTTTTATAATTAATTCTGCAAGACTGCCTCGTTGGTCTAGTGCTTAACGTAAGCGACTGCTCATCAAGAGGTCTCGGATTCGATTCCCGGGTGGGAATGCGGTTGAGTTTTTCTTAAAAGAAATCCTTAATAGCAGCCCGGAGTATGGAAGATGGCGATGTTTAACGCCCGTGCCTCGGAGAGCACGTAAAGCCGTCGGTCCCGGTTGTCATGAACATCTATGGCAACCATTGTCGGGAAGTCAGTGCCCTCAAATATACCAACAACTAGTTCAATGAATTCAGTTCACCCTCAGGGATGCAGAGGTCCGATGCCAGTCGCCCCGTGTAAAAACTGATATTCAGGTATAACCGGTTGAACTAGTAGCCGACCCCAAATCTTGGGAATAATAAAGGCTAAGAAGATGATGCTTCAATATGTTTGGGTATCACAGATTAAAGGACTCTACCCACAACAGCCTATCATATTATTACCATAACAGAAACGTGTCAGGATCGGAAAGCAACACGATATGCTATACTATGCCCACTAGAGCGTATCAATTACGTATCAAAGCCGTATATATATCGGCTTTAATGATGGGCACGTCAGCATATCATCTCATTATCATACGCGTGTCATACCCGTGTTTAATACGGTGCGATGAATCTGCGCGTTTACTGAAGGGCTCCCCGCTTATTAAAGGGCTCTAGAGTAATGATTAAACACAGGCGCTTGCCGGGCTAGAGACGCCTCTGGTGGGCGTCCTACGCTACGTTTGCCGATGTAATACGTTCCTACGTTGTATAGTCGACAAAATTTACTTTTAGAATTTTTTAACAGTTATTTTTATATACGTAGACTACCCAACGATGTTACCATCGGTTATTGTCTTCCTAACAACTACAACAACGAGTTGCCGCGGGGTGAAGCTAGTCTAAAAAAAAGTAGCCCTAGTTACTCCTTATATCATAAGATATCTGTTAGTTAAAGTCCTGTCAAAATTGGTCCAACTGTACAGAGATTAGCCGGCACAGACAAAAAACTATAAAATAGATTTTTATGTAAGTGCTGTTTAATGTACTTTCATAAGCATTTTAATAATTAAATAAATAAATAAATATTTCGGACATCTAAACACACAACGCCATCTAGTCCCAAGATAAGCAGAGCTTGTGTTATGGGGTACTAGACAACTGATACAAATACATATATACTTTTTTTTTTTTTGTAAATACATACATATTATAGATAGAACACACCCAAACTCCGAAACAAATATTTGTAGATCATACAAACATTTGGTCCGACCCGGGAATCGAACCCGAGACCTCATGATCAGCAGTCGCTCACGCCAACCGCGAGACCAACGAGGCAGTCAATAATAATAAGCAGTTAATATTGATATAATGTAACGGACACATCCTACAAATTGCGTGGTACGTTATTCCGGTTCTTTTTTCCCTGTTAACCCTTTTAGCTACCCCCCTTTTAGCTGGGCCCCTTACCAAAATGAAACCACTCTCGAAAAATTTGCTTGATAGTAATAACTTGTAAAACTTGTTCCGGGGATCCCGGACTATTTAGTTAAAATCTGTTTATTTAAAATCATAAACATACACTTCAATTTAATTAATTTGTATAGATTATGTTTTAAATACAGTTGGCAACAAATACTTTCGGTTCACCTTGGTTACATACAAGGCTATGTTAAAATAATTATTCAAATTAGTTCATTTCATTTCCAAAAAAATAAATACATAACGAAGCGTGATATATTATACATATCCTTCAAAACTGTATATTTCAATCCTAGTTATTGTTGAATAACATTCACAGAATTTTACATATAGAGTGATTCAATATACCACAAAAGCTATTTTTAACATCAAACTAGGACTCAGTACTTACCTATTTTGTTTTTGTTGTTTCATGTCAGTTATATATTATTATTATTGTGGTACCTGCCACTGAAATTATTATTTTATATTTGATGCACAGAATTCTTTATTGTGAATAGGAAAAATTGTACCTGTGGTTAAATAGTATGGTTTTATGTATCCTAACTTATATTATAAACACGAATATGATTGTTTGTTTGTGACACTCACAAGTCTACAACACTAAACCGATTTTAAACATTTATTCATCATCACAAAGTTACATTATCAGCGAGTAACATAGACTACTTTTTGCCGCTATGAACGACAAAGACTGGATCGAAGCCACAGACAAAAACTAGTAAAATTAAATACAGACGCCATAGTCGGTATTTGACTGCTTAGTGGGCCCAGTGGCTTAAGTGGTCGCCATGGCACTTCCTACTGCGCCATGTGAAGTTGGTTCAAATCCCACAATGGAACTACATTTTGCGTGATGCACAAATTGTTGTCCTGAGTGTGGGTGTTCTTTGTGTCCGTTTCATGAATGTTTGTAAAGGCTCCCGCGTCACCGGATGTATATTCCGGATATAAGCCAGATGTTGTCTTAAAAAAAACTTGTCTACTGTTTTTAGTCTGCTTGATTTATTATTAGAACATAATAATTGAAGGAGTTACATCGGAATAATTAAAATAATCTATGGCAATTAAGATAGACAGGTTGGTGACCCTCATTAGTAGGTACATGCCTTTATTTGTAATTTGCAGTAGTAGTTTATCATGGACAGTGGTATCTTAATCTCTTATAAATATGGTGGTAAATAAATACCGATGTCCCAGATGGTATACGGTTATATTTAAAGCGACTTAACACAATTTCTGCTCTTTAACCATTGTCGTTCTTAGGGTCAAGGTACTTCCGTATTCGGTGTGTGTAAATATCAAAACCACAAATCTTTTCACTGAAGGTATACTGTCTTAACCACGTAAACTGTTCTACTTTAGATAGCCATTTCTGTCGGCCAAGATTACTGCAATGTCGCAGAGAAAGTGACCATTTGGCCTTGTACATTACCTGTGCTCGGCTAACGTTAAGTGTTTTACTCGCTTACATTTCACTATAATATTGTTCTAATAGTGTCCTTGGCATACATTTTTTGACCATTCAATAGATATTGGACATGAAAATATTAGTGTCTCGAGTTGCCCTTTCGTCATCAAATTAGATCATTATCTTAACTTTTGAAATTCAAATAAAACAAAAAATAATTGAAAAAACATGTTTTTATTTCAAATTCTTTGTTTTGAAAATATAATACAAAATCACATTTATTTAACACCAATTCTTCAAATAACAATATCATTAAAATTAACAATTGATATCATTATTATATTATATAACAATGCTACAATTTTTCCACACATATCACATCACACTTTATAATTCGTTGAATACTGACAAATAAATTAACTATCATAATGCATGCACCACAGTCTCTTAGAAATAATTTAATAAATAACGTATCAAAGATAAGCGTCCGTTATGTTTCACAATAACATCGCTAAAATGTAACTCACATAAGCTTTACTAGCTTTTAAATATTATGGCAACGCGGGGTGTCCCGCTAGTCTCTCAATCCTTACACTACTTAGGACACTTTAACATCACATTTGCGCTTTAATATTTACACAGCACGTCGCTGCGCGACGCTTAACAGTTCAGACTAGAGCTTTGGTTTCATCGTCCGTATCCGGGCGATCTGTATCTCTCTCTTGCCGCCTGCGCAGCTTGCGGCGTCAGGAAGTATACATGTGCACCCTCTCCAGGGAGCCTGTACGACACGAAGGAGCCTGGTCGACCTTCTCCTACTGTATTAGCAGGACCTATCCACTCCGCGTCAGGATTGATTGGAGGTAGTGGCCTCTTATAGTTTACTGCTGTATCACCCACTAATGACGGCCTGTTCAAATCATATTGTTCGCCTGTGAACTTAGGCCTCTGTGCTTGATTTTGAGCTCTGTACTGCTGGGGAGTTCGGTAACCTGGGTTTGGTATCGGAATAAATTCACTGTCTGGATTAATGGTCGGTCGTGGCAGGCGATCGTTCACTAAAGTATCGTCAGCTAGTGATGGAGGTTTCTGTTGTACTAGCTCGGCGTTAACTTCAGGCACAGGCTCGCTATCGGGGTTAATCTGTGGCCGGGGCTGATGATAGTTCACCAGAGTGTCTCTATCGAGAGATGGTGGGTTCGGACTTTGCGATCCGACAATCTCATAGTGAAGATTAATGTTGTTATCTATTGGCGTTCTCACCGTATCAAGTGGCGCCGTAACTGCCAACCCGTTAACGTCGTGAGTGTTGTCCTCTAGTTTCTTGCCAAATATATCGAATGAGTTTTTTGTAATGTCGTCAAAGTATGTCTCATCTTGCTTGGTGTAATATCCTTGATGTACAGGATTCGGTGTGGTGCTAGGGTAATTCGACACAAGTACAGGCACAGGTTGGTCACTTTGTATGGGTACTGGATTTCTATTTTTCTTATTCCTATTTTCGTTGTGTTTTGGAGCGTCTGCATAGTAATCATCGTGAATCTTCGCTGTAGGGTAATATCTATTTGGCGTTTCAGTCGTTACTTGAACATTTTCGACTAAGTATTGTTGGTGGTAGCCAGGTGTCACTGATGGCGTTATAGCGTTGAACTCATTGCCTGTATTAAATGGTTTACTATAGCTAACCATAGGTCTAAAAGGTTCAGGATCTAATTTTGGCGCACGGAACGGTAGGTCTTCTGGCTGAGTTTGATAACTGAACTGATATACTGGTCTGGATGTGATAGCTTTAGGCTTATGAGTATTTGGTCTGTGGGAATGCGTTTTAGGTCTCTTCGTTGTGAAGAAATCTATTGTTTGTTGTATATCAGCGATTTGTTGATAGAAAGTATCTGGTCTTTGTTTCGGCTGTTGCACATACACAGGTTGCAGCTTCGGTTTTTGTATACTGAAGTATTCCTGTGTTAGAGTACGTGGTCCCTGTTTTTGTGGCCACAAGAAAAACGCATCAGCTTGATCAATTCCTCCGAACGAGACATCTACCGCTGGTGAGAATCCAGACTGTGTGTTGAAATTTTGTTGTTCTTGATAGTTTTGTTGACTAACTGGGACTGTCTTGTAATAATTTCTTCCGTCAAAGTACGACACTGGCGAGGGCGATGATTTTGGTTGTTCATCATAAAAATAGAATGATTCGAATCTATTCTCATTTGGTTTTCTGTTATTGTATACGGGTTGTAGCTTTGTAGTAGGCACATTTTGTATATGCGAGTAATGAGCCCTCAATGGTACTTGTGTTGACGTTATATCATTAGCAGTAGTAACAGCTGGTGTTTTATGTGGCACGTTGTACAAAATATATGGTTTTTCTGTCGTGGTCTGTACTTTTTTATTGTACTCTGGATAATCGTAAATAACAGACACGGAGAGAGGTTTTGTGGTTACTTTCGTTCTAGTTTTATAAACAGGTTTTTCCGTTTTTGGCCTTGTAGTGTTTTCTTCTGGCAAGTTCTGAATTCGCACACGTTGTCTTGTAGGTATGCGCTGTGGTTTTCTTGTTTTCGGCGAAGTAACGATTTCGACAGCAGGTGGTGTAGTCGTCGGTATTTCAGTCGTTGTAACTGTCTCAGTTGTTGTAGTTGGGCGTGTTTTGTACTTGTTACGATGTATTGTATGCGTGGTGGTTGGTCTGGAGGTGGTTTTTGTCCTCGTATATGTTGTTGATAGCTTAGTAGTTCTTACGGGCTCCGTTGTAGTTTCCTCTAACGGTGCGAAGAAATCTGGAGGTGGGGGCAGTACTATGCCCGGCACAAGTGGGCCAGCAGGTACTCTATTGTTGTAGTCGGCGTGGTAGGAAAAATTGTATGGCGGCGGATAATAAATCGAAGGGTCGTCTTCGTCGTATAGGTCGGACTGGTTGCTCGGTGGTGGTAGGAATACTGCGCCCGGTGGAAAGCCTTCTGGAAAAGAGCCGTTGGTAGTTGGTGGGAAGTAGAATGCTCCTTCGCTCGCATTCACGGGTAGGAATGTGAACGGAGGACCTGGCGGCGGCGCTCCCCCGGTAGTAAAGTTTCCCTGATTATCACTTGAGGGGTAGGGCGCGCCCGATGGAAAGAGGAATGGCGGAGGAGGTAGAGGGCCTTCGCCCGCTCCTGTAAAGAAGGAAGGGAATAAGGACGCAGGGACACTGCCGTTTGGCGTGAGGAAAACGAGCGGTCCGTTGTCGGAGAGTCGTACCGGAAAGGGCGGTGGCACTTTTGGTTTTTGCGGTAACTTTACTTGCCTGTTAGGCGCTTCATAGTTATCGATCGGTGGCCAAGGTCTGGGTTCTGTTTCTTTGGTTCGTTCAGGAAATGATCCACCTTTTAAGACTAATAAATGATCCTCAGCAAGCCATATTTCATCCTTTTTAAGGCCTCCTAAACTTAAAAGGTTATCTTTTGTTCGTGTCTCAGAATTAGGCTCGTAACTGACGATTCCAGGTCGTTTAGGTGATTTAGCGAATATTTCATCCTGTATGAGACCATATTTTCCTTCGGCCACTTGATCTGCCAAAGTTTTCCTGTCTTCTTCGTCTTCTTTCATCTTAGGAGCGTCTTTCCCTTCGCCGGCACTGGACATGAGCATGCCATCGTCCCATATTCCTTGGTTCCAGCCAACATTGCCGCCTGACTGGTCCGGCGTAATCACGCCTACAAATTTACCCGATTCGCTCTTACTGTCAAACGTAATGGCATTTTTAATGGAACCATATTCTTTATCTGATTTAATCTTCATATGACCGCCGACGAGTCGTTTGATTGTCCGTTGAGACTCGGCGTGGTCGGTGTCTGACGGAACTCCGAGACTGCGCTGATCGCGCGCGAACGAATCAGGCGGCAGGACGTATGTGGGCACAAGCACACTGGCACGCGTCTCACACGCCCATGCCAGCGCCAGCACTAGCGCTAACGCCGCCCCTCTCACCATCTGAAAGTTTGGAAAACATCACTTCTTAGTTATATTGCACAATTATAAACACTCAACACTAAACATCAATCCATAAACTTATCTAAGTAGGGCTTTCTTTGTTAATCGTGTATAGTTTGTTCGATCGACGTTCATATACGCGCAAAGTGAAAGGACCGAAGGAGCCAAGCGTCGGCCAGTGTTTTGGTCACTGGCGAATCGTGCGCCACCACCCGCCTTTTATCAAGTTTTGTAGAGCGACCACCTCCGACCTGCCTGGCATTGAGAATCAAGCGTATAATTGGAAATTGAATGGCGAATTAACAACCGCTTCGAGACAGGAAGGCCACGAAGCCTAAATACAAAAAAAAAATTGTCATACTTAATCTTTGCATTGTTTAAATCTACTTTAATCAGACCGGGAGTTCTATTGTTGAATAGTCACAGTGCAGTAGCACCGAACAAATTTTGATTAGCCCAGTTTGTAATCGCTAATAACGTAGAAATCTTAACAGTTTTGAAATTATTATAATTTTTTTTCAGTAACGTAATCTTATTGTCGCTGTCATGATACTATGCTCGTATAATCTTCTGTGATGTAGTTTATCAACAAAATAAACGGTGGTAAGACTGGTAAGTTGCAACGCAAGCGACGCTCGATATCGAGTTATATTGAGTACTGTAACAGTAAAACTAGATATTGAGCTATTAGGGCAGTGAAGGCAAAGTCGCCTGTGGTGTCAGGTAGGCGGGGCCGGGCTCTGTGAAAGGCGACGGTCACCTAACTAGATTTTGCCTTCGATAAAACACGGTGGATAATTTGTACCAAAGTATGCACCGAACATGTACTCATAGTGAGTTTAGGGCGGGGTGGGTTGTGTCGGTTGTCTGTGTTCTGACTCTTGCAATACTGCGGTCTATAGACGTTTTAGTTGGTTTCGATTGCAGTGTGCTTAGATACCAATGATATTATTACAATAGAGCATTGTGGTCGTTCCTTAGCAAAAATTCTACACCACTTAGTTTCCATTTAATTCTATGTAATTCTCTTTACCACTTGCGGTTTTGCAAAGTATGAAGGAAATAATCTTACTTATTGGCCTCATTATTCATATCAAGAAGTTAATTATTGTGGACGATTTATTCGCTTTGTGCATGAAATATGTAACTGTCAATTTACTTTAAAAACCGATAGCTCACACTGATTTCAAAGTACTACGTGTGTGGTATTTCTATACGTACATAGATATATTTATAGGCAAGAAATCTGTAAAGTTCACGTAAATACACTTTGTCTTGACATTTGGCTGCGAGTCTGAAGCTCATCTCGGTTTCATCCTTTCGTTTACGATAACTAGTTTGCCTTCATAAAAATTTGTGTCGCGATTGTTCAGAAGCCCTGTGCGCGAGACCGTGTGCATTGTTGCCGTAATTATTTGACATGAGCGATGGAAACTAAAACAACCGAGAACGGCCTTGTACCACAAGGTGCCCGATTTTTTTGCGGTCAGTACAAAACGTGAAGTGATTAACCAACTAGTCGCGCCTGGGAGTGTCACGGTGGCCGGTGCTTTCGACAGTGCGCCAACCTTGCCACGATATGCCGGCCCGGAATGAATGTGCCTACAATTGTTTTATAACTTTTTTCGTATGTGTATAAAAAGCTTTCTTTACGTTCTAGTTTCACTGCGACAGAGTGTTGGGAAATTCTCTCGGTTGTATTGTTGGTTATTTGTATTCAGAGCTCGGTGAGCCACGCTCGCGCTAACTTTCCATCGGCCTTTGTGTGTGTTGACTCAGGTTTAACCAGGGGCATATGTTTGTTGCATGTTATATGGCTACATTCTATTTAATGCACTAACGGGTTAAACTTTCTTTTTGTTACAATATATTTCTGATAGAATTCAGACAAAATACAAAGACGGCAATTGTCGTACACCTAAACACATTGAGTTTCATACTTTCATTCAGACATTTATAAGTTGATCTCTCCTCGAGTTTGCTGAACCGCATAAAACTAACTGCCATTTATTTATTACAAAGTATTACCGCCTTTTTGCGACATAACTGTTTACTGACCGCTCCTTAATGTCCGGCACGCGTAGAAGACATTACACAATGTATAATAATAATGATTGCGATCGCCTATTAATAAAATGTTCTTGTGTATGTTACGGTGTTGACGGAGCTGGTTGTCGCGTTATTACGAAACTGTATCAAATCGCAGTTGTCTGAGCGTTAGGGCCCTCGAGCGTCGCAAATTATAACATTAAGTTACTTATTTGTCCTTATCAGATATGTATATTCATCAAGTTTAATGTAACTCCGATTCCATAGATCGCTTGTTGCGAACGTTTATTATAAAATTATATATAAATATATTAAATATGTCATAAAAAATTCGTATAATTTATATAAAAATGAAATATTTCTGTATATTTTGTAAGCTCTATTAATATTTCACTGTATCAAATTACAGTAAAACTAGAGAATTCATATACATACATGTATGCAAAATGCAAATGCAATAGTTAAGCTAAGGGCCCAAAGTTGTTTTTTTTAATCGTTAGCAGCAAATACACGACCGAGTTTCGTGGTAACCTTTTATGATGGCCAAACGCGAAGCGTGGCGCGTGCCTTTGGATTGATCAACTAGTTCATTATAATTTCATTTATTTCGGGCTCATCTATTAAATATCTTTTAACACCTTTGCCTTTTATCTGTTACTTACATGAATTATCGTCCATTGTTTTGGTATTATATATTTTTGAGAAGCTTCGCATAATTAATTTTTAAAGTCATTAACTAACTGATCGAATTATGAGAGTATATAAATGGATCTATTTATAGTTGCAATAAAGGAGCGTTTATCTAACAAAAGATGAATCTATAGCACAAAAAATATATTTCATACCAACAGAAACATTCCTTTGTAGTCTATAAAATACCGGATACAAAGCAATAGTATCGAATAGCACATCAGACGTGGTATTAAGTTCTAATCCTTAAATGTCAGAAGTTACGCACAGGTATTTGCCAGGTACAGAAACACGAGAAATGCTAATAATGTCACGGCTCGGGCAATAATTGTGGATAAGTCGTTCGGTCAAGGCGGTGCCATCTTATAACCAGTTTTATCAAATGCACCATCTTAGGCTGTTATGTCATCTTACCTTAAGTGTCTATTGGTGACAATAACACATTGTTGTGTTTATAAATTACTTTTATTTAATGTTATTCTCTTCTAGAAATATTCTTAGTATCACAATCTTAATAATACTATTGACAAAACACTGAATTAACACTTATTCTCCAATGCCATAGTATCAATTCAGCATTGAGGTTTGTCAAATTTGACCTTGCCTCAAATTCAACACTTTTTATCAAATACCTTAGTAAACAATAACCGGCTAGTTTTACGTCATTATAATGTCCTGTTTTAAATCTAATGTTTAAAATTAATTATATTGAGAGACCGAGCAAATGTTTCACGAATTTTGTTTATTACCATTTTTAAACGTGCTTTATTATCATCCAAATCGCCTTCCAATTAAAAGGCCTTGCATTTTAATGTGGGAATTCTTATATACATTCCTCCAGTTGTTAACTCCAATTTAGATTATCTTTTGCGAATTTAATAAGCAATTGCCGTAATGTAATATTTACTTTGTGCAAAATAACTCCTTTGACGGTTGACTATTGCACAAGTTCTCTGCTTTGCTTCATTGCGTGGGTTCCATTGCTTTCTGCTAGGTACCCTTAGTGCTTACAATATTGTTGCATTAATAATACTCATTTATTATAATACCGCAGGTTACTTGTAGTAAATCCACCAGGTTGGTAGACTGTTTTATTACTGATATATTAAGGTTATAATTATTTGAAAAATCGATTTTGTAGATCGTGACTAGTTACGGTCGTGGAGTGCGCACGCGCCGTCTCGGGGCCATTTCATAGTGAAATATTTCAAGCTATTTCTACTACGTGTTCTGTCAAGTATTCCATTGTTGGCAGAATTATGATTTATATGCATAAAGCTACTTTCAAGGCTGATCTTTGCTTCATGTTGTGTATATTATAGATTATGACTAAATCGTTTACCATGAGTTGCACCTTTAGCTAACCGATCGATTTATGTTATTGATTATAAAAACAAAGAGCTCTATAATAAACTGTTGCCACATTGATATGCCGCAATAATCTAGGAATGTCTCGCTTGAGTTAAAAATATATTTGTTAATAATATGAAGCTAATGAAATATATTTTTTATTAAACATGAACGCCTCGATTACAGATAAAAAAATGCATACATTGTTTAAATCCCACCCTTGAACACAAAAACAACCTTCACACCGATTAAATGGCAGTAGCTTCCGCATAGACTGCTTAAGTCACTTTTTCAAGTAGTCGCTCCATTTAGCTAAAAATGTCATGTTGCTTATGTCTAACTTAGTGGACATCTCTATATGTGAATCAGTGTAAACCCTAGTA
Source organism: Spilosoma lubricipeda (assembly GCA_905220595.1). Lineage (NCBI taxonomy): Eukaryota > Metazoa > Arthropoda > Insecta > Lepidoptera > Erebidae > Spilosoma > Spilosoma lubricipeda. The sequence goes on along the minus strand of HG992294.1, from coordinate 8,112,437 downwards.
ATAAGAATGGATCTGTTTTAAATTAAATATTAGGAATTACTATTTTTACAAAATTCTATTACTCTACGTAATCTAATATGAGCTATTGAGACGTGATATGCTTTACTCACATGCGCGCTTTCTTTTCTTCGGCTTATAACTTTCAAGCTCATTGTTTCGTAATTGCGGAGTTCTTTCTTTGACAGTTTGTGTGTAATGCTAGTTATCCATTCACGTGTCATCAGTAACATCTATTACCTCATCTTTACCTGTTATGACTGCACTTTCCAAGTTTTTGTTTTTTTTTTTCCAAATAATGAACGAGCACTCTTACGCGCGCTTTGTTAACCTCATGAACTTGCTTATCTGTACTGGTTTTTTAACGATGATTTTTTTTTCTTGTTACAGGTAAGCTTTTTTCCAAACTAACGTCTTCTTGGTAAGTACCAAAATATGTACGAAACTAGATTTAATCGCGTTTAAAGTAGGCAGCTCTCATATTGTGCTCTTACTACCGGTGTGGTTAACATCAATTTACTGATTTCAAGTATATAATCGATGTTATTAGTTGTTAGTACTTTATTGTTTAATACGAGGCCTGTCTTGTGCAATGGGTTTCAAAACTTTTCCGCAGTTCTTGTGTTACTTTTTGGTGTTTTTCGGAGCGTGGCGGATAGTAGGCAACCTTAGATTGCGCCCGAGTCCTTCGCTCGGAATCGTGCGAGGAAAAGCTGTGTATTTTAATAATAGCAAATTTCATAACATTGCACACAATTACAGTTATCGTTTAACTGTCCGCGGCTATCGATTTTCACGCATGTTAGGTGTTAGCTAATTTACACGTTACGTGGTACTAGGGTTCATAATGACGACTCATATTCATCACGCCTATTAGCTGACGATGCGTGGCCGCATATAATTGTTGAGAGCGTGTCTATTGTTTAACCTGTCACATCAGACACATTCAGAGTTGCTACACACGAAACAATTTGTCATTGTATGTTGTTTGCGACTCTCTTAGGTTTTCGTAGACCTTGCTTGTAAGCGACATGTTTGTCGACCGGTTTTATACAAGTGCTGCTCCGTTTTTTGCTGCAATATTATCGTGTAGTTTTCATCGGTTGAAGCCGGATGCGATTTTTTCTCGTCGAATATAAGAGCTCATGACGCAAGGTATTATTATTTAAATGATGTTGTCTTCTGCTATTTTTTAGTTGTTTGTTTTCACCAAAATGTTAATATTATCAGTTGTTTTAAATTTCATAACTGCGAATAAATTAAAAAAAACTTAATATAAGACGATGTTGCACGTTTTGAAATTTTTTAAAGGTTTTGAATTTAATTTCATGCAGCACTCATAGTATTTTTTACTTTCGAATCAGCGGCATAAAAAGTTAAGTAATAAAATTAATTTAGTATACGAATGGCTTTGAAATATTTTAAACCCTAATTGGAACTATCATGCCTGGTATTCGAGCACATCTGTGTGTGTTCATTTTAACTATGTATTAAAGCTTCTCGATTAGTTCTTAACTTAATGTCATAATTATGTATGACTGCATTCCACAATAATGTTTGTCGTTTGTATTGAATTTTCAATAAATATCACCGATAGTAAATAGTATTAAACATGGAGAAGCTCACCGCTAACTTTATAATCGGTAGCAAGAATATAAAACTTTCTTGCCTATATTATTATATTAAATTTCATAGTAGGTACTCCGGAAATTTCCCTGTACTTAACCTAAAAGATTATTGTTATTGTTAATTGTATTATCTACGGATATTAGTTTAGTTATATCCGCATTTTAATTGACGTTTGTTTCTTGTTCACATGATTTATCCGGAGGGAAATTACACGCACCTAATTTTTTTTTACTTCTAGTGTTTGTATACGTACGACACGTGATTTCTGTTGTGTTTCCGTAGTTCGGCCTCAATTAGCATACATATCGTCATTTTTGTGAATATCTCATGACATATTTACTATGGGAATGTAGTTTTTTATTGTAACAATTCTTATAGTAATGGTACTACTATAATTTTGTTATGTCATACGAAAACCCACGCCCGACTTTCGTAGTTTTGCTGTCGCTTTCATACGCTTTTGCATATTATATGTGATCGGAAGACAGCTATTTGTGTCCGTTGTGATATTACATAACATATCGTCGACACGAATACTAGATTACACCAGATATCTAAATAAAAAGTTAAATAACGATACTTGAAAATGAAAAACAATTTAAAACAGGTTTAAAGGTACGATATTATAAAAAGTGTTGTTGTTTTTATTTACGAATTCTAGAATAATAATGATGTTTATCTTGTTAATGTTTATTTCACTTCAATGAATCAAGTTATTTTCTTGTGACTAGATACAACAATGTTTCTTTGAAAGTCAATACGTAGGTAATGGTAATGGTAACATATTTCACCGTTTCATATAGTTATTCAATGATATATAAAATTGTCACGTAACAAATTCTACGTATCTTTGATAATAGAGTTTAGTCGCGTATGTTTTTAAGTCCGGTTAGTATTCCGTTATCAACGATCGCATCGTTAACATTATAGTCACAATTGAGCACGTAAACATGACGGTATTGGCTATTTTAATACACATTACACTGTATTTTCAAATATACTACTCGTACTACTATCCTTCATATAATATAAAACTTACACGATGACTAATATCTGTTAGATTTAGTTGAGTGTGTGTTGAAGCAATACAATTAAGTTAAGTTGATTATATTTCTTGTGCATTAAGCTTAGAAACCATTAAGCTCTAGGAGAAACTTTTTTAATCATCAGTTTTCACATGATATTAAAAGTCTTGAAAACGGTTTTAGCCTCCAAGTAGACAATCTTAGTATTCAAACTAAGAGTTAAGATTATGTATTTATGATTTTATTTGTAAGTAATAATTTTATACGTACAAATCGAAAAAAATAATAATTGATAGATAAGGAAAAGATTGCTACAAATTTGCCAATTCTTGTTCATGTTTTTCATGTTCGAATATATAGTCTTTTAAATTAAATTATAACGAGCTTTATATTTGTACTTCTGTAAGAAAACGAATCTAATTTAGATTGAAAAGATGTCATATCAGGACTACATTTTAGACTATTAAGCAACACAACTCGCACAGTTTGAAATACTTTTGTTTAAATTTTCTCACAGGTGTTTGTAGTGGCGTCATTGGATTTTATGTCGAAGGCTGGTGGCTGTGAAACTTTGACTTTAATATTTGTGTCGTGATACCGGCTGCATTGTTTCTGGAGTCGCGCTCATTGTGCCGAAGTCGGCGTCTAACCCGTGAGATCTGGGTCGGGGACCTAACTGGAAGCATGTAATTGTCCTCATGCATTCGCTCACTAATTCACTATTAAATAACGCACCTAACATTTACGCTAATATAGGCATTGTAAACAAACACAATCTTACATTTACTGATAAACGGTTGAGGCTGCGGCTGTAATCACTGTTCTTCGTCACGTTCAGTCGCACATCACACGACGACGCTGTAAAGTCACTTCACTCGAGTTGTATATTTCACTGAAGATCAGTCACTGGCACATACTGGGGATGTGGTGTCGCGATGTCGCTTAGCAATGGAATGTTGATAGTGTTATGTCCCGAGGGTCACCGCGCCGGTCAGTGGTGGGGTTCACGTGTGTTCAGCAGGTCGCGCGGCGCATGAGTGGCGGCGGTGGTAGGGGCGCCGATGTAAATACGCTGTCGTAGCGCGTGCGCGCGCCCACGCACACAACTACGTGTGAAGCGCACACTGCCTTGCTGCCGTACTGTAGCTACGAACTGCTTATTCATGAGACGCATAAAAAAAACATGTAATTAAAATTATGTTAGAACCCTAATCCTAGGAATAAAATAAAAATACAACAGTGAAATACAACTAAATTACTAACTGTAATAAAAAAGGATTGTTCCTGATTGATTCGTATCTTTGTGATAAAGTTTAATTGACTTATTATATCCATATTAAAATAAATTCAAAATATGGTAATAAGTTTATTATTGCAGTGAATTTAAAAAAAATGGAATTCACGACCCTTTACGTTCCAAAGGGGGCTCTATTTAGAATTCACATTATAAAATTATAGTGAATTATAAAAATATAAACATCAAGAAGAACAAGAAGGTTGTTTTCAAACACAAAAATACCATATTTCATATAAAGTTAGGTATTGATAAAATGGGGAAAGAACTTTATTAAACGCTTATCTGATTATAGGAAGGGTTCAGTATTAAAAATTATATTTATTTTTAGAAACGCACTAAGCATACAATTACTATTTTCTATTACATATTGCTGTTGATCATGGTCCTTTTGACCTGGGTTGACTTTGTTGATAACAGTGTTACGTTCCACTACGTCATATTATTGACCGATAATCTTCCCATTTAAATTATTAGGTTTAAGGTATTGACATTTACTTCATATATCCTATTAAATGTTTATAAAGATTTCAAAATTGTAGAAATATTTTCCGTATTTATGATTAACTTTTTCGACACGACCTTGAGGTAGACCTTGAACTTGAGTTCAAGGTCACTCATGTTTCATCTAATATTGGTGAAATGCAGTCCGCAAGGAGAAATTCCAAGGAGGCATTTTACCGACCATCTGCTAGTTGCGCAAGCTTCGGACGAGTCATCGACACCGAGGCGTCCTCGGAAGGTCGTGGACGAACCCCGTACGGGACTGAGAGCACATTTACATTAGGCACGTATCACACTGGTGATTTTAGGTTTTTACGTCTATTCGTTTATACACAACTCGTCATGAACTCAAAGTACAGCTGGGCTAAAAAAGAGCCTGACGTGGTGACAGTTGTCACCACGTCAGGCTCATCTATAACACTCATCGCTTTGATAAAAATATTTCTATTTTAGTGAAATAATTCGCAATCTATTGAATACAATAAAAATAAAAGCCTGTTTGCCTATCAAGTCTTGAAATCTTGACCATGGAGAGTTTGAGAGACTATATTATTGATTGTAACGCGACTACCGCGGATCTCGTGTTTGTGAATTAAATGAACAAGTATCTAAACACCTAAGTACTAGTATAAAGGGTGACCATACCTGCTAAAGTGGCGCCCTCATTTTTTCCATAGTCTTTTTTGCCAAGCTGTTAATTGATCGAATTTAAGCTTATTGTTAAAGTTGTTATTAAAGGCTTATAAAATCTTCGTCATCCTGTTGCAGTCCACTGCTGGACATGGCCTCGATTTTGGATCTCTCGCATCCATTTCCAAAAATAATAAAGCCTTGCTCTTAGCTAAGTTCTTAATTATTTCTCGTTAAAAATAATAAACTTATTTCCTACTCTGCCTTAGTCATTCCTTAAAGGAATAAAGTCGGTGCTAGCTGCTGTCACAAAAGAATGTGTGTGGAAATTACAATAAAAATAATTCTTACATGTAGTTAAATAACGTGGAAAACAAATGTAGAGAAAAACACAGGCTTAAATTGAGAACTGTGACCATTTTTTTTAATCAAAAATAAAACACTGAATATATCCCCAGTCAAACTTTAGACACAAAGTGCACCTTCAAAACAATAATTTGCACAAACTGTTTCAAATTTGTTTTGCCATCTACATATTCAGAACACGGTTAGTGTGTGGCGAGCCTAATGTATTATATTCACAAAACCTTATCAATGTCGTGTATCAATATGTTTATATGTTGTGCTCGGAATGCCGGATCTAGCTTTTTTAAAGGTCGTTGGTACTTCTTTTTGTATAAACCCTGCGGGAGTCGGTTTTCCCCGTAGGGGTTGTTGGCTATAGGTAATCGGATGTCATGTTGTGTATCTGGCTGTTTTTTTATTTTTGTTGTTTTTTTATTTTTATAGTAAGTTTTAAATATACTTAAATAAACTTGACTCGACTCTATTTTATGCATTTCTTTCATGTTTGCAGCTTATCTCATTTTGTGGTTTTAAAAGTGTACTTAACTATGTAAGTATAAGCATTGAATAATGTGGAAAACTTATTGTACGTTTATAGTAAAATGATGCAGCAGAAACGGTTCTGTAGAAACTACTGTAAACGTTTTTGAATAAATATTCTTTTTAACCTACTTCAAAAAAGGAGGAGGTCATCAATGCGTCGGAATCTGTTTTAACTTTTAAAATATAGTTAATTTTAAAAGTTAAAACAGATTCCGACGCAAAATGTGGTTGTATTACTTACTCTTGTTATGCATATTTACGCATTATGTAATTTTTCATTTTGGTATGTGTCCTTACTTCATCATACTACACGAAACTGCTTTGTATAACGAATAACAGTATTTCTTTTGGTTTTAATACCCAGCCAACAAGTAACGTAATTTTCACACCGATCAGATCGATTTCCATCCGAGAAAGGTCGAAAATATGTACGTTTTACAACAGTTTTGCGATAACTTAAGGGGCACTTAACGCGTGGAATTCTATCTACTTGTTCGTTTCTCCGCGAGTTGGAAGCAATTCGCGATGCTCGTTTGTTATTTTGATTATGTTTTTTTTCTTCGAATCGTGTTTAGGTGGTGTCGCCGCGGCGCGTCCGTACCACATTCCGCGACACCGAGGCGCTTGCCGGCTCTGACCGCTTGACCACTTCTACCTTTAGTGGGTGGCCTTACTACGGATTTTGATGTCGATATCATTTCGCCTTTTTGTCATCTATTGATTATTTATATGGCAATATAGATTTAATTATATATTCCTTTTTGAAATACGCTGGTAATGATGAAGTAATTAACTATTTTAAACTTAGATTTCATTGAACTAATAAAACTCATGTCCGCTAGAAGTGATTCACTTGCCCTTAAATTATTATTTGATTACCGAGTGAAACCAACAGCTGCGGTTTCATATATCTTGGAAGAAGTTCAGTATTAATAATGACATTAAATTGGCGTCTGTTCAAACATTAGTCAGTTTCCCGTTTGGATGTGACATTTGAATTATTAAGGTTCTAAAATCGACCTGCCTGCGTATTTACAAAATATCACGAGGCAAAATGTTTGGCTTCATGTATAGAAATATCGACTAATTAATCGAGAAAATTGTCATGCGTATGACGTACCTTTGCTAATAAAGATTAGATTCAAACGCATAAATTTTCCTCTCATATTTCATATGCTTTTATCTCTTTATAAACTAAAGATATTATTATCGAAAATCTTTAGTAGGGCGACAGATCCGAAGAGGCGCCGGCTGTCCCGCGTCGGCTAACATTTGGCACCGCTTAAATTATGTAATCGAATATTCATGACGCCTTTTTGTGGTGCATGCTTTTTATTATACACTAGTTGTTGTTTACAGTCCCTCCTGCGACTTTTAGTCTTTTGTGGTTAGCTGTACTTTTTCCTTATTTGAAGGTGTTTCAGTGTTCTGTCTGGGATTTTAGTCACTTTTGAATCTAAGTTTATCCTAATATTATAAAGAGGTAAAGTGTATGAGTCTACTAAACCGATTGAAAAATAATTTTGTCAATAGTAACCCACATTATCTGTGACTGTCAAATTAATTCTAAAAGTCAAAAGCCTTAGTGGTAATCGAATTTTATTGAAAATGTTTAACGAAATAAGCACGGATTTGTTAGTAATTAGTAGGTTAATAGTTTATACCTTTTTCAACGAGGTGTCTTAAGAAAAAACGCGGCGAAATCGAACAATTTTAATTAAAAACATTTTTCTTAAAATAAATACGTATAGACGGAGACCTGATGACGAATTTTGAGGTTCTTTAGGCAAGCTGAAATTGCAAAAAATTACAATTTCTTGAATCCACTTCAATTCATCAGAGTCTTTTAGCGAGTTAGCGGTTATTTCGCAACTGCGCAGCATATAACATTTGCAAGAAAAACTTTAAAGAAATACGTTGTAGGCAACTTACTTTTTTATCTTTTAATTTATTATTTCTATAATTAAAAAAAAAAACAAGACGTTTTTGTCGGTTATTAAGACGACTTCAACCTTTTTTCGGCAATCTGAAATTTGTATCACGTATTTATTAAGTACCTAGCTGTGCCCGCTACTTCGTACACGTGACATTTGGATTTTAAATTATTTTTTACTTGTCACCGTTTAAACCTTTCCTAAGCTACGACAAACATTTCAAAACCAAAATTAGCTAAATCGGTCCAGCCGTTCTCGACTTTTAGCGAGACAAACGAATAGCAATTGATTTTTATATATAAGATTTCAATAATACCTGCAAATCGCCAGATGATTTTGCTGGTTATAAACACGGATGCTAATGAAATTTGTAAATAAGTGCGATAAAATAGTTTTACGCGCAGTCGTAAGAGATTTTGATCACAACTTTTATAATATAGAATTTTGTTTGTAAAGTTTTATCATTGTTGTAACAATGACGACGTTCGTGTTTCGTTGGTGATACGAGACCGGAAGCCCAATGATGCAAAGCATCACTAGGCCGCCATGGTGTAGGGTCACCATGCTGCATTCGTAATGAGCATGGTGACCATCTTTGATTCTACTTCTGCTTTCCATCAGGCAGTGTCATTTTGGCAGGACCATACATAAAAAAGATAAAAACATATACAAAATTATTATGTATGTATATCCTGTTATTATGCATATACAAATATGAATAAGTGTCATTATTAAGTGATTTAGCCGATATTAGCACTGCGCAGGGTTATAAATTCATGTTGTATTTCAATGTTAGTAATTATTACTTTATGGTTTTATAACGTTTATTTGATTTAATATATTTTCATTTAATGAATAGTACTGGGTATATAAATCTTCTGGTCACGAAGCGTAAAAATAATTAATTTTAGTTCTTTTTGTTGTAGTTATGGTGAGAATTGAAGTGATGTACCTTAATTACATAATATTTCGGATATTTAACACATAACGGCATCTTGTCCCAAAATAAACAGAGCTTGTACTATGGGACTAGACAACTGACACTAATGCATATATGATTTTTTAAATACATACATCTTATACATAGAACACAGCCACACTCTGAACCAAATATTTGCATATGGAACGAACATTTAGTCCAACTCGGGATTCGAACCCCACACCTTAAGCACTGCAGTCGTATATGCCACCACTGCGCCATCAAGATAGTTATAGAACATGTTTTATTTGGTCATTCGTTAATTTCGTATTTAAGCCGACTTCAGAAGTCAGGTGTTTTTTCAGTAAGTAAATTTATTTATTAGTTTAAAGTAATTTTAATGAAAACTTATGTAGTATGTTTACACTATTCTTCGACAATAGTGACAGTGCAAGTACAAAGAAATAATACTAAATATAAAATATTTTTAAACATTAGCGTATTTAATCTAAAATTCAATCGTATTATTGTATGTCATCTCAAATCCTATTATATAATATATTATAAATTCAACAGCTCCATAAAATTATTCTGTAATGTTCTAAACATGACTGTTCCATTAATTTATATGAACTTGTTATTCTTTTTTTATATAATCTATAAAAAAAAATGTACATATAAATACATATAAAATCCTAAATATATAGACGTTACATCAAATTCTTAACATTCCTTAACGAACGTAGATTTAGTTTTATTATTATCCTTTGGCCTTTAAAATAATATCTATGTTATTTTGATGCTTATCTTATTGACCATAGAGTGTTTTTTACCCGACTCAAAGGAAGGGTTATATTTTTTGTATTCTATGTATGTTTGTATGTTCCACCGTAGCGCATAAACTACTGAAACAATTTTAATGAATGTGGTGTCAATATAATTGTAATAAGAGACCGGGTGGCATTGGCTATGGTAATTTAGCAAAAGTTTTACGTAATCAGCTCAAACTTAGTTGAGTTCGGCGGTTTTGATTTTGGTTTCAGGGTTCTTTCATTCTTTTCTATCATTCGATAGACACTGCTTCATGTTTTTTTTTGTCATATGCGGTGCTTCATTAATTGCTAAAAGATTTACATATTTTTTCTTTTATGGCCAGCCCCTTTCCAATTACCAACTATCCTTGGGAAAGTCTTAGTTGCCTAATCTAATGCGAGGGCTAAAGTCTTAACAACTTGTTCACCTGTAAATTTTTGACTGATCAGCTGTACTTATCCGCAATTATTATGATAACATTGCTTACAGAATTTCTCTGATAGACAATCAACCACATAACTATGTGTATTAGACGAAAACAATAAAGAGAATCATAATCATTTTTACAACTCAAGAAATATATATTATATAATGTGTGTGCGTGTGTATGTATGTGTGTGTGTGTGTGTGTGTGTGAGGTAGATATATGAGTCTATTGCACTTGGTTAAAATGCTATAAATTTATATTATTTTTATCTCAAATCTTATAAATCTTAGAGCATATAACGATTTCTAAGATAAATGTACAAACTTATATCATGTTTTTAAAATATATTCTTCCTATAGGAATATCGTGTAAGGTATATATATAGAAAATATCTAAACACATATTCTGTATTTATCATCAAGTAAAATTAGTACCAAGAATTTACAATTTATTAATGTCTTCTGTTCATCTTTCGTTTATGTCTGTAAAGGTAATGTTAATCACAATTGTTAATCAATCAAAAACATTTTAAGTTTATCATTAAAAACGATGCTCGTTGAATTATTAAGTCAATTGTGTTTACCTTTCATATCCATTCCCATGGTGTTTTGCAATAAGAAGCCTTGTTCCAATTAGATTCCTCGGATATTTTAGCACGTTACGATGTGTTAGCATCCGATGAAACCTGCGATTTTATTATGCAAGTCCAATTTACACTTCCAACACTTAAAATTAACTTTTTAATAATGTAATATTTTACTGTGTCAAATTTACTTCTTATGTGTTAGTTTTAGAAACAATTAGTAAGGAACAGGTCCGTAATAAATTTAAAATTCGGGGTAAAGAGTTCCTTGATTTTTCTGGATACCATGGCTATGTGCAGTAGGTGAATTTAGAATTTTTTTTCGCAGCCCGTTGGTGGCAGTTACGCAGTCTTCGAAAGACCCACAAACTGCTTTAATAATAATAATAAATTGAGTTTTAAACTAGTATTCATCATCATCATCATTAGTTCTGAAAATAAAATACTGTTTGTGTTACTATCTGATAATGTATATTACTCGTAGGTAGTAGAGCCACGCTGATTTCAGCACGAAAAAGCCGGCTCGACCGGGGCGATACTACCCTCGCACAGAAGATCAACGTAAAATGACAACGTTCGTGCTGTCCTGTTTCGTTGGTGAGTGCGAGACCGGAAGCCCAATGATGCAGAAGCATCACTAGGCTAGGCGGCCACAATGTCGGTCATCATGCGGCATTCACAACGAGTATGGTGACCACCACTCTTGGATTCTGCTTATGCTTTCCATCAGGCAGAGTAGAGTCATTTTGACAGGACCATAAAGAACAATAGATTAAAGAAAAGTTGATATCGAGTAAGTGCTATTTAAACTTATCCGTTAAAATCAAACACACAAAACTGAAAAACTGACAAAAATACTTTTATAAATTTTAGTATAATATTAATGAAACAGTTGGTAAATCTCGTCCAGGACGTCAGTCAATGCTGTCTAGGACGTCTGACTGTTTGTTAATAACTTCCATACTTACAATGGAATAATTACCAATTCTAATTTAAATAACAAGCAAGTATTTAGTGTTGTAATATTGCGATATATTTTTTCAAGTACACAGCATTTGTGTTGCAATTTGCGATGCTCTGTTGTTTCCTTTCCTAATTGTTAAAATATTACATAAATGTTGAATAATTTTATTCCTTTTATCTTGATCTGTGTTCATTTCGACTAGAGGGATGTAATAATAAATTTTAACTTATTTAGTTACTAGACTTGCCTATCGATTGCAGGATTTATAAAAAAAATGCAATCATATCTTGACACCATATTATGTCTCATTGAGACTCGACAATGACTTTCTATTAAAAAAATTAATAAAAAGTATAGCTCTTGGACAGATAACAAAAATCTGCCCATCTTAAAGCCCGGATAGTAGGTGGACGTTTGAGTAAATATTGTCTCTTGTAAATTTACGTGAGCTTATTAACCAGTTCAAAAGTCGTTTAGTGCAAACTCAGCAAACAACTTATTTAAACTGTTGTAAACTGAATTAGAAAGCTTTGAACTTCTTAACTCAATGTTACTAATCGGCGCAACAATATTTTATACAAATTGCGTGATGACTGTTAAAGCTTATAGAGCTCGACGGACCATTCAGTTGAAACTCCAATTAGTCTCACGACTGAGAAAATGACGTAATTCAATCTGAAATTGATTTTCATTTCTAATCAGATAATGATTCATGAAAACAGTTTTTGCTGATATATCACACTGACCAGCTGGGTTTGCACAGTTTGTTTGTAGTAAATTATCTATATAAAAAAAGAAGAAAATTTGATAGATCACTCGTTTGTTATACTCAATCCGTCCGGATATTTGCTCACTCTGGTTTTAAATCGATTCCGATACGGGATAGAAGCCGGATATCTGATTTTGTTGATTTTCATAAATACGAAAGCTATTGGCGACGCAGACGTGTTGATGTGCTTTAGATTTTTGCACGTAAATTTTGTTGTTGTTAGGTCGAGGGCTTCGAAAATCAGATGGGTTGGTGTTTCAATCAGTCACGGAGGCCTTGCTTCTTATCAGCTACTTAGTTATTGTTACGATTTTACTTTTAATTATTAAATTTTAATTAAAGTCAGCTGCTACGAAACAGTATAAAGTGATTATACCTTTTTGTTTTTTAAGGATTCTTTTGAATTATATACAAAAACAGGTAAAAATCTTAAATATGTCAATGTCAAATAAGTCGATAACAATTAAAAATTTAAAGTATAATGCAAACGTTTCACGAAAGAACTTATTTACGTAGGTAATGTATATGTATTTACATTACAAGTACGATACACTGTATCAAATGGGATGTAACACGTAGTCCAAGTAAGACAAATATTAATATCAGATGATGAATGACCGGCTAAAATATATATTTAATAGTTAATACATTGCTGACATTACTTAGACTCAGTTTGATTACCGATTGGCTATTGTGATATTATATATTGTGTATTTGCCTACTTATACACAATTTCAGTTACAGTTTTTAATGAGTGCATAAAATACAAAATATTGAGTAGAATTGTGATGTGTTACGAAAAATATTTACTATAGTCGTTAATGCGAATATACTTTCTTAGTTAGAGTGATTTACTAAATAGGTTCTGTCATTCAGCGCTTCAATAGCTTTCAATAGCAATAGTAAAACGTGATGTAAATAAGTTTGAATAACAATCACAAATTTTATGAGAAACGACGCACTATGCACCATGATAATGCAATACAAAATAAACATACTATTTGCCAACCAGCAGAACATTTGGTCTAAATATATTAAGGCTAATTAATTGTTCAAAGGGTTTTTCTTTTGTTGTAGCTTAGTACCATGGCCATTACATACTCTTTTTATACTAAAGTAAATCATCCATATTCTTCAATCAATTCACGTCGTCATGTACAGGAGCTATCTGTACAAATCTCGAGCAATAAAGCTTGAATCCCAGTGTCCTTCTCACCTTGCCGAGTTTGCCCTTGCGAATTGTTCATAACGGCTCATAAAGACCAAGGTCGTCGTACTGCCGAGATTGCGGATTTGGACAAAGCGGGCCATATTATAACGTATAAAATGCAAACGAGTGGGATGTACGCGGATCCCGGCCGACAGACCACTGGCGCCTTTTTTTTTACAAGTTTTCTTCTTTTTTCTCTACATCGACTTCGACATAATTTATGGTGTCGCCAGTCTCCATAAGCTGCCAGTATTACGCGAATAAGGAAGCGTCATAAAATTTTTAGTACATTTTTTTGAAATTACGGTGAAAGCATCAACCGCATTCCAGAATCTTACCAGTTTTGCTATACAGAGTAAACATATATATTGTTTATATTTAAATACTTAGTCATAAGTTCATTGTTGATTTACGCAAACGTGTAAATATGATGTGTTCATAATTACGGAAGTATGAAAATGAGAGCACAATAACAAAAGCCTTTTTATATCATGGCAGTTGTAAGTTGTGAATAGAGAGTCTGTTATGCAACGGATGCAAGACGAGTTGGGTTCCCGCGGACGTAACTAGTACTAGAAAGTCTCAAGAAAATACCATTTGAAGGGAAAGGAATCAGTTTTATAATCTCCAGGCATCCGTCCTATGCATTAAGCTGTTTAATCACTCCACCAGTTTTGTTGGCGATTGCTTCTAAATAAGGTAGAGTTGCACTTATTATTTCTATATGGTAAATTATTTTTATGCAAAGAAAAAATCTCATACGCTATATGATCAACTTAAACTTATTAAGCATAATCGTCTTGACACAATATAATCATCAGTCAGGTATTAAAAGTATTTGCATAATTGATAATAAACTTCAAGTTGCCAATTTCGCTTTTGGCCTATTTCAAATTTTAAAATTCGTCTCCTGCATCAACATTGTTATATTCTTGGTATTTATTGTAACTGTGAATCAAGCTTACATGCCTCGCTAACGAGAGTCTGAACTATATCTCTTCTAGTCGTATCCTTTACGTAACCTACACCACGTTATAAAGTATGGAGACGTGACGGCGATTTCGCGACCCGTTGACCTCACAACTCGTAGGTTATAGTCACGTGAGATATCTTACTCATCATTATAATAATAGCAGATGTAATAGAATGTATCATCAAAATCTATTCATACTGAGCACTAGATCTAAATTCAACCCATTTTTTTAATCTGACGAAATTTTCAACACAACAAACTGCACTGCTTTTAAGCAATATCGTCGGAGATTTTAACGCTAAAGAAGCTATCATAAGAAAGATGTGATGTACACTTTCGATTACAGGTATTGGCAACAACGTATCGTATTTTGATTACTGTATTTTGAATATACATAAGGCCAGATCCATCACAAAAATGTGATTTACATTAATAAAATTAAAACTTTACGATATTCTTTTGCAACTACGCATTTCGTTAATTGGTCCACAATTAATAAATTAAAAGACTGAGATAACCGACTTTGATAGGACATTATGATGAACTATAGCTAAATAATCAGCAAAAAGCCTGTACAATTAATATATCGCGTTTACCGACTTCATTATGTAAATGATGTATGACATTGACATTGATCGCAAGTAAATCAAAAAGGTCGAGCGATCGAGGCAGACCAATATTCGGTTTAAAATGCAAATGAGACAGGCTACGTCGAAAAAGCGACGCGGTCATCTCCGCATTCCTCTCTCGGGTATGCGCGCATTCGACTTGCTACGGAATTCCCATCAAACTCAACAAGATAACACGAGAATAATAATACTCACTCTGTATAAACTGAGAGATAGCCACCATTTATAAGACCTGTTCTGTATTTTTAGTCAGTTCAGTTTTTCGGATACAAGTCTGTAAGAATGCACTAAAAGTTTTATAGCCCAATTTTTCATTTGCTTTTGAATACACTTTAAGTTCGTATGTTATATATATATAAGTTAATAACACAATATCTAGACGCTATCACATCAAAATCATAGTAAATAATCTTCAACGTTTGTGTGTTGTTGATGTGTTGAGTGAACTTTTTAACAAGTTATTGATCGCTAAAAATTAGAAGGTATTTTTATAATCATGACGATGGCGCCAACCTTATGAATTTTGACGATGTTCCGAATTTAGCAAAATATATTATGTGACCACGAACGTGATTAATATGTAATGATTACAAATAAGTCGTTATATTTCTAGTTTTAGCTCGTCGGGCGGCGCGACTACCGTATTAGCATAACTGACAAAAAGCATCATTAACAACAGATCTGAACTTGGCAACATTTAAAAATGCTGTTTACTATTTTGTCGGAGATATTGTTTATTAGATGTCGACGATTATGTTAAAAAATGGTAATATATTCAGTGGTAGGTATACTTAGTCGTAAAGTGCCATATTAAAAGCAATGCTCGTTTAAAATCTGGATGGACAAACTCCTACGCACGACGAGAAAAAAAAATAGTAGACAGAATCGGAGCATGACCTTCAAATGATCAGAATACATAATCAGTTTCATAAAACAATTAAGGTTAGGATAGCGGACTGTGTCTGATTTAACTATACATATCTTAGAAACTGGATGTTTATCGATGATTTTGATAAAAAGTATAGTAATATTTTGTCATTTTATTTCGTTTGTCATCCTGTTATAGAACGTGTTGCGGATTATCATCGATGTTGCAAACTATAAGTACTATAACAGACAACACTGACAACAACATCTTCATACATACCTATTTTTCATGTAATTAAAGTAACTAATTATATTTTGTATAATAACTAAAAATGCATCATTAAAGTGCAATTTTAACAGGTAAATTAAAATATAAATGGTATGTTTATTCAAGATCGAATGGTTATTCCACGAAATATAAAAATATCTTCCTAGCCTTTATCATTCCAAATGTTGTCACGTAATTTTAAAATAATGGCAACATAAGTATAAATAACTCTGTAATCTGATTTCATTGTGTTAAGTTCTTTTTCTATTCCAAATGCATTTTATGTTAGATTTATATTTTAATAATAAGTATTCAATGGACAAAGAAATTTTCTTCCTACACGGTGTCACAGTTTATCTAGAGATAATCAATATGTACGGGAGTTTACTTTCAATATTCATTGTTTAGTTAAATTAAAATTGTAGAGTATTTTTAATCACTGATCTACTGAAATTAACGAGAATTACTACAGGTAGCAGTGAAATGCCCAGTTCTTGCAGATGTAGCTTGCCTAGATGGAAAGTTGTTAGGCAGTCAAACATCATAGGTCTAAGGCAGATATTCCATGCAAAACAGGGCCTGATTGTGTCGTGGGTCGATACATATATACACAAATCAAGTTTTCATTATATATGTGAGCATGTGTACAGGTAAAGTTGAAGTCTGCTTTGTTTAATTAAGATTAGATGGCCATGCTGTCTAAAGAAAACAAAAACAGCTCGATAGTGGCACTGACCCTTGAATTGTCCTGAATTTTTATGCTTCATTACCAAACAAGCTATCAATAGGATGTTTGCGATGTGGAGGAATTTTTTGACGACCATATTTTGATACATAGAGGTAGATGAACTTTCATAGTATACTAGCTTTTGCCGGTTTTGCTTGAATTGAGATTTCAAAAGAGATGTCTTTGTTTCTAATCTGAGACCATGTTTGCAAGGTTCGTGGAAGTTGTTTTACATTCTGATTTATTATATTAGTTGTGAAATTTACAGGACGTTACTTTCATGTATTTTTGTCTCACATATTGTCAAACACAATTTCTATATAAATATTTATTTTGTATGTAATCATTTTTCTTGTTAATATAATATAAAGCCTATGAAACTTACAAATAATGGGACTTTCCATTAGTAAAATAATTTTGTAATTCCAGATATGTATTGAGTGAAGTACTAATGATAATATGACACTGGTATTGCAAATGGAACTGCAGTGGCATAGATTCATCTTTCTCTTTTACTAGGTTAATGTTTTAGTGGGCTTCCACCTGCATTTATTTAGAAAGGTGTTTATCATTTGTGTGTTACTTGTCCCCATTGCTACTTTCTTCTTTTAAGAAACATGCGTATTCTTAAATTCAAAACCTTTAATTCACATATCAATTACGTAAACTTAGGTCTCTTCCATTGAAAACATATATTAGCTTTCACATGGGAAGATACCGAAGACAATGACGCGGCCTAGACACTGACAATACAATTATAACCAGACAACTTTCCACTTTCCCGAGCCTTCCCACAATATGGGTGATGCATGAAAAGCGCGCTAACCTCGCACCCATTTGTTCAACCTATTCTAAAACTAGATAAAATCATAGTAAAAACTCTTACATTTTAGAGTGACACATGAATGATTCACTATCTGTTTTGAATTAAAGGATTACCTAAGTGTAGTACATATCAATCAAGGTGTAACATCCAATATATACGCGATGCGAGAAGCCCAAAATCGATCTAAGTGATGAAGTTTTATTAGGTAAATGTTTGTTTAACAAAATCCAACGATAAATAATATTTAGTTATAATATTAAAATGGCACATTCAATACTCCGTTCGTGAAGATATATAAAAAGTAGATAAAATTTAGATTTATAACAGCCATACCTGTTTTAATCGAAAAATAAGAAATATTTTCGTTGGGAGGTCCCATATTGTATATTACTGTTACGTGAACTTTTTATGTGTGTATGTCGGAAGAAACTGCGCATACTTAAGTTAGCACCGATTCAGTATAAAAATATGAAGTTAGATCGATTGCCTTTACGGGATTTTATTATATGTGATGTTTTATTTTCATATTTTTTTTGCATATTTCTTGACGTATTCACGTGCTGCATTGAAAAGTATTGTTCTGAAACTTTAATATATTGTCAATTTCGGTATTTTATATAAGTTGTGTAGGCAATTTGAAAAAAAAAACCAATTGAAAATAAACCGAGACTGATACTGAAACACAGAGGGACTAAGTCATATATTACAACTAGCCGACCCACGCAACCTCGTTTGCGTCTTCTATTGCCCGTAGCGTGATAATTTTCCCCCGTTTTTGTAACATTCTTCATTGTTGCTCCGCTCCTGTATGTTTTAGCGTGATGATGTATAGCCTATAGTCTTCCTCGATAATTGGGCTAACTAACACTGAAAGAATTTTTCAAATCGGACCAGCGGTTCCTGAGATTAGCGTGTTCAAACAAACAAACAAACTCTTCAACTTTATATATTAGTATAGATTATATTAGTATAGACACAAATAACAAGGTCTTGTTATTTAATTTTCGTCTAATGTGTCAGATCTTATAAGTAAATAACCAAATTATTTATAGAAACGTTTTTATTTTTTTTGTTAAATATTTCCTTATTTTTACAACTGCTTTGTTCATGCTTATTATTTTCACGTGATCCGTAATACTTTATTAATTATTAGGAGCATCCCTTACGAATTAGATTTTAATGTGATTTGTTCATCATATTAAAAACTGACTCGCAAGACCAGATGGTTATTTTAAGACCAAACGTGACTACATAACACAATTTACAATTTTTCGCTTCAACGATCATAAATTAAAAAAAATATGTTTTCTGGCGCCGGCTACCAGTTCCTTAACTATATCTGATTATAAATTAAAATAAATCGATACACAGGACAAATACTTGCTGATCCTTACAAAGCTCCTCTAAACCACACTATTTATAAATTTCCAACTTTTTATAATAATTCAATAACCTGATTTTACATTAGCTTTGAATGTTTTGTCATTTAATCTTGTTTTCAAAAGTTCTTGCTAACCTAATATGGTGAAAAAATGCTAATCTCAATTAACGAATGGAAATTTTGTTTACAAGAAATTGGCGCCACCTAAAACTATATTGATGTCTTTATATAAAGTTATTCCAATATATTTAACATTGAATAACATTGAGAATTAAGATATTTTTAACTCTGAACGTTCGCATGTTTATTCAAAATTGTTTACGATTTTCGCAAGATTAATTAAACTGAGTCACTTAAGAGTAATCTCTACAAATAAATAAAATTGGAGTGTCTGTTTGTAATATTAAAATAACAGCTTTTTTCTAAATGCATATGTATGTATACACGGTACATATACCAAAAATGTAGTTAAAAAATTTTTTGTCCCGACTGTTTGTTCCGGGTAATCTCTGGAACGGCTGGACGGATTTTGATGGAACTTTCACAGGCAGGTAGCTGATGATCCAGGGAGTAACTTAGGCTACTTTTTTAGACTAAATTTGTCCCGCGGCGTTACTCGCGGTACGACAATAACCGCGGGTAACACCGCGGGGTTCATATAACATAATTCTATAAAAAGTAGGAGAGATGGTTTGAGAGGATCCAATCGTATCCTTGAGCAATTTATTTAGAAGGTAGTAGAATCACGCTGATTTCAGCACGAATGGGCTAGCTCGACTGGGGAAGTACGCTCTCACAGAAGACCGACCTAAAATTACCGCATTCGTGCTGAAATTTTCGTATTTCGCTGGTCGCAAATGATGCAGAATAGATAACATCTCAATAGGCCGCTATAGTGTTAGTCACAATGCTGCATTTTTGCAATTCGCTCTGAGTATGGTGACCACTACTCTTGGATTCGGCTCATGCTTTTCATCTGGCTCAGAAGAGTCACTTTGGCCGGCTCCTATATAAAAAATAATAATAATTGGGTAACAATTTATACCTCTTCAATTTAAACTTCTGTGAGTTGTTCACGTGATATTAACGTGTCACTAATAAAAATCACATGTTTTTTAAGCACGTAACGGATACAGATTATTTCACCTGTGATGAAGAAATAGTGCGTTTTTTAGCTTCCAGTCTACTTTTTAAATTAATCTGTAATTAAAAATGTTGCGATTCACTTTTTTTTTCAGAGTATTCTGTTCTTTGGATCTGTTTCATGAATTGTTCGCCAACACATAAAGTTTCTTTTTCCTACCGAAAAATAGCATATAAACATACTGTTCCAGATTTTATTATAATTTTCATATTAGCCTTAAGTTTACCAGATTGGTTGAACTCTATGTTAACTGCACCACTCCCGTGGGTTAGTGCCTGTACTAACCCCACAAAACAAGCAAACAAACAATGTCTTTAACTTTATAGCATTGCGTGTCAATATATCCCCAGCTCAAACTGTTCGGTTCAAGTCTCACTTAACTCATGATCAACAACTGAGGGGTTTTCACGTTTTAAATAAATCACACATACATACTTACCGTTAAGTAAAGAAAAATACCGCACTAACCATGGCATGACAACCCGAGTGTTCGTTAATGATCTCCAAGGTTTTATTATTAAACATTTTTTTAAATAAACAAACATCAGCTTAAGTAGCGGTTACTGAGTGGCTGTTGTTATCAATGAACTATAGAGGATAAAATTGTAGGCGCACATATCATTTACCCACGTAATTTAAAATCTCGGATTCTTATATTATCAATATATATATTATTCTAGGACTCATTACCTCAGTAGATATGCAGAGTTAAGAGTGCTAGACATATTTTACATTTTTAACTTTCGGTATAGTTATTTGACAGGCACAAATAAAAACAAAGTGACTGCACGGTTGGCCTAGTGGTTTAAGATATCGCAACGCCGTTTTTTACTGCGCTAAGTGTTGTGGGTTCAAATCCCACATCGGACACATCCACATGATCCACAAATTGTTCTTCTGAGAACACAAAGACCAATCTGAGATCTGACATGAAATGAACACAAAGAACGTGTCCATTTCATGTACTACGCAGTAATGTATATAACTAACGCGTGAGTTGTCTTTGAAAAAAAATGACAGTTTGTTCCTCATCAAGGAAAAGCTGTTCAAAAAATGCCAAAACTAGTGCTATATCTATATAACTTACGACAATATTATAATGGCTTTAAAGCCATACCATTTTTTTTTGTACTATATGTATTTAGTACTTTTTACACAGAACTTGGTTGGTTTCATACCACTTCACCCTCGGCTTTCGTGAGTTGATGACCCGTGGGGGTTGCCACAAGAAAAAGAAAACATAAAAACGTGTACTAAAGTTATGTTGTGAAATCAATTTCCATGTGATATTTTTTCATAACACCTAAGGGTTTTTTCCTTATTCTTTGATGAAATAATAGACATCCAATACGCTCTTAATAATCTTAAAAACAAAGCGAATGAGATTTTACCGAAGGTGTTGTTTACAAATAGTTAAACATGAAAACGCATACTAGTTATATTGAAGTTACACACATAACATACTTGTTCCGAATAAACACTTTAAAATTATTCATTACCTATCCACACCGATCTGAGCACTTCGCTTCATAAAAAATCGAACGTAATGTCCAACTTATTAACTTGTTTCTATGTTTACCTGTTATTACATATGTCTGTGAACTCTCACGCAAAGATCGAAAGTATACACGCATATTGTCGACTAGACCTCTTATGTCGCCCTACAAGGATGTCACGTCATTCGAACTAACTACTGGATAACGGCTTGTTAAACTTTTTACTTCATTAAACCTGTTAGGTAGGCTACAAGTGCCAGTAAAACGTTTCACTATCCAACAGCAACTATATATATTTCCTTCGTTGGTTGTTACACCGCTAATACTAAGGTTTGCTAATGCACCGTAATCTATACGAGTTTTCTTGCTTTTGTGCAACTAACTTGATATTTTAGTTTCTAAACCGACAGTGCATAGCTATGTTAGTCATTGATTCATAGTGTATTGTGTAGTTCTGGGATTGATCACGCTTCACGATCATTAAAGGTTTTAGATTTATCTTTGTAGGTTCAGGCATTCTTGCTCGTTAATATTTTTCTTCAAGGTATTGTGGGGTTTAATTTAAAGTGGTTACTATTTTACCCGAATGCAGTAAATAAGTTTGCTTAAACTTTGTTTTAATTATAGTAGTAGAGCCACGCTGATTTCAGCACGAACGGGCCGGCTCGACCGGAGCGGTACTACCCTCGCACAGAAAATCAACGTAAAATGACAGCGATCATGCTGTCGTGTTTCGTTGGTGAGTGCGAGACCGGAGGCCCAATGATGCGAAAGCATCTCTAGCCCGCCATGGTGTGGGTAACCATGCTGCATTGTTGCATTGTCTGCGTTCGCAGTATGGTGACCATCACTTAGATTCTGCTTATGCTTTCCATCAGGCAGATTAGAGTCATTATGGCAGGGTCAAACATAAAAATAAATAAATCGTAATTAGGTACGAGTAGGCTGAATTAAAACTTCAAGTTAATCTTCTAATCTTAATCTTAGTAGAATATTGATTAAAAATAAAATAAAACAAAGCATTATGTTAAAGTAATCCTACTATAATATTATAAATGCGAAAGTTTGTAAGGATGGATGGATGTTTGGATGTTTGTTACTCTTTCACGCAATAACTACTGAACGGATTTGGATGAAACTTTACAGTAATATAGCTTATACATCAGAATAACACATAGGCTACTATTTGCCGCGATAACCGACATATACGCGGGCGGAGCCGCGGGCAACAACTAGTATTCAATAAAATTAACAAACTCCATAGTTTTGTAAATAAAAGCTAACATCCATTTTTATTGATTTCTTGTGAACTGTATTATTGTTCTTTTCTCTGAATAACAAGATACTTCTATTTTATTTCTAAATTTCCTGCATTGATTTTGTATTCGGGTTTTTTCATCATATATTAAAAACTAATAAAAGAACCAAAAATATGATTGGGTCACTTTACGCAGTCATCCTTTGATTTTGTGAAGCCCCTTTTTTAATCTTTTGAAAAAATCTCGCGGTTTTGTACCTAAGCGTGTGATATCACACTTTACCGTTAGTGTGGTCACTGATTAGCTTCAAATGCTGTTTTTTTACGTTTTTTTTCAAAATATCTTAAGACTGCCTTAGTTTATAAAAACTGGATGGCAAGCTTAACTCGAAACTTCGTGAAAATAATGGCAAAATACAATTAAAACAGAGATTTCAGCCTCCACTATAGGAATTAAATATCTATTTACTTTCAATAGAAATTTGCGAGACTAAACCTTCAAATGTGGTGAAGTTACAAAAGCTAGTTTTTCAATGTAGTTCAGTATTTCACAACCATTGTGGCCGGTAAATTATAATAATATAACTCTACCTTTTTGTTTACGTTAATTATTGGATTCACGAACGTGACTAGTGCCATCGAGTACGTGCCAAAATACCATGAGACCGTGACTTCAGTGTACGACTATCTTGAATGGTTGATTATATCTATAAAAAATGTTTTAGACATTTATCTATGCAAGAAAAAGTAACAACACTTAGTGATACTATTATGTAGGTATATCATAAACTCAGTATTAGAGGTTCACATAATATTTAAAGATTTTTTAAAAGTTTATTGGAACCGTTATTAGTTATCATGGTTTCAGTCATAGGGTCCTTCATCAAAGTTATAATACGAGTAGCATTTTAACTTTGTAATTTGTTTGTACGTTGGAAAAGATCTATACGTATGTCAAAGGTGTAAGAAAATGCTAAGTTAGTTAAGTTTGCGTTTTAATATTTATTATGTACGGTCCTGCCAAAATGACTCTACTCAGCGGGATGGAAACCATAAGTAGAACCCAATAGTTGTTTTTTTAGACAAATAATGTTTATCTCAACACCAATGATACAATTTTATAATTTGCGAAGAATAAACGAAGTTTGAACACAAAAAGCTTAAAAATGATTGTATTTAAGGTAAACCACTTAGTGAATTAAATATACCTCACTATTTTGTTACACTTTAACTTCCTTTGTCACTGGTATTCTCGTAAAATATCCATTTAGATAATTCATCTAGCAGTAAGTATTCTCAAGAAGGTTACTTCACGATAGCTTTATTTAAGTGAGTTAAACTAATTTAGCTTCCTTACCGGACCTAAATCGGAGTATAATGAATGTGCAAAAAATACAAAGCAATGCGGAATATTTGGTCTGCACGACTGAATCGTTTATATGGCCCTTGTTATGAAAATCACTCATGTTAGTATGTAATTTAGGCAATGAGGGACTGCTTTCAAAATCCAATCTAAATTTCTGTAATGGGACTAGCTGTGCGCTGCCACATCTTTGCTGTGTCACGTTGTGATTATAAAAAGTGAATAAAAATAATCTTTGAAGCTTGCTATAAATTGTATTAGAGAATATTTTTAATTAATCCTTACTCTCCTATCAGTAGTAAGATAGCTCTCATAAGTAGGTATTTAGTATTAACCAGCAACCCGCCCCGGCTGCACACGGGTCTCCGAGATGTGCGGCTTAATTTTTTCCGACGTCTTCAACAAATATCGTTATATTTTAGCCAAAATTTTTTTTACAAACTATATACGAAAACCTTCCTCAAGAATCACTCCATCTATAAGTAAAAACCGCATCAAAATGCGTGCGGTAGCTATTGAGTTTATCGCGAATAGACAGAGAGACAGACGCGGCGGAGGACTTTATTTTATAACTAGCTGAACCCCGCGGTGTTACTCGCGGTTAATGTTGTACCGCGAGCAACGCCGCGGGACAAAGTTAGTCTAAAAAAAGTAGCCTAAGTTACTTCCCGGATCATCAGCTACCTGCCAGTGAAAGTCCCGTCAAAATCCGTCCAGCCGTTCCAGAGATTACCCGGAACAAACAGACAGACAGACAGACAGACAGACCGACAGACAGACAGACAGACAGACAGACAAAAATTTTTTCAACTACATTTTTGGTATATGTACCGTGTATACATACATATGCATTTAATAAAAAGCGGTTATTTTAATATTACAAACAGACACTCCAATTTTATTTATTTGTATAGATATGTAGTGATATATCATGCATAGTCTTACAAGCAATTCGATTGAACAAGAGTAGCAGGATGCTATATTCTTAGAACTATATTTAAATATGGATTTTTTTTTATCTACACACCATATGAGTTAATTCATGGTATATTATTCACATTTACCTTATATACCGACAGTACGTTTTGCGTTAATGCCTATTGAATACATGAGGATAAACCTTATTTATACACCAATTATTGTATACAATCAGATATCATTATTTATGTTAAAAGGCTTAGAGGAAAATATATTTGTGGTGTAGGTATTCACCAAGGAAATGCAATAAGCTGTCATGCCTTGACCCACCCGTATTGAGAGAAGAACCTTGATTCAATTGCATGTAGGATGTTAAAGTTATTGCTATATAATAATATATATTATTGGTTGTCAAATATGAAATTGATTTGGTTGATTTTTGAAATTATCCGATAAAATTGATATTTAAATGTTTTAATCATAAGGATTGTTTTTTACTGTCATATAGTTTTTGTTAAAACTAATGAGGAGGCTTTATAATATACAATTTTAACAAAAATAAAACCGACTTCAAGGTTCGATTTCTCTTGGATGCCATCATCAGATCTTAGTGTCCTTATCATGGTACCACCATTGGGATATCTCCTTTCCATTAAAAAAGAATCATCAAAATCGGTTCTACACGACGAAGTTATCCGCGAACAAATCATCATCATCATCATCATCATCATCAGCCTATCGCAGTCCACTGCTGGACATAGGCCTCTCCAATTGCGCGCCACTTGGTTCGATCCTCGGCTTCTCGCATCCAGCTCCTGCCAGCCATCCTGCGCAGATCATCACTCCACCTGGCCTGTGGACGTCCTACACTACGTTTGCCGAGACGCGGTCTCCACTCAAGAACCCGTCTACCCCAACGGTAATCAGTTCTTCGGCTAATATGGCCTGCCCACTGCCACGAACAAATAATATATATATATACGGTGGAATTGAGAAACCTCCTCCTTTTTTTGAAGTCGGTTAATAAGAATCGCCATTTTAGTAAAAAAAATGTCTTACCGAGACTGAGAGTTTAATGATGTATCAGAAATGAACTGACTAATACCACATGTTATTTAGTCGATCTACTAACCACGGTCGGCAGAGAAATGCTGATGCATCTATATGCTACTTGCCTTTTCTCTTACATATCATTATAACATTTGATGAAGAAAAACTAAGATTATTTAGAATAAAATATACTTTAATGTACACCAATTAATACTGTTGACATTTAGGAGCTTAACTATATAATGACAATGTTAAAATTACGGCCTTATCGCTAAAAAGCAATTTCTAACAGGTAACTAGATGGACAAATCGACGGTGGAAAGAAAAATTCATGCATTGCTTTTCTTAGTTCTTTTTCTATTCATTTATTTCATTTATTATCAGATATCTTAGATTTAGTCGAACCTGCCTCAAAAGATTCCGTTACGTAGGTAGATAAACAAACAGGTCAAGGTTATATATATATAAAGCGTGTATTAGTAAGTATTAATGTACAACCTGCTATTTCTCGTACTCTTTATATTATTGTTTATTTACAACATATTTTTCTGTCTCAGACTCCCCGCTGTGACAAGAATAGATTCATAAACTTATGATATGAGTATGCGAAATGAACGGTCATTACATTTAATTATCTAATTCGTGTAAAATATCGTCATACCCTGTTATAAAAGATTGATTAGTAGTATCCCAATTAACCTTTAAATGAAATCTTTAAATGAAAGGTGATACACATTTTATAAACCTTTTAAGATAAAAATATCAAGTCTTAAAGTATATTTAAATATGTATGTAAGATTTACTTGAGTTTCATTTTTAAGTTTAAATATTTATAAATGTACTTAAAATTAATTAGTGTTTCTTTTACAAAACTTTCACCCTTTTGTAGGCTACTCTGAAAGGCCTTTTAGCATATCGCTGATTTTTAATCTATACCCTGTATTATAGGTATATAGTGTATATTTGAATAAAAAAAAAGATGTTAACTAAAAGAAGTATGAAATAATTGTTAATGCTTTGAATTTAGTACCTACTACAGATTAGAAAGATGATACGTATATTTTTTCATATTAGTGTCGAATTCTTCAACGGAATTTTTTATTTTGTTGTATGAGATTATTTACATTTTGTGTCTTAAAAAAAAACAGCACTCGTTGAATTCTTTATCTTAAAGTACAACCTCTCAACCTCAATAATTTTAACATTCCTTGCATCAAACGGCCTGGAGCGACACAAAAAAAAAAAACTAAATAATTTAGTAGTATTAATAGAATATCATTAAGTTTTAAACAGTTCTTATAAAAAATAATTCAAGACCAAAGAACAATAAAGGGTATTATTTATTCACTTTGTTATCATTTTTAATTTTTAATTATTAAACCTAACATAAAAATAAATTATATGACGACAGCAATGTATGGCGTCAATACTTGTTTTTTTCACACATATTTTCAACAGAATGTACGAGATGAAATTATTTTAATGAATTACGGCTTATTAAGGTAAAAACAAAATGTTTTTATTATTTCACACGTTTTTCACCTCAACGAATTTGACAGTCAATTAGTGAATTGCGTCATATATGATAGTTACCAGAAGAAAATTTCCAGAAAGCCAGTGTTTATCATCAGCCTTCGCAGTCGATTGTAGGCTATAGGCTTATCCCATTGCATGCACGTCATTGATCGATTTTGGACTTCTTGCATCCAACTTCTGCCACGATTCTATAAGCGACACTTATTTCACTTCAATATGGTATATATAGAACGGACCAATACGACCTTCAAACCTTCAAGAAACGAGCGTACTCCTTCTTAAAAGGCCGGCAACGCACCTGTGACGCCTCTGGTGTTGCGGGTGTCCATGGGCGGCGGTAATCACTTACCATCAGGTGATACGTCTGCTCGTTTGCCCCCTATTTAAATAAATAAAAAAAATAATAAATAAATAAAAAAAAAAATATATGCTCAACAGTTAAAAGGCTATTGATGTGATTACAACTAATCTATATAAATAAAAGAGGAAGGTGACTGACTGACATACCCATGATGAGATCAACGCACCTCCCAAACCGCTGAACTTAGAATCCTGAAATTTTGAATGTAGGTTCTTTATACAACGTAAGTGAGCACAAAGTAAGGAATTTTGGAAATTCCACCCCAAAGGAGGTAAATCAGGGGATGAAAGACTGCGTGAGCGAAGCCGCGTGCAAAAGCTAGTCTATAGATATAAAAGAGTAAGATGACTGACTGACATACCCAGAGATCAATGCACAGCCCAAACCGCTGAACCCTGAATCCTGAAATTTTGCATGTAGGTTCTTTATACAACGTAAGTGAGCACTAAGAAAGGAATTTTGGTAATTCCACCCCTAATGGTGTAAATCAGGGGATGAAAGTCGGTGTGAGCGGAGCCGCGTGTAAAAGCTAGTCATTTAAAGACAAGTTTGTGTTTTAAAACTTCTGGATACTTTATGCAACTCCAGTTCGATCGAATCGAATGACTTCGTTATAGTCCAAAGAGAGAATTTGCGAAGTGTATGTCATTGCCGACAGATTACGGATTCAAAGAAAACACTACTCTTAATACTCCTAACATACAATAATTCTAGCATTAAAAACATTTGTAATCTAAACCCGTTTTCAAAATTACTTACGACAAATAGACAAAAAACAACGGTTGTAAATTTTACAATAGACCGTTACATAAAATCCCTAAATAGATGGGTTTTACCAAAACCTCTTCAGATGTTTCGTGTTAGCATTTATTGCCCGTGTTACTACCTGTCTCACCAGTCATTTTTTACTTTGGTAACTTTTTTACACATCGTGCTTCCGCCTAGTGACTAGTGCAGTAGTAGCACGGGATTTAGGAATGACTTGATTCTTATCTGCTTTCTCCCACTCTTTACCATTTAAATGACAATAATAAAAAAGCATTTCATGACAATCAACCTGTGCCGTCTACTGCTGAATAAAAGGTTTTTCCATCCGCTGCCAGCCACACCCTTCAAATCGTAGATCTTTTGTGTCACACTACGCTGTACACGGTAGGTACACGGTGCCAAATCGCGGCCCACTCTTGCACATTTAGGCTCCACCGACCATCAGTTCGTCTGAAGACATCACTTATTGTAGTTTTGTAATTAAATTTTAACAAGTAAAAGTTAGATATAATTTCAATCGTTGAGGAAACATTCATTTTTTTGGCTTCTTTTGTGTTTTTCAAACTATAGACTAGTTGCGTTCATAATTAAACTTCTTTCGATAGGGCGGGCTTTCTTAAAACGCTGATTGTATAGATGACTAAACACATGAAAGTTTCAGTGAATTTTCACAAATTAAACTTACAGCCAGTAAATATATAGTATAGTCATCTATCGTAGATAAGTCGGTCACGCGGTCGGGTCAGTGGATGCTGCGGGCATCGGAGCGTGCTGGTAATGTAGCACACGGATGCTCTGAGCTCTTGAACTTGAACCTACTCTCGACTTCACACTAAATAGTTAGAATTTCTAACACGTAACTTCATCACTAAATTATAGTGTCGGCCATAAATTATATGTTTTTGTTTTGTGATTAAACACTGATGTGAAGATTTATCTCAACTCTGGTTTTTTAATGGCTAATTTAGTTTTTGCGAGTAAATACTTGCCAGCAAAAAGTAGATATGTGATTAAGATAAAAACCGTGGTTCTACCATCGCAATCATGTGATATAATATTATTCACTGTTGTTACGTAAAACCCTATTAAATTGCATATGCATCCGTTAAAACTGAAAAAACTTAACAACTTTGTATGTACCTCAACTTTGTCGCGGGAAACAAAATATATTTGTGTAATTTATGTAAATACATATCTCGACGATTTAAGGACTTAATATAACGATCATAAAAGGTAAAAAAAATGACAAATTACATCTAACTGTGAAATATTTATCTTCACAGTTTTATATAATTCGTGGTATACATATATTAAAATCGAATAAATATCTAAAAACAGATATTTTTAAGTTGAAAGTTACGAATTTTACTTCAAATGAGCAGAGTGCTGTTGGCAACTATAAACTTTGAACATCATAATTATAAAACATTGCAATTAAGAAATACTGTATAATTGACATAACGAGTCAACTCTATATTAGTTTCATTGTGTTGAGAATATAATGTAATAAAAATAATGTTACGAGTAGAACAACACAAGACTAGTTAGTGTTGAGAATGGTCTCGAATCATATACTTTTTCACACAATATCAAAACGTCATTGTCGTGTCGTCGCCTATTCTGCTAACATTGAAACCGTAGCCACTCATAAAAAAATTTAACCATTCTATTTTGATAAAATAAAAATTAAATAATGAAAGGAAGTATATAAGTACAATTTAACATTAATTTAAAATTATTTCTGGTGGCGTTCAATAGTGCGAACTCTTAAGTAATAGATTTTTAGTTTCGTATTGCTAGTAACCACTAACATTGATTTAGCACGAGGTTAAAATGTTTACGGAACAGCGAAAATTAACCAAATTAAGCGTTTCCACTCCATGGAGTAGTCGGCTTTGCACAGAATAGTACTAACTGTGTACACGAGGTAAAATTATTACCTGAATTTCCTCTTTCTGTTTCGAAATTATGATACATAAATTGTTAAAACGATGCGCAAGAGTTTGTGTTGGACATGCGCTCATTGAACTTGACCGTTTCGGCGGATGCTCTTGCGCACCGGTCAGCCTTCTCCGAACATGGCGTGCACGTCTGCGCTATGATTTGGCAATAGATACAAACGTCTCGACCGGCTAATGATCTTGATCTCTACTGTTTTTTTTACCTTTTTATACTTCTTATGTAACTTTTGACTTGTTTTTTATTGATAGTCGCAAAACGTAAACAGAATGTTGGAGAACATCTTATATTATTGAAATATTTTACATATTTATTCAATGACGTCAATGTTTATTAGTGATACAATTGAGTTTTATCTTGTTGAATTTTAAAAGGTGGGGAATTTTGTTTTATAATCTATGGTAACGAATAATATTTTGTCGTAGCTTTTTTATTTATCTTAAGTGTATACGTCGTAATTTATCTTTCCTAATATGGCATAGTGATTTGAGGTGTCTTGTACCCAGTGACAGAAATAAGCTTCTGTAAATGCACCCGTAAAAATATAGTCATATCGAGAAATGGTTAAGTGGACAGTATATATTGAAACAAATTATTATAAAATTTTAGACTTGCCCGTTCTGAATCAGTAACTTCTCGATTAGTTCAGCTGGTTAACATTTTATACACACAGATTCTTAAGTTTTCTACCAAGTTGGTTTCCACGTTGGATGATTACCACAATATTTATAGTGTGGCATCGCCCTAGTTATGGCATTGCCGTATCTATCATTAGTTACGGGTTTAATTACCATTAGCTATATTTAAATTCTTCGATAGTTCAACGTGGTTTGTTGTTAAGATAAGTACTAGCTCCTACACTCGGCTTTACCTCCTTTAATGTTTTGATATCTTTAGGGATTTTTAGTTATTTTTGCAAGTTCTATACAAATTTAATGACGATTGCATTAAATTTTACGTTAGCGTAAAATACAAACGAAGAATATGTTTTTTTATTACAAAATTTAGGTAAATACTTAACAGTAACGTACGTAGTATAAGCAGTTATGTTATATGTATACAAATAAATAAAATTAGAGTGTCTGTTTGTAATACTAAAATAACCGCTTTTTACTAAATGCATATGTATGTATACAAGGTACATATACCAAAAATATATTTAAAATGTTTTTTTGTTTGTCTGTTAACTTAAACTACTTTTTAAGACTAGCTTCGCCCCGCGGCGTCACCCGCGGTACGATGTTAACCGCAGGACTCAGCTAGTTACGTATAAAATGTGTCATTTTGAATGCCAAGCCCAAAAGCAATAACTGAGTAAATATGTATTCTATAGGGAAGTGGAAGTTATAAACCCGTATAATTATACAACCGTACGTTATACAACATATTTAAATAAAAAATAGCTTCATGAGAGATATCCTTTTCAAATTATTACATTTTATTTAGATCACGTTACTTAAGTGTTTGCACAACCTCTCTGTTTCATTACATTTATTGGATTAAATTTGCATATCTTAAGTAAATTGTGGCGTTTTGTGCATATTTTTTTGTTTTTACGCATTACTGGCAAAACAGTTTTTTAAAAAGATGCAAATTTCTATGTATGCAGACAAACTATTATTCCATATTAATGTCATAAATATTCGTCGAGTTAGACATAATAATATAGTTGGTGAAATTGAAGCATATAGTGGGATTGTTATTACAAGTATTTATCACGCGGTCAATGTACCGTGTGATATGACAAGTAGGCCCTTCGACACTGACATACATTTTAATTTCACAGCAGAGAGTAAATTTACGAAGTAAGCAAGTTAAATTAATTTAATAACATCCGATTATACATATTATTTAATACTAGTTGTTGCCCGCGGCTTCGCCCGCGTATATGTCGGTTATCGCGGCAAATAGTAGTCTATATGTTATTCTGATACATAAGCTATATTACTGTGAAGTTTCATCCAAATCCGTTCTGTAGTTTTTGCGTGAAAGAGTGACAAACATCCATCCATCCATACTTACAAACTTTCGCGTTAATAATATTAGTAGGATTTTTTCTTACCCTTTCCACAAGATCTAAAGAGAGAGTCTTAATTTTTATTATATTTAAATTTAGTTGATATTTTAATTACTACTTGTATTTTAAAACTATACATGAACAACAATAATGTGAATTATATGTAAATCTTTTTTTTTTTTTTTTTTTTATGTTTGGCCCGGCAATAATGACTCTACTCTGCCTGATGGAAAGCATAAGCAGAATCCAAGAGTGATTGCAGCATGGTTACCCACACCATGGCGGGCTAGTGATGCTTTCGCATCATTGGGCCTCCGGTCTCGCACTCACCAACGAAACACGACAGCATGATCGCTGTCATTTTACGTTGATTTTCTGTGCGAGGGTAGTACCGCCCCGGTCGAGCCGGCCCATTCATGCTGAAATCAACGTGGCTTTACTACCTTGATGATACCTTGATGTAAATCTAAAAATATATTATTGTTTTGACAATTTAATCAAAAGATATATGAATTCCTAGACTAGGGAGTAATAGATCACCTGTTGAATTAAACAAACGTTTTTTTAACGAAACAAATAACCCGTACAAACAAGGGTATCAACGCTACGTGATTTTAGACAGGGAGTGAAAGATACGTCAAAAGATCATAGTAGAAGTTTAAACTGAGGTCATCGATGAGGCATACTAAAAAGTCACTGGCAACAGATTTCACTTGAATCAGTAAATAATAATTGTTGATTGTTGGAATTACAATGCAAAAGAAATAAACCGTAATGACGTAAATTTATTTAAACAAAAGATTTAATTTCCAATGACGACTCCGTTATGACGTTAAAGCTAACGTATGTCACGAAGTCTGAATTTAAAAGGTTTGTAACATATTTGATTGATGAGCTAATCGGTAAAACCAATGTGTACTTTGACGCATGAATGTAAAGAATGCTACCGGTAAGCAGATATACGGAATGCTTGGTACATTCTATGCATCGATACACAGATCAAGTTAATAGAGCATGAAATGTAACACTATGATATGACTGTGGGTCAGCGCGATTAACGAATTTAGACACCTTTATGTTTAGCTTAAGGCTATTACTTCTACTCTCCATATAAGTATAGAACCGTATGATGCAAAAAAGTCCTGAGAAATAGGCCACAAATGCATACGTGACGTTGTTCTCTACCACGGAGTGCCGATAGTCGTTGACCCACAAAATAAGAGGCGATTGTAATAAACGTGACATGCCCCAACAATATTACGGTATTTCGTTTTTTAGTACAATTATTTCGTACAACATGTGCGTTGACTTTAAATGGATCTTTTAAGATAATCTGATCAATATCACTCGTATTCGAGTCGATTACACAATCTAACTGCGCTCAAGGTTCGTGAACCTATTTATTTTTACTTGTTATGCGCTGTGAATTTAATAAATTACTTGCATGGAACAATTAATTCATTATATGTTTCGGAATCAATGTCAGGATTTACATTAACACCGGTGTTAGTTTCTATTATTATGATTGATTTCATTTCATTCGACTAACCTTCAAAATGCAATTCACTAACGTCTAATCTATAATATTATAAATTCGAAAGATACATTGTCTGTCAAAAAAATATTTGGCAAGGAGATACTTTGATTCTTGAGGAAGGACTACTCTTTACCGCGATAATCGAAATAACCGAGACACACGACGCAGGCAAAAGCTTGTTCATCATAAGTAATATTATCGCGATCCTTGTCGATTAATATATAAAATAAAAAATCCTGTCAGATCGGATTATGAGTTCATATCAGCTGACAATTATTAATACGTGTGTATGTGGATATTTTCCTTATTAATCATGTTGTGTTATTTACTTGGATCCGGTTTGACATTCTTTAATGGACCGTTATGTCAGTATTAAACGGCGAAACTACTGTATTTAAGCTCAAAAAAGCCTATTGAATCCGTGGTAACGTCCGTTTCTGCATTTTAAAAAAGGAAATGAAAAGCGTTGATTTCAAAACCGTAAATTTTATTTTTCTATACAATTCTTGTAGTTGTATTTTTCTTATTTTTATACACTGTTACATAAGTTTTCAGCAAAATAGGAAAAAAACAGAAAGCCATTTATATATATTTACATATTTAAATCATCATTTCAATAAAAATATTTTTAGTAGGTATCTATGTAAAATATATATAATGCCACGGTCCACTTTTAAATATATATTATTATGTCATTTCAACATCATTAACATTAAAATCGTATTAGAGGATATGTATATATGATCTAGATTAATCTCACGTAAGCTTTTTAAATGATATAATTAATAATGTAAAACCTGTCCCATTTTTTTAGATGATAATAATAATATCTTCACACATCTCACATGACCATGATCTAAAACTTGGCAAGAGTATATTATTATAATCCATATAAGATACTTTTTTCGAACATTTAACTCAAGTTTACTAAGAAATGAGTTATTGATATATTGCGAAGATGGTCTATTTGAGTTTGCTCAGTGATAGTTTTAATAATAATTTACTAATAAACAATTATTTGGACTTTGACACACAACGTCATCTAGCTTCAGCCATCGAGCCTAGGTTGACTGAGAAAATACGTACAAACACTTATTTATGTTAGAAATTGATGATGAGTGTGACATTAAAGATTCTTGCTGAAGTAAGTAAAAAGAATTAGATTATTTTCTTGAAGTATAATATTCATGCGTGACTTCTTTTTTTATAATTTCGAGACGGGCTTATCAAAAGTCTTATTAACGAATGTCTTTTGCTAAGGAGTTTTATTTCACCAATTACGAAGATCACAGCACAGACGAAGAATACAGAACGCGACAAGCCATACTACAAGCATGGGCATGGTGGCTTAAATGGGCTTGTAAAATTAACGTTACCAGCTCTGCGTCGTGAGAGAAGATTCATTCAGTACTAAAAGATTTTATCTGTGACTGTTATTGGTTATATTCATTTAGAAAAACATATTATTAGCAAGATTATATTGAACTTTTAGGAACGCATCACTTGCTAGAATTTTAATATTTAAACGGAATAAAAGAAATACATTAAAACACTAGTAGATTGTGGACAGTTTCGAGAATGTGTATAAATACAGAAATTATTTCACTAGTGCTAACACAGCTGTGTAAATTTCTCAGTAATGACCTTTTTTAATTCTACTTAACTTTATTTCCATTGAAAAATAACAGCTGCAGACGTTACGTTTAAATGTTATTCATTCACAAAGAGTGCTTAAAACTCACAATAAAACAATTTTGAATAAACTCAATTGCGCTTGTCACGATGAAAGCAAGTGAGCAGTGTATGCAATTCATGGCAACTAAAGGCTTTAGAAATTGTGACTTCTTATGTATTTGTATTTAATTCATGATCAAGCTTAAGATGAGTGAATTGACAATAAAACTCTTTAACTTAAATAAAAAAAATAATAAAGTTTACTTCAATCCCATAAACATTTGAGTACATAAATGCTTTTTTTAGTTGTGTTTGAAGTCCAAATAATTGTGGTAGTCAGGAGCCCAAAGCACGATACACTGTTTGAGAACTTCTTCATCACTTTTAGTTTAGGAATTTTTATCACGGTATTTACAGTGGGAGAATAAATTAAGAATTGGAATAGTACTAGTAATATATCAAGTAATCATTGGGGAATGAGTTGAGAGCCGAGACAATCATGAATCATAGGCGCACTGTGGGTAGGTAATAGGCAAGGTTATGAAAGCGTGGCCTTTGTCTCGTGGGTGCCACTGACTCGGGCGAATACTTAGGAGTATATCTTAGTTATGGTACGTTCAAAGCTTTGTCTGTTAAATTCAGTAAAGTTTTGAATACGAATATGTTTGTAGTTACGACTGGTAGATCTTTCCTTAGTCAAAAGGTTTTATACAATATTGCTAGAATACTTACATACTTTTTTTCTCAAATTACTATTTTACTCAAATTACTATTGCATAACAATTTGAGTGTTATGTATTGTTATTTTAATTGTATAAGACCTGCCGAAACATTATTTTTAGCTCAAGATCCTTTTACCTTCCCAAAAATATCCAACTTAATTTCATATCCATCACAATTAATAAAGATCATTGTAAAGTTAAACCCAAAGTTGAACTAGTGATTTCGATGGGAATTCGAATCTACCGAGTACAGCCGTAATAATTTTAAAGCATTAGTATCAAGAGTATAAAAAATGAAAATGGTATAAAAAAGTTCAATATCAATATTGACATATTGGCGTTTCTTTGTTTCATGTACGAGTAAATAGATAAATACATGCATGTAATAGGTACAATGCAGGGCACACCTCCTCCCTGTTACCGCCTCTTACACTAAAACACGATTTAGTCTTTGTTCTACGATAATGATAAATATATTATTGCTAGAGAATGTATGTTCACGACTTTGTGGGGTTTGTGATGCCTGTATTAAAGGTTGCAGCCAAATATTGCAAATAGTTGCTGACGATGTGTAAAAAATTAAGGATAATTTAGCAATAATTGTGCTCATTCCTAAACACCGTATTTACTTGTGGAGCTTTACACATAAGTTTTAATTAATTACTGAATAAGTAAAACAAAAAGTTACAATTTAAAGTGCAAGGAGAATTTGACACAGTGTATTTTAATTTTAATATAAGCAATATTTTTAACTTGATTGTAATCATTTTGCGAAACAGCATCGATCGCTGGAAGGTTTGGCAAATTACGAATTTCCTTCTTTTGGTTCGCCACTCTTTCTTGGGTTCATTCTCTATTTTAATACCTTTTATTAGCAGACAAATATTAAAAGCGAAGATCACCGTGTTTTTGATGTTTTTTGGGATTCTCTTTAATACTATCAATATTCTTTTCATCTAAAAACACAATGTGTATAAATAAAATTGAAATTTCATTATAGAGAAAGATTCTTAAACATAATAAATTCTCAGACGCTCCACAAAAGAACAAAAACATCAGGTATCTAAATCTGATACCGTTAGACATACTAATATTTATACCGTTTGTATTTTATTTAAAAATAAATAATATAAATATATTTCCCAGAGTACCATGATAGTGGCTAATTTAGTTGTTTTATATTCAAGAAAAATAAAATAAGTGTGTTTTTCTGCGTAGATAATGACTCCGATTAGACGTCATCAAAATCATTTAATCAAGCTTAATTTGTTTATGCCTTAGGAGTATTAGGGTCTGCCTTAATTACAGGCTAGCACGGAAAGCAAAACAATAACCAATAGTTGAGAACGTAGGGTTGTACCTGACAGGGTTACCTGCACAGTTACACTTGTCTAGTAAGGTTGAGCTTAGCAGAGACATACCTGCACAGCAAAAAGTCACTCCGATTTACATGTAAAATTCAACAGTGCGGGCAAACTGTCAGGTACGCTATATACCCTAATGTATATGGCTACCTTTAAGCTGCCTCTGACTTAAATAAAACGAGTTATACAAGCAGTTACTAACACAACGACTTCTAAAAGGATTTAATAATAAAATCCTTTTGATTTTTAAAGAAAATGTTAACTCAAATTAATTATATCAATGTCCTTATTTTTACTGACACAATTATTATTCCGTTGGGAGTATTTTCAAGGGACAGAAATAGTCGTATCCATCATATTCATATCTTCATTTATTATTGCGTTTTCAATCCAGGTTCGTATATATACAATCGGTCGATGACTATTCATTCCGTAAAGATAAATTCACCAAACTAATCTATTCCAACTAGTTTTATTGGTAAGAAATCGTCGGTCTGCTGCGCACAGACTGGCGACCTTGCAAGGTCGTGATGCGTTACATTAGTAACAGTTATTTATAATGCACACATCTGGAAATACTGCAAAAACACTCGTCACTTGCAACTTGCATTTAAAGCAATTTAAAATTAAGGGGTCTTCAGATACATTTCTACAATTTTTCATTTTGGCAGTAAAGAATTGTTACCTAAAAAATATTAATGAAAACCTTGACCTTATCGTATCATTGAAATAATCAATGTAATAACCAACATGTTTAAATATGCTATTTCAAAGGTGTTGCAACATTGCGAATGTGTCATGGATATGTATTTATAGCTATTGTTGTTTGTTTTTAAATTATTATTGTCAATCATTCTAATAACTAACTTGTTCGTGCATCTAAACCTAATCAGAATATTATTTTGTTCACTTGATTTTTTGATCGTAGTACATAAGTGATGGTAAAATAGCAGTCAATCAAAGCCATTATGTTAATTTAAGAACGTGCTCTCCGCTGTGGATGACACCGAACCGCAAATTATACACAAGACAAATATATGGAGGCAATTCACATTAATCTTGAATCTATTATTCTATTTTTGCTTTTATATTATTGTGTTTAGGAATGTCGTTTATAACATCTTCATCAATTTATTTGTTTGTCACCAAACAATAGAGAAACGGTTTAAAGAATTCATTTGAATATTAGGGAAAACCGCAACGATACATGATTTCTTTCGTTTTGAATACACATTTCATTCCACTTATGTCAACTTACGGTAGCCATAAACAGGAGGGTATAACTGACAGATTTGCCGGTAGGTTCAGTTGAACTATACAAGTAGACCGGAGCGTGTATGTTGCACAACTGTGCAGGTGTGTCCTCTACTCAGCTTAAGCTTACCTCGGGTAAATGTGCCAGATAAACTTGTCATGTACACCCGAATGTGTATGGCTGGCTTTATATTATGGAGCTTTTAAATTTGCAAAAGAGAAGACAATGGGATGAAAATAATAATGACAGTATACTATTCATATGTCAGAGATCTAATGAAATAATGTTTAGTTTAGCGAATCTTTAAATAAAATGAATGCTGAGTCCGCCATACGACCAACGTACGTACATCTATATACGAAACATCTTGGTAATTAAAAAAGTTATTTCCGCTCTAACCGTCGAGGAAAACAACTTTGTGTCTTCTCGTGAAAAAAGTATTTATAACTTGTTTATTTAGTTTTATCCGGATTTTATTTGATAGTGTATCTTAATATATTAACAAAAATATGAGTCTAAATTAATATACTTAAGAATAAAATAAGAAGTTAGACGGGATATCACTGCAGTATTACATTTGTATAAATAGATGTATTTAATTCTTGTGTAATCTGTTAAAACCCATAAAAACTTACCTAGAGCTCGTTATAATAAACTATTATATAGTTTCTGACGATACTTTTTGTCGTTATTTAATCCATAGTTTTAGTTGGGCAGAATTTTGGAATATTAGAAAAGTAAAATTGTAAGTAGTTTTTTAAAAAATAAAGAGAGGTTTAATAGCAGTTAATAAGGATTTCTGTATCGAGGGTATTTATACTATCTCTTCTGCTATGTTATTATTGGCGTATTATTTTTAATATTACGTAGAGGTATAACACATTGTAGAACACTTCGAACTTCTGACAAATTTCATTATTCGATGGAATGTAAGGAAACGTGGTATAATCTAACTATAATTAAAATTTCCATGTAAGTCATTTGCTGCGAAACTCGACTAGAAACCAGCAAAATTAATTGTTTTATCTTTCCCTATTTGGCATAAAAAAATTGGACATTCAAGAATGAATTATGAGACGGCATTCCAACACAGCTGTTTAGGTTTGCCTAATTATTGTTTAAAACATAAAAATACTTTGATATTAAAGATAAATTTGGTGTTGGAGCAGGTTTTCAATAGATCTAATATAATCTGAAAAGCCAATTCCACTAGACATCTGTCACAACTGGTACTCTTTATCTTTCGAGGTAGACTAGAATATAGTATGTATAATTGTATGATTTAGTAAGCTTCATCCGTGTTGGTGACTGATTTCCTGCTTAATAATTTATTATAATATAAGAAGGAATTGATAATTGAATTGAAACATTTTTACTTCTAGGAAAAAATATTCGTTGTACAAAATGTATGGTTTGATCCTTCCAACATATATTGATGACGAGGTCATCAAAAATAATGCTAATTAGCTGATTTTTTAACAGTTGCCTAGTTAAGATTTATATTATTTAACAGCCACATTGTCCTACAAATTGCGTGGTACGTTACGCTCAAAAGTTGGCACCTCATCAAAATGAAGCCACTCACGAAAAGTTGGCTTGATAGTAATAACTTGTAAGATTTGTACCGGGGATCCCGGACTTGGGGAAGATGATGATTAGAAGGTAGGTGAATGGGGTAACCAATACATCAATACTATAGTATATATTATAGTAGTAGGTGTAGTAGCTTAATAGCAAAGGTTTAAAAAGTAATAGGCACTATAATATTTTTTTACACCAATAACGTTAGCAATCATATCCTTCCAAATTGTGATGGGTACAATTTTAATAGTCTTAATCTTTAACTTAGTAAAAGTATTATCGTAAACACTAAAATGTTAAATAAAACTCTATTACCTCCTAATACTTTTCTTTCATGCGATGACATAAATTTAAGGACAGTACAAAATTCTAATAGTATCTAACTTTCCTTTCCTCCGTCAGTTCCTTGTTAAGACTACAAACAAAGTAAGGTTAAAACCTTACTTTGTTTGTAGTCTTAACACCTCTAGGCACCTCAATAAGATTTATAATTAGAGAGGATACAGAATTTTAAAATACCTACTTTATATTACATGAACAAAGATAATTCCCTATCCAACATTAGACAGACTCTTTTACATAGGTGTATTATAGTTTAACTAGAAAAATAACACGTTTTATTAAGCATACTTATATTATTTTTAATCAATAACACGATTATGATTGATATAATGACATCCTGTAGTAATTGAGCAAAACATTACTTGGTCATGCAGTATAATAAACATCAAGTGTTACATGCATGTTTTTATAGTTTGTATAATGACTTGTTATATTTTTATAAAGTTACGTAAAATATAATGGCCGTCAAACCCGTGTCTTAGATTGTTACTATTAAGTATTATATATCAATTACTTGATGGCCGCGACTCCGCCCGCCTCTATGTCGGTTATCGCGGCAAATAGTAGCTTGTTATTTTGATGTATAAGCTATGTTACTGTAAAGTTTCATCCAATTCCGTTGAGTAGTTTTTGCGTGAAAGAGTAACAAACATCCATCCATCCATACCAACAAACTTTCGCGTTTATAATATTAGTATGATGATGTACAAACATTGGATACTTGTACCTCACGACTTATTCGTATTCCACAAACAACACACGCGAACTCTTTTATTTGCCAAAAGGATTTCGTAAATATAAGTTGCAACTAAATTATTACTCTGGAAAATAAGAATAGAAATACAGCCCCACAATTAAATGCATTTACCTACATTGCATTTAATTAAATCTTTATTTGCGATGCTGAAGGAGTAAAGTAACCACCATAAAATACAAACCTATTGTAAATTCTACCTGAGAAACCCATTAAGGATTATCATATCTGCAGTTGTCATCATTTAAAACCTCTAGCCGTTTTTATAAAATATGCAAATTGACTTTTTGTCCGTCATGTAAATGGTTGGTGCGTTTATATGTATAAGATCAGTGTAGGCAACATCAACACAATTGGGATTAAATACTGCAAACAATGGTGTTATTGACGTAGAAACATCTTTATACGGAAAATGTTCGCACGGTAGGTCCTTATTATTATGTCGAACATTCTTGAGAAAAACTTGTCTTTTAATATTATAAACACGCTTTTAACGTTGTTTGGGATAGGTCTTTGATTCTCGTTTTTCTTTGTTTTTATCTGATTGACGTACTTTCTGACGTACATATACGAGTAACCACTAACAGTTTTCCACTGATCACTCAGATTTCGTTGTATAACAGTGAGTTATATAAGTTAAAAGAAAACTGTAGTTGAAACCTATTATCAAAAGATTATGTCTCCAGTAAAATTGTAAACAACAGAATTACGAATAGTTATGTCAGCTTTAATTACACCTACACTTAAATGTAATGGATGGGTTTAAAAACCCGAAAGTTTATTTTGGCGTTCTGCGTAGAACATTCAAAACACGTCCAAGCACGTACATGTTTTGTAAGAACCCAACAATAGTTTCTCACAGTAGACAGCTATACTTGACATATGGAGAGTATTTGTTACAAAATTTTACCTTTAAATGTCATCAAATCTTCGTATTGGGTTTAGGTCTAACAGGCACCACACTAAAAGAACACGTATATGCTTCCACGACTGACACTCTCCTTTTATGTAATGGTGTGTATTCTTCTGCAAAACATAATAAAATTAAAATAATGGAGGTATTAAAATTTTGAGATTTATATAGCTTTTATTATCTGATATGATGCCTTTTCTATTTATACTGTAATTAAGAACTAGCTAATCGCAGTTCACTTGGTAATTTGTATTGAATAGTGGGAGCTTAATTTCTTTTTACTGTTCTATGTAAATTGTACAGTCATTGTGATAGGTTTATTGTTATACGCGACTGGCTCTAGTTGAAATCTTTTCCCAAGTTTACATTTGTTGTTACTTTCTTAGTCGATTGCATCTCAGAGGCGTTGCGGTGAATAATAAGCAAAAATTTTCGTGCCAAAGAAAGCAAATGCAGCGTTTTTGATGTTGAGCCAAGTCATGCATCTCAATATGAAGATTTTCTCTTAAACTTGTGTTGCAATATTACTTTTGTACGGAACATTTCTTAGTACAAACCTTGCTTTCATAGATGTTAAAAGAAAGTAAAATTGTTCACTTTGACTTGACAAGTTGCCATTTGTTGCTATTAAAGTTAATTACTTACCAGAAATAAACAAATGACTTGAGAAGTGTTAACCGTGAGTTATACAATGTGCTACTACCATAAAATTATGACCACCGTAAAGTGATTACATAACCGATAAATTGCTTCTGTACAGCCCATTTGATTTGCACTTTCATTATTAAGTTATTTGTTTGTGAGTTGAAAAATGGAAAAACCTAACTTGGAATTTTGCAGTTTTGCAATCTAAAAACAAAGTTAAAGCATATTAAACAGTGTAGCAATAACAACAGGTAAAAGTGAATCTGTATACAAACAGGTCTTTAGGAATATTACTCTAACAAACAACGCTAATTGCGTATTAGCACTAAATAAAATATTTAATACGAAATTAATTGTCGAATCTTTACAACAATAGAAATGAGACACAATTCACAGACGGAGACGTGCAATTCATTTCGTTATACATATTCGACGCTCTTGTTCGTTTCGTTTTATCTATCCGACGTGTTTTTGATGTAACTAACATTGCATGCTGTTACGATGTATAGTTTTTGAATTGAACATTGCGTAACATAGTGGAACAGTGCAATAACCGCTTTTAGTTACCTAATTCGGAGAGAGATGTAAATATTTGTTCTGACTACATGCGGTATTAAGAGCTTTGTCAATATATGGTTTAATGATATGACGATCTTATATCCTTTTCTATATCCTCTAATGATGGGAACAATACAGGTAATGAGCAAAACAGATTTACTACCGTTATTAATTTAATGTACAAAGTCTTAAAGGAATGTGGTAGAATAAGTTTGTTTTTAAGTTTCAAATTAAACAAAAAGCAAACATCTATATGTAGTTATGTAGTACGTTTGATTAAAAATGCGGTTATTAAAAGGACCTATTCTATAAAGTCGATATATGCACATATAGAGCCACTTAAATAAATACCTAAAAGAGATAG
Source organism: Spilosoma lubricipeda (assembly GCA_905220595.1). Taxonomy (NCBI): domain Eukaryota; kingdom Metazoa; phylum Arthropoda; class Insecta; order Lepidoptera; family Erebidae; genus Spilosoma; species Spilosoma lubricipeda. The sequence continues at coordinate 8,067,601 of HG992294.1, read as the reverse complement.
CTATCAATGTAATCTTAAAAGTGAAAGCACCTAAAATCGTTGGTCAATCTAGAATGATGTACGAGCAGCCTATAAGACCATCATAAAATGACGGACCTTGAACGATCGTTTTGCTAAAACACTTGAATAAGATTAAATATATTTCAAGTTCTTTAAGCTCCTCTTAATCCTACGCACATTCAAAATGGCGTTACGTTTACGGTGTTTGAGGTGATGTGTTGGCCACTTACACTATTCTAAATTGACAAGTAGATGCGTACTATAACTATGAAGCTATGGATTTATTAGTAGTATGTTTTTCTTTGAAAAATAGAGAAGTTTTTAAAGATTTATGCTTTATAATTATATGTGTATGTTGAATGCTACGTAATACGTGCATATTACAAGTGCATGGCCATACCATGTTGCGACAATATGTTTATGTCATTAAAGAGAACCATGAAATGGCACAAGACTGGTGAAACCGCGTGAAAATTCTAACAAGAGCTATTTAAGATTTCTTTGTCGTCACACCGTATTGTTATTGTGATTTTCACATTTCATTACTGCTAATTTCATTAATCAAAAACTCGTTAGCAATAAATTATTTGGTGTCATGAGAACCCAGATTGACTGTTTATTTAATGGTAGACATATACTTATCTACCAACATACTATATCCTTGCAGCAAAAAAAAAAAATTACATACTTTAAATGCGTCATGGCTAGATACATTGTTAATACTCCATGTACACGATTTTACCAATAAAGATTACCTATTTTTTTAATGCTACTAAGTAACTTAAACTTAAAGATTTTCTTAATGTAGAATGGTTTTCCATCACATGAACATTCCGGAATGAATTATAGGTATGTATATTTTTGGAGTTAGGTGATCTCGGTGTTTTCTCTGACCCTTCTTTGGGAACGACTTATAACGGGGAGTTATAATTTGGTGTTTTTGCTGTTAAATTGCTTTAGTTTTCAGGCATACAGTATACTCTATATTGTACCTATGTTAGAAAGATTCAGCAATCGTTACAAAAATATATAAAATAAACTTTTTTAACGATTTAAGAAAATTTGTTTCCACAAACTAGTTTTATAACATTCATTCGTCTGAATGCATAGATAGTATCATTTCTAGAAATCAAGAAATAATAACATGATTAGTTCTATTACCTAGTCGGTATCATTAAAAAATACCAATAAAAAACTCCGTTTTTCGATTGGAGCTTTCTCTGAAATTATGAGCCACTGATCTTACATAGATCATATTTCTTTTTTAATAATACGAGTTGTATTTCTCCTATCTATCTCTTAATGTTCGTCCATCAGCACGGAACCAATATTTCAGACTAAATAAAATTGAAAAAACGAAAGTGAATTTGTTTTTTAAGCGATGCTAGAAGTGCTTAACGTCATGAAATTTTACAAATATTCAATCGTACATGTTGTCAAGGACACGAGAGCATAAGCATAATAACCTTTCATCGCAAAGTACAAAACTAGCTCTGCCAGGGGCTACCTAAATTGAATCTAAATTGAATCTCAAAATCTGCATAGGCACTAGCCAAGTAGTGGGTAAAAGCTTTTTAGGTATATGTTACTCAAAAATACACATACCTACACATCAGATTCGTGATAAAAAAACTAATTTTATCTTAGTAAGTTGTGGCAGTAAGAATTGAGCGTTGTAGTTAAAGAAAATAAATGTTACAGAACACGAAGACATAGGATTTCTTTTACTACCTACATACATGCTACATACATGCTCCATAACATTAAAATATATAGCACTTTGTAATGGACTTTTCATTAGTATTAATTGTGGTAAAGGCGTAATAAAACAATTTTATCATTGTCGTATAAATTAATCACAGCAAAGTTCTTCTATCGCGAATGTAATGAACACTTTATACATGCAATCATATTAAAACACTATTATTATCCGGCTCGAAGGACTAGGTACTACAAACGTCATGATGTTTTTCACTATTGCAGAGCAGGACAAATGTTGTCTGAATTTCTGAAAATATTAGCATGTTAAACTCATATGGTATGCACATTCTCGTTAAACTCATATGTTATGTTACGACAATCAAACTGATCTTGTCTGTGTTATTGCCATAGGTTAATTGACTACCTAAACTAAAAAAATAACATAAACTAGAAACTAGTCACTCGATCATAATATTTTGGTTAAACACAGGCACAAAATAAATAAAATCGACATTTATTTTGAATGATATTTTTTTTTACTTTAATTCATTTATTTTTTGGGTAAACTCAAATACAATAAATGTTCATGTTTGTAAACATATTTTTTTCAGTGCACATATTTCATTCCCGTTCCCCGTAAGTAAAATAAATAGGTAAACTCGAAAGCAAAAGTTAGTTAAAATACAAACGCAAAATAGTCACGCAACCTTTATTTAACAAATAACGTTAAACTTTTTTTTTATTTGTATGTATGGGTACTATGATTACTTAATAAGCAACCTTTATTTACATACATAAGTACAAATTGCAATAGTTTTTTTTACCAATAAAATCTTGGAAATAATCGTAATCGTCTTCTTACTTTGTATTTTATTGACTTAATGAGATATAGCTCATATTTTACTAGCTTAGACGAGTAGTTACTGAAGTGGATCATATCCTGTAAATAGGTTTTATTTTAAACTAGCTGAACCAGTTCCAGAGATTACCCGGAACAAACAGACAGACAGACAGACAAAAAAAAATTTAACTACGTTTTTGGTATATGTAGCGTGTATACATACATATGCATTCAGTAAAAACCGGTTATTTTAATATTACAAACAGAAACTCCAATTTTATTTATTTGTATAGATGAATACCTAGAAATAGTATAAATTGGATGTGGATAGCTTAATAATACATCAAATGAAACATTTGATTTTCCGATGGTTGCGAATCACGAAAAAAACATTGGCAAACACTTATAATGTACTAGCTTTTGTCCGTGGGCCCGCCCGCATGTATAATGTAGGTTATCGCGCTAAGGAGAGCTTATGTCCTTCCATAAAAATAAAAGTACTTCCACGTAAAATTTCATAGAAATCGGTGCATCGGTTTTGCCGTGTAAGCGCAATAAACAAACATAGTTGCTTTCGAATTCATAATATTAGTACTATGGATATCTAAATATTCAAGTATCCTATGCATTATCTCCATACAAGTAATCTACGTTTAAGGTGTAGACAATTTACTTTCTTAGAATATAAATGCATATCTGTAATGTGATTTCAAATTTTAACAACACACGTATGGCTTGCGATTCTGTGTTAAAATTGTTTAAAATGTTTTATCGGCAAAAATACCTGTATGTAGTAAAATCTTTACGTTTAATGTATACATACCATAGGTAAGTATGTATGTTTATTACTAGTGAGATTCAAAATCGTGATGCGCATGACTCGGGAATTAATTTGTTTTGCTTTGAGTTTTTTGATTTATTTTTGTTTAGACACTTTGTTCATCTTAATGTTCTTAAACAAAAAAGTAAATCTTTACTTCTATACTAATATTATAAAGAGGTAAAGTATCTAAATTTGTTTGTATGGTTGTAGGGGCACAATCCCGAAGAAGTACTCATCCGAACCTGAAAATTCTTTCACTAACAGAAAGCGACACTATTCAGGAGTGACATAAGCTTATTTTATTATGATTGAACAAAAAATTTAGTTAAAATAATGGTATTTGTAAATCAAGTCGAAGAAAAGCGGGTAGTTAACGCCCAACGAAGTGGGCATGGATCGTCTTGTCCACGATATATTTATAAAGTTGTTATTTTGTAGGTTTATATCTTGCGCCACTCTACTCCAGTAATAATACAGTATAGCTCACCCATACTCACTACTCTAGTATGAATAATTATTCCAGTTATAAATTACACATAGTGGATGTTCCACGCTCACGTTTCGGCATGTAGTTAAAAAAAGCACCTACAGTTTCTTCTATTTACATACTAGTTGTTTCCCGCGGCTTCGCCCGCGTGTATGTCGGTTGCCACGGCAAATAACAACCTATGCGTTATTCTGATGCATGGCTATATTACTGTAAAGTTTCATCCAAATCCGTTCAGTAGTTTTTGCATAAAAGAGTAACAAACATCCATCCATACTCACAAACTATCGCGTTTATAATATTAGTAGGATGAATACCATAGATACAATCAGTCGCATTTGTTTGTCATTCTGGATGCAAGTGCACATATGCATTTAACGTATTTTTAATTTGCTTAAGCACCACGCGTTCTTTCGACGACTGGAATGACTGATTAATTACTTGTGAGATACGTGTACCGTCAGAATATGCTGGCACAAACAACTGAAAGCTTATATAGGACTCGTTTGAAAACAAGTCACATCTTGCGGATGACCTTTCTTAGTAACTTTATTATCCATCTTCTGTACCTACTTAAACTTTATCTTGAGTGACGATGGAGTCACAATTTGTTTTTACCACCATGATTTTATTCTGTCGGCAGTAAATATATATATTAGATTTTGCTGGAAGACACTGCCGACAGATAGAGATACATGCATATATATTTTTGAGCAGAGAACCAATGAAGAATGTTACAAAAACGGGGGAAAATTATCACGCTACGGGCAATGGGAGACGCAAACGAGGTTGCGTGGGTAGGCTAGTATTTAAAATTTCTGTGTTTTAAGAACGATTAATCTTAACATAACAAAGCAGTCGGCGGAAGTATCACGTTTGCTTAAGTATCCACGAAGTTCAATGGACACACATGTATCGCGTATCATTGCAATCGACTCACGAAAGGCGGAAAATCTCGCAGTAAGCGGAGAAAGTTACTATTTCTTTAAAGTTCGTATTATTTTATCTGAATGTAAGATGATAGAAGACGTTCTTGATTTGCTCTTTATCTTTAATACTCTTTTTTATTTACGGCCAAATCTTAATGACGTATGTTTTATGTTTACCGTGAAATACCTATATGTTTTTGATTATGTGAAATATACATAAAGTAGTATTGACAGTTGTACTTGCTTGAAATGATTGACATTTGGGGCCACAATTCTCTGTACCGTTAGAAATATATCACAATGGAATTGTATTTGCTCTCTGTACATGGACATTGTGATATCTAACTATTATCAAGCCCGACAGGATCGTGACCAGGGCGCGTACCACCTGGCTTCAACATTCCTCAGATACCGACCGATGCCTCGTGGGTTCATTAGCTAGCCCGATCGGGGTTCTGAGATAATTTCCCATGTCAATTACATCAACAGGAAAACAAAAACAAGTTGTTTTATACTTACAAATGAAATAACATTATTCTAGAAAGGCTTATACTGCAGTATATTTAAATAGGCGCTGGCTCTTGACATAGTTAAGTATTGTAGGTTGAAAGTTGCAAGAATTGTTGTTATTTCCGTATTTATGATAAAAAACTAGAATTTCCCAAAGTAGATTTGTGGTTTATCAAAGTACTAGCTGTTGCCCGCGGCTCCGCCCGCGTGTATGTCGGTTATCGCGGCAAATAGTAGCCTATTTGTTATTCTTATTTATAAGCTATATTACTGTAAAGTTTCAACCAAATCCGTTCAGTAGTTTTTGCGTGAAGAAGTAAGAAACATACCCACAAACTTTAGCCTTTTAATATTAGTGTAAAGTGTGATTAGATGCATGTAACACTTATATAGGTACTTGCTATTATTCTTTTTAAGGAATTCATTCGTTATTATTTAAGAAAGTTGTATTAAGTTTACTAGGCACCAGACGGACATCATTTAGAGGTCTCCAACTTTGAACTTAAAGGAATGCATCCTGAAATAGGTGTTATGCGATTATACCGGTTCTTTTAATTTAGAAAACTTACTTGTGTGACGTTTTACCTGTAATGTTTGATGACTTGACCGCAGATACCGTTAGGAATACAAAACATATTTACTCGGAGAGAATTCCAGTAAGATGAGCACATTGTCATTAGCGACCGGAAATTTAAATTGTTTTAGTTTACAAAAGGTGTCACGTACTTTGAAAAGTTACTAAATGAAAATGTTTCACTCTGTTACATATATGAAATCTCGGTCAAATCAAATAGCAGCAATATCTCGGTTCCTCACTTCTCTTTTCTTACCATGAAATTACTCCCACAAATTGTAGGGAACCGAGAGAAAATATTACACATCCCATCAAAATGTTTAATACTAGCTTTTGAGTGCGACTTGTTATCGCTGTGATTATTTTATCAAACGCACAGACAAACAAACTAAATTTACAAAAACTTTTGTTTTGAGTTCTGTTACTTTCATAAGGATAAATGACAAAGACATCGACGTCTTTCAATTTTATTATATGAAAAAATAGAATAATAAGTAAATTAGTTATAGGAGAAACCGGAATTATAAATATGTGTTTATATTGTGTACCTACCAAAATTTGCTAATATTATTTGTTTGTTAATATTAAACTTTTATTACTTGTTACAGGTAAGAATATTATGCGTCTAAACATTATGTAGCCCTTAAAGTGGTAAGTACTGTCTATATTTTATCAAATGACATTGGAATTGACATAATTATGCTGTCGACAGCTGTAAATTTCTAATTATTTTTTAAAATTAGTTAAGGTTTTTTAATAATTTATTTATATAAAATACCTACGCTATGTATTCTTATTCCATCACCACTCTAGCGTCACCAGTCACCACGTTTATTCATCCCATCGGAGTTAATTAATTTAAATCATCAATGAAAAGAGAAGAGAATCTTTAAACATCCCTTTTATCAACCCATCTAGCATGACATAGCAGGCCTCTTTTCTAAGGAGATACCAATGACCAGCAGTGGATTGTTAGACTGTTAATGTTCTGAATCACATACTTGTATAACAATGAAATCTATCATCACAAACCAATATAAAACACACAATAAATAAGGCAGGTCTCCACACATCTGAAACCTTGAAGTTAGAACGTAAGTCGTGCTCATGACAAACTTTTAACTAGACTTCCAGTCGCAGTTAATATTTACTGGGTCGTATTAGTATTAAATTATACGTATAATTATACATTATTGCGATTAGTTATGAGTTACGGCTATGATAAAGTAGTTGTTACGGGTTATTATTTTAGCAATATTTGTATGGATATATCGTGATTTGTATAGGCTTTGCAAAGTCTTCAATTCATTGCCCTAGTTTTCATTTAATTTAGTTTTTTTCTACAGAAAATGAAGAATAGAGTTTTCTTGAAGTTTGTTTCCCAAAAACAAGTGTGTGCAACACTGCCACAGTTTTACACTTTTATGTGACGATAGAAAATTGTGTTTAAAAGTTTCAACATATTATCTACTAGCCGAACCTCGCAACCTGGTTTGCGTCTTATATTACCCGTAGTGTGATAATTTCCCCCCGTTTTTGTAACATTCTACATTGGTGCTCCACTTCTATTGATCTAAGGGTGATGATATATAGCCTTCCTCGATAAATGTACTATCCAAGACTGAAATATTTTTTTTAAATCGGTCCAGGGTTTCCTGAACCTAAGCCTTAAAGAAACAAACTCTTTAGCTCTATGATATTAGTGTAGATTAAATTAATATTAGTATAGATCATGGGAATTATAAAAAATGCGATGTTTTATGTGTTCGATTTAATTGATTTTCAATCTTAAATCCAAAGCAATATTATAAATTATCGGCAAATCAAAATGAGAATCAACTCACTAAATACCGTCTTTTTTTGCAACTTGCCGTCAATCTTAATTTATACCGCAAAAACTTAAGTAATAATTATTTATTAATGAGCCTTGACAAGTCCGGTATGTCAAAAACTGAATAGGTAAAGAAAAAACTGTGATATCCGCCCGTGATACGAACTATTTATTTGTAAAGAGCATTAGCAAGTGCTATAAAGATGCATGCAATGATAAATTACGTTTCCTTAATGCCGGATATACAAAGAATAGATGAATGTGCCAATAGTTTTTCCTCATTTGGGTAAGTATACGTCCGTGTTTGATTTTATTATTAGAATGTGGTTTAAAATATTTGTTTTTTTTTTGTACCATTATCAAGACCTTGTTTAACTAGTATAGATAAGCTTTTTATATGATCTAGATTTTCAACCAACGCTAAGACCTTGGACTTATTTATGAATTCTACGTCATAGTCCGGGGTGCCCGGTACTATTTTTACAAGTTATTACTATCAGGCAGGCACTTGTGACAAGCACTTGTGATGCCTCTGGTGTTGCAGGTGTCCATGGGCGGCGGTAATCTCTTATCATCAGGCGATACGTCTGCTCGTTTGCCCGCCAAACACTCATAGTCCGACCCGGGAATCGAACCTAAGACCTCCTGATCGGCAGTGGCATACGACATTTCCTCCTAGACCGACGAGGCAATGTCAAAACAGGAGTGTAAAAATATTAACTTGTTTTTATGCAATTTAACAAAGAAAGCCATGGTACATGTGACGTAAAAAGTAAAAACTAATGCAATTTCGTTCCGTCTTTAACTTCTGTTGTTAAATTAACTTCCAGCTTCCAATATTGCGAGTATTCAGTCGTAGTTGCATTTGAGTGCAAAAATCCATGACGTTATGCTTTAACAATACACTGTTGTCTAATTCTGGTACAAATCAAATAACTAATCGATTACCACGCTGCTTGTACCGTTTCCAAAATGTAATTCTACGTTAGAATTGTTAGTATTACTTTAATATGCATTATAATTAATTTAATAATACTAGATGCGTGCTCTCTAGCTAAATCTATACAAATAAATAAGTGTCTGTTTGTAATATCAAAATAACAGCTTTTTAATCAATGCATATGTATGTATACACGATACATATACCAAAAATGTAGTTAAAAATTTTTTTGTCTGTCTGTCTGTCTGTTTGTTCCGGGTAATCTCTGGAACGGCTGGACGGATTTTGACGGGACTTTCACTGGCAGGTAGCTGATGATCCAGGGAGTAACTTAGGCTACTTTTTTAGACTAACTTTGCCCCGCGGCGTTACTCGCGGTACAACAATAACCGCGGGTAACACCGCAGGGTTCAGCTAGTTGTAAATATAAAAGTACTTACTGCACATAGATTATCTTTAACTTCTGTTTACTATGATAAGTTTCTGTTATAGTTTCGTCTGATTTATATCAATGTACTAGTTGAAACGCGCATCGTCGTCTCTTTTCTAAAAAAAAAAAAAATGATTTTGCCCGTTTGTATTTGAATGGGAAAATATATTGTGTATTTTTTGTTTGTATTGTCTCACCGTCTTAATTTCCCCTGGACTTCCCTGGACAAATGTTTCTGGACCAAAATCAACCAAATCTGTCCAGCCCTTCTTAAGTAACAGTGTAACTAACGAAGAGCAAATAATTTTTAATTACATACATATAAGGTTGGTATTTCTCATCTTATTATTTGGTACGATAGCAATGATCATCATGTCAGCCGAAAGAAATTCATCTCTGGGCATAAACCTCCCCCAAAATTTGCCACAATGACTGGTCCAAATTATAGCCATATTTTATTTTGTAGCAAATTAGTTAAAATCATTTGTGTACTAAGTTTTCACATAGCTTATACTTTAAATTTATTATGGTAATGACGACTTTTGCAAAGTCGGTACGTAGTTCATAACTAATCTAGGCCAAAGCGAACGAGTTTTCTTTTAAAATTGTACATTTCCATCTTTATATTATTTAACCGTGGAATAGATATGCTTTGTCACATATGGACTGGTTCGACTGAAGTGTTCCCAGACTTCGTAGATAACGCGACATTATGCAATTGTTTCGTCGCCTTTCGCAGAGTAACTGGGGTTACAGGAGAAACAGCTCTTCCAAACTTCCTCCTAAACCTACTTCTAGTGTCAATGCTTTTAAGGGGTGACAATGTTCTTAAGTTCTGGGTGTCTATTGGCGGCGGTAGTCACAGGTGACGCGTCTGATCATTTACTGCATCATCATCATCTGGTATTGTATGCCACTTGGTTCGATCCTCGGCTTCTCATTCCATAATAAAAAAATAGGAACAGGAATTCTGTGTGAAACGTCCTAATGACTTTTCATTTTAAAATTGTAGTTACTATATATTTAAAATGAGCTACAGTAATACGCACTAGATACAATTCCATATACCGGTAGAACGCCAATTATCTAAGTATGTAGCACAGACTATATCCTGTTCAAAAAGTAACAGCTTTTAGTACCATTATTATTCCGTCGTAAACGCCCTTACTGATAACTGCTTAGTTTCCTTTATATTAACTTGCTTTAAAAGATATCTGTACAGTTACAGTCAGACTGTTAAATTGTGAGTTGGTTATTTTGTAGGTATATTTAAAGATGTTTTTTTTTTCAAAAATAAACTTATGCCAAAACTTCCGTCGAAACATAAGCTGTTTGTGCATTGAATTTTCAAGAGATATTTTAAAGTCAAGTTTAAATGCACTCCAAAATTACCTACTCATTATTTGAACTCAATCCAAGTAATCAATTTGTTTGGAGGCGTTAGAAAACATTAACATATTATTAAATGTAAGAGTTTAAGATGCTTGTAAAAAAAAAATATTATGTCACAACCACTGTTCGAATGGTAACATAATAAAAGTATAATGCATATTTTCACATTCATAAAGGACTGTACAGCTGTCAAACTACGTATAATGGTTTTATTAGTTTACACTACATAAATACCAAATACTCACGCTATATATCATATATATATTTTCAAGGTTAACACACTCATAGTACATAAAACACCTTTTACTATGTAATTATTTTTTGTTTCCCGAAACGTATACGTCTATAATTATTGTTGTACGTAGGAAGTTGTAGTATGTGTTTACCATAAACAATCACATATAACAATGTCTAATGAAATATTATATCTTTAGTGTGTCGTTTATTTTACTTTTTGATGAGAGCAAATATACTTTGTAGGAAATTAATGAATCAACAACTGTCTTACTTATTGTCTGATAGCAAAACCATATCCAATAAAGTCTAGTTTGATGTGTTAACTATTGAAAGGTTTTGGATGTAAGAAAGTCAAATCATAAATATCTAACATAAGTATATATTTAGTCACAATGTTGTAAAAAAATTCCTTAACGATTGCACCTTATTTTCAATAATGGAATGTTTCATCGAATTATTGTGTTGTCATCAGTTTTATATAAAGAAGCAAAAGTAAGGTATATTTGTTACCACCGACCTATATTTGTCGTACATAATCTTCTTTAAACTACACAAAAATAGAGTATACCCCCAAATAATCTTGTAAGAGCGCCATCAATCACGCAACCATGTTTTGTAATGATACGGTTCGAACTTGAGCTAGTATTAATTGCTCATGGGTTGTGTCCTCTATCAAATTAGCTGTTGATCCGTATCAAACACTATTATTAGTTACGTGTCTTTGAAATGTGATTTATTAAACCCATATAATAATGTAGTGTTGCATTGAAGACTGGTCTCTGTAAAATGTTTAATAATAATTTTAATTTAGGATAGTAATCATGAAACATGGTCTTGTTCATTCAATTACTTTGAAGTGAGAGATTCTATACTTCGATACAAATGGTTCTGCTCGATAGGAGTGATACCACAACATCAAAGAAACACGTTACTTTTCACCGAATGAAAGATACCCACTCCCAAAAAAAGCACAACCAAAATTTTATTTGAGGTGAGGAGCTATGCCAGTTGGGAACACTTACCTCAGGTCCCGCTGTTGCCTTAGGTCTTGACTGCATATAATATTCTTATCTCAACCTGAATTATTATAATTACAGATACCCAACGGCGAAATTATATGCAAAATGTAAGGTTCTCTCAGTTCGACAGCTGTACATATTGAAAATTGTCCTTAGAAAACATCGTGATATGCCCCGTCCAAACCATAATAAACGCAGCTTATCATCTGTGTGCCCTCGTTTTACTTGCAGGACCACCTTTGCAAGAAGACAAAGCCACAGTATGGGTGCTAAGCTATACAACAATATAAATAAAAAACTTAGAATAGTTACATTAAGTCGCCGTGAAGTAAAGATGAAGGTTACTAAGTTTCTACAAGAACTAGATTACGAAAAAACTGAAAATCTACTTACATTTAAGACATAAGCACACAACACCGCACAAGCACACAGCCAGACACACACTCACACACATGCACACACTTATACACATGTACGTAGCAGGATGATGAACAGACAGTACTGTCTACCTTTTGTGCGACTGAACACTGGCTCCCAAGATACAGGCCTTTGGCCTAGTTTGGGTTTCAGTATCAGTACATACTTAATATGTCATATTTGTGTCAATAAACAATATTTTATTATTATTATTATAATTGCTTAAACCAATACAACAGTTTCATTAAAATATTTAGGTATGATGCACCAAGTTAGTGACGACACCAGTATTTTTGTACAACAGTTGGTTTATGTCCTGGTGTCAACGACTCACATGTCATCAGTAAATACGACCGCTGAATATTTATGACACGATTGATCTTGTCCTCTGTGAAAACCAAGATTACGTATCGGCTATGCTACTTGAATGACATAGGATTAATTAAACCATTGTTTGTTTTATGAAAGTTTGTGATTTAGGAAATAATTTTGTGTAAAATATTGAATAGTGTCTTTCAACGAATAAGCAACTTCTGCGTCAGCAAGATATGCGGCCAAAATATAAGAAAAAAACTTTATCACAACTTGTGTCGTCACTATCCAATAATTTGACAATTACTGTTCAGAAGCTATTACAGTGAAGTCACGCATACGAGCATTTTAGTGACGCCACTTATAAATCCTATTGAGTTTGAAATCAGAAATAACTAAACTATGACTTGTAATCTCCGTTGTTGACTCCTTTACGCGGTAAAGTTCAATTTTTCACGGTAAGCTTGGAAGTATGAGTCAAAACCCGTAGCAAATAGCCGGTGTGGGCGGAGGTTGTATTACACCTAATATGGACCGATGCACTTTGTGATTCATTGATTGTGTTAAGGGCGCCTTAGACAATTAGTATACCTAGTTGCATTTGTAATGGTAAAATTAAGGTGTAAAGTAAACTCTTCTATACCAAATCATCAATTTGGTTATAGGTAGTAAAAGTTTATGTCAAAATGACGTGACATCTGAGGGAATAAACTATAATATAGTAATGGTAATACTGGGTTTTTGTCGAGTCTGCTTTGACAGTTGTCAAATGCCACTCGGATAATGGAAGTAACTAGAATGAGTCGAAATATATGACCGGGCCGAGTTTAAATTTGTTTTGTCTGTTTGAGATAGTTTTGAAGCCTGAGGGGTCCTCTCAAAACAATAAATGAGCTCCCGCGTGACATTGATTGTAAGGCTGCGAGTTTTGTAAGCTAACTGTTAAAACAAGTTTGTGATATAGCTTCCGCGATTGGAACACGTGATTTTATTAAGCTCAATTTGAATAGTAAAAAAGGACTACTGTGCGATTGTGTATGAAGCAGCAAAATTGGCAAGGGGCGCCCCATTGCAAATTTGGAGACCAGTTTTCATCTCACAATGATAAGTGACTTGTTATTTCAAACGAGATTAATCGCCTCACGTTGTGATCCTCTCACCAGGTGTGATTGTTTGCGATTGTTTAGCTATATTTATATGGGCCCGTATAGCCTAGTAACATGGTTTCCAAGGGAACGCAACACTGGTGGTTGGATTCAACATAAACCGTAGGATAAAAACTGCAAATCATTTTAAAACATAGCGGTGACATTGGAAACGTTCTTAATAATTTCCTACGTTTTTACTACATTTGGAAAATTAAAATATAATGTATATACATTGTGAATAGTGTACTGGCTGATGAATATGTGTTATAACGGGTAATGTTGTGTAATAAAATCAAAACGAATAATCTATGGGCTGTGTATCTTAAAAACTGTTGGAAATTATGGATGAAGAATGCCGGAAATCGAGAATTGAATAGCTTAAAACATTAATCTGAGAAGAAGAATTAAATGAATAGAACAACGCCTGTATTTCCCCATATTTTTTACTTGAAATAATATGTCTTCGTTTAAATACTTAATACTCTAGAAAAAAAGCTGTAAATTCTATGTTAATCATAATAACATACATAATAATTCATGTAAGGAGGCTGTCTTGTCAGTCAGATTTATTAGTTCCCACACAAAGTACGTAGAAAACCAAATAATACCAGTCTTATGTGACTTTTTATACCTACAATTATAAGTTTCTTGGAATTGGTTATTATGTTCTCTTACTATTTTAATTTAAACCATGTGAAGCGGAGATTCCGGATTTGATTTCATTTGCATTCTGTCACAGAGTACATGCAGTAGTTTACTCCATTTTGTTGTTTATTCTTCAATTCTAAAGGTTTGTCATATGCGATGTACATGAATATTATTGCGTAAATATGTAAGATGATTCTTTTTAGACACGTGCTTGCCTATTACGGTCAATGCAATTTGTCATCTGTTTTCAACCAGATCATCAGTTACTGGAAATCATTAAATGACGATTAAGCATATCCTGAACTTAATAAGGAGAGAAATACGGTAAAAAGGAATATGCATGTTTTGCTTAATCTGATCATTTACGTCTCTATAACATCTATACAAATAAATAAAATTGAAGTGTCTGTTTGTAATATTAAAATAACCGCTTTTTACTAAATGCATATGTATGTATACACGGTACATATACCAAAAATGTAGTTAAAATTTTTTTTGTCTGTCTGTCTGTCTGTCTGTCTGTTTGTTCCGGGTAATCTCTGGAACGGCCCGTCTGGAAGTCCCGTCAAAATCCGTCCAGCCGTATGCATGCAGCGTGTATACATACATATGCACTCAGTAAAAAGTGGTTATTTTAATATTACAAACAGACACTCCAATTTTATTTATTTGTATAGATTCAGTTACTTTATACTTATTTACAGTTTTCATTGCTATGAAAATCATGGAAGAAGTTATTTTTTCTCACAAAAGCTCGCTAACTCGGTATGACTTTCGACGCTGATAATTTCGTTAAAGCCACCATCGACGTCATATTTCGTTTCGACCAAAGTGATTCGTTTTGTAAGTTTGAATTTCCCTCCTTTACATTCACTTTTTATATATTTTGTCGGTTTAAATAAGCATTTAATAATCCAAAATCTAGAAAAAAAATTGAGATAATTAAAAAAATTATGCATGTTCCGTATTGGTTTTAACAATAAAAAAATCATTTATTTGTAATTTTACCAATAAAAAAAGCAAAAGTAAAGAGATTTATGTGTCCATGCAGTCTAAGTTATTTATCCTTTCCATAATGTCTTCTTTTGACAATAATTAGTCTTAAATATCATATGTGATGTCTTTTGGTACAAATCAAAACTTGTATAAAATCCATTCTTTTATTGATTGATTTAAAGTCCGGGGTCAGCGGCCTTGCGTCACGATTCATGTAGTTTAGTTGTAATCGTGACACTCAGACACCAATTTAAACTCAAGTCATACGTGGTCATTCTTTAAAAATATATCTTATGAGAAAATATTAATCGCCAATGAGTCAGCCTGTTTAATGTATACTCTGTATTTTTGTCTTGTCTGTCACTCATCTACAAGGAATGCCATGACGCTGAGTGACATCTTTTGAGCATGGGAATGATGTCATTGCGGTGTGTGTCTTGATGATGACTCGTGGCGCTTTAATTACAATTTACTCCATTTCGTCACTACTCAATATTACGTCACATTGAGTATTTGGGACTTAAAGCCTGTGTACCATTGTTTTTAATTAAATTTTAAGTGTTGCGAGGGTGTCATTGTATTGGACCACCATCCTTGACATCTTCAACGTACAGATAAATATATACTACATCCAAATAAGTTGTGATGCGTAGTTTAGGCTGAAAGGTTAACGCTTCCCAAGTAATACGTCACACCTACGCTGTTTAGCGGTGACTTCGTCCTGTCCTGATGCATAACACGTGCTCGACTCCTACGCATGGACGTTGTAGTCCTCGTCATTAGGCACCTGTTACACGTATTTGGTCATTCTTACTGTGGCTTGGCTCCACTTGCTCACGGACGAGTTTGATTTTCCAATTGTAGTTTACATTGCCCGTTTACGATCGGATTACTAAGCAATGTGTAAATACTCTGTACGGGTTTTACCCCAAAGGGAACTTCACACAACCATAGACTTACTTATTTTACAAAATGTGTGTGTATGTGTGTTGTGTTTGTTTAAAATGCAAATAAACTATAATTTACATACTGCCTAATGTAACTTCAGCAATATTAAATATGAAGTTGGTGTTATAAGATTTATGGTTGAGAATTACTAGAATAAAATTTACATTGTTTTTATGACTTCAGAAAGGCGTTCCCTTTAGCCCGGTGGATGATTGTCGTGATTTGTTGTCACATCTCGGGTATCAGCCTTGGCGGTGTCACGACGGTGTCGTTCAAAGTTTTCAATGATAAATAGATAATAACTAATAACAGAATGAAACTTTTGCAGAAACTCGTGATTCATTAGCGAGGCAGGGTCAGCGTGTGAATAATTTTGAGTGATTAAGGAAGTTGACATAAACACCTACAGAACCTTGTGGTAGATTG
The DNA here is from genome assembly GCA_905220595.1 of Spilosoma lubricipeda. Taxonomy (NCBI): domain Eukaryota; kingdom Metazoa; phylum Arthropoda; class Insecta; order Lepidoptera; family Erebidae; genus Spilosoma; species Spilosoma lubricipeda. Next base: position 8,050,992 of record HG992294.1, on the reverse strand, counting down.
AAAATCTCTTCCAAAAAAAAATAGATTTTGAATGTTATGTTTTCGTTAATTTGAATGTTAATTAATTATTATTCTGCACGTTGTTTGTTTATATATATTCAGCGGTATTTTAATAGTATTTTTTACAAAATAAAAGAAACAGCTCGAACTGTATCTATAGCAGTTTTCTACTGATCCAAACAAATAGTACTTCTGTTACTGCGCAAGCGCAATTTAAACTTAAATCTATACTTCTATACTAATATTGTAAAGGTGAAGAGTTTGTTTGTTTGTTTGAACGCGCTAAACTCAGGAACACCTGATCCGATTTGAAAAATTCTTTCACGGTTTAGATAGCCCATTTATCGAGGACGGCTATAGGCTATATTGATATATAGCCTATAGACTTCCTCGTGATGATTCACGTTAAGGCCAATCGGAGCATTCATTATATATATTGTTTGATTTGTTGAGAAAATAAAAATGTCTATGTGCCTCTTAAGTTTATGGACAATCTAAATTAGTCAATCATATTTCAGTCAGTCAGTCAGGTCAGCTAGTCGGGATTTAACCGTAAAGTAGGTCGCTACTGAAAAACTAGGCCATCCAGAAGGAACAATATATTATTGTACAATATATCTAAAATTAAATTTTACAAATGACAAGTTAACCTGTTTGGGCACTAATTACAGTAAAAAACAATTCAAAATTGTTGCGTTTATATGGCGACGCTTCTCAAGAGCATTTAACATATTTGTCTGAAAGACATTTGGGTTTTCTATTAATGCACGAAAGTCTGTAAATTACGTTACTTTCCCACATTATGATGAAACTAAAATTTACATACAATAAAGGATAATGATGAAGATTTTGAGAGCTTTTTAGCTGCTATAATGGTTTCACGTAGTTGTCAATGAACAAGTAAAGTAAACAGTTAGCGGTTTTTGTGAAGCCAATTTGTAACACTTGCAAAATGATGTTATCATTGTCACTGCTGTCACATACCTGGCAATTAAAACGCAACCTAGGTCAGTCTCCCAGTACAATTTGCTCTACTGTTTACAAAATTATTATATAAGGCTGGATAAGTATTTGCTTTGTTTATGAGCTATTCGTTTAGTATTTTCTCACAGTTATTGTTTAGTAATGGCCGCGCGTGTAACATTAGCGGCATGTGCAGTTGCGTTTACTTGCCACTTACAACGTCATAATTATCTTGATGTATATATACGAGTACGTATTCACTGATGACAATGAATTAAGAGATTAATATAAAGGCCTCCTACTCGTATTTAAAATTAGTTAATATAATTTAAGCATTTTTAACTTGAACTGTTAAAGTTTGAAAATTTCTATGACTTTTATGGAAGTATTAGAGTGACTTGACAGAAATAACGACACGTTTTTTTATCATCCGACAATGGGCCAACAGTAAAACTGTGGTGTCAGGTGCCATGTATACGTTGAAGAATTTTGTTTAATGTTTATTGCTTGAGATCAGCGCTCGAAATGGCACCATTTGGCTGACAACGTGTTCAATAATAAAAATAAACTTCGTTTAAAAAACCGACTACAATAACTAAAAAGTATAAAATAATTTAATAAAGATTTAATTAAATACACCTCATATGCAAGCAAACCTTTAATATTGATGAAACACTGTTATTTGTATGTGCTATCTATTCATAGGTTTGAAGTCAGTGCCAAGCCAAATGTGAGAGACCGAGACGAGACGCCCGTCAACAACGTCAGCCCGCGATTGTTTGTCCGCTTCATTTGTTTTGTCCTACATGAAGAGTAGCTATCCCGCTCAAGGTTACCACGGCGAGTTCGGTACCAAGGTACTATTACATTTTGGCTTGGCACCGACTTCATATCTATGAATAGATAGCATATACAAATAATGGTGTTTAGTTTATTTAAAGAATTAACCTCCAACTCCTAACCGTTGGGGAGTTGTACCTTCCATCATTATTTCACCTAAATAACTTTAAAGAATACGTCTAAAGATAACATACATACACATGACATTTAAAGATTTATCTTCCAACTCCTAACCGTTAAGGAGTTTTATTTTCCATCATCAGCTCATCATCATGAACTGATGACTACTAAATGTAAATACTCTAATAGCTTTAGAAAATACATGAAAACATAGTACGTGCCTAACAAGTTTGAGGGTTTCCTTCGATTTCCTTGGGAACCCATCATCAGATCCTGATATGGTAGCAAAAGGACCACATTGCGAGCACACCTTTTTGAATACAAAAAGAATTTTCAAAATCGGTCCACAATTTCGTACATCTAACACACAACGCTATCTAGTCCCAAACTAAGCAGAGCTTGTATTGTGGGTACTAGACAACTGATATAAATACTTATATAGTTGTTTTTGTAAATACATACATATTATAGATAGAAAACAACCAAACTCCGAAACAAATATTTGCAGACCATACAAACATTTGATCCGACCCGGGAATCGAACCCGAGACCTCCAGAACAGCAATCGCGTACGCTGCCACTGCGCCACCGAGGCAGTCAATTGGCGGAGTAATCAGTGTAAATACATTAAAAAAAATCGATCAACCTCCTCCTTTTGGAAGTCGGTTAAAAAGCATGACCGACTTCAACGCGCACACATCATGGTGAATTGTATTGAAACGTATTTATTCATTTTTTTATTTCGTCGGATAATGGGACAACAGGGTTGACAGCAACTAGATGCAAAAAGTACCAGAATGTGTGATCGAGTCGTGTCTTGGGAGTGGTCTATATCCTATAGGGTTCATGACGATGATTCATTTCTTAATTTTCAACTTCAAACTTTTATAGAATTTTTATATATTTTAATGTGACCAAATGGCAAGTGTACTCTCAAAATAAAAGTAAATAATTTTCAATCCTAAAAATGAACCAATGTGTTAATAAAAGCAGTACAATGCTATATTTATATGACCAAGTTTGTAGTATGTATATATTATTTGTTATAATTATTAAGAACTGTAATATTTTTTATTATACCAGCTAAAACTAGAGCTCCTGTCTTGTGTGAAATGCTACTATACGTGTTTTCAGAGCCGTCACGGTTTGAGGTTAATATAGTTATGGGAAAACCAAGTGTATCGTTAAACCAACTGAATGTAGACAGGAGTTACAGTTTCTTGTGATGTTAAAATATGACTTTCAAAATGGTTTTTTTTTGCTACTCCAAGACCTATTTGTCGACCCGCATATTATTTAAATACGTCGAACGACTAGCAATAATTGACCTGACCTATCTCTTAATCAAACTTGTAATGATAGGTTTTCAAAAATATTTAATAACCGTTACAAAATCAATAAAGCCGCATATAAATTCCCAAAGTCCATATGTATTTTTTATATTTACCGAGTGTAATACATATATTATTTGACTCGTAAATATATACATTGTACATATTGACGATTTTAGTAGCCATGTAAATATTTTTTTTGAAATTAAATGAAACAAGATTGTCACGTTTATTTGACTTGAACAAATAACTGTGTCGTAAATCCGAGTACGGTGATAAATTACTTCCTAACTGTATACATATGCAAATAAAGTCAAAAAGATTTTTATGGTTTATGAATATCCTACAAGCAAAGTTATCTATACAAATAAATAAAATTGGAGTGTCTGTTTGTAATATCAAAATAACTACTTTTTACTAAATGCATATGTATGTATACACGGTACATATACCAAAAATGTAGTTAAAAAAATTTTTGTCTGTCTGTCTGTCTGTTTGTTCCGGGTAATCTCTGGAACGGGTGAACCGATTTTGACGGTTCTTTCACTGGCAGGTTGCTGATGATTCAGGGAATAACTTAGGCTAATTTTTTTAGACTAACTTTGTCCCGCGGCGTTACTCGCGGTACAACAATAACCGCGGGTAACACCGCGGGGTACGGCTAGTTACTAAATATGATTCATTCCTATTCATCCGGGTGATTATGTGGTAAGAAGTAAGTACGCTTAGAGAGTGAATTACGCACGGCAAAAAGGGTCTGACCAGTGTGATATATTGGCCAAAACCTCTTTTCTAAGCAGATGTATATGTCCAATAGTGGACTGTTAAAGGTTGTTGATGATGGTGATGAAATATGATGACCTGTTTATAAAACATACCGCCAAGATAACGATAAAGATCATTTTAGAGTAATGCCTTACCTGTGGCTTGAAAAACAAGATTATTTTTATGATACAAAAAAACTATCTTATGGTTAATTTAACATTAAGTAAAATCACTGGTGCGCATCACATACGTACTTGTAAGCGGTTTATGACGTTTCTGTACATTGTTTTGTGAGTACATACATCAATTTGGTAATTTTTCTCTCATAGTGTGTTGATGATTATCTTTGTATTAATAAGTGAAGCAAAAACTTTGTACCCCTTTTTAAGGAAATTATGAGAACGGAGGCGTATTAAATTTGACACAATTAAAGTTTATATGGAGGAGGATTTTGCAGAAAGCTAAATTAAAACAAAAACTAAAAGAAACAAAAAATGGCAGTCATAAGGCCTGCCGATAGAAGTGAAAACTTATAACTTAGAATGTTATTTGGTAAATTAATGTGTAAAATTAGAAATTTCATAATGTTTAAATAAAAATTGTCAATATCAAATATTATCATGTCGGTGACGCGAACCTTTCAGATTTTCCTCTACCAATAAGTGCTCAACGCGGCTCAAAAAGGTTGGTTGAAAATCGACCACTGATCGACCCTAGTGGTAGTTGAAAGTTATTATATACCAATGAGTGTGACTTATTTTTCAACTAGAAATATATAAATATATTGTAGGACTGATAACTTGCCAAAATAAGAAGGAAACTTTATCGGTCTTAAAAACCAAATGTGTATATTCATTTATTTTATTAGTTTAACCTCATAACCTCATTGTGTTACTTTACAGTGTACTTACACTGGACTAAGAATTCCACAGCAATAATATCATATTATAATCAGGCGTGTATGTGGGGCGTCATATAACACCAATAATTTATATTTGAATACAATGCCCGCTAAATGTGTTGTTTACGAAGTGCAATATTGCACTGTGTGTCTGTTTGTCGTGCATTAAATATACTACAGATAACTTATTACACCTATTTAATTTACGAAACTAAGGAATGAAGAACGCTTTCGCGTAAATAGCTCTACATCACTCAAAAGTCAACTGGAACAAAATGACTGTGCTATTTAGTTCTAATTCTTAATGTATTTGTAGGAAGTTCTTGTTAATAAATAACTAGTAATAACTCCCGTAGAGCAAGGTAAAAAAAAAAACTTGAAATTTGTTGCTTTATGATAAAAAAATATAGCAATATAAAGCACAAAACAAATTAAGCTATATAGGGTTTATTGCTAAAGTAAATTAAAGAAATATCAGGAAGTAATAAAGTTTAAATAATATTAAGCTTTAACCATATTTATGTTCTAATCAAATGTTTTTATCATACATAAAAACAGGCTTCTACCAACTATTTCACTAATAACGAAACGTTAATTCAGCTAGCACCATCTATCAGCCTTTGCAAATATCGATCTTATGAAACAGATGATTTGTCCGATGTGTAAAGATATCTCTAAAGATTTACTTACTTTTGTAAGTAAATCACGTTTATAACAGAAGGACTTAGAATGAAACAAATTAATCGATAAGTTAATAATTACACGACTACAAATAGCGATTGTTTGAATTTCTCATCATAGAGAGTAATGATAAATGTCCCTTTTTTATAAAACATTAATCTACATTACAGAGTTATAGTAGAAAACATGTTTTCTATTCTTCAAGGTCTAGTTTAGATAAAGAAACTGATCCGGTTATTTATACTATTTCACTTTCTAATGAAAGACAGACTAGATAAAAGTTGTCTTGTGTGACTTTTTATAACTTGACAGTTGAATTCAAAGTAGAGGTACTACTATAGAAAAATTCAAGAAACTTTTTAATTATGGAAAACAAAATTACACTCGCATTGATGAATTAGATGTCTTGAAGGTTTATCATCAGGCTAAGTGGTGTCAATTGCCTAGAGCCCATTTCTTGATTCAATTCTTCATCCATTTGGTTCAATCTTCGGCTTTTCACATCCAGCTGCTGCCAGCCATCTTGCTCAAATCGTCACTCCGCCTGGCCTGTCGACGTCCTACATTGCTTTACCGAGATGCGATCGCTTGCTTGCAAAGGTTGCTCAGGATAATTATCTGTCTTTGTCTAGTGATTATTCTCAAGACTTGAAATCCTTCAACAATTTTTACATAAACATAATGTGTGATATCGGATACGGATGCACGCACCGGCTCACCTCGTGATTGTGCAATTATAGGTGAATTTGTCACGAGCTTTCCGTATGACACTCAATGCCAAATGATATCGATAGTGCGACTACTGTGTGTTGCACTTACTTGTTGATTCAACGTGTTTTTTTTTCATAATTTAGGAATATAAATATTTGAATGTACGTAATAGCTATAGATATGGTCAATATATATCTAGAAATTTAAAGTAATTTTTACTCCCGACAGGTGTTGGTACCCAGCTGTATAGAGTGGATGGCCTTTACCTATAGTGGAGGGAGACACTTCGTTCTTAACGCCTTCAGATGAATTTATCTTATAGTTGAAATTATTATCTCCCAAAAAAAGCTAAGCTAAGCTATCATCCCATTCAGTATCAAAATTCGACTAAGAAATATTGATTCAGATTAACTATAAATTCTTAAATATAATATCGTTTCAATTGATTTCCCCATAAATCAAAGCTTTTATAGCAAATTGATCTTCATGATAATTTTCCTAAAACCTTATCTCGCAAATCAATTTGGTAGAACAATAAAAACCATAGATTTTCCTTATTGGGATTTTATGATATGTACGAGAAGACCACCGTGTGATATTACAACATTCCTAGATTTCGTAGATTTTTTTACATTTATTTCGAATTAACAAATGTTTTATTTTGTTGTCTGATCGTTTGTGGTTAGCCAAATATGGTGGCGCTTGATCTGGCGCCAACGACCACGACTTCATAAATAAACTAGTTATCACTTCTCTGAAAGTAGTAATAATAAAGTCGACAATAAATTGAGCTATCGATAATGACTATATTTGTGAATACTATGAGTTGTGGCGCTCGTGGGTGACTGACTGATTTGTGTTATTCTTAATTTTCACGCCCATCTCTGTAGGTAATTGTTTTATGGGTTTGGATTTTCATAGGCAAGTCTTCATGAGTCTTATGTAACCTGATGAAGGTGGGCGTTATTACCACATACATACATAACCCTGGATCCATCTGGGTCTAGGTATGGGAAGAACCTAAAAGATTGGTTCGTACATAATATTTTTGTGCTGAGTTTGATATCGATAATCAAATAGTATTTTACCAATTTTTGTTCAACATTTTGGGATTTACAGTTCAACATTTTTTAATTCAGGATTTTACAAATCCAACTTAATCGTCCGTTCTGACCCATATGTGAATTATAACTATTTAAGTCAGAAAATACTTTCACCTTCACCAGAATCATCATCGATAAAATCAAAAGGTTTTAAGTTTGACTTTTAAATATATTTCCAGACTCGCATGTACGAGTGTAATGAATTGAAATTTAATCAGACAGTCAGAACTTAGAAACTGGTTTGGTATTAAGAAGTTACTAATTACATTAATATTTCATGCAACTATTAAATTGTAAACATTTCCTATCGCCTTATAAAGATTGAATAATGATGGCCAGGTTTTATATAGAGCAGGTGGATTTCGACAGGTAGTGATGGATCGTTACTCTTGTTATCTGATTCCATTAACGCATGTATCAAATTCTGCTAATCTGACGATTATTCATTTAAATAATAGATGTTTAATGATATATTATATAAATTGAATGGTTAAGTAATTGCTTTGGAAGTTTAAGAGAAGTTTACAAAAGTATGTAAAGTAAGTATAACAATAATATATAAGTTAAAATATCTTTCTGTATAAGTGATGAAGAGAGAAAATCATTTCGACTGCTGAGAAATTATATCATTTTAATTAGCAATTGAAGTATTTCAAAATCAACATCTTCCTACCGTTTTCTCACATTTATTTTGGGTCGATGCGATAGGTTTGACATAAAAAAAAATATGTAGAAATTTTACTAAACCTGCGGTAGTCACCTGCAATGAGGCAAAAAATTCGTTAGTGTCACGAACTTTGTAATGTGTTTCAGTTTAATTTTCACCAATAAAATAAGTGCAACATGACTAAGATTACTTGGTTTATCTCAAGAGCTACAGTTTCTCGTCCCTGCCACATGTACAGCATAACTCGATTAGCAGATGAAATATTATATGAGATACCTACTCACTCATTACAAACAATATATTAAACGGTTAATTTAAAGTAGGGCGCCCAACTTCGCGGGCGTACGCCTTCACTAAAGAAGGTTACGACTTGATAATCTGGTACACATTGCGCTCGAGCCCCCATGACAAAGTTATTACCATTGTGAAATTTGTTAAACCGTATGATTTGAGACTATTGCTTAAATTCAATGGGTCTATTAAGAATTAGTTAATATAAACTAAAGAGATGAAACATACTCAAGGCTTTGAGCATTAAGCGTGTAAACAAAAAAAAATGTTGAATAACTTTGCTCTTCTTTATGAAAATACTGAGTTATAACAAACGGTATAATTATACAACCTAAATGCCCAGTTTCTTTATTGATATTGATTTAATATAATCGAATACAGGCCTAATTTATACAATAATTATATCGTTTCAACGTGCGTTCAGGTTTCTTCGTAGCATGTAGCCTGTACAACTTTTAAACTAGTTCAGTGTTTCGAAATAGCCTATACTGTCTAGTCTAAGTGGTAAGAATTGAATGTGTATTTCAAGTAAAGTGTAAGAGAAATAATAAAATAAATTTTAATTACAAACGCCGTTAAATAATAATTGCATATCAATTATCAATGTTGTGCATATCTTATGTCCATGGAGTACAGTACAACTGCCTAGTGTGTGTTAGCGAAGTTTTATTTGTAAAAATGACCTCTAAGACCTCGGCTGGTCGGCCACGGCCGTGTTTCATTATTTTTACGAAACACCAGTGAATTAGAGCAGTAATGTGCATGCGACTTGTCCTAGAGGTATTAAAGCACAATATGCTTACGTAATTTATACACCCAAGGTAGGAAAGCAAAGTATATGCTTATAGTATATTGTTGTTATAATAATGAATACTGACTGATAGTTCTCGCGGACTTGTGAATGGTACAATAGCAGAAATAGCATTTTATTATGACAAAGTATTTAACTTAAATAACCTATTCACTCTGACTATTTGACTGAATTAGTGGTTAGTGATCCTATCTGCTATGCCATAGGTCGTGTGTTAGATTCCCAACCAGGACGAATATTTGTGTGAAACAAGTGTGACGAATACAAATAATCATACTCATCACGTCATCATCTTACTAGCCTTTATTATTCCCAAGAGTCAGCTACTAGTTCAATCGGTTTTACCTGAATATCAGTTTTTACACGAAGCGACTGGCATCGGACCTCCGCAACCCTGAGGGTGAACTGAATTCGAAGGTTAAAATAGTTGTCTGTATATTCCAATAACGATTGCCATAGATGTTCATGACAACCGGGACCGACGGCTTAACGTGCTCTCCGAGGCACGGGCGGGAAACACCGCCATCTTCCGTACTCCAGGCTTAGCAGCCTGCAGCTTACGAGTTTCTTGTAAGAAAAACCCAACAGCAGTCCGACTCGGGAATCGAACCCGAGACCTCGTGATCTACAGTCGCTTACGTTAACCAGTACCACTGGATCAACGAAGTAGTTCAGTTCATCATACTCATTACATATTAATAATATTTTTTATTAATTACTGGTTGACCCACGCAACCTCATTTGTGTCTCCTATTGCCCGTAGCATGATAATTTTTCTCCATTTTTGAAACATTTTCCATTGGTGCTCCGCTCCTATTGGTCTTAGCGTGATGATATATAGCCTATAGCCTTCCTCGATAAATGTACTATCCAACACTGAAGAATTTTTCAAATTGAACCAGCGGTACCTGAGATTAACGCGTTTAAACAAACAAACTCTTCAGCTTTAACATATTATATACATAGTATAGTATAGTATAGATGATATAATGTATTTCGAAATACGAATATAAGTATGTTTATATTTTTTTATTTAGTGGTTACCTTAGTACAGGCTCTGTCTAGTTCGGTCGATGGCGCTGTATGGGGCACCGGTGTGGGTGGCGGCTCTGACTGCCCTCAATAAGGCCCGCCTCTGGCGGCCTCAGAGGGTATTGGCGGTCAGAGCCATCCGCGGATACCGCACGGTGTCCACCGAGGCGGCGTGCGCCTTGGCCGGAACACCTCCGTGGGATTTGGAGGCGGAAGTGCTCGCCGAAGTTTATCGACGGGTGGCTGAATTCCGGGCGGAGAGAGGCATTCGCCCTCCGCCCGAAGAGGTACGCGAGTGGCGTGAAGCCGCCCGTCGAGCCACGATGGCTCGCTGGTCGTTCCGGCTGGAGACTCCACGCGCTGGCTTTGCCGCCGTGGAGGCTCTCCAGCCGGTCATCCTCGAGTGGGCAGGGCGGCAGCACGGGACCCTTTCCTTCCGACTGACGCAGGTTCTTTCCGGACACGGATGCTTCGGAAAGTACCTGCACTCGGTCGCCAGGAGGGAACTGAGTCCCGCCTGCCACCACTGCGACTGCAGTGAGGACTCGGCCCAGCACACGCTGGCGATCTGCCCCGCATGGACGTCGCAGCGTCGGGCCCTCACTGCAGTCATCGGAGGAGATCTCTCGCTACCGGCCGTCGTTCGCTCCATGGCCGGTAGCGACAGCAGTTTTACCGCGGTCGCAGCCTTCTGCGAAGACGTAATTTCGCAGAAGGAGGCGGCGGAGAAGGCCCGGGAGGATGATATCCACTCGGACCCGATCCGCCGCCGGCGAACCGGGCGGCGGAGGCGCGCATACCAGCGCCTCATGCCGCCCTGAGTGTGGCCGCGGATGGTGGGGACGGGTTTTCCCCTCCATCCGCTTTAGTGGTCACCCGCGAGGGGGCGACGTCACGCGTGTGCCGTACGTCGCCTAAATTGAGAGTTTTTTAACAGCAGACGGTGCCCGCTTCAGTGCGGGCAGGCGCTGGGAGGGGTCCGGATGTGTTAATAACAGCAGTTCCCGGATCCCTCCCGTCTCAGGCGCAGAGTGGCACACCGTGTGGTTTTAGTCGGTTCGATTCCGACACACCGCTCCGCCGCAAACCCCGGCGGGGTGACGGCCCGAGGGGGTTTCCACACGTTAAAAAAAAAAAAAAAAAGGCTCTGTCTAGTTTGGAACCTTTTAAGACATGTTTGTGTTTTTTTGAGATCATTATTATAGCTCTAACAGTAATGTAAATACGATTTGGTGAAATTACGCTGTAACGAAGAGAAATTCATTTATACCTATAACTCAATAAATTTCTACGTTTGTGAAATCCAATACGTATTTAATTTATAACAGACTAGTTGTTGCCCGCGGCTCCGCCTGCGTATATGTCGGTTATCGCGGCAAATAGTAGCCTATGTGTTATTCTGATGTATAAGCTATATTACTGTAAAGTTTCATCCAAATCCGTTCAGTAGTTTTTGCGTGAAAGAGTAACAAACATCCAAACATCCATCCATCCTTACAAACTTTCGCATTTATAATATTAGTAGGATTGACTGTAAATTAAACAAAATTGTCTCTGAATACTAAACTGCTGACAGCATTATTAAATGTTAATTGCCTGAATAAGATGGTTAGGTATAATTGATTAAATAAGGTGTTTGGGTATTTAGCATTGAGACTTGTAAGTGACCAGTATACTTGAATAGTAGACTTGCAAGTTGAAAAATAAAAGCTACAAGTTAAAGTTTCTTCAACTTTTTACTCGACTAGATCGAAGCCAAAAGGAAGGGTAATAGTTTTAAGCAGTCTATGTATGTTTGGATGTTGTACCATAGCACCTAAACTACTGAACCGATTTTAATAATTGAGTTGTTAATAGATTAGTGATATTAAAATCGGGGGGGTTATTCGGGCTATTTAAATTTTATCAAAACTTACGTAGTCGGGTTATACTATACTTCTTTAACTTAGAAGCTGCTTTTCAAGGTTTCTGCTGTACTATAGAGCAATTTATTATTAAAATTATTTCTTAAAAGAAGAATGTTAAAAATTAATAAGAAGGCAAAAGGTTATCTCGTTGCTTCTCCAGCCCGTTTCTTAACCCGTATTTCCCTAATCTATTTCTATTTTGCTGCTGCGGATATTTCTCCACGACAAATTACCTACATCTGAAGCTCGATTATAATGTTTATTACCATTGAGAAACCAAACCCCTACAATACCTGCTATATTTCTTTAAAAATACTGTGTTATCTATGTTAAGAACATAATAATATAACTTCTTTGGTCCATATTGTGTACTACATAGATTGTTATACCAATATCTAGCAGTCCTTTATTTTGTTTTCAATGCAAGGGAATGCGGCAAGGTGTGCCGGATATAATGCAATGCAATAATCGTTGCCTAGACTGTTTGTACCTACTTTATATATATATACAGTGTCTATTTCAACGCAATCGATGTCGTTCACCCTTGGAATTTGAATGTGTGGCCTATAGTTACAATAGTTAGTGGTAAAGGCTTTTATATAATTCAAGGACAGACATAGATCTGTCCTAATTTTTTTCCATCTATGGGTCATCCAACTTGTAGTCAGCATATAAAGTTTGTTTTAAGTATGTACTGAATGCATACATTGTTTTTCTTTATCAAATAGTGTTTGCATTTTAAACGACTTCAAAAAAAGGAGGAGGTTATCAATTCGACAGTTTTTTTAAATTATAATTGTTGCCTCATAATTTTGACTGGGTGAAACGATTTTGATGATTCTTTTTTTATGCGAAAGCTGGTGCTTCCCTTGTTTAGTTTTAGTATTATCTTCTCGTAAGTTTTCTTTGATATATGAGTATTGTTTTTTTTGCCTTTTATAGAAAGATAGGAAGTGAATGAATAAGGCATTTGTAGAATATAATTTGAAATTAGACAGTAAGTTTGTTGATTTAGGTTAATCCATGCAGTTCTATTTATCTGACAAACACGAGCGATATTTCAACGAGACATATGTCAGCCCTCAGCCCTGTAAATATGGCGTGGGCGCTCGTTCATACGCCATGCGCCTGCGCATGTTGCAAGCCGCTTGCGAAACTGTCTCGATAATGCCTCTATGGTCAGTCAGGACCCCCCATTGTGTTCACTTCACAATATCCGCCCTTTCCATATGCTAAAAACGATTTAATAACATTTGTTGTTTATGTATATCTCTGGTTAATGTTTGGACTGTTTACAAAGCTGAGACGATCTGTGATAATTTTCCTGGTTACTGAGTGTTGGTTTTATTGCACACATACAGCACAAACTACTGGTAAGGGTGGACAGAAACAGACTGTCACCATCGTTAACCTCATAAGTACATATAACATATAATACATAATGTGTAATTAAAGACTTAAGTGTGGTTCAGGATTATAATACCATTCTTATTAAAATATAGTAATTTCTGTCTGAGAGCAAGCGATGTAAATTGTATAAAATAAACAAATTTTTCATTTTGTTAGAAAAACCACTTCAGTAGGTAACTGTTCTATTACCTTATTACGCTGTGGAAGAGCTATCTTATACTTAATCTTGTTCAAGTGCAAGGGACAAGCGACAAGTAATACCTGATTTTCTTCAATATATAGTAGTGATTTATAGATTCTATTTATAAACTTGCACTTAATTTAGTGTAAGTTAGGAAATAATGTAAGACACTTTGAATAACATTAATTATTTAAGCTCTTTTAGTATTAAACTATCTTTTTGAAATTTTAATAAATATTTTTTTATCAAATGAAAAATAACAGTGATTAAAAATGAACGGGGGAAAATTTACGAAAACAATTATCCATTGCTTCATACAACCGTGAATTAATTGCAATTGCTTTTTACTAAACGTATTCCGTAAGCCCCTCGCCGCATACTTGACACAAATCACTTTTTCTATAATTTCGTTGTATATATGTGTTGCACAGATCGCTACCTTCAAATTTAAATACAAGATTCATTATCGATTGCACATTCATGTATTAAGCTTGCGATTATACGCGTTATTAAACGAATTATGTCTCGTCTATTACCGCCAGGGTGATTGATCTAGCGAAGGATGTTGGTTAAAAATATTTTTCAAAATTTCTACACCTTAAGTCCATGTTTTTATTATCTACTGAAATATTATGTTGACATCCAAACATTGTTGATTAGACTAACATTTTACTCAAACACTAGTAACTAATCTTGAAATAAGGGCGCCCAAATATAACTGCGATACGATGCGCCGTGTAGTTCTTGCGGTGCATTCGTGCGAGCTCGCAGATTTTGCTTTGCGTTGCAAATTCGCAGTGTGTTCCCACACGCCTACATAATAATTAAAAATATAAATAATGTTTAAAATGCAACTTAACAATACTTAGAATGACATCTGACTGAACTTAGAATGTTGCTGTTGTGGTAACTGAAATGGAGGTCCTGGAATTTGGCCTAAAAATTATATTTGGTTAGTAACCATGCAGCCATTGTCTTGTTTTAAGGTCATGCAACATGATACCATACCCTTCTTGCCTTTTTGAAGTAAATGCTGTTTTGTTTCAGATAATTGTATGGTTTAAATATAAAATTTAGGCTAATCAAATTCTAAACACCGAAACTTAACACACCCATTGGTTACTACTATGAAAACTATAAATAAGTACGTGTATAGTCTGTAAGCATGTACTGTTTGGTGATAGCAAGTTGCGTGATATGTAATATTCACTTTTATATATATATTTTTTCGTTTTTCAACAGAAAACTTGGCTCCTTCAGAATTGAAGAAGCTTAGGAATAAACAGAGAAAAGCGAAGCGTAAAGCAGAACAAGAAAGCGCTTTACAAGCACAAGTGCAGGTAATAATTTTTATATACTCTGTTAAAAACTTATATTGCTAGCTACTGTTGATCTTTTTTGAGGCTATTTTAGGCCATAATGCCCTTATATGTTTCAACAATTTAAAAGTATGACAAGACTTAATATATGTAAAGTGACGGTCTTTATAGACAGCAAAAAGCACACTAAGGATCACCATCATCCTCCAAACCTTTTTCCAAATAGGTTTGGGTCGATTTTCAGTCTAATACGACTTGTCTGAAGTTCGATTAATTGCGTGGAGCTACTGCCTACTAGGTGCTGTTGAAGTTCTGAAGTAGACTGTCGTCGAACTTCTTAGGCTTCGGACTACCATGGTTGCCTGTAAGAGATTGCTTTCGAGCGATAAGGCGGCCAATTGTACCTCCTAGCTTTAAGTTACTTCTGTAAAGAATCTAGTGTACAATAAAGCGATTATTATTAATACCAGTACAGATTGCTGCAGATATTGGTATGACTACTGGGACCGATGACTGACGGCAATGGCAAAAAATCACAGGTATTTTACTAAAGAAGCGAAAGAGTGATACATATTGCCATATATCTTGCAGGTGAAACGTGAGCAGCACCACAAAGCGCGCCAGCAACAGGAGCAAGGTGATCCTGAAGCGCCGCAGCTAGATGAGCTCATACCAGACAAACTTGCCAGGGTAAATATTGAAAATTGCTAAGTAGCGTAGTTTATAGCATAGTTACTTCACTTCATACTACAGAGAGGTCATCATCTAGATGGAATCCCTTTCAACTATTTGTAGGATATAATTATATCATAGTAACTCTCTCTATACGATGTATCGTAGTTAGCCCGCTGCAGTCCACTGCTGGACGTAGGCCTCTCCTCAGTGTGTTGTTTTTCACATCAAGTCGTCGCCAGCCCTCTTACGCAAGTCGTCCGCCATCTGGTCAGAGGGTCCCCACACTATGTTTGCCAAGACAGAGACAGAAATTTGTATAAATGTATATAAAATATTATTCACAACTAATCTCGATCTAGGCGGTTATTTAGAACTATTACAAGGTCTAGTCGTTACAGGTAAATTATCTCTAATTAGTTTATTAGCTTTGAATATAAAACAAAACGTGATACAAAATCGTACGTTAAAATCGAAAAGGCTATTTATTATTTGTCATAGAAATTTACCTATTTTACTTACCGTGGGAGAGCCACGCTTCGGCATGAATGGACCGGCTCGACCGGAGTAATACCACGGCGTCTCAGAAAACCGGTGTGAAATAGCGCTTGCGCTGTATTTTACCAAGTGAGTGAGGATACCAGAGATCCAATCCCCCTCCCTATTCCCCAAAGGCCGGTAACGCACTTGTAACGCTTCTGGTGTTGAGGGTATCGCTTACTATCAGACGATACGTCTGCTCGTTTGAAGCATATACCATAAAAAAAAGAAATAAAAATGAAATATTTTTTTAATAATATAAGCTTATTTGTTTCAAGGTATTAAAACTTGGATTTACTATTTCAAATTCTTTTACACATATGCATCAAGCATTTTATGAGTATTTATTAGTATACATGCGTCTATTTACAAAAGCGTATAAGCTATCGCAATTTTTGTTGTACTGTCCTCTGTATCTGATTCAGTCAATCACAGTTCATACTACAAAACTTTAAAAACTTGTCACTATTAGCCGTCACATACATTTCAGTGTTATTTTTCATCATGTCTCCTGATATATGTATTGTAATCTGCAAATTGTTATGTATTCACGTATCAAAAGCCACGCTATTTAAACATACCTAAACTAGTTATTGAAGCTAAATTATGGGTTGTTTGTAGATTCCAAACCGCTTTCATTGCATTCGGTTCACTAAGCAAATCTAGTAGCATGTTTATAAACATTAATCAGATACGGTCACCGACTAATTGAAGATAAACATGTTGACGGTGAACCAATTCTCTACCTTGCATAACTCTCGATACACACACGGTAAACGAAATACCTGGTCAAAATACGAAGCACTTGTAATTTTGATGACTATTACAGAAATTCAAGCTTCTACGAAAGCAGAATGGTTTTAAAATAATCATTATTTACAAATGTACCTATGAGTACAGGAATAAGTTATTTACACACATATAAATCTGACAAGGTATTGCGTTTGCCGGGTGTATATAAATATTACTAGCTGTATCCGCGACTTCGTTCGCGTAGAATGTGACTTTGGGTAGTATTTTCACAACCTTTCATCCCCCCTTTTCAACCCTTTTTTGACAGTAAAAGTAGCTAATGTCCTTTCGCGGGCTCTAAAGTATCTGTGTTCCAAATTTTATTTAAATCAGTTCAGGAGTTTTGGCGTGAAAGCGCGACAGACAGAGTTACTTTCGCATTTATAATATTACTAGCTGTTGCCCCCGGCTCCGCCCGCGAGTTTGTCGATTATCTATTATTCTGATGTATTGCTATATTACTGTAAAGCTTCAACTTCATCCAAATCCGTCTAGTAGCCTTTGCGTGAAAAAGTAACATGCTATATTACTGTAAAGCTTCATCCAAATCCGTCCAGTAGCTTTTGCGTGAAGAAGTAACAAACATACACACTCACAAACTATCGCCTTTAAATATTAGTGTGATGTGATGAGATTATTAAGGGTTAAGTATTTACACACAAAATACAATCTAACAAAGTGTATGACTACTATTGTCAAACATGTAACATGTTGATTCAACAACGGGTGACCGAGTCTCGAAGAATAAATTAGTTTTTTTTTTGTTGTGGAAGCATAAAGGTCTGGTTTCAAATGACTACCATGATTATAGAGTTCAGGGTAGACAACAGTAATTACTTATGTTGTAATTGTTTTACGACTTTATTTATTGCTCGTTTGTGTCGTTATTAGATGATACCAATAAAGGACTGGGTTACATACTCAAGTCAAACTTATGGCTAATATATACTTTAAATCGCCATGTTGAACTAATTCCAGATCAGATAGTACTAATTATATTTCATTTATAGTTAAATTTAAATCACGTAGTCATTTGTTATGTCACTGTATAGAAGCTGCATTTAATGTGATATTCATTAGAGTTACTAGCTTTTGCTCGTAACCTCACCCGCGTGTATATCAGTTATCGTGGTAAATAGTAGCCATGTCCTTCCTCAAGAATCAGAAGATCACCATTGTAAATATTATCCAAATCGGTTTTGCGGTTTAACCGTACAAGCATAATAGACAGAGTTACTATCGAATCTGTAACATTAGTATGGATTATCTATATTAGTAAAAAGATAAGAGATGTGAGTTATTATCAGTCAAGCAATGAAACGGATTATAAGAAGTATATAATGTAACGAAAATAGGTATATACTTATTTATCGGTTATCATGGTGACCTTTTCATTTTCTTTTTTGACTTTTCACGTTATAATTCTTGCTTATGTTCACCATTGGAAAGTCTAGTAAAAAATTAGGAAGTACACAGATTTATAATGTTCTTTCATAATCGAAATTTGCTATGTAAATTAACATGATATTTTTTCATTTATAAGCGTAACTGATTGGATATACAGGAAATAAAAATGTAATTTATTTATTATTACTTGTGACAGTAAATCTATTAATATATAAATTGAAACATTAAACCTTTATATTGTTTCCATCTATCCCGACTCACTTCCTAACTGGAAGTAACAATCAAATTCATCGGATTGATTGATTAGAATGTCACAATTGATTTTGTTTATAGCAATATCAGTAAATCAATGCTAAATATAGGTACCCACTCTACCGGTTCTAACAATAGTGAGTGACAATGGCATGTGGTGTTGTACCCATTGTAGTAACAGTCACGATGCACGTGTGTTTTGAAAACGTGACACTATCGTTACTGGTCATGTCGAATTAATAGTCGTTAAGATACCATGCTGTGTGTTTCTGGTGGGCGGTTTTAAGCGGACTAAGATAATACGCCGTAACTCCGGTTTTCTTTTAATTTTCTACTATACTAACCTTGTACTGATAATAACAAACTCATAACAAATAATTACCTATTCAATTTGGTGCAGTCCATCGAAAGTTATACGCGTACTACATACATTTTTGTGATTCAATTTTAATTATATAAATAAAGTAAAGTCAATTTATCTCATTGAATTCAAGCATCCTTCGAAGATATTATCTTAATCTCTTTAAAATAAAGTTCGGGTCGGCCTTAAGTCTACTACCTTAACTTCAATTTAGTTGAGGTGACTATCAGACCTTCACAAAACAAGTACTAGACGATATTGAAGTTCTGGAAAAGACTATTATTGAAGTTTACTGCTCCATTTACCTATAACGATTGCCACAAATGTTCGTATGACAAATTTGATATTATCTATACAAATAAATAAAATTAAGTTCTTTATGTGTTACTTAAATCTGTTTTTGTCCGTTCGTAATTTCAAATTAACAGCTTTTCTCTAAATGCAAATGAAAGTATACACGACTATTTATATAAAAAAATCAATTTTTATTTATCAGTATGTTTGTTCCGGCTAATCTCTGGAATGGCTGGAACGATTCGGTTGGTGTCGTTCGGCTGAGCTCGGCTAGTATGTTGATAAAAACTAAGAATAAGATAATACAGGTTATTCTGACGTTTCGTTTGCATCGAGCAGAGAGATATTTACTTGAAGTTGGTTTAAAATATCTTTAAAATAAAAGAAAGTCTGGTATGGACTAAATCGAAATCTCGTTGCTTTAAGTTTTAAATAATTTCACCTTATGATAAACATTTACTTATTATTATCAGTTATCGTAATTTACACCCAAGCAGTCCTAGTATATAGTAAACTAGCTGAACCCCGCGGTGTTACCCGCTGTTATTGTTGTACCGCGAGTAACGCCGCGGGACAAAGTTAGTCTAAAAAAAGTAGCCTAAGTTACTCCCTGGATCATCAGCTACCTGCCAGTGAAAGTCCCGTCAAAATCCGTCCAGCCATTCCAGAGATTACCCGGAACAAACAGACAGACAGACAGACCAACAGACAGACAGACAGACAGACAAAAAAATTTTTAACTACATTTTTGATATATGTATCGTGTATACATAAATATGCATTGATTAAAAAGCTATTATTTTAATATTACAAACAGACACTCCAATTTTATTTATTTGTATAGAGTATAGATAATGACAAGCAAAATTTTTTTGATGAAATGTAATACTTATATAAATATTTTTGTTTTTCAGGCAGAGGATCCTCTAGAGCAAGCCATCAAGTTCCTATTACCTCTTAGAATACTCGCCGCTGATAGAATAGACACACATTTAATGGCCTTCGAAATTTACTATAGAAAAGGTATGTCATTAGTTTGTTCCTAAGAGTATTACACACAGCTTGTTATAAAACGCACTAGTAGATCATTGTGAGTCTTACACATATTAAAATAATACCCCACTGTGTATTTTATTTGTTTTCATAGCGTTGAAGGTCTCAAGGGTTATAAACTTACCGCATACTTACCTTTCGGAATCGAACCTATTTAACCACACATGGTTCCGCCCGTGACGAAAAATTGTGTGATTAAAAAATATTGTGTTAGAAGACACTCGTGTAGGTATACCTAAGGAAGGCAGTCCCGGAGATCTGTTTAACTTGTGTGAAATACTTTGTCACGTAGACACCCAACTCCTTTTTTTTTTCTTTTTTTTTGTGCCGAATTTCCCTCGACCACCATCGACTAGTGGTTATGTCGGACTCGAACCTACTAAAAACCGCACACCGTCTCGGGTACAAGAAGACGGGGAACCAGGTGCACCCTCAAAAGGAAATCCCTGGAACCCCGACGTACCTAGTAGGTGGCCCCATCCTGTGTAGGAAACCTTACACTTCTGTTCTGTTCAGGCGCGAGCACTTTAAAGAGAGCGTCGCCGCCCCGGCTTGCTTCTGCTAGGGTGACTGGTGGCCTCACTTGTCACCCTTAGGCTTGAGCTTATGGAGGACGGAGATCGTTTTGCGATCTCCGGCGTCTGAGTCGTCTGCGGTACCTGGCCCTTTCCCGGGCCTGGAGACATTAAACTCCTCAAGTTTTCTTCTGATTAATTTTATTTCGATACGGGTTCCAAGACAGTTTAATTTTTCCAGAGACTTCCCGAGTGTCATAACTCGGTTTGTTCGTGGGTGACTGCTGTTGATCCTGGTGTACAAGAGTTATAGTGGTGGCTGCGTGGACGGGATTAGTCCTAAAAAAGTACTAAGGTGCCAAACCAGCACATGAAACGGTTGCCTATGATGATGCCGGAAATGGCATGCTCCTTGGCAATCGTAAACCATCAGATCTATTGAAACAAGTGTTTCAGCAGTTGCTATTAAAACTAGATGTGAGATTCGGCTACTCAGTCCATCTCTAGGAGAAGGAACAGAGAGAAATTAGAAAATATACAATCTGACAATGTGACCAACCGATCAAAAGTATCACAACGTTGGGATTTCAAATTATATTGAGGGGAAACATTATACATCTAAAACCAATTAACAGTTTTAAGTATACTAATCCAGTTCGGATGCGCAGTGGTAGTGCATGCGACTGCTGTGCTGAATTCTTAAGTTCGATTCCGGGGTTGGACCAAATGTTTGATCTGCAAATATTGGTTTTCCAGCTTGGGTGTTCTATGTATGATATATAAGCATTTACAAAAAAAAAATATAAGTATCCTATCAGTCAATCTAGTTTTCAAAGTACACTTCCCTGCTTAGATTGAAACTAAACGACGAAAGTCAGATGTCCGACATTTTATTTTTATTAGTATGTATATAGTTTGTACGTGTTGTCCGTCTATGGAGAAGTCTACTTGGAATACCATAACCGATCCCCCAATATATAAAACGACCTTATCTAAATTATGTTATTTAGCTGATCTGTAACTGCTAAATCGATTGGTTAAATCTCTTTATTTATGTTTCCAGACAAACCTTTGTTGATGCTGCAAAGTCTGAAGCGCGCGTGGCGACTGGACAGCACCCATCACCATTTGCACGATTGTTTAGTGCGGTTTCAAGGGTGGCTGGACAAATCTCTCGAATCGCTTAACCCCTCCGTCGTTGGTGTAATTTCTACAGAGACGCAGCCGGTAAGTCCAAAGCGTTTAGCTTGAATTAACATTATGAATCTAGAATTGACAGTCTTGTCGAGTGATATAAGTATTACAAATGATTCAATAACTAAAATGCACTTCTCACACTCCTGCCTTCTCTGCATCACCCAATGGTTGACTGGTAGAAAATGCCTTAGATATTAACCTCTAAATCGCTGAGACACGAATATAAGAATAAAAAAAAATTGGCGACAGTAAATGGGACGCGGATTTGCGTTCCCACCATCGGGTTAAGTCCGCCAGTGCACCAAATGTGCATGCTGTATAAAAATAAAAAATAAACAACACAACATAGCAGGTAGAAAGACAGGGGGAATATTTTTATGTATGTCTGGTATCAGATAAGTACTGTACAAAACTAGTTAGCTATTTTTCAGATTCCCCGAGTGGTTAGAAATACCACAACTACAATTTTAACAAAAATAAAACCGACTTCAAGGTTCAACTCGATTTCTCTTGGATGCCATCATCAGATGTACTTATCTGATACTGTGGTACCATTACCGATGGGACATCTCCTTTAAATTAAAAAAAGAATCATCAAAATCGGTTCATAAACGACGAAGTTATCCGCGAACACACATAAAAAATAAATAATTATACGATCGAATTGAGAAACCTCCTCCTTTTTTTTGAAGTCGGTTAAAAGACTATCCACCTTTTTTGTAGTGCAGTATTGTATGTCAAAATTTGTTTTGAAATTTTCTTTTAACCAACTATTTTTATTATTAAGGACCTCAAGACCTCAAACAAAAGATCAATGGCTTTAACAAATAATAAGTTTTTGGCGAGTGGACTCCTGCATGAAGGAGGCCACAGCGTGCAATAAAACTTTACATTTTAATGCTTGAAAGGTCCGTTGGATCAATATAAGGAGTAACTTAGGCTACCTTTTTAAATAGACTTCAAAAAAGGAGGAAGTTCTCAATGCGATTGTATTTTTTTATGTTCGTTATCTCAAAACTTTCGATTGGTTGAACCGATTTCGATGATTCTTTTTTTAAAAACTGTTGCTCCCCGTGTTGTCCCATTTCAATTTGATACAGATCTTGGATTCGGTTTTTTGTTGTTAAAATTTTATTTAGACTAGCTTCGACTCGCGGCGTTATCTGCGGTTGATTATATAGTAATTATATATGATAATTCTTCGTGTGTGTAGATGGTACGTGGGCGGTCAGCCGTGCAGATGGCGGAGGAGTTCATGGCTAGCGAAGCGGCGCGGAACCAGGCCTCCGCCCTGTGGGGGGCGCGTGCTCTTCGCCGCCTGCTGCCGGAGCGCTCGGAGCACGCCCTGCGTCACGCTACAAGACTCGACTACCCCGACACGTCCATAGAGGTACAACTAATACTTTTCTTTGTTTAAAAAGACAACACCCACATATATAGATTTTAAACATACATGACACGTGAACAAAAACACCCAGACTCAGAGCAAGAATTTGTGAATCACACACAGTATTGTCTCACGGGGTTTGAACCCAACACTGACAATATCTATTTTTATTAAAAAAGTAGAATATAGATTTTCCCTGAGACAGAGACACCTCATCTTCTAGTCCTTTTATAAATGTACCATCAAATTTTGTCAGTTAATTATTCAAATTCAAAATTAGCAGTTAGATTAGATACATCTCCTTCCAAATCACTGAGTGTATTACTGGCTGTTTAGTAGACCATTTAGAGCAGATTTTTCTAACCACTGCAACTAATTCCATACATAGACAAGTGTCTTTATGCGTTGATAAGAAGCTTTTAAAAATTGCAAGACCTTATAAAGGTTATGTAATAACAAACATCACCTGTCGTTTATGTAAAACCACTTTTAAGAGTAGTAAGATTCGTTGTTGCATCTTTGTCAGTGCCTTTAGAATTTACTTTTGACCGAGCATTTAATAGAGTAGTTGACACCTTAGTCAAATTATATTTACTTTTTATCATCTATCAAAACGATAACTGTATGAAAAATGTACTAAATACTAACTTGTGACGTCACTGTTTTAGACTACTCAATTGAGCAATATATTTCAATGTTTATTTGTTTAAAATTTGTAATAGAAATTAAAAGCTGTAATAATTATGTTTTCCGAAATGATTTGTAATATTCGTTTTAAGGAAGGACGCGGGTATTAATCACGATGCAGTGAATACCCTACTCTAGTTGATGACATATAAAAAATATTTTATTGCATTTACAGGGCTGTGTGGAGGTGTTAGAAAGTTTGAAAGAAGGTGATTTTGGCGCGTGTGAGAAAGAGATAGAGCAATATATCGAAGCGTGTAGCGCGAAGTTCCCGTACGCCATCGCGTTCAAACCGACGGCCGTGAACACCGACCTTCCCGACAACCATGAAGCTGTGGACGATGCTCCTCTTCAAGCCAAGGAGATAGCCGTCAACAACTGAACACATTTTTAAATGTTCTACTCTCTCCAAATCGGTCTAAACCCATGTCATTTAAAATTAACTGATACCATTTCGATTTATGAACAATAAAGGGTATCAAATTGATTTTTCACATAAAAGTCAGCAGCTTTGCTGTTCCGCTGAAAGAAAGATAAATTTTAGTTAATTGAAATAACCAGTTCTTCACTAAATGCTTATTTATAGGATAGGTATAAATCTTCAGATTTAAGTTCACACAAGTTATGTGACATGAAGAGTATTGTACATAAGGAGAGGACAAAAATGAGCAATAATTTTATAAAGTTTTCATTAGTCATGGTTAGCGTATAGTTTTCAGCGGAATGTCAAAGATTTAATTAATGTTTTGATGGTATTCCATCGATTTGTATTTCGGAAAGACATGTAACAGTTTTTATTCAAAAATATGTACAAAAATATAAACATGATGTTTTAATTGTTTATACCCAACTACACAAATGAAATGTGTTACGCTATTTGACATAGAATGTTCTCTATTCAAATCATAGAGTTATTATAGATAGAGTAGGGGAGCCAAGCCTTCAGCCGTCCCTCTGTTAGAGAGAGAGAGAGAGAGAGAGAGAGAGAGAGAGAGAGAGAGAGAGAGAGCGAGAGAGAGAGAAGATCGCTGTACCCATCTATCTCTCTCTCTACACGCACATGCGCATAGCAGAATAATTCGACGGTTAATTGTTGTGATTGGATTACCATTATTAGTCCTTAACTGCACATGCGTCAATAGAGAAAAACAGACGGAGTTCCTCTCTCTTTCTAACCGTTGGACGTTTCCGCTTACTGTCAGCCGTATGTGTTCCCAACTATCCATAATAGCTCTATGATTCAAATAGTGATACAATGTTATATGAACATCTGACTGACTGAATTCTCCGTAGCATAATTTTAATAAACTCATTTCGTTATTAGCAATAATCTTGTGATTTTATTAAAAAATCTATAGTGAAATATGTCGTAGTAATTAAAACATAGATGGAATTTGTGATATAATCTGACTCGGGAGCTATTTATAACGGAATTTTACTATCCTAATGTGTGTGTGTGGAATAAGATTTTGTCTGTAACAATATTTTCATATCAGCTAACATTATTTATCAGTTTTTTTATTTCGTGTTTCGCTTTTTAGAACTGTTTGACACTACTAAGAATAATACAATACATTGAAGTCTCATATTCGTTTATCTACAACCTACCAAATAATTGTGGCAAATTGTCGGTGTTACTTTCAGTTCATTATGTTTAGTTAATACTTAATAATAATCTTCTATTTGCTCTTCTAAAATGCAGTAGTCGAATTAAAGAATGAGGTTATACAGTTTGTTATTTATCGCCTTAAAAATCTCAGCAAAGATTTCTATGTTTGGATACATTAATAATAATTAACCATGCTGTAAGACTTTTACTAGCTCGTACTATTGAGATCCTGGATAAATCGTTAGTAGCTAAATAATAAGGTAATGACTATCGCTGCATTCAACCCTTATTACTTGTGGAAAGTACTGCAAGGATCATAGGGTGACATCTAAGAGCGTTTTCACATTATCCGATCGAATATCGGCGTCGGGCGCCGATACGATATCGGAGGAAGTTAAATGTATTTTTGTGTCAGCTCAGATATCCGATATCGGGCCAGACAATATGAAAGACAGATATATATATTTAATACATTTTACTTCCTCCGATATCGTATCGGCGCCCGAAATCGATATCGGATCGGTTAATGTGAAAACGCTCTAAGGGTACCCCACTCTCTAGAATCACAAGTCATCAAAATTTTAAAGGATGGAATTACAATTATATTGAGTACTTGCTATTGTACGAGCGGTAAAGTAGTGGTTGAAGCCGTGCTGCAGACTTAGTCACTGACACTGCTTCGCTCACCATCATAGATTTTATTTTTGAATAGATAAAAAATACTTACCAAATATCAGAATTATGGCGAAACGAATACAACTTCTGAATTAGTAACCGACAAATTGTTTTATTTATGGATAAATTCTGTCTATTTTTTTGTTCTAAAAATTGAAATCAATGGTGGTGAAAACAGTCAGTGGTGGCCAAGCCAGTAATACTAACAATGTTTTACAAAATGGCCATTTAGGCATCAATAAGTAGTTAATATTTTATCCCGAACTTAATGGATCCTTGTAGTGACCTACCATTATTATAGTAATATTTTTTTACAATTTGCTATATCACGACTATAAAAAGTAGCCAGTGTAGATTTTTAGCTATACATATTTGAAAAAATGCTGCTTTCCAAAAAAACGTTAGTGTACGTATTCGCCATTATTATCTTCATAATGTTTTTTATCTGAATAATAATTAGATCTATTCAGAACATTACTTACCAAGCAAAAATAACAATTTTTTTAAATAAAAATTCATGTTTAAAAGCCAAATGAAATTTATTAGTAATTTTTTTTACGCCAAGGAAAATAATAAACAAAAAAAATATGATTGCAATTAGTAAAATACAGCTTATCTCGTCTCATGACTTAATATAGATATATTTATCTAGTCGTGTGTTCCTCTAACCCGCCATGTTGTAATGGCATGTCACAGCAATTTGTACGATAAAATCTTGTATTAGTGTAATGTCTCATAAGCATTCGGTCTAATATACCTGTTGTAATCTCTTTTGTCGAATTCCCGTGTAATGTTAATATTGTGTGGCCTCAAGTGTTCAACAATATTCATGTAACAAATTATAATAAGCATCTAATGTTACAAAATAATGACTGGTTTAAATATGTGTAGAAACATATGTTGTGTGGCAAACTTAGCTAGGTGGCGACGGCGAAGTGAGCTCGAAGGTATGCTTGTAAATAATTCTTATTTTTAAGTTTGTATACTACGTCGTTAGTTTGGAGGTCATAGTTGACTTAACAGCAAGAAGCGATAGGGTTTATGATAAATAAAGTAATACGGAGGGTAAACATGGACTTCAAATGTAATAATATTTCTATTGATTATGTTGCTTCCATTTTTGTAGATATGTGTTAAGTTTGGACAATAATTATAAAATTGAATACTCCAAAATTGCAACAATAACATGCACTAACAATGTATTCTTTATCAGTGTAATGTTTGGTTTCAACACTATATCCACAGTTTTAAACCATATCTTCACGTAAATGTTTTCGTTTTCTTGCTAATAGACCACACAAAACATGATGTATTTAATTAATGTGTCGATTTGACGAACACGAATGATCGTCTTTTCATTTGTCACACCTGTAAGTTCTCACACTAGTTGAATGCCGTGGATATAGTCAATTGTTTAGGTAAAAGCAAAATATTAAGTAGCTTGTTTTAAATCACCATGTTGATTTTATTGTTTTAAATCTGTGTTATCCAAGTATCTCTACCCATGTCATCTTGTACATAAAGTAATAAAATTTATTTTACAAAGTTTTTTGTAATTATATTTCAAATATCACCAATATTTACAAATACACTATAATCCACAACACAATCCACACTATAAACTTGTCATCTTATGAGCAATTAAAATATATCATCATTAATTCAATTACAAAATAAACTGCTTTCAAATCATTATGCTTCAAATTTGTATTAGATTGTCATTAATAATTTTATATTACTGTGAGGGGCTCTTAGATTTGCCCTCAAAGGTAAAGTCGATTTCAATCTTGGTTCGCTTTGGTTTAAAGTGCCTGAAAAAGAAAATGCGCCGTTGTAATTATTATATTCTCAACAAGTTATTCTCAACAAGTCACAACATTTTTGTAGTAAAATTATCTGTTTACTTAAAATATTCTCCATTTAGTTCATTAATATTTTTGTGGTATTTGAACTGGAGTAATACTTATCTACATAAACTTGTTTTAAATGAATGATGGGTCAGTCGATCCTATGATTGTCGATCCTTACTTCTAATGCTGTTTACATGCTTGCCGAGGCTCGGCAAACATCCACAAACCCCAAGTCTTTACAAATGCTTGGATGCCATTGTAGAGGGAACGGGTGTCGTGTCCTTCCAACAGAAAAGGAGAATCCTCAGACCAGGCGAGGTGATCATGCCTGGCGGGCCGCTGCCCAACGTTTATTGTTGGGATGTTGTATATGGGGCATGACAAGGAAAAAAAAAGTCGTGAATTTTGTTATGAGTTATGAGCTTTTAAAATTTACTGAGAATAAAGTCTGTTGTTTTTGGATACTTATTATTTGTATCAATTAATTTGTGAAAAAACCTAAAAAGTATTGTTGCTTAAGGTGCCGACACCACCGGAGCACGCGCCGCTCGCAGCGAGCGGTTCTGCTCGCTGTACTGACCTGTAACATTTCGGCGTTACGTTACGCCGAAATGTTTTAGGTCAGTCGGCACCTTCATACTTAAATAGTTTTTTATTCGAATTCTAAATTTGAATTTCTTACATATATTAAACCGGAAGTTAACATTTCAAATCGATATTTGTGTAACTTCGACATTTTTTTTATTTGGTCTTGAATTAAAGTTTCATTATGCAGTAATTCTTCACAAAAAAAAATCAATCGTGATCGCCAATAGTTTAGAACTTATCGATTGTTTTATTTTCTATTTTTTACAATTTTAACAAAACGTCCAAAGTGGTACATATTTTTTACCTCGTAAATTATGTCGCCGGGGCTTGAATTCATAATTACATTTGTTAATTATTTATATTATGCAGAACATCTTGACACATTTCACACACGCTATCTGTTCCCACACTATGCAGAGCCTGTGCCATGCCCACCAAAATGTTGATCGACATACTTACATTTCTAATAATAAAATAATGCATATTTGTGAAACAAACCAATAATTTTTGACTAATGCTACGTTTACATGCTTGGCAATCCTCGACAAGTGTCCACAAACAAAAGCGTGTAAATAGATTTTTGGCTTGGCTTCCTTGAGCTTGTCCAATCCGAGATAGTCTCAGTTTTTGAACAAGCAAGCTTGTGGCAAGCGCTTGCTAAGTATTTACATGTTATGTCTTTTAGTGTGAACCACAAGCTCTCGCCGAACAGATGTGTTTACAGTTTGTTTAATGTATTTATATTTTTTATATGCACAGCTTGCCTGTCCGGAACACTAACGCACTCAACCGCATGTAAAAAATGGTGTAGCAACTTCCACAAACAGTGATACTTTTGTATCAATTAATTTGTAAAAAAAAACTAAAAAGTATTGTTTCTTTTAGTTAAATAGTGGCTACTTAGAGTTTTATTATCGAATCCTAAATTAGATTTTTTTGACCTATAGTAAACCGGAAGTGAACAATTCAAATCCATATTTCAGTAACTTCGACATTTAAAAAAAAAAAATCTCGAATCAAAGCTTTATTTATGTACTAATTCTTTACAAAAAAAAACTTGATCGCTAATAGTTTAGGTTATAAAGTAATTTTATTAATTGAGAGTGAAACAGTATTACTTAAAATGGAGTTTTGTTTTTTTTTTGCACTAGCGCTTTGTAACCGACTTCTTACACATAGATCTTATCGTTCAACAAGAGCGACTTTTTCTACGAGTTTGTGTTGCTTCTGCATCATGCATGCATCACCGTCCCAGGAACTCAAAAACTGCATACTTTTCTTTCAACCAACGAAGATCTATGTGTAAGAAGTCGGTTACAAAGCGCTAGTGCAAAAAAAAATCAAAACTCCATTTTAAGTAATACTGTTTCACTCTCAATTAATAAAATTACTTTATAACCTAAACTATTAGCGATCAAGTTTTTTTTTGTAAAGAATCAGTACATAAATAAAGCTTTGAATCGAGACTTTTTTTTTTTTTAAATGTCGAAGTTACTGAAATATGGATTTGAATTGTTCACTTCCGGTTTACTATAGGTCAAAAAAATCTAATTTAGGATTCGATAATAAAACTCTAAGTAGCCACTATTTAACTAAAAGAAACAATACTTTTTAGTTTTTTTTTACAAATTAATTGATACAAAAGTATCACTGTTTGTGGAAGTTGCTACACCATTTTTTACATGCGGTTGAGTGCGTTAGTGTTCCGGACAGGCAAGCTGTGCATATAAAAAATATAAATACATGAAACAAACTGTAAACACATCTGTTCGGCGAGAGCTTGTGGTTCACACTAAAAGACATAACATGTAAATACTTAGCAAGCGCTTGCCACAAGCTTGCTTGTTCAAAAACTGAGACAATCTCGGATTGGACAAGCTCAAGGAAGCCAAGCCAAAAATCTATTTACACGCTTTTGTTTGTGGACACTTGTCGAGGATTGCCAAGCATGTAAACGTAGCATTAGTCAAAAATTATTGGTTTGTTTCACAAATATGCATTATTTTATTATTAGAAATGTAAGTATGTCGATCAACATTTTGGTGGGCATGGCACAGGCTCTGCATAGTGTGGGAACAGATAGCGTGTGTGAAATGTGTCAAGATGTTCTGCATAATATAAATAATTAACAAATGTAATTATGAATTCAAGCCCCGGCGACATAATTTACGAGGTAAAAAATATGTGACACATAAAGGTTATGACTATAGTAATCAAAAGAAAGCATTGTTGTACAGGACATATCAAAATGAAGTAACCTAGGTAGGTATCAAAATATTTCAGAGTTCACTTCCTTAGTCGCCTGTTATAGTACCCACGAGACGAATAGGCTGGTGACACTCTATATTTTTAATCCGTCACGATACAGATAGATTAGACAGAGAGACTAAATCATAAATGACAATTAAAGAAAGCAATAATAATAAGAATAAATATTTCTACTTACTCAAGCTCTACATTGACTTCATTTAACATTGTCCTAGAAGCTTTAAAACCCTCTTTTTGCGCCTTACTGTCTGATAGATAAACAACTTTCTTGATTCCTGACTGTATAATGAACTTAGCACACTCATTGCATGGAAAGAGACTCACATACATAGTGCAATTTTTCACATCTGTGTTACTATTGACAATGGCATTCATTTCGGAATGGCATACTGAAATAATAATAGTATTTTTATTACTCCAGGACCTTAATGATGTGACATTTGAGAGGCTAACTAGCTTTTGCACGTCTCCCCATGTTATCACAGTAAAGAGTAGTCTATGTCCTCTCTCAAAGTATTTCCATGCCAAATTTAATTGAAATTGGTTTAACAGTTTGGCCATGAACGCGTGACAAATAGATAAGTTGCTTTCACATTTATAAAATAGTATGGGTTTTCATACTAGAGACCCACTGCTGAAATAATGTTATTTTTCTTCAAGCCTTCCTAGAAAACTCTTTACAAATGAAATCGAAATTAATTGAATTTTAGCCTACTTAAATCAATTATTGGTATATGTAGGCTTGAAATATATAATAATATTATAAATGCGAAAGTTTGTAAGTATACGTATAAGTTACTCTTTCACGCAAAAACTACTCAACGGATTTGGATGAAACTTTACAGTAATATAGCTTACACATCGAATAACACATAGGGTACTATTTGCCACGATAACCGACATACACGCGGGCGGAGCTGCGGGCAACAACTAGTTCTTCATAAAGTAATATAACCTACCATATAAATGTTTCAGTTTCTTGTCCCATGGAAATTTATCATCACTGCAGCCATTAGGCATTCCATTGTACCTGCAATCATCACACATCAGCCTATAATGGACCACTTCTGGACATAGGCCTTAGAAAAGAAGTTCTGGCCTATTATATATTTATCGACGATAATGAATCAATCTAGAAGTAAAGATGTTATCAAAATTATTGTTGGCAAATACATTTAATTAGAAGCATTCGGTATGTTGTCTTTGGGTAAAAGCTTTAACTTTTTTTCTTTATTGTACATATGAAACACAAATACACAAGGTACAAGAAAATGTCATGTACAAAGGCGAGCTTAACCCAAAACTGCAAAACTAATTCTCCTACCAGCAAACCCTGAGTGAAAAGAGAAGGTATAATCTCCTTTCTACTTCTGTTTCCAGTACAAAATAAAGAAAATGTTACTAAAAAGTAAAAATCAATCCAAATCTCCTTTGTAATTCAAATATTCTTAGTCTAAAAATTCCGATGATGTGTCTTCCAAATTGTTAATAATAAATGGTTAAGGCATTTCTTTGTACATATTCATTTTATACTTTAACAACTAGTTCAACACATTTAGACCGTTGAGGTTATGTGTATGTGGGCATTATATGTTCAAGTTTTTCTCACATCAAATTGGTGGAAAGATCTGATGACAGCAATTGGTCTTTAACATGACCACATGATACCTACTGAAAGATATAATATATATGGAATTTTAATCTAAACAAATAAATAAAACTGCAGTGTCTATTTGTAATATTAAAAAACTGCTTTTTAATAAATGCATACACAGTACATATACGAAAATAGCATTTTTTACCACTTTTGTCTGTCTGTTTGTTCTGGGTAATCTCTGGAACGGCTGGATCTGATTTTGATGGGACCTTTACTGGCAGATAGCTGATGATCTAAGGAGTAACTAAGGCTACTTTTTGATGTGAAACATCTATAGGCGAGGGGTAAACCTGATTTTTGGCGTGGCGAGTGGCGACGTTTCCCCGGAAGCAGCGGAGCGCCGCGATTTGAAAAATTCATTTTATTTGTGTTTCAATTTTGTATTTAATAAAACAATGAATATTAATGTAATAAACACTCATTTTATTTTAAACAAAACAATTTGAATGTTTCACATCCACCAGGCTTCCTGTGACGGCTCACGTTTTTTTAGACTAGCCTTGTCCTGCGGAGTGACCCACGGTAAGACAGTAGCCACACATATATATATCTTTCGGTATCTTTATGCCAATTTTACATTAAAGTAAATAAAAGCAACCTTATATGTAGATTAGCCTAGTTAACTTTAAATATTAAAATCACATTAATAGTCACAAGTAGTAAAACAAATTTTAATGGAACATTTATGTTAAACAACAACCACTACTAATATAAAAAATGTTCTTACCCAATGCCTACAATCCGTTTCTCGTCATTGACAATACATGCCCCGACTTGAAAGTCTGGATCTTTGCTTCGTTTTGCCGCCAAAAGGGCTACTCCCATAAAATATTCCTCCCAGTTAATAGAATCCGTCCGTTTCGTCTTTGTATTGTCACTGGAAATAATGGTACATTAACACATTGTACTATTCTGATTTTATTCGTAGAAAAAACAGTTACCAATTTGCTAACACTGGGTAATTTTCGTAATACAGCAATAAGTTACATTGATGTAAGTACTTACTCTTGAAGTGACATGTTGGCTGTGGCTTCGGAAAGACTCATTTCTCATAGCTGCACGTTTTAATATTGACATTGAATGGCCAATCTTAACAAAGCAATAATGGTTGTTTCATGTTTCTACAACAGCTGATTAGATAAATAATAAATTCACATTGGTGTCCCTGGTGTTGTTTGTTGTTGTAATAACACCACGGTCTTCTTCTTCTTTGATGAAATGGCAACCAGCTGGATCTCTCGGATCAGCTATTTCTGTCAATGTCAAGTACTTATAGTCTTCAAATCATAAGTCTTTAAGTCTTCGTCGTGATGAAATTAATGTTAAAAAATGTGGATGAGATACCGCCGATGATTACACGGCGTCGGCGTCGGCGTTCGGCGATTACCTGTATGTACTCTGTGACCGATAATTCCATATCTGATATCTGTCACTGTCAACCTTTCGATAGTACAAGCACAGATTATTTAAGACATAAGCCGTGTTCAAATGATGAGCGCTCAACGCGCGTTTACAACTACATGTAATTTCATTCTAGAAACGCGCGTTAGCATGTGTACTCATAAAATGAAATTACATTACATGTAGTTGTAAGCGAGCGTTAACAAACCGCGCGTTGAGCGCTCATAATCTGAATATGGCCTAATACGCGTCACACAAGGGTTGCCAGATGAACGGGAAATCCGAGATTGTCCCGGAATTTTGAGTCTTGTCCCTTGTGCAGTGCCGTCTTTACCATAAGGGCACTCGGGGCACGGGCCCAGGGCCTCCATTCTCAAGGGGGCCCCGAGGAACCGACATTTTTTTCTCAGACATATTATTATGTTCTCGTTATAAATTTCCGAACACATTATACTTTTTAAATAAGAAATAATAAACATAATTACTAGGCTTTCAATTTTTATATTTCTTTCGGTTGAAAAATGAAAGCGTACAAAGTTGTGACTCTTTCACCTTTTTTACGATCGTTAAATCCTAAATTTTATATTTTCTCTGCCTTAAGCTCTTTGTATTTCAGTTAGTTCAGTTCAGTTTTTAATGAATTTAGTCAAATGTAATCTGCAGTTAGCCAACTAGCGTCTTCAGAAGCTAGGATGGCTTCTGACTGACTGAATCATTTAGAAACCTAATTAGAAACGCATTTAGGCAGATGTAATCGCATTTAGTTACTAAGCCACGCAACTGTGAGTGCGTGACGACGTATACTTGTGTTTGGTACTCACTCACTCATCTTTTTAATTAATGTGCCAGACATTTATAAATAGTCCGTGTTTCAGGGATATTTTTGTCAGCAAGGGCTAGAAAATTAAAGAACTGAATTATGGTAAATTTTGATACGAGTTTTCAGTTGTTGCAAGAAATCTTAATGTTATGACCAATCTTTCTTTTGCACTTATAATGTTTCGTAGCCTAGTTCTTGTTTTTGAATAAACGGTATCACAAGATTTAATAACATGTCAAACGATCTCGATACTATTCGTAGATTATTTCTGACACCAGTAGCACACGTCGCCGTAGTCGATTAAAGGGATAACTAGAGACTGCACAAGTTGATTTAGTTTTCACCAGGAGTTTTTAAAAGGTATAATATCCTCAGGATGTTGGTAACCCTCTGACATACATATATAAGTTGATCACGCCAGGTAAAACTGCAGTCGAGATGTAAGCCTAGGTCTTTTACCGTTGAACAAATAGGGATAGTGGTACAATTTATGATTCTCTTCGGTAACATCTCGAGATCGACTTTGTTCATCGAATGGCGGTTGCCGATTAATTTAGCTTGGCATTTTGTCGAATTAACCGATAAATAATCGAAACTTCTCTGACCAGTTTTCGGTAGAAGATCTGTGTTTATCTTGTAACGTTGGCATGACAGCATGGCATACAGTTGCTGGTCGTCGGATGCACTAATGCCCTGTGGGGGACCTACTAACCAACGCTGCAATAACATGTACTATACATGTTATTGCTGCGTTGGTTGGTTGATCGTCGGTTGGTCATCTCGGTCATCTCTTTAGAACTTTATGACCCCATCGGCTTTCGATTTTACGAGCAATGTGCCTCGCCCACTATTACTTAATTTAGTTATTTTCTTACACAATTTATTATATTAATAAAAATAACATTAGATTAGTGATATAGCATAATTCTTCTTCTAAAATCGGACGAGATCTCTGGCTACCGGCCGTCATTTACTCTACGGCCGGTAGCGACAGCAGTTTTATTTACCGCGGTCGCAACCTTCTGCGAAGAGGCAAATTCACAGAAGGAGGCGGCGGAGAAGGCCCGGGAAGACAACCTCCACTCGAAACTAATCCGCCACCGCCGAACCGGCCGGCGGATTAGATTCGAGTGGGCCTGATAGGCGCGCCTATCAGCGTCTCATGCCACTCTGAGTATGGTTACGAATGGTCGGGACGGATTTTCCCCTCCATCCGCTTTACACAGCGCTTTAGTGGCCAACTGCAAGGAGGCGACGACGGACGCGTGTGCCGTACGTCGCCTATATTAAGAGTAAACACCAGGCGGTACCCGCTTTAGTGCGGGCAATCGCTGGCAGGGGTCCGGATGTGTTAATAACAGCAGTTCCCAGATCCCTCCCGTCTCAGGCGTAGAGTGGCACACCGTGTGGTTTTAGTTGGTCTGATTCCAACCCACCACCCCGCCGCAAACCCCGGTGGAGTGACGGCTTATGGGTGTTTCCACACGTAAATTTACTACTTGTATACTGCTGCTGCTGTAAAAAAGCCCACAGGTGCGAAACCAAAAAAAACAGCAACTGTAAAACGGAAACTAATTGCAGTTGACATCGCGAGCGGAACGAGAAAACCCGATACTTCTGGCGCTCAAACGGTTTTGATAAAGGTGCACTAGTTTGGATGAGAGCCCGATACAAATGCATAGAAAAGCCCCAAAACTCATAGGGTCCGTACAAGGTGATTAACCGGATTAACGAAGTGACCCACCGGATACAGCGACAATCGAGTTCAAAGTAGTGCATATCTACTATTGCGTGTTTACCCAGGGAGACAATTAGACGACACGTTGATTGTAATATTTAATAATGACTCTTCGATTTAACTTAAACTAAAGTTTATATACAATAATATGGACAGGTTTAGGTGGGGGTAACTAGGAACTACTGTTTACTTAAATTGCTAAATTGACAATATATTATTTATGCTTCCTTATATAATATTGTTGTTTGACGGCACGTAGGTTAAACGAGTAAAACAATTAATGTAGCACGTTGCCGCGTACAGATCTAAACTATTATAATACTATGGCTTCGCCATAGATATTCCCCCTCTGAAGAGAAAAAATATCATTATCCCTTGTAAAAAAATATGGTGTGACTTTAAACCACGTTTGCATATCTAATTATAGTCGTAAGCCTCTTCTCGATTTTCTTGGCTACGGATCTGCGAATGATGACAAATGTAGCGATACCACATATGATGATCCCTGTTATCGCCATGACACATAACCAGCTTCGAATTCCTTGCACTTCCTGTTGATATATCGCAATAAATCTTAATATTTTTATTTGGAAAATGTATTAATTCTATTTTTAATGATTTATTGGCTTTTAGTCGTTTTAACTCGCTATCACTCTTTTGATATTTTTCTACCTCGTGCCAATCGATTGCAGAGGGTAAGGTTATCGTCTCGATAACTCGAGATAAGGCATCGGCTACCACATTCTTGTGGCCACTGATGTGCTGGATATCCGTACTGAATTGTGATATATAATCCAGATATCTGATTCGTCTAGGGGTATCATCCAATGATGGCTTCTTGTCGAAAGCATGCATTAGTGGTTTGTGATCCGTGTAGACTGTAAATTCTCGTCCTTCGATGAGTCTTCTGAAGTGTTTTATAGCCATATAGATTCCTAGCAGCTCTCTATCATAGGTAGAGTATTTTGTTTGGGCTTCACTAAATGATTTGGAGAAAAAAGCTATTGGTTCCCATTTTGTGTTTCTTCGCTGCTGTAGTACAGCGCCTGCGCATTTGAGACTAGCATCTATACTACGTCGTTAGTTTTGAGGTCATAGTTGACTTAACAGCAAGAAGCGATAGGGTTTATGATAAATAAAGTAATACGGAGGGTAAACATGGACTTCAAATGTAATAATATTTCTATTGATTATGTTGCTTCCATTTTTGTAGATATGTGTTAAGTTTGGACAATAATTATAAAATTGAATACTCCAAAATTGCAACAATAACATGCACTAACAATGTATTCTTTATCAGTGTAATGTTTGGTTTGAACACTATATCCACAGTTTTAAACCATATCTTCACGTAAATGTTTTCGTTTTCTTGCTAATAGACCACACAAAACATGATGTATTTAATTAATGTGTCGATTTGACGAACACGAATGATCGTCTTTTCATTTGTCACACCTGTAAGTTCTCACACTAGTTGAATGCCGTGGATATAGTCAATTGTTTAGGTAAAAGCAAAATATTAAGTAGCTTGTTTTAAATTACCATGTTGATTTTATTGTTTTAAATCTGTGTTATCCAAGTATCTCTACCCATGTCATCTTGTACATAAAGTAATAAAATTTATTTTACAAAGTTTTTTGTAATTATATTTCAAATATCACCAATATTTACAAATCCATGTAAACTTGTCATCTTATGAGCAATTAAAATATATCATCATTAATTCAATTACAAAATAAACTGCTTTCAAATCATTATGCTTCAAATTTGTATTAGATTGTCATTAATAATTTTATATTACTGTGAGGGGCTCTTAGATTTGCCCTCAAAGGTAAAGTCGATTTCAATCTTGGTTCGTTTTGGTTTAAAGTGCCTGAAAAAGAAAATGCGCCGTTGTAATTATTATATTCTCAACAAGTTATTGATCACATTTTTGTAGTAAAATTATCTGTTTACTTAAAATATTCTCCATTTAGTTCATTAATATTTTTGTGGTATTTGAACTGGAGTAATTCTTATCTACATAAACTTGTTTTAAATGAATGATTGGTCAGTCGATCCTATGATTGTCGATCCTTACTTCTAATGCTGTTTACATGCTTGCCGAGGCTCGGCAAACATCCACAAACCCCAAGTCTTTACAAATGCTTGGATGCCATTGTAGAGGGAACGGGTGTCGTGTCCCTCCAACAGAAAAGGAGAATCCTCAGACCAGGCGAGGTGATCATGCCTGGCGGGCCGCTGCCCAACGTTTATTGTTGGGATGTTGTATATGGGGCATTTCACGTCAAGTGGACAAGGAAAAAAAAAAGTCGTGAATTTTGTTTATACTCTGGTCAGTTATACTTCTAGGAGACGTGGATGTGTACACACAATATTTTTTTCGTTTATTGTTGAGTTATGAGCTTTTAAAATTTACTGAGAATGTAGTCTGTTTTTGGATACTTATTATTTGTATCAATTAATTTGTGACTAAACCTAAAAAGTATTGTTGCTTAAGGTGCCGACACCACCGGAGCACGCGACGCTTGCAGCGAGCGGCTCTGCTCGCTGTACTGACCTGTAACATTTCGGCGTAACGTAACCTTACGTTTAGGTCCGTCGGCACCTTTATACTTAAATAGAGTTTTTTATTCGAATTCTAAATTTGAATTTCTTACATATATTAAAACGGAAGTGAACATTTCAAATCCATATTTGTGTAACTTCGACATTTTTTTTTATTTGGTCTTGAATTAAAGCTTTATTATGCAGTAATTCTTCACAAAAAAAAATTCAATTGTGATCCCCAATAGTTTCGTACTTATCGATAGTTTTATTTTCTAATTTTTACAATTTTACCAAAACTTCCAAAGTGGTACACAAACTATCAATAAATCATCAACAGATTTTGAAGCCGCATGGTAATGTCGCTGAACAACAAGTGCTTTATTTTAGAACTCTGAGGAAACTATCTATAAAGCGCAACTATCGTTCAACAAGAGTGACTTTTTCTACAAGTTTGTGTTGCTTCTGCTATCACCGTCCCAGTGACTCAAAAACTGCATACTGCATTTTCTTTCAACCAACGAAGATCTATGTGTAAGAAGTCGGTTACAAAGCGCTAGTGCAAATGTTAAAACTGTAAAAATCAAAACTCCATTTTAAGTAATACTGTTTCACTCTCAATTAATAAAATTACTTTATAACCTAAACTATTAGCAATCAAGTTTTTTTTGTAAAGAATTAGTACATAAATAAAGCTTTGATTCGAGTTTTTTTTTTTAAATGATAATGAAGTATCGATTTGAATTGTTCACTTCCGGTTTACTATAAGTCAAAAAAATCCAATTTAGGATTCGATAATAAAATTCTCACTATTTAACTAAAAGAAACAATACTTTTTTTTTTACAAATTAATTGATACAAATAAGAGAAGAAGTATTACTGTATGTGGAAGTCGCCACACCATTTTTTACATGCGTTTGAGTGCGGTAGTGTTCCGGACAGGCAAGCTGTGCATATAAAAAATATAAATACATTAAACAAACTGTAAACACATCCGTTCGGCGAGAGCTTGTGGTTCACACTAAAAAACATAACATGTAAATACACTAGCTGGGGACAAGCTCAAGGAAGCCAAGCCAAAAATGTATTTACACGCTTTTGTTTGTGGACACTTGTCGAGGATTGCCAAGCATGTAAACGTAGCATTAGTCAAAAATTATTGGTTTGTTTCACAAATATGCATTATTTTATTATTAGAAATGTAAGTATGTCGATCGACATTTTGGTGGGCATGGCGCAGGCTCTGCGTAGTGTGGGAACAGATAGCATGTGTGAGATGTTCTGCATAATATAAATAATTAACAAATGTAATTATGAATTCAAGCGCCGGTGACATAATTTATGAGGTAAAAAATATGTGACACAAAGGTTATGACTAAAGTAATCAAAAGAAAGCATTGTTGTACAGGACATATCAAAATGAAGTAACCTGTCGCCTGTTACAGTACCCACGCGACGAATAGGCTGGTGACACTCTACACCATACAGATAGATTACACAGAGAGACTAAATCATAAATGACAATTAAAGAAAGCAATAATAATAAGAATAAATATTTCTACTTACTCAATCTCTACATTGACTTCATTTAACATTACCCTAGAAGCTTTGAATTCCGGTTTATGTCCCTTAATGTCTGATAGATAAACAACTTTCTTGATTCCTGACTGTATAATGAATTTAGCACACTCACTGCATGGAAAGAGAGTCACATACATAGTGCAATTTTTCACATCTGTGTTGCTATTGACAATGGCATTCATTTCGGAATGGCATACTGAAATGATAATAGTATTTTTATTACCTAACTAGCTTTTGCACGTGTCTCCGCATGTTATCGCAGTAAAGAATGGTCTATGTTTTTTCTGAGTATCTCTATGCCAAATTTCATTGAAATTGGTTCAACAGTTTGGCCATGAAAGCGTGATAAATAGATAAGTTACTTTCACATTTACAATATTAGTATGGGTTATCATACCAGAGCCGCCTGCTGCTGAAATTATGTTATTTTTCTTTAAGCCTTCCTAGAATACTCTTTACAAATGAAACTGAAATTAATTGAATTTTATCCTACTTAAATCAATTATTGGCAGTGCCGGATTAGCCACGTAGCAAGAGTAGCAAATGCTACGAGCCCCACGGTTTGGGGGGCCTCGAGCTTCAACGCCTGTCTGACCGTAAAAAAAGAAGTTTAGATAAACGTAAAATATTTTGCATACCATTAGGTATCCCGGATGAATGGTGTTTAAGTTCGCTTGTACTCATTTTTAAAAACAAAGGAGGTGTAAAGGAATGTGGCAGTTATAGAATTATAGAGGAATAAAGATCATTCCACATAGTATGAAAGTTTATGAAAGTGGAAAAGTTACTCAGAAAAGAGTAAGAGAGGAATGCGCAATAAGTCGAAACATCAAAAGCGTATGATAGAGTACCCCGAGAGGTTTTGTAATGGGCTTTGAAATAAGAAAGAGTGCCTGCTTAGTATTGTGGTAAGATCGGCTACGGGAAACACCGACCAATTCAGTGTCTCTGTTGGTTTGCACCAGGGATCGGTTCTTAAGCCATACATCTTCCGAATGATAATTAACGCTCTGATATACAGAAGAAGGCACCATGGTGCATGCTATTTGCAGACGACATTTTATGTTTTTAAAAATCAATGCAGATGGGCTCTCTGGCAACTCTGCTAATACTTCATGTATTACAGGGTTAATAATAGTTAATATTAGTTAAGTTACATAATCTATTTGCGATTTAATATGAGCAAATTTAGAGACGCGCACTGAAAAACAAAAGTGAAACCACTAAAGCAAATACAAATTCAAATGCGAATACAAAATACAGTGTTGTCAGTTTTTTTCGAAATTTGTCTCCTTTTAATTGGGAAAACTATCTATAATTAATGTTTCACACCAATTGACAAAACTTACAAATGGGCAAATACGTTCCCACAAAGAGAATCTAATAAAGTTACTAATAGAAGAAGCCTATTTAAAAGTACGATTGCATTATATGTGCAAAAACTGGTATAATTACTCGCCCACGTATTCCTACATAGCCGCTCCCGTTTATTAAACACCCACATGTTCGTTTTATTCTCTAATCTGAGTATAATATTGATATTTGGTTGCCTCTGTGGCGTACGCGACTGAATGAGGTTTCGGGTTCGATTCTCGGGTCGGACCAAATTTTTGTATGATGTGTAAATATTTGTTTCAGAGTTTGGGTGTTTTCTATGCAGAATATGTATGTATTTACAAAAACAAAAGTCGATATGTATTTATATCAGTTGTCTAGTACCCATTATACAAGCTCTGCTTAGTTTGGGACTAGATGGCAATCATGTGGTAAAAGTCCGAAAAACCATAAATTTGAGAACCTAACGCAAACCAAGGGCCCCTTGGCCGAATTTGCTACAGGCCCCGCGCTGGCTTAATCCGGCACTGATTATTGGTATAAGTAGGCTTGAAATCTATACTAATATTATAAATGCGAAAGTTTGTAAGTATGGATGAATGGATGGATGTTTGTTACTTTTTCACAAAAAACTACTGAACGGATTTATATGAAACTTTAAAGTAATATAGCTTATACATCAGAATAACACATAGGTACTATTTGCCGCGATAACCGACATACACGCGGGCGGAGCCGCGGGCAACAACTAGTTCTTCATAAAGTAATATAACCTACCATAGAAATGTTTCAGTTTGCTCCATGGAAATTTATCATCACTGCAGCCATTAGGCATTCCATTGTAACTGCAATCATCACACATCAGCCCTTAATAGACCACTTCTGGACATAGGCCCCTCCTTAGAAAAGATCAAAAGAGGTTCTGGCCTATTATATATTTTTAACTTAATCGACAATAATGGATCAATCTAGAACTAAAGATGTTATCAAAATTACATACATTTTAATTAGAAGCATTCCATATGTTGTCTTTGGGTAAAAAAAACTTTTTTTCTTTATTGTACATATGAAACATATACATAAGGTACAAGAAAATGTCATGTTAGGCGAGCTTAACCCAAAACTAATTCTCCTACCAGCAAACTCCGAGTGAAAAGAGGTTAACCTCTCCCTTAAAACCTTAATCAACCTTATCTCCTTTCTACTTTTGTTTCCAGTACAAAATAAAGAAAA